>OU862883.1:7551004-10051004 GCA_917880725.1 Selenia dentaria | reverse complement strand
CCGGTTTCGTGACCGTCCGGGCCACTTCTTCATGGAGAACGTGCGCACCCGGCTGCGTACGTACTCCATGTATACAGGGTTATTGGTAATTAGACCGGATCCTTTTAAGGGGTGGTAGGGAATGCCATTTGCAACAATATGACTGTACATTGTGATATCCGGAAATGAATCATTTCTGTGATATTCTTTTTTTTTATTTTTTTTTGGAAAATCCAGTTTTACTACTTTAAAATTCAATAAAAAAAAAAGGAATCAACCGATTTCAATTCTGTTCGCAGTTTTAGAGAAACCTTGTTACAGCTCTTAATAATAAACAATAATATCGTACTAATGTAGATCCATCCAAAAACTAGAGGCTTTTTCATAATTTTTATTTGATAATTTTTGTAAGATGCTTTACAAAAACCTTTATTTTCTCTACAAAAACGATAGTAAATTAAGTCTGCATTTTATTTAAAAAACATCTACAAGTCTTTAGCTATCCAACGAGGTAAAATTAGCACTTTATTACACAGTTGCAGAAATAATGCGATTACAAAAGGCCGAGAAAGGAATGAGAATAGTCCATGAGAAGTAGCTATGGAAGAAATACTTTCTTAAGGTAACTTAATTTCTTTTAAAGAAATAAAAGAGTAGATGTAATTAGTCTGTATTTATTATTTTTACAGTTCGTTCTCAAAATGTGAGCCAGAATTTTGAATGCAGAGACGCATACGTCTGCGTAAATTGCTTTTAACAACACTTGTATTTAAATTAATTTTCATTTTTTCTGCTGCATTTATTATGCGCTGTTTCAGTTCTTCGATGGTTGCCACAGGTCCAAGAGTATCGTCGTACACCAAGCTTTTCATGTGACCCCATACGTAATAGTCGACGGGAGTCAAGTCGGGACTTCTGACCGGCCACGGAATGGGTCCTCCTCTGCCAATCCACTTATTGGGATACTGACGATTGAGCCACTCACGGACGCTCAAACTAAAATGTGCGGGGCAACCATCATGTTGGTAAATCATGTTTCTGCGCGTTTCAAGGGGTACTTCACTGAGTAGCTCATAAAGTTCATTTCCCAAAAAAAAATCATACGCTTCACCATTGAGGTTGTTGGGCAGAAAGAAAGGGCCGATCAATTCATTCTTAATAATGCCCATCCACACATTAACGGAAAACCTTCTTTGTGATCCTTGTAATCTTTTCTTGTTTGGGTTACCGTCATCTTTCGGGGCCCAATAATGAATATTATGATAATTTGATATTCCATCCTGATCAAATTTGGATTCGTCGGTCCATAAGATTTTTAATAAAAAATTGGCATCTTCCATATCGGTGTTCAACATGAATCTGCAAAATTCGACTCTACGTGCAGGATCTCCGTCTTGGATAACTTGTACCGGAGTCAAATGATACGGGTAGAGTCTTGAGCGGTGCACTGTGTTCCATACTTTCCATTGCGACATGCCAAGACGTCGTGCAATGATGTTTGTTGAAGTCGTAGGATCTTGCTCAAACATGCGAATTATCTGTTCCTCTTCATCCGAATGATAAATACGAGATCGTCCAGCATCACTTTGTCGTCTTTGAACTTGACCAGTTTCTCGTAGTCGCCGGTACACTCCGTCAAATACACTCACATGGGGTAAACGGCGCTGTGGAAATCGAGACTGATACTCCGTTCGAGCATGTGTAGCGACGCCGTTGGCAAAACCATAGCAAAACAGTATGTCCGCATACTCTTCGTTTGTGAACTCTCGAAGCCGAGGTAGATGGTCGTGGGATTCCGCAGTCATGATCAGATCCTTTAGTACAAGCCAGGTCGTCGGGTAAGCAATCAATCAAAAAGTCCAGTTCACTAGCCGAATCACAGAAAAAGAAGTTACACAAGTCCAATAACGTTATCAAGGTCGAAATTTAATCGTAATAAAGGGTTGCCAAAGAGCGTCTGAACAGTACGATGCGCTTGAGCAAACTGGGTTCTCATTGCTCGTTCAACAAACATAAGCGAGAGGGAGACGGCGCATTCAACATGGATACCGTTGTCTAAAACCCTTTCTCGGAATGTCTCTACCTGAGTCTTTGTTATCGCATTATTTCTGCAACTGTGTAATAAAGTGCTAATTTTTTTACCTCGTTGGATAGCTAAAGACTTGTAGATGTTTTTTAAATAAAATGCAGACTTAATTTACTATCGTTTTTGTAGAGAAAATAAAGGTTTTTGTAAAGCATCTTACAAAAATTATCAAATAAAAATTATGAAAAAGCCTCTAGTTTTTGGATGGATCTACATTAGTACGATATTATTGTTTATTATTAAGAGCTGTAACAAGGTTTCTCTAAAACTGCGAACAGAATTAAAATAGGTTGATTACTTTTTTTTTTATTGAATTTTAAAGTAGTAAAACTGGATTTTCCAAAAAAAAATAAAAAAAAAGAATATCACAGAAATTATTCATTTCCGGATATCACAATGTACAGTCATATTGTTGCAAATGGCATTCCCTACCACCCCTTAAAAGGATCCGGTCTAATTACCAATAACCCTGTATATATTAGTAATTGTAGCATACTTTTTAGCGTTTAATGATTGTTTTTTAGTGTTTATTGAGATTTGTTTTGTCCATATTAACCCCGCATAATGGTTAAAAAGCCCTTACAATGAAGGAATCCAAAACGTTACATTACCTTTACCCCTTTACCCTTTTATCGTTACTCTTTGCATTATCTTGTGAAGAAACAATTATATTGTATATGTCCGAAAATTCCAGGATATTGAGAATAAAACGTTATGCAAATTCCACTAAATTAGGCTTAATAATGCAGTTGTTTTTTTTGTATCTATAATTATTCACTAAAACAATGTAAAGCAGACATATATGATGCGTAAACTAATTTAGAGTTACATGTTTTATTAATTGATATTTATATTATTATTTCTTTGGGTTTCTATATGTATATCTATATAGCATGCATCAGTATATTACAGGCTCAACCTAATGAGGGACCGAAAGAAATTCGCCCGCCAATGGTAAAATTGGGGAATAATTAAATATGTTTGCCCATCACAAACAGGGGTGTTGATTTTTTGAAAAATAATATATGTTTGGGCGTAAGGTAAAACCATTGAAGAGTAGGCTATTGAATGAGACTACGACTCCTGCTAATATAAAGCTTTTTAGTACTTAGGTACTTTTGCAGCTCCGTACCGGGGTCCAGGACCGATTTATTTTTATTATAAAAAATTATGAAACCATCATTAGCCCCAGGGAGAATCAGGTTCCATGGTGTCACGAACCAAGATTATAGTTCGAATTTTATATTTTTTTACAAAACATCGAAATATATAGAACAAAGAGTAAAACATGAACTCTGTTAAATATATTATGAATAACAATTAATGGCTTACTGTCCGGCTGTATAGGGGCGTTTTCAATCAGTATTCATAATAAAATAACGAAATGTATACATAAAATTACAATTGCAGCTTAACAAGGGTTTTGTCTAAACACTAAGTAAATAGTTTGTAGTAAATTTCAATTTATCATGCGCGACAAAGCTACACGATCTCCAACCAGGAGCCTATATCGATTACTTAGTTTATATAATGAACCCGTATTTCACCTGGTCACGCTGTAACTTAAGAACGGATGGAAAAATCTCGCTAATTATTTTTTATGTTATTTATTGTCAGGAGAAGGTTCTTATGAAAAAAAAAACAAGAAAAGAGGGGAGGTTATAGCAAAGCCGAAGGCCGACCCTAAAACGCGAACGAAGTCGCGGGCAGTCGCTAGTAACAATGTTATTATTATAATATTATTTTATTAACTTCTTTATATAATAATAGAAAGTTTTATATATTTTAAAACCTAACTCATCCAATTCAAAAAAGTCCTTTGTAATTATTATTATAAATATATACAGGGTGTTTGGTAGAGGGACCGACAAACCAAATGAGCGTGTTCGGGGGCCCACTTGGAGAATACAAGTTGGCCAAAAAAATCCCCGACACCCCAATTTTTTTTAACTAAATCAGTTAGTTAGCTCTGTTTTGTATCCAATTTTGCTTTGCGTGGCCTGAAGGTTTATTAGAGACCAAAACAGATTTTACAAATGTTATGGTGGTAAATAGGTAGAACTTCGGAGAAAAAGGGAAAAATCACAAAAAAAGTTAAACATATTGGGGGGTCGGGGATTTTTTTTGGCCAACTTGTATTCTCCAAGTGGTCCCCTGAACACGCTCATTTGGTTTGTCGGTCCCTCTACCAAACACCCTATATATACTTTACATTTATGAAAAAGTCGGTCATATTGTGTATGATTTTTAAATAAGTATCTAAACGACTACTAAAGTAATCAAGGAACAGTTATTATACCAAAGCGAAATTTTGCCTTTGAATATGAAACATTATTATCATATCGCAAAGGAAACATGATTACCTACAATACTCATAGAATATAATAACTTTCTATGAAAACAAACAGCTTCGCAATCATTTTGTCGGAACATTTTGGATCAAAAAGGGTGGAAAATGGGTAGTGCTTTTATTTTCCTGTCTCTACCAAATTACCAAATTGCTCAGAAACACGAAAACTTCGGACAAAGGCGGCTGAAATGTTTAAATTAAATAGCACACTGAAAGTGCTTCGTTTCATTTGCAAAGTACTCGTAGGTAATATTCAAACGAAAATCAGGTTCAAGCCATTTATAGAGCACAAATCTATGTCACAAGATATCTCTTAATGTAATTAAAATTTATCTTTATCCATAACAAAGATTAATGTTCACGTTATTCTTCACCATATTTATTTTAAAGATAGTCACAATATAAAACTATTATTAATCGGTAGACCACTCGTGTTAGGGATCGAATAAGTCGACCCATCAGAGGCCGTAGCACAAATGGTGTGCGAAAAATTATTTGTATCGTAAGCGTCAACACGTCACTATTCGGCTTTCAAAGTATGAGTTATCTGTGTCACAGTTGCCCTAGATTAATGACAGTTTGTACTGTTTTACGTGACCGATAGGTAACGTTACACTTACGCAGTTATTCGTGTTAAGCCCACTGATGTATTCGAAGAACTCGCAGACGTCGCTTCTTATTCAGTAATCTGTGCCGCTACGCACTCGCGCTGTAGATGAGCATATTCTGATATGCTCGAAACCCGGCGAGACGTACTCGATCCCTAACATGAGTGCTTTACCGGTTAATATAATAGCTTAACATGTGTCAAACTCACGATAATTTCAATACATAGATCGTCACAATAGTAGATTTTTACAATAATTCGATGCAAGAAAACGTATTTGCTGTAAGTAGCCAAAACCCAATTATTGTATATATATATTGTATAATAACTTCTCTACGTATTCATCAAAAAACTTTAAATAAAATTGAAAAAAAGCATGTCTTTTTAATTATCTTTGACAGAAAGATGCTTTTGGATCACAGTTTTGTTATAATAATACTCATGAACAGCAATGAACATATTTTGGTAAACTTATTACCAGTAGGCTTTTTACTACTTACAGCAATTCACTTTTCATTATAAATACCTGCCGTGCGATTCTCTAATGATTCGTCGACGAGCTCACCGATGTCAAGTACTTTGAGATATCGCCCTTGTACTGTTTTTTCAACGTTTCTTGTCGTTTCTTCATTTATTTCACGGATGTTGTCAAAGATGCAACGATATTTGCTCTTAGAGAATCGCACGGCTGAACGTCGTAAGTAGTTTAGTTACTTCTTTGGAGATAGCTAGTTCCGTATATTTCTAGACATTTAATCCGCTGATACTTGAAATAAATAAATAAATTACGTACTATTGAAGTGATGTAAGAAGAAGACTAACTCTAAAAAAAATGCTGATACCACTTAATACGCAAAGAGTTCTGTACGTTATATCAGATTTTTAATAATAAACCGCACTTATGCTGTAAGTAAAAGAGTGTTGAAACACCGTTTTTAGTGACTTACAGATAATTAAACAAGGGAACTATTCAAAATTATACCCTATTTTCAAAAATTTTGTCATAATAGCGATATGAGACCCAGACCATTCGACGCAGGTTTTTTTCTGAATCTAGCTGTGTGTTTCAGTCTACTTACGCCATTCTTGCTACGAGTACTTACAGCAAATACGCTTTCTTATGTAGATATGTTCGCGCGTTTACATTACGTTTATTGTTTCTAAAATTATTTTCATATGGATTGGTTTCCGTTGTACCTATATAAGAATTGGATTGTTCCATATCCATATACTGATGTTGTAAACCCCGACTAAAGGGTAAGATGGATCGCCCTTTTGTAAGAGGCAGGTCTACTCAAATTTGGTAGGGAGGCAAAAAATTTACTCTGCCCACCCTTTCAGGGATATTAATGCATGATATAAAGTATGAATGGAAATAGCTAACATAATTCACCACACATTTCAAATATATTTATTTATGTAACTCGATGCGAGACAGACAAGTGGCTCGCCTGCTGTTAAGCGTCACGCTTGCTCATAACTGTTGAGGCCATTTAGAATTTTAACCTAGAACTGTTCAAAACTCTATCGTCTTCTTAAGGTGCCATCTCCTACCGAAGGTTGGCTATCATTAAAGCTACTCGGACCTTAGAGGCTGCTGCCCGAAATAGCGACCTGTTGCTCATGTTGAACCACGTCCGGAGATTATTGAGCCATGAGGTACGTCTTCTGCCTGGTCGTCTCCGTCCTTGGATTTTACACTGCATGATCAGTTGGAGAAGATCGTATTTCTCATTGCGCATGACGTGACCCAGGTACTGGAGTTTTCTAGTTTTTATTGTATTTAAGATTACTAGTTTTTTATGTGGCTTCTGTAAGACTTTTTGATTGGACACTCTATCAGTCCACGAGATTTTCAAAATTCTTCTGTATACCCTTCTGTATCAAAACTCTATATACATGGCAATGCACTCATCACCCTCAAATATAAGATGTAACTCACAAGAAAAGTTAATTTCTCGGTCAAAATAGGACAAATCTGAAAGGTATCTAATAAAATAAAGTTGCGAAATACGATGTAACTAAAGTGTACTACAGCGAGAACGTGAAAGTATAGCTTTAGCATTTGATTGCAGCACTGCATTAGCAGTGCATACAAGGCTGTACAGTTAGATAAACACTAGCTTGTCTAGACGGTTTAGTATGAGATCCTACAGTAGTATCGCTTGTACCATTAAAATCAATTGAGTTTAGCAAAATAAGGTTTTATATGTCTGAGAAAATGTTTGCAAGGTTTTTGGTGCAATATTGTCTGATTTGACAAATCGAACTTCCGCAGATATATTCTGACCATTTCTTTATTAAAATACTAGCTACGCCCCGTGGCTATACCCGCGTGGTGATGGATGATGATGAAAAGTGTCCTATGTGTTAAATTTAAACAAAATTGGTCCAGCCGTTTAATCGTGAAAGAGTAACAAACATCAATCCGTACATAGAAACTTTCGCATTTATAATATTAGTAGAACGTTATGTGTAACATTTATGTTTAGATGTTAATCTACTCACTAAAGTTTCAACATAAAATATCTTCAACCTTTACCTTGCTTTCTAATGAATAAATTAATCCCCCTAATATTATAATTCTTAATATTTTTAAAGACGTTTACGTGAGAGGATATGTAACAGTCCATATCCTAGTAACTTTGGAAAACTCAGATAAATATAATACAATCTATGCCACTACGTTCAAAGTAAGCAACAAAACATGAAGTGCCAACACATTATCGGAATAGACAAGTACAATTTGAAAAATTTAATACCGACTTCCATTCTATTCATTCAGTTATTGGAGTTACTCAAAAACTACATGACCGAATTTGATGAAATTTTAATGGGCCAAATTAAACCAGCTTTCAAACAAAATTTTGAGAATCGGTTCACGCTATCGAAGGTTATGAGGTAACAAACATAAAAACAAATAAAACATACAGTCGAATTGAGTACCTCCTTTTTTTGGAAGTCGGTAGAAAAGGAAAAAGAACCTCGAAGAAAGCTACCTCGACAACATCCGCGTGTTTACATTAAATAGATAGCGTACCTCATTTAGTATACCCCATTTTACGTATCAGTGAAATGTTTGTTTTGATTGAATCAGAAGTTCCAGATATTACCTGCAACAAAAGCAAACGAGATCGTAATTTTTCGTTTAGGAGTTATTCGTACAATTATTACCTATTTTATCATAAGATATATATTGTATTAGCTCAAATGCTACACTCGTTTTATTATTATGTAAACTAAGTCGAATAAAACATCTATACTTCTATGCTAATAGTATTATATAATGAGGAATGATTTGTATGTTTATAACGATAAAATCTAAAATTCCTGGACCGATGTCGAAAATTATTTCACATGAATGGTACATTATCCCTGAGTAACATAGGCTATATATTTTTATTTTCGTCACCATAATCATCAGCCATCACCACGCGGGTTAAACCGCGGAGCGCAGCTAGTAAAGCAAAATCATACGGACAGATTTCGTCTAGCTAGGGCAGGGATGGCAAACCGATGATGGTACGCGGTAAAATATGGCAAGCCACCGATTTGCATTTTAGTTCAAAGTAACAAAGTTAATTAAGAAATATTATTTTAGTGGTAAATGAAGAGTTTTCAGTTGATTTGATTGTATTTCGTTTTATTATTCTCCTAATAATCACTACGTCAAAATTATTTGATGGAAAGTCTTTGGCCGCATTAAACATTTCTTTGGAAAAAAAAGGAATGGTGATCTATAAATGTTCCCCATCCCTGAGGTAGTGCCGCACGCAAATAGCGTGGTCATAAAATATAATCACTTCAGCTAGAGTGAAAAGTGGTAATATCTTCTAGGCAGGCGTTATACATCGTAGACCGCATTATCACTTAACAGCAGGTGAGATAGCAGTCAACCGGCTTATCGTACTATCCTACAATCAGTAAAAAAACATCTGATTGGATTAGAAATTTTAAATAATAGATACTGCGACAAACGAACTTTCCTTCTAAGTTAAAGTATTCACTTTTTTTATTAATAGATTATTCGATTATATTGTTTACTATGTTGGAACTGTTCTTATCTATATAAAAAGGGCTTATATAATAAACGACGAACAATCTGTACAATATAAGAATTGGTGATAAGTTTATACAGGCTTCAGATCTTTGCCTACTAGGCCGTGGTAATTGGCCAAACCGCGTTTGTCGTGGACGAACGGTGACTGTCCGAATCCGATTTGTTCGACTGCAGAAACGGGTCGTTGGAATAAGCCGATTACATTGTCGTGCCTTGCTGGTGGCAGACCAGGAAATGTTCGGATAGTTTCATTGGTTCTACACAGTCTTAATTCTATTGTATTCAAGATATCAATCAATAAGCATGAGAATATTCCTTATTAAATATAGTCACGCTTAAATGTCTCTCAATTATTCGTATTAAACTTATTTATATTAGGTAAAAGAGAATACAAAGATAGACACAATTCAAGCTTGCATGCTCTGAATTTGCCGGTTAAGCCTATTATGCTAAAAAATACCTGCTCTAGAGCGTCGATATACTTCTGTTTAGAGGACGGTGTGTCACCCGTCAACTCGGCTATAGACAGCTAAGCAGGGCTGGGCAAAATAGATGCTTTGCAGTATTTTAGCTATTTTTATATTATATTATTTTTTTGAAATACAAAATAAAAGTTACAAAATAAGTAATCCAGACCAGCACGGATTGAAAAGTAGAGGAAAACAAGATTAAATAATCAGTAAACCCAGAGTTTCCTTTCATGAACACTAGATTTTTAAATGTACTGTCAGACTAACAGCCCCATGTTGCCTGCTACAGAAAACTATATTTCTACTGGTCACTCAGAATCGCTAAATAAAGGTTAAGTGTATTTTAATATTAAAATGTATTTTGAAGCTTCAAGTATTTGAAATACGAGTATTAATTTTAAAATACCTCGGCATCAGCTATTTGAAATACGAATTACAAATTACATTTTCAGGAAGTAGTTGAAATACAAACACTAAATACGTATTTGTATTTCAATTACGTATTTTAAATACAAGTCATTCATATACTGCCCAACCCTGCAGCTAAGTGTATCCAATTAGAAAAAGTTATATTTTTTGCATGCGTTAGTGCATAAATTATTCTAATAAAAATACATATGACACAATTATATCACTACGATCTTGCTAGGCCTATTAAATAGTAGGTTATCTTGATTTAATAAACATTTAATAAACACATACTGATTCAATCAATCGAATATAATATATATGTATCTTTTGTTTTATTTAAGTTTTTTTAAAATGTAAATGTTTTGGCCTTAGCTGTAAGTTCACCATTGTAATTTTAAATAAATAAATAAATCTAGAGTGAAAAATTTTGAACCTTAATTACATTAAACGATCATATCTACTTCGATTTTAACCATCAGATACAACATAGACTACCCTATTTAGTAACATCACTTGATAGAAATACATTTCCCAAATCTCATACGATGATATAATAAGAATTAAATGCATTAAAAATGTATTCTTGTATACTCTTGTGCTTTTATTACCTACACAAATATATATTAGGAACCTATTAAAGATATGTTTAACAGAATAAATGTTAAACGTTTGGAATAGTATATTTCATTACAAGTGGGGAAAGGCTGTCAATGCAAAAAGTTCCGACAAATGTCTACCCGAGCCGAGGCGCAGCCGAAGGCGAGCGTTGACAGTCGGAACAAGTTGCAAGCACGTGTACTGAACGACTATTTTTAATACAGTTGCGATAAAAGAAGCAATTTAATAAAATAAACTAGTAAAGAAAATTTCTGGAAAATGGCGCCAACCGTAGAATATAAGCAGATATTTTTTTTTCTTCACCCATTCTGGTAGGCAAAGGGAACTATGCCCATACAGCCAAGTCTTCAGTAGATTTTTTTATCGATATGAAATGAAAATGAAATTTAATGAGATGAAATGAAATGAAACTTAACCTAACTCATTCAATCAAATCATTAAATCTGATATTGAAACAAATTAGTAGCTTCTTTTTAGAAATATACGTATTTGCATGAATCATAAAAACTTATATGAATTTGTTTTAGTAAAAACTTCATGGTTGGTTTTTTTTAATAGACATTATTTTGACAGTTGGGAAAGAGAACGCACGAGTTCGGGAAAGGTAAAAAAAAGCACGAGTATGTAATAGCCCACATCCCGAACGCTATACATCCCTGCAATACGCCACTTTTTGAGCAACTGTATTAAAAAGTATATATTTCGTACTTAATCGTCTTTTTGTGTGTACTAAACGCCCCACTTTTAAACTATGTTAGCTTAGCTCACCTTACTTCAGTTAAGGCTCCGTCACACAAGTGCGATATTATCGGAACGTAAGTGAACCTATAGTTACGCATGAGGTATTGTTCTGCTAAATTGCGATTCTGTATTAGCAGTTCGCAGAAGCATACACTAGAACGCGTGTTTAAATACACTCTCTATACTACACTCTAGGTTTACATCAAGCCTGCAGTGCAAGTACCGTAATAGTCGTTAAATTTGTCGAATCGCTAAGATCGATAAATTTATTAAAGAATCGTATCGGGTCCTAGCGTGTATGGAAGTCATATCGACGACTTATACGATCGTCAAGTTGTCGACAGTATATCGATTATTACGAACTGTTTGCATTCCACAATACGTCCTTCTATCATTTGAAGATTTCTACGAGCTTTCGTTCTTCTACAAAGAAGGCCAAAGTCTATTTTTAATTGAATACTAGGTGCGCCCCGCGGTTACACCGGCATGATGATGGATGATAACGATGTTGATGAAAATTATCCTGTGCTAATTCAGCGCCCCACCTACATCCATGCCATATTTCATCAAAACTGGGCCAGCCGTTTGAGCATAAGAGAATAACAAACATCCATTCATCTATAAATACAAACTTTCGCGTTTATATTTTCCAATATGTATTATTTATACATAAATTGGTCAATTTACGGAGTATCGGTTGATAAAGCGCAATTGTGTGGAAAGTACCGACGTATTAGGACGCGATTTCGCATTGCGGTAAAATCGGCTGTATGGTGATGTACTTATATCGTACCAGTCTGGTACACCCTTTATTTGCAAGTTCCTTTCCTTAAATCATTTGGTTCAGTAAACTCACGAACAATAACTCGGTCTGTGTGTAACTGATTATGTTTTTACTTTCATTCTACTTTATTTCCTTATAGCTGTAGACAGTTAAATGCTTAATTGCTTAATACTATTGTTTATGTTTTTTAATAAATTAATTATCAACAAAACACGCAATTTTTTTTATTGTTTATTAAATACAATTTTAGTGATATATGTGCTATAATACGAGTGTATGTAAATGTACATATAATGCTGGCTATAATTTCAGATATGAGTGGAAATCGTTCGACTGATGGCTGCAGCAAAGTATTACAACAAGAGGCGCCTTCCAATATGCTAACTAGTAAAATTACAGTACCCGGTAATTTTATTTACTTCTACTAAACATGTATTGTTATATTATTGCAGACGCAGGTAGTTGATACGTAAGTACTATCAGGTACCCTGACTGTAGCGTTAATCTCAGATCAACTTCTTAGTTGATCTGAGATTAACGCTACAGTCAGGCCAACACTTGGGTCTCAACAATTAACATTCATTATTATGTTAAACTAATCAGCTAGATTGAAACTGATTCAATAAACATGTACATATTGTACATATAGAACCTATGTCTACTGAAGCCATTCATGCTCATACCAAAGCGTTTGTTCAGAGAGGCGCCGAACGGAGTAGAAATTCCTCCACGCATGTCTACAGAATACCTATTTTCTGTAAAGGCAGCTTAAGAATGTTTGTGTGTCGGTATTGAAATACTCCGACTCGGGCGAAAGAGATTTAGATTCCTTGGTAATCCTTCATCAGACCAATGTTTGAATTCAGCAAGTTGTTTCATGACTTTGTAATTTAAACGAGTCAAAGGGGCGTCTTTTGCTGAGTTATTAGAATTCCCCTACTCGTATTATATCAATATATTTGTTCATGTTACAAACCAGATTTCATGACAAGTATACATCAAAATGGAAGTCCAGCCGTGCGATTCTCTAAGAGCAAACATCGTTACATCTTTGACAACATTCGTGAAACAAATGACGAGATGACAAGAAACGTTGGAAGAACAACCTTATAAACAAGGGCGATATCGCATAAAGTATTTGACATCGGTGAGATCGTCGACGAGCACATCGACGAATCATTAGACAATCGCACGGCTGGTAACATTTTTTTAGAAAGGCGAATATAAAGTCAAACAGTGTCCTACAATTTGAAAACGGATCTGCTATGAAGTACGTAGATCATTTAAATAAAAATTGAAATCATACAATTGATATTTGACGCTAGAAATATCAGGGGCCTTACTACGAGTATCAGCTTCGTAAAAACCATGCAAGTTCCGTGCAGTTCTTAAACCTGACATAAACAATTTTGAATGAAATCATACCATGACGCTCATTTAGGTAAACTGTTTGAATATTGTTTTCACAAAAGTGAACAGATAATATTGTCTCTGGCATTCTAACAATTTACAATAGCCAAAATTGCAGACGCCTAGACGTTTGTAAGCTAATAAACTGAGTGGACTTAGAGCGACATTTTTCTGCGGTTCTTGAATAGTAGGCCTAGGCAGGCCTGCTTTAAAGTTGTCATGGTACGAATAAACCGAGCAGTTGTCTAGTAGCGAGCTAGTAAAGCCCCAGTAGATTGATTAGAGTTTCTTGCCGCTTCTTCTCGGTAGGCTCTATATATTTTGGAACGCGGCGGTAGTATTTAAAGTACATTATAATGAAAAATTTACGTTCATAAGTGCGTCTTTGATGCCTAAATTGAATAAATGATTTTGACTTTGACTGATTCATAATGAACCTTTTACTTGCATTAGTATTTATATATAGCTAAGTATATACATTGTGGATTATTTTCGTTTTTATATTTAATTTCCTACAACGAACATAATAAATAGGAACAAAACAATAAAACTGGTCATGATAAGTACTTAATTACCTACCTCCAAGTACGAACTTCTCAATTTCTCCTCATTCAAAATTTCAAATGACGTATCAGTTTAGTGTTTTTATTTTAATAACGGTTCATTACACATACACTGCCAAAGGCAATGAAATCCGGCCAAGTTTCATTACCAGCTGGTTCAAAACTCAATATGAGTACGGTGGAGTGCAGTTACTCATCTTCAAACAAACATGCAATAATGGGGCCTAAAATATCTTCTTTTTTCATATTATGTTTAAGTTAATGATTATCTACGATTCTAAACGTTATATATAATTAATTACCTTATTAAGCAGCATGCACTTTGATAATTATTTACACGGCAAAGACATTATATTGTGGGAATCACCCGAAACGGACAAGAAAATAAATGTTTAGTTAGTACCCCACCCCCCTTATGTAAAGTCCGTGGTTAACCGAATACCTAGTCACAAATATATGACCATTAGAATATTAAATTTCTCTCTTTAAACTAGAATATCCACTCATGCATACACGCAGTTGTGTAAATTATGCTTACTTACAATTAAAATTCAATCTGGTTCATCTGATGATTAAACCCAAAACAAAATTCATGCATACAGACAGACAGCCAATCGCGGCGAACAGACTTTGTTTCATACTTTTTAATGAATATAGGCATCAAAAATCATAATATTAGTTGATCGTATATTTTATAAATGTAACGTTGGCCTAATTTATCATCAACTCATTTTAAAATATCAGTCATACCTACCTGACTATTCCGTAGAAGTTGACTCTAAGAACTTACCAGTAAAATAGCACGTCTTCTACATCTCTAACTACCGCTGGGTTTAATCAAAAGAAATCTGTTTAACAAATAGGATGATATAAAACGTCATAACTATGAATATTTAGGCAGAATGTGCATGTTTTTGCCGTTTGGAGTTGAGACTTCAGGCCCGTGGGAGCTGTCCGCTCTCAACTTATATAGGGATCTGGCCAAACGTTTGGGTAGGGCGACGAGTGACAGGAATGCTGGCGCCTACTTTGGACAAAAAGTTAGTAAATAAGGTCATCCAAGGTTGCCACCCTGCTACTGCTACATACTGCCAGCGATTTGGCCACCATTCCTCAAAGACCCTGTTTATAATCTGTGTTTTTCCTCCACCATGGGGCTTTAGATTAGTTTTTATTTTTAAGTTTATTTAATAAAATTGTATATAACATGTATTCTGTAATGTAATTGAATTAGCAGTATTCAATGGTTCAATGGGTAAGTAGAAAAAGGATAAATAAACCATTTCAACACAAAGAATGGCAAACTTTAATTATATCGAGTTCTCCATGGGACAATCTATTACTTACCAAAAAATGCTTTTTAAAAACAAAATATAACTACCCACTAACAAAACAACTTGATATATTTTAATGAGAGCTAAAGTACTGGATACACGATACACGTAAATGTCGATACAAAACCGGTTCCATCAGACCTTGCCGACTCCTGAGACGTAAGACTCGTTTGACAAAATAGTTTTCGCTTTAAAGGTACCATAATATATAGATAAGCACTTAAAATTCAAAACAATACAACAAAACCAACAAACCGTAATGGTTTTTCTACCGACTTCCAAAAAGGAGGAGGTACTCTATTCGACTGCTTTTTTATGTTTGTTACCTCATAACTTTTGAGTGGGTGAATCGATTCTCAAAAATCTTTTATTGTTTGAAAGCTGGTGCTTGCCGTGTGGTCCCATTTAATTTTCATCAAATTCGGTCCAGTAGTTTTTGAGTTACACTCCAAAAACTGAATAGAATGGAAGTAGGAATTAAATTTTTCAAATTGTAGTTGCATCATTGAAGAATATGACAAGTCTACGTACCACTAGAGAAATAGATACTCAAAAAACAACTAATTCTAGTTCAAAATCAGTGAGATTGGCACACACTATTTTGTTACAGTATACTCGTATTAGATACTTTAACAATCTAGCGTACTCACTCCAGAGAGATATATTAAGACTAGAGAGTCTATATTATTATTAGTATAATTTTACTACTATATGGTATATAGTAATAACATAATACTTATAGAAGTCTGTGGATATATATGTAGGTGTATATCACTCATATTCAGCCAGGTTTTGAACCCATGTAATACTAGGTGAGTCTAATGTGTTGGACTAAGACATTATAAAAACAATCAATTTGGTGTCCACTATTCAGATTAACCTTACTTTTATAAGTAAGGGCTATTATTAGCAATATAATAATAAAAGGGAAATAGGAATCAAAAGAAAAGCTGATGTCAATCCAGTACACCACTGAATGATGCTTTCATCTAACGCGCTTTTAATATTCAAAATAGGGAAGTCCCGGAAATACGAGTATGCCCGTTGCACGGAACCTGCTCCATTGAGACGAGGAGAAACGGGTTACTATATTACAATGTGTACTTTTATAATTATAATATCCAACTATTATTTAATTAAAAAATATATTTATAATAACAATTCGGTCTCTTATAAACAATGAGATAGACTTATATCTTCACTAACTCTTTTGTATGATATTATAAGCGGGATTATTACCATGACCACGAAGGCTGGTCATGAGTTACCGATATCCCGGCACTGTTGTTAGTGCCATAGGGCGTGGATAAAAGGAGATGCCTAAGGTATAATAACATTAAAACGTCTTATCATAATATAATACAACTTGATAGTTCATAGTTATGGTATTATAAAATACAAGACACAAAAATACCTACCTACAGCTCTTACGCACAAGTAGGTATTAATTGATTAACGTAACTTTTACAACTATCAGAAATTAGATACCCTTGTAAAATAGCAGTTACTTAATAATAAAATACCATCTACACCATCTATGTAACATATATATAATACCATGATACTTTCATATGGTGATACCAGCTGCGATTGTATGATTAATAATCATGTTCGTATACTGAGATACTTCTTAACAAGTCTGTCAATTTAAAAAGGCGTCACGCGTTCAAGTTGTCAGTTTTGCGTTCGTTGTGTTGTATTACGTTACATAGATATACCACAGTCTATGTAAACCTTGTATGATTTTTATGCTGTGGATATACCCAAACAGGAGGGGTCAACTGTGGGTAGACCAATATATAATATCATTGGGGTAGACTGTGGTGTATATGTAACGTAATAAAACACAACGAACGCAAAACCGACCGCGTGAACGCTTGAACGCGTGACCGCTCTCTGTCTGATAGCACCCTAAGGGTGGATCTCTGTGAATCGTCAATCTATCGAAAGACGAATTATTTCAAACGGGTCTAAATGGACAACTTGAGTTAACTTTAGATACGGCATATTTACCATGTATCACGCTGGAAGTGTGTGCTGCATGGAGCCCGCAGCGGCACACGCCTTCAGCGGAAATAGGCGGAGATCTCTCCCTGCCGAGCGTGGTAATCTCCATGCTCAGCAGCGAGAGATCGTGGCAGGCGGTGGCCACCTTCTGCGAAGCAGTGATGGCGCAGAAGGAGGCCGCGGAGCGGATCAGGGAGAATGATGGCCGAGCTGATCCACTCCGGCGCAGACGACCGGGGGAAAGGAGGAGACGGTTCGCACGTCTCCTCCTTCCTCCGTAGTGGGGTCACTGGTGAAGAGACGAGGGACTCTTCGCCGGCTAGCACGCCCCTACACGTCTAGGGGGTGGCCTTGGTGAGCAAGGTCATCCCTTCGCAGGTGCTGAGGCCCGGTTAAGATCAATCCGGGCCTACCGCTGGGGCGAGATAGTGAATTCCAGAGCGACCCCGTCTCGCCCCACCATGGTGGAGGACTGCTCACGGGGGGGTTTTAGTGGGTCTGAGCCCCACATACCCTTTCCGTCACCCTCGCGGCGGAAGGGAAGTGGACAGCATTTTCCCCCCCTCATAAAAAAAAAAAAATTACCATGTATGAGTCAGTTATAAACTTCTACAAATAACATGAGTTAACCGGACAACATGTGATAATTTCGGGCATCTCATCTTGTCTACGGAAAGTTACTTCGGGACCTTACGAACCCGGTCGCAACTGTATTACACAGCTTCCGATATTTTTTCTGGGATTTATTACCCGGGCCGCGGGATTTACAGCTTTGACCGAAATGCTTACCCACAGCATTTTGTTAGCTTTTTATTGGCAATTTGTTACCTTGTGTATCTTTTTGGGATTCACGATTCGCCCCACAAATTGAACTCTTGACGGAGTCTTTGATTTATTTATTGTATTGCTTGATTATTGAGTAGCCGGAACTTGGATCTTGTTTGCTAAAGGTGTCTTATTGCCCATCAAGTATAGGTACGGCTTTATATATTTATATACGGAGTTAATACTACGTCTTGGAGTTTTTGTCAACAACTTATAGGCAATTTGATACATTGTGTATCTTAATGTAAGTCACTACCAGTAGGTAGGTGTAGTATATATAGTGTATATAGTATATATAGTATATATATATATATATAGTATATATAGTGTAGTGTGAGTAGGTGCCCCTTGCCAGGTCCCTCACCGTTGTGTCTGCGGTGAAATGGTGGATCGGTTCGGCCACCACGCACTCTCATGCGTAAAGAGCGCGGGGCGCATACCGCGGCACGCCAGCTTAAATGATATCATCCGTCGGGCATTTGTCAGTGCTGGAGTCCCGTCAGTTTTGGAACCGAACGGATTGATGCGGGATGACGGCAAGAGACCAGATGGGATGACTATCGTCCCGTGGAAGATGGGACAGCCCCTGGTTTGGGATGCTACATGTGTGGACACACTGGCGCCGTCTCATCTCCCTGGGACGATTGATCGGGCTGGCGCTGCCGCGTCTAAAGCGGAAGACCTCAAACGTCATAAATATGTGTATTTAGACAGAATGTACATGTTTATGCCGTTTGGGGTCGAAACTTTAGGCCCATGGGGGCCGTCCGCTCTCAACTTGTTTAGGGATCTGGCGAAACGTTTGTTTGAGGCGTCGGGTGACCGAAATGCTGGCGCCTATTTTGGGCAAAAACTTAGCATTGCCATACAGCGTGGCAATGCCGCCAGCGTTTTGGCCACTTTTCCCCCCACCATGGGGCTTATAGATTAGAATGTTATTATTATTATTATTTTATTTTATTTTTAATTACTAATAAAGTCACTACCTATATTACTTAATTATTGAGCTGGGATATGTTTCTTGAAAGCATATCGTTCTAAGGAAGTGAATAAAATAAATTTATATTTCTAACTATAAGAGGTCGCATAATAGCCCTACAATACTACTAGACTACTACGAGTACCCGCTAATATGACTAATATTATAAATGCGAAAGTATGGGTGTATGTTCTCACACAGCTTGAAACGGCTCGACGTGTTTTGATGAAATTTGGTAACTAGCTGCTTTAGATCTTAAAATAAAACATAAATTACAATTTATACCGAATAAATGTTCCTTTGGGTCATTTACCGCTCGTAAACAGCTAGTTCTAAAGAAATTTAACTGCCTGCTTTATAATATATTAGAATAAATTATTAATTAATTATTTTATTTAATTTTTAATTACTAATAAATAATTGTTTAGTTACACTATAATTATCTTTAGAATAAAGTAATAAAATTTTGTATGGAATTAAAATATTAAAAAATAAAGAGTTAATTAATAACTGCAGTCTGACCACTATACGATATTATTTGTAAGATTATAATATATTTGCATAAGATTTCGCGAAACAAATAAATATATACATATCAAAACACCTTTCCTTCCTGAAGGGGTCAGTAGAAATAAAGAAAGATACTAATATCCTCTGCTGGTTCGCACTGCACCCGAGTATTTTAAAGGGTGGCACTATACAATAGATAAATTAGAGTTAATGTACTTAAAAAGGTCAAATGGGATTTTAGAGAGAAAAATTATACATACTCGGACGGCATTCGAACTCGCATCTTCCGGCAATCCTGTTAGACCCCATGACCGCTAGGCCATGGAGGTAATCCGTTCGAGCATTGCATTTAAGTCTTTATTTCGTTTTAACCGTCGTATGGATACGGAACCATATCTACTGAATAGCTAGAGAACAAGCGAAAGAAGAGTTTTTACAAACACTTAACTTTCGTAATGATTCAACAACTCGCTAAGCAAGCGTCAAAGCTAGTAAGTGATCCACCTTCAATATGTTGTCTAAATTCATGTTATTGTAGGTTGTTATTTAATGGTCAACGTGCCATAATAAAATGTTAAAATGACGCTATCTACGAACAGTTATGTCCGGCGAGGGTCAGCAGGTTTCCAAACCTGAATTCGCTTTAAAATAAATTCGCGTAATTTTGTGATGTTACGTAAAATTTTGTGTTTGGCACAATGTATTAAGTTTTCATTCATCCATATTATGTTGAATTCAGTTTGATTGTTTAAATTTTCGTGATTATCGTACATTTATATTGGGAAAATAAATTTGCGTATTGATGGGTACTTTTGGCAGCGGGTCGGTAGCGGTGCACTGGTTATTTAGTATTTAGGTTAAGTTTTTGACTTATTTTATTTTGACAATGTATATTTTGATAATCCACTTATTATTTTTCATTATTTATCAATATATTTGAATATGCGTATATTATTTTAATCTCGACAAACTAGTAACTTATGTATTTCGTCTAATCAGAGGTGAGAAACAAGTTCTATAGAGATGAGTTCTATAAAGGAAAGTCAACTCAAGATAATAGTAAAGTATTTCATGTACATTATAAGTAAAAAGTTTAAGAAAATAAGTGTCTGTTCATAACATACACTTTCATTTTCCCATATAATGGTGTATTTTAATAACCGACTTCCAAAAAGGAGGAGCTTACTCAATTCGACCTTATTTTTTTTTATCTGTGTTCGCAGAGAACTTCGTCGTTTATGAACTGATTTTGATGGTTCTTTGTTTGGTATATTCTTTCGATGTGGTCCCATATAAATTTCATCAAATTCGGTCAAACAGTTAGTTATTGAGTTACACTCCAATAACTGAAAAGTGGATCGCTTATTTTGATTATTTCATATATCATCACAATCGTAAGTAGCAAGGGTCACTAAAATAATGAAAAACATTTTTTTATTTATATGTATTATTTAATAAAATAAACTACATAGTAGATATGTTTGTGGAGCAACGAGTTCACGAGCTTTTTACAAACACTATTGCCACGACTTTAAAAAATATGACATTGGATACCAACTTTAAATCCCGGGTAAGAGGAATTATAATTTTCCGCAAGGGTAAAAGATGCACCGCTAGCCTGTAATTGTAAAAAAAATATTGTAACAATTTTGAATGTTAGTAATTGAACCAAATCTAAGTGTTTAATGATACCAAACTGTGGCTGTTAAGTTGGTATTATTATATTATTTAAATTATGTCGAAAAAAACAAACATATCCTCACAGATAAAATATTTCACCAAGTCACTCAACAAATAAAAAAACTGAATGAAGGTTCTTATGAAAATCGATGACCTCTCCGACAGATCACATCTGCCGCAGACGGCCAATATATTATGTTAGAACATTATATGCATAGCGACACAGAGAAACAATAGTAACTACGTATAGAATTTAAGAGAAAATGTCACAAATGCGGTAGAAAACTGCGGCTAGACGAATAAATGTGAAAATACTTGAATCCCGCAATGACAGTACCATTTTAAAGATACATTTCTGGGATAGGAATATGAAATGGAATTCGCAAATGCGTTGCATTATATTTGTCAACAAATGTGTGAACCATTTGTGTATCTACAATAAAATATAGGTTGTAATTTACTTAGAATGTTTACCTTACTTCCCCTATTTTTGGTTGCATTATCAAGTATCTTTGAAAATTTATATTTTTGGTAGGAATACAATGGAACTTTTGTTTATGTCTGGAAAAATGTTATCCGCACGTTGTTAGTATATTGTATATATTTTTTTGTTACTATAAGTGTAAAGAGGACAATAAAAACATTCTCACAGCTTTGTACCTTTACTGAGAAAGCCTCCATGATACGAGTAGCAGATAATAACCCGTTTCCCTATTTCTAAAACCGTTAGAGCACTTAGATTGTATAAACTGCCATGAGGGCCGTTAGCCTTTATGTTATGGTATGATATGATGAAAACATAACATGATGTTCAATTTCGAGAAGTGGTTACATTTTGAAGGATTAAGGACCATTATCAACAAAAGCGGAGATGTGCAGAGACGAGCAAATGTGTCGTCAATTAAATACCCCATAGGATTTAACTGAAAAGAGGATTCGAGATGATGACATCTAACTTATTCATTGTTTTTTGGACTTTGGGATAACTTGACATAAATATTTTGAGTTGTGTCCTATTGTAAAATACCCAAAGCAAAAAAAGGTAGTTAATAAAATAACTTAATGAAGCGAAATCTTTCAGTTTGAATATATAAATAATTAATACTCCGTTATCCATAACAAATTATATGCCAAAATCGTATATGTTTAGAACGACCAATAATTTTAATATACTCAATAAGCAAATTGACTTAGATCTATTCTGTATGATCATTGGATCGACTAGGCAGTTGCTAGCTAGTGAATTTTTTGACTAAATATTTTTGATGTTTTATTTTTAAGTCATATATAGTAAGTAATATGTTTCATGTATAGTGTCAAGTACATAAAAAAGCTCTAACGTTAGTTCACACCAATATAACTTTCTTTATGTAAATTGTCTCTACTCGCGAGGACCGGTTATTGGCCTACTATTGTATATAGTCATACTAATTTGTATAAAGGCTGTTGGTCTTCCAATTTAATAAATAAATACTTACATAAAATACACTATGAAAACAAGGAAGAAGAAAAAAATCCTTAATAATGCCTAAAGCGTTGGAATTTTATTAACTCATCATCAAAAAATATACAGGCTGAATAGGAAGAATTTATATAATTAATATTATTCATAATTTTACTATGAGATTAAAAAGATTAAAGAAACAAATACGTGAATAGGATTAAATTTTCCTCAACATTGCTTTTCCTTTTTTCCAACATTTATATTTTGCTTCCGAAAATTTCAGCGCCAGAAGCCAAGGGGCGATTCTAGCAGTCATTCATCTTGGTGGCGTATGTTCACACTTCAAATGCGTAGATCCGAGACCGATATCAGATTGGATCGCATCGGACGTCGGACATTGATCGATAGATAGGAAACGGATGATATCGAGAAATGTATATAGGTCCGCGATACTGAATGCTTCCAATACGTCAATATCGAAGCTAATACAAAATGATCAAGCTTTTATTGAGTCTAAACCGTTTATCGTTATCTAGTTTTGGTAGGTATTAGTTTAGTTAGCCTATCATCAATACTAGCAAATATCCCATTTCAGAAAACAAAAGCTAATACGTCAATTTATACACATAATTCAAGTCGAGATGAAAATATTATGAAAAATTTACCGAGCTATTTTTGGTTTAGTTGAAGCCACGAATTTGTTAGTCGTGATATACGTTTAGCTTACCTACATAACGTCATTATTTATAAAGAAAAATAAAAGTCAATTATAATCTGACGTTATCTTATCTAGATATTTTGTATAGATTTGACTGTTAGGTTTGTAATTAAACATTGAATTCTACTAATTCACATACTTATAGCATTTGGTGGAATGTCATGTTTGGTGGCACAAGGCAACTCTTTATGGAAATTGCACTGTTCAATTTCCATGTAAAATAAAATAAGTAATAAAATGATTCACCTAAAATCATTGCTCCTTGGTGTGCGTACTCAACACGCTTCACAAGTTTGGAACCCTCGGTATGAAATATATATCAATATGCTAAAAAAGGTACAAAAGAAATTCCTGCGCTTTATTAATTACAAACACAAAATTAGTGGTTCTAATTATGTTGATAGTTGTGTTCGTCACCACCTGCTGCCTCTCGTTAAGCGCAGAGAAGCTGCCGACCTGTCGTTTTTGCACAATATCTTCTCAAATGTCGTCGACTGTCCCTTGGTACTATATATGATGGGGATCCAGACACGTGTGCGCACTGTCAGCCGTAGCTATTTAAAAGTTCATGCTGCGTTCTGTACCACCAATCACCGCCAAAATCCATACCTTGTACGGGTTGCTAATATTTTTAATACTAATCATTCTTTAAAGTTGATTTATAATTTTTTGTTGATTTATTTCTTCAATCTAATCTAATTTTATATGGAATTTACTATTTAGAGATTGGTTATGTTATTAATCTATAACAAATGTTTAATATTATCATACCTTTAATTGGTTTCCGTAATATTGAGGCGCTTTATACTGTAATATTGTATTACCTACATTGTGCAACTATTTTTTCTAAATGTGAAAACTGTTTTTGGCTTAAGTTTTGCAACTGTTTGTGTATTACTGTTTAATTCTAAGCTGTTTGTTTTCCTGAAAATTAAATTAAATAAAAAATAAAATAATATAACTTTTAATTATACGAAAGCTATACCAGCCTAATAGACGTAGCTCTAGTCGTAAATATTATTTAATCTAAGATACAACCGACAAAACCTGGTAATCTTACATATTCTGTGGTTCTGTATGCGGCGAAGCTCACTAGAATGTTATCTGTGGTCCAGCGTGCGGCAAAACGTTATTTGCTGATCAAAGATTGAGGGCGCGTCCTCAAAGCGTGTTTTCATACTTTGCAGACTGTGCAGTGTTTGCTATGTCAACGTCGTTGTGCATAATCGTCGTTGTTACTTTTAGCCCTGAGCTCGGTACACCGACAATCTACGATTGCCCACTTACTAAGGAAATTGTTAAACCTGTGTATGTACGAGTATGCACCTGTATAAATATGTACAAAATTTTAAACGCTTAGTAAGGTGTTTATATCGTTGTTGGGTTTGCTGTACATAGCATATCCAAATTTAGATCCAAATTTAAATGTAACATACAAAAAAAGTTGTAGTATTTTATAGTATTACTTTTATAAAGCATGCCTGCTTAGCGATACCAAACATTAAAATTTTTAGAGAGAAAAATTAAAATTTTTAGAGAGAAAATTTCACATCCTCGGACGGGATTTAAACCCGCGTCTTCCGACAATCCTTGTGATTTTTTTTGTGAATTTTTCTCTCTAAAAATTGCAATGATTATAATATTGTTATGTTTATATACAAAAGTTATAAATAAATAATCTATCTATATAAGGTCATGTTAATTAGTGCACAATATCGAATGTTTGAAATCGACCACTGCCGGGTTATTATGTATCTCAGTTGCTAACAAATATTGATAGAAATCTTAAAAAAAGCCACTCTATGTTTTAACAACTCCAGTCAGCAAAAACGTTAGTAAGTTGATTACTGGAGCTGACAAAAGTGACGTATAGCCGCCATTTTTTTCGTATTTATATTTTTTATATATTTTTTTCCATTTTTACCTTTTAACATTGATTTTAATTAAGAATACGTTGAGCGAAAAAATATGGAAAAAATAAAAAAAAATTGTGAACGTGTGTAGTACGTTAAACTAAGCCTCAACGGTATCTACATGCACCGGCAACCAGCTTGACTTTGTATATATATATATATATATATATATATACTAGCGAATGCCCGCGACTTCGTTCGCATAATAGGCTCGGCCCTCGGCTTCGCCATGACCTTCCATCTTTTCTTCATTATTCTTTCATAAGAACCTTCTCCTGACGTTAGTTAACACGACAAAAAAGAATTAGCTAGATTGTTCCATCCGTTCTCAAGTTATAGCGTGACCAGGAGGGAGGAATAGAGGTTCATTTTTATATATATAGACTAGCGACTGCCCGCGACTTCGTTCACGTAGTAGGCTTGGCCTTCGGCCTCGCCATAACCTCCCATCTTTTCTTATTTTTTTAATGTAAGAACCTTCTACGAAGTATTAGAAAACATTTTAAAAAAGGATGTATAAAATCGGTAGAGCCGTTCTCAAGTTATAGCGTGACCAGGAGAAATAGGGTTCCATGTTTGTATATATCTATAGATAATGTGTGTCAAGGGACCATTACAGCTACCTATTATAGTACGAGTACGAACGAACGCCCGTTCATTCACAAGACAGAAAACAAAGTTAAATAATGTTACACAGTCTACGAGTATAACATAAAACCCAAATACAATTTGGGAGTGGGTTTGAGACTAGGCCTGGATTCGGCGTCTGAAACCGCAGAAATGTTAATTTTTAAGGCTTTGAAAAATTGCTCCCATTTATAACGCTGTGTTAATCTAACCACAGAGTATCCAATCTTATTAAAACGAATTCTTATGTTAATGCTATTCTGCGAATGTCTCATACGACTAAACTGTTTAGATTTTCGTAGTTTTATAAAACTTTAGATTGAAGATGTAATTGCAATGAGTATTTTACCTTTGTCATAGGTTGAGTGGGTACAAAGGGCATAATATTAGTGGGTACTATTAGTTCCATAGAATAACATACCAAAAGTAATAAAGGCCTTATTTCATTTAATAAACATTCTTATACTGTAATTAGGTTTAAGTTGTGAGTATATTCAACTTAAACCTAACTACAGTATAACCATGTAATTAAGTAACCTATTATTACGTGTTTTCTTCGTCAAAGTGGCCAGTTTGATTAAACGTCCACTTTCGTATTGAAGGGTACCTATTAAAATATGATATCAATGTACAAACTTTGTACAAATATTTTTGAACGTAATATTCATCGCACGAATAGCCAGAAGGCTAACATATACTTTCCAATTGAAAGGTGTTGTAGATTATAACTAAACATTTACAAACTAAGAATATTTAATTTTGAGGAAGTTGGAACGATTTGCCAGAAATTTTACGCCTGAAAAGTGCTACAACTGTTAAAATGTCCAAACTGAGACAATTGTATCCCTTAATGACGTCAAATTGGCATACAATGATCTCAATTACAACTACAACCGCAGCCTACGAAGAAATTATGTCTATTATTCGTAAACCGCAACGCATGCAATCTTAAAATGTGTATTATCTATGTCCATATTCCAGAAGGGCACGTGGACCCACAATTAATCACGACTTGAGTACAGATATAAAAAATATATTAAGATATTTACTGTAAAATATCTACTCAAATCAATATCCAAAACTGAACGTCCTTAACGGACTTGACTTCACGGTCCATTTTCAAAATAACCATTAATTCGCATAAATATATTTTCTACAAAGTCTCAGTACATACATTAATTTCTCTGAGAGTAGATACCAACCGCAATGATTATAAATCGTTTATCTAAGAATTCCTCGTGGTTTGCCTTTTGTTCCAATATTGGAAAAGTTTGGAAACGCAATCTGTAAATGCCTTTGGAGTTATCACTTATCTATCAGTCACAGGCGGTGAGGTTACTATGCGTTGGCTGAAAACAGAGGTCTTTCACAATATTGTATAGTAGGTATTACAATATAATCAATGAAGTTAAACAAATGTTATTGCCTATCTAGAGACTGCCCGCTACTTCGTTCGCGTAGTTCGGCTCGGCCTTCCGCATTGCCATAACCTCCCGTCTATTCTTGGTTTTTCTTTCATAAGAAACTTCTCCTGACAATAATTAACACAACAAAAAAGAATTAGCGAGATTGTTCCATTCGTTCTCAATTTATAGCGTGACCAGGAGAAATAGGAGTTCATTTATGAAAGTAAGTAAGAAGATTATGAAATTAATATCATTATTTTATATATTATAAAACAATTACAAAGATTAAAAAACACTCAAAAATTTAGAAAACCATTTTTGAAGGAATAGTGCCCAGAATAGCAATTGAACGTGGAAATGCAGTCAGGAGACTGCATTCACGTTGAATAGCTATGCTAATTTTTTGTGCAAAATATGAGCCAGCATTCCGGTCATCCGACGCTTCAACGAAACGCTTGAACAAGTCCCTGAATATATCGTATGCGCCTGTAATTATATTTTATTATCAACGTTTCGAACATTATTCTAAGTGAAGTAACTATGCTAAGTGAAAAACGTCGGGACAAAACAATATAAAATTTATCGTATTTAACGGATAACAGTTCAAAGTTGTTTAATTACAATGTATAAGAATAGTGAACGCAATAGGCTATTAGTAAATAGTCGTATCAAAAATCTTAGAAGTAATAATTCTGTGTGTTTCCAGCACTGGCCTAGAGGTTATGGCGTCTTCAAGTATCGAATGTATTCCTCTAGTTATTTTAACCGTCATATACGAGTACATCTAGTCCAGACACTATTTGAGTATGTTATATAAATAATTTTTGTCATATGTTTATTTATAAATTCATATTTTACTTCATTGTGCCCGTTATATTGATTTTGTAGATTAATCATGGAAATGAAACAATTATACTTTGTCACAACTCGGTGTCACTGGTCACAGTCACAACATCTCGGAATTATTTAATAAATAAATAATATAAATAAATATTCCACAACTATCACACAACGCCATCTAGTCCCAAGCTAAGCAGAGCTTGTGTTATGGGTACTAGACAACTGATAAACATACTTATATATTTCTAAATACATACATATTATAGATAAATTACACCCAGACACAGAACAAATGATCGTGCTCATTACACAAACATTTGTCCTGGGTGGGAATCGAACCCACGACCTCCGGCATAGCAGTCAGGGTCACTAACCACTAGACCAACAGGCCTGTTTAATTAATTTAATTTAAATTAATTAAACAGGCAACAACAACTTTAATTTAATATCATAAGTTTCCAGGTTCTTAATAAAGTCATTAACACCAAGGCCTTATAAAATGACGTTATTTTGTCCTGCCACACAGGAAAATTGATCTGCGCAGTACTAAGTGACGTTATTTAAATTTAAGCAGCGTTTATTAGTAAGGCCGCAAATCTTTATAACATTAATGTACAGCTGTCACTAATAAACATAATATATTATGAATCCAATAAGATAATATTCAGTTTCTCTATACGATATTAACAAAATATAAACATTACAATTCCGCGACATAAATTTATCAAAATTTAATGATGTATTAAGAGTATTTTACTTAAAATGGATTATAGTAAAAGCATAACACGAGTATGATAAATGATGATTGAATGAAAACGACAAAATTCGTCGCCTACATTTACATTATAACGTACATGCTATGCTAGTTACATTAAATCCTAACGGAAAGGCCAGGAAATATACTTACTGGAATAGGAATCTAGTCTAAACCAGAATACCAGGTCTACATGTCCAGATATCCGTAACGTACGGAACTCTTTACCGTTGGCGTCAACTTTTTGTCGCCGACGCTCCATCTAAGTATAAATGGAAGTAGTGACAGTTCCAACGGGCAATGAATGTCGTTTGATGGTGGTGCTTTGAATGGACAAATTTTACTATGCGAGAGATTTTATCTAAGTACTATTTTATGACAATTAAATGGATCTTATTGGCGTCACTCTTGGCAAAAGCATAAGTAAGATACTTACACGTGTTTGACTTATTTGAGAGTTGACATGTATGCGATGCATGTGGACTGTTTTATAGATGTTAATGTTTAGAAAACAAAAAAAAACGAATTTTAGACTAAACTTTTATGCACAAAGTTAAACTGAAAATTAGAAAATATTTCATGTCCTTATCAAAACTTTCTGATGGGAACCACAAACCAAAAAATCCAGCACTGAATCGATATCGACATGTACAATTTGAAAAATTTTATACCGACTTCCATTCTATTCAGCTATTGGAGTGTAATTCAAAAACTACTGGACCGAAATTGATCAAATGTAAGTGGGACCACACGGGAAGCACTAGCTTTCAATCAAAAAATAATTTTGAGAAACGGTTCACCCAGTCGAAAGTTATGAGGAAAACCATAAAAAAAAATCAGTCGAATTGAGTCCTCCTTATTGGAAGCTGGTAGATAAAATTAGACCATTTCTGAACCATGATCCCAAACTCAATTTGTGATTGGCAAAGTGAACGCGTAACAAACATTCGAATCGAGAAACTCTTCATTTTTGAGGTCGGTTAAAACCTGGTATATTTATTTGACAAAAGTGTAGATGATTCACAATCCTTGAATAATTTAACAAATCCAATATGCATTTTACAAATCTACGTTTACCTTCTCAGCCACCTTGTACTTATTGTTATGTGAGACGAGGAAAAACTTCCCACCGACACAGGCGTGATTGTCGTCCCTTCCTGTATCACATGACTATTAGAGCGGTATCGTGAGCAGTAATTTTCTATAGTGCATGTTACATGTACCCACACGCAACTTGTAAATTCATAGACCTGTTTAGGAACCATAACCAACTACATATAGCGGGCTCTTGATTCACCGAGCCGTTATACAAATATTTACCTAAGATAAATAGAGATGTCGCCGAGTAGAAAACTAAATAGAAAGCCTAAAACTTATTTAGTTACGAGGTTATAAGCTTTCGCTTTTCCCCGTTTGCCAATTCATTTTTCTTTACTCTTCCAGAAAACTTCGATTTATGTTTAGCCTTTGGAATATCAGAAGCCATATCATTCGTCAAGTTAATCGCGGAAACAAAATTTAATCTTGATCAATTTCATAACCGAAGTAAGGCCTCTTACTTAAATTAATTGAATCTCACCGAATGGAAGGACGACGGAGTGACGACGAGTCCAGATTCCGCGATTCCGTCCATTGTCTAGTACAAAGGAAGCATTCAGCTTAATTGTGCCACATGCTTTTGTATGAAGTGGAGGAGAAAAAGATGATTCTCGCGAAAATAATACAAGATTTCCCGGCCAAGCGGCCAAACAAAGATAGGTACTTTCTAAGATTGCCTCTTATATTTGGGACTCTTAATTTGATGAGAAGAATGTAAAAACGGCATAAGGTTATTTGGGGGGCGTGAGAAGAGCGAAGGACGAGCACGATTTATATTGCTAAAGATGAGATTATGGTATGACGGAGCCGTAAAACATTAGAACGCTAAGGTCGGTTACTTTATTTGAACCTTTCTTTGAAGCCATGATTATGGGCTCATTAAAAGTAATGAAGTAGCTATGGAGAAGCGAGTCGTAATTTATTTGCTGTAATATCTCTTGTATTTACAAAGGAATCATTTTCTCCTTTAATTCGCATAGATATGCATATTATATGTATATATGCAGTATGATCAGTCGTTCCCACTTGTTTACAGATAATAAAGTTTTCACTGTTTTATACTTTCGCGGTAGTTAACAAAGGAGGAGGTTATATATTTGTGTGTATGTATATTTTTTATGTATATGTTAGCCGATTTCTCCCCCATTTGTGGACCGATTATTATAATTAGTATTCAAGGGATGTAGACCACGGTTTACTCGATTTATGGAGTTTCCGATATTTCGGCACAGTAACATGCACCATATTCACGGGTAGACTGAAGATGCGGGTGGATGTGAAAATCAAAGACGCACTTATGAACGTTATTCATTATAATGTAATTTAAAGACTCTACCGCCGCGTTCCCAAATACATAGAGCCTACCGAGAAGAAGCGGCTAGAAACTCGGGGCCAGTCTTTTTATACAGTTTTTTACAATGTTTCTACTTAGGTGCCTACTACTAGGTATTATTTATGTATTTTATCTACTCTGATACTATAATTCAAAGGTTATAAAACTGAAAACAAAATTCTTATGACAAACATTACGTACAGCACAAAAAAATTAAAAATAAAGTTTAATTACGATACAGGTCTTGTATGGACACCTGTAACATAATATAACTTTTTAATCATAACGATACACCTATACAACCTCCAGCTGGACCAAGGAGGTAGAACCTCTACTTTAAAAAAAAAAGGTTTCAATGAACGAGTCCGCGACAACGCAACACGCATGCGCAATCGATGTTTGCGCCTTGGCGCCAACATTTGACATTTAAAAAATCTTTTAATATTTAAACAAAGTTTGGTTTTGTTTGTAAAATACATAGGTTTTTGTGTAAAAACATGTCTGAAAGCGGGGATAGTGGTGATTGTACACCACCAGACATTCTGGAAGCTGCGTCAAACATGACCATGAACCTGTTGCCGGCGAAATCTACGAGCAACTATAATAAATGTTACCACGAATTCATGGAATGGAAAATGAATAAAAATGCTACATCATTTTCTGAAAATGTGTTGTTAGAGTAATTTCAAGAGTTATCTGAAAAATATTAAAGTGTCAAGTAGGTTTAATACTCCATGATTAAAAGTACACTCAATATTTACAACGAAGTTGACATAACTATATATAGCAATCTGATTGCATTTTTGAAACGAAACTCACAAGGATATAAAGGGAAAAAATCCAAGACTTTTACAGAAGACCATATAAATAAGTTCTTAAATGAAGCCCCAGACACATTATATCTCTTCACAAAGGTATTTTAGTTGTTTATCAGTTAACCATTTACATTTTTTTTTGTTAATATTGAGTTAATTTACCGTAATATATATATATGAGTTGTTACAGATTGCACTAATTTATGGTATAATGGGTGCTGCCGACGGCAAGAGTTATACAACATACAATTCAAAGATGTTGAAGTCTTCGAAACTACACTATTGATCAAAATAAGTAAAACTAAAACCAAGACGGACCGCTCTTTTACCATTACTGGGAAATATTATGAACAATGCAAAAAATACATAGAGCTACGACCAACTGAGTGCAGCAATCTCAGTTTTTTTCTAAACTATATTAACGGAAAATGCACGACGCAGAGAGTTGGCATTAACAAATTTGGAGCTTTAGGCAAAGTTATTGCCAGCTATCTTCAACTTACCGACCCCGGATTGTACACAGGACACTGCTTTCGCCGAACATCTGCGACCTTGCTAGTTGACGCTGGTTAAAGCGACACGGTGGTTGGAAGTCAACGACAGTTGCAAAAGGCTATATAGATGATTCAATGACTAACAAGATCGCTATATCCAATTCAATACTTAACAGTATTGAAAATAACAGAAATGAGGTCAACATTAACATACCCTCTCCGAGTACCTCCAATAACGCTTCCTGTCCAAATTCATTTTCATAATTGTATTCAGAAAATCAATAATTATTACAAGTAAAAATAAATTTGTTGTTATATTCAGCGTTTTATTTGCAATATTGTTTTACGTATTATAGTCTACGAATAATAATAAGTCTATTCGTAGATTATAGTATGAGAGTAGATAAAGTAGTGTATGACACTGTACATAACTTGGTCTTATAACACTGGTGTGATACTATAAAAAACTCGCCAACGGCTCGTTCTTTTAAAACACACATGTTATAAGAACCCTTATAACAACCTTATGCAACAGTATCATAATCTACTATTATGGGTGGCAGATGACAACTTGCCAGAAGTGGAGTATTCCAAGCATCTTTACATTCTATATAATGTTGGACTTTATAATATGCTTTTTTATTAATATATTTTTACAGTCAACTTTTTTTCCCTCTGTGACCTCAGTTATGTGTTTTGGGATTTTATTGTAAAAACGCACACAATTTCTTAGGAACGACTATTAGTCTTCGCAACTCTTAAACTAGGTACAGCTATCCTATTTTTATTCCTTGTATTAAAAGTATGGGGATCACTATTTAACTTACATTTATGTAAATTTTTACGAACATGTATTATTTTTGCAAATACATATAAGGAAGGCAATGTTAATATATTGATTTCTTTAAAGAAATCTCTCAAAGATTCACGAGGACCCAGTTCGTATATAGCTCGAATAGCACGTCTTTGTAAGATAAAGATGGTCCCTATATCAGCCGCTGAACCCCATAGCAAAGTACTAGACCGCATATTTACTTACTTTGCCCATAGCAATAGCCCGTATGTATGACATTACGCGTGGAAATATGCAAAATATACTAACCGCGCTGTAGAAACGTCTGTTGGTTATCTTATGTCACTCGTAGGTCTACCCTCATTCTCACTCTTTTACTCCGGATACTACTCAAACTCGATTGTAAGTCTCGAGAATACACACTAACTGTATCACTGCGCATGTTGTCTACCAACTTAAAAAAAAAATACAGGCGAATTGAGTACCTCCTACCCAATTCCACTGTATTTTTTTAAGTTTGTTACTCATAACTTTCGACTGGGTGTACCGATTCTCAAAACTCTTGATTCATTGTTCTTTTTTGTTTGAAAGCTGTTTCTTCCCGTGTGGTTCCGTTTAAATTTCATCAAATTCGGTCCAGTAGTTTCTGAGTTACGCTCCAATAACTGAATTGAATGGAAGTCGGTTTCAAACTTTTCAAATTGTCATTGTTTTGATCACATTCTGGAGATTATTATCCCTTTTTAGACAACCTACCACTGTATTCCACCCACTGGCAAATTGATAACCATCACCACAATTGAAATTTGGACATTTCGTGATTTCGATGGTTTCCTTCACCAACCTGGGTACATATGGCGTTCCGTGGATAAGACTTGTGGTTTGTGAACTATCTATCCAGTGGTTAGGGCCTGAGTCCAGCAGATGTCCAGCTAACAAGATTTGGAAAGTAGAAAATAACGTTGACTTCAGTTTTAGAACTTACTTTTTTCAAGTGGCAACAGAATAATTTTTAGATAGATCTAGTTGAGTGGAGTTAAAACAAACTATATTACTATGGTCACGCCCTAACATGAGAAATGAAAGAAAGAAAGAGATATAATGTAAACTATATAAGTACATAAGTTTTTTACTTTTATAATTTATTCCCAATTTCCTTTGATTTTTGTATAATAACAGCAAGAAACATAGATATTATTGCAATAACATTATTATATAGCTAAAACATTCTGTAAAAGCACTATGAAAGTATTCCTGAACGCATAGTAGATATCACTCGTGCCGCCATTGCCAAATACTAATTCCATTACGCGCTTCAAGTTTATTAAATTTTCGAAATATTTGTATATGGTACACCTGCTCGCAATCTATTTACATCTGATAGGTGTGCCAAGGTCTCCACGCTTGTGGAGACTCAACAACACTTTGGAATCTCTATCAGCATATTGTTAGTAGTCAATTAACAGGTGACGTGATACGCTCATTGAAAAAAAAAATACCGTACTTGTGTACCAAATAACCAAGTGAGATTTGGCATCTCGCATTGGGGGTTCCGTGTGAATTCAACTGCTAAATTGCCTCGAAAGAACTTATGTTATGCAATAATCTATATCTATCTGTATATACAATAAATTCTGTCACATGTTTAATATAAAATAATTGATACAAGTTTATTCATTATGTAACCATTTACTTATATACCAAAATGAACTTAACAAAACATAGATTCTTATGACAATAAACTTTATTCAAAATGACCTCCGTGATTTTGAATACAGGCCTTCAATCTGCGCGGCCAGTCGTCTATCGCAGCACGAACGAGGTCCATGTCAATACCGGCGGCTGCTTAAATCAAGGATGTCTTGAGTGAATCCAAATTGGGATGAGGCTTTGAGCACGCCTTTTCCTCCAAGTGTTGCCATATCTTGTAATCTAACGGACTTAAATCTGGACTGGAGGAGGGCCAGTCTTCGTGCCGGATGAAGTCGATTTCACGCGCCGCCAGCCAGTCTTGTGTGCTCTTCGCTCTATGAGCTGGCGCCGAATCTTGTTGGAATACCCAGTGCCTGTTATTGAATATGTTATGAGAAACAGGTTCCACATGGTTAATCAGGACTGTATTTTGATACACAACTGCATTCGTGTTTACACCTTTCTCACAAAAATGTACCTCTGTTAAGCCCCAATAAGAAACTCCCAACCATACCATGAGCGAGGATGGAAAATGACCTCGTTGGACACGCGGGATACGGTTGCTCGCTTCTTCACTACTGTGTGCGTGTGTGTTGTTGTAGCTCTCTTCTACGCAAAAAATTTTTTCATCCGAAAAAAGAATTTCCCGATATTTTTTTCCCGCGTACCGCTTTAACAAAGCGCGGCATCTCTGCAGTCTCAGGTCCATTAGACGAGCATTTAAACGATGTCCTGTTTTTCTTCGATATGTCCGAAGCCCTAAGTCTTCATTTAACACCCTTTTCACCGTGGTTCTGCTTAACCCCATCTGAAGGGCCAACAGATTCTGCTTACGTTTGGGATTTTTTCTCTGCTGGAGTCCTAACAGACCGAGGGCGACCACTTCTTGACCTGTCATCTACACTAGAGTCTTCATTGTATCGTTTGATGGTACGATAAACGAATCTTTTGGTTATATTCAAATTTTTCAGTATGTCAAAAATTTGAATTGGCGCGTAACCGCAACCTAGTATAAAAAGTTACTCTATGACCGCAACAATGCAACGCAATAACTGCAACACGGTCTTCTTTAAGCGTCCACTCCATATTTAAAAATGAGTAAAATTCTAAACAATATACATTTTTATTTTCATGAACAATTCGAAATTCGAATTCAATAAACTTTTTTGTGGCCAGCATTCTAAAAGAAAAGTTTTTACTGTGTGACAATATTTATGACCTGACTATGTATATATATAAAGATGAACCCTTATTTTTCCTGGTCACGTTATAACTTCAGAATGGATGGAACAATCTGGCTAATTATTTTTTGTTGAGTTAATTATTGAGATGAAAATGTTCTTATACAAAAAAACTAAGAAAAGATGGGATGTTATGGCGAGTTCGAAAGCCGAGCCTACTACGTGAACGAGGTCGCCGGCAGTCACTAGTAGTATTTACAGTACTATTATTATTCATATTATTATATATTATACCATTCACAGTATATATGTGTCAGTTGGACATCGTCAAGCCCGGGAGGAACAGCTGGATGCAGGAGGCAAGTATACGGTGCAAGTAGCGCTCAATGGGGTAGGCCTTTGTTCAGCAGTGGACGTATTCCGGCTGATACGATGATACTATTCTCTTATTACCACACAATATATTTGTTTTGTTTTATTTAATACTTATCCCAAGCCCGACTCTCATTTACTATGAAGTATGGGGTCCTCGTATTATTTGTTATTATTAGAAGATTAGTTTGTAGAGAATACTTTTATTATTTTTAATATAATCTACCATAACTGCACATATTCTGTTAGAGTTTTAACCAGCTATCTATTACGTGTAGAAAGATTTTAAGATTTTAAAGTAGCAAAGATAGACGGACGGTAGTAAGCTTAGTAAGGTAGCATATATACTCCCGTAAGGAACCCTAAAAGCAAAAGCGGAATTACAAATAAAACCGCAGGTATTGAAATGTATTTTTTTACTAGGTACATCATAACAGACGATGGTTGTACCATATGTGGAAGAAATATGTAAGTTTATGTAATTATAGTCTTACTCGAACTGGTACGTATCGAAATAGTTGAAGAATTGTATAGAACCTTCATAAGAAATTCGACCATAAAGTCACAGCATTAAAATAAGTTTACATAGACTGTGATAAAATCTTAGCTCGAGATAAAAATCTTAATAAATACTCCTACCTACCTACCTATACACCAATTGTCCCAAGTTTTCTGCGAATGAACAATACAACTTAATTTTCCTCGCAGTGACTTTGTCTTATATTTATAAAACGGCTTGGAAGCCTTTGTGACGAATCGTGGATTCTTTCAAATCAGTTCGTTATCACACAATTTGGCTGAATTGTAAGACATTTAAGGTACATTTATTCCTGGCTTTGTCTTAAAAATAACCTACCTATGTATATCTAGTTATGTAGACAAGTCTACCTACAGTTTAGTACATAAGTATGAATCGGTGAATGTCAAGGTTACTTTTATGATTGTAAGACATTAAAAGGTTAAAAATAACTATAGTCTCTACTAGATATTAAGGGTCCTACTTATAAACGCTGCTTTAAAATTTGAGTAAGGAACTTCTTAATTACGATTTCTTTCATCTTATCGATATGCTCTTGACAGAGCGGTCGTGATCGTCATGTAGTTGTGGTGGAGGCAGATGTAATGCGCCTCACGATGTCATGCCATCCCCCTCTATTCGCAGTCATCCTGGTGCGCTCATGCAAGGGACGGTTTCTTTACATGCAATGAAATGACGAGACTGCCTAGTCGAGCACCTTCGCCTAAGTATTACGCTTATCCTCGCAAATGTCAACGCGTTACGCTTTGGCGTACAAACTATGAGTTATCCGTGCCACAGCTGCCTTAGATAAATGACAGTTTGTACTGTATCACGTGAACGCCACGTTACGTTACACGTTCTTTAAAATTGTTTTCTAGTGTAGCGTGGCACTGTACCTACTGTGCTAGTCACCTCGAGACATTGGTCTTTGACTCCCTTTCACTCCGTAATTTCACTTGCTACAGTTCCCTTCACATCCTAACACAGTAATGATTGTGCTTGCCCTAGAACAAGACACTGCGGTGGTACAAACCAAGACGACGCCTAGCAGAAAAGGCCTGCCTCCTAGTAAGTCGATACATTAATAGGTAACTGAAAAGTGACCGTGTGTCTACACTAATATTATAAAAAGGAGACATATCTATGCTATTTTTTGGTTCCGAATATACTGGACCGATTTGAAAAAATCTTTTACCATTTGAATCCTACATTACCCGTAATGAACATAGGCTACTATATTATGAGTGTGTATATGTATTTAAGTATGTATGTCAGTCATCAGGTAACAATAGTGCAGCCTCTGCCTAGTTTGGGACCTGAAGACCTTTGTGTGGATGTTGTCCCATATTATATTTTTATTATATAAGGTCTTTCTTAATCAGTGCACAAAATTGAACAGGGTGGGTTGTTTTCGATAATAGGTCATGAAAGTGAAAGAAAAGAAATACATATTTTTTATTATTATAAACCTATATGCAACTGGAACGCGTGAAGGCGCCGCTACATCACAGAATATATTTTTTTTAAATTATCATCCATTACCACGCGGGTAAAACCGCGGAGCGCAACTAGTGTATAATAAAGCTCTTCAAAACTATACAGCCCTATCACTTGAATATCGCCAAACAAGGGAATAGTAAACAAAAGTTTGTAAGCCCCTAGATACGTCTCAAACAAACTAAATATCTAAACACAGTAATGGATCTCGTGTTTTACAATTCAATGTTCAGAATCACAACTAAACTTGTGAGACAAGTACACGTATGTACATATCTTCATACCATTGGGAAACTATTAATATTATATTAAATTCCTTTCGAAACCAAACATGTGAAACTCCTACATTTACAACTCAGGTGTAGCTTATTTCTGGCCGTTAGAGTCAGAAATAAGCTAGATCTTAGAGATAGAAATAGCTAACGTAAAGTTTTGACTTTAAATAATAATACGTGTCGTGACGCTTTTAGATTTGAATGCGACGAGCAGAGAAAAATCACTTAAATATCAGGGATGAAATAAGCCAAAGACTTTGAATTTTGACGTTGTATGTTTAGGTCCTGCTTTTAGAGATGAATTCATTTCATTCTTCGAATGAGTAAGGTTAACTTCAACTGAATTTAAAGAACGGACATAACCAAATATATTGCGACGGGCCGCGCACGGGGAAGCTGGTTTATAATAAGAATAAGTGAACAAAAATTGAAACGCTTGATTTGGTCAATCAAATACTTTTTCAATTCTGCTTACTTGTTATTATGTGTGTTACTAACTACTTTATTGTACAGCCGTGGGGTACCGGCTTAGAATAGTACCCCCCAACTCTACCCGTGGATGCGTAGAAATCTGCTAAGGGATAACAATCGGAGGGTGGGCAGCAGCACCTTCCCAGTATTAAAACCCCTAAACTGCGCTCGCCAACCCGCCTGCCAAGCGTGGCGAGTATTGGCAAAATCCCCCCAATGACGGACACAACAGGAACCAGGCCCCCAGTCCCCAGCAGCCCCGCTATTCCTGGCTACGGTAGCGGCCATGGTAACGGTGGGGCAGGGGGTGCTAAGAATCCCCGGCAGACGCCCGGCTACCACCCCCAACGACGACGACTGGCCCTGGTAACACACAACATACGCACGATGAGGACAGACGAGAAGATATATGAGCTGGAAGAAGAAATGAGTAAGCTACACTGGGACATTGTGGGGTTATCTGAAGTCCGTAGAGCGGGTGAGGACACGATAACCCTAAAATCAGGTAACCTACTCTACCACCGGGAGGGCGACCAACAGTCCCAAGGTGGTGTCGGCTTTCTCGTCCACAAGTTCTTTACTAACAACATAGTTACGATCGATAGCGTTTCCAATAGGGTTGTATACCTAATACTCAGAGTATCCAAACGATATTCGCTGAAGGTCATTCAGGTATACGCTACGACGAAGTCGCACCCGGATGATGAGGTGAAGGATATATATGAGGACATTAGTCGGGTCATACATACTTCTGAAACGCACTTTCTAGTTGTTATGGGGGACTTCAACGCAAAGTTGGGTAAGAGAAGCGAGGATGAGTCGAAAGTGGGGCAATTTAGCTATGGACAACGGAACCGTAGGGGACAGAGGTTGGCCGACTTCCTGGAGAAAGAGGGACTCTTTATGATGAACTCTTTCTTTTAGAAGCCACCTCACAGGAAATGGACCTGGCTGAGTCCCGACGTTTCCACGAGAAATGAGATTGACATCATTATGACCACCAAAAGGCAAATACTCACTGATGTCGCCGTGATCAACAGGGTTAACTGGTAGTGATCACCGAATGGTAAGAGGCACGGTGAATATTAATGTCAAACTTGAGAGCTCTCGTCTGATGAAGTCTACACTCCGACCCACTCGTGCCCGTATTCAAGACCCCGAGAGCTTTCAACTTGAGCTATCCAATCGCTTCGATTGCCTTGAGAACATCGCTTCAGTGGACGAGATCAATAACGGGTTAGGAGAAACTGTCCATACAGTGGGTTCCAAATACTTTAAACCCCACCGTACAGATAGGCCACAGAAACTCTCCAACGTTACCCTCAACTTCATGGCTGAACGACGCTCACTGAAACTGCAGTCTTCGGATGATGCTAAAGCACATAGGCTGCTCAATAGACGAATATGGAAGTCCTTGCGACACGACATCAGGATCTTTAATACAAACCGTATAAAAGAAACGATAGAGCGCAAAAAAAAGCTCCAAAGTGTTTGCAAGAGACATGTCTATTGGGCAAAGCCAGTTGACGTAGCTGAAGAGAGAAGACGGCAGTGTAGCGTTGACCAAAGCAGAAGTGTTAGGAGAGGTAGAGAGTTTCTACGGACAGTTATACACCTCGGTCGCTAAACCTGTTAGCAGCTCGGTCAAAGACCCAAGAGCCAAGCTGACCCCACATTATACCGAAGATATCCCGGACATCAGCCTGTACGAGATTAGAATGGCCTTGAAACAGCTTAAGAACAACAAGGCGCCTGGTGACGACGGTATCACATCTGAGCTTCTGAAAGCGGGTGGAACACCGGTACTTAAAGTCCTTCAGAAGCTCTTTAATGCCGTCTTGCTCGAAGGTTCAACGCCAAAAGCATGGAACAAAAGCGTGGTGGTGCTGTTCTTCAAGAAAGGTGACAACACTTTACTTAAGGATTACAGACCCATCTCGCTTTTGAGCCATGTTTATAAGCTGTTTTCGAAGGTCATAACGAACCGTCCCATTCGCAGGTTTGATGAATTCCAGCCTCCGGAACAAGCCGGTTTCCGAAAAGGCTATAGTACCATAGACCACATCCGCACGCTACGACAAATTATACAGAAAACCGAAGAGTATAACTTGCGTCTTTGTTTAGCAATTGTGGACTATGAGAAAGCCTTTGATTCGATCGAGACGTGGGCACTGCTTTAGTCTCTCCAGCGGTGCCGTATTGACTGTCGGTATATTGAAGTGCTGAAGTGTTTGTACAAAAATGTCAGTCCAAGTACAGGAGCAGAGTTCGAAGGCAATTCATTTCAAAAAGGCGTGATACAGGGAGACGTTATATCTCCGAAACTGTTCACCGCTATATTGGAAGACGCCTTCAAGCTTCTGGAATGGCAAGGACTTGGCATCAATATCAACCATAGGTAGGTCATCCACCGACACGGTGGACAGACGACCTGATGAAGGTCGCAGGACGACGTTGGATGCAGGCCGCTTCCAACCGGTCCTTTTGGAAAACCATGGGGGAGGCCTATGTTCAGCAGTGGACGTCCTACGGCTGAGATGATGATGATGTGTGTTACTAACTGTTCTGTTACTACCAAATCTATTTTCGTTACCTTTACGGCACTAAATTCCTTGAGTTTTGCATTATTCATTATTTATTCTCTCTTTTTTCCATTTTGTCATTTATTACCTGTGCTACAAGTTTGATAGTAGAGTGAAAAATCATATAGACCACATTACGTCGATCGATGCATGCCATTCAATCTTTGACCGTTGCTACGAGTATGCTTGTAGGCCTTTATTAATAAACGTTGCGTAAACATAGATTAGGCGTAACATGCTTTGTCTTGCTTTCACGCGTGACATTTACTACAAGCGAAAAATTGACAGATAGATGTTTTAACTACTCCGGGCTTATTACAAGTTTATTAATAAGGCCGGTAAGGTTTTAGACCAAATCGAAGATGTAAATCACCGTCCAGAAAAAAAGTAATATAAAAAAAATCTTTTTATGTTACTCCTAATAAGAAGGACAGAGAAGAAATGGTTTTTTTATAAAAAAATACTGTCATTAGCCAAAGGTCACATCTGTATTATTATCGTTAATCCTTATCAACAGTACGATATAAAACGACGCGTATATAGACAATATTTTCATTACTACTCCATTTCCCCGCCGAATGCCGACGATAAGTTCTATAATAAACTAGGTCACACACTTCACTTATCTACATTAAAACAGTATTGTCCATCGAAATACCAATTGTTTACCAATTAGTCCATAACGGCTAGCCAACCGATTCGACTGTTAATTGGTACACAAATTAATGAAAGTTGTAATTTTCAAGTAATTCTCATTTCCATTGTTCATAATCGGAAACAATATGTAGCTACTGAAATATATAACCTATTATTTGAACACCATTTCGTGGTAAATAACTTTTCAGTAGGCCAAGCGTTCTATGTTTATCTTATTTTCCGATACTGTGTTTTATTGTGTGTACTGTATAAAAATAAATACTGCTCAAAACTTTCTTTACGTTAACCGGAATTAAAATATATCTATCTACATAAATAAAAATTAGCCCTATGCTACGCTATAACTTGAGAACGGATGGAACCATCTCGCTGATTATTTTATTGATATCTTAATTATTGTCAGGAGAAGATCCTTATGAAAGAAAAACCAAGAAAAGATAGGAAGTGATGGCGAGGCCGAAAGCCGAGCCTACTACGCGAACAAAGTCGCGGGCAGTCGCTAGTCTATACATATAAAATGAACCCCTATTTCTCCTGGTCACACTATAACTTGAGAACGGATGGAATATGCTCGCTAATCCTTTTTTTGTTGTGTAAATTTTTGTCAGGAGAATGTTCTTGAAAGAAAATCCAAGATCCAAGAAGGGAGGTTCTGGCGAGGCTGAAGGGCAAGCCTACTACGCGAACGAAGTCGCGGGCAGTCGGTAGTCCTAAATAGAGATCCGCATTTTCATATCATAAAGATGGCTATGTACTCAATCAGCGTCATCGGTCGAAGCACGCCGTCCGAGCATCGAATTTTATCTCTCTATTCGACTTTAACTGTCGTATGGGGACGAATCTAGATCTACAAGTTATGTTCACTCAATGTTCAGCGGTGCGATTCATCGACGAGCTCGTCGTCGAGCTCGATGTCAAATACTTTATAAAATATCGCCCTTGCACATAAGGTTGTTTATCCAACGTTTCTTGTCATCTCTTCATTTGTTTCACGGATGTTGTCAAAGATGCAACGATGTTTGCTCTTAGAGAATCGCACGGCTGTACAGCTATGTACAAAATGTATAACCATTCATTATTTTAATAAGCCATATAACCTTCACTTAGGTTAACAGTATTATTATAAATCTCAGTAGAGCTGAAATTAACTATATCTTCAATTATCCCACGATGGATTTCTAGACAAGAATGGGTAAATTGGTGCAATTTATATTCAAAACAATTAGATTCTCATGTGCTCTGGGAGCAATTGCTATTAGTTTGATAGAGCACGAAGTAACTGTTATGTCATCTGTGGACTGGGGACGTAACTGGATTTATGAATAAGAATGTACTCGTAATAATTTATTTCATTTAGTTTTACTTAAGAATCTCATCTAGGTTTTACGGTAATTTTATTTGAAGAGGAACTATTTCAATATATACATTAATATAATAAGTAGGTAGTACTTACGTATATTTTAAAGAATAATACATTAAGTAACTTACAATATAGTGAATACCTAACCTATCAGTTTCCTACGATTTTCCCCCGATTCCTGCGTTTGATTCCGTTATGACGCATTCTCTTTCAGTCTATTCGAATTTAATTTGGAAGAATGACTGACAACTACCTACACACGGATATACTCGTATATTATACTATACCTACTTTTATTTTATTCAGTGGTAGGTTATTTACTCTGTGACACGAATGTTTATTTTTCTGATTTATGTTCAACTATCTGCGTTCCGTGATTTCACCCGTGTGGTGATGGATGATGATAATGATGAAAAGTGTGTCATATGTGCTACTCCAGCTCCTCGTCTACATACCCAATTGTATCCAAGGCCGTTCATCTAATCTAGCGTAATTGAATAACAAACCTCCGTGCAAACATATTTTTGACAAATGTATTTACTCAAGTAAATATTAGGATGATCATGGCGTATTTATATAGCGCATGATTGTAGGAAAGTCATACATTAATACTTTATTCGACCTTTTTTTAATATAATTATATATTTTTATAATATATAATTTAATATTATACCTTTTCCATATTTAGTACTAGATCCATAAATGGGCAGGTAGTTTATTTTGTAATTGAAATGAAGAATTTTTCTTGAAATTGTTTATATATTGGTATGACATAGATTTGGTGACATGTATTTAATAATTACTTATTTGTATGTGGTAGCAGTAATCCAACATGACTATGTAGATACTAATTATACTTAAGTATGTAATATATGAATAACAAAGTACAAATGTACTATAGTACCTAAGTTGTTAATTAGATTTTTGACACATTGTTTATATAGTTATCAATATTGACGTGTATGGATTTTATAATAAAATATGATTATGATGATTAGTTAGTTGAAAAGATTAGCCGACATTTCCCCACCGTTTGGCAATAAAGAGTCAAGGCCGCAGCATCTGAATCACACGTCATACAAACTTAAAAAGGTTTTAGTCACGTTGCACGCTATACGGATATTATTTAACTCCGTGAGATATTTTAGTATTAGTATTTTTCTTCTCTATGCGAATGGTAAGTGGCGAAGAAACCCAACGTACTAGGAGGAAGGCCAGTTATTATATGCACGCTATGTACGCGAAGCAATAATGCGTAAACATTACTGTGTTATAGTGTGGTAAGGGCACTGTGACAAGTTTTTTTTTTTTTGGCGGTAGTGCCACGCTGCAACCGCACGGGTTACAAGAACCACCACGCTCACCGTCACCTTCACGCTGCTATAACTTATAATTATAAATGATAAGTAAATATCTAACTTTCTATAACTGATAAGCAAGTAACTAACTAACTATAACTTAAAATTGATAAGTATTTATAAATATCAATACTTATCAATTATAATGTGCTTGATTTTATTTTAATGAGTTACGTTACTTAAAATAAATAATTTAATTTGATTTCAGTACTTAAGAGGTATTTTTTAAAATACGCATAACTATTACTGTGGAATCAGCTTAAGATTTTTTATACTGCTACAAAATACAACCAAGAAAATAACGTAGACAGTAAAAATATCCGAAGCACAGTGATGTGGAAAAGGCACTTGTTTCAGACGAATCTTGAGATACTTAGAATAAGATACAAAATTATTTTCCCTCTACAAAGTTACTTCGTCTTCGGAATTCACTCTTATTTGAGTGCCAACAAAAGCGTTTTCTCGTAAAAATATTTCAAGTATATTGTGAGCGAAAAACTTTTTTTTTTCAAGAAAAGGTAGGTTGTTAGTTATTCTGGTATCTTTTTTCTATCTTTCGATAAGTAGTTTTCAAACTACTTAAGAGAGTTCTCAGGTTACATTCAATTTGGTGGGGTATGCACGAAATAGACGGGCATCGGGTGAGATGGACCATTAACGTATACAATTTCTTTATAAGTTATTTTATATTCATGCGCCTGAAGATTGTCACCACCATGGGAATACTACGTCACCTTGCCTGCCAATGACAGCTACAGCGTCACCCAGAGTCTTAAGTTGAAGTTTTCCGTAAACCTGCACCACGCTCGTCACCCCAAAAAATTGGTTCATGAGCCTCAACGTCCCGTAATTTCAATTTCTATAGCCAATCAAGTTACAACCTCTTAGGTGTATAGTAATGATATATAGTAATGATTGCGACCATTTGCTTCGCGGCAGAATTTCAGCATTAGCAGCAGTACCTAGTAGCCAACACGGGCACAAAAGGTAAAATTACCATCCTTTTCTGGGATATAAAATAGCCTACGTGTAGTTTAATGCTAGAAAGCCTATACTATTATTCATGAATCTGGATACACAAAACGACTTTTTCAAATCGGTCTGGTAGTTTCAGAGACTAACGCGTTTAAGCAAACAAACAAAACAATGTAATAAAATTAAATATAAATATATTAGTATAAATTATAATCTAGACAAGGAATTGTTTCGAAATTATAAATATTTTATATTAAAACATTGCACTTGCACGTTCCAGAGTAAGCTTTAATAACTCAGAGTCAACTGCTTAGTGGATTTTCGACTTCATGCCATAAATAGCTATGCCTAATTCAGCTATATCTATGTCTGCAGATAAAACATCCGAACACGTGATGACAAAGAATTTCATGTTTAGTATATTGACCACCAATTTCAGGAAATCCAAAACTATCTGACGTGCGATTCTGTAATGATTCGTCGATGCGCTCGTCGACGAGCTCACCGATGTCAAATACTTTATGAGATATCGCCCTTGTACACAAGGTTGTTTTTCCAACGTTTCTTGCCATCTCGTCATTTGTTTCACGGATGTTGTCAAAAATGTAACGATGTTTGCTCTTAGAGAATCGCACGGCTGCTCGGAAAGCCTGAAAGCACGACTCGACAACCAAACGGAACCCTCTCACAGGAAAGTTTAAAAGAACTACTTCACTTATATTTTCATAAAATAGTATTTGCTTGTGTATTTTTAATAATTATTACGCTTGAAGTAGACGTAGAGCAAAGGATCTCCAACAAATAACTCCAAGCCTTTCCTACTTCAGACTCGGAAGTACTCTATCGTATTTTCTCTATTTACAAGCGGGAATTATATAACTTCTTTATTTTACCAGTTGAGTGTTATACAAGACGGCGAGTGGTTCACGCGCATTATGCTATTCATGCGTTTATAATCATGATATTTCGCAGTTTTAGAATAAAAAGTACATAAAAGTAAAAACTAGTTTTCTTTGGAAGCTTATCACCAGAAATAGTAGAGTTTAACTTTTGGTTTTATAACTCGAATATTTGGTTCACTTGGTAAAAGTCCGCTTGTCGCGCATGTATTGCAGCTGTATGCGGTGTTGTTTTACAATTTATATAAAATAGTAGACGAAACGTTAGGAACAATCAACCTTATTACTGTGTCACGTAATGTCAAAACACCTAATTTATATTCATTGTATTTTTTTAGTTTTGAATCCGATTTTGTAATTTCGCTTGGATTGTATGTAGGTTACAACCAATTCACGGTATTTATTGGTACGGACAATATGAAGGTATTTGTGGCGTTCGAACTTTGCAAAGTAAAGAAAAGTGAACAGTGAAACAATCAAATACAGGGACACCTACTTTCGCATTTATAATATTAGTCTGTATGTCTAATTGTACACAATAAATATTAGTAGACAAGCTGTGAAACTTCTATAAATACTACATTGTTATAATGGTCCATTACAAAACTTTTGAAATGGTAATGTTTAACTTTCATAGATAACTAAACTAAATAAGAACAGTAAACTAAAACGACATTTCAAATTAGAGCACTACGATAGACATCAGCATGTTCATCAAGTTCAAACTGCGCTAACTTCTCCAAACACTAAATTTTAAACAACGTAAGTAACTAGATTTAAGCGTCAAAGTTACTCAACTTTGACGCTTAAATCTAGTTGCTTGATTACTCAATCAAGCTTAGAATCTCAGAACTAAGTATACATAGGAGTACTTATGGTATAATAAATCTACGAGTATGTATGGGTGTCCCGAAACTCAACGATAACCTGGTACCGGGGGAAAGGCCAAGGTATACCAGTTATGAAAAAATAAGAAACTTTTTTCCAGCATGGAGTGTCAAAGTTAATTTACAGTAATTTTGTAAACCATAACTCGTCAAAACTTAATTTACAATGTTTATTACTTTGCGGCGGTAGTCAGTCAAGCTTTCGACTGCTCTTGCGCAGTTAGGTACCGCGCCCGCGCTCTTCATTCCACGTCGCGCGCACCTCCAGCCCCTGAATTGAAATTGGGACTTGTTGAACAGTTAACACCAACTGATTGAGCAGTTATCAATGGCAGCTTCAAGCTGTTGACTATGACAGCAAGACCGGTCCATGTATGTCGATCACTGACTAACTGCTCGAGCAGTCCGTGTATATCGGCTCTAATAAGTAGGTAATTAGGTATGAACTAATGCATTCTTTAAAGAAGTCAATATAGAGTGTCTAACATTAACTGCATTTTTTATAAATAAAGTAAAATATTTTATTATTATTCCTATTATTTCACGGAAAAGTTTCACGGATTTCATCCGGTCCTTTACAAAGGCATAAGTGGGGCTGTAGCCAACACTTAGAGGCCTGTTTGGTATAAAAATGCAGAGTATCAAAAACAGAAAGAATGTTGGATGAAGGGTAACATGGTACTTATAACTATTACAAAAATGGGTAAAATGGCCAGGCTATTGATATGAACTTATTAGTGATAAGGAAGATAGTGGGCTATGGAAGAGACTACGGCAACTGCCAATTTTAGTCTCATGTTAAAATATTTAGGCAGGTGGTGACTTGCCATCCACTAAACGGGCCCCTCATAAAGGCCACCATGAGTGGTGACAAAAGGGGCAACGTTGGTGTGGATGGCTAAAGGGTGTCGAGAGGTGTGCTGCGGTTTCACTAGAGCGCTACTACCGGCGTTATGCCCTTTAACACTTCCACCCTTGGAGCTTTTTGTTACTTGCTCTTGCGTCTCCACCCCCGGACGGCCAATTAATGCAAGCCGGGGGTCAGGGGTCTCATTTAGCCCCAGGGAGAATCAGGGTCCACGGTGTCGCCACTCACCGACGGCTTGCCACAAGGCCGCCCCTGCGGTTTTATTATTTATTATTATTATTATTAGGATGTGGTAAACTATTATATAATTATTAAAATTTTGAAAAAGTTCATTTACCAATTTGACCAATGTTGATTGAACCAACAACATTAAAAAAATAACACTCGTATACGATAAATATGTGGGTTTCCGCACTTGCTTCATAAGACATACGAGTAGTATTAACTTAGTCTGAGGAAACCGTACTTCCTAAAAACTATCTCGAAGTCACTGTATAATTTGAACTTATACTACAGTACGGCCTTACTTATATAAATCTACTTAAATGACGTTATTTAAATAACGTCATATAAGTAGAACGAGTTTGCTGAATCAGATTTATTTGAGAACAACGTCACATAAAGTTAACCAGCGTTTATATAAATTATAAAAATGTGTTTATGTAATATATAGTTTATATAAATTTATAAAAATACGGCCCAAAATGTGAATAATTGTTATGATTCCGATTGAGGTACTTTATGTTATTTTAACCATAGGTCAAAGACAAAGTGTGAAGACAGAACATACAACAGACAAGGTTTAGAAGACTGTATAAGAAAATAAACAAGATTCCTTATAAACTATAGCATAATCTGGTGCCAAGACTTCGATGTTGTTAGCTTTAGTAAAATTAAGTTTTATAAAGTCGTCAGTAAGCTTCTCAGTCTGCTGAATACAGATTGATATAATTAAATTAGTTTTCTCAAAGCTGTTTCGGTGTATACTTGCCTCTGAGTTACAATTATTTGTAATTTGCGCATAATAGCTTATACTCAAAATTAACGTTATAATTACACACTTCATAAATGTTCGCGATAACGAGCAGCTTTATCGAATGAAATGTAGCATAATGTTATTTTACAACGGGAAAACCCAGAGAGAAACAAATAAATTCACTTTTTATTCTTGACTTAAAATAGCTTTACATAAAGGTATATAATATTGGAGGAGATGTAGGTAGGTATTTTATACAACGAATATAACATAATATAGATTGTTATTTTTCCGCGTCATCTACGTCACTTTAAAACCTTCCTCAATTGATTTTTAATTCGGGTAAATATATATCAGGGGTACAGTTAAAGTCGTGCTAGATCCATTAAGGGCGTGGAGTATCCATCATTTCTGGCTTATTTTACTATGAAATACCCTACCCTAAACTTAACCCTTTTCGAAATATTCGACTTTTAATTTTAATTTGTTGAACATTACCGATTTATAAGGTACTAAATTTTATTTTGTTTATTTTGTGTATCTTATGATTATTATTGCATTTTTACATGTGTAACAAGATGCTTTAGGAAGTCAGTCATTAAAATAGTGCATAAGTTAATTGTATTCAAGTATTTCAGGGTTCAGATGAGTGTTATAGTTAGTAACAAAAATCTTGGATTTATGACGACTCCCTAATTTGGTCGGGTTATAGGCAGATACATTTTGGCTGCCAAGTTCACACCGATTACGGCGACCAGTCTTCACTACTCCAGTGGTCAACGTTGTCCTCATTTTATTTGCTACATCCACAATCCTTCCTCTTAATTCTTCCACAGACGAAACTGGATTTAGCTCGCTGTAGACAAGACTTTTCATGCACCCCCACACATGAAAATCCATGGGGGTTAGGTCCGGACTTCTTGCTGGCCATGGCAACGGCCCACCTCATCCTATCCATTTGTATACGATGAATATTAATTAACATTTTAAGGCATAATTATTCGAGGTTATTTGACATGGGTTCGTGCAAATGGAAACACAAACCACTTCTGGTCAAAGCTACACGATAAACAAATAATTAATTAATCATATTAATATTTATTGCATACTTAATGATAATCAGTCACTTTAATGACTGTGTTTTTATGCATATGTTCAGGTATGCATGAATATTTTGTATCAAAGATGCGTTCTTAGCAAAAATCAGCATTCTGAATCTTTAAGGTTCTGAGGATATAATAGTTGCCAGTTGGAAAATATTACTGCTGCATGAGTATTTATGCATGAAGAAACCAAACTACTGCAGTCTGCCTCAGGATTTGGACATATTGGAACAATATTAATAAGTAGGTACATAGATACTTTAAAATCCCCTTAAGACCCATGTCGTGCGATAGGTCTTCATGATGATTTCTGAATGGCGACAGTCATTCTCCCTGGACCTTTTCGGAGCGCCCCCTATATGAATAGGTTATTACTGTATGATTATTATTACTTTATATTGTTACTACAAAATGGTTACCAGTCCCAACAGCAAAGTTATTATTAAGGCAAGCTGTCGCATAACTAGAGTGACTCCTAAGAGACTGCTGAAATGCTTTCTTGCAAGTGTTTAAATATTCTCTCATAAAAGCTTCTAGTTGCTTGTGCTAAATATGTCCATTTAAGCCACGACAACGTCCCCTAGGTGGACTTTACGCCAACATCTTATTAAAACTTATAATTTTTTAATTTACAAAAAGCGTTCTTCGAGTTAAGGAACAGTACTTCAAGCTAGCGGTATAACTTCTCCAAACTCAGATCTGCGGTATTTTTATTTGTATCTTAATATTGCTCATAGCATATCTAGTGGGCTTAGCACTAATAACTGCGTGTGTAACGTTACGTGTCGTTCGCGTGAAACAGTACAAACTGACATTTATCTAGTGCAACTGTGACACAGTTGCAGAGGGCCGATTCGATACGAATAACTTTTTTGCAAATTGTTTGTATGCCGAAGCGTAACACGTTGACGCTTACGATACGAAAAATTTTTTTGCAAATTGTGATACGGCCTCAGTTTAGGTAATAGTACTTGCCACATCCATGTCCAAAATTTCCTGATTTTTAAATATAACATTGTAAAGGAGACTATCTGCGACTTCAACCGCTTGGTTGGAGTTGGAATAAGGTTATCGCGATCCCACGGGAACTACCCGTTGGATCGGAACAATAACTTCTCTAATGGTAATAACCCTGGGTAAGTTGGTGTGGTAGGTTATTTGCACTACATATTTCATTCACTTGAATCATTTATCGTGAAGAAGCAACAGACGCTCACACTCATGCCAAACTTTTGCGCCTATAATATTATAGTGATAATATTCCGTAGGAAACCCTGATGATTAAAAGGGTCTAATAACAAATCTTTATTCACAAAGTTCCTTCTATATGTTATAATTTGTTTATAATTATTTTATTTATTTATTAATTATATAAATTAATTAACTCGACTCTACTATAGAAATCGATCCCTTTATATTCGAATCGAATTTATTTTAATTTATAGTTTTTTCTCGATTTCTCAAAGAAAGAGCTATTGAGGATTATAGCAATAGTGAATACGAGGTGTGGCGTTCAGCACCCCTATAAGAGGAATAACCCAAACATTGCAATGTATAGAGAGATACATTCACATCCTCGGACTGGGTTCGAACCCGCGTCTTCCGACAATCCATGTCAGACGCCATGACCATCTAGGCCACCGAGGAATAATCCGTTGTCACCCGGTTAAGACCTCCATGAGGAAAAGTCGTTTCGAGGCACAAGCAGTTCAAACACGCAACCGACACATCATAATGAGGCTAGCAATAATTACAATACAACAATAAATAAAAGTAAAACAAAACCTTCTAATTTTAGAAATAAAACACACTCGGTTCTTATGTTATTTCTTTTTTTAGTAATATTAGTGCGCAATTAGCATTTATTATGCTTAAAAAGCGGAACTTACTTTGTGTGGAATGCGGTAGATTATGGTTGATGACGAGGCGAGGTAATGTTCATGCCAGCGAGATGAAAATATAGATAACTAGCGACTGGCCGCGACTTCGGTCTAGCGTCGTAGGCTCGGCCTTCAACCTCGCCATAACCTCCCATATTTTCTTGGTTTTTCTTTCATAAGAACCTTCTCCATAAACACAACAAAAAAGAATTAGCGAGATTGTTCCATCCGTTCTCAAGTTATAGCGTGACCAGGAGAAATAGGGGTTCATTTTTATATAGATTATAGGTACTATCTAAAATAAGAATGGCCAACCGGTCGATCGCGGGAAGGTAATAATCTTATAGGTTCAATATACAAAAAATAAACGAAAAGTAAACACCGTTCCATCTGCGTTGCTGTCACACATTGGATGCTTTAGTTGGCCTTTTCGTCAAACCGGACTTTGCTCGTCTAGGGGACGATGCTCAGACGCAAAACTCACATACAACCTAAGAAAATAAGTATTTACTAAGAATTATTTTCATGTTCATGTTTTCCTTCTTAATGAAATAAAAATATGCTTTATAATTTTATTGTATACTGTTTCATTTATAATTTCAAAAAGTATTGGTAAGTAGTTCGCATAGGGTTTTGTCAATAAACAATACTCGGGGAGGCCTACTCCTACTTTTTACGCAACAAGCTTAGAATAATCATACATACTATCATACTCCGACCGACACAAAACAATCGAACATATTACTTCAATAATATTACGGCGTGTTCCTTTTTAGACGAAATCGATCCTAATGGTGCGTTCCAGGATCAATAACCATAATGCCCAACCCGAATAGAACACTAACGCAGTTTTCCTTGCAACTGAGTTACGCGAATTGAGTGCACTATTTGTATCAAAACGTCTATCGTAATCCATTATTATTTTAAGCTTGCAATATTGACGTGGTGGTACCAAATTGAATGGTAAGGTTTAAATATTACTACTTTAAGAGATGGGAGTAAAATTATTACCCCTGATCTTGTTTCAAATCATTCAACTGAAGTAAATGCACTTCAGTTTAAAGAGACTGAGACAGTTTCACCCAGCACTGCACTCGCCTTCGTGCGTTATTAGTTCGGATGAGTCGGATTCCATGTTTTCTTCTTTAAATTATCTTTTCTTATATTCACATTTCTCGATATGTCAACGTCTAGGTTTGTTTTATAATCTCTCATACTAGTAATAGTTATACATGTAACTCATGAACATACTAAGTACTACGTACATCACGTAGTAATTACTATGTTCATGCTCTAACTACTTAGGTGGTGTTCAGAAACCGTACAGTGAGCCGTAACTCGACATTTCACTTGTATTAACTGATAACTATTCACTTGTGAATTCACAATTCCGAACGCGAGCGTGAATAAAAAATATTTATGCATTATGGCCTTCAAAACTTAGTACCATACTTTTGCAACTTTAATTTCTTCTAAACTATAGAGTTTTAAAATATAAAACGATCTATAGCCAATTTTATTAATTTCTTGGAAACTTTACTTTATAATAATACACTATATACTAAACTAAGTGTAAATTAAAGTTATACACTAAATAGTATATTGGATATCAATAATTATGCAAAACCATTATATCTAAATAATTTTTGTTGCAGATATAAATTGTTATTCGTGTCAAATTACAATAAAATTACACATATTAAATTGTCTTCAGTGTAATAAATTAGCAACTATTAACAATTATTAACATAAAAATATGTAATTTTAACTTATTTACTGGCCAAAAACTCTAACATTATTTTTGTCTATGTTGTACGTCTTATGTAAGTTTTATTAAGCATAGTGTTTCCTCCTCGGACTCGGCAGCATCGAGCCGGTTTGGCATACTGAAGACGCGGTTTCGGAGACGATGATGAAACCCTTTTCATCTCAACCGCGTCCTCGGGAATGTGGATGAAGCGAGTAAATACAATTTTAAAACTGTGGGTAGTCATCATCATCATCATCTAAGCCGCACGACATACACCTGAACATTAGCCTCCCCCACAAATTTACAAACAAACCGGTTCGAAGCGGCCTACATCCAAAGTCGTCCTGCGACCTTTCTCAGGTCGTCTGTCAACCTTGTCGGTGGACGACCTACGCTGCGCTTGCCGGTCCGTGCGGTCTCCACTTTAGAACCTTCCGGCCACATCTGCCATCTGTTCTGTGTGGTGTGTGCCCTGCCCTCTGCCACTTCAACTGGCTTATCTTCTGGACTATGTCGGTGACTTTAGTTTGTCTATGGATCTCCTTATTTCTGGCGGCTCATTTCGATCATGTAGAGAAACCCCAAGCATAGCCCTCTCCATAGCTCGTTTTGGGACTTAGAGCTTACATATGAGGCCCATAGTGGTTTGTTAGTATTACTAACTTAACAGGTACTAAGTTCTGAAGACCAGTGAATTTAGTCGCATGTAACCTACACTTTATTTGCCCGTATCATTGTTTCGTATGAGAACCAACGACCCGTATTCTCATTATCATTACAACTAAAAGGTAGATACTTTTTCCTGTTTTATTACTATAATATACACAAATCAAACTTTCTATTTTGTTACCAACACCTAATTTTCCAAACTTTCAATTTATTATTTGATACATGGCCATTTTGATTACGATAGAATTTCTTTGAAACATATCTTCAAAACATGCGTGTGTTGTAGCTGTTTGACCGTACATAATAATCATCATTTCATCATCATCATCATTATCAGCCGGAAGACGTCCACTGCTGAACATAGGCCTCCCCCATAGAACGCCACTTGGACCGGCTACTCGCTTCCTGCATCCAGCGATTCCCCGCGGTTTTTATGAGGTCGTCGGTCCACCTAGCGGGGGGCCGGCCTACACTACGCCTTCCGGTGCGTGGTCGCCACTCCAGAACCTTTCTTCCCCATCGGTTATCAGTTCTGCGAGCGATGTGGCCTGCCCATTGCCACTTCAACTTGCTAATTTTGAGAGCTATGTCGGTGACCTTAGTTCTCCTACGGATCTCCTCATTTCGGATCTTATCACGCAGGGAAACCCCAAGCATAGCCCTCTCCATTGCTCGTTGAGCGACTTCAAGCTTGTTAATGAGGCCCACAGTAAGGGACCACGTCTCAGTGCCATAAGTCATCACTGGCAACACACACTGGTTGAAAACCTTGGTTTTCAGGCTCTGAGGTATTGGGGACGAAAAGATGGATCGAAGCTTCCCGAACGCTGCCCATCCGAGCTGGATTCTTCGTGCGACCTCCTTGTCGAAGTTGGACCTACCTAATTGGACAGTCTGTCCCAGGTAGACGTACTCGTCTACAACTTCGAGTGTATCGTTTCCAACAATTACCGGTATAGGTGGAACATGGACATTGGACATGATTTTCGTCTTATCCATGTTCATCTTAAGACCAACCTGTTGGGAAACTCTACTGAGGTCGTTGAGCATGGTGCCGATATCCTCGAGCGACTCCGCCATTATAACTATATCATCGGCAAAACGAAGGTTAGTGATGTATTCGCCATTAATGTTGATGCCACATCCTTTCCAGTCCAAAAGTTTGAAAACATCCTCCAATGCGTTAGTGAACAGTTTCGGAGAGATGACGTCTCCCTGTCTCACACCTCTCTGCAATGGAATTTGTCCCGTACTCTGGTCCTGTAATCGGACTGACATAGTGGCCTTGCTGTATAAACACTTCAACGCTTCGATATACCTATAGTCAATTTGGCATCGCTGCAAGGACTGCAGTATGGCCCACTTCTCGATAGAATCAAAGGCTTTCTCGTAATCCACAAACGCTAGACACAGTGGCTGATTATACTCTTCGGTCTTCTGTATAATCTGCCGTAGTGTATGAATGTGGTCTACGGTGCTAAAGCCTCTTCGGAAACCGGCTTGTTCAGGAGGCTGGAACTCATCAAACCTGCGTGTGAGACGGTTCGTGATGACTCTCGAAAACAGCTTGTACACGTGGCTCAAGAGCGATATGGGCCTATAATTCTTCAATAAGGTTTTATCACCTTTTTTGAAGAACAGCACCACCACGCTCTTGTGCCACGTTTCCGGTGTTTTGCCTTCGAAGATGACAGAATTGAGTAACTTCTGGAGGACTAAAAGTATCGGTCTACCACCCGCTCTCAGAAGTTCAGTCGTAATTCCGTCCTCTCCTGGCGCCTTGTTGTTCTTAAGCTGTTTGAGAGCCATTCTAATCTCGTACAGGCTGATGTCCGGGATGTCTTCGGTATAGTGTCGGACTAACTTTGCTCTGGTGTCCTGAGCTGCTTCAGTAACGGGTTCGCGCGTCGAGGTATATAACTGTCGATAGAAGCTCTCAATCTCTCTCAGAATCTCAGGCTTGGATGAAACGATACTGCCATTTTCGGTCTTCAGTTTTGTCATTTGGCTTTGCCCAATAGACGAATCTTTTGCAAACACTTTAGAGCCCTGGTTCCGCTCAATTGCTGCCGTAATACGCGCAGTATTATAAGCACGCAAGTCGTGTCGCATGGACTTCCAAATTCGTCTATTGAGTTTACCGTAATCCGACATATCAACTGCGGACTGCAGTCTCATTTCGCTCCGTTCTGCCATTAGTTTCAGAGTTTCTTTTGAGAGTTTTTGAGCTTTCCTGCGGCGTTTGGTCTCACAGAATTCGGACCCAACCGCTTGGACAGTTTCCACCAACCCGTTGTTCAACTCATCCACTGTGTCGCATTCAGCTAAGCATACATAATAATAACCATAAAATATAATTATGGATTTCTTTATAGATAAATTTTGAAATAACGCACTTATTCACAGGTAATATGTTTACGTTCTTTCTTGTAACTGAGATAAACAAAAAAACTACTGTACCGTAGATTTTCGCTGCATCTGTGATCAGTTCCTTTTATAGATAACTATACTAACTACTAAATTTAGTCAACTTAACTACTCCTGTAAACGAATGTACTTACCAGTTTGTTTCCATTTTGATCATATCAGACAAGTGATCGATGAAAATCGACACGAAAAATTTAAGAAGCGCATTTTGAACTCTCAAAAATAAAATATTTAGTTATAATAACGCAGAATGCAAAACATTAAATTAATGGCATTATCTAAGTGATGAAACTATCACATAAAAACTTGAGTCTAATGTAAGTGTTTACAGGTAAACAAAATTAATTCGTCTTTCTTAAAGTTTTATTGTTACGAATGATGGCTATAAACAGTTACGAGTAGGATAATAAATTAATAAATACATTCAGTACTCCTAAGTCCCTCTCTCATTGTTGAGGATCGTGACTCCTTTCAATCAAAATTTCAATAATCAAGAATTCAACGTTTAGGATTTTTCTCCACCTGTTCAAATTTTCGGCAAAGTGGAAGCCACGTTGACTGGCATTTGTAGCTCATGTTGCACCTCGTCAGACCAGCGTTTCGGCCTTCGCCCTCCCGGTGTTTTGCCTTCGATTTTGCATATCACTATAAGTATATCCAGGTTGTCGGCGTTTCTACGGAAAATATGGGCAAAGTATTGCATCCGGTATAGACAGATGCAAGAAAGACGGTTTTTGCGCTCTACTTCCAGGTCCCAGGATCGATAGATTGGTTCTATGTGCTGTTCAAGGTATTTTGAGCAGCCGTCGCTACATTTCACATGCGCCTATCTTTGGCGATCAGTTGCATTTACGGTCCAAGCTTTAAAGCAATACAGGAAAATGGAGGTAAAAAGCATGCAGATGAGATGTACTTTAGTTTTCCTACTAATATTTCTGTCTCATACTCGGCTTAGTTGAGTCATAGCTGTTTTTTCAATACCAATGCAACGTCGGATTTCAGGTTCGCAGTAACCCTTGCTGTAACAAAAGTGTTAAGCAGGGAGTCAAGGTAGGTAGATAAACTCATCCAAACGTAAATAACAGAAAAAAATATTGTGGTCAGAACATTTGTCCACTGATCTACAAAGTACTGTATCCTAACTTCATTTATAGCAAGGTATCTTTAATCATATTACCTGTTTGGGACCAAATGTAGCTAGAGAGCACCGTTTATAACGTCACTTGATTTTTGCATTGACTTTTGTTATGTTCTCGCTATGGATCCTCTCATCTGTGATGTCATTGATTTGATTTTGGAAAATGTATTATTAATTAATGGTCATTGTACCCTCTTGCCCTTGAAAAGTCGTCGAGTAATAACTCGTTAGTTTTGGTTTGGAAATGTAATAAGTAATTGGAGTTAATTCGGTAGTAAGCGCAGTCCACTGTTGAGTGTTAAATATTAAGATTTAGTTTGTGTTAATTGGTTGGAACCCTGGACTGAAGACACCGAAGGTAAATTGGACTGTATGTATTGGATGTATGGATAAGGACGCCGTCTGGTCTGTTGATTCATATCCTTCCTGCCTATTTCTCTCCCTTCCCACTAACAGGCTTACACAGCTGATGATGCTATGTGTTTGTTGGAGCTCCTTGTACCGAGGACAAATGTAGGTTAGCTTATGATAGCCAGCCATCTGCTGATTCTAATTTTATTCTGAAGCTTCCACTGCGAAAGTGTGCAAGCTAATTTGATCTGGCATCCTAAAGCCCTACGTACCATACTATCCTGTGTACCTACCATGAAGACATTTATTTAAAGCAACACTCCAATATAAAGTAACTGCTTTCCAAAAAGAGTATAGGCTTAGGTTAATTAGTATTTCTTTGCGGTAGTAGTGACTCTATTGATTACTGATCGTGACGGTAGTGCCATTTCAAAATAATAACAATAATTCATTTACATCACATTATTAAGTTTTCCAAATTTTAATGATTTTCTCCTCTTGGAAAAGTTTGAGCTTTGGACAAGGACGCAGTTCTCGCTTAAAGCATTGGAAAATTGAAACATGTTCAATAGCTTACATAAAACAGTTTTTACGTTCGTATTTGGGAACAAAATTAATGCTATGAGATGGTCAAATAATTCATTATCAATAATTATTAAAGTCTACGACGAAATAATATCAGGAACAGTAATTGCCTTAAAAAAATGACCCAATAAAAGTCGTGCTAAATCAATAACATCGTTCATGCCGCTATGACTCAGCTGTCATAGTAGACATTGCAGCACCTACGTGGACTGATCCCTGCTTTCCTTCTGAAATTTAAACCAATCACCGAACATGTCATTTTGGTTTGAAGGGCCACTTTTTGTGTGTAATTTGTTCTGAGTTAAGCTTCCTGACTTTATTTCTTCGTAGATTAAAGTATTAGAATGCCACTTGATTGTATATGCACTTTCACCATAATCAAAGAATATAGGCGCGTTTGTGTGGGTATTAACTGTATCTGATATTTTGTTCTGGAATGTAGATTACTCTTTATAATCGCTATAACTGTTCATGACTTTATAAGAGAAGTTTTAATTAAATGTTTGAAATAATATTCACCTGGCATTTAAAGAAAACTATTAGTAGTAAAGGGGGAAATCAACATTAATGTTTATACGGTTTAACTTGGTGCTTATGTACGTGGGCGGTCATCGTACATAACCACCAAGTACTTGTATCGTTATGTACGAGTACTTATGTATAAGGCGCTTTCTTTTAGTTATAGTGTATGTAGAACTTGAGTTTAGACTACCAATCATCTCAGCCGTAGGACGTCCACTGCTGAACATAGGCCTCCCCCATGATTTTCCAAAAGGACTGGTTGGAAGCGGCCTGCATCCAACGTCGTCCTGCGACCTTCATCAGGTCGTCTGTCCACCGTGTCGGTGGACGACCTACGCTGCGCTTGCCGGTCCGTGGTCTCCACTCCAGAACCTTTGGGCCCCATCGGCCATCTGTTCCGCGTGCTATGTGCCCTGCCCACTGCCACTTCAACTGGCTAATCTTCTGAGCTATGTCGGTGACTTTTGTTCTTCTACGGATCTCCTCATTTCTGATTCGATCACGTAGAGAAACCCCGAGCATAGCCCTCTCCATAGCCAAGAGTACCAATACATTAGGTAAACATAATATGTGGAGAATTCCCTTGATAAGGTACATTATTATAATGTCATGGTAGTAGACTCAGCAGTAGAAACCTGTGAATGACTTCGTCGGGGAAGGACTGCCACCATACCTATTTCTACCGCGAAGCAGTAAAGTTCGCAATACTGTGTTCTGGTTTGTGACCCGAGCACGAACATTTGCTAAAGTGTAAAGTTATGGTATCGTTGACGTATACAGTACTAACTATGCGTTATCTGTGCCACAGTTGCACTAGATAAACAATAGTTTGTACTGAATACGTCAACGATACGAATACGTTACACTTTAGCAAATGTTTGTGCTCGGCCCATTGAAGTGTATCAGTGCCAGTAAAATTACCTGCACATGAGACTTAACAAATTAATTTCTCAAGGTTGCGGGCGCAGTGCAGTTCGGCATTTGTGTTGTCTTGTGACATCTGTTGCATAGGCAGAGGTTACCACTTAACATCAGGTGGGCCTCGTGCTAATACCAGCTCCATAAAAAATACAAACATAAACTTATATATCTATATCCACCGCGTCTTTTTATCCCCAAAAGGGTTGAAAAAGTTGTACAGTGTTGTTTCGGTTAGTAATAACACAATAATAATATTAATTGGCCGTCTGGGGGTGGAGACGCAAGAGCAAGAAACAAAAAGCTCCAAAGGTGGAAGTGTTAAAGGGCATAACGCCGCGTAGTAGTGCTCTAATCCACAGCACACCTCTCAACACCCTTCAGTCATCCACACCAACGTTGCCCCTTTTGTCACCATTGACGGTGGCTCTTATGGGGGGCCCATTTAGTGGGTGGCAAGTCACCTGCCTAAATATTTTAAGATGAGACTGAAATTAGCAGGGGCCGTAGTCTCCATAGGCCACTGTCTCCCGTACCACTAATAAGTACATATCAATAGCCATGCCATTTTACCCACTTTTTTAATAGATATATCCATCCATCCATAATGTTTCTGTTTTTATACTACATTGTATTTTTATACGAAACGGGCCTCTAAGTGTTGACTACAGCCCCACTTATGCCTATGTAAAGGGCCGGGTAAAACCCGTGAAATTGTTTGAATAAAAATAATCATAACACACATAATTCAGCAGTTACGTCCTTTTCGTATTGTATTGAATACCTAAGTCTATTGCTATTTGTGACATTCACTTTAATTTTGTATAATGTAATAATCCATATTTCGTCTATGTTTTTGTTCATATTTGATAAATACGTTAGAATTGTTTTTTTAATTCACAAATATGACTAAGTACTTCACTATAATTAAATTTTGAGAGTTCTAAAGTGTGCTTTACACAAGTCCAACTGCTTTATGCCCATTATTTTTAGACTTCTAAACCGAACACAGCTGAAATCAGCTGAATAGTACGAGTATATCGGTGCTTGTGTGTATTGTCTAGTCATTAACATCCAGCACGACGGACTTTCGCTGAAGATGGTAAACACCAGCAACTTTATACGACATGACGAGGTCGAGGGAGAGAGTGTTGATAAAATCAAATATCTAATGTCCAATCAACCGATAGAGGACATTGGGCATTCGCAATTAACGACTAAAAGAAAGTATGAAAGTGAAGGCAAAAAGCATGCGTACACCTGATACTTATTGTAGCAACATACATTGCGTGATTTAGATATTATATTACCATAATAAAGCATAATTCTTTATAATCGTAAACATATTCAACTTATGAAAATATTATACACCGTTTGAAAAAAAATGTACCTAATCAGTAAATACGTGGTTTGTTCAGCTATCTCTACTTAATTACGCATACAAATGAAGTTTGGTTGAATGATTTTGATTTGCAGAATTATAGCCCTTGATAACCGCACCTGCAGAACTGTTAAATTAGGTAAGTTTAACAGCAAATAGGCACCAAAACTTAAAATAACAACGAGAATTTTGATTTGGTTCACATTTATGACTGCAGAACCAGTAATTTCAGAACCAGATGTAACAAAGCCATGAAAATAACTACATAAGAATTTTAGTTTGTGTAACACAACAATCCTCTTTAAATCCATCCAGCAGTTTTGTAGGTACATAATCAATGTTTTGGGTTCAATGACCTCTAATTATTCCATTACTGTCAATATTTTAAAATATCTTCTATGTATTGGAATGATTCTTTTAGAGTTTATACTTATACAGATTGATGAGACAGACAAAATTGAAAACAAGTAATTAGCCATGAAAAATGTCAAAGTTTACATGGTTTCTTGGTGAAATTTGTAACAATAACTAAGCCAATATAAGTATGGAATTAAGAGTCCAATATAGCAAAAATACAACTATTGGGAGATGCATTTTCTATGTTAGTATGTTTGGCTATATTGGTGACATAATGTATTTTTATCGGAAACACGAGCTCTAGTATGGCATTGATTCTGCACAATACTCGTACCTCCCATAATTGTGCTGTCGTAAAAACTAATTATGAAAAAAGTAAATCCTCAATGTTAATGTATTTGTAATGTTATTTTTAATGTATCTCAATCTGTCCGCATCAGGTTTAAGCTATAACTAAAGATTTATGAATGAACTGGGGGCTTGCTGATTCGGACGGGTTAAAAACCAAATAATCGTGGCCCCGTTCGCCTGCTTTACTGCCTGAAACGTGAACTAAGGACAATTTTCACATATCACTCCTACTTACTTTACCGTGAAACGTACTACGTGACATTGTCTCCACGTATCATCCATTTGCACAAATAAGTGCCACGACTTCTTTTGGTTACACTTTACAATACATGCGATAGAATTGTACGGAGGTATTTACATTATACTCCTATGTATTAGTACACATACACATACCTCTCTATTGTACCTACATCAGTATGCTATATTAACAGATTTATGTATTATCTATGTATTTGAGAATATCCTGAATAACTAAGATACTATATACGAAGGTGAGTATAGATTGTGGAAACCTCCCAAGTGCATTTTCAGATAGTTGCCATTTTAAATTTATAAACCAAATATTTAAAAATGTTTTAAAAATAAATCATGTTAACCAAATAGAGTTTATAAACTTTTTATTACCTACCGGTTTTCGTCTTGGTTACTTGCCTACATGTAATTCATTGCTTTGTAGGTACTGTGAATGAGCGTGATTTGAAGCAAAAATTAGATAGGTACTTACTACGTATATCAGCATCTTTACATATTGAAATCAATGTTATCTCTGCCTACTTCTCCTGGAAACAGAAATCTGTATTCAAGGAAACAGAATAGGTAATTTGTATAATGCTGTTCCACTACTAATGTAGTAGACGCCCATGGCGAACCCTAGCTTTTTAGTTCATAAAATTATACGATGGACCGAACAACCTATAAATACCGCTAATGCATGTGGTAATAGGTAATGGTAGTAACAAGTAATTTCTAAATCTCGAAATTACCATTATTAAATTGTTAATTTGTCGCAGAAACTCAAAATTGATCCCAATTTAGAAAAAAAAACCGAAAGTTTTAAGGTTAGACCAATACCTATCACTGTGTTGTACGTACCTTAGTACTGTGATGTCGCTTGTGAAGATAGTAAATAATTTATTAAAACGAGGCACCTCCGAACCGTTATTTATACCGGTTAAATGTCATTTAACTTTTACAGTTTTCACTCTTCTCTACAAACATTCAAAATGGGTTAGTAAAATATTACTCGGTCTGACTCGGAACGTAATTAAAATGGTAATACGGGTGAAGAGGCTTTTATTAAAGTTTTACGAGTTTACTGATGCGGTTGGGTACACTCAGAAGTTATGGAATGATGCAACTTGCGAAAATAATAGTTTAGTAAGGTGCTCTTAAAACCGACGTAAGTAAATGCAGAGATGTAGGTATTATGGTTAGGTTATATTGCCTCTGTCATGTTATATCTTTCATTTCAGCCTTCGAAATAAGAGTGTAGATAAACCATATACATATAGCAGTGTTTTATTTTATTATTATATCAATCGAATGTACCTTTAGCGTTTTTAATTAATTTGTACCCCATGGGAAAGAATAGATTAGTCTGTATAAATGTATCTCAAGAATTATTATTACAATTGCTTAGATATAATGTTACGTTATTTCTCGAATAACAGATAATAGAGAAAGTTTTTTTCTCAGTAGAGATAAGAGAGTTGAAGAGTTACTAGAGTTATGTTCTACAACAATTACTGTGAACAGATCGAAATCTTCATATATATAACGTACCTGCTGCAACTTTGTAGATTTAAACATAGTTTAGTCTAGAAACAATGGTACTGATTCGCTTGTGCGTACACTAAACTAAAATTCTCTAAACCATGGTAGTTCTTATTTTGTTAATACTAAAACCTACATTCGAGTAACACTTAAAATGATAATTCTAAACATATGATTATTCTATTGAATTGTGGGTATTTTTACATCAGTTTAGACTAGTTTAGAGAGCACGAACTTGGATGACGATTAAATTTGCACTAAACATACCCACAATTAAACAGAAACGGCAAATTTAAGAATTGTCACTTGCAAACATTATACGAATTTGGACTTAAGCATGAACATAATAAGAACTACCACATATTTACTAAAAATAGATTTTAGTTCGCTAGTTTAGTTTGGTGTTCTGAACAAGCGAATTACTACCATTATTTCCACATGAATCTAAAGCAAAAGCCCGCTGAATCCAGAAACACAACATAATTTTTGAAATAAGTAAGCAAAATGTCGAAACAAATTCATTTATTCAAGCACACCGCTGCGCTGTCAGAATCGCTATAACGATCAACTCGTGAAAATTTAAACAAATATATTCCACGGAAAACGCTTCCCAGTACCTAAAGACGTTTATTCATATCGAAAAGTACCTGCCTTTTTAAATTCAAAATGTCGGTTCGCAACTTACCTGTACTTTGACGCTGTTTTCTCACACTTTTCTAACTTCTTCGAAACGTTTCTAACTCTTCTATAACTCACAAACTTCCACTCTGACGCTCAGACACGATAAATAATCACCACGTCGATATGAAAACATAAAATCTCCATAATTCGCAACATTTCACAAATCACATTGAACTCGCGAAGAGTTGAGAGCTTGTAAAAGCCCGTATTGATAAAAGTTTTGTCGCGCACGTAATGGGTCACATAAAAAGTTTTCAGGTGAACTTTCAGAATTGAGTTACGACCCGATTCGCACTTAAAGTTCGGATCTTTGGAAACGTTTGAATGGTTCGGAATTCAAAGTCGAGGGCTGTGTGAGTGCGCGTACGCATTGAGGCATGCGCGCGAGGAGGGCAGAGACCTCGGAGCGTGGTGCGCCGGCGCTGACTGCCGGTGCCTCCTCTCGAGTACCGTTGCTCAGCCACTCGGAGAGTGGGATCGAAGCGAGGTCGCTAAAACAGGCTTTGACATTTCCAAGTTATTTTGTTACTACATTTCGATGCCATGACTCGCTTTTGTTGTTATTGTTCGTGCAGATAGTGAACAAAAGAGTTTGGTCCATAGTTCGTGACAATTTACCCATTTGGTACTTTTTACTTTGTCGAATGTACGTAGGTATGTGGGACAGGGTAATAGCGCAGATCGACAATATCACCTTTAGCCTTTATCTTGTCATCAAAGGAAGTTGATGCTTTTCTACCGACTTCCAAAAAGGAGGAGGTACTCAATTCGACCGTTTTTTTTTTATGTTTGTTACCTCATAACTTTCGATTGGGTGAACCGAATCCCAAAATTCTTGTTTTGTTTGAATGCTGGTGCTTTCCGTGTGGTCCCATGTATTTTATCAAATTAAGTCCAGGAGTTTTTGAGTTACACTCCAATAACTGATTTTTACCAAAATAATAGAATGGAAGTCGGTATTAAAATTTTCAGATTGCTCTTGTTAGTTTTTGATACTTTCTTCCTCGGATGAAATACAGTAGAATCTGAAATAAAAAAGCAGGAAAATATGTGAGTCACATAAAAGCCGTCATAGCAAGACGTGAAGTCGTAAGATATTCGTGGGATAGTTTGCCGAGAGTTGAATCCGTTTATCTGAAGACTTTTCCTGCATTAGCGACGATTTGCGTCGAGTTTGTTCAAATTAAGGATAGGTAGGAAAGTACGAGTATCTGCATTACTTTATGCTACATAATGAAATGAAAAAATAGGACTGCGAATATTATAACAAACTATATTCATTATTCATTACTTGAACATTATTCGTTGAAGTAATGAGAATACAAATTCAACTTTACATTGCCTCTAGCGTTGACTTCGCATCTGTTTTTTCTTAATTCCAGTGTGAGCATAGACGCAGAATATATACGCACCTGCGTAAAACACAGAATAAGTAAAAACTCAGAACAAAAAATAAATGATAAACTGAAGCACTAACGGAATGATAAATTAGAAGGCTAAATATTTTCTAAGCCATTTAAATATTCGCAATCACTCAAACAGAAAATATAATCAACTTCAGAATCCCAAACAAAGTTGTGGGTATTAGGTAGGTACGTATATACTGACTAGGACTGTTCTGATATCATTTCTGTGGGAGACGTTTGTACAATACTAACTACAAGTGTAGGTAAGCAAACGGCGTACAAAGAGTAACTGAAGCCGTCGAAAACTTATAATGATTTATGTTCAATAGACGAGCAATAAGTAACAAATAGGAGCTTTGATCGTAAATCAGATTGAGGCAACATATTTACGTACCTACCCACTTGCGAACTTTGTCTGTTCTATATGTTTATTCCACTTGATGGATCGGCTGTCACACGTGCCTCCGACACCTTTTATATTATTTTTTCAATAGTGTCGACTCAGGGCCATTATTTTTCAAAGAAACAGCAACTAAGATCGATGGAGGTACCTGCTACTTAAATTTTGTTTAGGTGTACGTTGCAGTTTATTTATTTTCAGATAAGTATGAAGTTTCCTCATCAATCAATCTTCCCGTATTCAAGTTACACTTTCAATTTAAATGAAAGTTGGTATGAAATAAAGAAAAACGAACCATAAAGAGCTGGTTAACCATAATGTGTTCGCAGACTCTACTTAGGCAAAGTTTATTACAGAGGCAATGGAAGCTAGTTTTACTGTACAGGTATACTAAGTATACAGGGTGCAACCATTTTATTAAAGTTGGTAAACTGTTATTATCAAATTTCTTTTTAATTAAAGAGGATTTGATCAAATCGAGTGAGAAAACATATATTTTATAATTCGAAATTAACGCGCTTGATCTTGATGATGAAGAAGATTCATACTTGCACTATGCACGACTATATTTCTATAATGAAAAATGATTAGTGAAATTTTAATAACTTTGAAATACTTATTCTGAAGAGAAAACAAGATGTTTTCTCACTCGATTTGATCAACTCCTCTTTAATTAAAAAGAAATTTGATAATAACAGTTAACCAACTTTAATAAAATGGTTGCACACTGTATACTTAGTATACCTGTACAGTAAAACTAGCTTCCATTGCCTCTATAATAAACTTTGCCCAAGTAGAGTCTGCGAACACATTATGGTTAACCAGCTCTTTATGGTTCGTTTTCCTTTATTTCATACCAACTTTCATTTAAACTGAAAGTGTAACTTGAATACGGGAAGATTGATTGATGAGGAAACTTCATACTTATCTGAAAATAAATAAACTGCAACGTACACCTAAACAAAACTTAAGTAGCAGTTACCTCCATCGGTCTTAGTTGCTGTTTCTTTGAAAAATAATGGCCCTGAGTCGACACTATTGAAAAAATAATATAAAAGGTGTCGGAGGCACGTGTGACGGCCGATCCATCAAGTGGAATAAACATAAAGAACAGACAAAGTTCGCAAGTGGGTAGGTACGTAAATATGTTGCCTCAATCTGATTTACGATCAAAGCTCCTATTTGTTACTTATTGCTCGTCTATTGAACATAAATCATTATAAGTTTTCGACGGCTTCAGTTACTCTTTGTACGCCGTTTGCTTACTTACACACATGTAGTTAGTATTGTACAAACGTCTCACACAGATATGATATCAGAACAGTCCTAGTCAGTATATACGTACCTACCTAATACCCACAACTTTGTTTGGGATTCTGAAGTTGATTATATTTTCTGTTTGAGTGATTGCGAATATTTAAATGGCTTAGAAAATATTTAGCCTTCTAATTTATCATTCCGTTAGTGCTTCAGTTTACCATTTATTTTTTGTTCTGAGTTTTTACTTATTCTGTGTTTTACGCAGGTATGCTCTGCGTCTATGCTCACACTGGAATTAAGAAAAAACAGATGCGAAGTCAACGCTAGAGGCAATGTAAAGTTTGAATTTGTATTCTCATTACTTCAACGAATAATGTTCAAGTAATGAGAATATAGTTTGTTATAATATTCGCAGTCTTATTTTTCTTTTTATTGTGTAGCATAAAGTAATGCAGGTACTCGTACTTTCCTACCTATCCTTACTTTGAACAAACTCGACGCAAATCGTCGCTAATGCAGGAAAAGTCTTCAGATAAACGGATTCAACTCTCGGCAAACTATCCCACGAATATCTTACGACTTCACGTCTTGCTATGACGGCTTTTATGTGACTCACATATTTTCCTGCTTTTTATTTCAGATTCTACTGTATTTCACCCGAGGAAGAAAGTATCAAAAAACTAACATAATTATCACGGTATAGGAACTATTAAACGCTAGACTAGAAACGTTTTTCTTTGAAATTTTAAACATTTATTTTTCCTTCTATAGATAGATAGATAGAACTCTTTATTGCAACACCGCAGTATAAAATACTACAAACAAATTAAAAACTTTAAATTAAGTGTCACAATGGGCGGTCTTATCGCTCAGAGCACTCTGTTCCAGACAACCATACACGGAAATAAATATGTATACAAGTGACGGTAGTGCTTAAAACAAGTACAATATAGAAGACTTTTAAAATTAAATTACAACATATATATATACAGGGTGTCCCAAGAAGTAGTGATATACTGAAGCTGGGAGGTAGAGGAACTAGAGGGCTATCTGAATCACCCCCATGTATGTTCCACAATTTTTCTTATTTTCGGAGTTATGACTTTTTTTTTAAATTTTTCACCTATCGCTGAGTACGATGAGATTTTTATTTATGGTGACGTGACTTATTGCGGTAGATGCTTGATTTTTTTGTGTGCTAAGCTGATAGATAGGCCAATTCAGTATGGTAACATTTACTATCGTTAGATCTTTGAATGAAATAAAAAAAAATTAAATGCCAAGAAAGATAAAATTACCCAGTATGTTCACAACTTCAAGGGCCCTTAAAAAATAAAATCACATTAAAAAAATAGCGTTTGACTTTTAAAAACTTGCTCTATTTATCAGGTAGCTACCCTGAAAATTTCATTTTATTATTCATACGGCTTCAATCGAAAAATTGAAATCTAAATGTGGTAAGTGCAAAATTTTAATTTACATGATGATTAATGCAAGCATAGCAAAACCAATTACAAGGTGTTTAATTACAATAAATTTTCAAAATGCTTTTTTTTTTTTTCCTGTTGCTCAATGCAAGTGCGACATCGCCGGAAAAAGTTGTCTTTTAAACGTCTGAATGCACTTCTATTATTTTTAATGGTTTCTTCTGCTACTCTCAATTTCCGGGTTAACTTGTCCAAATTGCGGCATTCTTTCGAGTAGACGAGGTCTTTGTAGTATCCCCATACAAAAAATCAATGGGGCTTAGGTCGGGGGACCGTGGAGGCCATGCTATAAGGCAGGCGTCACCCCGGCCGCAACGACCAATCCATCTTACAGGGTATCTTTGATTTAAATAGTTTCTCACGTCAAAGGCAAAATGACATGGTGCACCATCACACTGCAGTACTATGCTTCTGCGTGTCTCCAAGTCCACATCTTCTAAAAGCAGGGGCAGATAGACGCGTAGAAAATTTAAAAAGTGATTGCCGCCCAAGCGGTCTGGCAGCTGAAAGGGCCCTATTAACTGACCGTTAAGTATGCCAGACCAAAGGTTAACACTAAAGTGTTCCTGGAATGTCGATTCCCTTTTTAATTTCGGATTTTCAATTGCCCACGAATGAGAATTGTGCATATTAATAATCCCATTGCGTCTAAAATGGGATTCATCCGTCCACAAGATTTGGTTAAAAAAATTTTCGTTTTCAGCTTGTCTCCTCAGCATTTCCTGACAGAATTCAATTCGCCGATTGTAATCTTCCGGTTTCAACTGTTGCACTTTTCTAATGTGAAACGGATGATATCCTACGCTCTGTAGTGTACGGTGTACCTGAGATTTAGAAAGTCCGGTACGACGCTCCATAACTCTCACACTGGTCGACGGGTCTCTTTCTACTTCTTCAACAACTGCATCTACTACATCAGGATCCGGCATAGTGGCCATACGGCCTGATCTGGTACCCGGTATGTGACCTTCCAAATACGCATTATGTACTCTTAAGATCATGCGATAGTCAGGAAACGTTTCAGTTTGAGGCCCGTCTCTTCGTTTCACATGTTCCCGGTACAGCCTTGAAGCTTCCGCCGCATTCCTCCTAGCATAACCGTAATAGTAATGCATTTCTGCGTAGTCACATGAAGTAAACATGATCACTTACACGCAAACTCAATTCCAGTTAAATAATGCCAAGTCGTCGATTCCAGGTAATAACACTAATCAACTAACAATAACAATAACAAACTTAAAATTTTCTCATGCGTCAATTGTTTTTTTATTTTTTGTTCTTTTTCTTTTGATGGCCAGTGCGTGATTTAGAACGAAATTTATTTAGAAAGGTTTTGCTTTGCCTGCATTAATCATCATGTAAATTAAAATTTTGCACATGCCACATTTAGAATTAAATTTTTTGATTGAAGCCGTATGAATAATAAAATGAAATTTTCAGGGTAGCTACCTGATAGATAGAGCATGTTTTTAAAAGTCAAACGCTATTTTTTTAATGTGATTTTATTTTTTTAAGGGCCCTTGAAGTTGTGAACATACTGGGTAATTTTATCTTTCTTGGCATTTCATTTTTTTTTTATTTCATTCAAAGATCTAACGATAGTAAATGTAACCATACTGAATTGGCCTATCTATCAGCTTAGCACACAAAAAAATCAAGCATCTACCGCAATAATTCACGTCACCATAAATAAAAATCTCATCGTACTCGGCGATAGGCGAAAAATTTTAAAAAAGTCATAACTACGAAAATACGAAAAATCGTGGAACATACATAGGGGTGATTCAGATAGCCCTCAAGGTCCTCTACCTCCCAGCTTCAGTATATCACCACTTCTTGGGACACCCTTTAAGTATTTGTATAATGTTATATATTTAATTAAATATTTAACTTGTATACTCGTAGGTATACAAGTTAAATAATTCCCTCATTGACTATCGATAGGACTTTTCCGACAAACTTTGCCGTTCGATCTCTAGACACTCAACATTAATTAGTTATAGACACCAACCGCAAATAATAAGTTTGTAATAGTAAATTCGACTCTTTGTTATTAAACTACGTAGTTACTGGTTTCAGATTTATTCCTTTGTATGTGCTATAAGACATTGCTTCTTGCCAAATATAATGACTCTATAGGTCAACAGAAAGTACGCTATAGTAATAATCTCCTTGCGAATTCGCTACATGTGCAAAAATGTGCACTATAAACGTTCATTTTTATTATGAAACGTTTATGGTGGCGTCTACGTCTAACGTCTAACGTGGCTTATACACATTTTAATATGAAAAACGATAATCACTCACGTAAATAAGTCAGATCTTTCCAACTGTACTTTCAACCACTTCCGGTGGTCTTTCTCAAGGAGAGTGCACTGGCGGACTCAGTGCGAGGCGAGACGCAACCGCGAGCGTTCTGCACTCTCCTTGAGAAAGACCACCGGACGTGGTTGATACTATAGTTGGAAAGATCTGACTATTTACGTGAGTGATTCCCGTTTTTCATATGAAAACATGAACGGTCATATCTTTTGTTCCCCTTGACTTACAAGCTTAATTTTTGCACAGCTAAAAGAAACCGTAGACCCGTGTGTATGATATAAATTTCAACTTGTACCTTTACGCCTTCCTGAGAAAAAAGCTCTTGACAGACTGACGGACAGGCAACAAAGTGAGCCTATAAGCATTATATTAAGTGTCCCTATTTCCTTTTGAAGCACGGAACCCTAAAAATGAATTGTAGTCCGTGAGTCTTGCTTAAACTCAAAAACGGCTGGACCGATTTGAATAATGTTCATATTCAGCCTAGTCAGTCGTAGAAGTGCATAGAGATGACATGAAAAAAAATGTATCAGGCTGGCCTCTACTAACTTTTCCATAATAAAACCAATAACAATTACCTTACTTAATATCACTCTTGTCTGGATCACTGACCAAGAAATCGTATCATCGAATGCGCTCAGCCTATGAAATTAACGGGTAGTGAAACCCGGCAGGTTTGGAACTAAGCGCTTAGTCCACCGCATTGTGTGCTCACACTATTAGTTTCTAAACGAGGCTGTAAATCTGTTCGTTATGAGGTTACTTACTCCTAGCATCAGGGGCATAGGTTAGACTGAGCACACTTAACTAAGACTAGCTTCCTCATGATCTAGAAACTTTATATGGTCGGTCATACGGTTTAGAAATAAATTTGAACGGGTCTACGCCTCGCCCGGCCCTTTGTGGTGGAACCGTAGCCTACTCTAGGAAGTTATTTTGATGTCATAACTGTAATACGGAAAGGAAAGTGCTGTTGTACTCTAAAGTGTAATTAAGAATGGTGCTATTGCTGTTGAATATCTAAGTAAGTCAAACCCGGGATACGGTATGAACTACGAAGAAACTATTATTTCTTCGTAGGGTATGAAGCCTGCATTAGGCAACTGCCATTTTTCTTACAAAATGAGGTTATCATGTTGCCCCTAGGAGAATCGAATTCAGCGGTGTCGTCATTCCCAGAAGCCTGACCACAAAGTAGTCTAATATAGTCTAAGCGTTTACATACATTTTTACAGCGAATGGCTTCGTCAACCAAACCGTTTCATTCTGGCCGATGCAAATAGAAAGTAATAAAATAAGTTGCAGCTACGCTCGGCACGTCCGTCAAAAGAGCTAAATTAGGCCTAATATACTTACGGACCTCCATGATAATAATTTAAAAATACTTTTAAAAAAACCGTCTATAAACTGCTTTTGATAAATATATTGGAACGAAATGGAAATGGACTCGAAACTTTAGGTAAGTATATATACATTTGGAGAAGGTTTCATGTGTTATTATTTCAATATTCTGGAGAAATAAAAGGTCTCGAAAAAATGATGTTATGCTGATAACATAGTTATGTAAGGTTTGTATTCCATCGATATAAGAGGCTTAGTCATGGCAGCATGAAGTGCAAACCACGGATTATTAATTATGTGATAATACACTGAACTCGTCACCTCCAGACATTGGTTTTTGAGATTCGTTTGCCAATGATTTCCCTTGCTTACAGTATCTTGTAAACCATAACACAGGGCTGCTTGCATACATCTGCATTGAGGCTGAATAATACGCTGGCAACAAGAGACCTTCCGTGTAGAAAAGTATATAGTAGGTATATATAGCTACTTAGATAAGAATATTTTAGTAAGTAGGTAGGTACCTATTATATATCACACGACAATGAAAGCTTAAAATTACCTAACAGTATACCATCGGGCATTGAAATTAAGGCGACCTCTTCCAGATACCATGTTCATCATTCTCATAAATATAGGTACGATTAGGTACTAGTATTATGCCTTACTATAACTTTACCTATATAGTGAACGACACCCAAGTTGTAGCGGTGGCACTAGCACGAATAACTGCGTAAGTGTAACGTTACGTGTCGTTCACGTGAAACAGTACTATCATTTATCAACTGTTACACAGATAACTCATAGTTTGTATGCCGAAACGTGACGCGTTGACGCTTACGATACGAACTATTTTTCGCATTTTTTTTGTGCTACGGCCTCAGAATAAAGGAATTAACATAAGTATACATATACGGAATTAACGCGACGTCATCGTCAATGTAACGACATTTCGCTTCATACTAATAGGTACAAGCACGTAAAAGGAACGGGCGTATTACCGCGTTCAAGATCCTATGAAGCTTTTATGAATAGGTACGTAGACATCGGATTACCTATATGCACATGCAAATGCATAAAAATTATAAAATGCTATTTTGGTAACACTCGTGGGGAATCGGACAGTGCGGTGATTCCTAAACCCTGGTCTAGGGTCCCTAAGGCGAGATGATGAATGCTAGCGAGACCCCATATTGCCCCATTTTGAAAGAAGACTGCTCACGAGGGGGCCAAAGTTTACTTTAGAAAACATAGAAAAATACATTATAGTCACAAAAATTGTGCGTGATTTTAGGATTTTTAACTATCTCACGGGAACTTTTTAATGTACCGGAATCAAAAGTATCCTATATGTTGACCAGGGATATAAGCTACCATCATACAAAATTTCATTTAAATCGGTCTAGTCGATTCATAGATTAGCCCGTACAAACAGACAGACAAACAAACAGAGAAACAAAAAAAATAAGAAAAGAAAATAAAATTAGTCAGATTCCACTTCTTACTCGGTTTTTATCATTTTTTTTTCATTGTACAGAAATTCGACCTCGAGTTTTATTATACGTAGTGAAGTGATTTTGCATAATTAGTGTACAAGACTAATACATAATTTTAAATTTTAAAAAACCATTTCGTTAGTGCATATTTTGAGCATATTTGACACTTTATAATGCATATTTACATGCATATTTTGGGATTCTGTTAATGCATATAATCCGATGTCTAGGTACTTATATTACTGAGTAATAAATGTATATACTCTTTAGTACACTAGTGTAGTCATAGTTACACAATTATTATAGTCATAGCTATTAATTCGCGCAAACGAATTGAATTAAAATTTGTTAACCCGGAAATATAGGTAAGTATTAGATACTAGATACCTAGGTATATAGAGGCCGTAAGCTAAGAATTAACTGCTGGTACTACGTTTTTCTGCCAATCATTCTAAAATGCTCTAAGTGTACAACTGCCGATGAGTAAAATCCACCCTTGCAAAGTTACTTAGCTTTTATGTTATGTTTGCAAATTGTATCTTCGCTAATAATTCTGCTGTTTTGTGCGTGTTCGAATGATTTTTCCATTTGTACATATGTGGCTGGTTTACTTTTTCTTTCATAAGTACTTAAGTATCTCATTTACACTGACATCGCTTAAAGTTTGGAGATATGATGCAGTAAGTAATACATAATTAAATTACACGTTAACGTAAATTAAAGTGAAAATCTATCATTATGACGTCGTTATGGCAATTTTCTGTTAAAGCAGAATTGACCCATGAGACCGAGCTCTGCATTCTAAGTAAGTTAGTCCCTACATTGTCGGTTAATCAAAGGCACTCATTAGGGTGCCTGCTGCTTATAAAAACGTGTTTCTTACAGCTGCTCATTCTGCTAATGAGACACGCTTTCGCGGCAGTTAGCAGTTCTCGCGTGTCGTGGTGGATAGAGACAGCAGCATCATTACGGATGCAAATTCCTGACGCTACTTAATAGTCTGCTGAGGGAGACGAGCCGTGAGAAAATGGACGCCACGACTCACTCATGTGAAACTTATGTATTTCTGATGCGCCTACCAACAATGCCTGTAGTAACTTAAGGCACAAAAAAAATGATAGAGATCCGTAGGTACCTACTCATGGTAACAATCACTGCTGTCACTGAGGTGTATCGGTGAATACTTATACAAATAAAAGTTTAATGTAGATGCGTACATTGTACCTATCACGACATGAATATAGCTCGAGAAATAGGTACAATACAATAATTGTTTGTTAAACTTTTTCCAAACATACGTAGGTGCCACAGTATTGTGTTATAGATATTAATGACATTACTAACGGGCAGTGTAACTATTTTGAGTAGTAGTTTTTAATGTGATTTTTCACCGGATTACGTGGTGGTATGACCTCTCGTGGCCCGCCTGGAATCACCCTCACATTGGAGTGTGCCGTTCCAGAGCCAGTCCCTCCGCCCCTTCCTGTACTCGCACCCTTCTCGCAGAGATGTTATCTTCGGACCTGTCACTTTCAACGGAAGAGACAAGTTGTCACGAGGGCCATGGAGATGTGAAATGGATGTGGAACATTATAAACAGTGAAACTGGTAGAAATACAGTGCGTAATCGAGACTTTCATTTAAAAATTAATAATAAAGATGTAAGAGCAGATTTGGAGGTAGCGGCCGAGTTTGAGAATTTTTTCACTAATATTCCTTCTTTAACAACCAAAACTCTAAAATCTTCCTCCATTTCTGCTGAGATCTTACTTAAACAAAGTGTAACTGAATGTGACACAACTTTTAAATTTTCAGTAGTTAATTGCAAAGATATTGTAAGCAAAACACTGTTTTAAACTATCACGGTTGTTCTCTAAAGTTATATGATTATTAACGGGATATTTACCGTGGTAAGGTTGTGGAGTGAGCTCACTCCACAACGTTAATAATCATATTGTAAGCAGTTTCAAAAGTCTAGATGCAAAAAAAACGGCAGACCTATGGGGTCTTTCTGTGAAGACCGTTTCTTCAATTATAGATGTCATTGCACCCAATCTAGCAGCTGTGTTTAATAGTTGTGTTGCAAGTGGTGTATTTCCTGACCTAATGAAGCACAGTAAAGTGGTTCCTTAATTCAAATCTAGTAGTACTACTACTGATCCAACAAATTTTCGGCCTATTTCTGTACTGCCTACGCTAAATAAGATTTTCGAAAAAATTATAATACATCAATTAGAAACTCATTTTAGTGCAAACAAAATTTTCCATAAAAATCAATTTGGGTTTACAAGGAATTGCTCTACTATAGACGCAGGTATAGAACTAATAAAAGATGTGTTTGATGCCTGGGAGCACTCTCAAGATGCCTTGGGTGTTTATTGTGACTTATCTAAGGCATTTGACTGCGTCCGACATGATATACTTGTCAGGAAATTACAACACTACGGTATTAGGAACATGGCTCTCAACCTTTTGACTTCATATTTAAATGGTAAAAAATCGCCCGGCTCTATAATCTCAATGGGCGTTCCACAAGGTTCAATACTAGTGCCGTTCTTGTTTTTAATCTCTATTAACGACTTACCTTATTATGTAGAGAAGAATCACGAGATTGTATTGTTTGCAGATGACACTTCACTGTTATTTAAAATTAAAAGGCAGTTATTAAACTATGACGATGTTAACAATGCATTAGCTAATGTTGTTAATTGGTTCAATACAAATAATCTTCTCCTCAATGAGCAGAAAACTAATTGTATAAAGTTCTCGACACCAAATGTGAGATAAGTAGAATCCAATATACAATTGAATGGAACAGGGTTGGACCTTGTGGAGTCAACGGTCTTTTTAGGAATTACTATAGACGCTAAATTGCAATGGGGTCCCCACATAAAAAAAATTGTCTAGTAGGCTCAGTACAGCGGCTTATGCTGTTAAAAAAATTAGACTATTAACTGATGTAGACACAGCTAGAATAGTTATTTTAGTTATTTCCATAGCGTTATGACTTATGGCATACTGCTCTAGGGATGTTCTGCATATATTAGTTCTATTTTTATAATGCAAAAAAGGGCTATACGAGCGATCTACAGTTTAGCTCCTAGAGTTTCCCTTAGACAGAAGTTTAAAGACATAAACATTCTAACAGTTTATCTATGAAAATCTAATGTATGTAAAGAAAAACATTAGCAGTTTTGATAAAAGGAGTGATGCTCATTCCATCAACACGCGAAATAAGCACAAGCTATCCGTACATGTAACGCGTCTCCACAGAATAAGTCATTCTTTTATGGGACAATGTATACGATTCTATAATAAAGTTCCCAATGTTATCCGAGATTTGCCTATTAATAAGTTTAATAATTACTATTAAAACTAAACTCTGTCAAAAAGGTTATTACAAAATTTCGGATTACTTGGAGGATAAAACAGCTTGGGACTGATCACTCCAGGATCTATCTACTCCCCCCCGAAGGGTTCCCGCATTGACGTGGCGGGGGGGCTCAGTAGCCGTGGCTTGGATCACCACGGTGAAGCCAAGAGGAACCCAGGGGCCGCGCCGGCGTTGGGGTGCGCTGGCCGGCTCAGGCGGGGCCGCTCCTATGGGCTTTGGCCGCCAAGTCCACATAGGAGTGGCGGAGTCCGGGCGCTTTGGCGCAGACTCGAGGAGGTGGGTCGCTTTGGTGCAGGCTCGAGGAGGGGGGCCCGGGCACTTTGGTGCAGGCTCGAGGAGGTGGGGCCCGGGCGCTTTGGCGCAGGCTCGAGGAGAGGGGCCCGGGCACTTTGGTGCAGGCTCGAGGAGGTGGGATCCGGGCGCTCGGCGCAGACTCGAGGAGGTGGGGTCGCTGGGGATTATCCCCTGTGGCTGACGTAGCAGGCGGTGGGGCTACGTATCCGACCCACCGCAGGGAGACCACGGGCGTCCAGACACGGGGAAGTCTGGCGCTCATTGTTGGCGGGTTTGGTCTCCGAGGTAGTTGCGGCAAGCCATGTGTTCTGGCGTGCCGCGAAGAGAAGGGTCCGGCAACGGACAGCCACGGCGGGTTCGCGGTCGTGTGGAAAATCTGTCCCGCGTTCCCGCCGAGGGCGGCAGTGACGGAACACCCTGGGGTTTTGGTGGGTATACGGACTCCCACATAACCACCTACCACGGTATACGGACTCCCACATAACCACCTACCTCCCCGTGGTAGGTGGTTATGTGGGAGTCCGTATACCCACCAAAACCCCAGGGTATCCATAAAGGATTTCCCAGGGACAAAAAAAAAATAAAGGATCTATCTACTCGTGTACTAAGATGTCAAAGTGTAGCGTGTCTTGCCCTACTGATACCATTATTATGTTCTCTTTTGTAAGGCAACACACTGGAGCTATTATTTGTAGTACCTAAGTAAAAACATCTATATAAAAAGAATGGCCCCGAGTTTCTTGCCGCTTCTTCTCGGTAGGCTCTATGTATTTTGGAACGCGGCGGTAGGCTTTAAAGTATATTATAATGCAAAATTGACGTTCATGAGTGCGTCTTTGATGCCTAAATTGAATAAATGATTTTGACTTTGTTTTTGACTTTGACTTTGACTCCGCTATAGCCGCCCGTGGGTAGTTAGGGGATCCGAACTCATGGATCACTAATAAGCTCCCCCTTTCCACCTTTGGAAGACTGTCCCGGATAGTCACGCATAATCCTGCGCAGTGGCTTTTGTTCCAGTGTAGGACCGGAGTGGACCGCCAGTTTACTCGCAGGGAGAACCGGGAACGCTTCCGTCCTTCGTGACAACTATTCCGAGGTTCAGAGTCGTCGGCTCTTGGGGGGCGGTGGCGGTATAGTTCCCCTATTACTCTCTTATATCTTATACGAGCTCTATGGCAAGAAGAAAACAAAATAAGCGTATCTTAAGCGGCATTCGATTCTACATTTTATGTGGACTTCCGTAACATGCATGAATTCGCAAATCTGTACGAAATCTGTTCATAATGACCTTGTATCATATCATACATTTTGATGAAAACACTATTTTCTTGTTCCTCCGAGACGTCCTACCTTTTATACCCCGGGTACAAACTCGATTGTACTTTCTAAAAGCTGTTCTGGAGCTGTCAAAGTATTAGAGGAGCACATTTCCGTTGATTTAGTAGGTGGTCGTTGGTGACTGTAACGCTCACCACTCCGAGTGGCTTGGCTGGAAAACTACTATTACCTATAATCTCGCAGGTCGTGCTGTTCGTGTTTTCTTTGTCTCTGTTTATGACCTCTCCCGACTTATCACCGGAATTACCAGAAACCAGGTCGATGTAGTAGAGATGTAGAGGTCCATGATCCTCCTTTGCTGGACATTTGCCAGGTACCAGGTATTAATCGAGGCACCTCTTGGTTGTTCTGACCACTGCCTTATCCGTGCTTCGGTGCCACGTTCAGATCGTGCTCATAATGTCCCCTTTGCTAAGCGCAATGTTTGGCACTAACGGTTAGCTGACTTGGACGGACTACGCGAGTTCTATGTACCATAACACTGAGGGCAGTTTTGTTTTTCTTCCAACTACGTCAACTCTTGTATCAAACATAATATAATGCATTACCCAACCTCTGTAGTACGTGTCAGCGGGCAAAACCGTCCATATTTTAACAAATCTTGTACAGAACCTTCTTATTTGAACCGTGCTCATTTCAAGTCATGAGTACCTAAAAATTTTACGAGGGACCCAGGATAATAATTATTGAGTGTCTGTCCATAATAGATATCCTCCAATTCTTAAGAACGTCGCTAATTTCAATTTTTTCTCCATCAAAGATGACTTGTTGGATGATGAACTAATCAATGAGATCTCTCTCTTATTATACGTTGGATTCTGTATGGCATTATTATGAATATCATGATCATTAGGCCTGTTCAGAGGATTGTCTTTGTCATCTAATTCATAATGTAGTAAATCATAGAGCTTAGTCTTCATGACTCTGCCTATATGCAAATAATACAGCAATATGCTATTTTGGCAAAAAATATCCCTATCTAACTTCCAACTAAAGAAAAGGAACTCATTTTAACTTCGTCAGACTGCAAATCCCGAACCTTTATTATTTTATAGTTGTAGGTATATTAATTACTGCATCCTTCTGCTCCACGAGCTAAGCTTGCAATCTGCTTGTACCACCAGTCTAATCACAACTTGAATGCTGTTAGAGAGCAATTATAGCCTAAATAAGCTAAACCGCCGATTAATAGGTTTAAAGACATTGAAAAATGTAATGATAAACTTATTTCACAAGAGTGGTCCGAAAAATAAAATAGAAAACTATAGGCCTATTTCACTTTTAAGCACCTTTTCTAAGATGTTAGAGTGCCTAGTAAATAAAAGACTAAGTTTTTAGAATCGCGAACCATTATCTCTTAAAGTCAATTCGGGTTTAGAAAAGGAAAGAGCACCGAAGACGCTGTTTCACTCTTAACTGAGGTGGTGTCATCGAAGTTAGATAAGAACAAAGTTGCATAGCAGTATTTTTAGACCTGGCTAAGGCATTCGACACTGTCTCCATTCCAATACTCCTAGAAAAGCTAGACAAAATGGGCATAAGGGGAATTGCCGCAAACTGGTTTAAAAGTTACCTGTTGGGGCGGAGACAGTGCGTGAAAATCGGCAACAATTTGAGCAGCACCCAGGCCATAAATTTCGGAGTTCCACAGGGAAGTATCCTTGGACCTATACTTTTTAATATGTATATTAACGATATCCACGATATGCAAATGGAAAATGCTAATGTTGTTTGCCATGCTGACGACACTGCTATTGTGTTCTATGGGTCAACATAGACACAAGCTCTAGATTATGCTGAAAAGGGTATGACTAATATTTCAGATTGGTTGCAGAGAAACCTATTGACACTGAATATAAGCAAGACTGTATTTTTATGCTTCCATAAAACAGCTGTTTCAGCGCCGGTTTCAACACCAATTCTTAAAATACATAAAGCCAACTGTGACAAAATATTATGTGATTGTGAGTCTTTAAACAGGTCAAATGTTATCAAATATCTGGGTGTCTTAATTGACGAAAACTTAAACTTTAAAAATCACCTAGCCCTCCTGGCCCTCTCAGCTCGGGTATGAAAAGTTATAGGTGTAATGAAACATTTGCGTGTAGTTGCATCTCCAAACATCCTAATGATCGTTTATTTTGCTTTAGTCCAATCTCTCCTAACGTATTGCATTACCTGTTGGGGTAGTGCAGCTAAATCAGTTATAATCGTTGTTGAAAGGGCACAGAGATTAGTATTAAAAGTTATGATGAAGAAACCGCGCAGATATCCGATCATACACGTGTACAAAGATAGTGGAGTACTGAACGTTAGGCAACTTTTTATTCTTAAGATATCGCTATACGTCCATAAATCTCTTGTGGCCGACGTTAATCACGAAAAAACTGCAAAGCGAAGACCATACAAATTAGCTATTCCAAGCGTAAAAACTGGATTCGCCCGCCGTTTTGGGCAATCTATCAGAGTGCGTGTCTACAACACAGTTAATAAGCTATGCAATATAAGTGGAAAGTCCACACAAGAAGTAAAAAAGTACTTATCAAATACTTGACATCTATGAGTTATGATGAGACTGAAAACTTACTTCTTATTAAAAGCTAAACTTTTTACAATGTGTCACAGTGTTTGTACAAATTGTGTATTGTTTATATGTATGTTTATATTGTTTATATACCTACTTAAAATCATGCTGTCTAGAAAATATTGTTTAGAGACCTACTAAATTTGACCTATATTAATCTGTATCTAAATCTTATTTAAGAAATATATATAATATATATATATATATATTGTAAAGCGTCTTATTTTAGTTGTTTATTTATTTTTAATTTTGTAATTTATGTTTATATACTCCATCGATTTATTTGTTAATCCGATGCAATCAACCATGTAAAATCAAATCGTATGTAGGTCCCCGCGATACAGGCTTTGCCTAGTGCGGGAACCTTAGCTTTATCTATTTTTGTACCTTGAGTTCGTCATAAACATGCTGTAATATACATTAGTTTAAATTGTATAAAACTGTTTTTGATGTTTATGATGCAATAAAATATTTTTCATTTCATATTTATGTAACAGTGACTAGACTTCGGGCCTAACAGCCTAACTTATAAACGCCTCTTAACTTTAAATGACGTTATTTGGAGTGCACGTACGTGGAGCGCACACGAAAATTTGTTCTTCGCCGAACTAAGTGACGTTATTTAAATTTAAGCAGCATATAAAATAAGGCCATCTGACTACCTGAATAAAAATATACCATATTACCTATACCTTGATGCAATGCAACACGTATCATCTGAAATTAACTTGCGGAGTAGCAAATTTACAAACATACGAGTCCATCTGTAAAAGAAAAAGCGTAATTGCGTAAATTCGCTGATACTGACGTATCTATCTGTCTGTCAAACAAGCACGCAACCTTGTGTTGCCAGAAAATTACCTTTGTTACATTTATGATAAATATGTTTAAATAATGATTTTGACATACATGCCGATCAAATTGGAGAAAAGAAATCCCTTACTGCATTTGTACTGTACTAGTGGTGTGATTGGACATTTTTTAGTTTCGCGTCAATCTTAAAAATAAAGAAACGCCAAATAAAGGAATTGCTGAGACCCGGGGCCTGTCACACATACATAATAGCACATAAATTACTTATTATCTCAGAGGAATATTGCTGTAGCAGAGCAAATTCCGTCATCCTGGCGTTTTGAGCACATGCAAAAAATTTCAATTTATTTAAGTATGTACCTAATATTATTATTATTATGAAATTAAAAATTTTGTAACTTTTATCTAGGAAAAGCTGTCATCACTGCTCCCACCCACCCTTCTGTCAACAAACTAAAACCAAAATACTATTTATTTTCAATTTTGTTTTTATTTTTACGTTTGTACAAAACAGTCAAATTAAGTATATTAATGTCTCGGATATTAAATGTGCTATTTACGCATGATTAAAACCCATATTCGGCACGGGTAAACAGTTGTGTAAATTCAAGTGAAATACCTAGTTATTTCGTAGGGTCTCGCCTAAGTAGTTTCAAAGGGAAAACTGAAGCCACAAAGTTACAAACCATTGTGTGGCCGTACAGTAAACACGAAAAATCGTTGCAACTTTAAATAAGATTTAAAATGTCGGCATTACTCACTGCAGATTGGTTCCAGTTGGATTCCTACTACAGGTACCTACCTAAGTACTTTTTCTAATTATTTATATATTTGTATACCTATTAAAATAAAACTGGTACTGTATTTGTTAACTTTAAAATCAAACAGCTCAAATTATTCTAGAGAATGATAAGTTTTCTAGCCCTCTACTTGACTATGTAGGTAAAGCTATGAACCAACAACAATGACAATCACCCGTAGACATCACCAAGTGTGGTCAAGATCAAGCTGTTATCCTGCTAGCTAGGAGTGCTGTTGTGACATCCCACTTCATTTCACAAATACTAGTAGGTTTTGGGTAGCTGGCACTGTAAATATCAATAACCTAGCACAAGAACGGCTTAAAATGTGATTTACATAATATATCATTCCTATTTTTATTTCTTAAGTTAACTTTCAGAAAGAGGAACTACAAGCCTCAGTTATATAACTTACAAATTCATATGAATCTGAAACCAATGAATTAAAACAAAGACACCTTTTTATTCATAAATATTTCACTAGTTCTCTCAATTAAAAAATGTTTTAGGTCTATTGTATCAGTATATATTATCTCTGTTTATTGAGTGTTGGATGACAAAGACAAGTTATACCTGTAAATTTATAAGAAATGTATAAATTAAGTACTTATATTCTTTTTAAAATAATGTTCACACACACATAAATTTCAAGTAGTCTGACTACTTAAAAGTTTGTTGTAAAATTTAAAATTAACTTTCCCCATTTATAGAAAGTTTGATTTGTACACAATGAACTGGCTAATGGATGAAGGACTTGAGAACATGATAGTGAGTGGTGCGGCATATGGAGGTCCCATAGCTGTGGTGCGGGACAAGAAACGATTTGTCCGTATATCTACAACAGCTAAACCTGTTATAACTATTTATAACTGTGCTGGGAATGTTATATCTAAAATTTTGGTGAGTTGCAAATACATTTAATAATTGGTTCTAAAAACGGACTTTACCCTTTAATTAAGCTTTTATATCTAATTAAAACTGTTTTCCACCTTACAGAGATAATGGATGATGTTAATATGCATAAGAGGTCTCAGTCCATTAAGCTAAAATTAAAAATTGGGCTGTGTTTTCCTGTTAGGGAATAACATGTTCAAAATGAGGTCTGGGTTTAAGTATTACAAATATACATGGATCTAAGTTGAGATTGGGTTCTCTGATTAAAAATTAATATCTTCAACAGAAGGGCTGGGTTCTCTTATTAGAAAATTAAAAATTATTATGTATCAAATCAGGGTAATATTCTCCTATTACAAAATAACATGTTCTAAATAAGTGCTGCATTTCTTATTAATATATAGCTGTGCCCTTCAGTTCCACAGGCATGATAACAAATGATGATGGCGATGCACCTATGTCCATGTCCACCCATATCCTATTCCAGAATCTAAGATGTGCCGAATTTCATCATCAAAAACTATTCAAAGCTATGTGGCAAAAATACATATAAAGTTTCATAGAATAATCATACTATATGTTTGTTTGTATATATACATATATCTGTGGTATTACCCTTGCATACTAGTATTACAAAAATGTTTGTATCTCTTGTCACTCTGTCTATTTGTTATGTCATGCCTAACCAGCTAAATGGATCATAATGAAATTTGACTAGGAGGTAGATTATATCCCAGAAAAGAACATGGGGTACTTTGGTCTTTTGGGGAGTCATCATCATCACCCATCACCAAGCTTGTGAACCCACAGGGTGCAGCTAGTATAATATATTTTTTTATTTAGATATAATTAAGTAATCTTATTTAATAACACTTTAAACTAGCTTACCTGTACTTATTATAATTACTTTAACTCACTCCCTCAAGTAGGAAAATCTAACCAACTGTCTTCATTTAGAAATGAAATCCTAGGCATTAATAGCCAAACACAAGGCACAATATCTAGCTAGTTTCCCACAAGACATATTATATATCATCGAGCAGAGCTCCTAGGATATAGCTCCACTAATTGCTTCTCGTTCATAATATACAGCCATTGCCCTCATTTCAGTGGAACAATGGAGTCCTGGTCCACATGGGCTGGTCAGACGGAGAACAGCTTCTGTGTGTCCAGGAGAGTGGTGATGTTCTCATATATGACATGTTTGGAGCATACCAGAGGACCTTCAACATGGGACAGGAGGTTAGGGATACTAAGGTAATGAATATGAAGAAATATTAAAAAATAAAATAAAAATATTAAAAAAATATATATAAAATAAAAGATCTAATGTCCTCAAATAATCATCCTTTGTTTATTCTAAAGTCCATTTTTTACAAAGTGGTTATTGATGGACTTGTTTTTAACCCCCGACACAAAAAGAGGGATGTCCAACTTTGGCATGTGTGTATGTGGCATCATAGCTCCTAAAAGAGTGGTCCGATTATGTTGCGTTTTTTTTATTTGATAGCTGATGTGTACAAAATGGTTATACTACAATTTGTGAAGAGTTTTTCAAGGTCATCAGCTTTTGTCAGCTGCCATAGGGATTTTAGATGCATATTTGTGACAGGGAATACTTAAAATTGTTATTTATATCACTTGCTCTTAAATATTATTTTTAAAGCACTAATGCCTGCTTAGAGAGACTAAACTTTACAATTTTAGATAGAAAATACACATCTTCGCACGGGATTCAAACCCGAGTCTTCCTACAATTCGTGTCAGACGCCATGAACGCTAGGCCACTGACGCATACCGTTCGAGCATCGAGTTTTAACTATCTGCAGTGCCATGTAGAGGTGCAAGCTCAAGTTCGCAAAAGTCTATATTGCCACCGTCAGTCAGAGTCTTATTCGCCAGTAATGTAACTTTCGCCGTGCCCTTTAAACCAAACGCATTACTTGAAGGCTTGAACTATTCAAAGCAAAATATGTGGCACTCCAGCAGTCCCAACCAAGATGGATTTTGTATTCCTTCTTCCTTCAGTTAAGTTGAGTTTTCTTTAACACCGTCTCCCATTGAGTAATGATGTCTATATTTAACATCATTGCCTACTAAACACACGAGATTGTGTCAACACTTAGATTAGGTCTACTACAGCAAAAACTGGTTGGATTAATTTCGTTAGCCAAATATAATTGAAAAATAAAAACTTTACAGTCTGACTGCTTTTAACTAACATTTGTTACAGGTTTGCAAAGCACAACTCTTCCCTAATCCTCATGGAGTAGGACTCGGTGTCATCACCACTACAAATAGGATGTTCCTTCTTAGCAATGTCTCGGAGCCTAAAGTCAGATCCGTGCCTGACTTGCCCAGTAAGTGTATTTTGTTAGCATAAACGCCTATTACGTTGCTAAACCTAGAGTGAGTTGACAGTAGTAGCTAGAGATTTCCAGAAAAATCCACCCGAAATCCACCAACGTTACCTAACAACTGTTGTCCTAAGATAACAACCACAACCAACGGATTAACTTTCTGAAGCATGCAAGTGCTCAGTTGCCTCTGCATTTTGATATTTTGATGCAGTATCAACCGAGCACTGTGGCGTTGTGGCATTTGTGCCACAAGAATAACAGTGACCTATCTACACGAGTAGTTTAAATTATATTTCCCTTGACCTTATACCAAATCCAGAATACAGTGTGTTCCTCTTTTCTGGGATGACTACAGAGTAAACTTGTAATCCCTACAACACATTTCAGAACGGTAAGTTTCAAGTTACATACTATTGTAAATAATTTTCACATCATAACCACATTCTCTGAAAGTGTTCGAAACTGCGGAATAAAATAATATAAAATTATATGCGATTTAATCCTCTTAAAATTGTTTAAGTTCAATCATATTAGAGATTCTCATTTAAACACTTAGATAGATATTTGGTTTTTAGTTTCTTCCATATCTGTCCTATATCTTTTCGTCCTATTAGTTTCGTAATCCTGCTTTTATATATCGCCCGCAACAATCTACTAGACATTAAAAAACCGTGAGTCATGCCTCACTAGCTTCCGTGCTATTGCATAAATTATTAGTTGGTTGAGGGCCAAACGGAGTCCCTTATAGATAGAGCTAGGTAGTAATTCGCTTGTTCCGAACACTAAACTAGACTAGCGAACTAAAATATATTTTTAGTAAATATGTGGTAGTTATTATTGTGTTCATGATAAGTCCAAATTCGTAAAATGATTGCAAGTGACAATTCTTAAATTTGCCGTTTGTGTTTAATTGTGGGTATGTTTATTGCAAATTTAATCGTCATGCAAGTTCGTGCTCCCTAAACTAGTCTAAACTGATGTAAAACTACCCACATTTCAGTAGAATAATCATATGTTTAGATTTGTCATTCTAAGTGTTAATGGATTGTAGATTTTAGTACTAACATAATAAGAACTACCATAGTTTAGAGAATTTTAGTTTAGTGTACGCACAAGCGAATCAGTACCATTGTCTAAAATTGCAAACTCTATTTAACACATGTTTTTCTCTCTGTCGATTTGCTTATGTTCATAAAATATTTTATTAATTTCAGGAGCAAATGAGCCTGTATCATCGTGGTGTGTCCTCAGTTTTGGCTTCTTGGTATGCCGCGATAAAGATATATTCAAGTGCCAACTCGGCGAGACAAGAGCAGTGCTCATGGTTTGTAATATAAGTAATATCTGTTTTAAAATCTGGAGTGTTGCCAGTGGTTGTTCCTCCTGTTCCATAGTTAGATATTTATGTACTCTTATATAGATAATAAAGCCTTATTATGTCTTTAATGCATATGCATGTAGAAAAATACTTCACAATAAATCAAATAAATAAAAATTTACTCAAAAATTACACCCGTGCGAAGCCGAGGCGAGTCGGTAGTAAGTTAAAGTTGCGATAACAGTCGATATTTATAATTACGAATGAAATATAATGTTATCTGAAATTAATTAAGACTGTAGATAACCCAAATTATTTCAGCCAGTTTCAATTATAATTGTGGCTTGTGTTGTATTTTTCCAAACAAAATGATTAAGGCGCGCTTGTATCCTGATAGTAGTAAAAAGCAGCATCTTTAAACATCTAGTGTAACGAAACAGATCGATAATATTCTATGAAAAAAATACTTAGGATAGAAAAGGAATAGGAAAAGAATGGTAACCAAATAGAATTCATAAGTATTACTCGCTCTCTGCAGAAAAAAATCCTGAATAGGTCCACAAAAATAAACTTTCACGTCCAAACTCTCAGAAAATTGTGTTAGTAGATATCGAAAAATATAAAGAAAACGTAAAAAAATTATGTATTTTCGCATTAAATCGTCCAATATAACAAGCGATTTTCAACCTTACGTAAAGCATCATCCTTAATTACATTTTTGGGGATTTTTAATGGGAGGTCTTGCACTTGGCTGGTTTTTAATATTTGTTGTTATACCAATGTTATAAAATCGAATGTTTGGATGGATGGTTACTCAATCACACAATTTGAGTTCGTCCGGGCTAGTACTGCCACCATACCTTTTTCTACCGTGAATCAGTAATGTTTCGCAATACTGTGTTTTGGCTTGAAGGTGTGGTTGACGGGGAAATTACAGGTACTCGTACATGAGACTTTACAACTTAATGGTTGGTTTTTGAGTCTGTTTCGCCTAGTCATTTCACTTTCTACAGTGCCTTTCACACCGTAACACAGTAATGCTTGCGCACTATTGCTTCGCGGCAGAATGTCTGACTATTTTATAAGCCAGTTGAAGTGGCAGTGGGCAGGGCATATAGCACGCAGAACAGATGGCCGATTGGGCTGGAGGTTCTAGAGTGGAGAACACCGACCGGCAAGCGCAACGTAAGTCGTCCGACAAGGTAGAATGACGACCTGAAAGGCCGCAGGAAGACGTTGGATGCAGGCCGCTTCCAACCGGTTCTTTTGGAAATTTATGGGGGAGGCTTATGTTTAGCAGTGGATCTCCTACGGCTGGTGATAAAAATATCTGACACTGCGGTGGTACCAAACAAGGCATACTCTTGCACAAGACAATTATGTCAGGGTTTCTTCTCCTTTTACGACTCGTACCCTAACCGCGGAGGCGAGTATTCTAATCTACATAGGAATTCTATCATAGGGAATATATAGGGAACTTCTTTCATAGACATAACCAAATAAATATATTATTCCAGCGTCCTGAAATCAAAAACCCGTACACCCAAATCCTGTCGATAGTGGCGTCACAAAACGGCAAGCACGTTGCTCTCTTCACGGATTCGGGGTTCCTTTGGATCGGGTCGTCCGACTTCAAGACTAAATACTCCGAGATCGACACTGGATATATCAAACAACCGAAGGAACTCATGTGGTGAGTTGATCTATTAATAAGACTGTATTCCAAAAGTATGATCCGTAGGACTATTATGTATCTCAGTTGCTAACAAATGTTGATTGAAATCGAAAAAAATGGCGGCTCTATGTCACTTTTGTCAGCTCCTGTCATCAAGTTACTAACATTTTTCTTAATAAAGCCACCATTTTTTAAGATTTCAATCTACATTTGTTAGCAACTGAGATACATAATAGCCCTACAGTTGTGAATCTAGGCTGCACTCAAAATCTGCAGGGCTCTCATATATCTCAGTTGCATTCAAATGTTGATTGAAATCTTAAAAAATGGCGGCTCGATGTCAATTTTTGACAATTTTAGTAAGCAAACATTTTTGTAAGTTGATGACTGGAGCTAACAAAAGTGACATATAGCCGCCATTTTTTATCCGATTCCTTAAAAATCAAATTCAATTTATTTCTGTATCTTCGTACCCCATACACCAAGCGAGCGATTCCGTTGGCGGGTCAGCTAGTTATTTTATAGAACAACTGATAACTTACAGTTTATTCGACCAGCAGCGAGTTATTCAATTATTTAAATTTAATATTACTCTTTGGTTTTTTATTCGTTCTAGGCCCACAGTATGCGCACAGCTTTAAAGATTAAAGCGCTGGATGACACTCCGATGTAATGCCAGAAATGATCCATTTGATTTTTTTAAACCCTAATCCAGTAAAAATATTCAAAAACTACAGAAAAATTATATGTGTTCTAGGTGCGGTTCCCAAGCAATAATCGGTCACTGGGACGATACGATGTGCGTTTATGGAACCAAAGGAAATTCTACGCCATTCGTTTATGATGGACCTTTTCACCTAATTCCCGAAATGGATTGTGTGCGGGTGGTGTCAGAAATGTCTCACGAATTGGTGCAGAAAGTGCCACATGTGGTGGAGAAGATATTCAAGATTAACAGCACCGCAGCTGGTTCGTATTTGGTGGAAGCTTCTAGGCAATTTCAGGTATGTTAAAATTGATCACCATAAAGATATACATACTAAGCTAAGAGTGAAAACTGACTCCATGGTTAAAAGTACTGATTTTACTGACCGCAAGCATTTAAAATACTGACCATTTACTGATCAAACCTGACTGCGTTAGTTGCTGTTAATTATGTATTAGTAATTCTATCAAACATTCACCATATATAATTGTGGGACGAGCAAAGAGAGCCACCCAAAAGATCTTCAATAAAATGAAACCTTCTCACACAACTCAACTTCAACATCTCAATCTATAAACCCGCCAATTCTATGTAAGCGTGGCCTTAAAGTACTGACTTTCTGGACCATTTTCCGAAGTCAGTTTTATTACTAAGGTCAGAAAACATTACTAAACTTAGTAAAAAAACTGACTTCATTGATCATTCTCCACCCCTGTACTACTCGTCATCATGGTTGTTTGTACATAAGTCGTATCAGTACGTACGTAAATGTAAACATATATATATTGGGTTTTACTAATAAACGTTGCTTAACTTTAAGTGACGTTACTTAGTACTGCGCAAAGGAAAAATGTGCTGCGCCATACTATGTAACGTTATTTAAATTTAAGTAGCGTTTATTAGTAAGCCCTTAAATTTATTACTCGTAAGTCATCAATTCTAACTCTTATTCCAACTTAAAGTTGGGGTCGGTACAATATTGTTTCGCCAACAGCACATATTATTAAAAGTGACAACGTAGCGTGTTCAATAAAAAAGGGAGAATGTGGAACATACTCTTTGGAAACTAAGACAGTTAATACTGGCTCACAAAGCTGTGGTATTCGTTATATACCATGATACTGAATATTTAGTCTATTGTTTTTAATTAGAAGTTATATTATAGAAGATAAAAAATAATAACTAAACGGTCGTTTTAATAAGCTTTATCATTTTTATTTAACGTTTCAGAAACGCAGCCACAGAGCGGACGAATACATCCGGCTGGTGAAGCCCGATCTGCCCATCGCAGTACAGGACTGCATCGAAGCAGCCGCGTTTGAATTCAACCCCGAAGTACAGAAAATGCTCATCAGAGCCGCGCAGTTCGGAAAAGGCTTCATAATAGATCCCGTACTGACGAATATGTATGTGAAGACATGCCGATGGCTGAGAGTGTTGAACGCAGTTAGAGACCCCAAAGTGGCGATACCACTTACATCTGTGCAGTATCCTTTTCAATATTTTTAGTTTACCATCACGCCTTTTCATCGCTGAAGGAGTGGAGATATGGCCTTTAATTAGTGCACAATATTGAACCGGGTGGTTTGGAATCGATAACGGGTCATAAAAATGAACGAAATAAACATATTTTTTAGTATTATGAACCCATATATTCTCTGCTCCGTGGCTAAGAACCATTGTGTTACTGAACGCACGACCTACATCACAGAATAGATAGCAGTAACTACGCGAGACATACCTACCCAAATAGAATAGGTACAACGACGTACTGTTAGGATGGCGCGTTGTGGGTCCTTTGTAAAAAACATTTTATTGGCTGAAAACTAAATTATAATTTCACTGCACAACTTGAGATTTACATAAAATATATAGAGAAACAATAGGTGTGTACTGGACGAAAGTTTGAATTTGACTGCCTCAATAATTATGAAAAACAGTTTTATATAACGTAAATACTGCTTAAATAGCGATTACTTACATATTAAGTTTGTTCATAACAGTACGAACCTACCTACTCGCGAATGCTTACACAGCGGTGCTATGTCTACGTATTCACGAGTACGTAGGTTCGTACATACGTAAGTTTAACTTGTCACTTTTAAACACAGTCATTTTGCTAGTGAACAAGTGAGAAAGATGATTTCCTCAGCGGGTGGTCAGAATGGATAACTTAGGCGAGCGCGTATTACTGGACCGGTTGATATGGCGACGGCTGCACTGCCTCGCCACGCACATCGCGTCTTATTTGCAGCTGAAAGACGGCCGTACTAGAGTCCTGTCTCACTGGGCTTGTTACAAGGTACCAGTTATTCTACGTCTGTATAATAGTGGTTTAGTATTGGGAAACGGTTTGGCGACATGGATTTATAGAATAAATAGAATTTGAATAAAACAAAATGTTCACACGCTCACAAATGTATGATAACGTTTATACACTCATCCCCCTTCACTAGTGAAGGGTTTCGTCACTAGCGAAGTGATTTCGGCGCTTTCCGTTCTTATACTGTTCATAGTAAAATTCAAATTCGTATAACGCTTGCGAATGACTGTCATTAAATTTGTCTCAATAGTGAGTATATGTTTACGCAGCTTTAGTCGTCATGTCGTGCTCTCTAAACTGATCTAAATTTGAATATAATAATCATATTATTAGAATTCTCATTCTAAGTCTTACACGAATGTGTATTTCAATATAAACAGAATAAGAACAACCATAGTTTAGAAAATTTTAGTTTGATGTTCCAACTTGCATAAGTATATCGACGTGACAAGTCTATCGAATTGATAATCCATGGGTCCATCCACCACTGTGGGCTCGATAAGGTCCGTTTGTTACTTGAGTTAATTCGGCTTTGATATTGGTGTCGATTTGAAGCATTCTCTGAACTAAAAATCTCTAAATTATGACAGTATTTATTCTGTTTACTGTAAAATCAACGCAAAAAACGCATGAAAATTAGACAATTCTCTTCATTTATGGGTATATTTTAAACGGATAAACTAACGTAAAAAATACCCAAAATTGAATAGAACAGCCCTATTTTTGGAAATGTCACACTAATGCCCGTTTTCACCAACGTTTTAGGTTAACCTAAGCCAAGTTAGGTGACAGTTTTGTACTACTAAGTGCTACCTAACTGGCTTACGTGTTACCTAAAAGGTTGGTGAAAACGGGCATAAGTGTTACATGAATTTGGATTTTATTAAGGAGTATACCTCATATAAATTTTAGTTCGTTAGTTTAGCTAGTTTTATGAACAAGTAAATCACTACCATTATATAGATTTAAGAGCTATTTTGATCATAATGTTTAGTGTTAGGTTAGGTTGGTAATGTTAGGTTTTCCTCGATTTTCCAGGTGACTCAGCCGCATTTGGACAACGAGAGTGCAGCGAGAGAGATTGGCGAGAAACTCCGCAATGTCCCTGGAATATCGTACACTACCATCGCCATGAAGGCGGCTGAAAAGGGCAGGAAAGCTTTGGCCATCAAAGTGAGTTACACATTTATCTGTATAGCGACTAAAGCGTGTAATACCGTGCAACAATTGTTGCACCGACAATTTGGACCTCAAAAATATGGTCCCCATTTGTTGCCTTGTAAAAGTAGTCGATAGAAGTTATTTAAAGCATCACAAGTATCAATGTCACAGAAATGCAAACAACAGAGAGTTGTCATTACATTGAATTTTTTTACCGCGAAATAATGTTCGCAAAACTTGTTTTTATTTCATACCTCTGTGTTTGTTCATATTTCTCTGTATTTATATAGTTCATACATTTATGACAATAGACGATACATGTATTTATTGCTTTGTCGCAATGGACTTCGTTGTTGGTCAAATGCTTAAATCAAACAAACTAGGTATATTACATATAACAATAAAATAACATGAAAAACATATTCATCACGAAAGGCTATTGTTCAATAGGCCACCACCAAGCAGCAACGGTAACTAATTTAACGATATATATGTCGTGGGCCGATCGTTGGTTTGGTCACATCGTGATATGCCCGGACACATTGTGACACGTCGGCACATCGTGATCTAGCCATCTTATACCAGCAATATTATTCGACGCTTAGTGACGATTTGGCTAGCAACACTTGGGCATATTGTGTCCAAGGTTTAGAGTCTTGGTCTGTACTATCCCTAGAGTGTTTTTTAGAGCCCGGAGGGGAGCGTGATGGCCCTGTGGCTTTGTTACGCAAAGGGGCCGCTGTTCCCGCAGCGCCGGAGATGAGGCAGAAGTACTGGTTCTTATTCTCATTCGCCCATATTATACGGTCGCCATAATCGTCCTACCGAGAGGACTATTCGCAGTGTGGTAGTTAAATTTGAGTCCACTTGGCACGATACCAAACTACATGCGATCCAAGAGTGTCCAATACGTCCCGAAAAAGTCACTGGTGTGGATTGCGCTGGCGGCGTCATCGGTCCATATTTCTTTGAAAACGACGTTGGGCAGGCCATCACCGTCAACGGCGAGCGCTATAGATCGATGATTACCAACTTTTTGTCTCAATTGGATAATAAGGACACCAACGACAACTGGTTTCAACAGCACGGCGTTACGTGCTACACGGCTCATGCCACATTGGACATTCTGAGCAAGAGCGATTTATGGGCATGGTCATCTCACGTGGAGGTGATGGGAACTGGCCACCAAGATCGTGTGATTTGACCCCATTAGACTTTTTTGTGCGTAGTTATTAAGTTGCAGGTGTATGCAAAACCATAGCGATGGAATATTTCACGCATAATGGCATCGATAGGCTTTTAAACGAATAAAAAAATTCGAGAATATCTTGAAGGTTTTTAAATTAAATTACGCTTTTTTAGCTAAGCGCTTAATGAAAAACCCTTTATTTTCAGATATTAGAATACGAGAGCCACAGTAAATTACAAGTACCGCTGCTATTGTCTCTGGGTGAGGGTTCGAACGCGTTGCTGAAAGCCACCGCCAGCGGTGACACGGACCTGGTCTACATTGTACTGTTACATCTCAAGGAGAAGATGGGAAAGCATGAGTTTGAGGTAACGCCAACATTGATTATAACTTAGTAGTAGTTTAACACCTACACTGCATTGATAACCTATCAAGAATAGTGCCTAAACTAACTAAAAGAAATAAAAAAGGAACTTTAAAAATAAATATAGTTATAATAAACAAAAATACATACCCTGGCGGATTTACACTTCACTGTAAGTTCTGAAAGGTCAGTTCGTTCGGCAAGTTACACACGTAGAGATTCCAGTCAGCTTCTGGCTTTGAAGGAGGCTTCAGCTCTGGGTTAAGAGCGCGTGCGATACTTAGAATGTCTTGCTCTGCTTGCGTCGTCAGGGCGAGAGTTCTCGGCAATCCAATACCCTCAGTTTGCTAGCAATTTACAAAAATGAATACATACTATCCTGGGTCATTACTTAAGGAATGTAATACGATTAGTTTGGTGGGCGATTCATTGGGTCCAAATTCACTGTTCCAACCAATCAATTTTTGCCACTCGCATCAGCACTATCCTTCGCTCGACACCCAAATAGGAAGGAATATAAATATTTCGTTATAATAGGAATCTTCATTCCTCATTCTCAAATCTGAATCTACGCTTTTTTTATTTTATTCTGTTAACTATTATATGTTTTCGCAGTTGTGTGTATTCGGTAAAACCCAATATCTTACCGTCTATTTCACTCTGTTTTTATAATTACACAAATTTGTGGAATACAATCCAGCTCAAAATTGCATTAGTTTAAGTCCTATTTCTAACTTGATTGTATACTGTCTTGTGTATAAATAAATAAATAAAAAAAAAAAAACTTTAGTACCTACGTCAATCACATCTTTTCTTATTTTCAAATTTAACACATGCGCTGGCCAATAAAAATGAGGCTTAATACGAAAAAAGTATAAAAAAAGGTTTAATTAAATGCAAATGAAAATTTGATAATGTGATGATGTATTATATATATATATATATGTACAATCGAAAACGCAAATGCGTGTACTTCCCTTGTCCTAACCACGACCAATAGCCAAGGTTGGAGGATTATGTAAGAAATTACTCAAAAGTTTTTAAGTCAGTATGCAAACGCGCAAAAGCTTTGTTTATAAGGGATAAAATTCGAAAATCTAATGACAAAATTAAAACAGTTTGGAAAACTATTAATACAGAGACCGGCAAAAGTAAATCTTTTAATTCAGAATATGTGCTTGAAATAGATAACCAAAAAGTTTCAGACCCAAGTCATGTTGCGAATTCATTTGAAAATTTCTTTTCTAACATACCACTAGAAGTCACCAAATCTCTTGATTCTTGCCCTTGTGTTGCAGTGGGCTTTCTGAAAGACAACTTCCCGCTTCAAATTCCTGAGTTTAGGTTCCGACATATATCTACTTTTGAAATAATAAAAACATTTAAAAGTTTAAACGTTAAAGCAACAGAGGATTTATGGGGATTATCCGTAAAAATGCTAGAGTCAATAATAGAAGTTATAGCGCCACATTTGATGATCATATTTAATTTATGTATTGATAGAGGTACATTTCCTGACCTAATGAAAATGAGTAAAATCACCCCTATTTTTAAATCAGGTAGTAAGGCCGACCCCTCAAATTATAGACCGGTCTCTGTGCTTCCGGCTTTGAGCAAAATATTCGAAAAGATAATGCTTCAACAACTCTTGTCTCATTTTAATGAACATAGGATTTTACACGAAAATCAGTTCGGTTTCACGAAAAGCAGATCAACAACAGATGCAGGAGTCCAGTTAGTCAAGCATGTGCTGGAGGCTTGGGAGAGCTCACAGGATGCCATTGGCGTATTTTGTGATCTCTCCAAAGCTTTCGACTGTGTAGAGCACCGCACTCTAATTTATAAGCTACACCACTATGGAATTCGTGGAGCTGCTCTGAATCTTGTAGAATCATACTTATCTGATAGGCAGCAAAAAGTTGGCATTAATGGCGTGACATCTTCTGGATCTTTGGTCAGAATGGGGGTTCCACAGGGGTCTATCTTGGGTCCATTCTTATTCTTAGCATATATCAATGACTTACCACATATGGTTGAGGGCCTTGCTGACATAGTTCTTTTTGCGGATGATACTTCTCTGATTTTTAAAGTAGATAGGAAAGATAGAGAACTAGTTCAAGTCAACAACGCGTTAACTATTGTTTCAAATTGGTTCGCCGCAAACAACCTGCTTCTCAACGCAAAGAAAACGAAATGTTTAAAATTTTCCATGCCTAATGTAAGACATATAGAGCCAAACGTAACGTGAAAATTGACAAGGCAATAGTCTTTCTAGGTATTAGCATAGACTCTAAATTACAATGGGGTCCTCATATTGATGCACTATCTGGAAGACTGAGCTCAGCTGCATATGCGGTTCATAAAATTAGGCAATTGACAGATATAGCTACTGCTCGACTGGTCTACTTTGCTTACTTCCACAGCATAATGTCATATGGTATCCTGCTGTGGGGGTCAGCGGCGGACATAGAGACAGTTTTTATATTGCAAAAGCGGGCAGTTCGAGCCATCTACGAAATGGGTCCCCGCGAATCCTTAAGACAAATGTTCAAAGAAATTAATATATTAACTCTTCCATCTTTGTATATCCTAGAAAATATAATGTACGTTCGTAAAAATATAAAGAAGTTTAGAATAAATAGTGATATGCATAATATTAATACTAGAAATAAGGATAGGATAGCTGTATCTAAATTTAGACTCACGAAAACTAAAAATAAGTCCTTCTTAGGAAATTGTGTACGTTTCTATAATAAAATCCCGAAAGACATTACTGAGCTCACTGAAGGAAAATTCAAGTTACGTGTCAAAAATATACTAATGAAAAAAGCCTATTATAAATTGACTCACTACTTAGAAGACAAAGATGCCTGGAAGCTTTCCACTTCTGCCTAATAGCCAACTATTGAATAAATTTGTTATTTTAATACTACTCATATGTAACCTCAATGTACAAAGACTTAAAAAAATAATGGTCCACGAGTTTCTTGCTGCTTCTTCTCGGCGGTGGTTCTTTTCCGAAGACAGCGGTAGAATCATTTAAAAATTTTGACGTTCATAAGAGTGTCTATGATGCCTAAACTGAATAAATAATTTTTGAATTTTGAATTTGAATTTGAATTTGTTGGACGCCACTACATACAGTCCGCTCAGTGTCCTGCAGCCGGACACACGCGAAAACTAATTGTGTGATAATTAACTGCAATAGCCCAAAAATTTCGAGCCCTCAAAGGCAAGGACATATTTCCTATCACAGGTAAGTTATTGAATCGTGATACTTGCGTTTTCTATTGTACATATCATCACATCTGTGGGGTGGGCAATATATTTTAAAAAAATGTACAATGATACAATGACTGATACAATGATACAATGACTTTATTTGTCTATGAAATCTAGGTGTACATAATAGGTGACAATTTTTTTTTTTTTAGTTCTCTAGATTCTACCTTATAAGGTTTATAGACTTAACATTTCAGTGAGAACAATTTATCACTAACAATGCTCTAAATACTACATAATTTTATGGTTCTATGGTCAATCTAAAACTTATGTTAGACTATTTCAATACAAATAAAATAAAATTATACAAATTTCAATGTCAACTGATTAATGTCATAAATTATTATCATCTAAATACATGTTTACATTATAATATGCTTTCTTAATTAACAGGTTATTGAGCATATTTTAAAAAATATTTATACTTTCTTTACACCTTATGTCCTTTGGTATTTTATTATATACTCTTGGAGCCATACAGAACACACTTTTACTTAAGAATGCACTCGTTGATGGTAGACTGCGTAATTTACCTTCCTGGCTGCTACCTACAGGCCACATTACAAAAAGATCAGGATTTGATTTGACAAACAAAGCAATCTCACTAATGTAAATGCAAGGGAGGGTCAATACCTTTAGCTGAATGAAATGAGTTTTGCATGAATCTTTCTTTTTTAATCCGCAGATCGATCGAATGCATCGCTTTTGTGCTTTAAATGCCTTTTCACGGTCAGTAGAGTTGCCCCAAAACATTACCCCATATCGTAGAATTGATGCAGCGTGTCCATAATAAGCCGTAAGTAGAGCCGGATAGCTTAAAACTTTTCGAAGTTGAAAAAGCGCATAAGCAAATTGATTTAATCGTTTGCAGATATTATCTATATGAGGTTTCCAAGTCAATTTACAGTCAATCGTTAAACCCAAAAAGCGAGTTAGTTCTATTTGGGATATTGTTTTTTGGTCATATACACAGTTAAAGTTCAATTGGTTGTTATGTATTATTCTGAAATGCATTAAGAAAGTCTTATCTACGTTCATATTTAAATTATTATTATTCAGCCAATTAATAAGATATGTCAGTGTATTATTGATGTCATATTCAAGATCACTAAGCTTGTCCTTTATAAATAATACTGTGCAATCGTCAGCAAATAATGTCATAGAGTGATTAGTGGCATTAGGAAAATCATTTATATAAATTAAGAATAATAGTGGTCCCAATACACTACCTTGGGGAACCCCATTTCGAACGATTCGTTTTTCAGATTCATATGTCATTATAGTATGAGATTTTGGGCACATTCTATTTAATTGTGTTACTTGTAACCTGTTACTAAGGTATGATCTGATCAGATTATTTGGGATTCCTCTAATATGTGTACATAGTTACGTATGTACAGTCGCCTGCAATAAGATGTATGCATTTCACGATTTTAAAAAGTGCCTCAGCAATCAAATTCATAAAATACACCAAAAATAATCTTGAATTAAGTTATTTATATTATTTAAAACTGCTTAATAATCCTTATCTACATTGTAATGAAATCTAGTACTGTATCATAGTTTTGCAAATTACGGAATGTATACATCTTATTGCAGGCGACTGTACGTACTGATGAAAAGAAACTTACATTGTTTCTATTTCTATATCGATTGTGTAGGTAGATCATAAGCAGTAGATGGTGCTGTCAAACATGATATTTAATAGAATTCATTCTTTACATTCAAGAAGTTAGAATCGAATCACAGTCACATGTACAATAAAGTCAGTCATTAAGGCACTGCCCAGTCGATGTCCGTTCTAGTAATGCGGTGGATGCATTACTAAAACTTTATAAGGCAATAGACGAGGAAAACCACAAAACGACGTTTCATGATAGTCTACAATTTGCCTACACTAGTGCACCATAACGAACACATACCGGTTGATAACCCACCACTATTCTACGTCATAACTCAACAAAACACAAATCTAGGAAAATTAAACAAAATCAACGATAGCCAATTGTTGGGCATTTTTCTCGCCATCCAAAGTTGTTTAATTTATTTGTTAAGAGCAGTAGAAGTATTCGTGAATGAGTTCGTCCAACAAAATCGGTAGTTCTGCCAACATACCTTTTTCTACCGTGAATCAGTAATGTTCGCAATACTGTGTTTTGGCTTGAAGGTGTGGTTGCTGGCGAAATTACAGGTACATGAGACAACTTACTGTCTTTACGGGCCCAGTACAGTTTATCCTTGTGAGGTAATACATCTCTTCCTGGCAGAGATACCATACCCAAACCTAACCCTAAAACATGAACCATTTCCAAATGACATTTAAAAAAATCAAAGTTAATTCCATTCTAGCTCACAATACGAAGTTTCCCGCTCGCCCACGCCCTCTATATAAAGTACTGTGCTAGTCACAATCGGGAAGCGTTGCGACAAGTTTATGTACAAGAGGACGATTTCCACGGACAAGCGACGACGCACATCCGTGACGCGATCGACCAAACCAACCCCGGCAGTATAGAAGCGTCGCTTATCTCGGCCAGGGAATGCTACAGGAAAGGAAAGAACGATTTAGGTAAATAAACTTGTAAACACTACGAAATTATGTAGCTGCGGTTTCACCCGCGTGGTTAAGGACGATGATGACGAAAAGTGTACTATGTCCTGCCCCGGGATGTAAGCTATTTCCTTGCCTAATTTCATTATGATCCATTCGGCCGTTTAGGCGTGAAAGCGAAAGAAACTCACCGTCATTTATAATATTAATAAGATTTGCACAGTTAAAGTCCAAGCTCTTTCATCTATACAAAGAAATAAAATTGAAGTATCTGTTTGTGATGGCAATATAACAGTTTTGTAAGCTAAATACATAATACATATGAAAGTACTTAGAAGTTACTTGTAAAAAAAGTCCTCTTACTATTTTTAGGGGATATACTTTATAATAATAATAATAAATAAATAATAAACCCGCAGGGGCGGCCTTGTTGCGAGCCGTCGGTGAGTGGCGACACCGTGGACCCTGATTCTCCCTGGGGCTAAATGAGACCCCTGACCCCCGGCTTGCCTTAATTGGCCGTCCGGGGGTGGAGACGCAAGAGCAAGTAACAAAAAGCTCCAAGAGTGGAAGTGTTAAAGGGCATAACGCCGGTAGTAGCGCTCTAGTGAAACCGCAGCACACCTCTCGACACCCTTTAGCCATCCACACCAGCGTTGCCCCTTTTGTCACCACTCATGGCCTTTATGGAGGGCCCGTTTAATGGATGGCAAGTCACCACCTGCCTAAATATTTTAACATGACACTAAAATTGGCATGTGCCGTAGTCTCTTCCAGAGCCCACTATCTTCCTTATCACTAATAAGATCATATCAATAGCCTTGCCATTTTACTCATTTTTATAATAGATATACCATGTCACCATCTATCCAAAAGATTCTGTTTTTTATACTATATTGTATTTGTTATATCAAACAGGCCTCTAAGTGTTGGCTACAGCCCCACTTATCCCTATGTAAAGGGCCGGGTTAAACCCGTGATATAATTGAAATACAGAGAAGAATAATAATATGGGTTAACATCCACACAAAAGTCTTCAGATCCCAAACTGTAAAAAATAAAAAAAAGCAGAGCCTGTACTATGGCAACCTGTTGACTGATATACATATACACACCCAGACTCAGGTCAAACAAACATGTTCATGCACACAAGTGTTTCACCTGACAGAGGATCAAACCGGCACCAGCGGCTCAGATGGCAGGGGTGCTACCAACTGAGCCAACCGGCCAGTCATACCAGCCATTGTGCCACGAGAGGGGAGGTGGTCACCACGCGTGCGAAATTTCTCATAGTACTTCAATAATAGAGAAGATATCAAATAGCTACTAAAACTAATTTAGCCTTATAATATATTTTATACTATTCAAGAATCTGCATTTTAGGTGTATCAATATGCGAAGACGCTCGCAAGTTGTGCAAGCAGCAATCGAGTTTGCAGGAGACGTACGGTGTTAGCTTCGTTGGCCTCTCACTTCACAACTCAGTCCAAAAACTGTTAAACCAAGGCGAGGTGAAACTGGCCGATAAACTGCGCTCCGAATATAAGATGCCTGATAAAAGGTCAGTTTTGTTTAGATGATGAGTTTGTATTCCGTAGCTGTAGTAAATGAAAGAGTAACTATATTTAGACCCTCTTTCACAATATCCACACAGCCCCGGATCTAGGGGTGAGGTAAGTGCAAAAAATTTCAAACGAGCCAAAATAATATTATAAGTACCTAGTACGATTGAAAATCAAAAACTTTCTCTACATAGCACATAACATACGGAAGCCTGGTCACAGAATAAATAATAGTATGAACTCGTTGGCTCCCCGTCGTCTGTCGAAAAAATAGGTAACAAATAAGAAAAGAGTACAAATTGTGACTTTTTAAGTACTTAATTGATCTCAAACGCTGGAGAGAGGGGCGCCACTAAGTTTCTGCCCGTTTCGAAAAAATCGTAGATCCGGGGCTGTATCTACATCAATTTCGGATATTTTGCCTGCCAGATATCTTCATATGTTATCTGGTAGACAAAGCTGATATTATATTATAGTATAAAATAATCAGCTTTTATAGTATAAATAATATCAGCTTCAAATAATATTAGCTAAATTAAGTTTTATTATGGCATGATGTTTCAAATTTAACTATTTTAGAGAAACAAAAATTACATATCGCATTGGCAAAATACGTGGGTCTGAATCTAATCTGAGGATATGCAATTTTTCTCTCTAAAATTGCAAAACTTTAATATGGCTGTTTTTCTCTTTTTTATAAACATTTTTCTTTATTTATTTCCTGGCATATGTGATGTACAATAGTTTGCTCAGCTCATATGTATACCGTCTATCAAACAATATATAGCCGCCTATCTCGGGAGTAATCCGTGTACATGGTTACAGCTCTTGGTAAACAATCTCTACTGTACTCACAGATATATACGAGTATATGTACATTGTACAATAGATAACACAAGTATCACGCAATTTACTTTTCGCGTGTGTCCGGTGATTGTGTGCTACAGCAGACACTGCGCGGATTGTAAGTAGGGGCGGCCAAGCTTGACGCTTGGTCGGGGTTTGGACACTGGAAGTACACGCATTTGCGTTATCTATTGTACATTTATATCTGCGGATGTACTAATTACTGCTTTCATAAAAACATCCACCTTCTGACTTCATAATGTGTATTTTCAGGTACTGGTGGCTCCGTATCCTGACCCTGGCCGAAAAGAACGATTGGGATGAACTGGATCGGTTCTCGAAGTCTAAGAAATCTCCCATCGGCTACGAGCCTTTTGTGGATGCATGCCTCAAGTACAACAAACGAGATGAGGCGTTGAAATATCTACCGAGGTGCAGAGACGAGATCAAAGTCAAGTATTATGTTAAAGCTGGGTAAGTTTAAGGGCGTTTAATATTCACTCTATCAATGCATTTGTTGTTAGGTGGTAACATCTGCCTATAACAGATGCATTTCGTCAGTAACCCTGAGACATTAAGTTAAGGTTTATGTGTTGTAATTTCGCCGGCACCCGTACCATACATACCAGAACACAGAATTGAGAAAGATTACTGCTTCGTAGAAATAAATATGGTGGCAGCTCTTCCCCGACAAACTCGATCACAAATTCTACTGCACTTAAATGTGGAAGCCTTTTCAATTGCAATTTAGTAGCCTTGGCTCCAACCGTGCATAGTATGCCTATCTTACAGGATAATTTATTCCAGTTCAGATCACTTAATCTTTTCTAGACCGTGAGAATTAAAACAAAAGATTTAAGTACTTAAAAAAAATTAAAATTTAAATAAAATAAAATTATAAGTGAAGACGTAACAAACATTAATTCACAAACATTACTATTTGTCATTTATATTGTTTAGAATCAAGTATAAGTAGAAAAATGAAATGCTGAACAGTAATAACAAGGAGCAAATGCCTATTATTTTTTTGTTTCTTTAAGAACTGTTCGCAACTATACATATCATACAAACACCAACTGGGCGATTACTTAATTCAGTTGCAATCAAATGTTGATTGTAATGTAGAAAGATCACAATTTCTACAACTCCAGTAAGCAGAAATATGAGTAAGTGGCTGACTAATGGAGGATCCCAATAATCTATCTATCTGGATCTGGCGTGATCACACTTCAATGTTCTAAATCTACTTTTGACGTGATAACGTCTTATGGGGATCCCTATAATCTATCTAACCACAGTTTTCCTTACTACCGATAGAAATTTGGCATAACGTCCATACAAATAGTGTCAAATATCTAACTCCAGTAAGGTAAACCGGCGATAGATAGATTATTGGGACGGGCCGTTACTCGTATAAATCGATGAACGCCGGCTGCACGCACGAAAAAGTAACTTTCCGCCTGAGCCGAGTGTGCAAAGGAGAGCACGGGACAAGCGATAGAGACGCACGATCAGCCTAAGCGTTCGGCTTGTCTTACGACGTTATCACGTAAATTATTAAAAAAAATCGTCCGTGAACCGACTTTACCGATAACCATTTATTTTTTTCAGATTCTACGACGAAGCAGCACAAGTAGCCTTCGAACAGAAAGACCAAAGCGCTCTTCTCTTCGTTCAAAACAAATGCCCAATAAGTAATACTGCGAAACACGCTGAAATATCAGCTTTATTAGAACAATTAGCTACAAGGAAATAAAGCAATCAGTGCGTACGTGTATCGTGAAATTAGTGCTAACTCATAATATATAAATTATGTATAAAGTGTTATGTTCTCCTTTGTATAAGTAAATAATGGTGTATAATGAACAAATGCTCATATGGCAACCCGTTCGCGAGTTATTTTTAGCAAGCAGATAGGTGAAGGTCGTTCTTACTACGGATCTCGTACTATCAATGTATCTGTGAGCATAACAAGAAACCTTGCGTAAGAGTGACGTAATCGTATAGTTGACGTAAAACAAGTGGATTCAAAGGTGCTCCCTCGCCTGAAGTCATGTAATAATATTTTAAATTTGATCTTTGCATTACAATACTGTATCCCTGGCTTAACGAGCATTCTAGACGTCATGCTAGAATTTCTAGCATTACAGTTTGCGCACTGTTATGCTTGTTTCGCCTCCACTCACTCACTGATGTAATGCTCGTCTCTGTAACGTTACATTACAGGTGAATGCTCGAAGTGAGGGAGTTCCTTCATATAAACTATCTTATATATAGTAGGTATAACCGTGGAACATCTAAGTAATAGTTTGTATAACTGTGTCGCTTTTTTCTAATGTTTTTGTTTACGACACGAATACTTTCTCGCAATATATTCGTGCTACGGCCTCTGGTGGCAAAAAAATGGAACAACCGGAGTATGTATATTTTTACCTTGCTTATTTATAGATTTATACTGTGATATAACGTATTCCAAATTGTATATTATAGAAGAAAGTATATACTGCATAATGAGTAAAAATAAAAGAAATCAATTGTTGCTGTGTTTTTTTATTGTGAAGATGAAACTATGAACAATATAGTTAACAAGTACACATCAAGTCACTTTTTATTCATTTAAGAATATTTGAAGTTACATTTTCAAACTGCAATACAGGTGGCATATGAATGTATACAATGAAATGTAAACTATAAATATCGCACGCATCTTGAAATTAAATAGTAAAATTTAACGCCTCGAAACCTATCGGCGCAAATCTCAATAATTATATTGTTATTTATTTTTACATATAGTTATAGAACAAAAATGTAGGAACCCCTGTCCCATTACTGTTATTTGACGAATTTCTGAACACTTTCGAACCGTTATACTTAATATATTTTTTATGCTCTTTATCTGACGCTAAACAAACGATAAAGACAGCAATATATCTATTGCCAAAGACAGATCTGTAGGTTAACCAGCTTCAGAAATCGTCTCACAATGTTAATAGAAAAACGCTAATGAGTAGCAGAATCTTGATATTATTGAACAATTAAGCATGCTCATCGTGTATGGTATGCATAAGAAAAGATATTAACAAGTCATCGAAAAAGTTGGTTTGTGACCGCTTACTATCTTGGTTTTTGATATGGCACGGTGAATTGTGGGACAGAGAGAACGCTCTACAAAATCAAAGCAATACATATATTTCCATCACTCTTTGCCCATGCGACGCGCCAAATCACAAGCAAAGTCCTGTATGCAGTTAGATGATTGGTATCTTCCGTAACACAACCAGCCTGCCTAATGCATTTTTACGCAGACAATTCGAAACCAATATTAGCAATTAATTCATATAGGCTTATTTTTTAAATAGCAAAAGACACGTCGATTCAAACTCGAAAAGAGGAAAACGAAGAATACTACATAAAAAAATATCTGCTGTATTTATTACACAATAGGCAATTAAATACAATGACAAATCAATTACCATTCAATTTCAAATACACGCGTACAGTCATGCCTGTTTCCCAGAGGTGTATGCAGAAACCACGGCTTTCCACTTGCTTCGAACAAGCTATGGAAAGCTCTTGCTGTGTTCACCCTCATCAAAAACTAACTAATCAAATCGTGAAATAGTCGTACATATTATCATAACGTACAAAATTACATCAATTTAATGACAAATCTATTCTTATCAAAATTGTGATGTCATAGTTCCTAAAAACAAGTATCACGTATACGCAAAACGCACAATAGGGTAAACATTCAGCTAAGTAATCATAGTGCGGTAATTAAATGATAGCTTATAATATACTATAGCAAATTACATGTCAGTGCACAGTTGAAGTTGGAGTTTCCGTGGCTACATATTTCTTAAACATAATTCCTCAAAAGCAGTGCACATAAAACGGGGGTTGATTTCTATCGAATCGCATCCACAATAAACGAGAAACACGCCGGTGTTTCTGGATCTTGTTCTATGCTGACGTGCCGATGTCAACATAGAATAATAGACGTCAGTTCGTTCATTCGGCAATCAGTGTTGTCAGAAGTAACTACTAACTACCTACCGTTTTATTTTAATTTCTACTGAAATTTTTCATAAGAACTTTAGAAATCTGAAAATGAATAAACACTAAGTACAGTGCACACAGCGCTTCAATATTCACAAATAACCTAACATTACTTGTGATTCGGCTACAAAATTTTATTATAAAGTTGTTTCGCATAAGTACCTGATTGAAAATGGAAGACACAATCTTCGCCTTTAAAATGTAAATAAAATTAAAATGCTACTTATTTAAATAAGCTACGTAATAAACATAATTAATATAATAGACCTTTGTCAGTATTCAGTCTCGTAAAATACATACGACTGTACAAAACTATATTTCATTTTTATTTTATAAAGAAATAATATTGCACTAATGTAAAATGTAAATAAATCTACTAGTATTACTTCTTAGTATTTACATATTCGTTTTCTAATGTACTGACCTCATATTATATTTTATTTTATTTCTATTATATCACTGAATTTTAGTAGTTCGATCTGACAACACTGGCAGTGTCGTACTTAACAGCCGCGCTTTCATCCTGCGGGGGAACTTACAAATTAATTACATAAACGTGTAGTGACAGAATAGATAACAAAAATGTTACTTATGCGAAATTAAGGGTAAGATTACTATTCCTTTCCTACAAATACAAATATCGCGTTACAAATCACATCTACAATCGTTCTTTAACAATTTTAAAATTGGTCTTTTGTAATTGACTTACCACAGATCTCAATCTTTTCGAGTTTCATTAAACCTCATTCGACAATTCGTTGCCTGTGTTACCATTACCAGTTAATAACAAGAGATGCGGCAGCTTTAAAAAATACAGTTCAACTGTCATTATGACAGCTGTCACATCCGACATTGATTTAAGTCAACAGTGCTTTCAGATTGAAGTCAAAATCGATTTTGGCGCTGTGATCGTCATTCCAAATCAACGAAAGCGCGACATCGTAGACCCATGTGACGTCATGGATCAGCATGGACGCCAATTTGCGATTTTAACCACCACGCTACGAACTGAAGTCACCGTGAGCAGTTCTGTCAAAACTTACAGTTCGTTGTGTGCGTGCTTTTTAAACTAAAATCGAATCTTGATGCAAAATCGTTTTTATGATGCTTTTCTTTGGTAAAATTCTCTATTAACTGGCACTAGCCAGTTAATTATAAAAAAGTGGTATTTAGGTATTTTGATAAGATAATATTACTCAGACTTGCAATTGGGTATATAATAGGTTAATGAGAGCCGTTCCAATTCTTAGCATTGACATTTTCAACCTCATTGGTGAAAGAATGAGCTATTGAATCATCATTTAAGGTCAAATTGATTCTGGATTCAGTAATCACAATGATGCATACGTGGTTTGGTTAGAAAACATCATATGATAATTTTAAAAAACCTGTAGGACTCCTAGTTGTAACACGGACAACGGATGTATTTTGATACTTCCATTCAATCTTTTTTATTTAATCAATTTATTCTATGCTGCCAAAGAGCATAGAAGTTACAAAAAAAACCTATTTGTCTATCACTGCTGTGACAGCCCAGCATATTTAAATGATAAAATGTCTTTACATGCAAATAAATTATTAAATGGATAACATATTCAAACTACATCAGTCTTAAATTAATATATACGATATGAGTCTATAGACAATATTAGATATACAAATGAGCGGTTTTAAATTAAACTAAAACATAAATTAAAGTCGATTTCACGCAAACAACAAACGAAATTAATTTTAGGTAAATATATCAAATTCATATTAAAACTAAAAATAATAATAAAGGATTAATATTCTTTTTTCAAGACATAAGGTGGCTTCAACATAACTCAAAAGGACGGACATGTTGTTTGTAAGATTTAGACCTACAAACACTATAAACGCAAGCTGGAAGTTCTTGTGCGATTTTATATTCGCTTCGAACTAATCCTACCATATTAACTTTGAACCGTGGCACGCCGAAACCAAATCAAACTTCCTGAACTCGTTTTATTGTGTTTTATGCCTAAAGAACATAATATTAAAATACAAATTCTACTAGTATTTCCCATTTAATATACTTAGTGGTATATATACTAATGATCTTTAGCGATTAGCTTTAAGCATACCACATTTACTTTACGAAAGGGAACAATTAATATATCTTATAAATACTACTTACTAAAAGCCATCATGACTCAAAGACTCTGGAGTGTTAGAAAAACAATTACAAACAAATTGTTTACTGACAATATTTTTATACTTTGGTTCAAACTATTCAAAACATTTGTTCTACCACATATTAGTACCAGACTATGAGTAGATATAATTATTCTTAAATTGTCTGGTACATTAACATAAGAACAAACAAATAATTATCTATCACTTGGTTACTACAGTCTAACCACAAATAATACAATGGGTACGCCAAACATGAAAGGAAACAGTACATCTATAATCCCGGGCTCCTTGGCTCCTATATTCCGGCCTCGGGACCGAAATCAATTTTGAATCATGAAGTATGTTATGTTATGGTAATTCACAATCTATTATGATGAGACAATGTCATCGCACACTTACGCAAAGGCGTAAGTGCGCGATTACATCGCCAACGGTCGAGCTGTTACTCAAAAAAAACTCCCACATATTTCCTATGTTGATTGCATAGGGTGGCGTACGGTGGTACGGAGACTCAGATTGCGCGGGGTGTTGAGTCGCTATTTTGTACCTAGTACTACTATATGAATTCCATGGCGCAGCCGTAATATTAACCATTGCACCGAAATGATAAATTATTAAACGACAGTTACGAGTGCGCTGTTTCTTCGCCTCCTGGCCGAAGCGCCCAAGGCAAGACAATGCATCTTGCACAAAACATTTAATAAATTCCCACAAAACTAAAGGCCGATCCAAACACAGGGACATCGCCAATTCTCACAGACCATGCGATCTGACAAGCCCAAGAAAAGGTTACTTACAAATAAATACATACGAGCACTGCAATTTACTGGGAATTCATAGATATGCGTCTCCTTGTGTGAGCATCGCCCTAAATGAGTATACTATACAATCACTATCTTACTGTTAGGTCCTTTCTTTGGTAGTCACACTATCATACTTTTTAATCCAAATATCACACACTTTTTGACCTTTAAGCACCGCGTCCGAATACCGAATAATTTCGCTTCTCCCAAACACACTCATATGCAACTTTACTTGTGTATTTCTTATCTAAAACACTTTAGCACCTTTCCTCTTTCCATATGTAAGTTCAAGTCCAATAATATGATATACTATGAAGAATGACTCTTCAAAACCCCAATTGAAATAATATATAAAATATGCATTCAAAATTAAATAGTTTTGCATACTTAAATCGATTTAATCGTATTTTTATCGATAATACCTAAATTTGGATTTTATGCAAAGTTAAGTTGGAATGAATTTGAATGAACCGTCAAAAGATTATCATTACTATTAATAAAAAATGGTAATCGGTACTTCTCGCATATATTATAAAAATATGCAAATTTGTGTTTTACATTTACTATTTAGAAGCAAATACACGAATTTCTCTTACACTTTTTTGTGATATTATCACTTCTTTGGTAGAAACTAACTTTCAGACTATGCTCTATAAAACCAAAGCTTGCTTTTCATATAGCCGATACTCTTTCCAAATGTCGATGTGTTATTATTTAGGGCGAGGCTTAAGCCCACCTTTTATTTTTCTGCCCTGATTGGAAATCTGACTCTAAAGGAAAATCAACAAATTCGTGCTAAGACAAAGTAATAACTTGTAGTAAGTAATCAATCACACATTCAAGTTGTAACAGATCGAGGAAGAAGGCACACATCAACTACACATGACAAATCATCGCCATCCTTATAATTAGTATTTTAAATACGAGAATTACTAAAGCATTTTTTTTTACTTTTTATAATTATTTATCACATTTATGAGTATATCCAATATTCTAGCTTCCAAATTACAAATGTTTTTTTTTTCATTTTTAATTTATCTTATATTACAAAATCTAACATCGTCGTGCAATACAGTAAAGAATATGAACGAAAGTTTGAATTTGCATTAATCTCAACGATAAACCTATGATAAAATATAATCCGCCTACATAACGTAGAGTAAATATAGTCTCGAGTTCGAACCCTGGTTTAGCAAATTTCATAGATGAAACCCCAATTAACAGTTTAATCTCGGGACTACAGTTAGCTAATATGCGTTTTAAAGTTACATAATAATGCGGAATATGTATATATTATGTATTTTCTGCATTTACTCGTAGGTACAGAACTCGGCTTTCATGTCACGTCGAAGTGCATTGTGTGACAGAGATAATGCTCTACAGAATCGAACCAAGCCATACATCCGTCACTTTTGTTTCCAATCGACGATATGGCGAAACATAAGCAGAGAACTGTAATTAATTATTTACGAACATTGCGTAAAGTGAGACATAAAGCACGTGAAAATTTTTAGTCTTATAGTTACACATTTATAGTTATGATTATGACATACACAATAGTATGAGAGATATAATGGCACAATGAGAAATATGTCATATACCCATAAATCTATCAGAACATAATATCAGTAGACTTATCATGTACCAAGCTTCACGACATCTTAAGAACAGGTGAGGCGAGGAAGACTACACGAAATGAGGGTAGTTTTGTAAACTGCTGTAACATGCGATACATATACATGCTTATATCACTAAACACTAATAAAGGCTGATACAAAAATCAGCCTTAACAATGAGACATGTAGATCAAAAAGTCAATATTCAATAGCACATTTCGTCCGGAAATTATTACAAGTACCATAAGTAGGTACCTACATTTACAATGTATGTACATTTCAAGCCAATAAATTAGTGGCATCCGTTACAGACGTTGACGTTCTACAGATCACTGTAGATCCAAAATAGAAATTTAAGTTGAACATAACAGCGCCGCTAATAAATAAATATTAAACGTAACATAAAATAAACAACTTATAAACAAATTAACTAACTTTGAGAAACATTAACATTTCTGTGAAGGGGTGCGATGTAATCATTTTGTGCAAACTAAAAAGCATGCTTCAAGCAATAATACATACACCCTTCGTTAGAAACTAGCGCGAAACACTTTTTTTTTTCTTTTAGGAACTGTTTACAACTAAGACTAAAAGTAATGACTTTAAATTCGTGAGTGTCTGTTGTGGGGTCTGCCTAGTGCTCATTGAGATAAGACATTGGCTGGCTCTGAACGGTCACCTTGGGCGAGCGTTCAAACTTAGGGCTAGAGCCGGGAGTGGAGTTCGGGGTGATGATGCCACCGTGGCGGATCTGATTGCCGCCGACGATAGTGAGGTTTTGTTTGGGAATGGTGAAAGCCGCGTTGTTCTTAAACGAGTCGTAGATGCGGACCAGTTTATTGCCGTCGATGGTTTCGCTGGAGCGAGCGGGCGAGGCGGTCACCACCAGCCCTGGCATCTTGACGTGGATCCTGGTGGGTTCTGGTTGTGGAGCCACAACTGGCTGGGTAACGGCGGCTGCCACCGTTGCTGCCGATATAGCTTGGGGAGCATTTAAGTGATTCACGGATGAGTGGCTCTTGAGACCTTGGGCCGTCTTATAGCTTTTGCCGCATTGACATTTGTAACCTTTTTTTACCCTGGAATAGTTATAATTATTTGTTAAGCAATAGCAGTTCATTATGAATCACATTTCATACGATACAAATACGTTTCATGAATAGCTGTGTTTCTAAACACAAATGGAAATTAAATGACCAACCCTATAATGTAAATTATTACAAAATACGTATAATTACTAATTTATTAGTGTGCACTTTTCTACGTCATCTTTCAAATAACAATCTACGAGGGTGCTAGTTATACCTACTTGTATATATGTATAATTGTAATGAATTTAGTATCTAATGATTTGCTATAAGCTACACTATCCCAAATCACAAATTTACCTACGTATCTACTTATAGGGACGCATACGATACATCGATTTCTTTCTGATGTTTGGATCTCTTTTTTCAAAGGCTAATCATAAAAAAATAAAGATAAAATAAATATGCATTATTACATTATCCTATATAAGAACGTAAGTAATACCCATTTTTTCCAGAAATATTCCTGTGGAGTTAAACATTTCTTGGGAGCTCTATAATACTTTTTGTTGTAACTGTCAGCAGGGAGAGCAGGGTATTTTCTATGGGTGATAAAACAAATTGGTGGTCATGCAAAAATTATATACACAAAAGTTATAAATTTTACTAAGTTTTGAGGACATAAAAATAGAAGGCAGATTTCAAAAAGTAGAGAAGGCAATGGATAATTTCAATGCTAGTAAGAAGATAGACAGATGTACACACTGCCTTTAGCAGTCAGCTTTTCTTCCAACTTTTGGAGAAAACTTCAATTTGTTTTTGGATTACTCACATTACAGTTTATAATTATAAAGTTACTTTCTTGTTAGTAGATTAAGAAAGCTTTAATTACAGTATTTAATCAGATCGGTACAAAAACCCTGATTGATCTTCCAATATTTGAAAGTTTTGTAGCACTATTTCGACTCCAATTTACCTATACATATCCATTTTACAGACACTAATCTCCATATTAATAAACGAGGTAAGGAATTGTATTCCACCAGAGGTGAGCGTGGTATGGTAAGTAGCGAGCTACGAAAAGTGAGCCAAGTATAGGAATACTTTATATATATTATATCCTAATTATTCAATCCTATTTGAAGAATGTCCGTAACCAGTTGCTTAATTGCCTCGCACATCTCATGTGGAAAGGTAGTCTTGTCATCATTTCCCACAATAATGACGACGCGAGAAAACTTCGGAGTCTCTAGGAATTACATTTTCTTACCAACCTGTAGTGCAAGTACCGTAATAGTATTTAAATTTGTCGATTCGCTAAGATCGATAAAAAATCATATCGGCCCTAAGCAAGTATGGAAGGCATATCGACGGCTTATTCGATCGTAAAATAGTCGACAGTATATATATTATCACGAATTGTTTGCATTCCACAATGCGTCCTTCTATCATGTGAAGATTTCTACAAGCATTTCGCTATTCTACGATCAAAAGAAGGCCCTATTTCTAAGGTCTATTTTTTTTATTAAATACTGGCTGCGCACCGCAGTTACACCCGCACGGTGATGGATGATGACGATGTTGATGAAAATATGTGTTATATCCAAATTTCATGAAAATTGGGCCAGCCATTTGACCGTAAGAGAATAACAAACATACATTCATCCATAAATACAAACTCTCGCGTTTATAATATTAGTAAGATCAAACGCAACTAAACAATATCCCAATTCCCGTCGCCTGTCGATAAGCTATATCGAGGTAATTTTCAAAGCTGACAAAACAATCGTTAAAATCGATTAAATAGACGATCTCAAACGTAATTTAACAGTTCCATGCTAAGAGGTTATCGTTATAATCGTAAAACCTTATCGAATTTGTCTACCGATCGCTTAATTTTGTTACTTTAAGCCTGTTTTTTCGAAGTAAGTATGACGAATTCAAGACTAAAACTTATCGATCGGCAAGTTCGGTACTTGCACTGCGCTGGTTCGTTTTTCAGAGGCTCCGTGTATTCTAGCGTCGAGAATTAAGTCATACGAAAGGGACTTTGCCCTTTCGGATATGTTCTTTTTTTGGCCAATTTTTTGCCAAATAAAAAACAATTTTTGCCAGTGGTTACAAGTTTTTTCAGGTTGTCAAGCAGTCTTGTCATGCATAACGTTGTTATTTGATAAGTTAAACAAAGGATAAAATTGAAAATGTTTAAATGAGCCGTATATGCTTCTTAGTGTTTACAATAAGGCTGATATACGAGTAAGTACCAAGTTTAATGGATTAGGTGCTTAGGATACTTACTTGCCATCCTTCTTGTGGCCGTTCTTGGAGTGATACTTGATGCCGTTGACGTTCTTATAGCGCTTCTTGCAGCCCGGCACTGGACAGGCAAACGGCTTCTCTTGAGCAGCAGGACCTAAGGCTCCGGACAGCGCGTTTGGATTCATCCTGTAATTTGTAAAGTAGCCGTGCTTGTATATAAGAGGCAAGAAGAGATTGTGTAAGAGAGGCCGGCACAGGTATAAGAATTAGATTTATTCTTTTATTCTTTATTTATTAATTATTAGAGGTATATTCTAGGGCTGTCCAGACTGGGGTCACACAGCCCGTCCCGCCGGGCGCATGGTCTAAAAGGTCCATTTTACGACCATTCCATTGTACGAAAGTATTGTAAATGATTGATTACTGATAACTGATTTAATTTAAAATTTCACGTAAAAATTCGTAATCTAAATTAAATACCTTCATTGATATTTTTACCCCAGGTGCCTTTAGAAAACATTTCAGATAGGAATATAATAGGTTACCTATGAAACTGCCGTTCTGCTGTACTGGGTATTTTAAGTCCATTTTTTTTCTTTATTCGCTATAAATTCTAAGTTGAAATTATTTTTATTTTTAAAATATGGAATTATTTTTTGAAAATTATTGTTTTGTTTAATGCTTAGCGTTCATTTGTATTTGTACGTTTTTAGTTATCATGGATATGTTAAAAATTCGCGTTGTTATGGAGTATGAGTACCGTCGTGGCAGCAAAGCGGCAGAAGCGGCACGCAACATCAACGACGCATACGGAGCGCTCACGATACTAACGATCGCACCACACGTTATTGGTTTGCCCGCTTCCGTTCTTGAAATTTCGACCTAAGAAATGAACTATCGTGGTCGACCGAAAACTTTAGTCGACAATTAATTAAAGACGATTGTGGAAGCTGATGATTATAAATTATAACTGATTTAGCAGCAGCTTTCGATGTTAGCATCAAAACAATATTGGTCCATTTAAGTCGAATTGGCAAGATAAAAAAGCTTGACAAATGGGTGCCCCCCGAATTGAAGGATCGCCAGCGCGATCGAGTCGAGCCTTGTACTGCTGAACAGGCACACAAAGGAAAGCATATTGAATCGCATTGTTACTTGCGTCGAAAAATGGATTCTGTTCGACAATTTTCTTCTTTTACACGAAGTTAGAAAAGTGTTTGGTGAGCGAGAGCTTTTCTTCGTTCAAAGACTTTTTGAAGAAAACATCATGTAGGTATTACTTACATTTACCATGACAAATAGTGAAACCTTATCAATTGACATCATTATTATATAACTATACTGACGACTTTTTAGTTCTACATTGCCGTTTGCATACCTCATATGAGGTTGTTATGGCGGACCTCCATTATTGTTATAAATCTTATTTATACCCATATTCATGCAAATAAAGTATTTGAATTTGAATTTATAAATAAAAAAATTAGAGAAAAAAGGGATTTAACTTTGGTATTTCATGAAAAACCGCAAATTTGGAAGGTAAAGAGCTAATATGAAGTATCTACCTACTACTAATGCACGTGCGAATTTTACACAGCAAAGGCCGTAACACAAACTATTCGCGAAAAAGTATTCGCATCGTAAGCGTCAACGCGTCACACTTCGGCGTACAAACTATGGGTTATCTGTGTCACAGTTGCCCTAGATAAATGACAGTTTCAATATATTTCACGTGAACGACACGTTACGCTACACTTACGCAGTTATTCGTGCTAGAGCCACAGAGGCATTTAATTGTCTTTGATACCCACCCGGGTGTTACGAAGCTTTTGTGATAAAACCGAAAAGCTCTTCGTGGCTTGTTCAGTCGCGCAGCCTTAATGTCTACCTTTACGGAGAATGGGAATGGGCTTCATTGTGACATTTGAACCCCATTCTCGGCGAAACCCTGCATTCCTATTGGCTGGAACCATCAATGGGAATAAGAATGAAGTGACATTTCATTCTCATTCAAGTTAGACAATAAGGCGGCCGATCTTACACTAAGTCAACCTGCTAAAGTGCTCTTCGAAGTTCGAACCCTATCACATATGGCGAGCTACTCGTATCTCGTTTTGCAGAAGTGTCGCACGTACTACGGTAAAACGATGATAATATTCGCAGGCGCGCAGAGTTTTAACAAGCTGCCTTCAGATTCTAAAAATGTAAGCCTGTTCACCTCATTCAAAAGTAGACTTAATCAGTACGTATTAGCGGATAAGTCACTGCTATGAATGCGTTGGACGGACGACGGTTTTTTTACAATGTTATAAGTAATTACTTATTTAGTTTTGTGGTGACGACGAATGTTTAAAATAGTCTATTAATTAAGTTCTCACGTAAGTGATTCCATTTAATCTTTGTGAGAAATAAATGTCTTTAAACCTTAAACCTTATGGCACGAACCATCAGGACAGTATGGGCTCATGTTCCAGAGGTGTACCACTTTATGCGTCATGTTGAGATCGATTACGAACGAATAGAGTAAGAGTAAATCTATTGTGTTCAAAATGGATTCTTGCTAGGTGATTTCTCAATATTACGACATCAAAGGTGAAAATGCCTCTCGAAAGATTTACTATTTTTAGTACCTAAATACTCGCTAATGATCAATAATTAATCACGTCGTTCATTGAAACATTACGTTAGTGATCAACCTGTTTCCTGTCCCTGTTCTCAAAATTGATTATTAGACCAATTAAAGTACTTACATTTATTATCTGCCATAATAAACAGAACTAGTATTAATGTAGTTTTTATTAATGACATGGTAGGTACTTATGGAAATAGCTAGTAGGTATGCGACTGTTCTTATCAACTATTTAGGTACACAGTAAAAGTGTACGCGTGAGCTCTAGCCATTGTACCTATGTAAAAACAGTATGTTATTCTCTGAATATATGGAAAATAATATGGAATGTATATGGAAGTCCCCTGAGGCCGTAGCACAAATAATTTGCGAAAAAGTCATCATCATCATCAACATCTCAGCCGAAGACGTCCACTACTGAACATATGCCTCCCCCATAATTTTCCAAAAGGACCGGTTGGTAGCGGCCTGCAGCCAACGTCGCCCTGCGTCCTTTATCAGGTCGTCTGTCCACCGTGTCGGTGGGCGACCTATATACGCTGCGCTTGCCGATCCGTGGTCTCCATTCCAGAACCTTCCGGTCGCATCGGCCATATGTTCTGCGTGCTATGTGCCCTGCCCACTGCCACTTTAACTGGCTAATCTTCTGGGCTATGTCGGTGACTGTCGTTCTTCTACAAACTCATCATTTCTGATTCGATCACGTAGAGAAACCCCGAACATAGCCCTCTCCATGGCTCGTTGTGCGACTTTGAGCTTACTTATGAGGCCTATAGTAAGAGACCACGTTTCAATGTCATAAGTCAGCACTGGTAACACACATTGGTCGAAGACACTTATTTTAAGTCTTGCGAAAAAGTATTCGTATCTAGAGCGTCAACACGTCACGTTTCGGCGTACAAACTATGAGTTATCTGTGTCACAGTTGGCCTAGATACATGACAGTTTGTACTGTTTAATGTGAACGACACGCCACGTTACACTTACGCAGATATTCGTGCTAGGCCCACTGATTCAAATAGTCTACTAGCTAAGCACGGTGCCTATTTTGATTCCTCACTTTGGTCTTCTGTATCTTCATCGCTGTGTAAATACCCTAAATCCTCTTGGAAGCTGGCAACAAGACGTGTAAGACAATTCGTGACAACTTTTGAGGACAGCTTGTGAATGGGGCTCTGGGTTGAAATCGGCCGGAAATAATTATTCAAAAGAGTTCGGTATACATGTCAAAAAAGGTGACAATACATCAAAGGTGACATCGTCGTCCTAGGATGTTTACACACATGATATTGGTACCTACTTGGTTACTACGGTATTGGTACGATTTATCCCAACGAAGGTAAAGCAGAATCAAATATCTTCCTAACATAGATATATAGTCTCCAGATGCCTAATACGTCAAAATTAATGAAGCAAAAAAAAATTACCCCTAGCAGGAATACTTGGATTTGACTTGTCAAATTCATAATCAGTCGGCAAGCGTCACTCGCTGTGGATACCAAGTATGATCAAATATCAAAAACACCGTTTCGTGCCATTAGATTGCGTAAAAATTAGAGGATATGTAAAATAAAAGACGCCACGATCTCTCTTCACGCATAAGCAGTAACCAACATTTATTTTTAAGTGTTTTATAAGAGATTTTTCTAATAGTACGCAAATTAGAATTAGTGATACCACTCGACTCTTTTAATTTCCCGATTGATGATATTTAGGTTTCCATAATATCCAGTTATTTTTTATTTATTTATTAAGTTCTTTACACTAATGAACAAAGCATACATAGTATATTGTAGTACCATTGAAACCATGATAGGTTTGAAGAGGTACTCACATACACTCGTGCACATCCTTAATTAATTATATTACCTACACGCTAGCAATATTTTATTATTAAATACAAAAGAATCCAGACCACATAGATAGACGTTGGATCATATCAATATACTTATTTTATCTTACAAAATGCCTTTGGTATTACTTTAGAAAAAAAACAATTCCTTTATGAACAAGGTATAATGTAGATGGTAAGTCTTACAGACAATTTATTGTGCAACAATAATATCCTAGAATGCCGTCTTTATTTTTAAACTTTGGGTAATCTTTTATTTGGTACGACTCGTTATTTTATTTTCACGTAGGCACAATAAACAGATATTATTTCGGATTATTATGTAAAACGGCTTAACTTTTAATAAAGCATAGTTTCAGCTAGCAATTTTATTCTATGTGAATAAAAAATATATCAATTTTAGCACTGTGATATTGTATTGTCTGTGTTATATCATAATCCCTTTTCTTTTTTGAATGAATAGCCTTAACACACCTAGGCGCGACTTTTTATTCATTTAAGATTTTCGACTCTAAATTGGATTTTATTAGACTTTTAGACTTAGATTGGGTTAAGAGACCAAAACTTGGATAAAAGTTTGTTTTGCCGATGATTGTAAAATAAAGTTATATGATTATTAACGGGATATTTACCGTGGTAAGGTTGTGGAATGAGCTCCCGATATTTCGGCGCAGTTACATGCACCATGTTCACGGGAAGACAAAATAAACTTTTATTCACTCAGTTTATCGACGAGTTGACAAGATCAAGTCAAATACAAAACAGGACTATGATTGAACCTTAGTGATACTCCGCATAAAATTTGGTATGGCGGTAATGAGGCACTGGAACACATAAGGTAACATCATCATCATCATCGATCACTATGCGGTTGTAACCGCGGGGCGCAGCTAGTACTTAATTAGGTGGTTTTAATAGAATACTACATGTTACCCTGCGATTGTGTAATGAGTGGTAATGATAATGGTGATCAAAAAAGGACCATATACCAAGTGTTTATGATATCGGCAAATATTGTCCCAAATGTGCAAATTCTTCCAGTGTGAAGGATTACCAAACAAACAGGCATACTGACACATAACAAGATTTCGCATTGATGCGATGATACAGGAGCTACAGCTATGCAATGTTAATGTTCACTAGCGCCATATAACACTCAAATGTATTAACCTATTCGATAATTTAGTTGAGTAAAACCAAAAAGTGTTTTCCTATCACTCAATCCTTTCATACTTTAATTACCCGATAATTCGGGTAAAAGATTTCCTATGACAAGATACAACCTTAAGAATTGTTTTGTAATATTGTCAGATCTGGCCGGATGGCCAACCCCAAAAATATATTTATGACTTCACTTTTAAACGTCACTTGTATGAAAACTATCCTTCTGGACCTATGTAAATAGGGCGAATTCTGTGCTTCCGAAGTTGTTTCAGGATAGGATCTCTCCTGCATTCATGAGTTCTGAGACTGCACAAACTTAGACCAAAGTAATGCTTAGGCTATGTCAGCAATAACTTAATCAGGAAGTTTGTTACCCAGTTCGACACACTGGATTTTTTATACAACGCGTGTTACAGATGCTTTTATGTTAGCTGAAAGCAGCCGTACAGCTGGTTTCCCTCGGCAATACACGACCCAATTCCTTATGAAGACATCATAACCCACAGACCATATATGGCCTGAGTCATAACCCTTGGATTATGAGCGTAGGAAGACAACAGAACCCAGGGTTTCCCACAACGCCAGCGCCTTATCCTATCTGAGCAGCAGGAAGTGGTACACAGATTAACTGCAGCTATACGGCACGTTAAATAATATTTACCGTGTTTATACGGGTCGTGGTTCATGATTTTGGAGTTATTTGCAGTTATCGAAGCTTGTCGTAATAAAAAGACGATCACTTTCCCTGGGTAATTTTAATACTACAAGTAATTTTGTTTGAGAAGTACTTAAATTTAGAATTAATAAAGTCATTTTGCAAAATAATTAACTTGATTTCAACTTACATAATATCATAATATTCCTTTACAAGACTATAATTCTTGTTAGAAACAATATGGAATTAAACTGGAGATATGATTTTATAGCAAAATAAAAGGCGGCACACACCATAACTACCGATGTAAAGTCAAGATTTATTTACTTCGTTCTTGGAGGAGTATAACTTACCTCATTGAAAGAGATGAGGAATCCCTACTTACTAGATAGAAGGCTTATTTAATATTGAAACCGACTTTAAGTCATGTATACATTTAGCCGACTTACCCGAATTAGATAGAAGTTATCTTGTGCAACATACCGTCTTATTGGCAGTATTGGCACCACCGCAAAGTCTCAGATATTCTGCTTCGAGTTTGTAGCGTGCAAGCATTTTTGCGTTAAGGTTTGAAGATCATTGTAGAAGACACCAAAGATTATGGAGGCGATGAGTGACTTGCAGAACTTCAGTAAGTTTCAGTTAGCACTGCAACTATAGTGCTTGAGCGTGTAACTTCCATCTGGCGCCCGATACGTCACATATAAGGAATAAAAAACTTAAAAGAAAATATGATGAACATTTTACCATATTAGCATAATCAAATAATTCCAGTGAAAACTTATATCTACCTTTAGCTTAGCCAGTAATGCCTTTTGTTCTACAGACATAGTTTTAATATTTTAACTTATTTTTTTTACCTACACTATAGGCTCAAGGCCATGAGGTAGATGTATGATGATGTAGGTACAATAGAGGAGGTAAATAAGTGTACAGGTACCTATTAATAATTAATGGTAAGTGCTTACTTGACTCCATAGCGCAAGATGTAATCAGGGCTGTATTCGTCAGCAGTGGTCCATGAGTCGTTGCTGTCTTCAGACAGACTCATCATTTCGTCTTCATCCATCTCGCTGCCTGGAGACCAAATGTTGAAAATATGTAAGAATAATATTTACCTACGTACACGTAATTACATAAATGTTGGTAAGAAACCTGTTCAGTGATTTTTATGTAGGTGTAAGGTAGGTAAGTACAGTTCAATTAGCATTCTGTACCAGTAGGGGTGGTGCTGCGGACCGAAGGTTCCCGGGGCACTGAGAGCAGCCGACGTCGCGGCTCGGGCGCAGGCGGCGCATTCTGAATCTCACGTCTCGACTCCGCGGAGAAAAACCGCAACACATAGCTCATGGGCACGCAGGATGGCTGAGAAGCCTCGCTTTGCTCAAGTACAGCAGGATCATCATCTAAAAATAATATTTCATTTTATTTTGCACCATGGAGGCGCCTCGAAGCGATATATTACAAGGCACAGCAGTTTGGTACGATCAGCTGTTCAGGTAATATCAATGTTTACATCGTGCGATGTGCTAGTAACCCGCATTATTAGATGCGAACGCTTCTTGGCACGTTACATTGATAAATAAATATATATTTGAGAAAGGCATCAAATAAAAATAACAATAGGGAAATCCTCAGAGAGCATACATTTTGTATTTCACGCAAAAATACACTGCAATGATGACAACCTGACAAAATTGATAAGGCGTAAATAGGGAGGATCACGGATTACAACTCCGGGTTAGCTTAGAAGCAGGATAATTACATTATTTGTTGATGCTTACCGATATGAATATCTTCAATATGTCCAATTAGATCAATCAGGCCTGTAAATTTGATTCCGCAACCTCTGTAGGTACAGATGTTCGTCATGAACAGCGCCATGTTGTCGGACAATGGTGATATGGCTAATGGACTAGTCAACGTCACGACTGTGATATAATGAAGTAATTGTTATCAACATTTCAAAACCCATTATTTCTCATAGTTTTTGAAGGAAATAAAAGTAACAAAATTAATATACAATTTTATATACCACAAATGATCTCGTTGACGGTAAGAATATTAAATATGTAATTAAAAAGTACGTTTTATTGTGTCATCTGCGCATAGGATCGATAGTTGGCTGCGCCGATCGGAACTCTGCCAAAAGTGCCAAATATCGACCAATAGCAAAGCCGCATTTGTGTTCCGTTTCACTTCTTCATTCAGAAATTGAACATTCCAAAGGCCGGTCTCCTCCTTTTCGGTGTTCTTTGGTAAGTGCGGCAAAGATTGCGACGAAAACTAATCGTGAAAAAGTGTTGGATTTACAAACCATCATTAAATAAAAAGTGCTATTACTGACGTCCACGGCCATATAGTGTGTGACAGTGCAAATATTTAGTGGTGATCTCGTAAGTTGTCAAAGAGAGAAATTCTGTCAGCTCGCCGATTCGGCCATTTTCCGTCGAGAAGCATAAATTTCCTTCGGTGGTAATATACGACCGTTCTCGCCCTTAAATTGTGAGCACAGTGATACCCCGTAGTGTACTTTTTACATAAGACTGTCGGTATATCGACCCAAGTCTCCGTTACGTAGTCCGTAAATTACGTAACCTATGCCGTTCGTCGGTCAAACTGTCAAGTCTTGAAGTCGCAGATTTATATTGATCTAGCCTCAGTGCTCACCGGTTCCGCGAACGGATCACTCATCCAGACTCTTCGGTTTCTTTCAGTTGTCGCTCGCCGCACCCACAAATACACAAAATGCTGTCTGCCGCCAGACTGATCGCCCCTGCAGCCAGGTCTGCTGTAAGTACCACTTCTTTCCCTACGTTTGACAAAATACTTTAGCTATTGTTTAATCTGAAGGATCTTTTATGCTATTGTTCTTCAAATACATTTCCATCAGTGACCTTGTGAAGTGTAACTAGCTGACCTGGAATATTACCGGTGTAAGGAAGACTGCTATAATTATCTATTAAAATTACAAATTAGATAACTAATGCAGGATTGAAATAGTAACCTTAACTTTGTCGTTCGTCATTACATAATCAGATGTTAAATCAGCTGTATTGACACTAGTCAGCTGTTATCAAGTAGAATACTGGATCTAAAGTCAAGACACCTTTTTAAGAGAATTGCTACATTGATCAGTTTGGTGCAATGTGTTATTGATTTCTACAGGTGCAGCTCCACATAGTTCAATTGTGAAATGGTGTTATTATGTGGTTACAGATCTTCAACAGCACAACTTTGGCGCGACCACTTGCAGCAGTCCCCACGCAGTCACAGCTTGTGCCAGCGGCTCCAGCCCAGCTTTCAGCGGTGCGTTCCTTCCAGACCACTTCTGTCACTAAGGACATTGACTCTGCTGCCAAATTCATTGGTGCTGGTGCAGCGACAGTAGGAGTAGCTGGATCCGGTATGTTTAAACTTAAAGGATTTTTTGCATCCTGAATGAGCAATTTGTGAATGTCTTGCTTATTTAATTATTTAGTGCCTTGAACATCAGCCTTTATGGAACACAGTGATGCTCAATCAACCTTAATTACTATTCACTAAATCATTTCAAAAATATCTATAGGAAACTCGTTTCACAGGAACTGAACTGAATGTAGTTGCATAACACTTATTGATTTATCTCTTCAGAAAATTGACCTAGTTACACAAGGGTTGAAAGTTCAATGCACCTTGAGGAAGTGCAAAATAAATCTAATGTGTTGGTACACATTTACAACATTTTAATATCACCGTTAAATCCATTTTAATTGGTAGATGAAATGAAATTGCAATCTGCTACACAAGTTTCAATTTTGCACTATCTCTTCATAAATTGTTTAACATCCTTATTAATAAATGCTGTTTAACTTTCTATGGCATTATTTAGTATGTGCAAAGGAAAAATTGTCTGTGCCATACTAAATTACGTTCTTTAAATGTTTTAAGTAAAGCTGAAAATGCCTCATACTAACCTCGCCCATGCATGCACTAAGCTTCCTTATGTTCCTGCAGGTATTGGTATTGGAGTGGTGTTTGGATGCTTGATCATTGGCTATGCACGCAACCCTTCACTGAAGCAACAAATTTTCTCGTATGCAATCTTAGGATTTGCACTATCAGAAGCTATGGGCCTATTTTGTTTAATGATTGCATTCCTAATGTTATTTGCCTTCTAACATTCAATGCTATGGGTGCAGATATGTATTTTATCAGTGTACATTGGGGAATACTATGGGTTCTTAACTTGGTCTATGTGATTTGATATGAAAATGTTTTGTAAGCTTTTATATTGTCATTTTGTTGAGATGAAGATCGTCATTGAGGTGAGATGTCTTCTGTTGTTGTATTATAGGTAGTTAGAATTTATTAGCATATGTAGGTAGTCTGTATATTTGGTATAATACCAAAGGGAACTTTGGGTTTAACTTAGTCCACTAATTATTATTTAGCATTTCATTTTTCTTCCATCCTGAGTTTTATGCAAGTAGAGAGCAGAAAAAATGTCATGGTGATCCATCAGGGCTATTTCAATAACGTCAAAACAATTCTAATGATAAGATTGTCCATAGGAGTGGTTTAATGCTAAAACTTGTCTCTGTAATTTTAAATGCATGAATTATTTCTTTTTTCAATACATTGAATATGCTCTAATGGGTTAAACGCATCTACTGGCATTTACCATGTCTCTGCACAGGGTATCATATATTTTGTAACCTTTATACTATTTACATAGTAATGAAACTTTTCACATTTCAGGAGCTGGTATTGGAACAGTGTTCGGCTCCCTGATCATCGGCTACGCAAGGAACCCCTCCCTCAAGCAGCAGCTGTTCTCATATGCCATCCTGGGCTTCGCCCTGTCCGAGGCTATGGGTCTCTTCTGTCTTATGATGGCGTTCTTGCTGTTGTTCGCTTTCTAAGCTCCTTTATGTTTAAGAACACTACTACTGCCATCCCACATGACGAGGTTTCAGTGTATACTATCTGGAGTGGACGGCCGCGGAATCGAATGTATGAAACCTCACCCTCATAGTGATGCAAGGACTGATTATAAAGTGTTACACTTTCCAGTGTGTTATCATCAGGAATGCAATTTATTTAATTATGTAATGTAGTATAATAAAAAAAATCTGCAAATAAAATGTTGTATGTAACATTACTTTTGATGCTACAGTTATTTCAATTCCTGATTATTTTGTAGACTGAACAATTTCTCTTATCATGTTGAATCATTATCAGAAAGCGGTGGTAATATAAATTAGCCAGTGATTGCGTTTCGCGTGAGTATTATCATCGATTTTTGTGATGTGAATGTTATCCCGTTCGAGAATGTCGGCATCTGTATTGTACATTTTTAGGGCGATTAAATGATACAAACCAAATCCGGCATTTTTATCATTTTCCTAAATAAGCTTATCTGGATGATGGTTGTATACATACTTACCTTATTCCCAATTTAGTATAAAATATGATAGACCCCGCGACTTCCTATAGCCGCTAGTAAAAATTTGTTATTCTTGTTACGGCGACTTTTCTCTATAGTTTATAAAGTCTTTTCTATCGCACAGTGTTATTTTCCTGGATAAAAGTAGCTTAGATTTTAAAAGTATCGAAATAAATCTATGCATGCTCAAGGAAGTCAACAAATTGGACAGTTGCAAAAATAGGCACATTAAATAATTACTTATATAATGTTATATAATATTAAGTAAACCATGTCATTCCAACTTTGATTACACATCATAGTCGCTTAATGTTTTGAAAATGATAAAAAATCATGAAACTGCCTCTAAATCTGCCTAAATTTTCCATTAGTAACCATTTCCCTATTATTAACTAACGTTAGATACTCTTCAATCAAAAACTACACTAATGTTATGTACATATTGTTAATTTAGTTTAGCCATTATCTGCGAACTCTAGTTAAAGAATTGTCCACATTATATTTAAATACTATTAACCAAAGGCGTAGCCATGTATAAGCGGGGAGGGGCAGCTGCTTCAACACTTTTGTAGCACGATATATAGAGAGATGAAACATGTCTTAGAATTTAGGTTCCTTCAAACTACTAAAAAAGAATTTTATTAAATGTACTTATAGATAAACTAGCGACTTCGCGTGGTAGGGTCGGCCTTTGGCCATAACCTACCACCTTTTCTTGATTTTTCTTTCATAAGAACCTGACAAGAGTAAACAACAAAAAAATTTTGCGAGATTGTTCCAACCATTCTCAATTTATAACATGACCAGCAGTGCAAGTACCGTACTAGTCGCTAAGATCTATAAAATATCGTATCGCCCCTAGCAAGTATGGATGTCATATTAACACGATCGTCAAATTTTGGACAGTACCTATACCTATCGATTATTACGAATTGTTTGCATTCCAGAATGCGTCCTATCATTTGAAGATATCCGTGAGCATTTCGCTCTTCTACGATCAAAAGAAGGCCGAAGTCTTTTATTGAATTCTAGCTGCGCCCGCGGTTAACCCGCATGGTGATGGATGATTAAGCGCCCCATCAACCTCCATGCCAAATTTCATCAAAATTGGGCCCGCCATTTGAGCCTAAGAGAATAAACATCATTCATCCATAAATTATACAAACTCGCGTTTATAATATTAGTAAGATCAAACGCAACTAAACAATATCCCTATTCCCGTTGCCTGTCGATAAAATAGACTAGGTATCTCAAACGTAATTTAACAGTTCCATGCTAGGGTTATCGTTATAATCGTAAAAGTGTATCGAATTTGTCTACCGATCGCTTAATTTTGTTACTTGCAATGATAGCCACTAGATCGATATAGCCAGTTTTTTCGAAGTATGACGAATTCAAGACGCCAATGTATCGATCGGTACATGCGCTGCAGGAGAACAGTACCGACTCGTAGTCACACCAGTATGGCATTTATATGAGTATTTTGCGTCAATTTTAATGCCTAGGAAGACTGTTGCCTTGTCCATTACGAGTTTAACTCCATCAAGCGTAACGTTGGACTCCAAATATGGAACAGTAGGCAAAGAAAACTTCAAACATTTTGTCTTTTTTGAATTCAGAAGTAAATTATTAGTTGAGAACCATTTAGAGATACTAGTTAGAGCGTTATTTACTTGAATTAGTGTGCTATCTTTCCTATCTACTTTGAAAATCAGAGATGTGTCATCCGCAAATAAAATAATATCACAAAGATCCTTGGCCATAAGTGGCAAGTCGTTAATGTATACTAAGAACAAAAAAGGCCCTAAAATGGACCCTTGTGGAACACCCATTTTAATTATAGATCCTGAAGATGCACCATTTATGCCAACCTTTTGCATACTGTCAGATAAATATGACTCGATGATATCAAGCGCAGCTCCACGAATACCATAATGGAAAAGCTTTCGAATCAGTATACGGTGTTCCACACAATCAAATGCTTTAGAGAGATCACAAAAAACACCAATAGCATCATGTGAGCTCTCCCAAGCCTTTAAGACATACGTCATTAACTTCACACCGGCATCCGTAGTTGATCTTGTTTTCGTGAAGCCGAACTGATTTTCGTGCAGTATTGAATGCTCGTTGAAGTGCGCCAAAAGTTGTTTGAGCATAATTTTTTCAAAGATCTTACTCAAAATTGGTAGTATAGGTAGGTACTGTTCTATAATTTGAGGGGTCTGTTTTCTCTTCAGCCTTAAAAATTGGCGTGATTCTACTATATTTTATTAAATTAGAAAAGGTACCTCTATACAAAGATTAAATAAGCGGGCCAAAATAGGACCCATAAAACTAATAATTGGCTCTACAATTTTTACTGACATTCCCCATAAGTCTTCAGTATTCATTATATTTAAGCTTTTAAATGTTTTTTATAATTTCGACAGTTGAAGTATATTTAAAAGAAAAACTGGGTACTGCGTTCGTGAAATTAGCTTTAAGTATAGCTTCTGCTGCATTGGGGCAAGAATTCAGTAACTTGGTGACTTCTAGAGGTAAATTAGAGAAGAAATTATCAAAAGTATACTGTCATGCTTCTGCTGCATTGGGGCAAGAATTCAGTGACTTGGTGACTTCTAGAGGTAAATTAGAGAAGAAATTATCAAAAGTATACTGTCATGGTATTACCAATATTGTTCTACTGGCAGTACTTGAAATAAAGGATCTTACCATTTGAGCATCAACGTTGATATACTCGTATGTATCAAAACCAGACTGAGTTTGGTTGTATTTTTTGTAGTAGTACTAGAGATACAAAATTGTATCATTTGTACTACCAGTTGCGCTACTCAGTAGTACTTCCGATCCGGAGCGCAAATTAGCTATGTTATTATTTTTATCAACATTCACACTGGTAGCACCAGCTTTTCCTGTGATCGTAGATACCCGGCCAGGGATCAAACCTAGACTCCCCCGCTTCGACGGCAAGGTCATTTTTATGCAATTAAGTGACAAGACGGGCAGGTCGTGCGCCTGATGCTCGCTACACTACTCTTGCCCGGAACAGTCACAGTAGGTACCTCCCAAAGCTTTTGCGTGGTAGATACGACACTGTGCGCGTCACCTCTAGACATTGGTTTTGGAGTCTTATTCACCTAGTAATTTCACTTGCTAGTGCCCTTCACACAGTAACGATTGCACGCTGTTGCTTCGCGTCAGAATATCTGGCAATGGGGTGGTACATCCAAGACAGCCTGTTCGCAGAAGGGATATTCTACTCTGATCCGCTATATTCGTGACATTTCGCCATGGGCGCGTTCCCACTATTTCGTAAAGATTAATTTATCGTCTATAACTGTTCCCATTATAACGATTATGGATTTTTATCGTGTCACGGCATTTGGACGACAACGACAGTTAATCGCATCGTGCCGTCCTATATGCGAACACCTGCATTTAAATATATAAGCCACGACCCTTATAACTACATCTGCAGTCACGAACGAAAAGTGGGAACGTGAATTACTGCTATCGAAATTAGGGAACAAATAGGCTGCAGGCTGCTAATTTAAAAGTTTAAAAGCAAACGGAAAACTTTTTACCCAAATGGACTGTAAACCTTTGATTTTAAGCTATAGATGATCTGTTATCTTTGTTTTCGATTTCTATATTCTGAACTGATGTACAACTTCGACAGACCATATAATGTTCGAAAATAAATACTCCCACAGAACGTAGTGTAGTCTGCCTCGTGACTGCTCTAGTCACGATAGGTGCGACGATGAGCGATGCTAGGAGCGTTAGGTTGAATGGTGACCACAAAACGCGCAAGCCGAGCGAGCGTGCCGCGGTAGCGGCCGGCGAAGTTCCTAGTCCACCTGTGTTGTGTAATGTAAGCGGCTTGTCCAAGTATTGAACTTGTCGAAACTTAGAGGTACACCGGTTCAGAATACATCAATCGAAAACTTCGTAACAATGTGAATTGTAACCTGTATATTTAAGCCTTTACCCTACTAATTATTTCTTCGTAGCCTTTACCTGTATATTTAATCTGTAAGCGGTTGTCGCGGTGCTGTCAGTAGTGAGGCCGCGTCAAGACGAGTGGTCACGTATAAGTTTATTTTCGCTTAACTAGCTTAGTTTCCACACTGTTGCATCTTTATACTATGCCTATGCTATAATATATAGTGTGAAAATATTAGGACACGTTACAACCCCCGGCTCCGCATATTCCGTTTTCCTTATGGCGCCCGGACTTTCTTTAAAAGAGCCAATTGAAACAACTAAACTTATATCAACAAGTTTATTTGTAAATTGTTTTTGTAACAAAACCATCACAAGTGAATACCTCTGTTCAAAACGAAAAATTTAAGTGTGTTGCGTGTCATAAAGGTATACTCTTAATATTCCGAAAAATAAGGATGTCTAGTTACAATAGAACATGATATTTGCTTAACCAGGCATTCATAATGCGCTATTTAATTTAGTACACGGTAGTCAAAACGAATACAGTTCAAAATCATATAAGAGTTCGAAATGTACTCACCTTGAGCTTATGCTTAGTACCCAATATTTAGTGCATCAGAAGCTAACTCATTTTTTGTCAAATATAATCAAGGGTCTTCTGATATTCAAAACAGCGAGTACATAAGCTTACATAAATTGTGACGCATACTATATAATATTATTTAACAATGCATGATTTTGGTGTTAACTTCTAGCTAAAAACGATAATTTCTCAGTCATCAAAACTTTGTACCTAAACCTTGTGATTAAGATTCGTTTATAAAGAACACAACATAAACCTACTGTTTGAAGTAGTTGCGTGTCCTGTACTCGTTTAAGTAGTATACAAAACATACTCTGAGACAGTCTGGTTCGACATCCACTATCACTAAATACAGTTAACAATAAACATGTTTAACATAGCGGTCCGTTTTGCGATATTTTTGCTCACAGTGCTAACGTCTACCAAAGCCGGTCCGAGACAAATATCGCGATTTTGACAGCTCGTGGCACTGTAAGCGTGTTGATAATTCGGACCAGAGTTGTAGCAATAACGGACCATTTGCGCGATAAAAACAAATTCATAAAAATATCTTGCATGGTGTGAAGGTTAACTATGTGGTGTGTGGATTAAAAAGAAATAATGGAATGGATGGACCGACTTTTACAACTTTTACATCAAAAACAAGGGACACCAGTAAAGACATTGTAGAAATAAACAAACACCTGTCACTTTTGACAGAACGCTCACGACGATTATGGTGTAGAGCATGGTTCATGTAATCGTCAATATGGCGGCAGTTAAGACGTCATCGATTACGTAGCGTGGGCCATCGTAATCACGCTCACGGTGAAAGGGACCGACTGTTATCGCGCTGAAATCGATTATGGCTGATTGGGACCGCACTGTAAAGCGTCATGCTATTGTCAGTTTCCGAATAAAGGACAGAAATAGAGCAATGATTAATTTTGTTTAGCGCTAAAAGTATTTAGTAAGGGGTCGTGCAAGAGCCTTAGAGAACATAAATCAGTTACAAACAACTTTTATAAGATTCAAGATGGGTTAACAATATAGCATTACTATTTCTTTGAATGTCTATAAACAATATACTGTAAACAGCTTTACAATATTCACCTTAACTAACATTCAGCAAAACAAATTAAGGCATTTTTTCCCTACACATAACCATCAAACAATATTCTCGAATCGAAAACTGCACATCGCCGATGAATCGAGTCCTTGAAAGCTTACCATAGGATAGTATATACTATTTTATATTATTGTATTGCAATCAGATTTTATACTCGAGATCATCACTCATTAAAATTATTTGGTCCAAGTGTCTAAAGTAAAACAGTTTCATGGACTCGAATCAAAGTTCAACTTACACAATATTTTTGGCTCTACATTTTTTCACCACAAGTCCATAACTTTACAACACTCCACCATTTATATCCTCTTTTACGAACTAGTTATGATATTTTAATTTATATTACAAGGTTTTTATAAATACTACTTTAGACGTTATTTAGATGGCTTCAGTTTCGAACTGATTGCCCTTAGAAATCGTGATGGGTCCATATGTTTCGTCCTGCGTTATTTTCAACACTTGATGTTTCTTGAGGACGAGTAAACTGTAGAACTTCTGCGCCACCTGAAAATGTCAATTTAGGTAATATAAATTCTTGAAACCTAATCTATCCGTATCACTTTCATAAATGCGAAAATGTAGAACTTCTAAGACATACAATTACAATAAAGCATACTAAAAAAATCAAAATGGTACCATCAATCTATATATTGTTAGTTACTACATCATAAAACAATATATCAAGTCCTGACTGACAGACAACGCACAGCCTAAACCGCTGATCGTAGACACTTCAAATTTGGAGGGTGCTTTTGTCTTGGTGGGTAGAGGTGTATTAAGTGGGGGTTATTCGCAATTCAACCCCTAAAGTAGTAAAAATGGGTCAAAAACTTTCTTTCAAAGGAAAAGTTTTTAAACTTTTAGGTGTAAAAATTTGTATTTAGATAGTTTATTAAAATAAAAATAAATGTTCTTTAATATTTATTGACAGGGATGACTTAGGGGGTGAAATGGAGGATGAAACTTAGTATTTATATTTACCATATAAATAGTACAGTAAATATCTATTAACATGTATTATGAAAAATTATGTTTTTTAACTTATTGGTGTAAATATTTGTATCTTAGTTCAGTCATTAAAAAAAACTCTATGGACGAATCGTGAGCAAAAGCTCGTTAATCTACAAAAAAGTACATTCATTATAATTGAGCATTTTACTTTCAAGTTGTAAACTAAATATCACTAGGGTTGCGTCATAAGGAACAGATATTCCATGTCACACCACCGGTGGTGTGAAGTGGAAGAAATGACTCAGAACTAGTCATGTTATGTCATGTTGTTAAATAATATTGGCTCACCTGCTTCCTGTTATTATGGCGAGGCGCGAGGTCATCGAATGAGAGTTGCAGCCCGGCGGCAATCTTCGGCCTCATGACTGCGAACAGCTGCGCCGCGCGCCGGTTCAACACTCGCTCTTCGAACTGCTCTTCTGTCTCACCAGCCTCTCTTTCCCCTTCCTCGGCCTGTGTATAATAAACATCCGTGAAAATAACTCATACACAGTACCATTATAATTCAAAAAATGTTTGAAGTGATAACTCTTATGGGGAGGGTAAATCGATTCGTTACGTAACGCGTTACGGTATCAGTTTGTCTAGCGTCCCTTTCGCTCACGCATCCTCACACTAAACCACAGCGCTAAACTAGTTTAAGTTATCACTTCTGTCGGGCGTCCCGAGACGCACACAATTAAGCAAAAAATGGAACCGACTTTAACACTAAACAGTGTGAAAAAACAATTTTAAGGTAAAAAAATCACTGTTTTTAGCGACGCTTGCTACTTACGCGATCGATTGTCATTCACCGTCAATTACGATGTCATTAAAATATGCGAAACACTTTTCAGTTATTAGTTCTATTGCGTCTCAAAAACCGCTTGACCGAGTTTGATAAGATTTAATGGGACCGATTCGGGATTATACTCTACTAAATAAAAAAATATTCAATATCTATACATCAATATCTGTCTACGCTGTAAAAAGTTAAGAGTGATCATACATAAAATAAATATAAACGCTCCGACTTGAGAACCTCGTTTTTGGAAGTCGGTTGAAGCCCATGGCAATAACAAAATTACACTGTTAGACATCAGTATCGTCCCCATATTATTATATCAACTGCATAGTTATATCACAGGTTATATGAAGTTGCGACTACACTGTTTGGACTGTCTGACTTTTACATAATTATCAAAGAAATTTCTATCTGTAACCTTGACAAAAAAACGTACGCTTGTAACGCAACTAGTTTTAAAACCAATTTGTGAGGAACTGATTTACACGAGACATAGAATCCTAGTGTGGAGACCAGGATTTATTAAAAATAACTGAAATTGTTACATATTATGTAAATTTACTCGTTTTAAGAATGTTATCATTATTGGTGGTTGAAATAAATATTTTTTCTTCTTATAAACTAGCCCACTTCTTTGCTTATTTATATTATTTGGTTGGTCTAAGCCCTACGGGATAATTGGACATACAGGGGTACTGGTTCTCAATTAGCATCATTTTAAGAGCATATTCTGTACATCAAAACAAACATCTTTTGTTCTGCGACTTTCAAAAACTTTAAAATATCAATTTGACCGGTCTAAACATAATTAACACTGTGTAAAAAGCGCGCGTGCAATGCCGACAAGCCCCGGCCGGCGGCAGGCAGACTGGTAAACATTTAGAATAGTGGCGCCTGAATTCGGGGGGAGGGGGGGGGGGGTTCGGGTAGTGCCCTCCGCAATCCCCACCCACCATTAGTTTTCGAGTTATGTTTGTTTAAGTATTTTGAGGTTAAGTACTGCATTTCGATCTACGATAGGTATGTCACAGACAAGTGACTTTGCCAATTCATTAGATAGCTACTGATATACTATTGTGCACAAATTTGGAACAAAAGTAGTTTGATGAAGCGCTCGCCGGCCGCTTCTATGCTATGATGGAGTTAGTGAAATTTTCAGTATTATTATAATTGTCTTTTTTTAAATAACGCTTCACTGCTCTCCATTGGGACTCGATGCGTTGAGTATGAGTCCCATCACTACTTACAAAAGGATTGTCCGGGTCAGAGTGATTCACCTTTTTATGAATGTAACCATTTTCTGCCAGACAATCATATGCTCTCCAGCAGTCAGTGTGGATGGTGGTGCCTTCTTCCACATGTTTTTTAATTAAAGGCACCAGCACTTCAGCAGAGCGTACATTGTCTGGGCACACTTCTAATCGAAGATCCTCTGACCCGTCTTCAATCATTCCGAGGACCCAATGTCCCTCTATGTGGCGTCCTCGGTTAAACTTCCTCTTTCCAAATTTTGATTCATCTATTTGTACAGTTCTTCCAGGTCCTCCAATCTTGCCCACATATTCATTTCTTTCAAGTTGGTAAATAACTACACACTCTCGACAGTAGTTGTACCAATCACTTAATGTTGAAGTACTCAGGCACTGTTGTTTCTCTTCTTTTAGAGGGTCTTCGTTTCTTGCCGAGTCAAAAGTCCATTTGTGGGCAAATGCATATATGAGATAAAATACATGTCTTATCTTGCCATTTTCAAAAAATGTCCCAGTGTTTCGGCATATTTTCCCTTTTTGTTTGCACTGGCCTTTGGTGCACACCCAAGCCCCAAACGATTTGTTTGTTTTCGATAAACGCATAGGGGTGCGATGAGTGCGGCACATTTTTTGGCGTTGCACCATGTTGTTTTCTTCAGCGAATTTTAGACACTGGTCAATGGTTCCCAATTCGCGCACAACTTTGGGTAGGCTCCACATTTGTACAACTTCCTCCGTGTACAAATGCCGGTCCGAAACGGGTCCGTCATCTACAAAGTCCGCCCTTGATGAAGGTCCAGGCACAGGAGACGCCATCGCGATGACTAATGAGCACGTCGAGCTGGTACCAGTTATCAAATCTTCCAAAGGCAATCGCAGTGTCCAGTGAGCAAGCAGGTGTCGTACAGTAAAGCAGCAAAATCGGAGTCCAAAATCGTAGCAAAGTCGTTGAGATATCAAAAGAAAGCGCAGAAAAACAGGAGAAAACATTCACGTACACTCGGAAGTAACGGAATGACGCGAGTATTCCGACAGTGACATTACGCTATCTTCGATGTTTGCGTTCCGTTTCAAGAACTTACATACTTACATACGTATGTACGTTACATGTCAAAAAAGGCTAAAAGTTACCTAGAAACGTTTCGTTTTACGCATTAACCCGTCCGCATCAGCGCAAAAAATAACAATAGATTTATGAATGAAACTTAACTCGAATGAGTCTTGCTGATTCGGACAGATTAATGTCATTTATGTCACCTGTCACTATCAAAATTACGGTGTTTTATTGAAACTTTAAAAAACTATTTAGACTATTTTGGCGTGTCTCCGGCAGCTAAAATGTTGTAAATACGCTTTATACAAACCCCTTCAACCCACCCACAGTTTTTGTTTCACCAAATTCAGGGGTCACGATTCTAAAGCCAACCCGGCAGACTACACGTAGATGAATGAAGTGGATGCGATGTAGAGTTATGAAGTGTAAGAGAGAATCACAAAAACTTATAAAAAATTGTTTAGGAAATTTGTTTAGTTTTGGGAAAAGTTCTAGAACAAAAGTTGTTTGTTTTGATGTACAGAATATGCCCTTAACAGGATGGTACTTAATTACCAGTAACCCTGTATACTACATTTTAGTATAGCAGTAGAACTTTTGTGAACAAGCTCGTCCGGGGAATTACTGATAACATACCTATCTATTTCTACCGCAAAGCAGTTCACATTAGTGTTCTGGTATGAAATGTTAAGGTGCCGGCGAAATGATAAGCACACACGAGACTTAACGGCGCGGACCATTCCCAGTTTCAAAACAATTTACGATGCTTTTGTAAGGTTCAAAATTGTATGCAATGTAATGCGAAGATGCATTCATTTTGTATGTTCTCTTTATATTATTCGATATAAAATTTATATAACACAACGAACACAATAAAAAAACTGCTGGTTGCTATTATAACAATATATGTTAGCTATATATTGCCTAAAACATATAATAGTGTTATTGCTGAAAATTCCGAGAGTTTGGACGGGTAACTTATACTACTTATATACCCAGTAATCAATACGAGATACTTGGATATATCAACATTTTAAGGTTTAAAAGAAGGAGGAAAAAAATGTTTTGTCAGAAAATTCAATACCTCGATCTGTATCTGGCTGAAATAATAAAAATTGGAAAATTATCATATCCAGATTTTCAAAGAGCACGGGCATCGGCATAAAACTATTTTTGCGATAATGTATTTTTAAAGCATCGGCTGAAAATGTATTGTAGCGCGAAACCAAACTAATAACCTAATAATTATATATTAAATATATTTATATAATATCTATCTCAGAATTTGAAAATGTTTATGCTGCGTCTAATACAATTAATTATCTAGAAGTCTTTGAAGGCGTCGCGTCAACGTAATCATAAATTCTGAAATACATTTTTTTTTGTAATGGCTATTTTACAGGTTTCGAGAATGTTACTTACGTTTTCAGGCGTTTGCGGTAAATCGTAGTCGTGGTGTGGACTGTGATGGCCCTGGTGATCGTCGTATCCTAAATTTGTCATCTGCAGTCCATCCTAGAGAAATAAAATTATTACATGTACATAATTATGCATTATACTAGTTTTTTTTTAACTATACTCCACAGAGTCCAGGGTCCGTGCCTTTTTTCAACTTTTTAGATTTTCAAAACTTACGATTAATTTATTACATTCAACAAATATACATGCATAGGGACCATATTAAACTAACTAACTATTTACTATATTATATACTAATTTTTTTAACTAATACATATATAACTAAATTTTATTATTACTGTTAAGATTATTCTGAGTTGGTGTAAGCATTCACAGCAGACCAGTGTCCATTATACTTTGAAAGTCCAAGAAAAATCAATAATTTGAAAAACAGATTTGACTGTGACACTTAGTGAAAATTAAGAATTATTTTTTCATGGTCTTAGTATACCTACGAGTATCTCATAGTCTTTAAGGTATAACATTTTATTCTTGTGTTCTTTTTAGACAGCACTCACTAATTATAAGCACTGCTCATGATATAAAGCCCTAATACGGCTGTTATGTCGTGTCATGTCAAAGCTTGATCTTTCGGTAGATACCAGCATACTGTCACAAAATTTGTCACAATCGCTGACCGATAAACCACGTGACTTCTGTATGCAGTTTAGTGCTACCTTATAGCACCTGTGAGTCATGACTCTGTCATTGGGCGGGCTAATCAGAGCTACGATATCGATATTTGTAATTTTCGACGAGATAACGTCTTATAAATCGATGAACGCCAGCTGCACACACGAAAAAGCATGACTCAATGCCACGTTACGCCTGAGCCGAGCGTGCAAACGAGAGCGCGCAATAAGCGATAGAGAAGCTCGATCGGCCTAAGCGTTCGGCTTGTCTTATGACGTTATCACATAAAATTATCATCAACCATCTTTTTTTAACCAATCAGAGCTACGCCTTCTAAGAGGTCTCGAGTATGCTTTGTTTCGAAAATCCTTTAAGGCGTTTAAACTGTATGACAACACACTTACCCGATAGGGGTCGGAAAGCCGCTGTGTGAGTGCGTCGATGTGAGCAGCGGTCGTAGGCGCTCCCACTTGTGGCATCATTGGCGCTCGATCCGCTCCATGTAGCAGTGCTGGATGACCAGACCCTAGAATTGCATACATTCCCGGTCACAAGTATGCACTTGGCCTAATGCATGGTTAGTTTGAGGTATAGCACCAGACAATAAAAAGCTATATGATCTTTAGCATGATCTGTGCATAGTGACTTGTATAGAAACATTTTTAACAGACAAAAAAGGAGGACGACCGCTATTCGTCAAATACGCTTTTTTATGTATGTATGTCCCAAGCTCAAAGTCGCACAACGAGCTATGGAGAGGGCTCGGGGTTTCTCTACGTGATCGAATCAGAAATGAGGAGATCCGTAGAAGAACGAAAGTCACCGACATAGCTCAGAAGATTAGCCAGTTGAAGTGGCAGTGGGCAGGGCACATAGCACGCAGAACAGATGGTCGATGGGGCCGAAAGGTTCTGGAGTGGAGACCACGCACCGACACGGTGGACAGACGACCTGATGAAGGTCGCAGGACGACGTTGGATGCAGGCCGCTTCCAACCGGTCCTTTTGGAAAATCAGGGGGGAGGCCTATGTTCAGCAGTGGACGTCCTACGGCTGAGATGATGATGATGTCCCAAAACGTCTGACCGATTTTTTTGTTTAAGATGTTTTTAAACAAAAAAAACCTTCCCAGGTGGTCCTATTGGTACCAAAGTCAGGAATCGCGGGCATGCCTCAAACTTTATAGGAATGCATAATGTGATTTATTATTTACATCTTCTATAATTGTTCAAGTATTTGTGCCTGGTGCTCATCGTCTCATGTTGCCGAGCTGATGATGCAAAATATTACTATAAGTTAGTGGATAATCAATAACAGAATGGAAGTCGGTTTTATTAATTTTGCAAATTATACTGATGTTATTGATAAAAGGATATTTCTATGTTCCATGCTATTTATGTTCCAAGTTTAGTCAATGACCTTTGCTTAATTTTGAGTGTTCCTCTTGTTGAGTATTTTTCTTATATTTTCCTATTTTTAAGTCCCTGGACTATATGAACAATCTCTTTTAATTGTTGTTCTCTACAAATCATAGAAATCTTCGACTAATATTTTACAAAAAAAAATTATTACACCATACCTCCAAAAATGTAAAAAAACTTGGAAAACATATCATACTTCAGTTTACCATGAAAGTTATCAGAGCACATACAGCGCGGTCACATTAACTCGACGCATCGCTGGAGTGCGGGTCCCCGCCCGTTTCCTTCCGCATTCCCTTTTCTCGCCCGGCAGGTGTCAGTACGGTCAGCATTTTTGATACCGATACACGCGTCGATAATTTGGATAATTTTCTTGCTAAATTTGGTTTGTTTTCTGTTTTTGTTTTGATTATTGTTTTGATTATTGTTTTGTAATATTTTTTGTTACTGTTGATTGTTGAATATTAACTGTTGAACTGTGTTCAAACCAGAATAACATGGGGAAAGTTATACACAGTGAAGGGAGAAATCTCGTGTTAAAAGTGCTACAGTTCTTCGATAATGAGAAGAAAAATAAACGTTTTCCCATACCGGTGGATCAGGTTGAAAAACGTGCCACAACTGGAATATCAAAAAGTACTCTTACTCGGATAAAAAAGAGGCTAAAATGGCATGTGTATCATCGTCGCGTAAATAAATTAAAATCATCAAATCATATAACATCAAAATAATTAAATAAATTTCATTCATTTAACAAACTTAATTTTTAATAAAATTTTACTCGATCTTAATAAGGGTTGGCCGGTTTTTTTTGCACACCGTACTTGAGCGCCAAAATGACGTCACATGGTCAAGCGTCTAGTTAATGTGACCGCGTTGTAGGTATGGTCCAATTTGTTGCGTGCTATTCATCAACACACATTTGAAACAAGTGAAATAACATTACTTAATGAGAACATTAGTCATAGTACATGATTTCATTAGTCGGTCAGAACAATTCAATTCAATTCAAATTTATTAGCAAAAATTCAACAGACTTAAAAATAAAGAATTTTAGAAACATAAGGCAACATCAATAATTAAAATATCAATATGCCATATAAAATGATAAGCCTCAGAAATTGCAGCAACGCGCATTTTAATTGACATATGGATTAAGCTTCTTGTAGTATGAAGTTCTTTGACTACATTAACTGCATACAAATCCTATTTGTTAAGATTTTCAAGAATAAATCATTTGTATATATTATAAACATGCTCATGGTCTTATACCAGGCTGTCTTATTTACATAAATATATCATCTCACCTGGTGTCATGCCTCCATGTTGTAGCCCTGTCGGAGTCATTCCTCCAAGATGCAATCCTGCCGGTGTCATTCCGCCGTGTTGTAGACCGGCTGGAGTCATTCCTCCGTGTGCCAAACCTGCTGGAGTCATTCCACCATGCTGCAAACCAGCTGGTGTCATGCCGCCGAGTTGTAAACCAGCTGGCGTCATCCCACCGTGTTGTAAACCAGCTGGGGTCATTCCACCATGTTGCAGACCAGTTGGTGTCATGCCACCGTGTTGTAACCCAGCTGGTGTCATTCCACCATGTTGCAGACCAGTTGGTGTCATACCACCATGTTGTAATCCAACTGGCGTCATTCCTCCGTGTTGCAGACCAGCTGGCGTCATTCCACCGTGTTGTAATCCTACTGGCGTCATTCCACCGTGTTGCAGACCCGCTGGCGTCATTCCACCGTGTTGTAATCCCGCCGGTGTCATGACTCCGTGATGTAAACCCGCCGGTGTCATGCCACCGTGCGCAAGCCCGGCCGGTGTCATACCGCCATGTTGTAAGCCTGCGGGTGTCATGCCGCCGCCGTGGTCTAACCCTCCTACGAATAAAACCACATTTATTAGATTTAACCATACACCAATATATTTTAGTTTTTTTTTATTTCTACCTCATGTATAGAATGTACTTTATTATGTTATTTTTGTTACTTTATATTAATAAGAACTATTTACATTGTGTATATTTAACATTATTTAATAAGAATATTAGGTAGGTCGTCCACCGACACGGTGGACAGACGACCTGAGAAAGGTCGCAGGACGACGTTGGATGCAGGCCGCTTCCAACCGGTCCTTTTGGAAAATCATGGGGGAGGCCTATGTTCAGCAGTGGACGTCCTACGGCTGAGATGATGATGATGATGATGATGAATAAGAATATTTAAACAATTTTCATAAATTTACCAGTTACTTCATAAATCCACAACATAAAACAGAGGTTAACCGGAAGAAAATGTTCACTAACGTAAGTTCGGCCATGTAACACAATTTCTGTTTGTGCATGTGCAATATAGAATTTTCCATCGATCAACTAATAAAAACCCGGCCAAGTGCGAGTTGGACTCGCGCACCGATGTTTCCATACATTAAGAAAGCATTTAACATTTTTGTTTGCATTGCAAATAAAAGACAAATTTATAGATATAGGACAAACGTTGCAACAACGGGAAATGCCGTATAGGTTTATATTTATCTTTTGATCGCGTTGGCATATTTTTTTTCACAGCTAAAAGAGACCAGACCCGATTATCTGATACAACAGCCTTTTAATCAACGGGTGCATTTAACGGCAGGACAAAAACTTAAAACTTAAATATAATTAGTAAAAGAAAAACAGGCCGAAGTGTAATTCCTCACATTTTGACTACTTCAAGGAGTGGGGATTTAACCATCCACCGCTCCATTACGTGTAACAGAACACAAAGTTAATTTGTCACACAAGAGCAAAATAATTAGATTTTTGTATGTAATCAGTTAAATAAGTAGAAAAAATTAATCATGCTTTCGTGTTGTTCTTATCATTATATCAGCACTGTGAGCATGAATTGTGGATAGGATAAGATAGTAGAAAATTTGACAGTAATAGACGAATTTTATCAATCATACCTCATGTCTATCCTAGACATGAGGTATGATGAGGATGAGGATCTAACCACGATAGCTAATCGTGGTCTGCCTTTTATCGACTGTAATTACTCTAAAATTTTATCCTATGACAATGTATGCACACAGAGTGCTGCACGAAAGTTTCCCCCTCATTGGCGTTACGGGTATATTATAATTTATATTAACAATAGGTAATGAATGATGATTAAGCCATGACCTGTATGATGGCGCTGTATCCCACACAAAAGCTCGAAAAGGACCCGATCAGCCTATGTGGAGTAATATAGTCATAAGCAGGCCAGTAGCAACTCTTTTCGACCCTGTTCGAAGTTGTTTGGATTGGGTAATCGATTTATATTTAGCTGGGCCCTGCGGTTTCTCCCGCGTTGTGATGGTTGATGATGATTTAAAGTACTTTACGCCCTATTCGCAGACCTACTGATTATAAACACAAATTTCATACGAATCTGTCAAACCGTTTCGGAATTTATTTACAAACACTGAGAAACTAGAATTCTATACATTAGATATAGTTAGGATAAAATATACCCGTAAATCCTATGTGAGAACCTTTGGTGAAGCCACCGATTGAAGTATAAAAACGCATACCTGGCGTCATCCCACCGTGGTGTAGGCCGGCAGGAGTCATGCTGGCGTCTAGATCCAGGCCAGGAGTCATACCGCCTGGCATCATGCCTGGACCGAAAGCATTCAACAACTACTATACAAAGAGGCCAAAATAAAAAGTTCCAATAGCATGTACCTCAAAAAAATTTCAGCTACTAAATAATACATGTATGAAACGTTCGGTTCGTGTGCATATCAAGCAAAATATCTATATAAATAGGCGTAAACGAACTACGCACTTAAAATATAATAAACACATGCATAAAAATATACTTGACTCTAGTACTACTTTTTCATAGAGTGCTTTATAAACTACCCCAATTAGCCAGTTGTTTTGGCGTTATGGGGGACAAACCTATTGCTGACTTATGCCTTAGTCGACCATTCATATGAATAACAAAAGGAGATGCAAAATCCACTTAATCTTAAATCTTAAGGCAGGACGGTGTATGGGTTAATAAATATTGGATTTTACTTAATTGTATTGGTAAACCTTAGCCTACTTCAAATCTATGTCCTAGGCTCTATTTTATTATTAATTAAGAAGTGAGTGGAATATTTTCATTTAGCCAAAACAAGCGCGACGTAAAAGTTATTACAGTTACTTAGAGTTTGAGGCATATCATATTATAGTCTTCTATATTACCACACATGTTGCAACTAGTTGTAAAAGATTCGTTAATCAGATGCATTGAATTTGGCGCGTTTCTCACCAAAGCTGTACGAGAAAATAAGGCTCGAGGGATCTTGCGATCAAGATGATATATGACATAAAACTGAAGCCTTATTCGCTATGATTATTTAAACAAGAAACGCGGCGCTCTACGATATTTTCAAGGAATGATCGTGAATCAATACTATTTTACGATTATTCACTGGAGATATCGTAGCACGCCTCGTTACGTGCCTAAATAGTCATAGCTGCCTTTAAAAGGCCCCTGCGTAAGGTACGCACATTAGTTATCATAGAGAGAAGAAAACTGGACCTATTGTGTGATTACACTGCGACTGGACTCGTCTCAAGGAGTCAAGATAGCAAAACATACTAAAGATTATTATATGTGAGGAATCTATTTAAAGGCGTTACATTGCTCTAACACTTTAAAGTCAACTTCCAAAGCATTCTATTCATATTTGGCTAAATAAGTTATATTTCATGCAATATAAAAATTTCTAAAATTTATGTTTATGGCTACTTATAATAATTCACGTTCTCAAAAAACACAAAAATTTGAAGGACCTGTTTTTGCTGCTAAAATTCTATAGCTTGATTTAGTCTAGTTATCATTTTAGCAGTATACAAGCTAAGTCAGAGAAGAAACAATTAACTGCAAAAATATTAGCCAGTATGGAGTTTTAAAAAACCAAACACTCGGAACTGGAACACAACCTAAGTGCGTTAGCGCGGCTCTTGAGACATCTGTTTGAAACGTGAATTATGGATTGTAATTGTAAAAAAAATTAAGACAATGGTAGTAATTCGTATGTTCAGAACACCAAACTAATCTAGCGAACTAAAATCTAGTTCTTTTATGTTCATGCTAAAGTCAAATTCGTATTACGATTGCGCACGGACTGTTATTAAATTTGCCATTTCTCTTCAATCGGGGGTATGTTTAGTCCAAATTTTATCATCATGTAACGTATTCTTGAAACTGATGTAAAAACCCACTATTGAATAGAATCTTATTTTTAGAATTGTCATTCTAAGTGTTACACGAATGTCGATTTTAGCATAAACAAAATAAGAACTATTATAGTTTAGAGAATTTTAGTTTGGCTAACAATAAATGTATCAGAAATAATAAATATAAAATGTAGTACACAAATAATCGTACCTCCGTGATGTAAATGTGCGGGCGTCATTCCAGTGGACGGTAGCCCGAGGTCTACCGGATGGTCTCCGTGACCTCCAGACGGAGTCAAATCGCACATCTGTAGGCCACCTGCATTTCAAACGTACTCTACATATTACGGACAACATACGGACTTTTCTATTTTACCAGTTACTGCCTGCGTGGTAAGAGGGTATCGCGATTGCTTACAACTGCGTCCAGGGTGGTTGCATAGACGGTCTCCGTCGTGAGACTCACGGATAGATTATAATATTACGAATTTCTAGGGAAATTATTTTATCTTGTTAGTCTGCCAGCCAGACAAAACACTAGAGTAGTATATAGTACCAGTAGTAGTAGTAGTAGTAGTACTAGTGTAATATAATAATATATAATATGGGACAACATCCACACAAAGGTCTTCAGGTCCCAAACTAGGCAGAGCCTGTACAATGGTAACCTGATGACTGATATATACTTATATACATATACACCCAGACACAGCTCAAACAGACATGTTCATGCATACAAATGTTTGATCTGTCCGGGAATCGGAGTGTATATAGTACCTACATTTTATCACCTCTATAAATAACAATAGGCTCAGTTTTTTTTACATAAATAAATGGTTCATCAAAGTGACTCCCTCTCGCCTAATGGAAAGCGAAGACGGAATCCAGAAGCGATGACCATTAGTGCAGCCGGAAGCTGCGCTAATGGTCATCATGTTCATGGTGCAATAATTAAACTCAAAATAAACCCCTATGATGACCTAAGACATACTTTCATGCTTTACTTAAACAACAGTGGTAGAAACTGCCAAATGTTTTTGGTTCGTGGTAAAAAATGGACAGTAATTGAATATAGTAAATGGAACGAGTAGTTCTGGACAGGAATGGTGAGGAAGAAATAAGATTAAAGAGCTCTTCAGAAAATTCGCCATGAAACAAATGGTAGAAAACGCCTACAAATACGTAGCTTAATAGCTTCTTTAGAGAAGCTATAGTTCTACGCATTTGTAGGGGTTCTAGGTATTGAGAGACTTCAGTATCTCCAATAATACGGACAGCGCGACAATGCAGTCTGCCGAGAGCATCCATATTTGCAATGAATAGATAAATAATAAGTGGTCAGCAAGAAACCAGCCTGTGAGCTTGTAAAGATGAGAATTCGTATGCAAACAATCAAATGATATACAAGTGAAACAGTGACCGTGTAAGTACCTGGTGTAAGAGCGCCAGGCGGTAAGGCTCCCGGGGTGATACCGCCCTGCAGTAGGGTGCCAGGAGTGAGAGGGCCCAAGGTACCCGGAGTCATTGGAGCGCCGAGTGAACTCAGCATACCTGATAATAATCAAAAATATCAATATAATATATAATAATTATCTTAATAACAATCAAACTATGGCGTGTAAATACCTCTCTGACACTACCAGTCATTTCTACTACATGCCATTGCAAGAAAGTTTTCACATTCAAGAACTCAACAACTTATTTAACAGAAAGCTGCAATTTTAAACATGTGTCGAATTGTACGCAATTTATAAGTAGCTCTTGAAATTAGTAATTTCTGACACTTTGCTACAGCTCGTGCCTGTTACATAAGCCTATATATTATATGCCTATTATTTAAATTATAATGTCACCATAAATTGCAATAAAAACTATCTCGAATAATAAATAGTACCTCCAAAATGGTAGAATCATTAAGCAACCATGCATTTGTGGGCCTAGCATGAATAACTGCGTAAGTAACGCAACGTATCGTTCACGTGCAACAGTGCAAACTGTCATGTATCTAGGGCAACTGTGACACAGATAACTCGTAGTTAGTACGCCGAAGCGTGACATGTTGCAATTTTCGCAGATAGTTTGTGCTACGGCCTCGGAGCTGTACTGTCGCTAAATAATCTTAACTTTAAAAACTCTTAGTAAAAGGAATTGCTATTAAACTACTACATTTTTTTAAACTTCTGTAAGGTATACACAACTGAACATAGGCACTTCTACAGAACACCAAAACTGCTTCTATATACATAAAAAACTGTAAAGATAAAAGTACAATTTATACCTGGCGTCTGAGGAGGTTCTACGTCTTCTAACCTCGGTGTCGGCGGCTCTTCGGGCTCTGGCTGACGCTCCTCTAAGCGTGCACCATACCATAATGTTAGTTGTGAATTAATGAGTTATCAAGCAGTTACTGGCAACTGTGACCATGATAATGAGAATGAACATTGATTCCATAAATATGAGGGAGGAAACATATAAGATTCGTTCAAAATGAAAGCATCACAGCACAGAATGCACCTTGTGTCTATCAAATAGATGATGCGCGGAAAACATGAAACATTAATTATTGTAAATCTATTTTCGTATATCAATTAGCCTAGGGGCCATGTCTCTTAGCTATTGAAAACTTTTGTGCCAGCTTTTGTAGTCTGCTCGCTAATTAAGTTCGATCGAGGGCCGGCGGCTTGCTATCGATAGTTTGACACTATTGGTATGGTGTAAACTATTGAGATGCGATTGGTCGCATACATCCGTAGTTCATGACGCTTGTTTTTTTTTTGAGGCAAAGACAATTTAGATTTAGTGCGTATTTAGTTTTTTTGTTAAAGTATTAAAAACTCATTTCTTTCAAATTTTGAAGGTATTTAGATGGCAAAATGATGTATTTGTTTATTTATTGTTTTTGCCAGAAAACCACTGTATTAATTAATTTAGATTAAGTGCGTATTTAGTTATTTTTCCGTTAAAGTATTAAAAACTCATTTCTTTCATATTTTGAAGGTATTTAGATGGCAAAATGATGTATATGTTTATTTATTGTTTTTGCCAGAAAACCACTGTATTAATTAATTATTTTTGGACTGATGCTTGATGGCTAAAAGTTTTCAATTAAATTTAAGTGGCAACATTCGCAATTCGTAGCACAGTCATACGACAGCCATGCGATTGCTTTACAACTGAGATTGAGAGCTAGATCTAACAGACTACCAAATTGGCTCTGGCCACGTGGTTCGACCGCATGGTTCGATCAATCGGACTACGTGCTCTTTTTTCTAGTTATGATGTGTTCTTTGACATCAATAGCATCGCAGTAGTGTTGCCATTGCCATTGCTCAATAGCTAAAAGACTCGAGGCCCTGGACTGCTAGTCCTTCGCACCTTCGGTTTGATAGACAATGGCCGTTAGCACTCAAGCAATACTGAATTATAATATGATAAAATAATGAATTATGAAAATTGAATGCTTCCTAGGTAAGTTCAGCAATTTTATTGTATTATTGTACGTATGTCATGTGCCTTGTGTATATCAAAGCTTTGCTACGAGAAACAGATGCTCGTTCTCAGCAGAATTTGATAAACACAAGGCCTATTACATATGTACACGATAATATGTACGACAATACAAGTCACTTTTTCGAGATACACAGAGTAAGCTTGCGAGAAGTTAGTCAATTATTTCAGCAAATGTTTGTGATCATGGTTACAGTGGGCAGTCAAAAATATTCAGTAGATATTTACAAGAAACAATGCAATGTTATAGATGTTGAGGAAAAGCAAGAAAGAAGGGTTATATTCAAGATAGGAAGAAACTGGAATCCAGACTAGCCTAAATTGAATAAATGATTTTGACTTTGACTTTGAAAGTTATCCCAGCAAGTTTTACTTCGTCTGCAGGCTAATTAATGAAATGGGGATTAAACCTGGACTCTATCACCATTCAATTTCAAACACGCGACATATTGTTACGATATCATCAAGGAATTATCGTAGAGTCAATACAAATTTACTGTTTTTTGAAGATAGATTCCGTGCACGAATGATCATAGCGAATACGGGCCTTGTTTAAAATGTAAACAGTATCGTGAGAAAGATTTGCAATAGCAAATCTCTGCAAGTTTTAATACTAGTCTAAACTCCGTTTAAGATTTATCGATTTATCGAATAGTAATGAAAATGTTCCTCCTGTGTAGAAGCAACATTTTAATTGGCATTTTCGATGAAAACAAGAAAGGAATAAAGAAAGAGATTTAGGACTTTACAAGTGAAAATACACAAGAGCTTCATACTGATTTGGTGTTTAAACATACCAACTGAAGGTTCATATTCCTGTCGCATTGGTGTGGGGGGTTCCACTTCGACAGGCGCAGGAGCTGGCGTTTCCGGGGCCTGAATAGTCTGAAAAATTATTAAAAATAATGTAAATCAGTAAAAAGCTAAATTTTTTAATTATCTGGCCGAATCTATAGGTACCAGAGATACAATAATTATGAGTCCTAAGTGCCCGCATTGGGCAAACTATTTGCTGCACAGCAACCGCACACTAAAATATATAAATATTCGAAGCATATAGTGCCAAAATTACTAATAGACACAAACAAAGTAAAAAAAAGTGTCAAATCCTACCAGTGCGAGGATGAATCTATTCACGATGAACAAAGTTGATCCACCTTGTACCTTGTCTCTAGCATGGATCAAGTAGTGTCGTTATATATAATGATATATAGTACCTCTTCGTGTTTCCGTTTCTTGGCGGCGCGTCTTGGCGCGCTGGGCTCGGCTGGTTCGGGCGACTTCGGCTCGGCGACTTCTTCGTATTCACTGCGCAGAGTCATATTACGCTGGTATTTCTGAAATATATAAATATATATGTTGATAGACTGATATCAAATATTCTCTACGAAATATAAAACAATGGAGCCACTTTATAATTAACTGCGCCGAAATTCGGGAACACCAAAATCTAGTAAGTCGTGGTCTAAATCCCGTGAGTATACCAATTTTATGACTTTATAAACATTATTGTATGGAGATATACTGGTTCATTAGAACTACTAACAACATACCTTAAATAGTACTCGAGACGGTATCGGTCTGGCCGGTAAAGTAAACAGTTTCTCAACGCCTCCCGTCTCCTTCCAATGCATCAGTCTCCTGGTAGGCGGCGCCAAGTCTAATGTAGTTACAATGTCTGACGTATTACTCAGTTGGTTCTTCATTTCTTCGCCGGATATGTTCTTTACCTCGTCGACGATAAGCTTGCGTTTGCGTTTCGCTTTTGTAATGCCTGTGGGGAAATATTACAAAAATATTTAATTCACTGGACGAAACAGCACACTAGGAAAATTGTTTAAGTTAGTTCCACAATTTTACCTATTTACCTTCTTTGGGCCGCCAAGATACAGGCTATGCCTAGTTTGGGGCCCATGGTCAATCTCTTTGTTATTTGTGTACATTGCTAAGCAGACAGTCTTAAATTAAAACTGAAATTTCAACAACTGATGTTTTATTCTGGAGTGTTACTATTATAATATCGCGCGAATGAACGAGAAATTTAGTCATTTGAACAAGCCGGTCTAGTAATTCTAGTGAACAGAATATAGTGGTGGCGACCCATTTTTAGACATTTAATGTTCCTAACAGTAGACAAGAACATGCGATGTCTAAAAAATCAAGAGACTGCTTTGGTGTTCTCGTCAATTTCACCGGAATGTATAATACATGTAGAGTGGTGGCACTTCACTAACACTCGACAGTAACTTACTGTAGTACTAAGCGACACTTGAATATAACCGATTTCATTATCCTACTAAAATTATAAACGCGAAAGTTGTATGTGGATGTTTGTTACTCTTTCACGCTCAAACAGCTGGGCCAATTTCGATGAAATTTGCTATAGAGGTAGACAAGACGCTGGATTAACAGATAGGATACATCATCACGAGGGCCCAGCTAGGTACTTCATAAAATATAAAAAAATAAAAATCACGAAGGGTTCCATACCATTTTCTATAATTTGTAGTTAAGGTTGTTGCTTGTGGTTAGCTAGGCACATCAGTGCCAATAGATGGCGTTGATGCTCTAATTTGATGTATTTCATTTTTTTATAAATGAAAATGTACATATTATTTCATAGTAATATATTCTCCGCAAATAGTGAATTATTTGCTATTTTTTCAACTATATTTCAGGTGTGTTTTCGTTTTCTAAAGTACTGAATCTGTACCGGGCAATATCGCGGGCCGCGGCAGACTACTCACACACATAGAGACAAGGCTCTTGTTGTAATCGAACGTGGTTCCAACTATACGCTAATTTCGACACTCTCCGTATCGCATAGTTTGGACCAGTGGCTAGAATCCCCAGCACTTGATACCGCGATACCGAGTTCAAACCGCGTTTCACATGTTTCTTTTTGCGATGTTTTTTGTCTTTTAAATTAATATCAAATGCTATTAGTTAGTAAGCGCATCATTTGATAACGGTAGGACCGACTTGTAATATTTTTTTAAATGTTTAGTCATACTCCGAATTATGGAAACATTTGAAAAGTTAAAATAACCTTATCCTGCACATAATAATATTATGTGCACGAACACACTTTACAGTCATAATTATTATTATGACTCTTAATAATTTTTCAGGTAAAAATAAAAAACAATTAGCGTACCACTGAAGTTGATATATTTATTATTGTTTATATTTACATAACTATTTACAATTTTTTTTTAATCTTTGCTTTTTTACTCTAATGTACATAGAAAGCACAGCCAGGATTGTACAGACAATTATCCATGTACTTAACGCATCTACCACAATGCAATATCTAAACATTTCTGATTATTGCGCACTCTTCGTAGGACAACTTCGGGCAATACACAGTTTTTATAAAATTTCTCCAGCTTCGGTAACATATTGCCGATGAAAACTTCATCGCGCTCGATTTCCAATACGATGATGTCTTGAGTTGGAGAAATAAAGGCGCTTGCATGCCATTTTTGGCCCGTAGAGTGTGAAAGTCCTGTAATAAATTGATAAATAAATTATTTACCAAATTGGTATACAGTTATGCATATACCTTGTAATTCTGGTTGACACTGAACTGTAATGGACAAGTGTGACGTTAACCATCAGATGTCATTCATGGAGCTGAGTGTCCATAAAATAATGTTACAGAGATATCTGAAACCTTCTAACTCTTCTTACCTGCAACATATACTCGGCGTTGATATGAACCACCTTTGTGCAAGTTTAACCTTTTCCCGCAGATGAATTTGCTCAAGACACTCATAAAGTTTTCCACTACATTTGTTGTGTCATTTGATAGCCGATGGCATTTTGACATGACTGCTTCGTTTGCTGCACAAATGAGCGCCCAAACTGTGGGGTTCTTGGTTTTTAGCTCTTGTAGTAAGTCTGTGTCAGTCTCGTCATTGTTGTCACAGAATCGGCAGTAATATGGTTTGCAGTCTTTGTGGCAGCCAAAAACATGAGAGGGGCCATTTTTCAGATCTTCCCTCATTGATTTACGGTCTGCCTCTATTATTATTTTCCTTGCTACAGCAGTTAGTCTCTGTAATTTAGGCTTTAGTATTTTTCTGCCTGATAATGGCAATTTTGTGTTTGCTAGAATCTGAAAAAGAAACAAGATGTATGAATTAGGGCATTGATATAAAGAAATAATTAACTGCAGCATATTCTGCAGCATACATGAATTGAATAGAATATAACATCTATTTCATATCTATAATAAATAAAAATTAATGGGTAAATGTGTCGCAAATATGTTGCGATAAGAGGTAGGACGGACAGACATACAATTTAGGCTTAGTAATAAGGTCCCATTTTCACCCTTTGGGTATAGAAACCTAAAAATATATTTTTTTTAAGTGGAAGATGTGGCGAGACCTAAGGCCAGGCCTGTTACTGGCAGAACAACGTTTGCCAAGTGCAGCTAGTATTGAATAAATTTATTATAATCTTACCTTGTACAATGCCCCTGTGTAGTTTTTAATTACATGGTTTTTGCACTCTATCTTCTTTATTTGCATTCCATAAGATACCTTTTCTCTCAGTTGTGCAAATACTGATGAGTCTCCGTCTCCGACAAAATTTAAATATTTGACTCCATGCATCTCTTGGCTCTTCTGAAATCCTTCTACCAGAATGGCTGACTCCATCCCCGTCGATGGTCCTTCATAGTTTTTGAAGCATGTGTGCTCTGGCACAGGCTTCTTTTCTTTTTCATAAATGTGGCAGTGGTAGCAGTATTTGTTTTTTATGCCTATAAATAGACATTTTTTGGTTTCTTTACCAATTATGCAAGCCTGAAATATTTACAAGTTATTATACAGCATTTAAAATAAAATATAATCAAATAGTTGTCATGATTTCAAGAGCAGGATAACTTACCATGCCAGATGCAGAGCTGTAGTCGTGACCATAGGATCTTTTAGGCCAGCCACCATCTACATATACAGTCACATGTGGAATACCATTTTCATCAACACGATTTTTTTCTATGGCAATGGCCTTCTCTTGTTCTCCATTCTTCTTTATAACGTCAGTTAGGTGGTCCCTCCAAACATTGCCTAGTATTTTTTCAGTTTTGCGGAACTTGCTTGCTGATATTGTGGGGATGTCCATCAAACTTGTGATGTGAGCAGCCTGAGTGAAATAGCTGCCGGCTGTTAAAGTTCCCCAAACAAGAGCTTCGTTAAATTTTTCTACCTTTTCATTACTGTTTCGAAATTCTTTCCCACACATGCTACATTTGAAAGTGAATACACTATTGAACCCATCTTTTAATTCACCATCATATATAATACTGCTCCCTTGACATTGTGAGCGGTGTCGCTCAAGTTTGAATGCCCATAAAAGGACATGTGGGAGGTCCACTATTCTGTTTCCTGAGAGGCCAGCTAAATCGTCAATTGGAACATTCTCAACAACCAACTCATGACTGTTAATGGTAGGATCGATTAATGGCCAATTTATGTCCAGAGGTTCTGATATTGTGAGCTCTTCCTTAGAGTTTTGCTTTTCATTTTGTTTATACCTGGCTTCTGTGTGATACATATTTTTATTTCTGTATGTTTTCACAGGGTTATTCGGTCTGCTGGAAATATAAGTGAAATTTTAGTATGTGCTCCATTAGTCATAAAACAAGCTGATCACACTTCATAAAACAATTTTTATGAAATTCTTTGATATATTTTGCATTGGCGAAAATGAGACAATACACATTTTAGCTAAATCAGTATGTGATATCATAGTTGGGTGAATGCTTGCCTTCTAAGAATTAAAAAAACCAGACAGGTACGTGTAGTTGTTTCAGTCGGTATCTAGCTATAGGAAGTGCAAAACGCGACTTTTGTTACATGATAACAAAACATTTTACAAAATGACGCCTTCGTGTGCTTTCCCGAAGTGTTAATACAAAACAAAAACTGCTATCTATTTTTTGGAACAAAAATGTACTGTACATGGTTATAATTAGGTGTTGAAGTATATGTCCGACGGTTTTGACTCATTTTTACTGAGCAAGTTCAATGGTTATGGCCCGTCCATTCATTTTATTTTGGTCGAAGGATCACCCTTAGAAATCATTTCAACATTATATGTTTGAAGGTTTTAAGTTTCACTTACACAGAATTTGAAGGAACACTGGAATCGTCTGTTTTTATCTTTTTGCACCACACGTCATTTCGACTGCAACAAGCAAAAATCTTATAAGAATCTTATAACGACAAGTAAATTAGAGACTTTAGAGAGATTATGTTTTCGTATGTTAGCCGAATACTATAATCTGCGATAAGTTTGTGTGTAATACTAATAGGTAAAGTACCGAGTAGGTACGTATCTAAGTACTAACCTTTTGATTTCTCCATGATGTCGTTTCATTTGTGCACGAATTTGTTTGCGATTTTTCCTGGGACCAGAGTATTGGTGGTTTTTATAATCTTTTTGCGAAGTACGTGGTTCCATCGTTTATTTTGGGTGACTGATTGGATGTAGGTATAAAACACCGTATCAATAAAATATTTATTGAATAGCACTCTGATATAAACAAAACACTGACAACATACGACTTCAAGAAAAATCGTCGTATACGCGCGCTCGCAAACAAAATTACAACATACAAGTGTTGTTGTTGTTAGCTTACTGGCAATACATTGTCCAATCTCTCAATAATAGATTTTTGAGCTGCGCCGAATTATGAGAAGACAGAGAAGAGTGGCAACGGCGCGTGACCCGAATGCCACATGCTGGCAACGTCGCGCGTCGTCGCCGTACAATTACTATTATGTATTCTGTGCCGCTACTAACACAACTATAAACTGTAATATAGGCGTACGACAATATCTGTGTTCACACGCACATTGACAAAAATGAACTAAAAATTCGATGTTATTTCTGCTATTAATCTACTGTTTTTTTCAACTAACTATGTAATGCCGCAATTAAAGACCAATATAAAAGCCAATTAAAGTAATTTCAGTGTAAAATTATACTCTCTTCGCCCAAAAATAGTCAAATAAATTAGTATGAAAATCGAACCACCTTAAAGCAGCAACGGAAATAAGTCTGAAAATTTCAACTGTATCTATCATGGTTCATGAGATACAGTCTGGTGACAGACAGACAGCAAAGTCTTAGTAATAGGCTCCCGTTTTACCCTTTGGGTACGGAACCCAAAAAAGCTATAGTACAACATACCTTTGAGTACAGTATGGTCGACAGGCGCTAGCGCGAAGGATTCCTCTTCATTCTGCAGGAGTGTAGTGTTGTCTGCAGGGGCTGGCTCGGGCTCCGCATTGTCCGCCACCGCAGGCTCCGGCACTCCGCCCGGGGTTTCCTCCACTTCCTAAAATATCAACCAGAATCAGGAAATTGCATGACAATTTTAGTTCTTACATCCTACTACTAGTATAATATTCCCACCAGTTGGCGCTACAGTAAAAGTAAATCAATCAGACGTTCCTACATATATATGAATATAATTCCTTCTTCAAAGCTATGGTATATATTCTATTAGAAAAGTAATATTTACGATAAAGAGGGAACATAACATTCAATCTTGAAGAGTAATATTTACCACTGAAGAGTATTATTTATCATAGGAACAGGCCTACCCACATGTATTATGATATATCTGTATGTATACTATTGGCGTGTAACACCTACCATAGGAGCCACGGAGAATTGGTACGGAAACTTAAGCTACGGCGACTGGAATGACCACTGGTAGTGCAGTAGGGGGTGAACCTCTTAATTTCGACCAGTTCAATACTTCGACAAGTCGATTACTTCGAAAATCATAGTTCGACAAATCATTGGTTGGACAGGACATATAATCGACTATAATTACTCCCACAGAACGTAGCAGAGAATCTAGTCAGAGCAAAGTCGCGATAGGTGCGACGACGAGGGAAGGACAGAGGTACACCGGCAGTAGGCATGCAACACTTACCATAGGAGTGACGGAGGGCGGGCGCGGTGCGGCGGCGGGCGGAGGCATCAACTCTGGCTCCGGGGGCAAGGCAGCGGGTTCGTGTGCAGGGGATCCGCCCCAACTAAAATACACAACATAAATCACATTAAAGGATCAGACAATAATAATAAATCATAACCATGATTGTCATGCCCGAGATTACTCACAGAAAAAACTTCCAAAACAAGAGTTTTTTTTATAACAGAGATGTTTTACCTGTAATTAAAACATTTATTTAACATACTTACCTAATTCGGAAACATAATCATACATATAAGAGTAGCATACTTGACTTTCGAACAAGTCATGCTGTGATTGGTCCGCCCGATCTCGCCCAACCGGCATCGACTCCGCCTCTTCCACTCCTTTCCAATGTCAACCATTACCCCAGGTAGTGTGCCTAGCGCAACTTGGCTTCGTTGGTTTTCTCATGTCATGCGACCAGGCAGGTATAGAAAGTATTTGGTTCCGAATTATGCAAGTGTTTTTAAAAAATGTTTGAATTCCAGGTAAAACATCGCCTTTAACCAATTGAACCGTAATTCAAAACCTATAGAAGAATCTTGCAAGATTAGACCATTTGGGTTTATGTTGGTAATAGCTTACGGGACTGATATTTTTTCAAGCTAAACATTCTCCAAGCAGTACACGAGGTTAAACATTTTCTGCTCCCCGTTCCAGTCGGTTAGATTTTGATATATAAGCCGCGTATCGACTACGCGCTCCAGGCGCATGTGCTCAGAATGACCGTGACGAGACTGCGTTCCGCGGAACGCGTTCTAAATATTTGCTCCATATTTAATATGAAAAACGGGATTCACTCACGTAAAAAAAGTCAGATCTTTCCGACTATAGTTTCAACCATATCCGCTGGTCTTTATCAAGGAGAGTGCAGAATGCTCGCGGTTGCGTCTCGCCTCGCACCAAATATCAACTAGCGTAACTGTTTCAGTGTTTGATTGTTCAACGTGCAGGTCAGTAGAGTACGAGCAGCAGCAGCGTTTATATTCACAGTAGTTATTCACAGTATTATATACAAGAAAAACAGAAACGAACAGCGCGTTAGTGGATAAAAGAGTAGTACCGAAAAGGATGCAGTAAAGTTCTATACTGCATCCTTATCGGTACATTTCACTTTAACTTCTTAAGTTTAAGAAGAACTTTTGCTAACAGTTCTTTTGTACCATATAGCTGTTAGTACATATAGTAGTTATGTACCTCTTGGAGCGCGAAATCGATACGTGACTTTATACATGTACTCGCTCGCGACAATGGGTTACTGGTAGTCATTATTGGAACTGGATCTAAATTCCTAATCGTGAACGGGAATCGTGAAATCTAACGATCTACTAAACAGCGCCGTGATTAAAAGAACCGATAACGATAGCAGGATAAATAAAAATTAAATTAAAAAAAGGGTCCAATATATATTTACAAAACATAAATTGTTTGAAATAAAACATACCTAATAGCATCGGTAATTGATTAATCGTGAGGTTATAAATGTCTACAATGAAGCCAAGCAGCACGAGGTGCACTACCTGGGTTGATGGTTGACATTGGAGGGGAGCGGAACGGGCGGAATCGACGCCGGTTGGGCGGACCAATCACAGCATGACTTTTTCGGAACGGAAGTCATGTACGCTACTCTCATATATAATTAGGTTTCGAATTACGGTAGTTGTTAAATATTAATATGAAATATACGCGGTTTTGTTCCTTTAAAGTTGTCCCGTAGACTCGCCAGTCACCATATTTGGCCAATGCCCAATAATACAAAGGTTTTCTCGGAAACCATTATGTTACCTGTAGCAACAAACTCTTCTATGGTTTTTGTGGTTATATTAATTTGTAGGATGCCAGTAGGATAAGAGTCTACACTTATCTTACCTTATCTATATGTGTTGAGTTGACCTACATCTACCGTTTGTTACATGGCGAATTTTCTAAAGAGCTCTATAATCTTTTTCCTCACCATTCCGATCCAGAACTACTCGTTCCGGCCTAGCATTGCATCCATATATTGTTCAAAATTTCTTACCACAAACCAAAAAGTTTGGCGGTTCCTACATCTGTCGTAGTAAATAGTGGGATGCTCTGCCGGCGTACGTATTTCCTTGCAGCTATGACCCTAGGTCTTTCAAGCGGGGCGTGAAAAAGCATCTCTCTGGTCATCATAGTGTAAACCAATGTAAACAATATGTTATTCAAGTAATTACTGGTATATTCTTGTATTGGTTTTAAAAATAAGATTGTTAAATTGCGTGACTACCGGGATAAAACATTACAGGGTGGTAACGACTCATAAGATATGGCGTCAGTGGCGAGTACTGCTTTACCTCAGAAGTCAGAGAGTTAATGCAAACTTTATCATGTACAACAATATAGTTTCATTATGTTAATAAAACTGGTAATAACTAATTAGTCTCATAATTATTCTGTATTTAATTTATAAAATATGTATGCCTTGCGGTATAAAGCAGTACAGACAGTGTTAATGACTCGTAAAAGATAGCGCCAGTAGCACCTCCTACTTTACCCGAGAAGTCAACGAGGTTAAACTAGCAGCTCTGAGGCTCAGTCAGTCCATAGATATATACTATATATTGGGTCAGCCTTCGTCTAACATTGGAGAAAGATCGCTAAATACCAGTAATATTTAGTTGGATTGGACACTTGCTTTGTTTTATTTGCCCTTATAGGCTAACAATAGGGGTGGCGATTAGTGTAGCTTACGGCTGCACTAATGGTCATCACCTCTTGATTTCATCTTCGCTTTCCATCAGGCGAGAGAACTCTCACATAACATTGCCGAAACAAATTAAATTTACATTTTACAAATAAATACCTGTGTTGCGGAGAGTTGCCGGCATCGTAATGGTCTCCGATATCGTCGTCGGAGTCTGGCGCGTCAGCCGCCGCCTCCCCGCCCCCCTCCGCGCCCGGGACACCCGCGCCCCCGCTCACTCCCGCCTCGATTTCCGCCTAAAATGTACATATAGTTTAACGTTTTTTATAGACTCGCACGATTTGTATATTTGCCATTCATTAAATTACATGAGATTAAAAAGTAATATTTTTGTTAAAATAATATAAATCTTACTCGATTCATATATAATACTAGCTACGCTCCGCGGTTTCAACTGCGTGGTGATGGATGATCGTGAGCATGAATCAAATATAGCGTACTCATGCATAATGTAGCTCTAAACTCGTGGAAGAATTGTTTGAATCGGTTAAGTAGTTTCACGTGTATCTATGACAAACAAACAGACAATTATAAATCTTTTCTCTTTATTATTAGAGTAGATACGCATTAATACCAAGGTACGAATAATGTGAATGACTAGGGCTATTATGTATCTCAGTTGCTAACAAATGTTGATTGAATTCGAAAAAAATGGCGGCTCTATGTCACTTTTGTCAGCTCCAGTCATCAATTTACTCATTAAATTAAACAATTTTGCTTACCGGAGTTATCAAAACTGACATAGAGCCGCCATTTTTTAAGATTTCAATCAACCTTAGTTAGCAACTGAGATACAGAATAGCCCTGCTGGATTGTACTAGGGTTACTATTGCATATTTAAAATTTAATAAGTATTTATTGTGACTTAACTGTAATAGTTCGACATCATGGTAATGTGGACGTCTTTGTAGATATTCACGTCTTCTATAAAGCTGTAGTACGTCACTTTGCTTTATTGTCAATAGCATAGACTAATATTATATGGTCAATAGTTTTCGCAGAGTACGCGATATATAAGGACTTTTTTTGGTATTTTTTCCACACCTTGGGTCCACACCATCGAAGTTTTCATACGGATCCCTAATTTTTTTAAATATTATATAGCCTATGTTCATCAGGGAAAATGTAGGATTCTAATGGTGATATAATTTTTCTAATCGGTCCAGTAGTTTCGGAGCCTATTCAATTCAAACAAACAAACAAATCTTTCCTCTTTATTAATATTATAGTGGAGAAATATATATGCGTTCATTATTAATTAAAAATACGGGATTTCTCACGTAATATTTATCGGATAGGTCAGACTATAGTTTCGACCACATTCGGTGGCCTTTTTCAAGGAGTGTTCGGGACGCCCGCGTCGATGACGTCTCGCTTAGCACTGCGGGCGGCCGCTCGTAGCGCTCGTGATGTTAGAGGTTGGTGCGGGGGGCGGGATACATTATGTTGGGTCGGCGCGTCTTGGTATGAACCCTCTTGATCGTCGTCGCTGGTGAAGCGCCTGCTGGTGTGTGAGGGGACGTCCCAGCAAAAAGAGCTCACTACGTCTGCACCAGACACATCATTTGCATCAGAATGAGCTCCATGAAAGCAAGACTTCCAAGCATGTGGTAAGAACCATCCTCCGTCTCGATTGAAGTTTGACCGCTTACTAATCTCAATGGACTCTCGGATCTTGCGCGGCACGTAGAACTTTTCTCTCGCTAAGACCCGAGCTCTGTCGAAGCGGATGTAGTGGTTCGTGTCGGAGAGCAGAGAATGTTCTACTACGGCGGAACTGTTAGTATCTATATTCTTCATGGAGCGTATATGTTCAAGAAGTCTAGTGGAGATGTTTCTTCTCGTTTCCCCGACGTAACATTTCCCACAGTCGCAGGGAATCATGTAAACCCCGGGGACTCCTAATGGGTCTTTATCTTTGGGAGAGCGAAGCATCTGTCTTACTTGTCTCAGGGGCCGGAATATCGTCTTGATGCTGTACCTTCGGCGTAACAAGTTCCCAATTCTGTCCGTAACCCCTTTGACGTATGGAAGGTATGCTGCTGCCCTTTCCACCGAAGCTGGGCGTGTCTTAGGCGACGCGCTTACCATGCGCCAGCTCTGTCTCCATTTGTATCCATTGCTTTCCAGCACACCCCTGATATGGTTAAGTTCAGTGTCCAGGTATTCAGGATCACATAACTTTAATGCTCTGTTTATGAGTGCCCGTGGAACTGAAGCTAGATGCGCTGGGTGGTGGTGTGAGTCTGCTCGGAGGTACCTATTCGTGTGTGTTGGCTTGCGATATACAGAGTATGATAGTCGGCCGACAGGATCACGTCTAACCAACACATCAAGAAAAGGTAGAGCTCCTTCTCTTACTTACTCTTACGTGAGTAATCCCGTATTTTTAATTAATAATGATTGAAAACCACGTTAGTTTTTATAACAAAATATATGCGTTCAGTAATTTGCTGGCTGCAATTAACATTGTAGTAAAGTGGTATGCAGTGGATGCATGCATAACATAAATTCTTAGCAAATGCCGAATATACGAAAAGTATGCAACACGGTGTCACGATCTTTAAAACTTTTAAGAGTCTGGATGGTTTGGGTCGTCCCTAGCTGGACCCAATACACCACAATCGAAGGAATTCTGTGCAGGTTATAAAACCTCCAACCGGAATGAAAAGCTCTAGGTAGCAATGCAGTTGTAATGGAAGAATAAATAGTCTGTTTTGTAAAATGTTACCTAGTAACACTAAGGTGGCTGCTAACGTTTTTAGCGGGTTTTTTTTCTTATAACGAAACTATTTAATTATTAAACTAATTGATTTAAATTATTGTCTTTAATTTCTTTAATAACATTTTAACCACTAATGCAGACATAACATACATAGTGGTAAAACAATTTCATGAATATAACAAATGACGAATCGCCGATAAATATCTAATCAAATGAATTTGATTAGATATTTACAGACGATAATTTTACGTGACAACGTCAAAGACAAGCCGAACGCTTAGGCCGTTCGTGCCTATATCGCTTGTTCCGTGCTCTCGCTTGTATGCTCAGCACGGGAGGAACGTAACGAGGACCGTTGCAATGAGTCATACTTTTACGTGCGTGCAGCCGGCGTTCAATGATATATAAGACATTATCACGTCAAAAACAGTATCTAAAGTCTGAATTTCCACTAAGACCAGAGAGCTTGCACTAAATCATGCAGTCAAATGTATACAATAATGACCTGTAACGACTGCGGCTGTTGGTCGGTCCCAGTCATTCCAGACGCAGTGCCGGTGCCCGCGCCTCCTGCCGACACTTCGCCGAACAAATCGCCTTCAAACAATCCGCCCGCATCTATCACAAAACAAACAATTTAATTAATAACTTGATTGAAACTTTCGTAGATAACCTTCTTACTCATGAGATTTAAAATTCCATTCACTCACATACTCAACGTTCAAAATGGCGCAAATCGCAAAAATTACGCAACCACTTCATAAATGCAGATTATTTTAAAACATTCATTTTACATGAAATAAAAACAATGAACAGAATAAACTATGTTTTAGATTATTTTCTTGCACTATTTGTATGTTTTGTAAGATAATGCATCAAAGGTCGCACGGTCAGACACAATAGAAATTTCATAGTTATAATGACATCGACCCTTGAAGGTTTAACATATTTAATTTTTAGTACTAAGTTTAACAAAAACATTAGGTACGTGTGATGTTTTGTATAATGATAAACATAATACTAAGCTAATGAGATTATTATGACATCAATACGAAAGTTAAGTGTTTGAAAAACTGTTCTTTCGGTTGGATAATGCTTTTCAAGCTGTTTAATAGATGTCGCTCTGCCCCCCATAACACGATTAAAATCTAATTGAAAGTTACAATTCGATGCTCGGACGGTATGCCACGACGTCCTAGTGGTCATGGCATCTTTTACACGGATTGTCGGTATACAGTACTAGATTTGCTTCTGTTTCTCTACCTTTCATTTTCGCTGCTAATCAGAACAGCTTGAACATATATCCCCTTCTTCGTAAACGTTTCTATACGCTTTACAAATGTTATTATAGTGCCATTGAAATTAAAAATACATGTTCTACTTATAACAGATTTAAAAATTTAATTTAAAAGTTTTTTTTTTGTAAAATTTCATATAAATCATAATATACAGCCAAACTAAATAAAAATATAAAATAAATTACAAAGGAGATAAGATTAACCTTCTAGTCAAAATTAAATAACCCGCCCCTGTCCGCTCCCGGTGGAAAGGTGCCCATTACACTAGCTGCGTTCCCGCGCTGAATAGCTATGGCCAGCCTTTGCACCAGGAACGAACCGGAGCGGGAGTCACCGGTGATGTCACATAGTCTTCGACCTAACTCTCCCACAAAGCTCTTAGCCTCAGCCCCCCAACTGCCCATGGTCATTATCAGTCAGTATTTTAAAGTAGTATATTATATCAGTCAGCAGCAAAATGTTTGCCTAGTGTATCCGCGTACAATCTATACATACAATAAAACTGAGCGAACTCTGTTTAATTACACGTTGTTTTTACACTGTACATTAAATATTTTTAGGAAAGTATAATCGAGGTGTATTTTGTTATCGATATAGAGGTCAAAAAAATATTTATTAAAAAAAATTCTGTCTGCTGTATGCGCATCATTTTGGTAAAACTTGGCACAGTAAAAACGAATATATTGTAAGGATATTATAGGACATTTTTATTTCCTAAAACAGAAGGGTTCTTTTGGAATAAGGAATGACATTTTATAAAATTAAGTAAACTAACTACTTGACGGGATTTTTATGAAATTTTCTCTGTTCAGTAGTTCAGTAGTCTTTTCACCTCTCCATGATATCGGAAAACTATAATAATAATGATAAATTACCGCAGGGGCGGCTTTGTGGCTAGCCGTCGGTGAGTGGCGACACCGTGGACCCTGATTCTCCCTGGGGCTAAATGAGACCCCTGACCCCCGGCTTGCCTTAATTGGCCGTCTGGGACTGGAGACGCAAGGGCAAGAAACAAAAAGCTCCAAGGGTAGAAGTGTTAAAGGGCATAACGCCGGTAGTAGCGCTCTAGTGAAACCGCAACACACCTCTCAACACCATTCAGCCATCCACACCAACGTTTTTTCACCATTGATGGTGGCTCTTATGGGGGGCCCGTTTAGTGGGTGGCAAGTCACCACCTGCCTAAATATTATAAATAAGACTGAAATTGGCAGGTGCCGTAGTCTCTTCCATAGCCCACTATCTTCCTTATCACTAATAAGTACATATCAATAGCCATGCCATTTTACCCATTTTTGTAATAGATATACCATGTAACCATCCATCTAAAATGTTTCTGTTTTTATACATTGTATTTTTATACCGAACGGGCCTCTAAGTGTTGGCTACAGCCCCACTTATGCCTATGCAAAAGACCGGGTGAAACCCGTGAAATTGCTTGGGTAAAAATAATAATCATTATTTCGGACACACGATCCATATATACGAGCACAATAAAATAACCAACACAGGTATGTATATCAGTCGAAAAAAACATCAGTCATTCACATTACAATATAAATAAAAAAATAATTAAAAAGTAATATTTTAAGTGGCAATAGCCACCCATAGTCTATAGGTTTCGGTTATCATTACCGTTTAACCAGTCTGCAAGACTCTTTATGATTGCATTTTTACACGTAACGTATAAAAAAACGTGTTAAAGACTAGGTTTTATTAGTAGAATAAAAACGTTGAACACTCTGCAATAGTAGCAATGATAAGCTTATTTCGCGCCGTTACTACGAATGTAGATCACGCTGCATCATGTGTGCTCCTCAGACGCTAACGGTTCGAATCCCAATCATTTCAGTCTTTTTTGATTTTTAAACTGTTCGTTTGTTTTGTGTTCTAGTATGAGTTATTTAAACTTTTTAAGACTTTACTATTGACTTCACGATCATTTGACTTCACGATATCGTAACGCAGAGCGTTACACATTCAAACTAACAAACTCTTCTTAAAGCTTTATAATACTAGTAAACAAGTATTGTTACATGATGCGGAAGAGTGACACCCCTAACTGCTTAACCGGATGGGGGACTGTAGAAGATATACATCACGTGCTGGTGGAGTTTGCCCGGTTGCAAAGTGAAGGACAGGGGTTTGAAAGCACCTACGACTTGAACTGGTATGATGTAGGTAGATACCACAAAATTTTGGCTAACCCAGCGTCTGACGCAGCAAAAGACTTGTTCAAGATCATAAGTTGCCACAAGTAAGACTAAGTATAGATTAAAAATTTAATTAAATATTGTATTATTGCTTAGTGTTAGAAAATATGATGGCGCTGACATGTGCTAAATGTACAAAAGCCTCGTAACAAATCAAGATTGAAAAAATATATAATAATAATAATAATATTAGTATAGATACACTTACGTCCAAAATCGGCTTCGTCTCCAATGGTGCCTCCGAAGCCATCGTCCATGGGTGCATGAGGCGCGGCTTCCATGCGACGCTCGTGCTCATCCGGCAGGGCGGGACCTTCGGCACTGGTACCGGCGACGTCGCTCTGCTTGCCTGCCCGCTCCAGGGACGAGTCTTCCATAAATAGAAGGTTACTCTGTAACGTTTGGGAGACATTTACTTGCTTGGACTCTTCTGTACACGATTGTCTTGGTAAGTAGCACAGAGTGCGAGATATTCTTCATAGAAGCCGTAATGTCAAAGTACTATCGTGTTAAGGCCGTGGGGCAATGGAGCAAGTTAAATTATTGGTCATATAAAAATGAACAGTTGTCTTGCGCGCACTGGCACTCGTCACCGCTCGGGACATATTTCGTTAGTGCCGAGGCCGAGCATTAAAGTTTTGGTTTTGGTACCGCAACTGTCACAGTCAACTCAGAAGTTTACCATCAGGCATACCATAGGTATGAATTTTTTTAATTCTTTTATTTAGAGATTTTTATTCGTCCAACGACTGTCAGTCCTATAGTTTCCACACTTAATCCATAAATCTACACTTACCTAGCAATTTTAGTCATGATGAATGGTCCTGTATATGTATACAGATTGATGTAGCAGTATCCTAGCTGTGCAAATATCCGAAGCAGCTAGGATACTTTCGAAAATACCCACGTCACATTGGTTTAGTCTAGAGTGGGTAGATCCTTCCTCATACATGCACTTGGGGCACATTTCGTCAAAAAGTGGAACTATATTATGTCATCTAAGTTTGAAGTTTTGTTTCTTATTATAATATGTGAACTAAAGATTGTCCCGAATTGAAACACAGGTTCAAGGGAATTTCATGAAGAAAAAATGCATAACTATGGTTTAAACTGGGTCTTTAGTTCCCATTTAATAATAAGAGGGATTGTGTATTGTGCTCCTAATCCGAAACCATTTTAGTCACAAAACTATATCCTGTATATTGCATAACAAAGTGCATATCATATAACAGAGTATTTGCAAGTTCCCAATATTAAAAACATTTTTCAACTATGTTTTACCTGTTCCATCCCATCTTCATTCCCAATATGCTCTCGCATAATATCAGGATTATCTGTGTCGAAGCCCATATCACCAAACCCATCATCGTGAGTGACGAGGTTAAGAGACCCATAGTCTTCTCTCATTGTGATTTCCTCAGCACGAGACTGGTTCAACGAGAACTGGGCTTCAATGTCTACCTCACTGTAAATAAAATTGTATATTATGTGAATTAATGACATGCGACTCTATAGGGAACGAAATTTTCCTCTGCCATCGGGATGTATGTGAGAGACTGTGAAGACAGACTAACTAGATGTAGGACATCCTGAGTAAAATTCCACCTTGGTTAATGCCACTGCTGTGCCAGAAATTCTGCCTCGAAACATTAATGTGCAAATACTGTTGTGTTAAGGTTTAAAAGACGAGTGTAGCGAATGAATGATTTAGGGTGACGAACCCAGGGCAGTACCATGCAAAACTTTAGCTTAACACTGCACTGTAGTGTGTACTGCAACTATAACAGGCATGGTTCTAACTTTCTTTTAAAGCACTAAAGCCTGCCTAGATCTAAAAAAAGATCTAAAACATTGAAATTTATAGAGATAAAAATTCACATCCTCGGACGGGATTCCAACCCGCGTCTTCTGACTATCCGTGTCAGACGCCATGACCATCTACCTTCCTTTCCGAGTCGCGTCAACACTGCTTTTAGCGACATTAACACTATTTTCCATTCCAATTCAATATCGTGTTTTTGACACGTAAGATCTGTTAGCCATTCGGAATGGGTTGAAATCACGCTCACGTTGCTCACGGCGGCATGGAATACACGCACACACAGACAGATGCTAACTATCGCATCACGCACACATCAACAAACTGTCATTTTTGACGGACTGCTCACGGTGATTTCAGTGTGTAGCGTCGTTGAAATCGCTAAATGGCGTCCTTGGTGACGTCACAAGGGTCTACGTTGTGGCGCTTTCGTTGATTTAGAATGGTAATCACAGAGCTAAAAGTGATTTTGACGCTACTCGGAAAGCAAGTCTAGGCCACCGAGGCTGGAGGTCCGAGCATTGAATTTTAGCTCTCATCTGATTTAACCGTCTTACGGGGACGGAGCGACATCTATTGAACAGCTTTGACAGCACTATCCAACCGAAAGAAGTATTTTTAGAAACACTTAAACTTTCGTATTGTCGTCGCAACCCTTTATAATTTTTATAGTATAACTTTTTTTAAAGCACTAACGCCTGCTTAGCGATCTCAAGCATTGAAATTTATAGAGAGAAAACACGGGTAGTCAGAAGACGCGGGTTCGAATCCCGTCCGAGGATGTGAATTGTTCTCTCTATAAATTTCAATGGTTCTAACCGTCCAGTCACATAACAGCTCAATAAAAAATCTAATTTTATACTTAATCTTCTCATACATTGTACTCTCCATCACAAGAGAAATAATATTTATATTGGATGAATTGTTGTAATTCCATCTTGGTTAGTACCACTTTGTCGGAAATTCTGCTTCGAAGCAAAAATGTGCAAACATTAACGATAATAGCCAGGCGAAACTTCAGCTTAAGGCTTTGCACCGTTCGACATACCGCAAATATGGACCATCTGGTTCTTATCGTCCAGGCGCACAATTTGGCTGAACTAAAATTCTAATTTTGTACATCTAATCATCTTATACAGCGTATTCTGCGTCCAGCGAGGAGATATGCTATTTATTTTGGATAAATTGTTGTACCCTGTACCCGGCTTCCAATTAAAATACATAAAAAGTTTACCGGTGATAATTTTGATTAAGGACTTCAAATTAAAATCGGTCATCGCGTTATTACTGTTATCTATTCTGAGATGCAGCGGTGTGGCGAGTCGTTCGTTCAGTCGCACTGTGTTTCTTAGCCGTGGAGCGCCGAATATGGGTTAATAATATTAAAAAATATATGTCTTATTTTTTCATTTACTTTTATGTTTTTTACCCCGTTATTGTGCACTAATAAACTGTCCTTATATTGTTGTTGTGGGTTGTTCTATCACCAAAATTTTTGCTTAACCATCGTAAGGGTGAATGTTGCGTAAAATGATAGTTCGTTACCCCCGCCTATTCTCTGCTTATTGGTGTGTAATAAAAGCTTATTGTAAGTACAAGTTCTTTTCACATAGTTTTTATGTGGTAATCCTTCGAACAGAAGTAAACAACATGCTTAAAAGAACTAGACACTACTATTTATTTTAGTATATTAAAATACAATAAGCAGGTTTAACGTTGTATTTAAAAAACTATGTGGGTATACTTGGTTTAATAAAATACAATTAAGCAGGTTTAACATTGTATTTTAACACGAAATCATAAAATTTCTAAAAGATGTAGGAACAAAAGACCTATAACAATGGAAATGCTTATTATGGCTGTCATTGGGCAATACAATAAAAGGCGGAGTTACTCGTAGCTTGCAATGCACATGTGCAAAGCAAAACCTTTTTGAACTGGTTAAGCGAAAATTTTAGTGATAGTTCATAAAATAAGACTCTACAAAAGTTTGAACTTATGGGTAGTTCTAAAAATACACTTTCCTAAAAATTCTGGATAATGGATTAAAGTGAACATAAATATGCACCTGTGATCTGATCCATCAGTGGATTGGATTTTACCATCGGACATTTTATAGTATAGTAAAGTGAAAAATTATTTTTGGTACCTAGTAAACGAAGAGTTAAAATTATTTGTGGGCACTTCTACGGTATTTGTGTACTGTATACGTCAAAGGTACGATTACGCTATACTTACGCAAATCTTCGTGCTAGGCCCAATTGTGTATTCAACCTTCAACATGGGATTTTACTTGGTTGATGAATTACTAGACTAGATTTGGTAGATTGTATTGTATTCTTTTATTTTAGGGGATTCACAACACTGAATCAATGTGAAACTTACATTGAAGTTTAAAATGGCATATAATGGCATTGCTTACTTCAACTCAGGCATGGCTGTGTCAAAATCATGAAACACCTCCGGTAAGGTAATAGCATTCATGGCAGCCTCCCTGTGCTCCTCGGGCAAATCTACCATGCCAGGCCTGAAAGCCATCTGTAATGGTAAAAAGAATGATTAGTCAATGCTTCAAGATCAAATCAATATTATGAAACTAGTCAGCTATTGCGTTGTTAGAACTTTAACAGTATTAGGTCCTCACATATTATGTGAGGTGTACTTAAGTAGTATAAATCATTGTGTAAAAATGTCCAATGTTGATTCAATCGCTATTTATTCCCTTTAAATAAAAAGTCCTGAAACAAATTATAACTAAATTTCTAGTACTAGGAAAATAGAGAACTCACTGCAGATATCTGCAAGAATAAGATTTTGTATTGAAATTCTCGTGAGTTTTACACATAATAAACTATTATCTACTGTTAAGAGGATTGCATAACTAGTGCTTTCCATGCTAAAAGAGAAAACTCTTTTCTACCTCTTAACATTGTCCGATTTTAGTGATTTTTTTTCATGGAATCATGACATTGTTTACTATGCCCGTATGTTTTGATTTTTTCAGTATTTCAAAGTACTATAAATTTCCCTTTTTAGAATTTAAAAAAACTGAAAAATATCAAAATGTACGGGCATAGACGTTTAAACATACCATTAACCAAATAAACCATTAAACATACTTAGGTACATCATTTTGTAAACGGAATTATACCAAAATGTATAGTAGCCAAATCATCAATATATAGAAAAAAATTATGATACTTAAACAGTATGTAATATTAGTAGTTTATTATAGTAGTAATTGTAGTATTACAGTTGATCGATATATCAAGTGCTGGTATAATTATATAACAACTATAACATATATCAAATATTTTTAGGGAAGTGTATTAAAATAAAAATCTGCAAAATGAATTTTGGTCAACAGTCACACACCCAGACAACACAGCTCTTCTGTTTGTACATCTCACCATAACTGATGATTAATTTGCTTAGTGAGGTATGAAATCCAAAAACAAATCTGTTCAATATATCCTACTAAACAATTAAGAAATACTTCTGGCTGATGATGCCAAATACCTAGGAACAAAAACCAAGATTGGCCACTTACATAGCAAGGCAAAATACATTTAGACTAATTGCAACCACCTAGACACCAATTACCTTATAAGTCCAGTCAAATTAGGATAAGTATGGACATAACTCTGATAGTTGTAGATTCATCTGGAATTGTTAGAAAACACAGCTAGAAGTATTTGCCTGGTTTGCATGTTTCTAGCACCTACGGAACCATGTTAAATGTTAGGTATTAACTTTAACAGTCCTATAATCAGAAAAATTCAAAGAAGTTGGAATCTACAACACGGTCACATTAACTCGACGCCACGCTGAAATGCGGGTCCCCGCCCGCTTCCCCCCGCATTCCCTTTTCTCGCCCGGCAAGTGTCAGTACGGTCAGCATCTTTGTTACCGATACACGCGTCGCTAATTTTCTTTCTAAATTTGGCTTGTTTTCTGTTTTTGTTATATAGTTTTTGTTTTGATCATTATTTTGTTAAGTTAACGTACGAGAACTGGTCATCAATTTAGGAGGAGAGGAGACATCAGATAGCAGCAGTGAAAGTGAGAGCGAGAGTGAAGGCGAAGTCAGTTTTAATGACAACTTTCAATCCATTGTTTATAGCAATGATGACTAAAAGATAATTGACTAATCGACTACATTCCTGTCGAAAAATGCCAAATAAATAAATATTAATTGGGTAGCCATACAACAAATGTGTGTTTTTCCTATTTTTATGCTCAATATTAATAACGGTAACAGGTAGACACCTTAAATTTTCACAGAATATGTAGTTATATATTACCTTTTAAATTAAATAAATATTTTTTATTCATTTAACATACTTAATTTCTAATCAATTTTTACTCGATCTTAATAAAGGCCACTTGGCCGGTTTTTTTTGCACACCGTACTTGAGCGCCAAAATGACGTCACATGGTCAAGCGTCTAGTTAATGTGACCGCGTTGTATATATATAAAAGCGAAAGGTCACTCACTCATCACGAAATCTCAGAAACTACAAGTGCTAGGAGTTTAAAATTTTGTGTGGGGGTTCTTTTTAGGACGTAGGTAAACTTCATTACTGAGAGGGTTCTTCTGATGGGGGTTCTTTTTTGGACCTAAGAGGCGAGTCTATTGCAAACTATAGGGGCACTCCTTCAAAATTTATTGGGCCGAAAAAGCCAGTAACTGTTCAACCCGGGGATCCACCCAGGACCTCGAGGTTCCAAAATGGAACTTTTACCTCTATACCAAGACCAAGCGAGTGAAGCCGCTGGCGGATCAGCTAGTAGTTTAATATATTTATGAATAAAAGCTTCCTATAAGTATAATGAATTACAATAAAAAAAAGTTGTGTGATGTACGGAATATTTGTTATTGATTTTTTTATTTGCAGTTCTAGGAAAATTCTGAATAATGGTGCAAACTTACTATTAGGTATCTATAAGCATCATAAACATTCAGACATTAAATTTGCACCAATGTGCAAGCTATATGGATCTTTGCTAGCAACTTCCGAAAAAAGGAAGATTTTCTCAAGTGGATGTGTATATTTTTTTATGTATAATCATGCATGACTTTTTGCAGAATAGGTATTAAAATCAGTCTACTCTGCAAAAAGTTTTGCATGACTATACATGTTGAATTGAAAAAATCTTCCTGTTTTTTATGTTGAACAATACTTAGTAAGAAGGTTATAAATACTTTAAGTACAAAAATATAGTGCACTCTTTCCTGAATGAAGTTATGCAATTTCAAAGTTTTTACTTGATTTGACCCTCTTTCGGAGGTTTACTTTCATTGGGATTGAGACTCATGATTCTTAAAGCATATTAAACCATATTAAACAAAAACCACATTTGCAAATTACTTCCACTCTTTTGCAAAAGATCGCCTAAGTTAGCTGGACTGTACTGGCTCATTTGACACAAATCCTAACTCACCACTAACATCATTATTAAGCCCATCTGGCATGAGTAATATTTAAACTATGGAGTTGGAACCAGTAATGTTTCAGTAATGGTTTCAGGATAAAACAATAAGAGATACATTTAACTTATCACACAAGTAAAAACTTTATGTATGTGAATATCTGAGGTCAATAAAGCTGGAACTAGAACCACACAGCAAACATTATAAATCCATACTTAACAAACTAAGGAATGATGAACAGCTCAATTACAAGGATCAGAGAGCCTTATATTCTTACAACACATGGCTGTTTACATGGTGACAGCAAGTTAATTTTTGGTATTTTTAGTTTTTAAATAACATTACAATTTTGGGACCTTATTGTCTATTCAAAAATTATCATTAGTAGTTTGGTTCTACCACAATACACATAAAGTAAAGAAGTATACAAATAAAATCGTAAAAAAATGTGTACTAGGAAATATAAACTAAAATCTTGTAGTCTGCACTGCTATAGATTATAAGTATGTTTACAAGGATGTTTTTATTTGATACTGATTTTTTACAAATATGTTAATTATATTTCTACCTTGCATCAGTCAAACTTCTGTCTTTACTTCTACAAATCGAATATTATATTTCCATACAAAATTGGCCTCATAGTCTAGGTTTCAATAATCTATCAATCCACAGTTTTCCTTACTACAGATATAAATTTGACCCAATGTCTATTAACCCTTTGCGTCCCAGAGACAGACATATACGTCAGTTTCATTCATAAATCATTTGTTTTAATTATTCTGGTATAGGAAGGATTAAATAGTGTCAAATATATATCTCCAGCAGGGTAAACCAATGGTAGATAGGTTAGTGAAACAGGCCATAAATCGAAAATCCTTCACAAACTCTATAACTCAAATTTCATATCTCAGAAATTTGACATAAAGAGTCTCTTTACCTACTGTAGTTTGTTCTACAAATACACTTAGTGCATTCGAATAGATCACTTTTGAGAGTTTTTAGCAAAAATAACACTAAAAACGCTCACAAGGGGCATTCGGATTGGGAATCTATGGGTGAAAATGTTGTTCATGCCTCTTTTTGTTTAGTGTTCGGAAAGCTAAAAAAGAGGAATTTTTGACCCACATCCGGAGCATGGTTGCTTGTGATCGTTATTTGACGGCATAATCATGCGATTTTAGGTCTTATGCTCAGTTGAGCGTTCACATAGGGTGTGGGCAAAAGTGGCAAAAATAAGGTTTTTGCGCTTTACAATAGCTCTAACTAAAAAGCCATCACTGACAATGCCACCAAAGCCTTCATAAGCTTCAGTGTGTTTATGGGTTTACATCATGAGAATAGTCTGTAATATATTTACTGTCCCTCGTGACTTTGTGGTTTTACCTGAAATAACCCAAGGGGCAATCTTTCACTGAGCGGGAACATCACAAGTTCTGTTGAATTATGTCCCAGGTTCATTGCAATAACATTAATATTTACATGGACAATGAAACTTCACTTAACTTGCATATGTCCTGTGTTGGGCAAGTGCCATTCTTTGCTTATTGGTCATGTGTGAATTTTTAGGTCTTCAATTCACAAATGACATAAATATTGATAGGTGTACTAACCTTAATTTTCACGAAGGCTTCATTACAGTCTTGGAGCAGATATTTAGCCTTTCTAGAATATATCCTCACAACCCCAAGCAACAAATGGCCAGAAGTTCGCAAAGCCATCTTCACTTTAGGCTTCAGAATGCCATCTACAGATTTCTCAATGTTTGTCTCAAATACGTGGGCCTTCGTTAGTTTCTTATCCCAGTGGGCCGCCAGCCAAATCTTGGCCAGCGGGCCCTTTTTGGCCAGCACAAAGTGTGCGTAAAACATTGTGGGTTCAACACTTTATCCAGCGAGCAATGTCATCAAGCTTATTCTGAAAATGATAAATACTATTTGGAATGCTTATCACAACAAGCAAATTGATATGATAAAAGACGAACATAATATGTATTACAATGAGAAAGTATTTGTACGCTAATTCTATCCAACGATCGACACGATCGTATCACTTTGGCGCCTATTCTGTTCATATGAATTTAACTGACTAATAACTTTTGTATTAGTGTTTCTACTCTTCTAATAAGCTATGAATCACTCGGTTTGTAGTTTACATAAAATCCATATAAAAATTACCCGATTATTTAGTCACAATTCAATAATTTTGCCTTTCAATCCTTTCACACACAACGTAAACATGACAACAATTTACGCTTTCAAGATGGCGGCAGTGTGACCATCTAAAAACTCATATTTCTTGCGCAACCGAACACAAAAAAATATAATTATGCGCTATTGAAATCTACCAAATCCTGTTAATTGACTATTCAACTAGAAATGCGACACGTAAATATATCTTCTGTACTAATAATAGCAGGCCTACTATTCAAGAACCGCGGAAAAATCGTTAACCTGTTTTTTGTGTATGGACTGACGATATCATGACGCCCTGAATTCGCTCAGTTTATTATGAGTAGCTTACAAACTTCTACCTCTAGGCATCTACACTACAATGTTAGTTTAGTAAATTGTTACAAAGCCAGAGACTACATTATCCGTTCACATTTGAAGGACATTATGTCCAAACACCAAGTAGTCATTCGTTACCCATGTTCCTCTAAATAATTACCAGTCTTACTACCTACTGGGCCCCGTTTTATCTCATCAACTAAAACTATTGTAGTACAGTACAAGTAACAATTATTGTGAAATAAAATAGCAACATTGGCCTAAACTGGCAACATTATTCAGAACAAGTGTTTCGAGATTTTTACTTGTAACAAGAGTACGAAGCCAGTGTCAGTGGTGTTTATGAAGTCTGTGAAAAACTTGTCATTGTAACTTGTTAGAATTTTCTGCTTATAAATAGTAAATTACAATTTATTACTTGTAGCTTTATGAAACGGGGCCCTGTAGCTCTACCATGAGTTGGCAACGTAAAACGTCATCGATAGCCGATACTCGCTAGCGTCTACACGATCGTCGATTGCGAGCTGATTTAATTGGCACCATGAGTCGTTAAAAAGGTGCTTTCGACAATTCGATACTCGTTAGCGGGTCTCGTGTCGATTTGGTTATTTCTTTATGTTGGCATTATCTAAGAACTAGCTTCACACGTATTATGTTGTCTTTTTCTATCAACGTACGTAAGAAGGAGAGCGTATGACGTCAATATAAACCAACAAAACAAAATAAGCTTAATTTACTTATCACTTACTGTGAACTCCATTACTTTCGAATTTATATTCATTATACGTAGCTGACAGCTCCTCTTTCGACTGGTATTTGCGGAGAAGAAGACAAAGAGAAAATTGTATGAAGAAGATATTTATTTTGTTTTGTAACAAGTACATACAATAAATAGTATATTAAAACCAGTTAAAAGTGTTTCTTTTTAAATCAAGAAATAGCGAAAATGAGCCCATCCAAATGTTTTTATGCTGGTGGAGTTCATGGAACTAGTAAGTACTAGTAACTTAGCCCGAATTAGTTTATTGATCAATTTTCTTACATTATTTCTACAATGATCTCTACTGTACTGTTGCTTTCTAATCATACACGACGACGATGTGAAAAATAAAGTAACAGGGATTATTGTATCTCTCAGACATACTAACCATACATAACCTCTATACGTACTTGTGTAAAAACATAATAATAACGTTAATTCCTACAATAACATAGGCCTTAGCCTTCGCTTCTTAATCTGGGAGATAAAGTAAACCTATAATAATAGTCAACACCTACATGAGTTACTTACATGTATTTTGTTTTAAAATTACAAATTATGTTTCTTGTAAACTTAATACTTACTTATACTTTACAGGAAATGGAGACCTTAGCAAGCCTGCTAATGGACCACTAGAGCTACTGGTACCACATCCTTTTCAAGCCGCAGGAGGACCCAGCCTCACAATCGAAACTACCAAAGCAGGCATTTGTGAAAGCTGACAATGAACGGCAGGTTTTCCAGCAAGATGCAGAGACAGCTTGATTTGAGGGACGGAGTTAGGAGAAAAACTAACTGATGTTATTGGAAAACGATAATTGTGTTGAAGTTAGCCTTCCTCAAATGTTTCCACAACTACCTATACATATTAGTTGTAATTAGATAATTAGTAATAGATGATTAGTAAACAATAAAACAAGTAAACTCATACTCATATTGTATTAAATAGGTACATGACGAGCCACCATGTTACTTTACCTTCCTAGCTAGACCCTACCTTCAAACAGAGGGTTGCCAGGTTTGATCCCTGGCAATGACAGACATATTTGGCCCGGAACTTAATGACACAGGGGAATTCTAATGGGGGTATGTGTGAATGTTATTATGATCCTAGTTTTAAAAACAACCATAGTAAATTATCTGATATTATTGTAAATAAAAAGCAGATAAATGATTTCTATACATGTTTGTAGCTTTTTAAATATAATCATTGTACCTGAATGATGTGATAGTAAAGATTAAGTTGATATATGGTTCCTATACGTTTAAAGGTAGGTGAAATAAAAGACATACATACTACATAAGTAAGACTAATGTTTTTGGTGAGTAGGCCATGATGTGGGCCACTCAGTTTTTTTCTGAACTATTCTGTAAGTTGTATGTTGAAATAAAATGTTTTGAATACAAATAAAGATGTTATTTATTATCACTAAATATTATTACTTATTCTCCAAGCTAATTGATCATGCAATGTCCTATACACTATCGGTTCACTGCAATTATTGCTTTCATCACCACTTCTCCACATTCATACGAGTAGGATTCTATGAAAGAAAGCAATTTTGTTAGTGTGCACATGAATTTGTGAGTTAAAGATATTGCAGAGACCATAAGGAATATTTTTGCTAGAGAAACATGACTACATCGTACAAAGAATAAGCCCTATAATTACAGTAACTTCACAAATTTCCACAACACATTTTACAGCTAATCCTTTTCGTTCAAATGTCAGTTAAAGAAGATATTTGAAGCATGTTTTAAAAACCTCCATACAGCTAACCTACTCAAACTGAAATGTTGAACAATAATAATTTTCCTAGCAGTAAAACTTCTGGGAAAAAAAGACTATTGTTTTATTGCTATTTAGTGATTCGCTTGTGCATATACTAAACTAAATTTCTCTAAACTATGGTAGTTTTTATTATGTTAATACTAAAATCCACATTCATGTTACACTTACAATGATAATTATAAACATAACTATTTAAATATGGGTAGTTTTACATCAGTTAGAATGGTTTAGAGAGCACGAACTTACATGATGGTTAAATTTGCACTAAACATATCCACAATTAAACAGAAATGGCAAATTTAAGTATTGTCACTTGCAAACATTATATGAATTTGGACATAAACATGAATAGATTATAATTAACAGAACAGATGATAATTTACTAAAAACAGATTTTAGTTTGCTAATTTAGTTTGGTGTTCTTAACAAGCGAATTACTACCAATGACCTGGATAACTTCCTGCCATAATATTAGTGCTCATCTTTTAAGCTTGGTGTAAATATTTCAAAATGTCTTCCATCAACACATCCAATTACCCTTGGGAATATAAATTTACTATTAAATCAAAGTGTCAGAAAACAGAGTGTCTGATAAAAATAGTCAATAGAAATTTCATTATATATAAAAAATATAGTAAGCTACCGTTGTTTTATAACATTCCTATCCTCTTTTGTGTTTGGAAACTTGATGATTGTATTTAAGATGTTTAGGTAGGTACATGGTTTACTCTAAGCAACAGTGATTTCTTCTATTTAGATACACTGATCTCTTATTCTTATTCGTTTTGGGAGTGATGAGGCCTGCACTGACGTCCCGCTTGGGGTGTTATGTGCATTCCACCCTGCCAACATTTGCTCAAGCCAGCCTAACTTCTTCACATAGAGGAGTAAGGCCTTGGGGCGCTAGCACAACTGTTGCAATGTAGTTTGAGATGTTGTATAAACAATCGTCGATGATGCTGATGATGCATCATGCGTTCTGGAGTAGACCTCCAGTAATCCTGTTTTTGCTCTAATATCTTCCGTAGCCCTGCAGTGCAGCAACACAGTCTGCACACTCTTGTCCTTCTGCAGACAGTCTCCAGATAGTGGGCTGTCCGTAGCTCTGATCTTGTGCAACTGGTAATTTAGATTACTGTGAGCAGTGATAATTCCCACCATTAGGCGAAGGTCCTGACGTTGTAATCATAGTAATTTGTTCGTAGTATTTTTGTTTAGGATTGGAAACATGGATTTCGCATGTTTACAGTCCTTCCTGTCATCCCAACAGTTTTGGTGTTTTCTTACTGTGTAGCTACTCAGGAGATTCTGCACACTGATCTCCTCGGAGTATTAATTATTCTGACACTGCCTCTTGGGAAAAATGATTTGCAGCTTCAAATACTTTTTGGGTGGTCCCCATGCTGTGCATAGAACAGCAATGCAAATAAAACCTGTAATGCAAAGATAAAAAAGTAGTATACCTATCTGGGTTTATAATAAAATAATAATAAATAGCCTGTAGTTTTATTTGTAAGTTATTAGCATAACCTCAAATATGTAAAAAATAAATATGTTTACAGCTTACCTTAGACCCTAGTGAGACTCTTTGTGATGGTATTAAATCTGTTGAATCCACAATAAATGTCTTCAAAAGCATACACAGGTAAGATGCTTTTAGAAAGTCTTTAAAGCTTTCTTCACTAAGGTTTAGTGGACATCCAACTTGTTTTCTCATTTCGGCTTGAAATTGGGAATTCTCGTTGCTGATCTCCATTTTCAGCTGCTGTCACCATATTCAAAGCCAAATAAATTATTCCTGCCAATTTTATCGTAATACAAATACAATTATTTGATTATGTAAGTATTTTAAATTGAAACTCGATAGGTTATTTTCCCTTTCACACGATTCCACACCTCAAAATTCTCGTGAGTGGCGTAGTCGCTAACGTCTATCGAAATTTTCGAAGGCGATTGTCAAAATAATGACTTATGGTACCGTTTGAGTGAAAATCCAAGCAAATCGCGTATAGTGCCACCAACTTATCTGTTCAGGTGGGCAAAATTGGAACTACAGTGTACATACCAACTAACTTTGGCGTTTATAATATTAGTAGGATTCTTTGTAGAATTTGCAAATTAATGAGTGGCTTGAAAGACTGCCCTATGTTTTGTTTCTCTTTTTTCTTGGTGAATTTCTTAGGTTGCAATACCAAAATTCTACACTAGCGACGCTGTCACCTGAACAGATAAGATGGTGGGACTGTATCGACATCGATTGTCGCTATCGACTCACGATTCGTTTTCGAAGCGACGACTGTTAATAAAATAAACTTGTGGTGCCGATTTTAGTTCTACAAGTGATCGCAAGGTGGCACTGTTCTTTTTTCATACAAATTTTCGTAGACAGTCGCTAGCGAGCATCGATTGGTGGCAATATTGTCAACTCATGGTAGAGCTACTGATATTAAGTGACAGACCCATAACAATTGCTGTATGTCTCAAATCTCTAAAGCTCTGCACGATATTACACTACGTTTGTCACCCAATTTTTATTTAGTCACCGCAAGGATTTCTAATGATTTTGTCTGCTGCGATATCCTATAAATCTAAATAGTCACTGTGTTTGCATGCTACTAAATAGAGGCAGAATATCTGGTATCGCAACGGTGCTCCCCACATAGTATGAGAGAGATGGAATCATGTTATTACATGGGATCATGTGTAGAGATATACTGTAAACGCCGTTGAATATGTTCTTAATATATGATAATTATTACAAATGTGTCTGAAAATCTTGATGTTAATGTTATATTCTGATTTCATAGTTGTTTCAAAAGCTTTAATTTTTATTCTAGAAGGAACTATAATTTTGTTTTATGGCCTTAAGCGTTTTAAATGTATAATCAATAAATTTTGTAATAAATAATTGTTGTCCAATTTATTGTCCTTTTCTTTAAAGGTCGTTCTTACAATGCAGTAAAATAGAAAATATCTTGTATTAACTGGAAAAAAAAATGTATGTGTTAATATCTGTCGACGTACTACGATAAAATTCTGGACTTCCATTACCCGCACCACACCAGCAATGAAAACAAAGGAAAAACATTCCATGCCTTACATACTTTACTAAGATCTCACTCGCACAGTTTAGTGATATTTTTCTTTATTAATGCATACCAAAGACAACTAGCGCATGATATCAATTTGTGAAGATTAACTGTCGAATGTCTCGACATACTCACGATACCACCTTTGCATGACACCACACAAGGTAATCTTTGGTGTCGATTACTCCGGACTTGACTTCCAGCAGACAACTGCTCGGGACAGCGGCTTGGGCGGCCGCTCAGCGCAGAAGCACGGGCAGTTGCTCAGCGCAGCAGCCCAGCGCAGCACTTTGGGCAGCCGCTCAGGATACCTGCTCGGGACAGCTGAAAAACAAATGAATGTGTTAATATCTGTCTACGTACTACGATTAAATTCTGGACTTCCATCACCCGCACCACACCATGCAATGAAAACAAAGGAAAACCATTCCATGCCTTACATACTTTACTAAGATCTCACTCGCACAGTTTAGTGATATTTTTCTTTATTAATGCATACCAAAGACAACTAGCGCATGATATCAATTTGTGAAGATTAACTGTCGAATGTCTCGACATACTCACGATACCACCTTTGCATGACACCACACAAGGTAATCTTTGGTGTCGATTACTCCGGACTTGACTTCCAGCAGACAACTGCTCGGGACAGCGGCTTGGGCGGCCGCTCAGCGCAGAAGCACGGGCAGTTGCTCAGCGCAGCAGCCTAGCGCAGCAGTTTGGGCAGCCGCTCAGGATACCTGCTCGGGACAGCTGAAAAACAAATGAATGTGTTAATATCTGTCTACGTACTACGATAAAATTCTGGACTTCTATCACCCGCACCACACCAGCAATGAAAACAAAGGAAAAACATTCCATGCCTTACATACTTTCCTAAGATCTCACTCGCACAGTTTAGTAATATATTTCTTTATTAATGCATACTAAAGACAACTAGCGCATGATATCAATTTGTGAAGATTAGTTGTTGAATGTCTCGACATACTCACGATACCACCTTTGCATGACACCACACAAGGTAATCTTTGGTGTCGATTGCTCCGGACTTGACTTCCAGCAGACAACTGCTCGGGACAGCGGCTTGGGCGGCCGCTCAGCGCAGAAGCACGGGCAGTTGCTCAGCGCAGCAGCCCAGCGCAGCACTTTGGGCAGCCGCTCAGGATACCTGCTCGGGACAGCTGAAAAACAAATGAATGTGTTAATATCTGTCGACGTACTACGATTAAATTCTGGACTTCCATCACCCGCACCACACCATGCAATGAAAACAAAGGAATAACATTCCATGCCTTACATACTTTACTAAGATCTCACTCGCACAGTTTAGTGATATTTTTCTTTATTAATGCATACCAAAGACAACTAGCGCATGATATCAATTTGTGAAGATTAACTGTCGAATGTCTCGATATACTCACGATACCACCTTTGCATGACACCACACAAGGTAATCTTTGGTGTCGATTACTCCGGACTTGACTTCCAGCAGACAACTGCTCGGAACAGCGGCTTGGGCGGCCGCTCAGCGCAGAAACACGGGCAGTTGCTCAGCGCAGCAGCCCAGCGCAGCAGTTTGGGCAGCCGCTCAGGATACCTGCTCGGGAAAGTCCCAAAAAAACAAATGAATGTGTTAATATCTGTCGACGTACTACGATAAAATTCTGGACTTCCATCTCCCGCACCACACCATGCAATGAAAACAAAGGAAAACCATTCCATGCCTTACATACTTTACTAAGATCTCACTCGCACAGTTTAGTGATATTTTTCTTTATGAATGCATACCAAAGACAACTAGCGCATGATATCAATTTGTGAAGATTAACTGTCGAATGTCTCGACATACTCACGATACCACCTTTGCATGACACCACACAAGGTAATCTTTGGTGTCGATTACTCCGGACTTGACTTCCAGCAGACAACTGCTCGGGACAGCGGCATGGGCGGCCGCTCAGCGCAGAAGCACGGGCAGTTGCTCAGCGCAGCAGCCCAGCGCAGCACTTTGGGCAGCCGCTCAGGATACCTGCTCGGGACAGCTGAAAAACAAATGAATGTGTTAATATCTGTCGACGTACTACGATAAAATTCTGGACATCCATCACCCGCACCACACCATGCAATGAAAACAAAGGAAAAACATTCCATGCCTTACATACTTTTGCAAAAACTCACTCGCACAGTTTAGTGATATTTTTCTTTATTAATGCATACCAAAGACAACTAGCGCGTTATATCAATTTGTGAAGATTAACTGTCGAATGTCTCAACAAACTCACGATTCCACCTTTGCATGACACCACACAAGGTAATCTTTGGTGTCGATTACTCCGGACTTGACTTCCAGCAGACAACTGCTCGGGACAGCGGCTTGGGCGGCCGCTCAGCGCAGAAGCACGGGCAGTTGCTCAGCAAAGCAACCCAGCGCAGCAGTTTGGACAGCCGCTCAGGATACCTGCTCGGGACAGCTGAAAAACAAATGAATGTGTTAATATCTGTCGACGTACTACGATAAAATTCTGGACTTCCATCACCCGCACCACACCATGCAATGAAAACAAAGAAAAACATTCCATGCCTTACAAATTTAACCAAGATCTCACTCGCACAGTTTAGTGATATTTTTCTTTATTAATGCATACCAAAGACAACTAGGGCGTGATATCAATTTGTGAAGATTAACTGTCGAATGTCTCGACATACTCACGATACCACCTTTGCATGACACCACACAAGGTAATCTTTGGTGTCGATTACTCCGGACTTGACTTCCAGCAGACAACTGCTCGGGACAGCGGCTTGGGCGGCCGCTCAGCGCAGAAGCACGGGCAGTTGCTCAGCGCAGCAGCCCAGCGCAGCACTTTGGGCAGCCGCTCAGGATACCTGCTCGGGACAGCTGAAAAACAAATGAATGTGTTAATATCTGTCGACGTACTACGATAAAATTCTGGACTTCCATCACCCGCACCACACCATGCAATGAAAACAAAGGAAAAACATTCCATGCCTTACATACTTTACTGAGATCTCACTCGCACAGTTTAGTGATATTTTTCTTTATTAATGCATACCAAAGAAAACTAGCGCATGATATCAATTTGTGAAGATTAACTGTCGAATGTCCTGACATACTCACGATACCACCTTTGCATGACACCACACAAGGTAATCTTTGGTGTCAATTACCCCGGACTTGACTTCCAGCAGACAACTGCTCGGGCGGCCGCTCAGCGCAAAAGCACGGGCAGTTGCTCAGCGCAGCAGCCCAGCGCAGCAGTTTGGGCAGCCGCTCAGGATACCTGCTCGGGACAGCTGAAAAACAAATGAATGTGTTAATATCTGTCGACGTAATACGATAAAATTCTGGACTTCCATCACCCGCACCACACCATGCAATGAAAACAAAGGAAAAACATTCCATGCCTTACATACTTTACTAAGATCTCACTCGCACAGTTTAGTGATATTTTTCTTTATTAATGCATACCAAAGACAACTAGCGTATGATATCAATTTGTGAAGATTAGTTGTCGAATGTCTCGACATACTCACGATACCACCTTTGCATGACACCACACAAGGTAATCTTTGGTGTCGATTACTCCGGACTTGACTTCCAGCAGACAACTGCTCGGGACAGCGGCTTGGGCGGCCGCTCAGCGCAGAAGCACGGGCAGTTGCTCAGCGCAGCAGCCCAGCGCAGCACTTTGGGCAGCCGCTCAGGATACCTGCTCGGGACAGCTGAAAAACAAATGAATGTGTTAATATCTGTCGACGTACTACGATAAAATTCTGGACTTCCATCACCCGCACCACACCATGCAATGAAAACAAAGGAAAAACATTCCATGCCTTACATACTTTACTGAGATCTCACTCGCACAGTTTAGTGATATTTTTCTTTATTAATGCATACCAAAGAAAACTAGCGCATGATATCAATTTGTGAAGATTAACTGTTGAATGTCTCGACATACTCACGATACCACCTTCGCATGACACCACACAAGGTAATCTTTGGTGTCAATTACTCCGGACTTGACTTCCAGCAGACAACTGCTCGGGCGGCCGCTCAGCGCAAAAGCACGGGCAGTTGCTCAGCGCAGCAGCCCAGCGCAGCAGTTTGGGCAGCCGCTCAGGATACCTGCTCGGGACAGCTGAAAAACAAATGAATGTGTTAATATCTGTCGACGTACTACGATAAAATTCTGGACTTCCATCACCCGCACCACACCATGCAATGAAAACAAAGGAATAACATTCCATGCCTTACATACTTTACTAAGATCTCACTCGCACAGTTTAGTGATATTTTTCTTTATTAATGCATACCAAAGACAACTAGCGCATGATATCAATTTGTGAAGATTAACTGTCGAATGTCTCGACATACTCACGATACCACCTTTGCATGACACCACACAAGGTAATCTTTGGTGTCGATTACTCCGTGCTTGACTTCCAGCAGAAAACTGCTCGGGACAGCGGCTTGGGCGGCCGCTCAGCGCAGAAGCACGGGCAGTTGCTCAGTGCAGCAGCCCAGCGCAGCAGTTTGGGCAGCCGCTCAGGATACCTGCTCGGGAAAGTCCCAAAAAAACAAATGAATGTGTTAATATCTGTCGACGTACTACGATAAAATTCTGGACTTCCATCTCCCGCACCACACCATGCAATGAAAACAAAGGAAAACCATTCCATGCCTTACATACTTTACTAAGATCTCACTCGCACAGTTTAGTGATATTTTTCTTTATGAATGCATACCAAAGACAACTAGCGCATGATATCAATTTGTGAAGATTAACTGTCGAATGTCTCGACATACTCACGATACCACCTTTGCATGACACCACACAAGGTAATCTTTGGTGTCGATTACTCCGGACTTGACTTCCAGCAGACAACTGCTCGGGACAGCGGCATGGGCGGCCGCTCAGCGCAGAAGCACGGGCAGTTGCTCAGCGCAGCAGCCCAGCGCAGCACTTTGGGCAGCCGCTCAGGATACCTGCTCGGGACAGCTGAAAAACAAATGAATGTGTTAATATCTGTCGACGTACTACGATAAAATTCTGGACATCCATCACCCGCACCACACCGTGCAATGAAAACAAAGGAAAAACATTCCATGCCTTACATACTTTTGCAAAAACTCACTCGCACAGTTTAGTGATATTTTTCTTTATTAATGCATACCAAAGACAACTAGCGCGTTATATCAATTTGTGAAGATTAACTGTCGAATGTCTCAACAAACTCACGATTCCACCTTTGCATGACACCACACAAGGTAATCTTTGGTGTCGATTACTCCGGACTTGACTTCCAGCAGACAACTGCTCTGGACAGCGGCTTGGGCTACCGCTCAGCGCAGAAGCACGGGCAGTTGCTCAGCGCAGCAGCCCATCGCAGCACTTTGGGCAGCCGCTCAGGATACCTGCTCGGGACAGCTGAAAAACAAATGAATGTGTTAATATCTGTCGACGTACTACGATAAAATTCTGGACTTCCATCACCCGCACCACACCATGCAATGAAAACAAAGAAACACATTCCATGCCTTACATATTTAACCAAGATCTCACTCGCACAGTTTAGTGATATATTTCTTTATTAATGCATACCAAAGACAACTAGGGCGTGATATCAATTTGTGAAGATTAACTGTCGAATGTCTCGACATACTCACGATACCACCTTTGCATGACACCACACAAGGTAATCTTTGGTGTCGATTACTCCGGACTTGACTTCCAGCAGACAACTGCTCTGGACAGCGGCTTGGGCGGCCGCTCAGCGCAGAAGCACGGGCAGTTGCTCAGCGCAGCAGCCCATCGCAGCACTTTGGGCAGCCGCTCAGGATACCTGCTCGGGACAGCTGAAAAACAAATGAATGTGTTAATATCTGTCGACGTACTACGATAAAATTCTGGACTTCCATCACCCGCACCACACCATGCAATGAAAATAAAGCAAAACCATTCCATGCCTTACATACTTTACTAAGATCTCACTCGCACAGTTTAGTGATATTTTTCTTTATTAATGCATACCAAAGACAACTAGCGCATGATATCAATTTGTGAAGATTAACTGTCGAATGTCTCGACATACTCACGATACCACCTTTGCATGACACCACACAAGGTAATCTTTGGTGTCGATTACTCCGGACTTGACTTCCAGCAGACAACTGCTCGGGACAGCGGCTTGGGCGGCCGCTCAGCGCAGAAGCACGGGCAGTTGCTCAGCGCAGCAGCCCAGCGCAGCAGTTTGGGCAGCCGCTCAGGATACCTGCTCGGGACAGCTGAAAAACAAATGAATGTGTTAATATCTGTCTACGTACTACGATAAAATTCTGGACTTCCATCACCCGCACCACACCAGCAATGAAAACAAAGGAAAAACATTCCATGCCTTACATACTTTACTGAGATCTCACTCGCACAGTTTAGTGATATTTTTCGTTATTAATGCATACTAAAGACAACTAGCGCATGATATCAATTTGTGAAGATTAGTTGTTGAATGTCTCGACATACTCACGATACCACCTTTGCATGACACCACACAAGGTAATCTTTGGTGTCGATTACTCCGGACTTGACTTCCAGCAGACAACTGCTCGGGACAGCGGCTTGGGCGGCCGCTCAGCGCAGAAGCACGGGCAGTTGCTCAGCGCAGCAGCCCAGCGCAGCACTTTGGGCAGCCGCTCAGGATACCTGCTCGGGACAGCTGAAAAACAAATGAATGTGTTAATATCTGTCGACGTACTACGATAAAATTCTGGACTTCCATCACCCGCACCACACCATGCAATGAAAACAAAGGAAAAACATTCCATGCCTTACATACTTTACTGAGATCTCACTCGCACAGTTTAGTGATATTTTTCTTTATTAATGCATACCAAAGAAAACTAGCGCATGATATCAATTTGTGAAGATTAACTGTCGAATGTCCTGACATACTCACGATACCACCTTTGCATGACACCACACAAGGTAATCTTTGGTGTCAATTACCCCGGACTTGACTTCCAGCAGACAACTGCTCGGGCGGCCGCTCAGCGCAAAAGCACGGGCAGTTGCTCAGCGCAGCAGCCCAGCGCAGCAGTTTGGGCAGCCGCTCAGGATACCTGCTCGGGACAGCTGAAAAACAAATGAATGTGTTAATATCTGTCGACGTAATACGATAAAATTCTGGACTTCCATCACCCGCACCACACCATGCAATGAAAACAAAGGAAAAACATTCCATGCCTTACATACTTTACTAAGATCTCACTCGCACAGTTTAGTGATATTTTTCTTTATTAATGCATACCAAAGACAACTAGCGTATGATATCAATTTGTGAAGATTAGTTGTCGAATGTCTCGACATACTCACGATACCACCTTTGCATGACACCACACAAGGTAATCTTTGGTGTCGATTACTCCGGACTTGACTTCCAGCAGACAACTGCTCGGGACAGCGGCTTGGGCGGCCGCTCAGCGCAGAAGCACGGGCAGTTGCTCAGCGCAGCAGCCCAGCGCAGCACTTTGGGCAGCCGCTCAGGATACCTGCTCGGGACAGCTGAAAAACAAATGAATGTGTTAATATCTGTCGACGTACTACGATAAAATTCTGGACTTCCATCACCCGCACCACACTATGCAATGAAAACAAAGGAAAAACATTCCATGCCTTACATACTTTACTGAGATCTCACTCGCACAGTTTAGTGATATTTTTCTTTATTAATGCATACCAAAGAAAACTAGCGCATGATATCAATTTGTGAAGATTAACTGTTGAATGTCTCGACATACTCACGATACCACCTTCGCATGACACCACACAAGGTAATCTTTGGTGTCAATTACTCCGGACTTGACTTCCAGCAGACAACTGCTCGGGCGGCCGCTCAGCGCAAAAGCACGGGCAGTTGCTCAGCGCAGCAGCCCAGCGCAGCAGTTTGGGCAGCCGCTCAGGATACCTGCTCGGGACAGCTGAAAAACAAATGAATGTGTTAATATCTGTCGACGTACTACGATAAAATTCTGGACTTCCATCACCCGCACCACACCATGCAATGAAAACAAAGGAATAACATTCCATGCCTTACATACTTTACTAAGATCTCACTCACACAGTTTAGTGATATTTTTCTTTATTAATGCATACCAAAGACAACTAGCGCATGATATCAATTTGTGAAGATTAACTGTCGAATGTCTCGACATACTCACGATACCACCTTTGCATGACACCACACAAGGTAATCTTTGGTGTCGATTACTCCGGACTTGACTTCCAGCAGACAACTGCTCGGGACAGCGGCTTGGGCGGCCGCTCAGCGCAGAAGCACGGGCAGTTGCTCAGCGCAGCAGCCCAGCGCAGCAGTTTGGGCAGCCGCTCAGGATACCTGCTCGGGACAGCTGAAAAACAAATGAATGTGTTAATATCTGTCTACGTACTACGATAAAATTCTGGACTTCCATCACCCGCACCACACCAGCAATGAAAACAAAGGAAAAACATTCCATGCCTTACATACTTTACTGAGATCTCACTCGCACAGTTTAGTGATATTTTTCGTTATTAATGCATACTAAAGACAACTAGCGCATGATATCAATTTGTGAAGATTAGTTGTTGAATGTCTCGACATACTCACGATACCACCTTTGCATGACACCACACAAGGTAATCTTTGGTGTCGATTACTCCGGACTTGACTTCCAGCAGACAACTGCTCGGGACAGCGGCTTGGGCGGCCGCTCAGCGCAGAAGCACGGGCAGTTGCTCAGCGCAGCAGCCCAGCGCAGCACTTTGGGCAGCCGCTCAGGATACCTGCTCGGGACAGCTGAAAAACAAATGAATGTGTTAATATCTGTCGACGTACTACGATAAAATTCTGGACTTCCATCACCCGCACCACACTATGCAATGAAAACAAAGGAAAAACATTCCATGCCTTACATACTTTACTGAGATCTCACTCGCACAGTTTAGTGATATTTTTCTTTATTAATGCATACCAAAGAAAACTAGCGCATGATATCAATTTGTGAAGATTAACTGTTGAATGTCTCGACATACTCACGATACCACCTTCGCATGACACCACACAAGGTAATCTTTGGTGTCAATTACTCCGGACTTGACTTCCAGCAGACAACTGCTCGGGCGGCCGCTCAGCGCAAAAGCACGGGCAGTTGCTCAGCGCAGCAGCCCAGCGCAGCAGTTTGGGCAGCCGCTCAGGATACCTGCTCGGGACAGCTGAAAAACAAATGAATGTGTTAATATCTGTCGACGTACTACGATAAAATTCTGGACTTCCATCACCCGCACCACACCATGCAATGAAAACAAAGGAAAAACATTCCATGCCTTACATACTTTACTAAGATCTCACTCGCACAGTTAAGTGATATTTTTCTTTATTAATGCATACCAAAGACAACTAGCGTATGATATCAATTTGTGAAGATTAGTTGTCGAATGTCTCGACATACTCACGATACCACCTTTGCATGACACCACACAAGGTAATCTTTGGTGTCGATTACTCCGGACTTGACTTCCAGCAGACAACTGCTCGGGACAGCGGCTTGGGCGGCCGCTCAGCGCAGAAGCACGGGCAGTTGCTCAGCGCAGCAGCCCAGCGCAGCACTTTGGGCAGCCGCTCAGGATACCTGCTCGGGACAGCTGAAAAACAAATGAATGTGTTAATATCTGTCGACGTACTACGATAAAATTCTGGACTTCCATCACCCGCACCACACTATGCAATGAAAACAAAGGAAAAACATTCCATGCCTTACATACTTTACTGAGATCTCACTCGCACAGTTTAGTGATATTTTTCTTTATTAATGCATACCAAAGAAAACTAGCGCATGATATCAATTTGTGAAGATTAACTGTTGAATGTCTCGACATACTCACGATACCACCTTCGCATGACACCACACAAGGTAATCTTTGGTGTCAATTACTCCGGACTTGACTTCCAGCAGACAACTGCTCGGGCGGCCGCTCAGCGCAAAAGCACGGGCAGTTGCTCAGCGCAGCAGCCCAGCGCAGCAGTTTGGGCAGCCGCTCAGGATACCTGCTCGGGACAGCTGAAAAACAAATGAATGTGTTAATATCTGTCGACGTACTACGATAAAATTCTGGACTTCCATCACCCGCACCACACCATGCAATGAAAACAAAGGAAAAACATTCCATGCCTTACATACTTTACTAAGATCTCACTCGCACAGTTTAGTGATATTTTTCTTTATTAATGCATACCAAAGACAACTAGCGCATGATATCAATTTGTGAAGATTAGTTGTCGAATGTCTCGACATACTCACGATACCACCTTTGCATGACACCACACAAGGTAATCTTTGGTGTCGATTACTCCGGACTTGACTTCCAGCAGACAACTGCTCGGGACAGCGGCTTGGGCGGCCGCTCAGCGCAGAAGCACGGGCAGTTGCTCAGCGCAGCAGCCCAGCACAGCAGTTTGGGCAGCCGCTCAGGATACCTGCTCGGGACAGCTGAAAAACAAATGAATGTGTTAATATCTGTCGACGTACTACGATAAAATTCTGGACTTCCATCACCCGCACCACACCATGCAATGAAAACAAAGGAAAAACATTCCATGCCTTACATACTATACTGAGATCTCACTCGCACAGATTAGTGATATTTTTCTTTATTAATGCATACCAAAGAAAACTAGCACATGATATCAATTTGTGAAGATTAACTGTCGAATGTCTCGACATACTCACGATACCACCTTTGCATGACACCACACAAGGTAATCTTTGGTGTCAATTACTCCGGACTTGACTTCCAGCAGACAACTGCTCGGGCGGCCGCTCAGCGCAAAAGCACGGGCAGTTGCTCAGCGCAGCAGCCCAGCGCAGCAGTTTGGGCAGCCGCTCAGGATACCTGCTCGGGACAGCTGAAAAACAAATGAATGTGTTAATATCTGTCGACGTACTACGATAAAATTCTGGACTTCCATCACCCGCACCACACCATGCAATGAAAACAAAGGAAAAACATTCCATGCCTTACATACTTTACTAAGATCTCACTCGCACAGTTTAGTGATATTTTTCTTTATTAATGCATACCAAAGACAACTAGCGCATGATATCAATTTGTGAAGATAAACTGTCGAATGTCTCGACATACTCACGATACCACCTTTGCATGACACCACACAAGGTAATCTTTGGTGTCGATTACTCCGGACTTGACTTCCAGCAGACAACTGCTCGGGACAGCGGCTTGGGCGGCCGCTCAGCGCAGAAGCACGGGCAGTTGCTCAGCGCAGCAGCCCAGCGCAGCAGTTTGGGCAGCCGCTCAGGATACCTGCTCGGGAAAGTCCCAAAAAAACAAATTAATGTGTTAAAATCTGTCGACGTACTACGATAAAATTCTGGACTTCCATCACCCGCACCACACCATGCAATGAAAACAAAGGAAAAACATTCCATGCCTTACATACTTTACTAAGATCTCACTCGCACAGTTTAGTGATACTTTTCTTTATTAATGCATACCAAAGACAACTAGCGCATGATATCAATTTGTGAAGATTAACTGTCGAATGTCTCGACATACTCACGATACCACCTTTGCATGACACCACACAAGGTAATCTTTGGTGTCGATTACTCCGTGCTTGACTTCCAGCAGAAAACTGCTCGGGACAGCGGCTTGGGCGGCCGCTCAGCGCAGAAGCACGGGCAGTTGCTCAGTGCAGCAGCCCAGCGCAGCAGTTTGGGCAGCCGCTCAGGATACCTGCTCGGGAAAGTCCCAAAAAAACAAATGAATGTGTTAATATCTGTCGACGTACTACGATAAAATTCTGGACTTCCATCTCCCGCACCACACCATGCAATGAAAACAAAGGAAAACCATTCCATGCCTTACATACTTTACTAAGATCTCACTCGCACAGTTTAGTGATATTTTTCTTTATTAATGCATACCAAAGACAACTAGCGCATGATATCAATTTGTGAAGATTAACTGTCGAATGTCTCGACATACTCACGATACCACCTTTGCATGACACCACACAAGGTAATCTTTGGTGTCGATTACTCCGGACTTGACTTCCAGCAGACAACTGCTCGGGACAGCGGCTTGGGCGGCCGCTCAGTGCAGAAGCACGGGCAGTTGCTCAGCGCAGCAGCCCAGCGCAGCAGTTTGGGCAGCCGCTCAGGATACCTGCTCGGGACAGCTGAAAAACAAATGAATGTGTTAATATCTGTCTACGTACTACGATAAAATTCTGGACTTCTATCACCCGCACCACACTAGCAATGAAAACAAAGGAAAAACATTCCATGCCTTACATACTTTCCTAAGATCTCACTCGCACAGTTTAGTGATATTTTTCTTTATTAATGCATACCAAAGACAACTAGCGCATGATATCAATTTGTGAAGATTAGTTGTTGAATGTCTCGACATACTCACGATACCACCTTTGCATGACACCACACAAGGTAATCTTTGGTGTCGATTGCTCCGGACTTGACTTCCAGCAGACAACTGCTCGGGACAGCGGCTTGGGCGGCCGCTCAGCGCAGAAGCACGGGCAGTTGCTCAGCGCAGCAGCCCAGCGCAGCACTTTGGGCAGCCGCTCAGGATACCTGCTCGGGACAGCTGAAAAACAAATGAATGTGTTAATATCTGTCGACGTACTACGATTAAATTCTGGACTTCCATCACCCGCACCACACCATGCAATGAAAACAAAGGAATAACATTCCATGCCTTACATACTTTACTAAGATCTCACTCGCACAGTTTAGTGATATTTTTCTTTATTAATGCATACCAAAGACAACTAGCGCATGATATCAATTTGTGAAGATTAACTGTCGAATGTCTCGATATACTCACGATACCACCTTTGCATGACACCACACAAGGTAATCTTTGGTGTCGATTACTCCGGACTTGACTTCCAGCAGACAACTGCTCGGAACAGCGGCTTGGGCGGCCGCTCAGCGCAGAAGCACGGGCAGTTGCTCAGCGCAGCAGCCCAGCGCAGCAGTTTGGGCAGCCGCTCAGGATACCTGCTCGGGACAGCTGAAAAACAAATGAATGTGTTAATATCTGTCGACGTACTACGATAAAATTCTGGACTTCCATCACCCGCACCACACCATGCAATGAAAACAAAGGAAAAACATTCCATGCCTTACATACATTACCAAGTTTCCATAGGTACCCATTCATATAGGGTTCATGTTGACAATTGTTTCATTTAAATCCTGAAGTACTTCCATACCACAGTGACGTGTCAATCATAGTGATCAATACCTCTCATGTTGCATACAAGTTATACAAGACAAAACATTGCCGTATAAAAGTATTAACACAGCGGTAACATTAACCTTATAGTTATTTATCTCTACAAGTAGCAGAACATTAATTTATTAAGACGAAAAAAAAATAAAAAAAAGTAAAAAAAAAAATTTGAAAAAAAAAAAAAAAATTACTAACAATCATTACGACAGTGTTTGCACTATACAAAATCACGACAAGGATTGACGTCACCGCAATAACGAACTCGGAGATGTTGACTTGTCGACGGTTGAAGGCAGAGTGAGCCACGACCGCTCTGCGCGCCGCCTTTTATACTTTTCGGTCTACTAGGCTTTTTTCGTTTCCAACAATATATATATATATCAGCGCGGATACAATAATTAGCCAATAATAATTAGCCTATAACAATTAGATTTGTTTAATTGATTTATTTGAATTGATTTATAAAACATAGATTCATACTTTTGAAATTGTTTACAGTAAATTATTCCAATTAAAATTAATAATATAATTATTCTCAAAATGATTTAAGTTTATTACGATGTACAATTAATTATAAAACATGCCATCACTTTGTATTGCAATCTTAATGTTTAAAACGACCATGGGCAAATACGCTGTAACCTATAAAATGGGATGGCACATTTGTATGGGGCAAATGAAATTACCTATGGGGGCTAATTTTTATAGTTGCCATTTAAAATATTATTCAAAGGTGGTAACACATTAAATATTTTGATGTGCCACCCGGCATGCTAGAAAAAAATTATTACATTTAAAATATTCTCTTTGGTTTGGTGGGTGTGTTATTGTTTGCATTCGGATTTAGTGCCGGTTTCAGTGATTTCGTTCGTTGTTAAAGTTCCTTGAATATAGCATTAAATCCACGTCGAGTTGAGCTTATGTTCCTCCGTGCCTTCAAAAAGTTATGTTACTTGCGATTAGGAACTTCGAGAAATTGACTTAGTTGTGTGTGATGTGAGAAATTCACTCTATATTATATTATAATAATTTGAGCAGAGACTCTATTTTAGTTTGTGATCATGTCGGAGAAAGAAAACAAAAGGAAATGCTTTAAATGCGGCCGCTCACCGTTCGCAGACAACGCATAATTGTTTAGATTTCCAAAGCCTGGCATAAATAACCTTATACGATATGTATATTTACTGATATTTTTATGGTCATGTCTGCGACTCTCCATATGTACTACTCCTCATATTATCAAACAATTGCTAATTCTCCTGATAGTTTATGGAACTAGCACAACAGACACTGGCAGAATTATGACAATAGTTGCAGACAGAAGCCTCTAAGAACTTCTATTTTTAAGCATTTTATCAGAGTCAAATCAAACAAGAATTAGCAAATCTGGTTAATTCTGAATCCTTAAAATTGACCTAACTAAGAAATCCAGAAACTACATATAGTGCGTTCGAAAAGGGTGTGGGCAAAAGTGACAAAAGCAACATTTTTGATCTTTACAAACGCTTTAACAAGAAAGCGCTCAACTGAGCATAAGACCTAAAATCGCATGTTTATGATCAAATACATAGCTGTCAAATAACAATTACAAACAACCATGCTTCAGACGTGGGTCAAAAATTACACTTTTTGGTGGCAAAAATTTCGCATTCCGAATGCTGAACAAAAAGAGACATGAATGACATTTTCACCCACAGATTCCCATTCGAACGCCCCTTATGAGCGTTATTAGCATTTTCGCTAAAAACGATCAGAAGTGATCTATTTGAATGCACTAAATATTATATTTCGTCTTTGCATCCATGTAGCTTTCCATTGGGAGTAATATTTCTAACTTACCTGTAGCCTGAGTCCCCATGGAAGTTAGATTAAAATAAATGATGTGTATGTTGTACAAGTTATACAAAATTTCACACAAATCTAGTTGTGTCATAGTACTTCATGCATGTGGGGGCTTAAAAGCTGTATCTGTAGCTGGATAAATATGATATAAATGGTAAATATTCACGGCATTGATAGAACAGTAGTGTTTCATAAAACGGTTAGGCAATTAGCATTTGGCTGCAACAAATATTTTACAGTACCCATTTCAGAATCAAAACAATATAAGTAACCCAAATAGAATTTTTATTAAGTATTTTTTTTGTACTTTCAGCTGTGAACTATGGGCCCAATACATACTCATCAACAACATTTCAAATGAAACTCCACAGTGAGCATAGAATGTTGTGTGAAAATCATTTTCTTGAAGCTGACTTCACTGATGATACTCTACAGAAGTTACAGAGATCTGCGGTTCTATGTGATGTAAGTTGCAAGTCAGTATTAAAACAAATTTATGTTGTGACTGTAAGCTAGATATTGATCACCGTCTCACCTATTGGTATTTATCCAAAGGTTTTCCTGAACAGATCGCTCTTAGCGATTACACAGCCTACTGAACTGACGATGGAAAATAGGCAGGGTAACACACACACAATGCCTTTCCACCAGTGAGGAGGGGCTCAAGCTGAAAGAGAGTTAACCCATGGTATTGCTGCTCAGTAGTCCATACTGTTCCGTCCATGATTGCTGCTTCAATTGGTAGGGCAGAAGTGTACTTGCTACTTGAGGGTAGTAGGTAGCTAGCTAGATCAGCATTCGCAAAATGTTCTACTGCCATGGGGTACCAGGTACCTTCTGATTAGCAGTCAATAGGTGTAATCACTTCGCTACCACAGCTCCAATATCCAACGCCTAATTCAATTAAGACCAAATTAAAAAATTATATCTGTGGTTTAAATATTATTGGTGTTTGCAAAAATTTCAAATCTATTTTTGTTACTTATTGAACTAGGCAGTATATGTATATATATATATTATGTAATAAGAGTTCCTATCTATCTGTATTTGTTAGTTTAGTTATATATTTTCAATACCTTTTCATCTGTAACTCATTAGTTATTTTTTTCCAGAATGAACCACAATTGCCCGAGTATACAATAAGGCCTCAACCTGGTCCTTCACATGGGGTCTTACAGGAAGTGACCATTGGTGCAAATAGTGAGCCTAATGTTGGGACATCTTCAGATGCTCAAGTGCAAACAATAGTTAAACCAACTTCAGAAAGAGAGAAGTTTTTGTATGCCAAATGTAGCAAATATATGCGAAAAATTTGCCAACTGCGCAATCGCGTTAGACATCTGAAATCAAAAGATATTTTAAAACGTGTGACAGATGATGTATCCATAAATAAGTATATATAAGTCAGTTGCCATCACCCAGTACATTAAAAAGTCTACTCAATAGAGTACCTTTTAATGCTGGAATCAATCAACCAGTTTTTGAAGTCCTTGAAGGACTATTATATAATATATATTTTAAAACGTGTGACAGATGATGTATCCATAAATAAGTATATATAAGTCAGTTACCATCACCCAGTACATTAAAAAGTCTACTCAATAGAGTACCTTTTAATGCTGGAATCAATCAACCAGTTTTTGAAGTCCTTGAAGGACTATTATATAATATATATTTTAAAACGTGTGACAGATGATGTATCCATAAATAAGTATATATAAGTCAGTTACCATCACCCAGTACATTAAAAAGTCTACTCAATAGAGTACCTTTTAATGCTGGAATCAATCAACCAGTTTTTGAAATCCTTCAAAATTACACAAAGACACAAAAGCCTTCAGACAATGAATACACATTAATGTTTGATGAAATGTCATGTCAACATCTCAATTACAACCCTAAAGAAGATGTAATTGGAGGATTTCAGGACCATGCTTCACAGGGAAGATCCCCCTTATTGCAGCATATGCATTGGTGTTTATGGTTGTGGGGATATGTAAGAAAGTTAAACAGCCAATTGCCCATTACTTTTCAAGTGGGTTTTCTACTGCAGACAGACTGGCTGTGCTAATTAAAGAGGTAAGTATTTTTTTTTAAACACCTGCCTTAGAATGTCTTAAAAGGCGACTGAAGTCTCATAGGCAGAAAAGTGAGTCTAGTAGGCAGCAGTCAGCAGTGTGGCAAAACCCTATTACCTAAAATAATACTAAAACCAAATTATATTCCTTGTTGTGTCCATTCATATTACAGAAAAACATATGGTATCGATTGACCCTACATGTGTAGGGATGATGATGACAACCTTTATATAATACTGGCTACGCTCTGTCTGCATGGTGATGGATGATGATAATGATGAATCAAAATATATATAGCCTATGTTATTTAGGGATTACATAGTATAATGGAGAAAGTATTTTTGAAATTGATACGAGTTGTTTTAGAGTCTATTCATTACAGACATACAAAAATGCAAATATTTCTTCTTGATATTATTATTAGTTTCTAAATTGTACACCATTATCAATACTTTTGCATAACAGACCCAATGTGAATAGTTATCACATCAGTTAGAATAATTGTTCATTATTTATCATTTCAGGTTCTATAAAAGTGCCATGAGGTGGGAGTAAATATTGCGGCCATTGTGTGCGATATGGATGTCGTAAACAGGCGAGCCCTCACTATCTTGGGTGCATCACTGCAACACCCTTATATACACCACAATGGCAAACAAATCACAGCACTTTTTGATGTACCACATTTATTAAAATGCTTTAGAAACTTGTTTTTAAAATATGATATTGAATGTGCTACAGACATTTTATCAAATGACAATGAAGGAAAAGGTAAAGGGTTCTCATACATATTTTTCACTCTTGTGTGTTCTTATCTTTTGGGTTAACTGTTGCATATTGTTTTTTTCTAAAACCCTTAGCAGAATTACGAATCTGGCCCAATGTGAATCAAGTGAAACTCAAACAAACAAACAAAAAAATATGATATTGTTATGAAATTACTGCTTTTATTTTAGTTTGATAACTATTTTTCTTCATGGTACATATTTCTTTTTACAGGAATTGCTAAATGGTCCCACATAAAGGAATTTTATGAAATTGATAATACTAACCCAAACTTTGTGTATGCACCAGCTTTGAAGAAGGATCACTTAGAGCCCAATTCAAAACAAAAAATGAAGGTTAAATATGCAGCACAAGTTCTTAGCCATTCCGTAGCAGGAGGAATGTTAGCCAAAGTAGCTAAAGGTATGTAAACTAGATAGGTAGGTACTTTCTTTATTGCATGATAGCATGGTGAATGTTTATTTTTAATGTTTTGAAGTGATGAAGTAGAGAAGACCGTACCTGATAGGATGCATCATGCCTGTTCATTACAGTTGCAGTATCACCATTCTGTGGCTCTAAACTGCGCTCATCACTTAGAGACATTAGTTTTTAAATCTCATGCACACAGTAATTTGATTTGAAGGATATGTACCTACATCTTTAGGCTGACTAGAGCCTACAGCTGTCATGGCTGTCCCCACATCTTGCATGTAATGTATGGACACTCGTGCAACGTGAGCGTAATTTGCTGCTACAGTAAAAGTTGCTTGAACATCCCTATACATACAGTATATGTATAAATTCTGTCAGGCAACTTGAGAGCTTAGTTCAATGTTAGTAAAATGTCAATGACCCCCAACTACATCAAAATATTAACAGATGTGATAGCAGGTTACAGCTAGTATATTAACTCAAAAATGTGTAACAATCAAAATAACAAAGTTCATTTGAAGCAAACATTTATTTAATCACCTTACTCTTATTTTCAGACCTTACTGTGGACGCAGCTGTAACAGCAAATGTCTATTTGATTGTCTTAACAGCGATTGCTCGGATTTACGCAGAGGAAAAGCTCATGCAACAAATTTAAAACATTCAAGTCCACATTTAAAATGCTTAGAAAAATTTAAAAGATTTTTTTCGTCTATTAAGTATATTGGAAGCCCACGTAAGACGCCATCACAAGAAGGTTGGATATGGACTCTCAATGCCATTGAGAAATTGTGGAGGAGCTTGGTGCAAAAACACCACATCACTAGCCTTGCCACTAGGCGATTACAACAAGACCCTATTGAAAATCTTTTTGGCTGCATTTGTGGCAACTGTGGATCCAATTCCAACAACATGCAGCCAATTTGTAGCTGGCTTAAAAACTGCCATATTATCAAATATGTCTCATACAAAATTGTATCACTTCAGGAAACTGTGAAACTGATAATAGCCTTATAATTAACAATTTTGAAACACTATCTATCCGTTTCACAGTCCACACCATAGCATACATTTGCAAGGACAGAGCCTGAATTTCTGTCCTCAATTGAATTACCTCAAGTTGATGATGCCATACAAGACAACAATGCAGAAATCAGGCATGTGCATATGTGTGTGGATTCGTAATGAAGAGGATGCCTAATTGTGAGAATTGTAAAAAAGCATTAATATCAACAAGTGTTGAAAACTTTCATTTGTTTGTGGAGTTTAGAGAGTACTCAGAGTTTAAAAAAAGTTTAAATTATGTTACAAAAGAAATGGTCGTTTGTGTAGAACACTGCGCTACCCTGATAAATGAATTTCTCAGAGAAAAAGCTCCCACGATTTACTTTAAAAAAAACATATCTGAGCACATGTGAATTTCTATTTCCTGAACATTTGTATGGAGCACAGGAACTCAAATGTATGCACCATAATTAGTAGTGTTTTTACTATATGTATAAGAAGATACTGTGTTCTAAAAAATAGAGTGTTTGCTGGCGAACCATCTGCAGCTGCACTGAAACGCAAAATAAATATATTATTACATAAACAAAATGTGTTCATATAAACTATGCTTTGCTATAATGCTTGTGTTAATATTTTAGTCTGCTGCAACCAGGCATTAATAGATTCATGTGTGCAGTGATTTCGTCTGTCCCCTATATTGTGACATTAGTTCATTAAAACTTGTTAAGCCTGCAGTTGCAGTATAGTTGTCAGTTTGTGATTTTAATATAGGCCTGTTTCATAAAAAAGGTAACAATGTAAATAATGTCTCATGTATGTCTACCAAGTTTAGATGATGTTATTATCAATGATAATTTTACATATTATATGCTACCATAGACCATATTGGTATATTATACGACACAAGTGAGCTAAGTTGATTGTACCTAAGGCAGTAGTTAAGCCGTCAAGCAAACATTTTTTTACGATATAACCATCATAGTTATTTGATTAATAGTGAGTGACAATCTCTTATATTATTATAGATCCTTTATTATATTATTATTATAACATTTATTATTGATTTAGGACCAGAAAGGAGTACTCATCACGAATCAGTAAACAAAATAATGATTATGAATGTTGGTTATGAAAAAACAAAGCCCGTCGTCCATCCAATCCTAACCTAACTAAGCCAGGTATTCTATAAAATGTTCTTAAATCACGCACGATGTGCCGCATTAAGGCGGCATGGATGAGAGATGAAACTAGCATTAGTCGTCAGCGATGAGAGTCAAATGTAACACGTTATTTAAGTGTAGTATTATAACGTAACACATTGGTAACTTTTCTCGTTACCTACTAGTCATGTGCACTAAAAGAATCTAAATCTAGAGAACGATAAATACGTAATTATCCAGTTTTAGTATAAATGGACAATCCAGGACCCTGAAATCCCAAAAAGATGCTTCCTTCACTACACCAAACCCAAGCGAGCGAAGCTGCTGTTGAGTCAATTGGTTCGTTATCAAATTCTGTGTAGAACGGCACCAATATTGTCAATGTAATCAAATTTAAGCAAAAACAGATTGTTCCGTAGAAAAAACAAATCGTTGATTGAGTATCGGTTTGAAACTAGTTCAACTGAGAATAGTTTATCAACAATGCTCAAGCAAAGATTATAATCTCAAGTATTGATTAGATGATCAGATCAGATATCAAACTGTATTTGAGTTGCATTCTGGAACACGGGACTTAGGTACTTAGATTTTTCCAGGGCCGAACTAAACACAATGACACTGTGTTTATTATTTTCTTTTCCGGTTTTTCTGTTACAACGAGACCATATTACTAACCTTCGCACCAGAACTTATAATGTACTAGCTGCGTTCCGAGGTTTCACCCATAAATGATGATGAAGATAATTATGATGACGTCAAAGTCAAAATAATTTATTCAATTTAGGCATCAAAGTATCTTTGCATCAAAGACGCACTTGTGAACGTCAATTTTTCATTATAATGTAGGTACTTTAAAGCCTACCGCCGCGTTCCAAAATACATAGAGCCAACCGAGAAGAAGCGGCAAGAAACTCGGGGCCATTCTTTTTATATAGATGTTTTTACAATGTTTTTACTTAGGTACTACAAATATTAGCACCAGTGTGTTGCCTTACAAAAGAGAACATAATAGTGGTATCAGTAGGGCAAGACACGCTACACTTTGACATCTTAGTACACGAGTAGATAGATCCTGGAGTGATCAGTCCCAAGCTGTTTTATCCTCCAAGTAATCCGAAATTTTGTAATAACCTTTTTGACAGAGTTTACTTTTAATAGTAATTTTAAACTTATTAATAGGCAAATCTCGGATAACATTGGGAACTTTATTATAGAATCGTATACATTGTCCCATAAAATAATGACTTATTCGGTGGAGACGCGTTGTATGTACGGATAGCTTGTGCTTATTTCGCGTGTTAATGGAATGAGCATCACTCCTTTTATCAAAACTGTTAATGTTTTCTTTACATACATTAGATTTTCATAGATAAACTGAGAGACAACAGTTAGAATGTTTATGTCTTTAAATTTCTGTCTAAGGGAAACTCTGGGAGCCAAACTGTAGATCGCTCGTATAGCCCTTTTTTGCAGTAAAAAAATAGAATTAATATCTGCAGAACATCCCCAGAGCAGTATGCCATAAGTCGCTATGGAAATAACTAAAATAAACTATTCTAGCTGTGTCTACATCAGTTAATAGTCTAATTTTTTTAACAGCATAAGCTGCTGAACTGAGCCTACTAGACATTTTTTAAATGTGGGGACCCCATTGCAATTTAGCGTCTGTAGTAATTCCTAAAAAGACTGTTGACTCCACAAGGTCCAACCCTGTTCCATTCAATTGTATATTGGATTCTACTTGTCTCACATTTGGTGTCGAGAACTTTATACAATTAGTTTTCTTCTCATTGAGGAGAAGATTATTTGTATTGAACCTATTCACAACTTTAGCTAATGCATTGTTAACATCGTCATAGTTTAATAACTGCCTTTTAATTTTAAATAACAGTGAAGTGTCATCTGCAAACAATACAATCTCGTGATTCTTCTCTACATAATAAGGTAAGTCATTAATATAGATTAAAAACAAGAACGGCCCTAGTATTGAACCTTGTGGAACGCCCATTGAGATTATAGAGCCGGGCGATTTTTTACCATTTATGTCAACCCTTTGAATTCTACCATTTAAATATGAAGTCAAAAGGTTGAGAGCCATGTTCCTAATACCGTAGTGTTGTAATTTCCTGACAAGTATATCATGTCGGACGCAGTCAAATGCCTTAGATAACTCACAAAAAACACCTAAGGCATCTTGAGAGTTCCCCAGGCATCAAACACATCTTTTATTAGTTCTATACCTGCGTCTATAGTAGAGCGATTAGTAGGGGAGAATTGGGGCTTCTGCCTCACACTCTCGCTTCGCTCGAGTGCGATGCAGAAGCCTCAATTCTCCAGCACGACATCGGCCGACCTACCGCATCGTATCATGTCATGGCAAGCCGATGCGCGATGCTAACGTGCTTAATTATTATCGGCGCGCGATAGCGCATCGAGTGTCTCGAGTAAGACACCGCGCGTGCCGAGGCGATACGCGATACAATGTTTTCATTTGCGTGAAAGCTATTTTGTTACACGACTGGTTGATGTAACTAAGAGATCTTTCCTGTGTAAAGGAGACTAATCAATAATATGCTCGCCTCTATTCGGTTTGCAATGCGTTTTGATACTGCTGCGGTTTGTATAGAGACTGCATAACATTTAGTTGTAAAACATTTGACTTATGTAGTAGCCTTACATGTCTATCTAGGTCACAGTTAGCTTGTTTTGTAATCGTCCATGTATTAAATACTAGAAAGATTGATTCATATAAAAAATCTCTCCAGGGGTTGCTTTACGGAACTCTAGTCTCGGAAAATAACATAAAATATTTATCCATCGTATCCACGTAAAATATAAATCCAGCCTTCGTCATTTCACTTGACTTCCAATGTTTTTATTTTTTAGGTCAGAGTGACATCGTTAGATTATGAGATAGTAACATTTTATATTATTGACGTTCACCTGATGGCCATTAAACACATCTGCTCATAACAGTAACAGATCCACATAAAACTTTGATCGACAAGATTTTGTACCGCCCTGCGCTGCGCTCCACACCCTCGTAGGCAAAAGATGTTATGCCTCACAATGCCCAATAATTTCACTGTCTACCATGCACTTCAAACCAAACACAGCGATGCTGGCACATAGCTGCTTGGTGGCGGAATAACTCGCAAAGCGGTGGTGTCTACTCAGACGAGTTTTAGCATACGAAAAAATCACCTAGTAAATGCTAAGAACTTTTATAGTAGGTAGGTAAAACTAAACTTTAGATCTTTATAGTATGTGAACTAACAGTTATAACTGTAATACTTAGACGTTTGTGCGATGTTAGCAGCCAAGATTGATAAGGTTATTTTCAATTAAACAACGTAATAACTACAATAATAACCTTGAAGCGATGATAACTCAATGGTTGGCGTGGTCGGCTAACGTCCCGAAAGGCGCGGGTTCGAACCCCAACAATGAGCATGAGCTTTGGAGACAACATCGTGAGGAAACCATAGCATGGTGGTAGGGCATTTTCTAGCTCGTGATCGCCTGGCTAGCTACCACCCTCTTGTAGAAAATCTGTTGACAAACACCTGATGGTGTGTTCCGGCAGCCTCACTCGAGAGCCAGTGTGCCATTACAGCTGGTAGCATTTGCCACCATCTTCGGCTACAGCGTCACATAACATCAAGTGACCTGGTAGCCAAATACCTAGACTGTGAACTGTAAAAAAAAACAAAACAAAAAGTGAATAGAATATTACTAGTTCTTGAAGTGTAGAAGTTGCTTTTTAAGGGGTATAATTTATTATGTGTCGCATAGATGTAATTAATCAAAATATAGTTTTAAATTCCCTACAGAGCCAAACAGTATATAGGGGCTTGTTTTTGGAACATTTTAAATTATCACTTTATGTATCTTATCTGTGAACAATAAGTAAAGCATAGACCGAGGTTTAAGGATAATTAAAATTTAGTTTAAGAATATTTAGCACAAAATTGTGATTTCATTATGTTTGTGACTGAAAATAAGGAAGGGCTATGCATCAAAATACCAAATAATTAGTAATTATTAGGATTTATTTCAAGATATGGGTGGTTTTAGACCAGATAAGTACATGCGACTTCCTTATAAAAATTTCGTCTCAGGTATCCGCGACGGCGAGGCGCCGCTAACATAAATGGAATTGTGAATAAAGCCTCGACCACGGTGAGCGTTCAATGCTTAAATAAATTTAATCTGTATTCGCATGCGGCATACAGTTCATTACGATCAGTATCATATAAATAACATGTCAGCACTTCAATATAAAAATTATGAAATGGTGTGTGTGTGTACGCGGTTTAATAAAGTGATGTTATAAATAGATGTGCATCGAATAATTTGCTCATATATTTTATTGTTCTGCGATCTGTGAAGTGACATTTGGATCGGAAAGTATGTAAGTGTTTTTTTTTAATTGCCCCTCAAATATGTTAACATTTCTATCCTGAATAATTTTAGTTTAACTTCAAATTAATAGTAATCATCATGAACTATTCCTTAGACAATATTGTTTTAAAATATTTGGCTATAAATTATTAATTTTTGATTTTTTTTATCACTTAAAAATCAGCCTAAATTCTTAACTTAGTAATTAATTTAGGTACTTATTTTGACATCATTTTTGATGGTATTTTTATTTGTTGTTTTTTTATACATTGAGCTTTCTTAACGATTGATAATTTCGATTTCGCAGGCCGGGTTGGTCGCAAAACCCTTTCTGGGCTGATGAAACGGACGCTGAGTCCGATGTAGAAGCGGGTGGTAGTCTACCGCTAACACAAGCAGCTCCACCTCCATCGGAAAAGAAAAAAGAAGGCGGTGCGAGCACTGCGAACAAGAAACGAGCCAACAGCACTTCGTCAGCGCCGAAGAAAAAGAACAAGACGGTTGAAAAAAACTCTGAAACTGAAGATTTGTCCCTAGGACAAAATTTATTTCTTGAGGTAAGATACATTTTGTTATCTATTTACATTATTTCATAGTGAGTAATATTATAATATATTATTTTTGTACTCAATTGCACTTATCACATATAAACTGAATTGAATATGGTGTCATTAAACGCTTGTGCATAGAGTGGTCTAAAATTAAAATATTTTGATACTTCTGTACTACGAGTGTGTGCGATATTTAATTGAAATCCTTACAATAACTTTATTTCGTATATTTTAGGAGGCGGTTGAAAGCAGCTTGAAGCAGTTGAAGCCGGTTCGAGCGGCATCACTGCAAAGCTTCTTGTCTCAGCGCGGGGCGAGCGGCTACACAACTCAGCGAGATCTCGTAAGAGCTGGTGAATACTACATCGAATTGAGGGTTTACAACTGTCGTGAAGCGGAGACCGAGCCAGCCGACGAGCGTTGGAAGAGAGCGCTCGTCACCCTCAAGCTGTGCACTGATGCAGACACAGCTGTCTGGCGCGCTGTGTCCAGCCTTGTGCAGGCTGGTAAACAAGAATTTAAATCTATTCAGCCTATTATGTATCCGAAACCGCGCTGATGATATTTTTACATTTTTATAAATAAATACCATATATCTTTCGATTTTATAAGCCTAATTTACTTACTTTTGTTTCCTTTACAGCATACATATATGAAATACTGAAATGTCAAATGCAAATACTGAAATACAAATATTGAAATTCAAATACTGAAATTATAAACTCAAAATTTGAAATGACAAAACTGATTTAAAACTTAATTCATATATTATTATTTTTTATCAATTAAACATTATTAAGCAGATTTTGTAATTGAATGTTTCAGTTCCTAGTTGATTTCATGGCTTGGCTGTAAAAAAATAATTAGTTAATCATAGTTGTTACGTACTTACCTTGGTTTATTTACAGCTCACAAATATCAAATACTGAAATGTCAAATGCAAATACTGAAATACAAATATTGAAATTCGAATACTGAAATTATAAACTCAAAACTAGAAATGACAAAACTGATTTAAAACTGAATTCATTTTTTAATTCATAATTGAATGTAACAACATTGACATTTCAGTAGCTAGTTGATTTTTGTGGTTTGGTTGTAAAAATATTATAATTAGTTAAACATAGTTGAAGTTAATTTAGCACTTATTTACATATCAGAAAAACAGAAATCTATGAACATAGCCTACTTTATCTTGCTCTTCTATAATTAATATGACTATGAAATTAATTCACTATTTGAATAAAATCTAAGCGTTATAACTATATAGAGACTGAGATTTACTATTTTGAATATTGATACGCGGGTCGCATTCTGAGTAGGATCAAAATGGTATTTTGTAATGAGTGCGGGGTTTATGTTTCTCACATATCTTCACATAAAAAGTCACTTTATCATAAATCAAAGTGTCTCCTTAACTCAGAGTTTCAAAATGTGCATATAATCGCTAGCGCCTTCAAAAACAGAATAGTGAGTTACAGAATAAATCCTGATACGGAAGATATCATCACAGCGCCTGAAATTTTCTTGAATAATATTTGCGCAACGGTCAATGAACTAATAAGAAAGTCCTTGTCTAAACACAATGCTTTAAAAGTCAATATGGAACTATTTGTGTCATATTATTTACCAAAAAACAATGAAAAGTCTATAAAGTCTTTTAACGTTCAATTTACTACAGTATTTCAAAATACGGATTTACCTTCATTTTACAAAGAATTTTGTGAAAAGTTGATATCTAAATGCTCAGAATTTGAACAGTCAGAATCCGGATGGGCGATAGAATCTGTCAATTATTTAGAATTGAATATTAACAAATACAACCCATTAAGAGCGGGTACTTATATTAAATTACCGAATAAAATACAAAATACTAAGTCATGTATAAACATTAATAATGTGAATGATAAAAAATGCTTTTTATGGAGCATTATTGCGCACATGTATCCTGCAAAGAGAAATCCAAACAGAGTAACATCATATCCGCACTATGAAAACATTCTGAATATTTCAGGTATGAAGTTTCCTGTGAGTTTAAGTGATATTAAACTATTTGAGGAGAACAATCCAAATATTTCTGTAAATGTGTATGGCTTAGAGAAAAACTGTGATGTGTCCGGACCTCTTTATAAAACAGCTCATCGAAAATTAACACATGTGAACTTACTTTTAGTGCAAAATCATAGTCAAAACCACTACTGCTTGATAAAAAATTTTGAAAAACTTATACATAAGCAGCTTACAAAACACAGAAGCAAAATATTTTTATGTGATGAGTGTTTTGTTTATTTCGAATCGCAAGAAAAACTTTATGGCCACATTTGTGCGCGAGTTAAAACAGTATTGCCTCCTTCAGGAAGTAAGTTATCGTTTTCACACTTTGAAAGAACTCGAAATATCCCAATTGTAATATACGGTGATTTCGAAAGTTTACTTAAAGAATATTCTGATAAAAACAAATCACAGCATGTTGAAGGAATACAAATACATGAAGCCACCTGTTTTGCTTATTACATATGCTGTAAATCTAGACCGTCTCTGAACAAGTTTGTTAGTTATCGAGGTCCTGACTGTGCAAAAGCATTTGTTGAAACTCTTTGTAATGATGTAATGGAATTACACCAAATATTATCAACAAATGTAGATATGGTGTCATTAACCGAAAATCAGAAAAAAACTCACGAAAGCGCGACTGCTTGTCATCTTTGCAAGAAAGCTTTTATAAAAGGTGATATAATTTGTGCAGACCATGACCATTTTACCGGATATTATCTAGGCGCTAGCCACAATACGTGCAACTTAAACGCGACAATATGTAAATTTATTCCAATTATATTTCACAATCTTACCGGATACGACTGTCATTTATTTATTAATGAATTGTCAGCTATTGTTGGTCGAATCAATTTAATCCCAAAAACAAAGGAAAAATACATATCATTCACTAAGTTCATACCTGTTAATGCCAAAAATGCTGCACAGCTAAAATTTATTGATTCTTTTAACTTTTTAAGTTGTGGATTGGATAATTTAGCAAAAACATTACATCCTGATGATTTTATTAACTTGAAGCACTTTTATCCTGATAAAAAATCATTTGATTTATTGCGTAGAAAAGGTATATATTGCTATGATTATGTTAATTCTTTCGAGCGATACAATGATATGTGTTTACCGGAAAGAAATTGTTTCTTTAATAAAATGACATCTGAAGAGATTTCGGAAAAAGATTACGAACATGCTAAAACTATTTGGAAAGAGTTTCAAATACAAGATTTAGGACAGTACACTGACTTATACTTAAAATGCGATGTTTTACTGTTATGCGATGTATTTGAAAAATTTAGATCAATGAGCCTGACTCATTATAATTTAGATCCTTGTCATTATGTATCCTCCCCATCCTTAAGTTGGGACGCAATGTTACTGTACACCAAAATTGAGCTTGATATGATTTCCGATGTTGAAATCTACCAAATGATTGAAAAAGGTATAAGGGGAGGTCTTGCACAATGTAGTCTACGGCATTCGAAGGCAAATAATAAATACTTGTCTGATTATAACAAAAATGAGCTAGATTCCTACCTTGTATACCTTGATTGTGTAAATTTATATGGCTATGCAATGATGAAATGTCTACCAATCAAGAATTTCAAATTTTTGACAGATGACGAGTGTATAAGATTAAAAGAGAATATTAAATTTATATCAGATAATAATAATCAAGGGTACATACTTGAAGTAGATCTCGAATACCCGACAGAAATTCATGATTTACATTCAGAATTACCATTTGCACCTGAAAAATATATTCCGCCTAATGGAAAATGCGAAAAACTAATTGCAAATTTGCATAATAAATGTCAGTATGTTATACATTACACACATTTAAAAGAGTGTTTAAAACATGGTCTAAAGCTCTTGAAAATACACAGAGTTTTAGTTTTTGATCAGAAAGAGTTTTTGAAACCTTACATAGAACTAAACACAGCACTCAGGCAAAATTCGTCATCAGACTTTGAAAGAGATTTTTTTAAGAAGCAAAACAACTGTATTTTCGGTAAAACGATAGAAAATAAAAGAAATCAAATTGATGTTAAACTTGTTAATGTTTGGAAAGATGTTTCAAATAGAACCAATAAAATATGTGGCGCTGAAAAATACATAAGTGCTCCGAACTTCAAAAATTTGTCAATTTTTTCCGAAAACTTGGTAGCTATTCAATTGCAACAAAGTAAAATAATCTTAGACCGCCCAATTTATATTGGTTTTACAGTTCTTGAGCTTGCCAAAACCCATTTATACAAGTTTCATTACTCAGTCATGAAAAAAATGTATGAAGAAAACATTCAACTTTGTTACACAGACACTGATAGTCTTTTATATTTGATAAAAACTGAAGATTTTTACAAAGATATGAAGGGCAGCCTACAATATTTTGATACCAGTAATTTCGGTGATAATAACTTGTACACCATACCTCGCGCTAATGCTAAATTGCCAGGCTATTTCAAAGATGAATTAGGCGGTAAAGTTATTTCGGAATTTACAGGATTACGTGCTAAGCTTTATTGTATTGATACTGAAACCTCATCGATCAAGAAAGCTAAAGGGGCAAAAAAGTCTGTAACCAAAAACCTTACTATGGAAAAATTTAAACGATGCCTATTTAAAAACGTAGATATTAGAGATGATATGTATGTAATAAAATCTAAGAATCATAGAGTCTTTACCCAGAGGTTAAACAAACTGGTGTTAAATAAATCTGATGACAAGAGACAGATTTTCAAGAATACTGTGAATACCTTACCTTGGGGCCATTACGCCAATATATTGTAAATTTATAAAATACTTTTTCATTTGTAATAAACTAACGTGTGATTATTACTTTTAGGTTAAAAAGTATTTTACTTATTATTTCAAATGTTATCAGTTACTGTAATAGAATTTAAATTGAAGTGTTTATCTTATTTTGTAATCTTTAATAAATAAAATTGTACTTAATTATCTAACATTGTGTTTGCATTTATTATCTATTTCCGCTGACCAACCTAAATACTTAATATTATAAGAAATTATTGAGATAAAACAACCAAAATACATGATGCCAGTTTATTTTTCAATTACAATAATTTATGCACAATTAAATTAATTTTAATGGATAAGGAGAAATATTTTTCATAAGTCACAGTCGTAAAGTTTTTTTCCTATTTGTCTTATAAGTGAATTTGCAGCATCCATTATTACATCATAGTTATGGTTTTCTTCAACAACATACTGAGCGCTTACACTCGAATTCTCACTATCACTATAGTAACTGCTATCATCTTCTGGATTCTTGACATCATATATACAGATCTTGATTAACTTTTGACCCGTCTTCAAATGAGTGCGACGCACAATATTTGTTGTTATTGAAAATGGAGGAGATGCAAAAGATTTTCTCTTTCGAAAAGGCTTTCTTGGTTTTACGAGCGATTCTTCCTTATCAGTATTTTGAGAATTTTTAGTTTCATGAGTTGCAATTTTTGTGAAGTATCTTGAAGTATCATCCGTATCTTGTGCATAGTAAAATGGGTTGATGATAAGATCTTCGCACTCTTGAGACATATTCACCTAAAAAGAGAGAAAATTGATTAAAGTAATTAATATTAATTCATGTTAAAGTAGTTATTATTACAAGCTTAATTATTATTTTTTAATCAATTCAAATATATTTTTTAAAACTTACTTAATTTTAATGTGTTTGCTGAACAAATGTGAAGACGAGTGTCAGCTGCAAATGTGAGCAGTGAAATAATGAAATGTTTTTAACAGGATAATACTTGAACTTTCGCGGAACTACATAAATGGCATGCGCATATTAAATATTATTTATTACTGTGATGTGATCAAATAACCCCGATAAAATGGATCAAATGAATCATTACCTGGAAATGTAGAAACAAAATGATGGTGTAATTGGAACATATGTACATAATAGCATTACATTGCATTCGAGTAACAAATACGATGCTATTTAATAAGAATACGCTGTACACCAGTATCAGACATCATTATGAAGTTGGTCAAACAGCCCACTACCTTAGAAATTAATGATATAGAAGTGAGATCACAACCCAATACTGTCAGACACAGCGTTTTACTCCCTAACACCATTCGCTGTATAATTTGTGGGCCATCGAATTGTGGAAAAACCAACGTTATGATTAACATGTTATTGCATAAAAATGGACTTAAATTTCAGAATGTTTATCTGTACTCAAAAACAACGTATCAACCAAAGTACTGTTTTTTGAGTGAAGTGTTCAACTTGATTCCTAATTTAAATTATTTTATGTTTAAAGACAGCAAAGATGTCGCTGATCCTGAAAGTGCTCACCGTCTAGTAGTAGAAAAGATTATAATAATAATATACTCGTACATTCATGTACTACTGTACTCATGTATACTGATGTATACACATATTAGTAGTTGGTATTCAAATTGCTATAAAGACATTGTAGCAATGGTGTTATCAATAAATTATTTGTATTTGTATTTGTATAAAATGCTATAATTTAACCTAAGTATTGGATGGATTACTAGTAATAGATTACGTTTAGTACATAAAGTATTGTTTATTTAACTAATCCAATAATAAAACTCATCATAGTAACTAATTATTACTTTGTTTAGTGTAACAACCAAGCAAACCTAAAATATTTGGTACTTACGTATAGCCATGAAGATGCGGATGGTGTCTTCTGTTTTTAATTCTGTTTTTATTTTTGATGATGTCGCATGTGAGAATCAAGTAAATATTCGCAATTATTTTTCTATGGGGCGACATAAAAAAAATTGATTGTTTCTATTTATCCCAGACTTATTCTAAAGTTCCGAAGCAGTTAATACGAGATAACGTAAATTTGTTAATTGTTTTCAAGCAGGATGATATTAACTTGAAACATATTTACAATGAGCATGTCAATACTGATATAGACTGGTTACAATTTAAAAAAATGTGCTCTGAAACATGGAAAGGACGACACTCGTTCTAAATAATAAATAAAGATAGCGAGTTAAATAACGGTAGATATAGACATGGGTTCGATACGTTTATTAAATTTCAGTGACTTTATATAGAAAATACATGCGTTTTATATATTCAGTACAACAGCTTCAGTCCAAATTACTGGTTGTGAATATACTAAACTTCTAACATGGAAAAAAATATGAAAAAGCGAATACTTACGTCAGTCAAAACAATTAAACAAAAAATAAAAGCTATGAAAAATAATGAAGATACTATCAACTATAATTATTTAGATAAAGTATTTAAACCTCTTATTGACCCTTTGAATAAAATTGCTGATTGTAAGGAAATTAAGTCACCAATCAGTGATAAATCTACTCTTTACACAGATGTGGCAAAAAATTCCTCAATGCTCTCTAATGATTCTAGCGATATAAGTGAAGATAACTTTAACGATGATGCTAGTTCGTATAAAAGTGTCAATACAAACTTATCGTATGATGGCAACAAGAGAGAATATTTGACGCCGGTTAAAGATGAAAAAATTGTGACCATGCTAAATACCCCTTTAATGTCTATGTTAAACAAAGATAACTTACTTGAGGAAAATAATAGTTTAAATGTGCCGTTTGGTATACGAAGTGAAAATAATAAATTGTGGATGGGTAGCGTACCAATTTCTTTTAAATTGATTGGCACTCACTCTAGTGGAATGCAAATATCTTTGATTTCGATAGGCGATAAAAGTTATGAAATAACAAACGGCATTAAAGAGCTATTGTTTAAAAAGAAACCAGACTTAAATTTAGTTTCAGAACAAGACCGGATTACTTACAAAGACATATTAGAAAACACTCATGCTCATAAACGAGATTTTAAAAGTACTAGTCAAATAAAAGGTGATAAAGGAATGAAATACAATCAAATAATTAAACCATTATTTTACGAATATGATCAACTCTTAGAAAATAAAGTTATTAAACGTGGTGGTAGTTTACCTTGTTTGAAAAAATCGTATAAAAAGAATACTGATTTTATTTATTGGGATGATCCTAATGAACTGATCGAAAGACTTAAACTATTAGTAGCATCCAGTGATGCTGGTAATACTAATCATGACAATGAAATTATATCATTAATAGAAGAATTGAAAGAAGCAGGTATAATTAAAGAATAAAATGACAACATTCAATGGAACTTGCTTAGTTTCAACATTCTGCTCAAACATGAATGTCGATAAATTCGGTCTCCACATATACAAAAAACGTAAAAATAACTACGGTTTTAATATAGCTCCAGAATGTGTGATAAAGCAAATTGATGCAAAAAACTTAGATGCTCAAAGTAAAAGACTTAAAAATCTTGGACACCCTCAGGATTCATGTGATGCTGTAACCAAAGATTATGTTGACAAATGCATAACTGACCTCTGGAACAAAGTTTCGACGAACATTAAATTAATTACAGAAATAAGTAACACATTAACTAAATTAGAAGACCATTTTCAAAACAGTAATAAAAATGAGCAAAAGAAGCGTAGTAAATGAAATTCATAAATATGCAAGGATACATTTTCCCAGAAGGCATGTTGTGATGAGAGATATTGATGATCTTTGGCAAGCTGATTTGATAGATATGCAATCTGTTTCAAAAATAAATGGTGGCTACAATTATATTTTAGCAGTTATTGATACATTTTCAAAATACGCCTGGACGATTCCACTGAAAAATAAAAATAAAGATTCAGTTTCCGAAGCATTTCAGTCTTTATTACAAAAAGGTCGTATCCCTAAAAATTTGCAAACTGATCAGGGCACAGAATTTTACAATAATAAATTTAAAATAATACTTAATTTGCATAATATAAATCATTACTCAACATACTCTACAAAAAAGGCGTCTATTGTTGAAAGGTTTATTAGAACTATAAAAAATAAGATTTACAAAGAATTCAGTTTACAAGGATCTTACAAATGGAAGGATGAACTATTGGACAAAGTAATCAAAATTTACAATAACAGCGTTCATAGAACGATCGGTATGTCGCCAGCGCAAGTTGGAGATAACAATAAAGATCTTATATTGAAAAGGTATAATGAAGTGTGTAAATGTTACAACAGAAAAGAAAGCAACATAATTATTGAAAAATGGTGATTTTGTGCGTATTAGTAAGTACAAAGGAACATTTGAAAAAGGTTACACCCCAAATTGGTCCACTGAAATTTTCAAGATTATCAAAGTTCAAAAATCTAATCCCTATTCTTATTTAATTGAAGATATGAGACATCGCCCCATATTAGGCGCATTTTATAAGCAAGAACTTCAAAAAACTGAACACCCTGATGTATATCTTGTGGAAAAAATATTGAAAAGAAAAGGAAATAAATTATATGTTAAATGGCTAGGCTTTCCATCTAGTGAAAATAGTTGGATTGATAAAACAAACAAATTATAAGCCATATATTTTCCAATTAAAAATAAGAACATTGCATCCGTTACGGTAAAAATTATTGATCAAAACGGAAATAACATTAATTTTGGTGGAGAGAATATTCAAATGTGTCTTCATTTACGAAAATCAATATGATTGTATTTAATGATCAAAACTCTAATATAACATCAAAAACAAAGTTAAAAAGAGCTATTCTAACAGAAACACTCAAGAAACAAAGACGTACCAAGATATCGAAGATTACAAAAGAAAACAAAGATTTCTTACGAGCTCTTGGTTTCAAAATATGAGTATCTTAAATATTGACGATTCACCCCATTTCGATAACTCTATCGAGGGTTACGAAATTCATACCTACAACCCATATAGTAACAGCTTCAAAGAAAATGATGAAATCCGTATATCGATTCATCAGCAGGATATATACGTATTACCATCTTCAAGTTTTATATATATTGAAGGACGCGTCAACGTTTCTATGAAGGATGCCTCAGGCAAAGTTGCAAAAAAGAGTTTGAAATTCACAAATAATCCAATAGCATTCCTGTTTCAAGATATTCGTTATGAGATTAATGGTATAGAGATCGATCGTATTAGAAATGTAGGAATTACTTCTACAATGAAATCATACGTCTCTTTGAACAATGGAGACAGTAAAGTAGCAGCCGTATGGGGATGGGATATGAATGGGTTTAAAGTTAAAGATGACTCCTTTAGTGTTCTGATACCACTTAGTAAACTGATAGGGTTTGCGGAAGATTATAATAAAATCATTTTAAATTGCAAACATGAACTCATTATGAGTAGAAATAATACTAACAGAAACAGTGTTATCTCTGATCAAAATGATACTATTCAAATTGATATACTAAGGGTTCAGTGGAAAGTGCCACATATTAAAGTATCTGATCGTGAGAGGCTTTCTTTATTAAAATATTTAGAAAAAGACAAACCCATACATATAGCTTTTAGGAATTGGGACTTGTATGAGTATCCTCTATTACCCAAAACTACAAAGCACTCATGGTCTGTAAAAACAGCTACTCAATTAGAAAAACCAAGATATATATATTTTTGGCTTACAAACTGATAGAAAAAATAATATAGCCAAAGATAGTTCTTTATTCGACCATTGTCACCTAACAAACGTGACATTGTTTTTAAATTCACAATATTACCCTTATGATTCGTTAAATATAAACTTTGGTGAAAATAGATACAGTATATTATATGAACTGTATACCAAATTCCGTCAGTCGTACTATAATCTCCCAACCGATCCGTTGTTAGACATAAGAGAATTTAAAGAAAAAGCACCTCTGTTTATAATAGACTGCTCAAGGCAAAATGAAAATCTGAAATCTGGCCCTGTAGATGTTCGTTTGGAAATAGAAAGTTCCCAAGATATTCCCGATAACACAGCTGCTTATTGTCTTATCATCAACGACCGAGTTGTTGAGTACAAGCCTTTGAGTAATATTGTGCGTAAAATATCATGAGTGTGTTTGTGGACGTGCAAGGATTCAAAACAGACTACAATGAATTCATAATAAAAGAAATAGCGATAAAATCTGGTCAACAGTTTATTACACTCCTGTTTAAGCCACCATTTTCCTACAACGAATTAACAAATACAGAAAAAAAGAATGTTTGTTGGATAGAACGAAACAGACAGATATTTTGGGATGAAGGATTTATACCATATTCATATCATACAATTTATATTAGAAAACTCATAAAAAAATAAAACTATTTACGTTAAGGGCTTAGAGAAAGTGACATGGTTGAAGAAAATTTTAGGATATAATATGGATCAAAATTCATGTATTTTTAATCTAGAAGATAAAGGTTGCCCTAACCTGCTTAGTTTATATAAAGACTACAAGTCATGCTTAGATGTATATCGATGTATAAATCACTCCTCGCATTGTGCTTTACAAAATGTTACTTGTATGCAAAAATGGTGCTTAGAAAATAAATGTTTTTGAAGAAACCAATTTTATTTTTAATTATTAATTCCTCATATACCCTACCCTACTAGAATAACTCGCTCTCGCTTCTAAGATGCAGCAGGTTGGTTGTAGAGAATAAATTATTTTTTAAGAGAAGTATCTTTCAACTGATTGAATCAGATCATTGATTGAACAGAACCAGTTCAGATCAGATAGATAAAGTACAAGCTGTTCATGAAATAACAGACTCAGTTTTAAATGGTTGTGACCCGATCAGATATGGTTGACCGATGTCACGCTGGATAATTAGGACTATCTGCTTCACTTGCTTCTACGATGAAGCAGGGCGGCCGATGTCGTGCTGGAGAATTGTGGCTTCTGCATCACACTCGAGCGAAGCGAGAGTGTAAGGCAGAAGCCCCAATTCTCCCCTACTGCGATTCCTTGTAAACCCAAATTAATTTTTATGGAAAATTGGACGATGACAAGGATCCTACGTTCTTTCCCGAAATCCCCGTTTAGGCGTGAGAGCGTAACACATAAACAAAATTGCAACATTAGTTAGGATGTCTTTGAAAGGGTTGTATTTTTTGCAAGTAGAAAATAGCCTTCGTGCGCGAGTCTAGCACGTGACAAGTTTTTAATAAAATGTGTTTATTATATTTTTATTTGCTTTAAAAGCACGGTGTTTAACGTCAATGTAAAAAGATGATGAGAAGAATAATATTAAAGTCGATTAATTTAGCATAAAGTAAAGATGAGCGATTGTGTGACAAATGTTTTAGACAATGCGGTATTTTTTTCAAGAGATTAACAAAAATAGTTTCATGTAAAGTAAAAAAAATACGTCAAGTGCGAGTCGGACTCGTGCACGAAGGGTTCCATATCATAACATTATATATAATTATTGTAGGTAATGTTCTGCTAATTATAAATTTAATGGATATTTTATACTGCCCGTCATAAACAGTTGCCTTTTTTTTCAGGTAGAAATGGGATTACTAAACATGAAATGAAATTGAAGTACCTACATCAATCATAAAGCTAAAAGCCTAACTGTGTTACATTCCAATTTCGGTAACATTACGTAAACAAGTTTGTATGATAATATTGTTATATCTATGCATGTATAGCATCGATGGCCAATAATGTTCTAATGCGTACGTTTATATGTATATGAACAAAAGTATATGAATACTAAGTATCATTCCATTGCCTGGTAGTAAGACTGGTAATTTTTAAGAAGACGGGTAATTTTTTTACCCGTTCTTGTTCTTGTTCTTGTTCATAGTGGGGGCGATAAGTCCTGCACTGACGTCCCGCTTGGGATGTATTGTGCATTTCCCCCGCCAGCCTCTACCCGAGCCATCCCAACTCCTTCATATAACGGAGTATGGCCCTGGATCGCTGGCACAACTTTTTTACCCGTGTTACAACTAACTGTTCTAGTAGTAACATAGGAAATTTTCATTACCCATATTAACTGGCCAATATTTTGTTCAATCAATTCTAGTTAAACTTTTTCCTTATTCCAAAATCTACGTGACTAAAATTTACATTCGACTCAAAAATAATACCGACTTAGGCATTCGCTGTGACAGCTGTCTGTTGTCATCAACTGTCAGCAAGTGACAGTTGATGTCCTATTTAATTATTTTGATTTCACAACTGGCCCCGTTTCATAAAGCTACAAGTAACAAATTGTAATTTACTATTTACAAGCCGAAAATTCTAACAACTTACAATGACAAGTGTTTCACAGACTTCATGAACACCACCGACACTTGTAAAAGTGGCTTCGCACTCTTGTTATAGTGCCACCAACTTATCTGTTCAGGTGGGCAAAATTGGAACTAAAATATACATTATTTACAATATATGTATACAACAAACTTTCGCGTTTATAATGTTAGTAGGATTATAATTGCAGAATTTGCAAATTAAAGAGTAGCTTGAAAGACTGCCCTATGTTTTGATTCTCCTTTTTCTTGGTGAATTTCTTAGGCTGCAATACCAAATTATCCACTAGCGACGCTGTCACCTGAACAGATAAGATGGTGGGACTGTACAAGTAAAACTCTCGATTCATTATTAAAGCTGTACAGCCCTAAATCATTCGTTCAATCATTCATTCTTTTCACTCATTCGTCGTAGAAACTTCTACAAATGCGTTCGAATAGACCCCTTGCGAGCGTTTTAGCTAATATAACGCTCACAAGGGGCGTTCGAATTGGGAATCTGTGGGTGAAAATGTCTTTTTTTGTTCAGCTTCGTAAAGCTAAAAAAAGGTATTTTTGCCCACGTCCTGAGGGTTGTTTGTGATCGTTTTGGACAGCTATGTATTTGACAGCATAATCCTGCGATTTTAGGTCTTATGCTCAGTTGAGCCTTCGAACAGGGTGTTGACAAAAGTGGCAAAAATAACGTTTTTGAGCATTACGAACGCATTAACAAAAGAGCCATCAATGAAACGCTAAACGATCGCGCCATTACTATGGTTATTTTTATGCACCGAGGATATAACGATAAACGATTTTACAAGTTACCTAACTCTGAAGCAATGTAAACTTGTAAAAAATATAACAGTTAAAATATATATTTTGTGCCGACAAATATGGATTCTTTATGAAACACTTGTTCGACTCTTGCAATATGTAAAAATAAGCCTGTGCAATAAACATAGACAATTTGTCTATATTTGTAACTTTGTAATTGTAGCCAGAAAATCAACAATTATTGTAGAAAATGTCCTACGTGAAACACTAAACTTGTTCTGAATAATGTTGCCAGTTTAGGCCAATGTTGCATGCTAGGTTACTATGTAAATGACATAAGTAATCGCCATCAAAGAAAGTAGCAAAAATCACGTATAGCATAGTTACATATTTAATAACTTTACTAAGATATATACATAAATTATAATGTTTGTAATGTAATTGTGATTGTAGGAGATGTAATGATAATAATAATGTGTTTTTTTGTCTTTGGGGATACTGGCGTGTGCAAGAAGTATTTTTATGTGAAACATTGAGTGTGTATATGAATCGTGTTCGTATGTGTAGCGCGTATCTTATTGATAAGACTAAGTCATAATAAAATCAATGTCGGCTTACCGAATCCAAATCAACTAACATATATTTTTTAAATCGGCCGACGTTATGATTGAAATGGGAGACGAGGCTTCGTTTCGGCGAATGAAGATGACAGTTTTTTGTCCAAATGAACTTAAAATTAGCATCCTTAATTCTTTGTTTACTATCTCTGAGTAAGGCCCGGTTCTGCTTGGACAGATGCTCATTAAGGCCGTTTTCTGACTTGTCGGTGCGGGAGCGGTGGGGATTCGTTTCGCTCGGTATACACGGTACCGAAAGCTTGCCGAGCGCCTATGTTTTAATGCGCGTCTTCTGATTGGCGCGGTGTGTGCGGGAGCGGGGAGGGATCGTTTCGTTTTACCGCGTCTCGGGATGCGTGTCCAGGCGCCGCTCGACATTTACCGCGCGAGGTCGTGCAAACAAGATGGCGGAGCGAGATATTCACGTCGTTTTAGTACTAGAAATTGAAAAGTATCCTGCATTGTATAATTATAAATGGCGGAATATTCGAGAAAGGACGTTACAGAGAGGATTTGGAGTGAAATATCTAATAAAACACATTTATCAGGTATGTAGTCGTTTTTATATCCAAGTTATACACAATGATTGTTTTGCCATGGAAGTGCTCCTTGCGGTGTAATAAAATAATTTGTCATATATTTTCGGACGGTTGCGCCGGAAGATGTAGGGTTGATTGTGATTAAATCTTGTTCAAAGTGAAACGAACGGGTTTGTCTAGTTCCCTCAATATCAACAGCTGAATATGAATTTCCTTCTCTCAGTCGTATAAAATTGTGTAGGACACATGCTGATTTTATTATATTATTTATTGTCGCATAGTTCGAACTACGAATAGGTGTTAAGAATACTTGGAATTTTAGTGTCATCATACCGAATGCACACTCAATAGTTTTACGTGCTCTAGCATGTCAATAGTTGTAAATTCGTTTTTCGTTGGTGATTCTCGCCATCGGGTAGGGTCGTAAAACCCTACGTGTCAAAGGAAAAGCGTTATCCGCAACAAAGAAATATGGCACTTCTTGAAGCGTATTGTCGTGGGGTAATGGGGCCGCAGTAGGTATATTAATACCATCTCGCTCCAACCAATAGCTTAAAGCAGAAGCTTTAAATACCCCGCCATCGCTATTCCTTCCCGCATACCCTGTCTCAATCATTGTAAATAAGCCATCAGCATCACAAACGGCAAATAATATAATTGAATGATAGCCCTTATAATTATAATTCATAGATCCAGAGTTTGGCAGTTTTTGAATTCTTATTACCTGTTTACCATCCATCCCCCCTAGACAATTTGGCACATTCCAAATTTCATAGAAACGGTTTGATATTTCTTTCCATTTTTCTGTTGAAGGTATAGCCATGTAATCATTTTGCAGAACTATCCAAATCGCTTCAGTCGTTTCAGCTATAATGTTCGATATAGTACTGATACCTCTAGCAAAATTAAGTGCTAAAGAGCTAAAAGTACTTCCCGTGCCAAGATATCTGAAACAAAAAATATAATTAACTTAAAAAAATTATACAACAAAACTTAGGGACTAACTTAGTTATTATTTTTTTAGTTAACGACTGCAAAGAGAAATGGCGAAACATAAGATCTACTTTCCTAAGAAGTTTGAAAACACCGCCAAGTGGTTCCAAGACAAAAAAACCATACTATCTTAAAGACTATCTATCATTCATTTTACCATTTGTAAAAACAAATAACGAATCTCAAAACCGTGGAAACATTCCACCAGTGGAGCAAACTGATCCAGAAGTTGAAGAAGAACAAGCAATAGGTGTCCAAGATGAGCGAGCAACAGCTACCTCAAGTGACAATTCACCATATAACATACAATCTAAAGATGCTACAATAGAAGAACCAGCAGCATCGTTAGGAAATTCTCAGGCTGTACGTAGACGACGGTATAATGAAGTGAACTCTGCAATGGTAAAATTTTTAAAGAAAAAAACTGAAAAGGCATGTGAACCCAAACAAACTCCCCAGACTACCAAAAATCAAACAAAGATGAATCATTTTTTCTTGAGTTTGCTTTCTGAATTTGATGACATGACAGATAATCAAATACGATCTTTCAAAATAAAAGTATTACAACTCATTGATGAAATCAAACAAGGCAGTCAATTGTCTATGCCTTCTGCATTTATAGAGCCTTCCCCAACTACATCATTTCCATCTACAACCAGAGATTCATTTTCACCTAGACAGTCACATTATCCTCTGCAGCAAAGTGTTCCTCAATATTCTCCAATATCGTCAATACAAAATCAAGCAAATCCTAATATTCCTTACGATTTAAGTGCTAACGATAATACTCTTGATTTGTCATTATGCAGAAATGTAATTTGATTAAATAAAATAATTTATACTAAACAAAAAGATATTTAAATGACCACTTACCTTAAAGTAATCAGCAATCTTTCATCAGCAGACACACATTCTCTAAACCTTGTATTTTGCTTTGTTAATACTGTAGTCAACAAGTTCAAAAGCTCTTTGTAAGTATTTTTTGACATTCTATACATCAATAAAAATTTTTCGTCATCTTGGGAAAGTTCTTTAGCCGCAACAAAAAATCGGCAATTAATATTATTTTCGATATAGCGATATAAGGATAGATAAGGAGCCTATAACGTTTTCTTTTTTTACGTAGGCGATAAACATAATAACACGCCAAAATATCGTCATCACTAGAAGACGACATCTTCGGTACTGCAGAATTTTATACCGAGAATATACCGATAGGTGAGTAGGTGAAGGCAACGCGGTATCGTTTCGGTACAGACCTTACAGATCCCGCACCGCTCCCACACCAGAGAAGTCAGTCCCAAGTCAGAAAACGGCCCGTAAATACGAGTCGAATTTCCGCGATCGAGTTGTGAACCGCCGCCTCCCAGCCCAACGTCGGACGGTTTAATTCCGCGGTGTTTACGTGACGCAGCAATAATCGCGTCTTTAGTGCGGCGGTGACGGAGCCGAGCGATGATGGTGCGCCCGTTGGCCGAGCTGCTCGGCCGCCGAGCCTGCACACGTTGCGCAAACTCCACTTCAGTGCTGTCTATAGAAACACCCATCTTTTCAACCAGGCTTGTGACCACTCCAACTGTATCCTCGTCACTGACGTTGGTCTCAGGAATACCAACTATTTCAATATTCTGTAGCAGATTCCACTGCTGTTGACGTGCGATTTCTTCTTCTAAATGTTGTAAACGTGTTGTTTTGGCGTCGTTATCCTTCCGCAGTCGAGTATTCTCTTCCTTGGATTTCATTTCAGTGGCGTTCGACGCTAGTACTTTTAAAAGTTCGTCGTACTGAGTGCTAATATAGGTTAGCGTGGATTCGATTGTTGAAATTTGAGTTTTTATTGAACAAAGTTCGCTCTTAACAGCGTCTCTAACTATGATTTGCAACTCAGTTCTTTGAGATTTCAGTACATCTGAGGGCATTGCGTCCACGGACATGGTGTCTCCTATGGAATCCCGCGACTCCGGCGTAGTGGGGCGGCTCGGATTTCTCATTGTGATATTTGGGCACAGATTATTATCTATGGGGTTATGTACAGCAGCGGGGTGTTATTTTTAGCGCCTGTTCTTGGCTGTTTAGTGATGCAGGCTTGACAAATCCAATCTGGATATTTTACCGCATTGTCAGCAGTGAGTCCTACGCATACGTAGTGATAAGGTCGGGCACAGGTGGTGCGAGTACAGACAATTTTCTCTGACTGTTTCGTTGGTTTCTTGCAAACATTTTAGTTAGGGTTAGGCATTCTGACTTACAGCTGAGTGTAGGTAGGCAGGCAAATAGATGTAAATGTAGGTAGGTAGGCATGGTGCGAGTGTCTTGGTCTTGCGATATTTGTGTCAGCTGTCAATAAGTCTTCAATATACAGTTTACAATTGCAGCCAGCGAATATTCCCGATGTACGACGATCTCAGGCTTCTTTACTGGTTTTGTGCAGTGAAAGAGACGAATTATCACAATTGTCTCTTGCGCGCGGAGGTGAAGGCTGAGGCAAGGAGCAGCTCGTGAGACAGAGAACAGCACTTGCACAACAAAAATGGGTCACAGGAAAATACACCTTAGACTTCTTAGTCTTAATTACTATTATGGCACTTAGTAGTGCAAATTTTTTTCAATGAAAAGCGATATACGTTCTAATAAGTTCTAAGCAAAGGTCGGACGACGTATGCATGGTGTTATCAAGCATGTTGGACGCTAGCCTTCAAATGCCAGAAACCGTGGAGCAAATTGTAGGTTATATAGCCGGCTTTGTTACCCGGAAACTACAAGCGAAAATCAACTGTACAGAATGCTTATCGTAGCTCCCTGCAAAATAAAAATTGTGTATTCACAAATTAATTAGTTTGAAAGATTTCGGTGGACTCTCGTATTCATCTGTGATTTTGTATAAAATATGCATACACACAGATACACTACTAAGACAGATAATAAAATTAAATGATAACGGAAAATCACTTACTCGGGCGAGTAACCTGTCAGTAATATCAACAAAGTGATTTTCTGAAATAATTAATGATGGAGATATTCTGCGCCCACTGAAAAACAGTCACCTGACAGATAAATACCATTACATTTTTTTGATAAAATGTATAATCGTTGAATTTATCAGAACCCGTCTTCACTACGTTGCGAAGAAAGAGTCTCTTCTAATTTCTTCAAGACAAAAACTTAATTAATTGATTATATTTCGTGGGACATAAGAGTTGATTGAATTTTAAAAAGTAACCGAAATAAAAACCACAAATATAAGATAAAAAACATTGTGTTATTATTGACTTGGTCCAGTCTACTTGTTGCATAACATCGTCCACGCCACTATGTCTTTGCTGTCATAGTAGTCATAGCAGCACGAGCGTGAACCAATCCCTGCTTTCTTTCTGAATTTAAACCAATCACCGAACATGTCTATTTGTAACTTCGGAAGCAATTCGTATTTGGAATAAGACAGCGTTTTGGTTTGATGGACCACTTTTTGTGCGGAATGTGTTCTGAGTTATGCTTTCTGACATTATTTCTTCGTTGGTAATAACTACTAAATATGGGACATACTGCTGGTCATCGACGAATGTTCTTAGTATTACCTTTTTGCGTTCAACGTACTAAACTTATTTCCACTTACTAATATGATATTGCTAAACACATGGTTTCGCTATTAATCACAGATGTAGTGTCGCTATTCAAGAACATGGTATCATAAGTTATATGATGCCACTGATGTCTAAGATTTTTTTACCTGTAGATGAGTTGTGAACTCCCCATTTTTACTAGACGAATGCAAGGTAATTGCCGTAGTTGCTACCAGTCTTGCACTTCCAAGCGTCCGGTAAATACGTCACCGCTAATCGTGTTTTTTAGGAAAAAGTTGTGGACAAAATGCCTTCATGTGTCTTTAGAGACTGCACTAATTATACAGACACTGTGAGAGATAAGAAAAATGTTTTATTTCACGCATAAGTATGGCTATTTTGATTGAAATAGAATATATCGTCATTTTGTTTTATCTTGGGCGACTGTTGCCTCCATGAAATGGATGAGCGAGATGTGTGGATCGTTTTGTGTGAGAGAGTGAAAGAGATCGCAGCGCAATAGTGATTGGAACGTCTCGTGGCGATCATTACATGACTGTGTAAGGGGAAACTAGGGTCGATTTACTTTATATAAAAATGCATTATGATTGCTACCTTTAAAAAATTATATTATATTCTTATAAGAATAATTTTCTTTTATTCATAGTAAGTATATATTTAAACCTATGTATTCGTGTAATACAGTTAATACAGATTTGATTTAGAAACTTTTTTAAAATTTGGTATACATTATACTCACAAAAATAATCCAAATGGCAAACATGATTAAAAGACAAAAAAGAAATAAATTGAGTTTGTTCGAAATAATTTAAAATTGTAATTAAATATTTTATTACGATAAAACCAATGTATTTCATTTTTTTTAAATATATCGAAAGTTTTATGTGTTCTGTCCAACTGGAAATTTTTTAATCATAATTCGCACATCAAATATGTTTCGTACCACATACACAACTATGGCAAAATGACTACACTCCCACGTGTCTGTGAACCTAGCATAACAATTTCCAGAATCTCAAAATGTTTTCGGAGTTCTAGTAGCATCCCCAATAGTTCTATAGTTCCTGATAGTTATTTTGATTTGCTGCTGTTTATTTGATTATTTTGTGATGCTGGGTTAGCGAAGTTATCTCATTTTTTAAATTCGATTTTTCATGTCAAAAATAGGTGAACTATTCAAAATAACTATCAGGAACTATAGAACTATTGGGGATGCTACTAGAACTCCGAAAACATTTTGAGTTTCTGGAAATTGTTATGCTAGGTTCACAGACACCACTCCCACTAACAATTTTTAATACGACCTATCAGAGTGTCTGTTTTGCCCTACTCTCCTCTTTCACAGCAACATCACACCAGCGGGCGCTCTGGCCAATCAACTAGTAGCTAATAACACAGTAACACAAATTGCTTAATTATCTCTTTCTAACAACAGATATGACGCATAATATTTGAATATTCTTTCCTTGTCATTACAAACTGCATATACATATGCATAGGTATACAATGTAAACAGGTGAATTCTAGTTAGTTTTTAGAGCAGTGTTGTTCCTATATAACTACTCTATGTATTTCACTTCTCTGACTGATGTAAACGGATAAGGTTATGTTGCGAGACAGTTAGAACAAATCCTAAATGTGTAAAAATCTATAGTCCGGGCGGGAGCTTAACTTTTATTCATATAATTAAACTTACATTTAGGTTATATTTTTTCCTGAATCTAGTGCCATTTTGTCATGTATAAATAAACAGCTCGAACCCTGTTGCTATCTATTATATAGAATCCAAAATATGTAGAATTGGATGCTTTGAAAGTTAAGGCAAACTTAAGTTATTCTGGTATTACTTACACAGTATTTTTTTTTGTCTGAAGATTAGTATGTATTTAAACTAATTTATGCAAATAATTTTTAAATTCTATTGTCACTTAATCATTTACTATTAATCAGTCATTGTAGTTGCTAGTTGATCGATGTAGTCGCTAAAATATTGGTAATTGAGTATCTGTTTATTGGTATGAATCTTGTATATTATTTACATACATTGATATCTATATTTTAATGTCTATTTGTTTAATTGGTACTGATATATAAATACCGGTATATTATCAATAAACTCCTTTCGCCCGCTTCACCTCCGCCAGCGCGGAATTTATTTACCATTGAGCGCGAGTTTTTGGCTATGATTCAACTTGAATCATTCAAGACAATCTGTTAATTATTTTAAGATCAGGAGCTTTACTATGAGCTCTTGAAGCAGGGACTTCTAGACAACTGCCCGGTTTATTCGTACCATGATGACTTTAAAGACGGCCTGCTCAGGCCTACTATTCAAGAACCACAGAAAAACCGCTCACTTGTTTTTTTTTGTATGGACTCTCGGTAACTTGTCGCTCTAAACCCACTCAGTTTATCAGCTTACAAACGTTTAGGCGTCTGAAATGTTGGTTATAGTAAAATGTTAGAATGCCAGAGACCGTATCCGTTCACCTTTGAGAAAACAATATTCAAACAGTATGATTGTCAACTGTATAATGTATTGTATTATATATTAAAAACAATATTCAAACAGTACCAATACAGTGGTATGATTTCATTCAAAACTGTTTATATCAAGTTTAAGATCTGCACAGAACTTGCATGATTTTTACGAAGCTGATAGTAAGGCCCCAGAAATTTTCTACTTGATAACGTTATAAAATTTTAATAATATTGCTAGATCGTGGTAGCCTTGACCTGATGCTGCAGCATCCCCTGGAATATACAATATATCTAACTTCTCACTGACTTACAGCAGAAAGGAGAATGGTCATCTAGGTACCCCTCTGAGAATGAAAACCACGGAGAATGAAACTATCCCAAATTTATTTATTATTAGTAGGTGAAAATAACTTATATATTTATATTTGATAAGCAGTTAGGGAAAATGAGAAAACTTAAATGTAAGAAAATAAAATTAATACGCAGAAGATGCTTGTGGGCAATAACGAAACGCAATTTTTTTGTGGCTATTGTCAACATGACATTTGTGCCAGTTTCACGTCAAAAAAACAAATACATCCTAAAACGAATTTGAGCAAACTATGAACTAGAATAGGTTTATTTTGAATGAAAATATACACACATAAGAAAGAATAATAACTTAAAGAAAACTTATTCGAACATAAACAAACAACATTAATAACAAATAAATATGTACAAAATTATAAACGAATGTTATTGATAGTGAGGAAGTGAACGAAAACTTTATATATATCAATATTAGTAGATGATAAAAGTTCAGGAATATGAGTCGGCAATGAGACTTTTAATGATATGAGAGAATTGTAGAAAAAACATTATTATACAATGGACAGGAATAGAACAATATGGTTGAGATCCTCCTCATCCAGGCCACATTCACATATAGAGGAATCTTTTACATGAATCTTTTTTAAATGTGAAGGTGAGCAACAATGACCAAGCCTCATGCGAATTAAGATCGACGTATAAGTCTTACCGAATTACCACCGCGAAAACCAAGGTTTACTTGGTATTTCTGGTTGGATCTTAGCAAATCCAGAGCCTTTGGATGAGCTAGTCGTTCTGCAGTATGTAGACCATGACTTATAAAGAAAACTTTTAGGGAGGCAGATAAGGTCAACGCTATTATGAATAAACGGGACCTTATCATCACAAGAAACAGCTTCTTTGGCCGCCAGCACGTTCATTACCAGAAAGACCAAGGTGTCCTGGTATCCAAGCAAGAACCACTTCTAGCCCTTTATCAATACAATCAGATAAAGATCTTATAATTTGGAGAATGGGGTGAAATTTAGAGTGAAAAGGGTTAGACAGAAGGGATTGAAGCGAGCTACGAGAATCTGAAATAATATAGTCTCACGAAGTTTGAAGAGAAGCATATATTTTACCGCCTCAAGAATTGCTAGACATTGCTTAAGCTGACATTGTAAAAACAGAGGACTCAGGAGGGCATTTTATCTCTTGAACAATATATATATAATAATAAACTGGGAGTGAAATACACCACAACCAACACATCCAACCTAAGACAATTTTGAGGCATCCTTAAAAATGGTATGCCATCCACGCTAATCCCTGAGCTTTTGCTCATTGTATTTTCAAGAGCGTTTGCTCTTGAAAATACTTATCAGCTTAGAGGTCTCCTTTACAGATACCAAAGTCCAAAATTATTTCCGGCTGCGAGATTATAACAAAGTAATTAATAGTATAAATCGATAGTTTTGTAGACCGATACGTGGGATCCTTAAGCAATTTAAAGATTGAATAACTTTTCAAAAGAAGCGGATGTTTTTTAAAAGTCCAAAAACGGGAAGTGGAAATATATTGTTTGAGAAGTTGGAGTTTAGGAATGAGAGGGTGATTAGAGAAATGAATAGAACGGAAGGAGAATTTATTAGCTAGGAATTGACGATGAAGATGAAGAGGAGGGTCCACACACTCCACCTGAAGAGCGTTGATTGGAGATGATTTCCTAGAACCAGTAATAATCCGGGGTGATTTGGATTGAATTAGATCAAGTTTGGTAAGATCTCGCTTACATGCAGGTTCCAGCAAGAAGGAACCATAATCCATGACACTACGGATAATGGCATTATATAGTCATTTAAGATTAAAAGGGTGGGCACCCCACCACACCCCAGACAAACACCGTAATATGTTAATATTCCTCTCACACGTATTTGAAATGTATTCACAATGCTGACGACCACATAGTTTACTGTCCAACCAGATACCTAAAAATCATTAGAAAAGGGATTAGAAAGAAATGGTAATTCTGAATAATGGGGACAATAATGAGGGTCCAATTTGTCCATAAATGCATCAGCCCAAACTTGGGAAGGGCAACAACTACGATAAGGAACACATTGAGACCGATGATACCTATGAATTTTCTTTCAGATAAGAGATGAAGGAGTATTGGGGCCTATGCTGGAGCAAAATGACTTCCAACCATTACGTTTTTTTATCATGAAAGATACGCTTGGATTTTGCAATCATTTTATTCAATTCAATAAAATTATCACGGGTCATAGACAGACAAAAGATAGCTTCTGCTTCATTGTGAGATCTAACGGCTTCAGAGCAATCCTTATCCCACCATGGAGGAGAAGGGACTTTTTCCGGATGAGATTTCTTAACCGGGAAATTCATATCAGCACATTCTACTAGAGATCGTACTCACATCTCAGAACAAGTTATAATGTTAGAGGAATTTATAAGAGGTAAAGTTAAGGCTTTGGAATCAGTACGATCATTGAACACATCCCAGATCGAACTGTTAGTGTCAATTATATATTTAAGAGAGGGAGAATTAATTGAAACAGGACGGGAATGTTTATGCAAGATTCGTAAAAGAATTGGAAAATGGTCACTACCATGAGTAGACGGGAGAACACACCAAGACATAAGTGACGCGAGCTTAGGAGAACATAAAGAAAGATCCACTGCACTAGTTAACTCATTAGGACGAGTTCTTCTCGTAGCGGAGCCATCGTTAAGGATGCAGAGATTAAGAGTATCTAATGAATTTAATAAAAGAACCCCATTAGCATCCGACAAACCGCACCCCCATACCGTATGATGACAATTCAGATCACCTAGAATAAGAAGGGGCTTAGGAAGAGACATAATTACTGAACTTAAATTTTGAATAATAGATTTAGAAGGATGAGGAATGTATATAGAGACAATTGTAAAATCGTTGCTGCGTGCAGCAACAGCATCAATGCCATTATTATGATAAGGTATAGAAATACTTGAAAAGTTAATATTATTTTTAATAAATAGTGCAACACCACCAAAGCCATCCTGGCGGTCACTTCGAACGTCAACATAGCCTGACAACCTAAAAATGGAATCACGTCTAAGCCAAGTCTCTGAGACGGCCAAGTCGCTTGGTTCATGTTTATTTATTAAAAATATGAAATCAGACTTTTTGTTGCAAATACTATGACTATTCCATTGAAGGATCCTGTCAAAGGGACCCATTTTGAAGTAGGGAAATAAGCGAATTTAAGTTGAAGGCAGCGTTAGACGGTGAATTGCTTGAAGAGGAGGAATTAGACATGAGAGAGAATAATAGATTCAAGAGTTTTCAAGAGTTCAGCTATTATAGCTTGAACAGAAGTAGTCTCATTTTTTGGGCCAAAGGATTTAATAAAGCACAACCGTTTTGCGATGCTCCAGAGGATTCTTGTCGAATGATGTTCATGTGCGCTTCACGATCATAACCAACACCAGATGAAGGCAAAATATTGGATATCATAGATTTTCTTCCTCCCCTGTAATGAACTTTGGACGGTTCAGTAGTTAAATACCTGGATGGATTAGGTAAAGGAGCTGCAACAGAGGTGGAAGTAACTTAAGCACAGGATTTTTTATATGTAGGGAAAAACTGAGATGCTTCAGCATGAAATAGATAATTCTGACATACGGGATTAAATGTTATTTTGCCTTTGCATTTCAGGGCAGCACTTGCTATTAGCAAAGTGATTGCCACCACACCACAAACATTTCGCATCAACTTCATCCACGTTGCATGACTTACCTAATTGGTTAGAACCGCATTTAAAACAAGCAGGTTTTGATCGACACTGCGTCATGGTGTGTCCGTATCTACAGCAATGAAAGCACTAAGTCGGGAAGGCATAAGCCGCAACAGGGAAAGAGTTGTAACATAGATAGACTCTAGAGGGCAAAATTTGTCCATCAAAGGTCAAAACAACTGTTTCCTACGGTTTCCAGGTTACAACTCTGTCAATGGAAACTTTAAAAATGAGCCGGCAAACTTTTAAAATTGGACCACACTCTTCAGGAACTTTGATCTCACTCATTAACATCATCTGAAGTCATATCCACTGGGACTCCACGAATGATACCCATCCGAGTAATATTAAACGACGGAATGAAAGCTCTGAGTTTGTTGTTTGGCAATGAAGGGTACTGGATGAAACTATTGGCTGAAATGGCGTAATGAAAGTTTAGAGCTATACGATTGCAACCAACATTCTTTATTGAGCCATCGATGATTCCTTGAAATTCCCGGGAACGGCTTAAGAGGAATCTACCAAATGTCACCGGGTGAAGGGAAGTCCCAGCGGTAGGGAAGTCTCTTCCCTCTGAACATGGACCGTAAAAGGGTCACGATCTGTTGAGTCGTATAATTGTCGACCGATAGGTGTAAATGTAGACTTCTCCGAAGCTGCAGGGGGTCCGCTAGGAAAGGGGCTAGAGGAACTAGGGGAGAAGGAGTTGGGAGGGGTACATTGTCCAGCCTGGAGAACAACATCAGACGCATCTGTAAATTTACACATAGTTTCATCGTGAACCATTGATTTCGAACGTGATCGCGAACGGTCACTACGGGAATCTTTAGTTGCCTTACGCTTTTCAGGCCGTCGTTTTCTATTGACTATTTCATAAGCCTTTTCGTCAACAGATGATGAAATTGATGTAAACGCCGCAGGGGAAGGCGGCTGGACAAAGTCCATGCCTCCACCAGGATCAGGGGGATCATTCATCACGCAAGAATATACTAAAAACGCTAATGAAATGAACCTACTAACAAATGATGTCTATAAACTAATGAAATGGAACACATAAACCTATTCTGGGTGAGATCAGTGTTGCCAACCTGAAATGCCATAATTACTTCAATACGTTAAAGAGAGATATCAGAGGCGTATCGGAGAAACAAGTTATCACTTTACCTTAGACCGGCTGGAATCCAGTAGGACGAGGAACTTCAAATCGTATGTGCTTCGGGTTCCTGCGAAGCACAAGGACATTTTCCTCGTTCCAGACTTTTGGCCGGAAGGAGTTGTGTATAGACGCTACAGGGAAGCCAGACAGCAACAAAATCCCGAAATATAAAATATAAATATTTTTGTATGTTAGTCTGTAAGGTATATATTAGTTATGAGTCATAGAATAACTTTAATGTTATCTTAAGTTACTTGAATTAAAGATTATTATTATTATTTATTACCGTACATGTTCCCCAAAATTACCGTACAATTACCGTACGACATTTTTTTTCAAATCAACAGGCAATAATACTGACATTCTTAGTTCTTAGACACTTAGGCGGTTTTATTTTGGCCTTTTAAACATACTGCGGGAGATTTTTAGGTGTTCACGTTAGTTATGAACAAAAGTATACCTACTTGATCAGTATAAAATATGAATCATTAAAATCGAGTTTTATCTAGATTCTAGATGTATGGGTGAGTGTCGAGGATGTGCAAACAAAACAATTATGTTTCTGAAAATACGACTTCATTGTCGGATAAGTAAGATTCCGTCTCAATATTTTCAGCTGTTAGTTGATTTTGCTACCAAGACTTTTTACACATTTGCATGCATGCTTTCGAAGGTTTAAAATCAATGCAACACTTTTTGTTTTCCGCACAGCCTGATCAGCGTGTAAAGAGTATTTATATTTATCTATGATTTGAACAGAGGTACCTATAAAGTTTGTGATTGCGAAAACATTTCATGCAGCGTCGTGATTGGTGGGTTTATTGGTGAAAAACAATCAACAGCAAAAAGTTGTCGGCCATCATATTTGAAACTTGCGTCATACGGAATGGATAGAAAAGGGACATTCATTTTTTATTCCTTGCAGGCAATGCTACACTCTCGTTTAAACTAAAGTTCATAGATACTCTTTTTTATCTGTAAAGGTGTGTGTGTATTATGTGCAAAATTACCGTACACCGTCGATTTTGGAGCTAGATCTCAAAATGACCGTATGTTTGTCGTACGGTAATAAACTACCGTACAAGGCATGAAATTACCGTAAAAATACGGTAATTACCGTACGGTTGGCAACGCTGGGTGAGGTTAATTAACTAAAATAAAAATTTTACCAAAATACCTGAAAATTCGCGTGTTTTCGATTTGACCATAGAGTAACTTTTTATACTAGAAATAGAGATCAATCTCAGCGTCAATTAGTGTTAACCAGTATTTTCAGCACATTAGTGCCATCTGTAATTTCTAGAAGATATTACTTCTATACTCACACATACGTATGGCGTATGTGTTTGTGTGTGTAGTAGATTATATCGATATTATACCTACATATGTATGTATATATTAAAACCTCTTATTCATGTAGGTATTTTTATGTATACATGATTTGATTACCTATTTAAGCTCAGACCAAATAAAAAAGTCAAGACAGAATGTTGTGAACAGAGCAGTGAGGCCGGTTTTCTATGCATGTAGTGCGTGAATCGGTGCTGCCCTGATAATTTAAATTACCCCATAAAAATAACGTTATCAAATTATTAACGTTATAAATTTAATAAAGTTACAACGTTATTAGTTTTAATATAATAATAGGGTTCCTACATTAGGTGTCGGTAAAAAGTAGTGGCATTGGGTAGTGAAAGAGAAAAGACAAAGAGTTTCAGAAATAAAATTACTCGGTGTAACTGCTAGTTTTATTTAAAAACCTTTATGCTGAATTATTTTTTTGTACGCTTGTCGTTTACTTTGCACTGATTTAGAAATACTTTCTAATTTAGCAATATGGTGGAATCTAATGTTTAAGTATTTCTCAATTACACACCGTATTAAATTAAGTTTATGTTCCTGCCCAACATATTCATGTTTTGACTCTAAATTGATAAAAATCTGATTATTTCCAATGAATTTCTTTAATATGTTCAAAACTATAGTTTGGTGTTGATTTTCTGCGGTTATTGCAATATTTTCATTCAATAATTTTCGAACAACTGCTTCACAAGTGACACAAATGTCAAGAAGATCCTTAAACGGGAAGCGAAATCCGCCTTTGTTTTTTAAACTAATGAGCTTGTGAAAATAAAGTTTCTCATCAGTCTGCAAGGCATCTTAACATTTAGAGCATTTTATGGTTTTAACAAGATAGTGCAGTGTACTTCCAGATATGTAACCAATTATCATTTTTCTGTAGTCACCATAATATGAATTGTCATGTAAACAGCTGGCCCAATCAAATGATTCATTAACAATTTCATTAAGAAGTTGCACCGAAGAATTTTCAATGGTTTCTTCTTCTTCTTCGTTTCTATACGACGATGAAGTGCTATTTATAATTATAGTTGTTGAAGTGCAATTAAGTATTGCTATGTGTTCTAAAGGAACACAATTACTTTTTGCAAGACATTTTAATTCTAAATGACATAGTTTTTTTGTAGCTTGCTTGTAAACTGTCTTACGTTAGGGTTATCGTTGAACCCTCCATGCATCCTAATAGACGTAAATAGAATCTCCAAATGATCCTGGCTTAATTTATAAGTAGATAAAAAAACAGCCTTTTTTCATATTCTATGTACTTCGTATAAAGCGCTTTTAAACTTTCAATATTTATTAATGTAGGTACCTATGAATCCTGCTTAGCATTTTTCTTCTACGACTGGTTTATAAAATCGCGTGATGACAAAGACTGGTCGACCATCTCGTATAACTTTCCGCATACTAACTACACACAACAACATTCAATAGAGATACACCCTAAAAACAAAAGACTTCAATAGAAATATGGTTTATTTTTACAAAAATACATAACCGCCTTCAATATGTACGAAATTGAAAATCCAGTGTGAAATTAATGCGAGTCCATATTAAAGGTATCAGGTTTCCAACAAAAAAATAATTGTTCAAATCGGTTTATAAATAACGGACTTCTGAGGTAACAAGTATTTAAAACAATAGAACCTAATTGCGAACCTTTTAGATGTCGGTTGAAAATAAACTAAAAATAAAAAAAAGAATTGCCTATTTTTTTTAATTTGCTTTCAAACGATGAAACCGGTTTTGTATAAAGATATTGCGTCGAGTGTCATACAATATTATATTTAAAGAAAAGTCTAATTGAGAACCTACTTCTTTTTTGAAGTCGGTTAAAACACGTTGATAAACTATTATAAAAACGTACCCGTATTAACGTAACATATATACTAAATATTAAGATTACCCAACAATAGGGTAAACCTTACAGGCTTTACCATGGCAACACTTTCTATGTTCCAAGCAATAACCTTTATTTTTATTTTATTTATTTAAAATATTGCTTTCCAAGTTACTTACGTGTGAAATGTGATTCCATCCTTCTTTTTATATTTTGATGTTTGTTTTAACACCGTTTCACGACACAATTCGGCATTTTGACTGGTAAATTTGTTGATTTACTTTACGTGTTGCTTCCACGCGCAGCTTAGTTCGACTGACGAGTCAAGGCGTAGTTTCGTTGTGCGTGTGTGTGTGTAATTGTGTATGTACACGGCGAGGCGTAGTTTTGCCGGCTTCACTTTTCTGTTCACAACATTCTGTCTTGACTTTTTTATTTGGTCTGAGTATTTAAGTTATACATGTAATCACCAACACAACAGTAGTAATATATCTACTAAAAAAACTAGACACGAGAAACGTCATAGCAAAATGATATATGACATTTGCCTTCCCCCTTTCACCCCTTTCCCTCTCCTCTGTTTTGCCGTCCTTGGAATGTTATTAATTATTAATTATTAATTATTAATTATTATTAATTATTAATTAATTAATTATGAATCCTCTTTGTTTGCAATTGCAATTTGCATTTCTCCATAGACTAATATTACTTATGTACTAGGATTTGATAAGTCAGTCACTGTCAGCAAAGACTTTCAGGTCAGCCGTAATGTTCAAATAAATGTTTAATATTTGCTAATTATCTGCACTGCGTATTTGTTTCAATTATATTTTAAAAGTAACTAATTCATATGAAAGAGATATGTATTACAAGTGCCGTGTGCTGGGTTGTACAAGTTCGCGATGTGGTAAGTGAAAAAGTTAGATTATATGTTAAAATCACTACCATCAGACTACAGTCACATTGGTGATATTATAGATGTACTACCGGAGAAAGATAGAAACGTAGATTATCTGAAAAGCAAAATAAAACTGAAAACTATAGAGGAGAAAAAAGTAACATCGGATGAAAAAACGTCAAACGCATTTAAAGCTGATACCATTTTTAAATGTTATAACTGTGGAAAGACTAGGCATATGAAAAGAGATTGTAGATATCAAAATGGAAGTCGTGGGCGCACTACTGGTTTTTCAAACTATCGTGGAAATGTATCACATAAACCTAGAGGGTCATATAATTTTCAAAATTCAAATAGAGGAAGAGGAAATTATCAACATCAGTCATCATACGAACATAAAGTTACGAGTAACAATTTTTATGCTACTGTTGTACATAATACAAATTTGGATGAAGATAAAGAAAAGTCAAATGGATACCAAATAGAATGGCTCCTTGATAGCGGATGCACTGATCATATAATAAACAGTGACAGATATTTTGACAGTTTTGAAGTACTTGAAGAAACTGTGAAAGTGGTTGGTGACGGAAGAATACTAGACGCCACAAAGGTCGGTCACATAACTAATTACTTATTTTAACGTTTCTGGTAAACATTCAAAAGTGACAGTAAACAACGTATTTTATGTCAAAGAAATGAAAGCAAATTTATTGAGCTACTCAAAAATTATCGACACTCTTTCAATAATTTCAAAAGGACGATTTTCTAAAATATACTGCTCATATGGAATTGTTGCTATAGCTATTAAAGAAGAAAGACTATAAAAAATTTAAAGTTACGTAAGAAAACGATCTGAAGTAAATGTGAGTACACTAAATAATATAACGTTAAAAGAGAAATTACATCTAACACTTGGGGTGCGTTCTTATTTGTCGTCCGACGACAGACGATCGCTCCAAGCAGAGCGACGCTCCTCATCCGCATTTTAAGAATGGCTCTGTATCATATCTGTCACTGTCAAAATCGCCGACACGTCAACTAATTGAAGTTTTGATATTTGTAGAGAGGAATGCGTTGCATGAGCGTGTAAATTCCTAATTATCGTGAAAATTAGAGGATTTAAGTCACGACTTAAGTCTAATAATACTATCAAAAAAATTCGGTAAGCAGTCAGAGCCCACCAAACGCAATGAACCTATAAAAATCAGATTAAAAATAGTTAAAATAGTTTAGTTAGTAGTGTTCATTACACTACTTTAAATGTCTCACTCGTTCGGAAGAAATTTATCAACAATTATAATCTTTTTCCACGACACACAACTAAAACAAACATAAACATAAGTCTACGGAATACAAAAGTAACCTAAAAAACAAACAAAGCTCAAGTACTAACTGTCAAATGAAACGTCAGGGCGATATTTATCCACCTATTTCGTGGGGCGACCGGTGCGTCGTCGAGTGACATATAAGAACGCTCCGGATGATCATCGGGCGATCGCTCCGGGCATATAAAAACGATCGGAGCGTCGTCGGACGTCGTTGGACGACAAATAAAAACGCACCCCTGGTCATGTAAACTTTAAATATCTAGAGACTATGTGCAGAAATGACCTATTGGAAGGAATACCTAAAGAAATTGAACCAGAATACATGAAGTGTGCAATATGTATCGAAAATAAAATGCATAATTTACCATTCCATAATAACAGACGTAAAGCAGAAGGTATATTGGACATAGTTCACACAGATCTAAATGGTCCTCACAGAACTGTAGGCTATAAAGGTGAGAAATATTTTTTGAGTTTTATAGATGATTAGAGCAAAATAGTAAAAGAAGTTTATAATTCCTTTATGGAGTATGTCAATGAAGTACAGAATCTAACAGTAAAGATGATAAAAGAACTGAAATTCGATAATGGTCCAGAATATCTGAACACAAGAGTTTATCAGTTTGCGAGAGAAAAAGGTATTATGATTAAACCCTGTCCTGCTTATGTACATCAATTAAATGGAACTGCTGAGAGATATAACAGATCCTTAATGAACATTTTAAGGTGCCTTTTGACGGATGCAGAAGTAGACAGAAAATATTGGCCTGAAATAGTAACAGCTGCTGCTTATTTAATGAACAGAACCTTACATGCAACAACATTTGAATGTAATTGTTGCAAGACATTGTGATATTATTGAAAAAGACACAAAGTGTATTATTAGGCTTTATTAAGTTTTTAGATATTAAAACCATAATTATATGAAAATACAATAGTTTTATTTATAGCAGTCAAATATAAACAAGCAACCTAGCAACGAACACCATAGATATTAAAACTATAAAAAGGTAGTATACTTCACATCCTCGGAAATTTAAAGAATTTATGGAGATAAATTCCTCAACCCTATCTTTAAACTCAACTCCTGCAGCCTAGGCCCAAAAAGCGGTTTCGTTAGCATATCGGCTAATTGCGGTGCTGAGGGAACTTGCTTTACCGATAATTCTCCATTGTTCACACATTCTCTTACAAAGAAATGCTTTAACTTTATGTGTTTTGTGCGCCTGTATGTTATATATAGCGTATATTATATATGCTATAGCGTTAACTATAAATAGTTAACGCTGAATTCGTTTCCAAAAGTCATATGATAACACTCATTACAGATACGCATTGCGAGTTCTGAAATATTTGTATTGTACTAGACATTTAAAATTGAACTATAACTCAGACTTTAATGAATGCTTCGACGCTTTCGTAGACGCGGATCTTGCAGCGGATATAAATGACAGGAAGTCAACAAATGGAATTATAATAAGAAATTTTAATAACCTTATAATGTGGAAATCATAAAAGCAAAAGATTGTTTCAAGGGCATCTACTTACGCTGAGTATTACGCTATAGCTGATTGCGTGGAGGAAATTCTACCTATATTAGGTGTACTTAAAGATTAAGACGTAGAAGTTAAAAAGCCGGTAAATATATACGAAGATAATACTGGTGCTATCAGTTTAGCTAAAAACGGAAGGTTTTGTAAAAATTAAAACATATTGACATAAGCTATCACTTCGTACACGACTATGAGAAGAAAGGTATAATCAATGTTAAGAAGATTGACACTGCAGACCAGTTAGCAGATGTTCTAACAAAATCGTTATGTAGAGCTAAGTTTGAACGCCTCAGAGATTTACTATGTGTTAAATAGAAGAGTGGATGTTTTGGACATTTGAAATTGTTAATTGGTATGTGGACTTGGTTTTAGTTTGATTTCTTTATTAATGATAATAAACTATAAAATCAAGGGGGTGTGTTAAGGAATTGATTTCATATAGAAACCCCCTTTACGTACTCTATGTAACAAATGTCTGTCGGTTAAAGTTATATGATTATTAACGGGATATTTACCGTGGTAAGGTTGTGGAATGAGCTCCCGATATTTCGGCGCAGTTACATGCACCATGTTCACGGGAAGACTGAAGAATGCGGGTGGTTGGTAAAAAAGTTTAAAAGTTAGGTGCAGACATAACGATCTACCCTCTTTCTTAGTCTTTTGCTACGGTTATCACTGGAACTCGAACTCGATCCTAAGTCCCGACAAAACACACTCACTGTATCACTGCGTATAGTATTATGAACACATTTTGAACGCGGACTTTTATTTTTAAAACAACCTAATACTGGATTCCACGCACTGGCGAGTTGAAAACCATCACCTCGATTGAAATTCTGGCATTTCGAGATCTCAATAGTTTCCTTTACTAGCCTTGGTATGTAATGGCGTTCGGTGGACAAGATTTTAGGGTTATGGAATTCAATCCAGTGGTTAGGACCCGCGTCCAGCAGATGCTCAGCTATGGCAGATTTGTGTCTTTCATTGTTTTTTACTGCCTTTATGTGTTCCTTGATGCGGCATGAAACAGTTCGCTTCGTCTGCCCTATGTACGAACTTCCGCAGCTGCAGTTAATTTTGTACACCCCGGGATGCTGAAAAGGAATCTTGTCCTTAGGGGAACGCAGACATTGCGCAATCTTCTGATGAGGAGTAAATATGGTCTTGATATCATATTTGTCAAGAATTCGACCTATTTTGTCTGTGACTCCTTTAACATATGGCAAAAAGGTCGGCTGTCGTTCCACCTTCGGTTTCATCAGTTTCTTCCTTGGCTTGGTTATACCGACCTGAGCCTTATAACCATTCCTGCGTAACACCATCTGTACGTTATCTGCTGGACGCGGGTCCTAACCACTGGATTGAATTCCATAACCCTAAAATCTTGTCCACCGAACGCCATTACATACCAAGGCTAGTAAAGGAAACTATTGAGATCTCGAAATGCCAGAATTTCAATCGAGGTGATGGTTTTCAACTCGCCAGTGCGTGGAATCCGGTATTAGGTTGTTTTAAAAATAAAAGTCCGCGTTCAAAATGTGTTCAAAATACTATACGCAGTGATACAGTGAGTGTGTTTTGTCGGGACTTAGGATCGAGTTCGAGTTCCAGTGATAACCGTAGCAAAAGACTAAGAAAGAGGGTAGATCGTTATGTCTGCACCTAACTTTTAAACTTTTTTACCAACCACCCGCATTCTTCAGTCTTCCCGTGAACATGGTGCATGTAACTGCGCCGAAATATCGGGAGCTCATTCCACAACCTTACCACGGTAAATATCCCGTTAATAATCATATAACTTTAGAGAACAACCGTGATAGTTTAAAACAGTGTGTCTGTCGGTTGTCGAACGTAACGTCTGATGAAAATAATGTATAGTGTAAACACAGAATACAGAAAGAACCAGAAGCCGCGTTCAACTGTTATTGCAAGCCGCACGCTGTGTCCAAAAACAAAACAACGTCCCCCGCCCGCCTCACTAACCACCCGCGTAATGTTGCTAGCTCAGGTATTATTTGCCCGTTTTGGGGTAAACGTTGAGAGTATTTGAGGTAAGATAATAATAGAATTAAAATTGTCCTTTTCTATTTAACTATGTACCTACGTGATAATCTCAAGAAATAGAGAAGTTATTTAAATAAAACACGGTTTAGATATAAAAGAACATTTAATTCCCTTTTTGCTGAGTAAGCTTTTTAAAATATTGTCTCTTGGAGTTTGAACTAATCAACAAAGACTTACATTTAGATAAATGATAAAATCTTATGTCTAGATATTTTTCATTCACAGCCCTTATGAGACTGTTTCTGTGGCTTAAACCAATTATATGGCTATTCCCAACTGGAAATATGCAATTTTTTCCGATGAATTCTTTATAAATTGAAATAACGAATGCCAAACGTTGAGAATTCGAGATTATAACTATATCTTCGTTTGAAATTCTTCGAACGTGTGCTTCGCAAATACAACATATTGTCATAAACACACTGAGAAGGGAAACAAAGACCACCTCTATTCTTTAAACCAATAAGTTTATGAAACCATTTGACGTCAGATGCTAATATTGCTTCAATACAAAACTGACATTTTATAGGCTTCACTAGATAATGAACAACACTCCCAGCTATATAACCTACAATATATTTTGACAAGTCATGTAGTTGAGGCAAATCAGAAGACAATAATTTTGCGATACTGCCACCATTTTCTTCAATAGGTGATGTTGGAACTTGACTAAATAGCTGATCATTGTCTTCAAATCTTTGTGAGTGCGCTGACAAATTAATTGCTTTGGTTGACGATGAACAATTTAATATGCCTATATTTTCTAAAGGTATACAATTGCTGCTATCAGAGGCTTTAAGTTCTAGGTGACATAATACTTTTCGATAAATGCCTTTAAATTGTTTTGCATTTGGGTTGTCGTTATGGCCCCCATGCATTCGTATCATCCCAAAGAGTAGTTCCAAATGGTCTTGGCTGCATTTATATGTTGGTATAAATACAAGCATATTGTCAATCTCAACTAAATTCGCGTATAGGGATTTCAGACTCTCAATACATACAAGAATGCCAAGAAAACCTGTTTAACACGCACATTCTAAAATCGGTTTATAATTTTTTATTATAACTTTCACTTGTCGTTCATCTTCCTTGATTTTTCTTTTCGTAGCATTTTTAATTTTTAATCTACGAATATACGTTGTCATTCTATCAAGAAAATCATATATCATGTCTTTATTGCGTCTATTCAATGGTTGCTTGTAATCAAATTGTTTCATATTACGGGCGTTAAATATATCAAAGAGATTGTTCATGTTTTCTATGAAACATTCGGTTGGTTTGGAATTTTTGAATGCAAACAATTTGGCATCCTCTCGACAAAATTTTATCGCTGTTGCGACACTTTTACTCAAAACTTGACTAGCAAGTTTAACCTTCATAATGTTGTTACGGAACATTATATGCCTACGTGTCAGCTTATCCGCCATATGGAGCCCTTCATTTTCCTGAAGTTTATTAAGCTCACTTAGTAGATTCCAATTCATTTCTTGGTCATTTTCATCCAGAATATTTTTTTTTGATTCAAAGTGATTTCTTATAAGTTTGAACATATGTACGGGATCCAAGAAAACAGCTATATCAGAATTATCTACAGGTTGTTTAAAAGTGGTTTTCATTTCACTTTCATGGTCTATTTTACATCCTAGTAACTTCATTGCCGTTATGTTGGTTGCATGCCCATCAAACGTTAAAGACACTACTTTTACACCAGCTTCGTGGCATTTGATGAGACATAATTTAATTAAATTAACTTTTTGTTCTGCATTTAAACCGTGCACCAAGAAATATCCCACCGGTAATTTAAAATTGTCGTTAATGCAATTCAGTAAAAGAACATATGCTTCAGAAGCTAAGGTTTTGCAATTTTCAGAAGTACCGGTCCCCATGTCTATATATCCGCAATTTTTTTTACCATCCCACAAACTTTGCTGTCTGATGGACATCTCATCAGCCATTAGCGAACAAACAATTTTATGCTCGGAAGACTTAGCCTTCTCCTTTAAAGCCAAAAACGATTCGTCTGAGAATCCAGGCTCTCCGCTTATGTTAGAGTACCATCTAGACAATGTTTTCGGGTGTGGAAGGCACGTGTCAAATTTAGCCCTTACGTACTTATAGGCAGTCGGAGAAAGAAAATTTAGTGTTAGACAAAACTTTTTTATCTTGGCATTGTATTTTGGTCTCTTCTTTTTTAGAACGCATTTTTGGTATACATTATTAAAAATATCAGCTGCCACAATATTTGTCGAAAGCAGGTCATAAACATCCTCATTAACATAGCGATTATTTTTTAAATTCCTTAGAATACTCTTTAAAGATTCGTTCTTTTTGACAAGACGTCTATTTTTTTGTTGCAATGTCTTTATTTGTCGAACATGCTTCTTAGAAAGTATCTCTTTGCGGCGTAATTGGGATCTTAGTTTCACTTTTTTCGGCGTGTCAAATATATAGTCCAAATCGGATATGTTTACATCACCAATCTCCAAGTTTGATTTAGCGGGTGAATGAGGTTGCTTAGCCTGAAATATAAAAAAAATGAGTCTGTCAGTCATCCTGAAAACTATACTGTCCACCATAAGGCGCCGTTTAATATGATGTCATAAAACTTATAACCAGCGGAACAGCACGACATTTCCATTTTTAATACTGTAGGTAAATAAGTAATGATTAATACTTACATTTTTAGTTTTTTCCATGCATGACCCGGACTCATCTGCTATCATGGCCAAATGCTGAAATAATAAAATAATTATTTTGTTATAATTATTTTAAAATAGTAAATATTATTCGATTACTCATAATATTACACCAGCTTTTCGCCTACGTCTGCGAATTCAGATAAAATTTCATAGATGTGATTAAATATATAATTAGACAGACTAATTATGTACCGTATTTGGAAAAGCTTCTTTCTTTTTTTGTTTTTTTTTTGTTCGATTCCCACCCAGGACAAATGTTTGTGTAATGAGCACGATCATTTGTTCTGTGTCTGGGTGTAATTTATCTATAATATGTATGTATTTAGAAATATATAAGTATGTTTATCAGTTGTCTAGTACCCATAACACAAGCTCTGCTTAGCTTGGGACTAGATGGCGTTGTGTGATAGTTGTGGAATATTTATTTATTTATTATTTATTTATTTCTTAAGTCTTTTTAAACCACATTTTGTCTCATAAATATATTTCTCCTCAAAATGCATCGAGCAAACTACGCTTCGCTTCGAAGGTTTCCAAAACTCTTCCAGCCGTGCTCTTTGTATTATTTTTGTCCACCCCGTTTTCCTTTCTTCATCAGCAGGGAAGCTAAAATTTTAGATAGCTAACATAAAAACATAATTTCATACATCTCTCCCCCTTTCTCTCTCACACACACACCAAAAATTTGTTTAGAAAGCCTGATAGACTAACATAGTACCTAATAAGAATGTTAGGCAATTCTAACAATATCATATACATACATACGGGCACTGACACTTTATACTATCTTTCTTCAAGTCAGTTTTTTTATTACCTATTTATTAATATACTAGAACGAATAAAAGCCCTCAATTGGTAATAAAAAAGAGAAAATCAAAACTCATATAATGGCAACACTAACAAGATGGACGCATCATTCTCTATGACAATTAAAACTGAGAAAAAATATTAAATAATTAAATAAGGCTATATGTAAATGCGATACTTACACGTGAAATGTGATCCCATCGTGTTTATTTATTAGTCCCGCTGCATTTTTACAAGTAGGAACGACACAAGACGGCATAATTTAATTTAATTGGTCACCGGTAAAACACGTTACGCGTTACGACGTACACAAAGTAACTGATCAGTTGCGCGTCAAACTACTCTATTTAAGAGTAGTTTTTGTAGCTTCAGTATTTGGCGCGCCCACGGTTTCTGGTTCTTTCTGTATTCTGAGAGTGTAAATATCCATTTCTAATTACATACAATATAAATTCACGGATCTCGTTGTTATATTAACAGTTGTACACAAGATTAGTAGTTTTAGTAGAATTTGGTAGAGTTTTGCAACTCCGTTTAGTAGATTTGGTAAGTATATATACTGGTCACGCTGACCGATGCGCCGACCAGCAATTGAATTTTTGTCAGTTCTTTTCCGGCTTACATTTGGGATACGTGAGACGTACGTTGAGTTAAAATCCTGAATTATTTGAATTATCAGTGAACGTTTTAATGAATTGTTGATAAAATAAGTTATCGCACACAATGAAGTAGTCATTTTAGTATATATTTCAATAATTTATCTTTATTGCAGTTATTTCAACATGTTTACAATGCCTGTTACATACATATGTGGCCAGACCGATGATGTGACTTCTGATCAATATATTGATTTTGTTGCTAGGTCTGCCACAGGGTCTCCAAGATGGGCGCGTACAGATATATTCAAGAGTTGTATAGGAAAAAGTTGAGCGATGTTATGCGTTTCCTATTGCGTGTAAGGGTATGGCAGTACCGCCAGCTCACCCGCATGCACCGTGCTCCTAAACCCACCAGGCCTGACAAGGCTAGGAGATTAGGATATCGTGCTAAGCAAGGTAAAGTAAAATTTTAAGGTTATTTTGATGCTAATCTTCCCGAAACACGTGTTATGCTTTGGTTAGTAAGGGGGTGGGGTAGGTTTTGTTAACTGAACCTAGTAGTTACGAACATTCCTATGAATACCTGTGTGCACTACACGGTAGGTTCCTGTATGATATTTTTGTTTACCTGTTGAAGTAACAGCCTTGTTTTCACTTTGTAGGCTTTGTGATCTTCAGAATCCGCGTGCGCCGTGGAGGCCGCAAACGTCCCGTGCCTAAGGGTGCTACTTATGGTAAACCCAAGAGCCATGGTGTTAACCAGCTGAAGCCTACTCGAAACCTGCAGTCGATTGCAGAGGTGAGAACCTATTATTTTACACTACTACCAAAGAGAGATATGTATTAGAGGTCATGGTGTCCTAGAACCGCAACAGGTTGTTAGGGTTTATTACATGAGTGTCGTTATATCATAGACATGTTAACTGATGTTTCGATATGCCTTTACAACATATCAGACACAATAAACTATTATGAGGTGAGTCGACTGTGAGGGGTACAATTCTAAGAATTAATTAGCTGATATTCCCTGGATTAGTAATGAAACAAAAAAGCAAACTGCCTATCCAGGGAACTATTGTAAAGTAAATGTAAAAAAAAAAAATGTAAATAATAAAAAAAAATGTAATAATAATTAATACATAAAAACAAATGTAAACTGATAATGACACAACTGTCCTGCACCTATGAATAGTCTGCAGTAGAAACGGTTTATAGTAGTATTTGTATACACAGAGTAGTTTGTTAGTCATACTCATATTTTGGCATACTGCTCTGGGGATGTTGTGTAGATCTTAATTCTATTTTCATACTGCAAAACAGGGCTATACAAGCTATCTACAGTTTAGCTCTCAGAGATTCCCTTAGACAGAAGTTTGAAGATATAAACAACTGTTGTATATCAGTTTATCTATGAAAATCTAATGTCAAGAAAAACATTAACAGTATTGATAAAAGGAGTGATGCTCATTCCATCAACACATGGAATAAGCACAAGCTGACCATACATGTAACATGTCTACACATAATAAGTCATTCTTTTAAGGGACAATGTATACAATTGCATAATAAACTTCCCAATGTTATCCGAGATTTGCCTATAAATAAGTTAAAATTACTATTAAAATTAAACTCTGTCAAAAAGGTTATTACAAAATATCTGATTACTTGGAGGATAAAATAGCTTAGGACTGATCACTGATCTACCTACTTGTGTATTAACATGTCTAAGTGTAGTGTGTCTTGCCCTACTGATACCATCATTATGGTCTCTTTTGTAAGGCAACACACTGGAGCTAAAAATAAACCAACATTTGTTATATAAATTAAGAAAAAGACTATAAAAAATTTAAACAGACAAGCCTGATGAGTTTCTTGCTGGATTTCCTCAGTCGTGGTCGCGTTCCAATCCAGTTGTAGGTTTAAGAAATAATAAATGTAAAGCGACATGTAAGTGCCCCCGTAGGCCTATACAGAACAAATGATTTGATTTGTGTAAAATTTACAACCATATACGGCTTTCAATGCATTTCATCTTCAGTTTGCACATCTCATAAATTTAATACAGGACAGGATCATTCTGGAGGAGTCATTATGCCACTGACCTTGCCATGTGCAAAATTCAAGACTCAGATCCTCTACACATAATTTATTACCACCACTTATTTGACTTGTATCTGTAATAACTACACACTAGTAAAATTGAGCCATTACTTAAGTCCATGCGGATGAAGGAACTGCTCTTATTGTAATGGTGTCTGAAATCACTAAAACTTCTCGTTCTAGAACATAATGGAATAAAAGCTCTGTAACTAATATAATAATAATAATAAGCCTGTAATCATCTTGATGGGTGTCATGTATTTGGGTGACATACTTTAGGAAGAACCACTGGGTATGCAGTATCATTAACATTTGTTTATTTTAATACCATCATACCCATGATAATATATTATGTCCATAGGCTTAGAATACTTGATAAAATCATGGCCTCACAGGGACATACGATCTTTAAAAGCCAAAAACACACATCTTGTTGTTAATAAGTTGGTGTATTGCAGTTATTACCATTCTCGTTTATAGGAAATATAGGTAAAGTATATTTTTTTAACATTTCACAGGAGCGTGTAGGTCGCCGTTGTGGAGGTCTCCGTGTTCTGAATTCATACTGGGTTGCACAAGACTCTTCATACAAATACTTTGAAGTCATCTTAGTAGACCCTTCACATAAGGTAAATAGCCATAATAAATGTTTATTTTTAATCGCAATGTCACATAATCAACCTGTTATACCAGTTAAATGATGAGCTCTTTAATGTCATGCACCAATCTGAAAGGTTATGCTGAATACTCACCTACCACTTTGTCTGATTCTCTCACAAATCATTTATAATAATGACATTATCAATCTTTTTTGTACATGAAATGCATTTTGTAACAGGCCATTCGCCGGGATCCCAAGATTAACTGGATAGTGAATGCTGTTCACAAGCACCGTGAGATGCGTGGTCTGACATCAGCAGGCCGCAGCTCCAGAGGCCTTGGCAAGGGTCATCGCTACTCGCAGACCACCGGAGGCTCTCGCCGCGCCGCCTGGATCCGCAAGAACACTCTGCAGCTACGTCGCAAGCGATAAACATAACGACTGCATTTCCAGTGACTTTCTATTTGTTTTTATGGTCATTATCAGATGGAAAGCCAGTGGATAATAAAATTTTACTATTTAAAATGTTAATAATTTTATTACACCTAGTTTTTTTAGACACTCTTAAGGATTTGTTTTGTAAGTATTTCAATCATGCTGAAACCCTACATGATTTTATTTGTTTCAAATATGTATTAACATTGTTTTGTCTGTAGGTGCGAGTAGTGAAGAAAATGAGTGCTGTGTCCAGACTTCCTATATTTAGGTGGGTTTCATATTTATCTAAACACCAGATTTAATTGGATTGAAATAGAAATGATGATAGAATGCATTATGAAATAAGCGCAAACCATGTTTACCACGCATTTAAAACTTCCTTGGATGGCTGAACTCTTATTTAAAATTCTCATTTTGCTAACAGTTAGTGAACATGTTTAAATAATGAATTCATTGTTCTTTTCAGATTACATAAGTGAGGTGTAAGATAGAGCATGACAATGCAGGTAATAATTGTGTTTTAAACGAAAAAGTAACTGAAGTACATTCTGTCCAAATTCATTTTTCAGAGCTTGTTAAAATTTTAATAGTTAATAAGGCAATGAATTTGGAAATAGTAATTCTAGCCTAGGTGAGGTTCTTGATTACTACCAACACGGTCAATGGACCTCAATCCGGCTAGATACAACCTTGATAATATAGTAAAAGAAGTGCACTTAAAAGCACAAGTATAATAATATTATATTGCAAATTGATTGAAACTTGAGTTATTTCCTACAAATTTAGTTCAAGTAATGCATGTTGTTTACAAATCTCTTAGTAACCACTTTACATGTTGACCAACCGCTATAATTTATAAAATAAAGCCGTGTTGATAATATTGTTTCAAATGGGGATGCCTTTTGTAATGATAGTTTCCAGAAGAGCAAGTTAAGTATTATTAGTAAGTTATGCAAGACTTAACTAAATAAAATGAACTTGTAAACATTGTTCTGTCTCTTTGCTGGCTCAGTCACACGAATTGTCAGAGGACGCGGGTTCGCATCGCGATCGAGAATGTGTATTTGTTATGTTTAGCAAGCGAGTTTGCTAGTGCTATAAAATATGTATGTTATGTATTTATACTATGTAACATAACCATTTGTATTTCTTTTTCAGAATATGGACATCTCAGAAAGCCGGATTTCAAGTAAAGTTACTTGTGATTTTACATATTTATGTAATATATGTAGGTAGATACTAAATAAATGATAACATGGATTACGTTGTTTTACTATGCTTTAGCTAGGTACTTCACTTGAAAAATATAACAGGACCACTGCCACACTAAATAATAGCCATTAACCCGTTCAATAGCGATTCGCCATATTTGGCCAATAATACAACAGATTTCACAGAAATATACCTACTTTTCCAGGAACTGCAACGTGTGTAAAAAAGCAGTCATGAAACGTTTTGTGTCAATCGCCTAAGAAATGTTAATTTCCTTCTGTACTACCTACCAGTAGTGCAGTGGGGAATGACAAACAAGCGATTGCATTCTCTGCTTGAATGCACCTCTGGCTGGTAGTACATTTGGTACCTACCTACCTATATCTTAGCACATTGTAACGTAATAGAATACCTAGAAGGCCTAGCTAGTTAACTAGTAGGTAGGTACCTAAATAAAAACGTTCGTTGTCCGTGACACGACCGCGTGGCACTACCAGAGTGAAGGGTAATTTTACTTTCCCGTGGCGCTACTGGTCGTGCGAAAGGTAAAGAGTACATTTCCAGTGACACTACACTATGTTCAATAGTTTCACGGGAAATATGGTTTCCCGTGGCACGAGTGGGCTTTCTATATAAATGGGCTATTTTAAATCGTATCAAAACTGCAATCAAACTACTTGGAACAAGAAAATGACAATGCAATGTATTACCTATTTTAAAACGCATAAAACAATATACCTACTACTTACTCGATTCCCGAATCGAGTTTTAGTAATATTGTGCAGTAAGAAATAAAAATAAACGAAAACGATACATAATGAATTGTTCTTCAGACAATACAAAGGCGGCACGGCACCTTTTGCATCGGGATTACCAGTAGGTACCATAAGATGCGAGACTCAAAAATGGTTAGTGTATGGCGATGCTCGGCTTATAAGAAGAGTAAATGTCCGGGAACAATTACAATTAAACCTTTAATGCTGTAAGAATACTACCTACTAAGTATTTTATGCCGCAAAAGTCAAGAGATCACTTATCACAGTAACTAAATTTATTATACAGTGGGTTCGGAACTAAGATACACAAAATATTCCGGGCTTAAAAAACTTTCCAAAAATGTTGAGTTTTTATTATTAACGTCATAGAACCAATAATGTTTTGGAAAGTTTGCACTCAAGAATTAATAAAAGGGTGACAAAAGGTTCAATTACATTACCACGATAGTTAAAAATCCTGCCGGAATTCCAAAAGACGAAAACGTTAAAACAAACCAACAAAGGGCCAAAGCGGACTAAAATTGCGATTGACAACGATGTACATAATGAACATTCTCCTTCAATTTATTAATGGAGAATTAACGGTTGGTTATCGTTGGAGAAGTTGCGATAATGTGGTTTTACCCGACTGCGTAGCGCAAATAAGGGTTATTTGTTTTAATTTTTTCGGCCAAAGCCCATAGGAGCGGGCCTCTCCTGAGCCGGCCAGCGCACCCCAACGCCGGCGAGGCACTTAGTTTCCTCTTAGCTTCACCGCAACGCCGGCGAGGCCCTTAGTTTCCTCTTAGCTTCACCGTGGTGGTCCACGCCACGGCTGTGGTGGTCAATGCGGGACCCTTCATGGGGGGAAACCAACATAACTAGCTTAAACATTCTTCAGGGTGAATTATTAATCATCACCAATTATTTCTTCTTCCACAAAATTAAATTCATAATATAGCCATATTTTCACAACAGTTTTAAAACAATTTTTTTTATATATATACTGGGTGGCGCAAAAGTAAAGACTCAATTTGATTCAGTTATAAAAAAAATTCTAAATTAGAAAACTTGATTAAGGTAATTTTAAATGTATATTTGTGCCATTAAATTTCGTACCATTAGGATTTAAAGATGATGTCTTTTAAATGGTGACCTCTAGAGTTGATGCACATCTGAGCCCTATTTATGACATTTTGCATAACTAGCCGTAACACTTCCTGCGATATGTTCCTTATTTCTTGATAAATGTTTTCTTTTAGAGCTGCGAGAGTCTGTGGCTTGTTCACATACACCCGAGATTTCAAAAAACCCCAAAGAAAGAAGTCTGGACTGGTCAGATCGGGTGATCTTGCAGGCCAAGGCAAATCGCCAAAACGAGAGATAACTCGGCCTGGAAAAGCGTCCCTCAGTAAGTCCATAGTGTCGCGCGCTGTGTGTGCCGTAGCGCCGTCTTGTTGAAACCAGATCTGCTCTAGCCCCAATTCGTCCAAACTGGGTATCAAAACTCACGTAACATGGTTCTGTAGCGTTCTCCAGTGACAGTTATCACATTGCCTCCAGCGTCTTCAAAAAAATAGGGTCCGATTACTCTGTCAACACAGATGCCACACCATACAGTAACTTTTAGTGGGTGTAAAGGTGTTTCTTGAATAATGCACGGATTATCAGTGCCCCAGAACCGAGTATTCTGCTTATTAACATGCCCTGAGAGATGGAAATGCGCTTCGTCACTCATAACCAATTTTGAAGAAAAATCATCCTCTTCAAGGTTTAGGTTTATGACGCGCTGGCTGTATTCTAGACGAGCTCGGTGGTCAGTAGGCAGCAACTGATGAGTCATTTGAGTTTTATACGGAAACATCTTTAAGTCTGTCACCAAAATACGCTACAGGGTCCGTCTGGAAATGCCCAATTGCGTGGCACGTCGCCTCGTTGATGTCTCTGGACACTCTTCCACATCTTCGCGCACAGCATCGATATTTTCAGTTGAACGGCCTGTTCTTGGTCTCCCAGACTTAGGTCTATCCTTTGTTGAGCCAGTTGCTTCGAGGCGTGTGGCAAAGCGTCGAATTGTGCGACCCATCGGTGCTGGACGGTGGGAAAATCGTCGACGAAATTCACGTTGTGTTTTTATCACTGATGAATTATTCCGTAAGAACATTGACACGATTATTCCACGTTCTTGGGGTTCATGTTTATTTTCAGTGTATTTTACATTTGTTCACTACACAATTTACAAAAACAGAATGACAGGATATGTCAAATAAAATTATATAGTTATATATATATATATATAACTTTGACTTGACATTAATTTTTCTCATCAGTACCTTCATAGTTAAACACAATACAATACAAAACTTGTAAAATACAATACAATCCTAATTAAGTATAAGTATCTATAGATAAATAGTACTTTTATAAATCTATATTGCAGCCGCAGTTAAAGAGCAGTGATGAAAAGTTTTTATCACAACTGTACTTATGGAAAAAAACATAATGTTGAATATTACGAATTCGTAAAATTAAGAACTTGTACATATAATAACGCGGAAAATCCAGAATATAAAATAAATAGATTTAGGAAATATAATAATTTGTACAATGTTAGAACTTGGACAATGAATAGTTTGGAATAAAAACCTGACATCCTCTAGAGATCAAACGCGTGAGCGGATTTTGATGATTCTTGTCAATCGATTTGTCTTAGTCTTCCCACTGCCATTGAAGACATGATAGTAATCATGTTTCAATATGGCGGCAATCAAGCGCCATATTGTAAAAAAGTCGATATAAAGTTGTTGCAGTCAGGTTTTTAGTTTTTTATATAATTACTGCTTATTGTGTATAATATGTACTAACTACGAAGACACATTTTTTTTTATGAGAACTCGTTTATTTAATCTGAGGAACTGTTAAGTCAAAGAAACGTTTTATATAGGGTACATGTAAACTAGAATTTGTTGAAATTTTAGGTTATGGTTTACAAAAAAAATTAACATATAAATATTTTGAAATAATTTTTAACAAGCTTTATTTGATTTATGGTGATGTAGATAGGTGCTTAGTATTAGCGCAAAATAAATAATATGTACTCGTATATTAGTAGTGCCATGGGTAATGAGGTAATCCACAGATTTTATAACACGAGTTTAATCAGCCAATAGGAATAGTAGCGCCACAGGAAAGTAAAATTACCCTTCACTCTACTGGTAGTGCCACGCGGTCGTGTCACGGGCAACGAACGAATAAAATAAAGATATAATAAAGAATACATGACCTGGCCGAATCACATTTCACTATAAGTCCATACACACACGTTCCACCAAAGGTTCCAGTTAGCTTCTGGCTTTGTTGGAAGCTTCAGTTCTGGGTTCAGAGAACACGAGGTAACACCTACTTTTAATAGGTACCTTGTTTTGTATATTGGGGCGAGAGTACTCATCAAACCAATACCCTCGATTTGTTATTAATTAACACAAGTGAAAAATTGATATCCAAGTCCTGACTTCAGGAATGCAATTGACGATATCGTGAGTAATCACTCAATCACAGAGAAATCCCTCGGATGCAAATCACTATTTCATCAACTTCCAACACCTCACCTGCAACTAAGGTTTCTAGGGAATATAAATACTTTGGTGTCTCGACACACCACATTGGAATCTTCCTATAATATTTTGTCAATCGGACAAATCGGTGATCGGAATCTTCTCTCCGAATCCAAACCCGAAAATCTTGACGTCCTCCGTGTCATTCTTCATTTTATTTTTAATATTTCAAATTTCATATTGCTGGTCAGCATCGAAACAGTTTTTAAATATAATATACAAATAAGACGATTTATGAAATGAGATATGATGTCATGAAATTATATTACAATATACATAATAGCAGGCCACATATCCTGCCACGATTAGTGGGCTGATATTTACGGTTAAGTGTGTGGAGTTTACTCTGACCTGTCTCGCATGAGTTCCTTGGCATGGACATCCGTAGTGATCTGAACCTGCATGACTACAATGAAAGTATTATCAAGTTAGCTTCCCGCAAAATCGGAGTCCTGGCGTTTCTTTACTCCGGATCAGCGGTGCCTTCTTTATAAAACTCAGGTGCGCCCATGTATTGAATATTGTTGCCACCTCTGGGATGGATCCGCTAAGTACCTTATGGATGCTCGATAGACTGCAACGTCACGCTGTCCGTATTATTGGAGACACTGGAGTCACTCAACACCTAGAACCCCTACAAATGCGTGGAACTATAGCTTCTCTGAGCGTTTTTATCGGTTGTTTCATGGCGAATGTTCTGAAGAGCTTTTTGATCTTATTCCTTCCTTACCATTCCGATCCCGAACGTGCAGCTTACGGCTGCACTAATGATCATTGCTTCTTGGAGTCACTTTGAAGAACCATTATAAAAATTATAGTAATAAGATAAAAAATAGCACCTCGTCACGCGCTCACATCGCAGCTTGAGTAACACGTAGGTATAACAACGTATAATAACATACTACCTACTCGTCTTTAGTAAACATCTATCCCCTCCCATGTGTACCGGTGTTCAGCAATGTCACTCGTGTACGCGCATCCGCAACAGATAAAGGTGCTCCCACTTTACAATCGTACGAGTTTTTTGTTTGACATTGGTAATAATATTTTTTTAAGACGTGATTGATATTTTTATTAGTTATTTCAATTTTTAATTCATACTAATAAAGTAGATAACACCAATAAAACAGATTGTAAGGCTTTACACTTTAATTTGATATTTTAATGAGCTTAAAAGTAAATAACAATAAAAATGGTTACTATAGTTTAAATCACATAAAATACAAATTTGAATTTTATTTCAAAAAATGTATAAGAACTCAATATAATATTACAATAAGTACCTACGTAATATAATACAACATGCCTCAGTTAAGATGAAATATATGAGATGTGAACAAGATATTACGCGCTTACATCTAAATAATTTAATTACAAACATACAAATCTAAGTAATTATTTACATTTTCCAAATAAAATAAAACATCTTTGATAATCAGCATATCAGATTAACATGGACACTTATCGGGTTATTTATCCATCTAAAAATTTTACCATTTGATTTCACAGAAATTTTTAGTAGAAATTATATTTTAGACCCTCCGCTAAAACTCGAATTAGCGCAACCTTGCGCGTTTCTGTACATAACAAAACAATCTAAGTGTTTTTGCAAAAAAGATTACCTAAGTTGAGGTATATATTATTATTTATTTTGTGCAAGACAGAACATGGACTATTTTAGATCATTTACGTAAGTAGGTACATAAGCATTTAATAAACTATCGTTGCTTTCCCTGTAACCTCAAAAATCTATCAATTTTATAAGCGCCAAATAAAAAGAACTTCACTAAAATACAACTTTATCTAGTTAGGGTACGATTTACTTACGCAACAAATGTTATTGAAGAAGTTACAATAATGAAACCGAACTCGTTAGTAAAGGTTGGGACTATTTTATAAGTATCATTTTCTGGTCAGTATTGTCTACAATTACAAATTCACCTGACCAGCTCGACTGTTTAAAAAACTATGCTGCAATATTACATGGATCGTATCGAATAATCAAACTGTAGGTATCAATAGCTGTATTTTATTATAAAAAATACCAATAAAACATTTTTTTAATTCAGAATCAACGAAGCTACACAAACAGCTTCATTACAAAACGTGGACTAAAGAGTTTAATCCATGGTTTAAACTCGGGGATATCTTTAACCCACGTTTTATTAGTAAAGATAACGTGGTATTAGTTTCGCGGTGCATGCACCGGTTTTCTTGAAACCCAGTGTTTTAGGCAGTCTACATAAAAAGGAATAGAACCGGAATACTAAACATATAATTCTACTCCCCAAATAATCACAAAATATAATTAAATTATTACTTCAGGAGTTATTAATAGACTAGAAAGCTAAGCTAGGACTATAGTGCTGTCAACATTGAACTATCGATATATTTACACATTCTTACGAGAATACTTCAGTTCATTGTTCACGTCACTTTACAAGCTGGAATATGAATAAACCAACACGAATATAAAAGTAATAAAATATAATATGACCTGCATACAAAGAGCTTACATTTTAAACACAATTTTCAAAGGCGGTATGTACGAATACATATAATTTCACGGTGAACATGAAATATTCACTCTAGAGCCTTTAATTGGGGCAAAAACAGCGTGTTCACTTTCCATAATGTAATATCTATAAAAAATAGTTTATAGTACATTGTTTTTTATTTGTAACGCATCAATAACAGTTAGAGATCAGTGTTTTTTTACAGTCAGCGTTAACCTGCTGTTATTATTAAGTAGTGAGTGTCGTGACCTCTAACAGAAACTGAGGTTGAGTAATACCAGATTTACTTAAAAAATATTTGAACTTAGCTGACAAATTATAGAGTAAGTACATATGTTTTATTCATGGAGACAGAAGGTACCTAAGAATTTTTGAATTTAGTAGAAATGGAGTAAAAATTAAAAAACTTATAATTTACTGGGTGGTATTTATTGGTGACATACAGAAATGACAGATGGTTATTCGAGTTACTGGTTTTAAAGTATTTTATTTATTAACCACATTGGTAGCGATTCACTTGTTAAAAAACTGAACTAAACTAGCGAACTAAAATTGTATTATGGTCGCCCTTATTCTGTTAACACTAAAATCCAAATTCATGTAACACATAGCATTACATTTCTAAAAAGAGTATTATTCTATTGAATTTAGGTTATATTTTTAAGTTAGTTTAGCGAGCACCAAGTTACGTGAAGTCTAATCTGTCTAAAATTGCACCCGCACTTGAAGAACAATAATTTATTTTAGTGCTGTAATTGGGGAAGTGTTATGCTAATTTGGGTTTTAGCCTAAACAGAATAAGAACTGCCAGAATTAGAGATTTTTGGTTTAAAGAATGCTTACAAAACCGACACTTTTACTACTAACACAACAAAGCATACCATACTTTAATATAAAACCTATATCAGAACTGTGTCGTACGATTTATATTATGTTAATCCCTAAAACATAAAACTTATTATGATTTAAGTCCAAATATTTTTTTAGTACAATGTGGCGACGAAATATTCCTTAACAGAGAATGTTTTCATTTGGAAACGAAGAACGAAGTGAAAAAGTATATCTCCTTTTACAAATCTAGGACAAATAATGATCTAAGTTAACATGTCAGACTAGGTCGCAGATTTCACAATGGTTTATTTACGTACGACTTATCGACCCTTTGAAAGTACCTCCCTTTGAGTACTCTTGTGAAGCTATAGGTATACATATTGGGCATAGGTACGTAAACGCGACTCACCTGTTTGAAATCTTCGCCCTAATCCAAGCGCCAATCAAAACCGATGATAAACAAAAACCAAAGAAAACATATGTTTTCTTTCGCGAATGTTTTAATTTGTCTTTATCATGGGTTTAGGAAGAGAGGGGATGTGTTGAGAAGGCGTGGCACGTGTCGCAGCAATACGTTCTGGAGAACTTGTTGGCTAAAATCGTAAATATCGGCGCGCCATCGTGTAGCATATTCATTTCGACATCCATTGCTGGTCATGTTATAAAATTGTTTACAACTCAACAAACAAATACCACAATGTAGTATTGGGCATAACGATATTCTCAGCGCGCATCGTCGCGTCGTGTAGAGCGGCCGCTGCTATCGGCGCCGGAAGTTCAATGGTTGATTTGTCAGAGTGCATTGTAATGAGTTGGTGTAAGTAGCTAATGAGAGCATTGCGTTCAGTGTATTACTTTATGAGTTTATCATTTGGAGGTGTGAAGTACAGTGGGGATGCGTAATTGAAAAACTGCGACATGCGAATCAGTATAATAAATGCCTCGCGCCATATCCCCTCCCTTCCTAAATCCGTGGTCTTTATGCATTTCAAAAGATATAAAAGCTATCAACATGTCGGTGTTGTTCGACGCTCGTTTATTCTCTGTCAAGGTAAGTGATACAATGTCTAGTTTTCAGGCACCGGTAGTACAGGTTGCGGCTGTTGTCGCCTATCGAAGTGGAATGTGTCGGAGAGGTAGAGGCCGAAGATCGCTACACTGTAGAAAACTGTGAGGCCGAATAGAGCAACGCTCGCGCTCGCGGTGAACATATTCGAGTATTCGCACCTGAATCAAACGGTTCATACTTCAGCCGTGTACGCTGTCTAGTTGGAAACAGTTTTGCGGAGCGAGATACCAAAAAATCAAAAACGAAATGACTCAACATGAAGCGCTAGCAGCGGAGCTTGATTTGGCGATCTTAACCGATCCACAAGTTAAGCAACGCTTGCTGCGGTCAGGAGTTGGATGGGTGACCGTTAGTGGCATTGTTCAACTGAGCGCATCCGTGCGTCGGAGGGCACGTTAAGCAGTCGATCCCGGTTGTTTGTCTTAGGACAACAGTCGTCGGCTATGTCGGAGGCATTTGGGCAGTCTGAAAACTTCGACATAGGTTGGCCACTAGCCTATCCACCAAGCCACACTGGGCCCGCGAGCTGCATTATAGCTCAAATCCCCTCTCAGAGGAAGGCTCGAGTCCCAGCAGTGGGAACACATTGGGCTGATTAAATGAAGAATTGACTCAAGACATGACAATTCGTTTATAAACTTTATAGGCTTTGCACACGTAATTTACATAAATACTAGCTGCGTCTCGCGGTTTAGACCCGCGTGATGATGGATGTTGATGATGAAAAGTCCTATGTGTCAATCCAGCACCTCATCTATCACCATACCAAATTTTATCAAAATTTATCCAGCCGTTTTGATCGGGTATAAGTAAAAAACATACAAACACGCCCTCAAACTTTCGCCCTTATAATATTGGTGCACCACACTTTATAGGCCTTTTCAGAAAAAGTTGATCTTGGTGGGGTAGGTACCTGATATTCAGCATTCAACCAATAGCGTGCAAGCATTAGTACATTTAAAAGGTAAAAAGTGCTGGCTTCCTGCTTTTTAGCAAGTTTATTACAGGGAATACAAATTTAAAAAAAAATGTCAAAAAATAGGGCAAAGTTCTAAGTGGTACTGCAACTGTGGGCTAGCGTACCACTTATCTGAAAGCCTAGCGTCTGTTATTTGGTAAAATAAATAATGGAATGATGAAACAGTGTTAACAGTTTCCCTCTTATAAGTGTCACAGTGATTGTTCCTATCACAGCACAAGGCTAGGCACCAGGAACTGTATTATTACAGCCAGTGTTAATAATTTATCTATCCACGGTTTTCCTGACTACTGATAGAAATTTGACGTAACCTCCATGCAAATAGTGTCAAATATCTATCTTTAGTAGGACAAACCAACGAGGATATATAATACCTGCCGTTAGTTCGTCATGTTATACTGTATTAGTACAAGGTTTGCCAGAATACTCGGATAGAATTCCCATCAGAAGATATGTAAATTTCTCGTAAGTGTTTAAAAAATAATATAACAAAAGTTAAATGTCCATGTTCAATAAGTTTTATAAACGCTTATGGAGATTTGTTGCATGAAACGTATCCATTGGCGTTTAAGAAAAAAACCCATAAACGTACCTATTTACTTTTTTTTTCTAAGTACGAGTATTGAATATCAAGGTGAAAACCTCCACAAAACTGTTTCCAATCTAAGTACGGCGACTGGGGGAAGATCGAATTGGCTTAATTCGACAAAAGATACACATGCATACAAATACTAACTCAATTTACATAAAAAATAAGCAAAGCAGGTTAAACATAGCAGTTAAATTTAAAAAAGGGCAGAGCACGTGTGAGAGACGCCAAAGAGATAAAAATTAAATTGACATATTACAGAAATTAAAATAGAGATAATAAGGGTGATTTGTTATCTATAAATGTAATATGAAAACATTTTGATGAAAATTGCAAAAGGTTATTTTTATTAATATTAATTATTTTTTTACGATCGCGACCGGGTCTCGGCCTCCCGCACAAACACTGCGAAGTGAAATTTATAAATATATAAATAATAAAATAGAAAGCGACACCATCACTAGTTAATTTTAGAAATAAAACTTTTGAAATACTAATATTAAGCATTTAAATTTCAGATCGCAGATTATAAGTTAAGTAGTGAGATTTGTTAGTCTATATTACAGGTTATGTTAGGTTTATATTACATAGCAACAAAATAACTGTGCATACAACCGAAAATGTGGTAACAACTATTAATAGCTATCATAATTAATGCATGATATAATATACATTCTGAACTATATTGAGATTAAATTTCAATTTATACATCTTCATTTTAAGTACATTAATTAAATATTATAATAGTAAAATATATGCATATACTAATTATATCATTATGACTACACACATCAACACGGATAAAGATCTTTCTACTTTATTATAATAAGATACCTATATGTACTTGTATTAAGCTAGACTATATTATTAATGCACAGATTTTTAGACAATTCAGAGTTTTTATTTATGGTGACCTTGCTACAAATCCACGACGTAGACAATCTATAATCGAGTAAATTTAATGTTTAATTAAGTACATCATTTTACTTTATAATTATTCCCAGTATTTATTAAAAAAAAACTCAAAACGCCTAGCGTGAACCATTCATTATTGTTTTAAGCTTATTTATTATGACGTGGAGGTACCAAAGTATTTAGTAAGGTTGAACTATAAATAGTTGAAGAGTTGGTAGTAATCCCCAGCTCAAGCTCTTTTATCAAACCTATCCTAGTATCCTTGATAGTATTCGTATTTGAAAAGGCAAACGAAAATAAAACGATAACCTTTGTAGTTAAACGATCAATCTCGAGACTAGCAACCCGATCGCGAGCTGCACAGCAGTCGCGATCGTCTTCAGAGTACCTTTAGGCGGGCGGTGATTACTTCACATAATATATATATCTCAAGCTTTTTTACAATTCGTTTGAGCCTGAACGATGTGACGGTATTAGTGAACCTAGCACGAATCATTAACGTAAAACAAATTAATTAATTCAAACTATGGTTTGTCTATCTAATAACAACTAAAGCATAGATAACTAATAGGCTGTCGAACGAAGCGCTGCGCGTTTCTCAGTTGTTTACATTAACGACCCTTTAAATACCAACCTTTTTAGGCTTTAGCGATTCTTGTCATTGAGATAATTTAACATTAAAACGGATTAAATCGCATATATTTTATATTATTATTATACCGACGTTTCAAACATTTCAGTGAACATGTTCACAGGTAGACTAGATGACACTTATCTGTTATACACTTATGTAAATAACTCTATGACAGTCAACTGTCATCAAGTAGTAAAGTTAAACTATTCCGCAAATGATTCGTGCTTACGGCTACAGTTGTGACATACCATCATCAGCCTCAAACAAGAAAAAAACCTTTGACAAATGAATGTTATTCAATTCAATTCAATTCTTTATTATGCCTGTGTTATTCACATAGCAATGGATTTTTCCCGCGAGAAGTGGAGACCGGACGCCTAAAGGCCTATTCAGACCTGGGGGCCTACTCCCACCTTTAACGAAACTATCATACTTCAAGAACGTTTTGTAATAAGCTTAGAATAATCATACTTACTATCGTACTCCCACCGACACAAAAAGGTCAACCAAATTTAATGGTAAGGTTGCAATATGACTATTTGATGAGATGGGTGTATGGATCTTCAAAAACTTTAGCATTGGAACTGAGTGAAACTTAGTGTCAAAATATACGTCAAAGTACGCGAATTGAGTGAAATATTTGATACTACGTCATCAAAACGTCTATCGTAATCCATTATTATTTTAAGGTGGCTATAATGGCGTGGTGGTACTAAATTTAATGGTAAGGTTGAAATATGACTACTTTAAGAGCTGGGAGTAGGGCCCCTGGGCGTTATTCGCTACCGCGAGCGATAGAGAAATCCAAATGTTTATGCGTTAATTTCACTGTTCACACCAAAGCGGATATCGTTACCGCGCACGGTAGAGATATCCGTTGGCAACGTTTAGCGGGGCGAGGGCAGGAAGCATGTCGCTCTCGCTACTTGCTCCCGCGTCGCCCGGCGGAACTAGTATTCGCTACCCACAGCGGTAGCGAATAACGCTCAGGTCTGAATAGGCCTTAAAGGCAAGTTTCAGTTATGGTGGTACAGGGAGCGGCACGAAACTCTATAGCGCTAACCGTTATTGCGTATAAGTAAAAAATTGGGTATCACAGGGGGCTAGAGGCTAGAGGTCCAGACGTATTCGACGTAATACGACGGGTACGAATCTCTGCGGACTTCTGACTGTACAGTCGCGTTCTAAACTGTATTGTTATTGCCGTTTATTGTTATTGTTTTTTTAAGTTCGAGTTCGTTTGATAATCTTGGTTTTTTATTAGTGTATCTTTAGTAGATAGTGAATATTCCTAGAAGAAATACTGTTTTGAAAAGTTAGGTTACTAAAAGCACGAAAAATGACGCGAATTGTTTTGTTAAAAGAGAAACAAATGAATTGATTATTTAAAGGAAACAAAAAGTGAGATTGATGATGCAACGAGTGTTTTGGTCAGTCATTCGAATAGCAGCAGTGCGCTACTGTACCCATGCGCAGTTATCCCCTCCACATTTCGCTCAGCGCTAAACTTATGTGCAGCTACCTGTATCTAGCCTGCGCTCTGAGTACGTACCTGAAGAACCACACTATGGTGAGAGCTACTGAGACCAGGGTCATGAGAATATTCTCCAAATCCCAGGCGCGGTCTGGCTGCGCGCGCGCACCTAGTTCAGGAGCTGTGCTTGCTTCCTCCACAACCGCCCCGTTACCGCCGCCGCGCTGTTAATACATTCACTTTGGATTACACTTTAAAACAAATGTCAAATCTGGCAAAAATTATATTTATAAAAATGAACCCCTATTTCTCCTGGTCACGCTATAACTTGAGAACGCATGGAACAATCTCGCTAATTCTTTTTTTGTTATCTTAATTATTATTCGAAAAAGGTCCTTAATAAAAAAAAACCAAGGAAAGATGGGAGGTTATGGCGAGGCTGAAGGCCTACTACGCAAACGAAGTTGCGGGCAGTCGCTAGTAAAGAAATAAAGTTCTCTGCGCTCAGCCTTACTGCATAAGCACAATTAATTTAATTCTGTGTTTAATTTCAACTGGTTAGCTTTGAAGTTTCAAATCATAGACTTTTTAAGTGGCAAAGGGTTCCCAGTAATATGGCCCCGTGGCCACTTACTCGAATTCTCAACTAAGGCTATCTGCGTAGAGTATGATAATACCACAGGAACTGTGCACTAACCGGGAAAGTATATAATATATATGTTATTCCAGGAGCTGAAAAATATTTACCTAACATTTCAATTATTTCGCTACTGCAGCCACTAGCCCACCGAGGCTTGCCGTCCGAGCATAGAATTTTAATATATGATTTACAAATAGACATGCTTGGTACCGACATTGTCATCATCTCAGCCGTAGGACGTCCACTGCTGAACATATGCCTCCCTCCTAATTTCCAAAAGAAACGGTTGGAAGCGGCCTGCATCCAACTTCGTCCTGCGAACATTGTAATGTCATGTAAATAAACGATTTTGAACGGTATCCCGACTGTAAAGAGTTGCATTTGCAAACAGGTTATTAATTAGCGACCGGTAGCTTGCGATGGTATTGCTATTTATGTAGAGACTTCCCGCCCCTGGTGAATCCACCACTGGGCTGCGTACCAGCAAGCATTAGACAAAAAAATGTTCGGCCAAGATTCGATCGAGCGTTGCTAGAACATCTTTACCATTATCTGTCAAAAACTAATTTGACATATAACTTAGGTCTAAGGTTTGTTGGTTTCAAACTCATTTAAGGATTTTAATTACTGTCAACAGGTCAAGGAAATGTAATTAGGCACTTCGAGTTTAGTGCAATTAAATAAACCTGCCCATTCGTGAAAATGCAACAAAACACTTTGTCACTGTAAACACTCTGTCACTTTTGACAGGCGACCAAGATTTGGCTTACTCAAAAGGTAGAAAAATTTTGGCCATTCTGGACCAAATTTGTCTCTCAATTCTTGTTCAATTTGTCAAATCTTGATCCATGCTAATATTGGCGTAGAGGCGTCGTGGACCAGCTGTTATGTCAAATTTTGGCTTGTCCTGTTGTCTTGTTGGATCGCAGCCCTGGGTTCCTATTTTTCACAATGCCTATTTAATTTGCAATTTTAATTTGCACCTACAACATAGGTTTTTCATGTGTGATTTCTTGAAGGTCATGGTCATTATAACGTAAATATATTTTTGCGAGGATAAAAATTACGCCGCGAGCAGGTAAGTTTTATCCTAGCCTTTTAACTTAGTCCTGATTACATACCTGTGTGGGTGTGCGCTTGGGATGCACGAGGCAGTGCACAACGGCGCGGTGATGCAGGCCGAGCGCACGCAGAGTCGCCGCTTCGTCGCACAACACATGACCGTTGAAGATCAGACGCACGCGGTACTCTGACGATAACTCAGACGAAAAATGACGCCTGTAATGGCGACGGACATTTACTTCATAACCAGTTCATAGTTTGTCTGGTGATAAAAGTATAGCAAAGTAAGTATAGAATTGTAACGAAATCTAAAGAAGGAAAAGGGCGTGGCCAGCCGATCGTGCCACATCGCCTGGCCTGAGGTGGAGGAGGGCCGTGGAAGGTGTCACTTTTACTCGGGCGGTCGGAGTGTGCGGACATGCACATAGAGTTAGGGATTCCTTATTTCAATTCCGTTGACTCACTTAAGATTTGCTAATAATTTGAAACATGTTAAATAGTGAAATACTTGCATAAATACTTACTAACAGTCTTGGTTTTTTTTATTAAATTCACTTCTGGTTGACTACAGTATAGTAATACAGGGATGGAACTGTTTCCATGGTTAAAAATACAGATTTTATTGACCAAACCTCAAAAAGTACTGAGCCTTCGTCGACCAATTTACCATTGAATATGCATGTGTTAGTTCCTGTTAGTTAAGTATGTATGCTAGTCATTCTATTAAACATTCACCATGGTTGCATGCAACTAAGAAATGTATATTATGTTAGGCCTATTTTTTGAAGAGGGACAAATATGTTGGACGAGCAAAGAGAGCAAAAAGCTTCAATAACATAAAACCTAATTCACACACAAGACAACTTCAATCTACAAAAATTGTCACTAAAATAAAGACTTTACAGGCCTTTTTTCACCCCTAACTAAAGTAAGTATAGTATACATAGTAAAGTAAGATCATTTCAATTTAGGTTCCTTCTATCAAACATGTACAAAATACATGTAAAGAATGATGATTTCTTTCAACGAAGTCATTCAGAATCATTTATACTACTTATGGGGCTTGCCCCCTTGAATCTAATTTATACTATAGAATAATTTATACTATTTGCCAATTGCATCTATCCGTTCCCCGCGACATTAACAATGTGTTTGGTCCATTTAGTGGAGGCCTTCGGTACGTATACCGGTTCCTGATCGGCATTCAACATAATTTATTTATATTACTTGGATAATTTTAACTTTATGATTTTTAAAGCACTAATGCCTGCTTAAGCGAGACCAAACTTTGCAATTTTATTGTCTTCCGGCAATCCGTGTCAGAGGCCATGACCGCTAATACACGTTACATAAGCATAGTTCGAGTTTTTAGAATTAGACATAAAAACCTCACCATTTGAAATCCTTAAGCGGCTCATCAAGACTTCCCTCGACTTCCTTAAGTGTGTCATTCAAATACTTGAGCCTGATAAGAATTTTTCTCTCATTCGCTATATTGTCTGTGGTAGCTTGGTCACCGTCAGCGTCGTGGTCTGTGCTGGATTCTTCAGGTGCGACGGCTGGCGTCGATTGTTTTTTATCTGTATTCTCTCTTGTTTCTTTATTTACTTTGGTTTTGAGTGCGGCAGAGTTTGAGTTGTTATCTGTAAAAAACACGATGCTTGAAAATATAGGTGAAATACAATGAAGAACATTTCTGTTTAAAAATTACAATAAGTTTTAATTTACATTACCGGTTCATTGACGAGAATGGCCCTGGGACAGCCTGACTCAAAATTACATGTATTTTTTTTTTTCATTTCCCCTAAGGATAAAATTCCTTATGAGCATCCTGGGGTGCACAAAATCAACTGTAGCTGCGGAAAATCGTACATAGGACAGACAAAGCGAACAGTGTCTCGCCGGATCAGAGAACACTTCAAAGCTGTTAAGAATAATGAGACACAAATCTGCCATTGCTGAACGTCTACTGGACTCAGGCCCTAACCACTGGATATAATTCCACAAACCACAAGTCTTATCCACGGAACGCCACTACCAACCCAGGTTGGTGAAGGAAGCCATCTAAATCACGAAATGTCCAAATTTCAATCGTGGTGAAGGATTCCAACTTGCCAGTGCGTGGAATCCAGTGGTAGGTTGTCTAAAAAGGAATAAAAATCGTCCAAAATGTGATCAAAACAACATTCGCAGTGATGCAGTTAGTGTGATTGTCGAGACTTACAATAGAGTTTGAGTGCCAGTGGTATCCGTAGTAAAAGACTGAGAAAGAGGGTAGACCGTTTTGTCTGCTTTTAATAACTTCTTTATCTCAACAAACACTCTAAACTGTCGCCCTTTACTCTAAAAAACGTGAACTCAGTTTTTTGTAAAAGCTTAAGTTATTTTTTTGGAAAATTATATATGTACAACAAATATTAAAAACATTTGAAAGCGCGCACGCTGAGTATATGTATAACAGAACCATACAATTTCGCTACCATGATGACTGGATTTGAGTAAATTTGAAAAAGATACAATGTCTAGGCGACAGCTTCATCTTTATAAAATAGTTAGTAGTTATAGAATTGTATATTGCTTACCATTCTGCCTGTTGAACATATTGTTGGAAACATCAGCCTCCATTGCGCTGACGATGCTGTCCATCTCGCGTATTTGGGCGTTGCTCGCCGGCTCGGTTTCTTCTTGAGATTCGCTTTCTTCACTCGCGGACTCGGTGGCGGGCTGTGCGGTACGAGGCGCTAAAGATTATACACAGGTTTTTTTTAACATATTATGTAGAAATAATTAATTTAATTAGACGTTGGTAGCAATTCGCTTGTTCAGAACGCCAAACTAAACTAGAGAATTAAAATCTTAGATAGAATAATCATATTTTTATGATGCTCATTCAAATGTGGATTTTAGTAATTGTAATTGTATTGTATATAAGTATGTATATCAGTCATAAGGTTACCATAGAACAGGTACTGCCTAATTTGGAACCTGAAGACCTTTGTGTGGATGTTGTCCGATATATTATTATTATTCTCTTTATTTCTTTATTGTCTCGAATTTTTATCCGGTCCTTTACAAAGGCATAAGTGGAGCTGTAGCCAACACTTAGATGCCTGTTTGGTATAAAACATACAAAAGTGTACAAAAACAGAATTTGGGATGACGGTGACATGGTTTATCTATTACAAAAATTGGTAAAATGGCAAGGCTATTGATATGAATTTATTAGTGTTTAGGGAGGTAGTGTAGTGGGCTATGCATGAGACTACGGCACCTGCCAATTTCAGTTGTCAAAATATTTAGGCAGGTGGTGATTTGCCACCCACTAAACGGGCCCCCCGATAAGGGCCACCATCAATGGTGACAAAAGGGGCAACGTTGGCGTGGATAGCTAAAGGGTGTCGAGAGGTGTACTGCGGTTTCACTAGAGCGCTACTAGCAGCGTTATGCCTTTTAACACTTCCACCCTTGGAGCTTATTGTTACTTGCTCTTGCGTCTCCACCCCCAGACGGCCAATTAAGGCAAACCGGAGGTCAAGGGTCAGGTCATTTAGTCCCAGGGAGAATCAGGGTCCACGGTGTCGCCACTCACCGACGGCTCGCCACAAAGCCGCCCCGGCGGTATTATTATAGTATTATTATTTTATTACTATTATTCACCAGATATCACGGATTTCATCCGGTCTTTTACAAAGGCATAAGTGGGGCTATAGCCAACACTTAGAGGCCTGTTTGGTATAAAAAATACAAAGTAGTATAAAAAAAACCAGAAACTTTTGGATGGATGGTGACATGGTATATCTATTATAAAAATGGGTAAAATGACAAGGCTATTGAAATGATTTTATTAGTGATAAAAAGATAGTGGGCTATGGAAGAGACTACGGCACCTGCCAAATTCAGTCTCATTTGAAAATTTTTGGGCAGGTGGTGACTTGCCACCCACTAAACGGGCCCCCCATAAAGGCCACCATGAATGGTGACAGAAAGGGCAACGTTGGTGTGGCTGGCTTAAGGGTGTCGAGAGGTGTGCTGCAGTTTCACTGAAGCGCTACTACCGGCGTTATGCCCTTTAACACTTCCACCCTTGGAGCTTTTTGTTACTTGCTCTTGCGTCTCCACCCCCAGACGGCCAATTAAGGCAAGCCGGGGGTCAGGGGTCTCATTTAGCCCCAGGGAGAATCAGAGTCCACTATTACTATTATTATTATTATAGTATAAACGGAATAAGAACTACCATAGTTTAACAAATTATTTTAGTTTAGTGAACGCAAAAGCAAATCATTACCGTTGTGACTTTACATATTTTATTATTATAACTTTGTAATGCATTTGTATCATATCTATTGACTTCGCTCATTTTGTATTTATGCTATTTATAGTATCAATTTAAACTTCAACTTGACTTAGTGATTAGGTTGTTATAATAATCTGTGATGTGTTGGTGTTTTGATTTAATTTTTCTTACCCACATTGACAGAAATAAATATATTGATAGTAACAGAACTAGAAGAATTATAGCGGTATTCTAGGTCTAGTTTGTTACCACCTTCGACCGCATCATCACTGAGCATCAAGTGAGATCATGGCAAAACACTAGACTATTAAATGTAAAAAATAAGTCACGGCCTGTTTTCGGTTGTTGTGAGTTGCAAATATTGAATTGGGTATAACTACCTTACAGCCTACTTGCAAACTATAGACTACTGTAATAGTACATTACTGCACAATAAAGTAAGTAAGCCTTGCCTATAATCATGTTATTATGGCTAAACTCTAATCTGTGTCTGGTACTATGTATGTTTCTTTTCCAAACAGATCTAAAGAGGATCACCTACTGTCCAGTAAACAAATTACTCGTACATACTTACCTGGACAGTAGGAGATTCCAAATTTAAAATCTCGCTTCTTACTGGACAGTTGTGAATAAGTCTCCGGTAGAGTTCACTTTCTGGATACATTTTAGAGATGTTACGGCAACATTACGTACCATTTTTGAGAAACATATATTAACAATTTAATTTTAATGTTACTATTTCACAAGAGGTAACACTTATGCGCATACTAGCTGCAGGGCCACCCAGTGCTTTAAAACCATGTTGAACATTCCACTGCGCTTGTCATTTTTGTAATCTTTTCGCCCAGTGGTTTCACTGGCGACAGTGCTCTCTGCCTATAGCAAAGCAGCGCTAGTATACTGTGTTATGGTACGAACCAAGACAGGATCTAGCACAAGATGCCTACCCCCTATGTTACTGATGGGATGTCAACCCGTCAATTCATATTTAAGTTTTATTCGTCTATTAATTTAACTACAGCATCCTTCAAACTGAAAAACGGTATGTTGAGACAAGAACTCCGATGGTAGTCGCCCAGATAATGATAATGAAAAGTTGACGTTCATAAGTGCGTCTTTGATGCCTAAATGATTTTGACTTTGATAGACTATCAAAAAAACGATATTAAAAAATATTTAGTGACACTTCCGCTGAAAAGAAAACAATTATTTTGGCCTATTTGGGGGCGTGCACCACCCTCCCTCCCGCATAAAATGCTAATAGGAAGAATACAAAATAAAAAGCACAAGAAACCCCAAATAAACCAAAACCGATTCGACACGTGTTTCGCCTCTACACGAGGCATCCTCAGGAGATGTTGACTCGTCGAGCGCTAGACCGACAGTCGTATCTGTCGGTCTAGCGCTTGTCATTGTAAATTGTTGTATTTCAGCGAAAGTGTCACTAAATATTTTTTAATATCGTTTTTTTGATAATGGATTTCCGCAAAGTAACGCCTGAATCAATAAATTATTTGATAGACTTGATAACTAGTACAGTTAAACACGTATGCTGTGATGACGTAAATTATACATGTGCCGTATTCACAATCAACGAAAATTGTCACGTGAACTAATAATCTATTTTAATTAATTATCTTATATCCTTATACGACATGATAGCATTCAGAACATAGTTTGCAATGATAACTTTATGATAAGGATTATAAACCTGGCCAATTCGAGTCGCTTTTCCATAGCTAGCTAGGATTCAGTGGGATTTTATAACAATTTATTTGTTGCATCTCTCAAACTTCACAGACAGGTATATCCTAGCTTATTTACTTCACTTTAACTTCGGAGTAACTATAGATAATATTCTAAGGTAATAAATAACTAATAAATTAACTATACTGCATAGGGTTTTCGTAAGTGCGATTGAAAATGTTGACAGGCGATATAAGAACTGACAACTCCACAATCGTATGCATGCCAGCTAAACCAAAATATAAACTTAAAATCTGAAACTTAATAATTTATAATTAAAGAAACATAAAAGCTGTAAAGAAGAAATATGGAAAAAGTATTTATTTAGACCATTGAATATATTGTTTAGGTTAAATGTTCATTTGTACTTTGAATTAATACGACCTATTTACACAGAAACATGATAGATACGTTTCAGGGCTATGTTTAAATTTTTAGCTGTGGCTAAAAATATTCTGTTTTTGATTGCGTACTGATAACACTTTTATTATTTTTAACTAATTTATATTAAACCATTTCTGAAAATGATTTATCTGAGATCCACTTCGACAATACTTAATTAAAAGAGACTTTTGATCCAAAGTATATTAAATATCTATAGTAAATAAAGTATAAATAAGTATATTAGATACCTATTAAATATATGAACTTATTTGACGGAATCAGTCTAGAGCAAAGTCATAACAGCGACACTGTAGTTTTTTTTTAATATTTTGCCTTATATGGCCCATTAATACTGTTGCTTTTTATTATGCAACAACATTTTATCCTTTTGCTTTAACAGTATATATATGAGGCACGAGCGTTTTTTTTTTCACACCTTAAGTACTACTTACTAATAGCTAATTTATACATGTTAAGTACTTTGAAGAACTTAAATAACTCATGATGGCATAATCCAAAGAATCTAATATATTAAATATTATGAATTTCTTATTATCTAACTAGTTGGTACAGTTCAGTTATTAGTCCAGGTTGTAGGATCCGTTTTCTTTCCCGATTACTCGCAGGGCGGCCAGCGCGTAATCGAGGAAGTCAAAGGAAGGCGGCGATCGTCGTCATTAGTTATTACACTGAGATTGTCTATCGTAATATCTATATCCATTTTGATCTCGCAATAGAATCTATGCCTGAAAAATCTCTGGCAGTCTAGTTGGACAGTTTTAATATCGACGCCATTGCAAGAACAAAAAGAAGTGTCTATATATAATCTTGAATCTATGAAAGTAGTCCCTATTGCCTCCATACTACTGTAACTGTAGTATAATCTTTCACTCATTTCACAGTGATTAAACCATGTACCTGTTATGTCGAGGTTGTATTTGTAGTGCTTTACACCAAATACCTTTTCGGCAATGCAACCGGTTGTACGTTATTTAAAATATTCATGACATGCTATACTATTTAGCCTCTTAGATGATTATAGTTAATCACTTTAGCTTACACAGTATAGATTACAGTTGCGACAGCCATACGGGCGAGCTAGCTTTATTATCTCATCTGTATCTAGTGTAACAAGTACAATTTGAAAAATGTAATACCGACTTCCATTCTATTCAGTATTGGAGTGTATGTAACTCTAAAACTAGTGGACCAAATTGGATGAAATATGAATGGGACGCCGATGGATTCCACACGGGCAGGACCAGCTTTCAAACAAAAAATAATTTTGAGAATCGGTTCACTCTATCGAAAGTTATGAGGTAGCAAACATAAAAAAAACTTAGCTGAACTACAAGTAGCCTATAACAAAATAAAATAATAAAAATGCTATTTAATTATCCCTTTTTAACATCCACTACAAAGATTTACAAAGAGACCAAAATAATGAATGTCAAGCAATTATATATTTATAACGAATGTATTTTTATCCGTAAAGCTCTAAACAAAGGCATACACAGTAATATTACGTTCATAAAAATAAAAGAAATTACAAAACGAAGTAACCGGCGAGCTAGTTTTTTGGTCCTACCAAAAGCTAGAAAAAACCTTCGGCAAAAAAATACTTACATTTGAAGGACCAGAACTATATACTCGTAATAAGATAGTAGTATAGTAGACCCTCGCGCATAAAAATGTAAACTCATTCAACGTATTCAAAAACAACTCGCTCAATATTTAATCGCAGATTACAGCCTCTTAAGCAAATGAATATGTTGGGTGCGTAGGTAACTTACTAGATACGACATGACGATGTTATAATTATGTACCTATATGTTTCAAATTGTTCTCAAGTAAGTGATATGTAATGTCTCTTTTGAGAATAAATAGGAGGAGGTACTCAAACTCCTCCTTTTTGGAAGTCGGTAGATAACATTTCGACTTTTTACTCTTTAATATAAAGGTGGATCAATGTATTGTGTTAAAGCTCTTAATTGTTCAGATATTTATACCAAACAATAAGGCAGGAGTATTTATCCATGATAATTGCCAATGCCAAGAGGATTTGAATGCAGTTTGCGGGACCCTAAAATAAAGAATGTATTGTCACTCATTCGGATATGACTCGATTTGGGAAAAACCCATTTAGGTCATACATTTATTAAAATCATCGTTATAAGATAATAAACAATAAACATACTGCATATGGCTACATGCAATAGAAGGAATTACCACTATTTGGTTATTGTATGTAAGATACTAGGTGATAGCAATATGAACTCTTACATTCTAATAATAAGTTTCTTTTAATTGTATACCTCATAAAGACAGTAGTCATGCTAGCACTGATAATATATAATCTCTGTTTGTCAGGCTTAATTGTATGAACATAAAATAACTACTTGCAATTATCACCTTGAGCCTAAAGCCTTGAAGTACGTGTTTATGTAAGTCCTACACTTAGTTTATCTTTTTTTGGTACCAACTGAAGAATACTAATAAATATTCCCTGAAAAGTAACTCTGAGGATAAAGCCAAAACTCTCACTTAGTATGCTTTAACCCTTCATGTGCCGTGATAATGAAACGCACGTAAATTTACGCAATGGTACTCAAAGGGATGAACTAACATATGTACTTACAGTCAACCCTTCTGTAGAAATGCAACCGGTTGTTGTCCAACAGAGCCATGTCGGCGTCCACTATGCTGTCCATCTCCTGTAGTGGCACCACATCTCCTGAACTGGTCGTTGAGTTGTTTTCGATAGCGTTGTTCGCTGACGTCACAGTCACTGCAATAGAATAGTCGGTCTGTGACTATTAGCTTAACTCAGATGTAACATAAACTATCGTATCGTTTATCATATTATATCATATATACATATATTGAGTAACCAGTTGATAAACGTAAGTACACTGTCCCATAAACACAGATTTTACGAGAGGTCATATCCCATCATTTGAACTTGATCATAAGCAGTCTCAGCCTCAGCCTACGGTGGTAAGAACTTATTTCAAAAGTCCAATTCTACTATTTCACAACGTTCAACAATCTATCTAGCTGCAACTGCAGTTCCACTCCGGATGTCATTCAATAATAACCCAAAACACCATTCTATTATTTTATAGACAAATTGGAAATTAATGTCATCTTAAACTACTATAACTTATATATACACTAAACGCTATTTTATTCGAATACGAGTTGACGTCGCGTTTACGATATATCAAGCAGAACGTAAAGTTTTGATCGATCGCTGGCGTCAACAAAAACGTAACTGCAGCAGGACTGTTTTTCAATAGCAAAATAAGAAAACTTATTAAAAGTCACCGTTCAGTTACGGCTCGATTGCAATTTAGTTAGTGGAATCGGCCTCCAGTTCAATGATACTAAAACCCATGTCTGTCTCTTTCCCACGAAACGACATCGATTTTATCGAACCTCGACTTTTTGTTAGTGCCAATAACTGACAATCTTGAGCTCATTGGCATTATATTGGCTTTAACATTGAGTCTTAACGCTCATTTTAACAGTTCATACTCACATAATAGTAGTTTATGCAACTGTCATATAATACCCGTGTTATATGCAGTTGCATACACTACTTTATCTTCACTAATGCAATTAATCAAACAACAAGAGTAAAAGCTGACAATAGTTTATTTATAATAATTGTTCAAATTTTGGATGGTACAATTTTGAAAGTTAATGTTAATTATTGATCCAGCAGCTGTAGCGGTCGCGGGGCAAGCAGTAGAGCTCGTAGACGGAGTCGGAATATTTATAATTACTTCATTCGTCTTGTTTTCTATACTGTTCAAGATCGTATTTGAGACTTGAATTTTATTCATTAAAGACTCATCAATGTAGCTTTCAGCCACAGTAGAAGACTTCCACCCCCCGTGTCGTTTCAGTGCGGTCAAATCACCACCGCTATCTATGAGAAGGGTCGCCGAGGTGCGCCGGAAGCAATGCCCCGTGTACAACGCTGGGTTAGGCAGATTCAAAAAACTTGCGATAGTTTTTCCCAGAGCACCAAATTTATTAATACCAATTCTTTGATCGACGCACTTCCCCGATCTATAGCTCAAGAAAAAGGCAGGGTTTCGACAGGGGGTGGGTCGAAGTTCCATGTATTTTTTACATACGGCACAGCAGTTGCCCGTCACAACGAAAGAACGATCTATTTTCGTTTTTGTTTTCGAAACTTTCACCATGATTGTCGTCTATGTTAGAGACTTCATCGAACTGGATGTTGTATAGCTCTTGCCTTCGGCATGCCCCCATTATGCCGAAGATTAGTGCAACCTGTAACAATAAACGATATAATAAGCTTGAGGTACATAGCCAAGGCAAAAACTATGATTTATGAAGTAGTAAAGTGTAGGTACCTACTACCAAATTTATACACAAAGCGCTTAAACGGAGTGTCTAGATAACTTGCGTGTGTAGTACGTAAGTACTAGGTAGATTAAATAACAGAACTAAAATACACTTACCTTTTCAAAAAGATACAAAATATCTGGTGAATCTTCCAGGAACATCTTTATTTGACCTGATGTAAACGTCAAGGACTTTTTTTCCTTGTGTCCTTCTGAACTGCGTTTCAGGAACGCTATGACCTTTGAATACTTCGTGATATCAATATTGTTGTAGATACTCAGTGTGGACTTGAGCATAGAATATTTAGCCCATATAGAAGATGGTTTGAATTTGTCGGAGAGGTCTTTGAGATACGCAAGAATGACATTTTCAGAAAATGATGTAGTTTTCTTTTCGGTCTTCCATGCCAAAATGTTATTATATTCTTTTTCATATAATTTTCTAGATTTTTCTGGCAAAAGATTGTGAGTTACTTTTATTGCCAATTCTAGAATATCCGGAGGCGTACAAATATCATCGTCGCTATCCATTTTTAACTTTTAATTTGTATTTTAAAAACAAAACAAACATTAAATTCACGCGTATTTATTGTCACAGTGAACTTGCCGCCATTAAAATGCAGCTGCGCGCGCAGGGCCATTCAGGAGCGAGCGCGCGCTGTTCTTTTTTTATTTAATTGGCACAAGATCTTACCAAAGAGTTTTGTGTATGTAAGTTTAGTAGTTTCGACGAAGTTTTCACGTATAACCCAACTGTTTTCAAAAGCCAGCCTAATATCAAAATTTTATACAACTTGTATGAGGATTTTGACATAAGGCTCGCCATGTTAATTGGTCGCGTTTTATTGATGTTATAATGAGATTTTACGATATCGATGTGGATATTATACCATCATGTGAAATTGCTTAAATTGAGTGTTTTGTTGTCTGTTCTATAACAGTAGTAATTATAAGTCAAGTATTGGAAACATAAGTAGAATGTTACAACATTAGTGTAGATAAAATCTAATTAAATATCAGCATAAGAAGGTTTCTTATACTATCAGATAAAACGATCAGACAGTCCTATCTTCAGTAGATCTTCTATCAGAGGACAAAAGCACAGTATAAAAAACATTCAATTAGCAGCCAAAAAGCGCAAGTATTCTTGCACGACTCACTAGACGAGGACGACTAATAGCTTTGAGCACTGACATAAAGTTACTAATTTATTGGTTCATTTGAAGATAATGCTCTAGAGTTATTTCCATCACTGTTCTATCTATGAACTGCAAACGAAACGCATAAGAAGGCTTATAATACCACATAATGTGGTATTATAAGCCGTTTTACTTCAACATTCATAATGCTTACGTGTAAAAAATAGAAACGATTACCTAAAACACACAATTAGTTTTCTCTCAAACACACAATCTGTGAGGTAACACAACGAAACCTTTAGTTTAGTTTACCTTGTATTGTATTTATTTAGAGCTCTCGATATTTACTCAGTTTACTCGTGAACATGGCGCATGCAATTGTACCGAAAAGCTCAAAATAAATACAAGACATGGTAAATATCCTGTTCCTAAAGTTAATTCTTGCATCTATTATATAGTAAGTTACTAAGGAGGTACTAAGGAGTTTCGTTGTCTATTACCTCACAGCTTGTATATTTGAAAGAAAACACTGTTTTAGGTAATCGTTTCTATTTTTTACTCGTAAGCATTATGCATGTTGAAGTAAAACGGCTTATAATACCACGTTTTGCGTTCTCATGCGTTTGGTTTGCAGTTCGTAGTTAGAACAATGATGGAAGTAACTCTAGAGCATTTCTGAAGTGATTTCTTGCATTAGTGACCATGTCAGTTTAAATACTTAATATTACAATAGGTGGATGATGTTTGGAGTCATATGGAAGGATATATGTACAACCCGGTCAGAATATCTGTGCACCTCGCTGGAATGCGGCGCCTCTCCCGCTTCCCCTGTCACCACTCCGCGCACTCCCCGGTGCGACAGTACGGTTAGCATCTTCGTTGCCGATACACGTCCCGATAATTTTGATATTTTCGCTTTGTTGTTGTTTTGTTTTTTAATATTTATTGTTAAGTTTAGACTGTTTACTGTTAAGTTTGGACTGGTTTGGTTGTTATTAAAATTGTTGTAGCTGTTAAACTGAAGTCATGGGAAAAACAATACACAGCGAATCAAGAAATTTAATCTTGAAAGTGCTCAAGTTTTTTGAATCGGAGAAAGCAAATAAACAGTACACCATACCTGTAGACCAAGTGGTGAAAAAATAATATGTCGTCGACGATTTGATGCGAGAGCATGGCCAAGAAGTTGTGCGTCTGCCACCTTATCATTGTGACCTAAACCCTATCGAATATATATGGAACTTGGTAAAGCAAAGGGTGGCAGATAAAAACATTGACCAATCGGAAAAGAAAATAGAACAACTTACAAAAGATGCGATTAAGTCAATTACGCCAGCTGACTGGAAAAAAGAAGTGAATCACGTGGAGAGACTACAGCGAGAATACTGGGAAAAGGATCATCTAGCAGATGACAACATCACACAACTTTTAATATCACTAGGGGAAGATAGTTCAGAGAGTTCAGAAAGTGAGAGTGAGGAAGATACAGTGTCAGGCATAGAGTCAATAATGTATAGTGACTGAGTTTAATAATAAATGTTTTTGTAATCAAAATAATTGTTTTTTAATAACAAACCCTTCATCAATAATAAATTGATACGAAAAGGTTAGTAATTTTTTTTTACCTCCACGTTTCTCGAAAAAACTTTTTTTCACACCGTACCCAGACCGCCGATATGACGTCACGAGGTCAGGTGCACAGATATTATGACCGGGTTGTATATATATTTCCACAAAAATATGATTATTGACTTGAATCATGACTGAGCATGTAACGACCTGCAGTTAATCATGAATCAGTCAGTCGTGTTTAAATAGCGGTCGAACCGCAGGCGTCTTATTATGCCACGGGTAGGTGTTTGAATACAATTTGTTTAAATTGAAAGATTATTTAAATTTTGATATACTTAAATCATTTCTATTCGGTAGTTAAAATAAGTATTATTTACTTATGTCAACATTGTGAATGTACATATGAATGTGAACATAGAAGTATTGCTAGCCTAAGGCAACCATATCCGTGTGTCTTGTATATACGAGTATGCTGTATGTATGTACTGTGGTAATTTCGTCACTCTTCGTCATATTCTGAATAGTACGACTTTGCGCGCTATACATAATTTTCTATGCTTGACATCACTCCCATCTATTGACTTCTTGTTGTAGTACGAACAATGATCGTATCCTCATCTTTGTTTAGTTCATTTATGATGCATTGCAACCCGATGAGGCAGAGGTCGCTTTTTGCTACATTTATCCATCAAGCATTTACTGATAACACGTTTCTTAATGTGTGTTACCAGTGATGACTTATGGCACTGAAAAGAGGTATCTTACTATGAGCCTCATAATTAAGTCGCACAACGAGCTATGGAGAGGGCTATGCTCGGGGTTTCTCTACGTGATCGAATCAGAAATGAGGAGATCCGTAGAAGTAACGTATATTATCAGATTATTATACAGATTGTTCAAAAACAAGTGTATTTTTTCTCATGTCCATCCACAAAGTTAGTATCTCGTTATATACAATATCCCTCTACATTTATTTTATGGAATATTATAATTTCCTACAAGCCTACAGGTTGGCTTATACATTGCTAAAAATCTTAGCACAATTTACAACCACAATTATGATTAGAAATCGCGTGAATAGAGTAATCTTTTGCAAACATAGTGGATACGATGTCTACGATGTCGTACACCACCGAATCGTTCCACACATAATCTTTTAAGGCGAAATGAGCTCCAAATTTAATTATTCGACCTCGCGAAAACTTAGTTTTTCGACGCATAAACCTAATAACCGAAATTCGAAAAATGTAGTGTAAATTGAATATACGTCCTAATGAAGTATGGGAGCCAATACACGATTAAGCAATTTTGGCTCGATAGAAAAAAATCGGTAACATTCGCTAAATTATGCTATTTTTATTGCGTGCTTCGTGGGAAAAATCATTTTTATTTAATCATGGGCAAATATATTTCAATTAATGTATCATATTCGAATTCCCAATGAAATTTACTAGTGAACTATGGACTCTTTTATTATTAATATTTAATCATTTGATTTTACGAAAAAGTATAAAAAGTATTAGCACGTATTCAATGAAATTTTCGCATTACATCGTCTATTCTGGTAAGCAATTCTCAACCTTACGTAAAGCATCGAAAATTGTTTTAAAATTAGGATTGGACCGCGCCTTAAGGTTTTGTAGTGGAGACCTTGGACCGGTAAGCGTAGCGAAGGTCGTCCACTGACAAGGTGGACTACCTGATAAAGGTCGCGGGACGGTGTTCGATGCAAATCGCTTCCAACTGATCTTTTTGGTAGAAGCTTATGTTCAACAGTGGACGTTCTAGTGCTTAGATGATGATGACACATAATCTCAACACCTACAGTCATAAATATAGAAACGGTCCCGATATTCCCGAATACTTGGTGTCTAAAACAAAATGTATTTTTCGTTTTTATTTAAACTTTAAGATATCGTTTTAAGTATTCCCGAGGCTAGTCATTTCCGAAGCGGCCGGAGAAATCCGACTACAGCCTATTGTTTGCCTAAAACTATTGCAATTATTTAATCATTTAAATATTTAGTACTTACTACTTATGAAACAGCAACTCGGAAGTAATCCCATACTTTATACGAAATATATATTTCAGGATACACACATTAGAGGTAACTAAAATGTATGTTGTAAAATGTATAATATAACTAGCTACGCTCCACGGTTTCACCCGCGTGGTTATGGATTATGGTGATAATAAAAAACCTATAACATTTCTCTTTGCCAAAATCGCAATCAGTAAGTCGTGTGAACGACTGACGCAATGATCAAAGGAAATAGAGATTATTTTTATATAGATAATATATGTCGAAAGTGACCGTTGAAATAATGGTCTGCCAAAAATGCATTTTCATCGTTTACACGTAATATTATATGAATAGAGATACTAACTTTGCTAACGTTATTTTCATTGAACAAACACTTAGAAATATCTACGCGTGTAAATTGAAGTCTAATAAATAACACGTCACGATTTCAAATGAGTCAGTCACATGCTACAGAATATAAACAAATGATTCGATGACTCAAATAGGTTATCGACAAACGTCGATTAATGGCCCTCTCTGTAGCCGTGTTTAAAATATTATAAATTATGTGAAGCAATAACGTAACCTAACTAAGCTGTAACGTAACGACCTTCACTTGCGCTTTGCCTGTGCTGTAGCCTATGCGACCTGCAAGTCGTTCACCTGATGATAAGCCACCGCGTCACGCCTACTTATGTCAGCTGCATTGCGACCCATATATTTAAGATTCAAAGTTCTGAGCGATACTGTACTATGCTCGTCACCCTGACATATAACTGATCAATCCCATTGATCCAGGAATTTTACTTGCTAGAGCCCCTTCAATATTGAAGATGTTCAATAATTTGGCACTGTTGTGGTACCCACCGAAATAGATACTTGCAGAGAGCGTAGCACAAAAATATCGTATCGTATTGTCAACGTCAACGCATCACGCTTCGGCTACAAACTATGAGTTATCTTTGTCATAGTTGCCCTAGATAAATGACAGTGTACTGTTTCACGTATACGACACATTATGTTACACTCACGCAGTTATTTGTGCTACGCCCACAGGGTCTCTACCACCCAGACGTCAACGATATCACATCACCACAACAGTTTGATCCTAAGGCCTGGCATAAATGGCTCCGCACATGAGAAATTCTTAAAAATTCAGCAGCTTGACTTGGCGATCCACAACCGATCAACAATGTTAAGCAACGCTTGCTGCGGTCAGGAGTTGGATCGGTGACCGCTAAGCTAGTGGCATTGTTCAACTGAGCGCTTCCGTGGTTCGGACGGCACGTTAAGCCGTCGGTCCCGGTTGTTTGTCTTAGGACAACAGGCGTGAAGCCAGATGTCGAAGGCTTTCGGGCGGCCTAAAAGCATCGAAATAGGTTGACCACTAGCCTATTCACCAAAGCCGCACGGGGCCCGAGTGGTGAATTATGGCCCAACTCCTCTCTCTGAGAGGAAGGCTCGAGTCCCAGCAGTGGGAGCATAATGGGCTGCTTATGTATGCCTAACAAAGTGCTTCAATATCATCATAACGCAAACAAGCGTGACGTTCGCAGGGTAATAACGTATCTTAGTTACAATCAATATCATGGTGATAGAAACCTAAAAAATGGCGGCACTCCAGCAGGCCTAGCACGCGGTGGCGAGAAAGTTTTTCCACCGTTTTTATCCACCTGTCAGTAGAAATAATTGGCTTCTCAACTTAGCACGGCAACCGGGGAAAGAGATAAAATGTATCCTTTTGACGTTTGTCGTAGACGTATGTCCCGTTACTCCCACTATAAAGCACAGACTCGTAGAAACGTGTATGTAACTCTCCCTGATTGATACAACACAGAGAAAAGATTTATCATCTTTGAAGGTAGTTTAGGATAGGATAAAGTTTATTTCCATTAAAAAATTTCTCGCACATATTATTTTGTCGCGGGAAATGGAAACAATGGAAAGAAAACTACACCGGAGGTATATCCGAGATGCCACTAATCCCTTCGATTACCCAGATAATGAATTCAGGCACATATTTCGGGTTAACAAAGAAATGGCATTGTATTTATGTGTGAAGCTTAATAATGCAGTCTCGAAACCACACGGATGGTTTGCCGGTGCATATCAAGGTTATTATTTATTATAGGTATTACTTTCCTATTTACATTCTATGTAATACATAAGTTAAGTAATCCTACTAATATTATAAACGCGAAAGTTTGTGAGTATGCATATATGGATGTGTGGATTTTTACTCTTTCACGCTTAAACGGCGGGGGCAATTTTGATGAAATTTGGTATGGAGGTAGATGAGGCGCGGGATTAACACATAGGATACTTTCATCATCACCATCATCCATCACCACGCGGGTGAAAAAGCGTAATATGCTTGGGCACAGCATAGACAAAATAATAAGACTTGCGCCTACGTCAAAATCGTAATGATGACAGTTCCATCAAAGTTTGTGTCAGTTTATGATAGCTTATTCAGATTCTGATAACTTATTCAAATTCAATTTGACAGTCGATACACGAGACGTGCTCGGCGACCGTCAAGGGTGATGAAATGTAATGACAGTTTTTTCCATGGTGAATAATTTTACATTTGTATGTACGTAAGTGCTGTAAGTATTTTGTTATTAATGTTTACTGATTGATATACTAAGTATTTAAATTTACTTCTTAGGAAATTGTGTACGTTTCTATAATAAAATCCCGAAAGACATTACAGAGCTCACTGAAGGGAAATTCAAGTTACGTGTCAAAAATATACTAAATATAATGAAAAAAGCCTATTATAAATTGAGTCACTACTTAGAAGACAAAGATGCCTGGAAGCTTTCCACTTCTGCCTAATAGCCAACTATTGAATAAATTTGTTATTTTAATACTACTCATATGTAACCTCAATGTACAAAGACTTGAAAAAATAATGGCCCACGAGTTTCTTGCTGCTTCTTCTCGGCGGTGGTTCTTTTCCGAAGACAGCGGTAGAATCATTTAAAAATTTTGACGTTCATAAGAGTGTCTATGATGCCTAAACTGAATAAATAATTTTTGAATTTTGAATTTTGACTCATATAATACTATTATAGCAATTGCGTCTGTCTATGTTCATATTTTATGACACTGGTACAAAGATAGATATGCCCTTGGCCCTATTGCTCGCAAGGGAGATAAAAATGACATGGTGGAAAGGATTTTTCTCCACGGGGAGAAATACTCTTCTGCCCGTGCTAGCCCTGCTGTAGGTAAAAATATTAGTATACTACTATAAGTTGATGACTGGCGCTGACAACAGTGACATAAAGCCGCCATTTTTTTAGTTTTTAATAAACATTTGATTGCAATTGTGATATATAATAGCCCTGTTGGTTGTCTAACCGAGATTTGTCAAATTGAAAATTAGTACGTACCTACATAATTCGTTATTAAAGTTCCGCATGTCAAACAAGGAGGCCTTGGACTATAATATGATTAATTCTATAGTATAATACAATATATTCTATAGTAAAAAATGTAAAAAGACAAGCCCGCTGAGTTTCTTCCCGGATCTTCTCAGTCGTGGTCGCGTTCAGATCCGGTTGTAGATTTAAGAAATAATAAATGTAATATGACAATTTGTAAGTGCCCCGTAGGCGTATACAGAATAAACGATTTCATTTCATTTCTACTAATTGACTGAGCGAGGGCGAAGCACGAGCGAAACGTCTCTGCAATAACTTGTGCGAAAACGCTTTCGTATATCCGGATGTCGTGAGTATTGTTAGCAATGGTGCGAGCATGGATTGTCGATATGTTAAAATTATCGGTAAAAAAAAAACAGCCCGCGATATAACTATCGCAGCTAGATCCGTACTAGAGACAAGGTAACGATAGCTGATATTAGTAAGTTTATCGACTCTACAAGTTGACAAGACAATCTTGATGCCCATGCTAATACGGCTGGTCCGATAATTGCATATAGATTCTTTTGTCGATTCAGTTTTTGAAATGTTTTCGGTTAGAACTTTTAAGGATTTTGTTTTAAGCTGCGTGGTAAATATTTATACAGTTTAAGCCATACACAGACATACAAGTTAGGTCTACATCTGATACTATAATATAACTAGGGCAGTTATATTATAGTAACAGAATTATAATGACCAACAAGTATGATTATGATGATTATCTTTCTGCAGAGAAAAACAATCTACATAGTATTATTACATATTGCACATGCTATCAGTGATAAATGTAATGGTAATAATAAAAGCAATTTGATATGAATGTTAGTTGGGTGAGTGAGGTACCTGTTTCAGTAATCGGTTGTCCAGCAGAGTTGGCATGTCGGTTCGTGTACACCATTGTCGGCGGTGGCGCTGTAATCAATACGATGTAGGTATTAAGTTGTGGAACGAATATCATATATTATCGATAGACGTATGTGTGTTTTGTTTCGTCAATTCGTTTGTACACGTGTAATGTAATTGGAGGCGCGCAAATCGTGTTGGGTGTAAGGTATTTGCGCACTCATTCGAATTCGGTTTGTTTACGTGGAAAACATTCAAAACTGCTACTTAACTACCTACATGTGTGGTTCAACCAACCACACGGCATTGTTTCAATGTTCATTAGTTTTTATTTTAACTTTGTTCGGGTTGATACCGTCCTGCAGTGAGGAGAAATGATAAAATGTTCACTGTTAAAATGTTCTAAATAGTTAAATGTTATGTGTTTATGTTATGAATGCAACCGTATGCCGTAAGTACCAAACGTGCACTGTCTTATTAAATGTATTTCCATAATTAGGTAGTTGCGACACAAGGCTCAATGTGCGGTGTCAGAAAATGTTTGGAGTTTACACCAAACAATTAAGAGTTGTCTATACAGATAAATAAAATTGAAATCACTGTAATTCCAAATTAACAGCTTTTCACTAAATTCATATGTTTATACGGTATACTTACGTAAAAAAATCAATTTTTGTCTGTCTGTTTGTTCTGGCTAACTCTTTGAAACTGCTGGACCGATTTTAACAGGACTTTCATTGTCAGATAGCTGATGTTATAAGGAGTAACTTAGGCTAGTTCGTTGTAGAAAAAAACTATGTCTCTCTGTCTGTTTGTTACCTTGTCAAGTCTAAACGCCTGAACGCAGTCAATTTAGGAAAGGTTATATAATAGGAATGATATAAGGACATTACATCCCAGGGAAACCACATATGATACTTTTCAACGTCAGCAATCCATCGCCAGGCGGGTGAAGCCGCGGGGTGCAGCTAGTTTATAATTATAATTAGTAGTAGTGTTGGAAGCTCCACATTGGAATCTTGGGGTTATCCCCGGGTTGGACAGTTATTGGGATTTTCTGACACAAAAATTCTCAATAGCGGTACGGAGTCTAGAACAGTGTCCCGTAGATGGGAATAGGCTCGCCCCAACATGGGACTAAAATATATATCCGGCGAAACGCAGGTGTTTAAAACACCGCTGCGTGCCCCTTCGCGGATATATTGTATACCTAGATGTGACGATTTGTTATACTGTGTTTAAAAATTACATGTATGTATTGCGTTATTTTCATTAAAGTTTGTTTTTACCAAATATTGAGTCAATTGCACCATTTTTTTCTTATCATTTCTGAACAATACTGCACAGCTTATATGAGTATATTTGTCAAAAATAAAAAGGCGTGTTACATTCTAAATTATTACGGTTTTTAGCCGTACCAACGAAGTTCATGAGCACCAACCAGTCAATCGAGACCCCAGTTTTATATGGGACCGTATAGCATAGAGAGATCAAGCTGCCATCTTGGATTCAGGAGACGAATGAAGATGAAAGTTTATAGTTGGGAACTCCCGAGCTCTATTCTATCTATATACCAAATTTCATCGAAATCTGTGCGGTAGTTTTTAAGTTACCTACGCGTGAGCATACAGACAGGCAGACAGTCTTTTTTTTTTATAATCATCATATTCTTGTTCAATAGGTAGTTTTACGTCATCTGAATCATTTTTTTTTTTAATTTTCTATTAACGTCCGTTTTCAATATACTATCTATCCACAGTTTTCCTTACTACGGATAGAAATTTGACATAACATCCATAAAAATAGTGTCACATATCTATCTCTAGTAAGGTAATCCGACGATAGATAGGTTATTGAAACGGTCGTAAGTAGGTATAGACTTTTTAGTCCGTATTCCTTTATAAGTATAGATAAGGGTAGGAGGTGGAAAGTTTAGGAGATGACATCGTCTTGTGCCCGCGTATTTGAGAAAAATGATGGCATTTAAAACAATAGTTACATAATTATAATAAATTGCATTGTCTCACTTAATAATTATACGTCGCTGGAGTAGATCTGTCCAGAACTTATTCGACACCGAATTTTTTTATACTTGATAGGCAATCATCATCATCATCTCACTTGATGGTCAGTGATGATGCAGTCGACGATGGTATTACAATAAAACTAGAAAAGCCACTGGCTCTCAAGGACAGCTGCCAGAACAGTGTTAAGTGCATAGCGACGAATTTTCAACCTTGAGGGTAGTAGCTAGTCAGGCGGACACAAAGAAGTGCTCATCACCATGCTGTAGATTTCATCACGATGTTACCTACCGAAAGCTCAAGAGTAAGTAGAGGTTGATCCCGTGGCCAACTTATCGACGGGCGGTCATTAATACCTCTGGCCGGGCTAGCATAGCTTCAAATACAAACTGCCGTGTGAGCATGGATCTCAGGAACTTATCGAGTCGTTAATCTGAATTTTATGAGCTATCTTACCTAGTCCTACCTGCTGTGCAAGTACCGAATTTAACGATTGATAAATTTGAATCTTGAATTCGTCATACTTCGAAAAAATTGGCTATATCGATCTTTTGTCAATCATTGCAAGCAACAAAATTAAGCGATCGGTAGACAAATTCGATAAGTTTTTACGATTATAACGGTGACCCTAGCATGGAGCTGTTAAATTACGTCTGAGATCGTCTTTTTAATCGATTTTAACGGTTGTTTTGTCAGATTTGAAAACGACCTCGATATAGCTTATCGACAGGCGACGGGAATGGGGACATTGTTTAGTTGTGTTTGACCTTATTAGATTAGGGTGACCAATGAAAGACGTAATTAACGATTTATAAAGATTAATCTATTTATTTAACAGGAGAGGTGTGTGCGCGCTCTCTACTGCCGAGTTCTATCCAGGCGGAACGCAGAGTTGTAACTAACTGAACTGTGCCCTTCATACTTAAATATTATATGAAACTATAAGGGCTGTTATTGTCTAAATACGTAAGAAAGAGAAATACTCTCATACTACTTACTAGAGTGGGACGGATTTATTTTGTCATACATATTCCAACAGACCTTACTAATATTATAAACGCGAAAGTTTGTATTTATGGATGAATTGATGTTTGTTATTCGCTTACGCTCACACGGCTGGTCCAATTTTGATGAAATTCGGAATGGACGTAGATGGGGCACTGAATTAACACATACGATAATTTTCATCAACATCGTCATCATCCATCACCGTGCGGGTGTAACCGCGGGGCGCAACTAGTATTCAATAAAAAAAAAGACTTCGGCCTTCTTGAGCGAAATGCTCGTAGAAATCTTCAAATGATAGAAGGACGCATTGTGGAATGCAAACAATTCGTAATAATCGACATACTTTCCACAATTTGACGATCGTATAAGTTATATATGGCTTCCACACTTGCTTGCTAGGGCCGGATACGATTCGTTAAATTTATCGATTATAGCGATTCGACAAATTTAACGACAATTACGGTACTTGCACTGTTGTACCTAGTATGTATTTAGCTGAAATAGCTATATCGCGGGCTGTCAATAACCGATAATTGTATCCTATCGACATTCCATGCTGATACGATAATGATAACAAAGTATACACACCACCTGTACGAATGCTCAGCGTAACTGGATGGTGGGCATGCGAGCGCATCAGAAGGACGGTCCTGTAGCGGTCAGGGCGCGCGTTGGTAGACCACCATGCCAACGCACCCACCGCCATTACCACGACGACGGCTGCGAAATGCACCACTTCATCGCCGATGCCCTCTATCAGCGGCATATTGGATCTGGAAGAAAGAGTAAGCTTCATCACATTATGTACCTTATCGTGTCTGTTAGCTTCACAGACCATATATCCACTATATTGTGGATATATTGGTCTGTGGTTAGTTTGTAGTTGGTAGCGACCTTTTTTTCTAAGAGCAAACATCGTTGCATCTTTAACAACATCCGTGAAACAAATGACGAGATTACAAGAAAGGTTGGAAAAACAACCTTATGTACAAGGGCGATATCTCAAAAGTATTTGACATCGGTGAGCTCGTCGACGAATCATTAGAGAATCGCACGGCTGCTTCTACGCGCGAGGTCTTAGATTCGCCCCAGAGTCCCTGACCTGCATATATTTTTGTGATGATGAGATATGTTTGGTTCTCGAGTGGGGTGTTGTGATATTTTTGATTTGTTATTGTGTGTCCATGAATCCCGCGACACAGGGAATCCTAGTGTGGGGTACACGTTTGAAAATTGATTTTTTTAAATACGTAAAATATTTATTTTACGTATATATAAGAATAGCTGTACCAACAGCTTCACTCGGACTGGTAATGGATGATGATGAGGAAAAAGTATCCTATTATTCCAGCGCATCATCTATCGACATAACAAATTTTATTAAAATCTACACTCGAGAGCAATGAATCCGGGTCACTTAAAGAATCCTAAAAATCTCGGAAACTAAAAATGCTAGGTTAATGCAATAAATTGTATTCAATAGAGTAGATAGAATAGTGAGTTCAGTTCCTGTGAGAAAGCGATTTCGAAGCATGGTGTTCACCAAGTATCGGTCTTCTCGTGCTGTGGTACACCTGGTTCTGCCCGTTCCTGGTCTGCGTAGGTTAGAACCAGTTTCTTCGTAACGTCGGAGAACTCTTTGTACTGTTGACAGCGACACACCGACAGTCCTGGCTGTATCGCGCTGACTCCGGCCGGTTTCCAGCATTGTAAGTATTCTGGTGCATTCTTCAGGCGTAGGCGACATAATTTCAGCTTGAATAATGAATATAGAGCACTATCAACATGGTTTATGTACCCACATAAATGACAGATTACAAATAAAAGCAAAACCAAATGCTGTAATTTCGTAGTTCCATCTTCGAAAGTGGCCCTTTTTCAAATTTGATTTTTTTATGATATAACTTTACAATAACTAAGAAGTTTTAATACCTTAATTTAAGGAGTATTACATTCTCTATTAAATACAATTTATTGCATTAACCTATCATTTTTAGTTTCCGAGATTTTTAACATTCTTTAAGTGACCCGGATTCATTGCTCTCGAGTGTATTTAGTAGTTTTTGCGTGGAAGAGTAATAAGCATCCATACATCCATACAAACTTTCGCGTTTATAATATTATCCTACGATAATTTGTACACATTTTATAAAACACAAGCTGCGCTCCGCGATTTCACCCGCGTGATGATCGATGATGATGATGAATCTTATAGCCTATGTTACTCAGGGTGAATGTAGCTTTCCAATGGTAAAAGAATTTTTGAAATCGGCACAGTAGTTTTTGAGTTTATTCATTGCAAACATACACAAAAATACAAATTTTCTTCTTTATAATATTAGTGTAAAAGAGTAGAAGTAGATATAAAACACATTTAATTCAAATGAACTTTATTAAATTTAGTCTGCCTGTTCATGTTTCCTTCGTAAACTAATGGATTGATTTTGATTTAAACTTAGCATAGTGACAATTCAAATAGATAATAAGCAATTAATATATATTTAAGTATGTATATCAGTCATCAGGTTACCATTGTACAGGCTCTGCCTAGTTTGGGACCTGAAGACCTTTGTGTGGATGTTGTCCCATATTTGTTGTCCCATATATTAATTAGGGAGCTATTATAGATATTTAGAGTACTATTTATTCCGCTTAATGAAAATGTTTCCGGTAGTTATGTAAATTTAGAGTTAGGGGTTGGAAATTATACTATATATACACACTAAATTATTTCTTGCTAATTAGGTTATAAAATTAAAAGAATAAACATTGACGTCAAATATGAAGGTAAGAAACATGCGCAAACGCATTACAGTTAAAAGCAGTAGAACTCTTTATGAATGAGTTTGTCTGGGGAAGTACCGCCACTATACCTTCTACTAACGTGAAGCAGTAATGTTCGCAATACTGTGTCCTGGTTGGACGGGTATGCATGCCGTACAATAAAGTATATCGATAAAAACACTATATAAGCTTTAATGTTATGTTATGATATTTAATTATCGGTAATTATGTAATTATTTATTCGCACTGTCAAATGTTACACACATTAATAAACATTTTTTTTTAATCTTGTCCTTGTCTGTTTGTTCCGGCTAATATTTGATACGGCTGTACAGATTATAACGGGACTCTCACTGACAGAAAACTGATGTTATAAGTAACTTGGGCTACTTTTATTTTTGAAAAAAAGAAACCGTCTCTGTTGGAACGGATGGTAATCAAATTTGGCAAGGTTATAGATTATATCCCAGGGAAGCACATCTGATACTTTTCATCATCATCATTATCCATCACCACGCGGGTGCAACCGCGGGGCGCAGCTAGTTATACTAGAAAACAAAAGCAGAAATTAACGGTTTTCTACCGACTTCCAAAAAGGAGGAAGTACTCAATTCAATGTTTGTTACCTCATAACTTGCGATAGGATGAACCGATTCTCAAAATTCTTTTATTGTTTGAAAGCTGGCTGGAAAGCTTGTGTGGTCCCATTTAAATTTCATTAAATTCGATTCAGTAGTTTTTCAGTTACACTCCAATAACTAAATAGAATGGAAGTTAGTATTAAATATTTCAAATTGTACTTGTTGGATTATATCTTTAATTGCACTATATAATATTATTCCTGATACACTTCATTATCAAGCGGAACACGTCCACTGCTGAACACAGGCCTACCCCGTAGAGTGCATAGAGCATAGTTTAAGTAGCGGCATAAATGGCCGCATTTATAATTACGTTCACTTAGAAACATGATTCTTTTACAGTTCAAAAGAACCACCACCATTTAAGTATTTCATATTAATTTCAATTTGATACCTCCGAGCATTCCAGACTGTGTTTCGCAGTAAAAGTGCTATGGACAGACAGACAAATGGACAATGATTCATTGCTATTAACAATTATTTTTTTAAGAGATTTCAAAACCAAGGAGGTTCTCAATTCTACCAGTATTTCTTTTTTGTGTGTAAGTTATTCTTTGAACATCATTTTTCCAATAGATATTATAAGTAAATGGTACCTATATATAATATACGAAAAATAGATTTAAAGATATTTATTCCCAATAAAACATTACAGTCACTTACTTGAGAACAGTGCCTAAAAATAAATAAAAACTATACATTTGTCATGCCCTCTCACACAGTTAACACTATAGTAGGCACCCATCCTATTCATTCATTTACATAAAAGTTTATGATCAGTGATGATGTGTTGAGCTAGTTGGGTCTTCAATGCATTAAATGAGTAAAATACATATAGAAAAATGGGTATTTTTTATTTTTGTTAGTAAAGAGAGTGAATAAATATGTATATGTTTTAAGATTGTATTGTGAACAACTTTTACTTTTGACATTATTGGTTTCTATTGCTTTAACTTTCTCTAATGAATATTTTAACATATTTATGACTTGTTTTTCCGTGACTAAACTGATGATCAACAAAAAAAATAACAGGAAACACTTGAAAGTCGCAAAACGAAGATTTTTGAATACTTCGTTGATTGTTTTTTAACTATATTTAGGTGTTATTTCTAAAAGTTAATTAATATTTACATTTGTAGTATATAGTAGCCATAATGGATTAAGATAGAGATCCAATTATATATATGTATATAAATATATATAATATAATATAAGAAAATACGGTTACTACCCATACATGATCCCATCCCTGTTTGTATTAGGAATGGTTGGTATGCATACCTTAGAATTACGGAGAAAGATGCATCCCATCCTGCACTACTTGCTACTCGTACGCAATCGCGTTAACAACCCTCGCACGCTAGCTAACCTGCGCCTGCATGTTCCCTCGGGATCCTTGCGCGTCGCCGACGCAGAGCGCGGCCCGCGCCGACTGCACCGCCTGTTGTCACTGCCCTCCGACCTTCACACTGTACACACAATGCACCTACCCCGAGAGCTATCACTTATATTAATATGATTTTAACACAAAACCCAGATCTGGATATATTCCATGATAAGGTAGGCAGATTCAGGTTACTGTTTCTGACCTAGTTTGATTGCGCCATGTAATTAATGTTGGATTTCAGTCTGTACATGTATAAATTGAAATTAAGAAATATCCTTGCTTGGCTAAAAGAATTTAATGATATTTAATTTAATAATATCCATTGTGTAGTGTAGGCTGTAGGACGATTCTAAGATTTCTAAGAACTATACATACATTCTTGCATGCCTATTTAGATACATACAAGTATACCATTGTAAGATTTAAGAATGTCAGCAAAGTCCTGCCATTGGATGTGGAATAAATGTAAGCAAACCAATCAAAATTGCTGATAAAATTTATTTAAAAGCATTTATTAACATTGTCATTGTTATGTAAGTGCCTCTGGTGTCAATAACTTATTAAAATATTTACGATCCAAGGGAACCCTTTGAAGATATAAATGAGTAATTATTTGGTATACATTTTATGAAGCACCCGTACAGCTACAATGTAGATTCCAAACATAGATGATCATCGCGCTATCTAAAGCATATACAAGTAGTTTTAGTACTTTCTTTATGGATAATATGGTAACAGTCGTGTATGATATGGCATTTGCTGCTAATATTTTTTTCTTGGATCATGAATTAATGTAGTATGTCATTATATGCAATGCAATATGAATCATGTTATTTTTATTTTACTATCTTTATTTTATTTTATATTCATTTACCATTAGGTATATAAAACTAGGAAAAGTCAATATCAATGACACAAGTACATAGAATACAAAGGTAGCCAAACAAAAATTAGAGTTGATACACATCCTAGTAAAATACTATGAACTCCTGCATATCAGTGGTTGCTAGGCAACGCTTTGTTAATAAACATTAATACATAGGCAAAATGGGACTAGACATCGGATTAGATGCTTTAACACAATTCCTAAATATGCATTAAAAGTCTCCATTATGCACAAAATATGAAAGTACTATAAAAATGCCACAATTCTGTATTCGTTTTGTTACACTATAGATAAATCATACGTGTCATGTAACAAAATATTTCAGAGCATCTAATAATTTCTTATGTTTTAGTAACTACTATACATTGAAATTAACCACACACATTGCAGTTCCTGGAAAAGTAGGTAAATTTCTGCAAAATATTTTGTAATATTGGTAAAATAGTGCAAATCGTGAGTCAACAGGTTTAACAACTTTAACATACTTTCATGTATTCCCAAATATACATATACATACATATACATATACATTATATACATTTTATTTAATCTGTCCGAATCAGCAAGACCCATTAGAGGCAAGTTTCATTCATAAATCTATTGTTATTTTTTGTCCTGATGCGGACGGGTTAATCCAAATGTTTGAACATTCATCAGTGATCATTGGTTTAATTCAATTTTTTTTTATTAAATATGTCTTGTGCAGGGTTTCACCCAATTTCACCAGTATCCCATTGATAAAGAAGGAACAAACGAAGATTTCTCGGTGCATTAGTTGACTGTCAGTCTGTCCGTATTAGACTGTAAGGTTTATGAGGAAAGACTGTGTAACTATGTATGTGAATGTGTAAATAATATTGAAGAGCTATTGTAGTGATTAATACAAACATTTAATTTTCTCAATGGGAGCTACAACCAGCCTGCTCAATTTATACAAATAAAAGGAAAGATAATATCTACACTATGTCACTGAATGCAACCACATAAAGCTTGGGGAAAAAAAACGAATACTGCATCACTTTCTGTACAACAGGGGTGCCGTTAAATATACTGCCTGAAATTAGCTCCAACCACCCATCTTATTAAAAAGCTAGACAACTTGTAAAACACAAACAAAATCGCGCACACACTATTGTTCATTCCATTACTAAAGGAATAAACTACTAGTCTGAAAAATCAGAATTCAAGGTCATTCGGCATAAAAACAAATGTTGTTACCTCCAGTTATTTCCACCTGACGACGCGAAGCTCTACAGGCGCGGAAAGCTCACCGGAATCAGCAAATATTTACAATAAACTCAACTGGATGTCTCCGTAAAACAACATTTCGTGTGTTCATGGACAGCAAATATTTAGGTTTCAATACGAGCAAGAATATAATTTCACAGACTATAATTCTTTTACATAGAGAGAAATTGTAGATTCTGAGCAAACCTTTAGCGTTAATTGCGTTACGTTACCCTACTTGTACTCGATTCTTCATCAAAATCACGAATTCAGAAAAGAAAATCACGAAATTCACATCAAATCACATCACAACACCATAGATAAATACCGAACCACAGACTAAACTAACAGATATACATAGGCTACGTTCCGGTAAGCTTCGAGATCAATCGCGGCGCTCGCAAACCCATTCCCTTATAAATTATTATATTTTTTTTATTTCTCAATACTGCACCTTTTAGGCTAAATCTAACAGCTTATTTTATTAAACTGTCAAATATTGCCAATGTCTAAAAACGTCAACAAAACCTGCCCGTGAAATTAAAATGAACGGTTAAAACTGCCAAAAAGTCAGCTACATAGCATCCTGCGACATATGGTACCACTGGCTGGTTGGACTAGCTATTTTAAGTTGCCACTCGCAAGCATACGACGCGACGGTCTGCAGCAAGGACGTTGTATCACAATGGACAGAGCTATGAGGCGTTGCCACCCCGACGTTCATTCTGTCTACACGTTGTCTAGCTTCTCTTTCTATTACATGGATATAGAGGATATAGAGTAAACGAGAAAGCTAATGTAAGATTGGCAACGCCGCGCTTCGTGTCCTTTTTGACCGACTTGCCACAACATTGCAACGCATCATATTTAAAAGTGAAATTAAATGGAAATATCGCTGTAAAGACTAAATACAGTAAATTTTTCAATTTGAAAATGTCTTTATATAGTCTCATTCGGTAATATTCTAATTATGAAATGAAACACAGACTTTTATTGGCATATTTTATTTACATACTTCTTTAATAAAATTAAAAAATTAAATTAAGGCATTATTCTCATAACAAAACAATGCTTTAAAACATTTTTTTAATTATTAAAGTACAATGTGTCCCGACCAAGGAGGTTTCAATTCAATTTAAGTACACATTATCTGTGGTGAGGGCGCTGCGCGCGCAACGCTTGGTTCCGAGCCAATAGACCAATAACAGACTTTTTCCACTGATATTGGCAAAATTGTGGTTACGCCGCACAAGCCATACAAACAAGAAGAAGAAGAAGAAGACTTTTTCCATTTTGGCGCTATTTCGTACATACGAATTTGAGTAATATTTTGTTGGATAAAACTTTAGTAGCAAAAATATCATTAAATTAAATAAAGTAGTGTATGCAACTGCATAAAATTAGGTATTATATAACAGTTACATAAACTACTATTATTTAGTCATAATAACATACATTTATGAACAACACCGGTGTACATTAAAATTATTAGTCCTGGTGGTACATACAATAACTATAACTATATTTTACAAACACATAGGTTTCTTAAAATATTTAGACACGACATATATATATAATATATATGTCGTGTCTAAATATATATTTGTATTTAGAAGGAATGTAGGTATATATATTAAACATAGTAATTATAATATAATATTAGCACACGTGAGCTTAACGTATATAAAAGGATTCTATTTTTATTTACTTGTTATTTGTACATAGTACATGATAATTTAAACGTTAAATATTATCGGGTAGGTAATGAAGTCAGGTCGAACAATGCCTGGCGAAGCGCTGCGGGCAACAACAGGAACTGGTCATGAACTACATAGTTACAAATACAAGCGCGTACCGCCGCGGCGCGGTAGCCGCGCGCGCCCCCTCCACCCGATACCTGCTGGTAATTCGGGCGAGTATGGCGCACGCGCCACTACCCAGCGTGGCCACGCACGCTCACAGCTGCAGCGCGACTTACTTATAGCACTCCAAGAATAAGTGATGGAGGTAATTTAGATCTCTTGTAACCGTCGATAAATGGGCAGATTGTTTTTCAAATGTTTTAAGCTATTGCATAGCTTCTATCGCGGGCCTTGAGCGTGGAGACCGAATCCAGAAATTCCGTAACGAAAATAACCTAACACCCCCCACTCCGACTCCATCTATCGATGAATAACAGTACTTTTAATGACTTTTTGAAATATCACGCTTGTCTCTTTAGTTCAGAAACTCGCCTCTAGATGGCATTGGTTAAATAATTATAATTGCATAAGTTGATTTGGCATCTATCGATGAATAGCAGAACTTTTAATTACTTTTTGAAATATCACGCTTGTCTCTTTAGTTCAGCAACTCGCCTCTAGATGGCATTGGTTAAATAATTATAATATAATAAGAATATTTATGTGCTATAATGCACTGCCCGTTGAGCTTTATTCATACCCTACTATCCAATGTTACAACTGTTGCCGTTTCGGACATACAAAGGTTCAATGCCGTGCTAAGCCTAGATGTTTTAAGTGTGGAAATGACCATTTGGGTGATACCTGTGATGTAGAGGAAGAAATAGTATCGTGTTGTCTATGTTTGGGAGCTCATATTGCAATTAGTAAATCATGCCCTGAATTTTCATGGTATAACTCGTACGCCTCGCTTGAAGTATGTTCTTAATAATGATAATTTTTGGGATAGGTTTAAGACTTGTCTAGAAGAAAAGTTAAACAATATTGCAAATTTTCCTCATATAATATTGTTTAACTTTTCTTCTACACAAGTCTTAAACCTATCCCAAAAATTATCATTATTAAGAACATACTTCAAGCGAGGCGTACGAGTTATACCATGGGCTCTAATAGTAGGCAAAGAGATAACAATTGGAAAATGATCACTTCCAAAGTTGAAAGATAATGTGCGCCATGTTATTAAAGAAGCTAAGTTTGGAGGATCAGGAACAGAAATATTCTCAATTACTTCTTCTGGTGACCACTCTGACGGTACCCCGCGAACCAGACCCATTCGAGTTATGTCGAAAGTAGGTATAAACGCTCTTAAGTTATTAGTTTCCAGGCTTTTACTACATAAGGCATTGGCATCGCTAAAGTCAGAAAATTCAAGTGAAATTCGGTTTATACTTACTCTTTTCATTGAACCATTTACTATACTTTGAAAGGCATTCCTTTTTAAGAACTTACCAAATGTAACTGGATGCAGAAAAGTACCGTCATCTGGTGTTTTCATTTCACGTTGTACATGATTATTTCTACACTCATTAAAAACGCTCGCGGTACTCTAGGGGCTAAAAATTTGTAGATTCGACAACAAAATCCGTACAAAGTCCGTAGGTATGGGCAATAAATCTGAAACTCCATACCAAACCTGTACAAAAGAAACCTAAAATTACAAGCGGAAATTATGACATGTCTTTACTCATTTTTTTATCATATCATTGCCAACATTCTAATCAAAACATGGTGGCTTTCCTTAAATGAAGGCATGAAGGCCTTCGATTGTCTCTGTTGAGAGTTAATTTCTTTTCTTCGTACGTAATACTCTAAATTTAGTTGATACCTGCATACTCCAATTGATATTTATTTTAGTCAGTTAGTATATTGGTATCTCAGACAAAATAAAAAAGTCAAGACAGAATGTTGTGAACAGAAAAGTGAAGCCGGTAAAACTACGCCTCGCCGTGTACATACACAATTACACACACACACGCACAACGAAACTACGCCTTGACTCGTCAGTCGAACTATCGCTGCGCGTGGAAGCAACACGTAAAGTAAATCAACAAATTTACCAGTCAAAATGCCGAATTGTGTCGTGAAACGGTGTTAAAACAAACATCAAAATATAAAAAGAAGGATGGAATCACATTTCACACGTAAGTAACTTGGAAAGCAATATTTAAAAAAAATAAAATAAAAATAAAGGTTATTGTTTGGAACATAGAAAGTGTTGCCATGGTAAAGCCTGTAAGGTTTACCCTATTATTGGGTAATCTTAATATTTAGTATATATGTTACGTTAATACGGGTACGTTTTAATAATAGTTTATCAACGTGTTGTAACCGACTTCAAAAAAGAAGTAGGTTCTCAATTAGACTTTTCTTTAAATATAATATTGTATGACACTAGACGCAATATCTTTATACAAAACCGGTTCCGTCGTTTGAAAGCAAATTAAAAAAAATAGGCAATTCTTTTTTTTTTTTTAGTTTTTTTTCAACCGACATCTAAAAGGAGTAGGTTCGCAATTAGGTTCTATTGTTTTAAATACTTGTTACCTCATAAGTCCGTTATTTATAAACCGATTTGAACAATTATTTTTTTGTTGGATACCTTTAATATGGACTCGCATTAATTTCACACTGGTTTTTCAATTTCGTACATATTGAAGGCGGTTATGTATTTTTGTAAAAATAAACCATATTTCTATTGAAGTCTTTTGTTTTAGGGTGTATCTATATTGAATGTTGTTGTGTGTAGTTAGTATGCGGAAAGTTATACGAGATGGTTGACCAGTCTTTGTCATCACGCGATTTTATAAACCAGTCGTAGAAGAAAAATGCAAAGCAGGATTCATAGGTACATTAATAAATATTGAAAGTTTAAAAGCGCTTTATACGAAGTACATAGAAAATGAAAAAAGGCTGTTTTTTTATCTACTTATAAATTAAGCCAGGATCATTTGGAGATTCTATTTACATCTATTAGGATGCATGGACGGTTCAACGATAACCTTAACGTAAAACAGTTTACAAGCAAGCTACAAAAAAATACTATGTCATTTAGAATTAAAATGTCTTACAAAAAGTAATTGTGTTCCTTTAGAACACATAGTACAATACTTAATTGCACTTCAACAACTAAAATTATAAATAGCACTTCATCGTCGTATAGATACGAAGAAGAAGAAGAAACCATTGAAAATTCTTCGTTGCAACTTCTTAATGAAATTGTTAATGAATCATTTGATTGGGCCAGTTGTTTACATGACAATTCATATTATGGTGACTACAGAAAAATGATAATTGGTTACATATCTGGAAGTACAGTGCACTATCTTGTTAAAACCATAAAATGCTCTAAATGTTAAGATGCCTTGCAGACTGATGAGAAACTTTATTTTCACAAGCTCATTAGTTTAAAAAACAAAGGCGGTATTCGCTTCCCGTCTAAGGATCTTTTTGACATTTGTGTCACTTGTGAAGCAGTTGTTCGAAAATTATTGCAATAACCGCAGAAAATCAACACCAAACTATAGTCTTGAACATATTAAAGAAATTCATTGGAAACAATCAGATTTTTATCAATTTAGAGTCAAAACATGAATATGTTGGGCAGGAACATAAACTTAATTTAATACGGTGTGTAATTGAGAAATCCTTAAACATTAGATTCCACCATATTGCTAAATTAGAAAGTATTTCTAAATCAGTGCAAAATAAACGACAAGCGTACAAAAAATTAATTCAGCATAAAGGTTTTTAAATAAAACTAGCAGTTACACCGAGTAATTTTATTTCTGAAAATCTTTTCTCTTTCACCACCCAATGCCACTACTTTTTACAGACACCTAATGTAGGAACCCTATTATGATATTAAAACTAATAACGTTATAACTTTATTAAATTTATAACGTTAATAATTTGATAACGTTATTTTTATGGGGTAATTTAAATTATCATGGCAGCACCGATTCACGCACTACATGCATAGAAAACCGGCCTCACTGCTCTGTTCACAACATTCTGTCTTGACTTTTATTGGTATGCTTGTACAGACTGCACATATATAATTTTGCCTTTTAAACATGTATACGACTAGTTGGAAAGACGAACGACCCTCTTGAGCAAGAGAACATCTTGCTTGCTATTATCGTATTGCCACAGAAAAAGTAACAGTCCTACGTACAGGAGATTCACTAGGTACCTTAGAAAAGTTCTAAAATCTCTATGATCACTACCTTCGAAAATAACGTAAATGCCTATTGATATCTACGATCCTAAAATCTCACTTAGTGCAAGCTAATATGCATTGGAGAACGGTGGTATTATAATAAACTGCTCGCCCAATGACACGGTAATATTATCTACGTGTCGATGACATCACACGCCAGAAGCAAGACACTACTATATAGCTTAAGAAAAAAAAAAGACGTGTGGCACTCGGAGACTGCCGCGGTAAAGCTATTGCATAGCTGTTTTTATCAACTTATGCAATTATAATTGTTTAACCAATACCATCTAGACGCGAGTTGCTGAACTAAAGAGACAAGCGTGATATTTCAAAAAGTCATTAAAAGTTCTGCTATTCATCGATAGATGGTGTCGGAGTGGGGGTGTTAGGTTATTTTCGTTACGGAATTTCTGGATTCGGTCTCCACGATCAAGGCCCGCGATAGAAGCTATGCAATAGCTTAAAAAAACAAACCTGTTTTTTTTATTCTTGATGGTACTAGAGTTGACTAATATGTTTCGAAATTACCACAGAAAAATTAATAGTACCTACTCCGTAAGGTTATTTAAGTTAGTAACATACTTAAAAGTGCATTAACTAAACGAATGATAAGCAATAGCCAACGTCTCTTGGTGATAAGCTTAGGCAACTGTTTAGGTAGGTAGGTATTTAACCCACTTATCTGGTGAACAACTTCTGCGTCTTCTCGATAGAATAAATAGTACATTGTACACCGAGGGAAGAAAACGATCTATTTCCGTTCGAGAGTATGTTTTAAGGAAACTCGAGAACAGAAATAGAACTTTCTCTCGAGTGACACATAGTGGTTTATACTATAGCTACGAGGAAAATGAAATAGTTACTTTCACTTAAAATAATTACCTTCCTAAATAGGTAATTCTTCTATGTACCTTTATTAGTAGGTAAATAATTGTTATCTGGAGCATTTTGTACGAAATCAAAAACAAATTTTTTCTTGTGGCTTCATCATTGTAAAATCGTCACTTTCACTATATGAAATTTGGAAAAGTTATTTAGAATAATTAAAAGCGTACTGTTAATAAAAATTATAAACATAGTAAAAAACTAAATTTAACAATAATAAAAAAAATGGCCGCCATGTTTTTTTCGTAGTGCTAAAAAAGGTTGCTAGCCTCCTTTCATTGAAAATCCATACAATAAAATAATTCCTACCATAAAGTTATATGATTATTAATGGGATATTTACCGTGGTAAGGTTGTGGAATGAGCTCCCGATATTTCGGCGCAGTTACATGCACCATGTTCACAGGAAGACGTCTAAATATCCCGTTAATAATCATATAACTTTAGAGAACAACCGTGATAGTTTAAAACAATTCCTACATTTTTTTTTATAATTATTGCATATAAAACCTTTTTCAGATTTGATGTTTGTATTCTTTTTATGTTCGCTGCTAAACAACAAAAAAACGCTATCAAGGTAGAAGTGGATTTTCGTACAACATTTATACCCTGCTACGGAGGGCAAAAATGAAATTCCATATAACTTTTCGCACTGCACATTTGTAAGGGAGAAATGCCAAATTTTATGACCTATTTATGAACGAGTAATGAGATACTTTCTGAGCGGGTGTGGTATAAAATAAAATCTATAATGTATAATTAAATACTTACTTTCGACTATTTTTAGTATAGTTCCACTAATTTTATAATAATGGCATGATAATTATTTTAAGACCTGTAATATTTGTATCTTACTAACAAAGGTGTACCTAATCATAATTGTATTATTATGAACACACCAACCAATCTGGTAACGAGTCTAACTTCATATCGTATTATATTGCATCATCTTTCGTGGCGTAATCAAAATAATAAATAGTATTTACACGATAATTAAGCGTCATCTACAAGTTTTTTCTACCAAACGGATTTATTTTATCTTTTTTTACAGCCCAGGTCATTATATCAATAAGACTAAAGTTTAAATTACAAGACTCCAAATGTAACTTGAACTAAATCCAAAGAGAGAGACAGCCACACAAAATTGTCGCGTACCGAGAGAGACAGATAATTTGAACACACATAAAAGTGGCGCTACGTGTTTCAGTTCCAATTCACGAAGAATTAGTTTTACAGATAACAGAGTAAAAGGCTACTGAAATTTCTCAAAACAATCAGAATATACTCACCTTAGATAATTTAAATTGTTTAGATATTGAAATGTTTATGTACCTATCCATATTTTTACAATATACGGTATGAACGATACTCAATACAACGTAGGGTGTTAAAAGCAAGATGTAACTTGGAACGTATTCATTATTGCATCAGTTTTTCAATACTTTAATAGAACATCCAACATCGTAAGCAGCGTTGAGGGAGGCGTCATTTTGACTTCAATTCTCTAACTGTTTAAACATATTTTTCTTGCGTTTCATCTCAAGTGAATTAGTCACCTGTTAACTTTTATAGTAGGTAGGTCACATCAGCGACAACGTCATTATTGTTATCAGATAAAATTCCTTGTAATTTTTTTTCCTCAAAGTTTTGTTATACGAGGATTCTGGGTGCCCAAATTTCTTTGTTAATTTATTTAATTGGTCTTAATAACTCTGTTACTAAGACCTCCGTCAGATAGTTTTTGTGTCGAATAAAAGAAAAATATCTCTGAAGAAAATACGAAAAGCCCGCTAAGATTTTTAACATGAGCTACGTGTATAACCAACAACCAAATCTATTCAACACAATTTATTACGAGCCGGTTAATATTTCCCATAATTTGATCAACAAGCAGTTGGTTCTCCGTCGCATTAATCACTGTTGGCAGAGAAAAGACAAGGTCAAGAAGTTTAAGACAACAATTTTTAGAAGACATATCAAAATGTAAGTACCTACTACGTTCAATATATTTTATGTTAAGCTTAATAATCTTAGATCGCACTTTTTTTCGTAATTGAATTTAAGAGGCCATTCAATTCAAACAAAGGTCACTTACATCTCAACGCCTACTTTTAGTGCCTTTATGGTATACTTACAAGCGTAATATATAAATATAATGTTAAAATGTTACAACAGGAAGAGGCAACCTTTTAACTGTAAAGGTAGCGCAATTAAATGAGCTGGTATGCGCATAAACCACACTTTGATTTAGATCTATCAATTTATCAAATTATATACGTACGTGATAAAGTGATAACGTCTACGTAGGTATCACAAAGGATTGTTTAGACTTGGGTTTTTTTATCTAAGCGTATAAAAAATTACAACTATGAAATATCTACAATCAGTTACGGTATCAGCAGCTGCGACCAATTGGCCCAATCCACAGAACATTAATTCACTCGCTCTCTCATTCGTGATGCGTCAATTTTCGTAAAGTTTGTTTTAACTCGCAAAGGTAGAACCGACAAGAGTATAATTAATTTTTTAGTCAAACATATCCAGACAGTTGCATTATTATATTATTATTCTTAATCCCTACCTCGATGGAATCCAAATACTTTATATAATTTCGTAATGATTTTTCTCGCTACATTATTCTCCGCAATGAAAAAATTTAAAATATTAAAGGTAAGTATTGTTTCTTGAAAACAAATTACTTCAGTCGCCAAAACAATAGGTAACAGACATAATTATTATAGTTAGGTAGATAATATTTAACTACGAATAATTTTATGCGATGCGTAAACTAGAGTGCGTAAACCTTCAAGAGTCGATGTCATTATAACAATGAAATTTCTATTGTGTAAGGCCGCGTGAAAATGATATGGTTTTTTTTATGTTAGGAAATGTTGTAGATGGTCATGATATGTTTTATTTTGTTCAATGTCCTTCAAATAACGCAATGACACCTCCTAAACATCAGGCTCTGCTGCATTAAGGCAAGTCCCATATATGCTATGGGAAATTCTTTCTTGTTGGAAAATGGAAAATTAATTCTGGATGGACCAACGTTAAAGGTACTTTCCATCCGGTTTCGGCGGGTATTTCCTGATGGATCGCGATATTCTTATTGAAACGAAGATGCAGGGAAAAGATTAGCTATTAAATTGTAATGTGAAAGTAGGCACCAACGTACATAAGTGCTTTACATAAAACGACATCAAGAGCTCAAAAACAAAATGGAATTCTGCAATATTATAACCCACCTAGGGTCTTTCTTATAAGTGAAAGTTCACCGTTTTGCTTGTGAAGCGAGTACGTAGCCATATACTGTAGACCAGAAATTTGTATATGATTTAGACGGCAAACTTATGCATACGTAAATTTCAGTAAATAAACGTAATTTTAAATATTTTTTACCAGTTTCGGTTTCGGCCAAAACAGAGAGCGAAGTCAAAAGTTTGGTTTTGGTTTCGATTACGGCTAACAAACCAGTTTCGGTCGGACAGTAGGGATTATACTTCTTATTTATACTTATACTTCCGTCCTGTCACGGAAATACCAGAAAAAGTGCACTTCAGATAGGCTTGCCATAACAGTTATCAGGAATCAAAACGGGATACGAAATAAAAATAAATTTTGTTACCGTTTGTCCCCCTGAGAAGACAGAGTAGGGGGAAATCTAAATCAATTGACCTACTTACAAATTGTCATTTTACATTATTTTTTTCCTTAATCTACAACCGGATTGGAACGCGACCAAGACTGAGAAGATCTGACAAGAAACTCAGCAGGCTTGTCTTTTTAATTTGTTTTTATCGCCACTTAGGTACCTACTTAATGTATTCAACAAATGTTCCTTTATTATTAGCTCCAGTGTGTTTGCCTTATAAAAGGACACAACACACGCTAAACTTTGACATTGTATCGTAATACACGAGTAGGTAGATCCCGGAGCGATCAGTCCCAAGCTGTTTTATCCTCCAAGTAATCCGAAATTTTGTAATAGCCTTTTTGACAGAGTTTAGGAAATCTGTTCAATTATAATTATGGATTTTTAATAAATCATATAAAAACGTTGAAAGCGCAAGACAAGTTGTTATTTTATGTAGGTACCTATTAGTTTTTCTTTAATGTCAACCGATGACGAGACGAGTTAGTCACTCGCGTGATGTTAAGCGTCACGCTTGCCTATAACAGTTCAGTGTCATTTTTCATTAACCTCACACGTTGCAGGTCTTGGAAAAGTAGGTTGATTTCTGCGAAATCTATTGTATTATGGGCCAGATATGGCGAAACGCGAGTCAACGGGTAAAAAACTACAAGCGTTGAAAACTCTACATAGCAATGCACTGCTAGATAGGTACCTATAAGTTTATTATATTGTATTTCGCATTGGAGTTTTGTGATTTTATTCATGATAATACAGACACCTCCTTAAGAAAATATATCTAAGTACGTAAATAATTTGCTATAATTATATTTATAATTATGGCGCTCTTTTTTATTATTCTTCCAAGTAGACTTTTTAGCCTCTACACCTTTATAAGTATAGATTTGCCCCATCCCTTTACACAAGAAATAGTTGTCATCTTCTGTCACAAGACGACCAAGAACGAGAAGTGGGGGTGTATAAAATATGCGCGTATGCCGATGCCCTTCTACCTATATTATAATTATGCATAATAAAACACCGCGACATTACATTATCATTATATTTTATGCTTTACATTTTCATATTATGTCGGTACAGTTTTAAAAGAACGTTATAGGTACCTACTTACCTATTTAAAATCTCATTCAGTTACAAATACAATTTTATAGAACTTTGATCTGTTATTGGTTATCATTGTTAATTTGCTGACGGTACCTTATCATAAGATATCGAGTTTTAAGTGTATATAAAACACGTGTAACCGTGGAATATTTTGAAGAACAAAAATATCGTTTCGAATTCTAATTCTGTTTATACATCCGTAGTAAGGTAGTACTACCTAGTTATTTACTGTGTTTAATCCTTATTTTGTACGAGTTAAAGACTACTTCGCTAAACCTCTGTCAGGCAGTGTTATCAAAACTTGCAAATCATCGTTATCTTGTCTATCAGTCAGTATCTACCTACCACTGTAGCACAGTGACGTAAGCAGTTGCCAGCCTATCGTGTCGTGTATCCTCGAGAGAGCGAGGCCCCAATGGGTTGACGTAGCGACACTGGCGACTATACGAGTGAAGCGCGACTCTTTCATTTTATTTGCATACTTCACAAATATTATTAAAACATTCATATGGTTATATAGGTACCTCTACACCTACCTCTTATTTACATTGCCAATAATTGTATAGGCGTATAATATAATACTAGTATCCGCTCGTGACTTCGTTTTGATTAAAGTTATCGCGATCCCTCGCTAACTAGGTATATAAAAGACTACTTTTTCAAATAGCAAGACACCTACGACCGGAATCAGTGGGCCTAGCGCGATATAACTGCGTAAGAGTAACGTACCGTGTCGTTCACGTGAAACATCACAAACTGACCTTTATCAAGGGCAACTGTGACACAGATTACTCATAGTTTGTACGCTGATGCGTGACGCATTGAAGCTGATACGAACACGTTTTCGGAAATTGTTTGTGTTACGGCCTCTGAACGTAAAATATTACGTAAATAAATACATCATGTAACGTCACAACCAACAGTTAAATATTATTTATATTAGCAGTAAAAACACGGCAATAATGATAGATAACACGACCATTGTGAAAGTATTGTGAATAACAAAAAAAATACCTTGAAAAAAAAACAAAACAAGGAACATTTTGGAAGTGCCCAAGTGACTAGGTAGCTATTTGACAAAGACTAGATAGGTACCTACTTAACCGTTGACTCGGGATAAAAAATACCCTATGTGTTAATCCAGGATACAAACAATCTCCACCGGCCAAATTCCATACCAATAAGTATTTACGGTTCAAAAGAATGCGTTTAGAGTAACAAACATCGGTTCATCCAAAGTTTCACATTTATAATACCTATTTTTTATTATTTCCCAAATTATTAATACTTTCAGGTTTTATTTTGCATTATATTTTTTTTATTAATTCACAAATTATTTACATCTTCAAGTATCATTTTGGGAATTTCTTATTTTATTACCCAAACTATTGATATTTTCAAGTACCTATATTCTTAAATTTTATTGAACATTTTCAGAACAAATTCCCAAAATTTTAACCTATTAGTGGTATATGTGTGTATATTTAACTTAAATCTGCGTACGTTTACTAAGGAACATATTTATACTAGGTAGGTATACCTACTTGGTATTGGCAATAAATATCTGCACCTCTGAATAAACAGATTAAACTAAAAAAACTTTGGATTTTGTAATTTATAGGAACAAATCTAAATAGATTTATGGAGTATATAATATATACAATATATCTTATTATCAATAGATAATGTAAAAACAATAGTATGAAAATAATGTATATAATAATATAATATACTTATATAATATATAATAAAAATGTAATATTGCAGTGTTGTTGGCAACTTCAGTTACAAACAATAGAAGATATTTTTTTTCTTTATTATGGCGCGTTATCAGATATTTTCAGTGAATTTTTTTTTTTTTTTTTTTTTTTTTTTTTTTTTTTTTTTTTTTTTTTAGAACGGACTAATGCTGTTTGCCTCTACCGGCATTTACAGCGTCACCGGACGGTTGGCGAGCGCAGATGGCACTCAGCCAGATGCGGGCGCAGAGGGCGCACCGCCTAAGGCGAGCGTTGAAGACGCTTCGCCGCAAGGAGAGGAGTAGGCGACTTGCTCAAGGGCACCACTAGGGTACGGACCTCGGCTTGGGCCGTCGCCAGGAGAGAGGGGAGTAGGAGGGAATCGCCCCGGTACATAAGTGTACCGTTGAAAGTGGGCCCTATGAATTTTAACTCTACGACTATTTGGAGAGAATCTAACCAAGACATAACTTTTGCCTCGAGCTCGCCGGCGAGCTCGGTGTTTGACTGTGTTTACCACTAAATCATAACCTTGTGTACCTCGCCTCCTCCCATTTCCGCGACATGGGTCCACACCGCGACCAGGATCGTCGCGTTGTGCACTCATGACTGTACTTTGGGTGGGGCTACAATAAGAAAGTGTAATACCTCGTCCGCAGCCATTTGCTGGGCCGGAGGATACATCGCGACCGGGGCCGCGGTGTATACTCCCACCCGCACCGTGGCTGGGACTACAATCGTGTGTGTGTGAATTACCTCGACTGCGACTGGGGCTGCGAAGAAGATCTCGGCCGGAGCCTATAATGCGATCGGGATCACAGCCCTGGTCGGGTCTACAACCATTACCGGGGTTCCCTTGGGACGACGCTAAAGCTGCCGAAGTAACGGCTGCGATGGGGTCGTCCGGGTCACCCAAAATATGCCTTGGACGGCGACGGGGGGGAAGGAAGTGGGGATCGGTTATGTCAGTGGAGTAGTTCGCCGCTTCGACCACGAGGGGATTCGAGTGGTGGGGAGCTTTGTCGAAGTGGCGGCGGGAGCAGTCTTTCATATACTGCGTAATAGAGGGGAGGGTGAAATCGCAGTGCAGTTCGGCGTTCCGCAAGTACCACGGAGCGCCCACTGCCCTGCGCATAAAGCGATTCTGAATCACTTGAAGTTTGTGGAGGTCGTGTTTCTGAGCATGGGCGAACGCTACAGATGCGTAAGTCATGATTGGGCGGATGCAAAGTTTGTAAAGAGTCGTCTTATTTCTAAGAGACATTTTACTGTTTTTGCCTATGAGGGGATTAAGACGACCCATAATGAAGGCCGCCCTATTGCGAACAATCTGGATGTGTTTCGCGAAAGTGAGTTGGCAATCAAGGGTGACGCCCAGGTATTTGGCAGATTTAGCCCAAGGGATGGGTTCGCCGAATAGGACTATGGGTGACGGCATGAGAGTCCGCCGGGTCTCAGTGAAGTACACTGCTGCACTTTTGCTAGGATTTACTGCAATCCGCCATTTACGAAACCATGCACCGATTACGGTGATGGCTCGTTGGATGGCGCATCTCTGCCTGACCTTGAACCAGCCAGTAGAGTAGATTGCAGTATCATCCGCAAACTGAGCGATCTGAACATTAGGTTCAGATCGTGGGATGTCGCTGGTGTACAGCGAGAAGAGAATGGGTGAGAGTACAGAGCCCTGAGGGACACCTGCGTGAATGGGATGCGGGGAGGAGAGCGTTCCCTCGGTGCGATAGCTAAACGTTCGATCCCTGAGAAAGTCTTGTAAGATGAGTACAAGACGGTCTGGCACACCCAGTTGGTACAGCTTGAATATCAAGCCGTTGTGCCAGACTTTGTCGAACGCTTTCGCTACGTCGAGGAAGACAGCTATGGTCCCTTGGGGCTTTGGTTTCTTATTGAAACCGCCTAGGATGTGCTCCGTTACGCGGTGCACTTGTTGGACGCAAGAGTGTTTGGCTCTAAAACCAAATTGCTCATCGGGAAGGAGGTTATTGGACCTAACGTGGGACCAGAGTCGGTTCACAATGAGCCGCTCGTAAATCTTCCCCAGAGAGCTGAGGAGACTTATGGGACGGTAGCTGGAGGGCTCGGCTGCCGGTTTGCCTGGTTTGTGAATACCAATGACAATGGCATGCTTCCAAGTGTCTGGGAAGGAGCAGTTGCTCATAGCCGCATTGAAGATGCTAACTAAGAGATGGACTAGTGGGACTGAGAAGTGTTTAATCACCTTGTTGCTGATACCATCAGCACCAGGGGATTTACGGGTCTTGAGGCTCTTGATCAGAGACACAACCTCGGATGACTTTACCGGTGGGAGGAGTGGGAGGTCAGAGATGGACATAGAGCTTTTACGTTCGACTTCAGATTCCACCGAATCGAGGTGTTTCTGGTCGACGTGATCTACATTTAGAGTACACTGAGCCTCAAGGCTATCAGCTAAACACTCGGCTTTGTCTTCGTCAAGGAACGCTATGGAGAGGGGAGGTGGCCTAATGAGTGGGGGCATTGTCTGTTGTCCGTCAGATTTCAGAGTTCGAGCCAACTGCCAGTATGCCTGGTGAGTTGGCTCAATCTCTGACAGTTTGTCGTCCCACCTTTGATCACGCAGCTCACTCATGCGTTTCCTTACAGCACGCTGTAAATAGCGCATGGTGGCTTTGTTCTCTGGGGTTGGCATCGAGTCATACGCCCTAGTGGCGGCGTTCTTAGCTGTCAGTAATCTCCTCGCACCCTCAGGCAGTTCGAAGCGGCGACCATCCGCCACTTGGACCTGCTTTGAGGATTCACCTACTGCGGTGCGGAGGTGGTCACTGAGAGCCTCGATCGCAATTGACACGTCTTCTACTGTCTGTATGTCATCGGGGATTCTATCGAGAGCGGGTGAACTGATAGCTTGGAGGGATTCCCCCAGTTGCTTCCAGTTCACTACCGTTCTAGTGATAGGGGTTATGTCCGTCGGGTCGGGGCCTAATTTCAACAATACAGGGCGGTGGTCTGAAGTCAGTTCGTGTAACACTTCTATAGAGCGCAACCGGAGGGTGACGTTCTTGAGAAGTGCTATGTCAAGTATGTCTGGTCGTTGGTTGTCAACATAGGGGTATCTTGTGGGCTCCAGAGGGGAGAGAATATCAAAGTTTAAGTGGCTGACCAATCCTTCAAGGATTTTACCATTACTATTGTTACTAGTACAGTTCCATATGACATGTTTACTGTTGAAGTCACCGATCAGAAGGACGGAGCTTCCTAGAGAGAAGAGGGCTTCCAAGTCTGTCTGTAATAGTTCTTTACCAGAGGGGAGGTAACATGAGGCTATGATGACAGGTTGATGACCTGACATCGCTAGAAAGCAAACAGAGGCTTCTAGTATTCTAAGTGGTGGAGTAACAATTGGGATACAGTGCAGAGCTCTTTTGTAATAGATGAGAGTGCCACCTTTTGGGGTGGCCACTCTATCATTACGAACCAAACGGTAATTTGCAAACCTAGGGTTCGCTGTACCTGGTTTCAGAAAGGTCTCCTGCACGCATAGGATATCGACCTGATGGGTCTTACAAAATTCGTGAACTTCGTCCTTTTGACTAGAGAGGCCGTCAGCGTTGAAAGTCGCTACGGTGACTGAGTGGGGCTTAATTCGTTTCGGTGTACTATCCATATTGGATGATACCTAAGAAACGCTGGGGAGGGCGTAGCGCCTCACTGCGCTGATTAGACCCGCGTGTGTGAGCGTGGCTCGCAAGCGGTCTTGGTCGTTTGTGGCAGTACGAAGTTTGTGCGCGAATGCACGTACTTCGTCCACGTCTATGACCATCGCGTAGTCCATGACAAGGGCTATGTCGGCCGCCAGGTCAGATTGACCTGGGGCGTCCATGAGCCCAGCCATTGGAGGCCTAGAGAGCGGCGGTTTGGGCTTAGGAGCCGGCGCGCTGGCAGAGGCCGGCGGGCGGGCGGGGGTGAGGGGGGCGCTTGCTTGTACCATGCTCAAGGGCTTGGACCAAGCGTTGCGCGCGGGCGCGGGCGCGGGAACAACAGGTGTTGCCTGCGGTGCGGGTGTAAGGTTAGGCTTAGGGCCGTTCCCTTGTGAGCGGGTAGTGACCGGGCGAGGAGGGGGAATAGGCCTCCTAGCCGGCCCACTGGGTGCGCGGGGTGCCTTAGGGCAACCGCGGTAGTTGGCGGTATGTCCCTGTGTGCCGCAGAGGACACAACTAGGCGGGTCTGATGAGTCCCTAGTGCGAGAACACTGGGCTGTCCCGTGATCCCCTAGGCACTTGACGCACCTCGGGCGGGCGAAACAGAATCGGGCGGCATGCCCGTACAATTGGCAGTTATGACACTGGCCAGGTGCTCGGTTTCGGAATGGGGGTTGAACGGTGATCCCCGAGAGGTTCACAACCGTTTTAATATTGAAAATCGCTTTGCCCTCTGGCGTGCGATTGAGGATGACCAATAGTAGGTCGTAGGGTTTGCGATCTTTGCCACTGTACATGCGGTGGCATTCGCGGACGGGGTAGCCTTGCGCCTTTAAGTCGGCGAGGACACTGTCGGTTTGCACCTCTTTTGGTACTCCGCGTATGACAACGCGTAGAACCTTCTCTTCCTCGAGAGCATAAGTATGAAAGCTTATGCTCTCGTTTTTGAGAATTCGAGTAAGCGCCCTATGGTCGCTTGGGGTAGGCACCTGGACTTTAATACCCAGTTGGGTTGAGCGGGCGCTGGTATATTGGATCTTACGATCCGTCAAAAGTCGTGAGACCATGTCCCACTTCGCCTTGTCCTGAAGGAACAGCGGCGGCGGCGGTTTCTCGCGTCTAACTGACGCTCCTTGAGAGGAGACGTCGCGTTGAGACGCGGCGATGCTTGCGGGAGCATCGGAGTGAGCGAGAGGGTCGCGGGAGGTGGGAGCGAGAGAGCCTGATGGCTTCGCTCCCGGGGCGGTGCAGGCCGCTTTGGGTGGCGGGGAGGGAGCCTCTGAGGCGGCTTTGGGGACGCGCTTTCTCTTTCCGACGGTAGTGAACCCGTCGTTGGAGATGTTGCCAACAGAGTTAGCGCGGGAGCGGGAGAACTCTACATCCATCTCATTCTCCGAGTTGGATGCCGAATCGTAGGCGCGTTCGTACTCAGTCCGAAGGACTGGAGAGCGATCGCGGGGTGGTAAAGGTGCGCGGGGAGCGCGGGGCGCATAGGGCGCAGGGTCGGGGGAGAGAGGGCTATCTAACGGCTTGAACGCCGAAGAACCGAAGGGCGCCCTCGGAGGGAGGGAGCCGGAGGAGGGAATTTGGGAGTCCGTGAAGCGGGGTCTCTCTTTAAAGTCCCTATTGGACTGGAGATACTCGGACAGCATGTCCGGGTAGCAATTTGACACCCACGAGGCGAACGCCTGAGGCGAAACGCCTTGCGGGAGGCTCATAGCGGGGGAGGGAGATAGTAGAGACATCTCGAGGGGAATACTCGAGATGCGAGTGAGGGGTGAGTGACACTCCCGCCGGGTACAGGCGGGAGAGTGAGTGCCTAGGTGTCCCTACTGTGTGCCCTCTGCCAGTCTTATTGTGCAGAGGGATGTGTGCCTAAACGCGAGGCCCTAGCTGCTCCGGGGGCGAGGAGAGAAGACCGAGTAAAACCCGGCTTCCAACCAAACACTTGCCCAGAGAATAGGAGAGTAGGATAGGGTAGGGTGGGAAGGAGATACCTGCCGTCGGCGAGGGGAGACCCCAAGGCCGGTGAAGGCAGGCCCGTCCGGTTTTAGCCGTTCCCTCCCACGCTCAGGAGGGAAAGGCTTGACGCACCGGGTCCGCGCCCAACTGGGTGGCGTTAACACCGCAAGGATCGTCCAGAAGACCACGTGAAGCGTGGATTTGTTTGACTCGACTTGGAAATTTAAAATTGATAAATTAAAAATCGAAACTAGAGTTCGCTCTGAGAAGAGCGGTTTTGATTAGACAATGAACAATAGGCGATTGATGTGTCGAAGCGCTCTTACAAGAGCGCGCTTCTTCTGCGACGCGAGCCGAGCCGAGCCGAACGCCTCCGTGCGCCGAACGGTACACGAAGCGGTGGCTTGACGTCGAATCTGCACACAGAAAATCCACTATTAGCGAAGTCCAACACTGAATCCTCTTCAATCGAAACGATACAGGTAACCGGCACTAAAAGCGCAAGCACTTTTAGGCCGATCGGAATATTCTCGGGGAGCACTTGAGCGCACGTCCGTCCCACTCGAGCGCGCTGACCGGAATCTTTTCAGTGAAAATGTACTGATTGTTTTTATACTACATGCACTCACTGTACCTATTTAGGTATGTGCAGGTTCATAGTTTAAGTATTTATGAGCCTGCACATAAATGTATGCCGCATTTATGTGCAGGAATGAATATACAGAATGAAATGTCATGAAGTGGAGGCCCAGTTTGATATGTGAGCATGACGCATTCACTCCTGACATTGAACTAGGTCTAGGTTGAATAACCTACTTACTTGGTGTTACGTATTTGAGTTATGTACAGGACATGACATCTACGATGAATATTCTTTATTTGTTCATTACAAAGACTAATAGGTAGGTACCTAACTAGGTAATCATTAACTGAATTTTAGACAGCCTTTATTACTACCTAAATTCTACCCTATATTTATTTTTTGAGATTTGCTTCCGTCCTATTTTATATGAAATAGGCATTATTTTAACTAATACTTAGGTAAAATTTACTAACGTAGTGGTATTCAGTCTGTAATTACTACACAATTATGTATAAACAAACAATATCAACAACCACAGACCGTGGTTATATGGTCTGTGTCAACAACCCATGACTTGTTACTAATACCTACCTACTTACTTGCGTTGCGTGAATCTAATAGCTGTGATAATAGGTTAAGTATATCTACGGTATATTTATACATTGACTTATAGGGTAGATATAGATACCTTCCGATTTATTATTATGATCTTGCTATAAATAATTAGGTACCGATTTACTTTTAATAAGTAGGTAAGTAGGTATCATCTAATACTTTATTTTATAATGGCATGGAAATTTTTTATCTGGCTACACACGATGTAAAAGTAGGTACTTACCTATATTAATAACCTATAATAATTTTATTGATTAGATTATTTCTCCCTACCTAGGTACGTATATCTTTATTATTTTTCTGTGCTTCCTGTGTTCTGAGTTTTCTGTGACGCTATATCATTTTTTGCTTAGGATGTCTAGTACAAAAGGCTACATAGCAATTAGTCCTTCTCGTACATTTATATTGGGCTAATGAATAAATAAATAAATACTGTAATGTACATTAAAAAGTACTATTAAAAATCTTATTAAACATTCAACCTTTTATAGTAACTTATTTATTTGTGCGATCTTTTGGTTGTGAATCATACAGAAAATTAATCCTTACGACACCACAAGTTTCGACCTGCGTGAATTCCCACAAACAATTCTATAGATATGTACATAATACTGTATGCGAGGCAATCTCGTGACTTTCGACATTCATGTGCTTCGATTGGTTCATAAATGAACGTCATATTGTATGGGCCAATGGCAGACAAGACAAGATATTTTTAGAACCGTAAAGGTTAGTGGTGGGGATTGAGGAAAACTGTAGAGGAAAGGCTACGATACGATCGGCGTGTTATTGCACAACATTTTGTGAAATCGCACGGAGTGCACGTGTTTTTGATACACATTTCTACGCGACTTTTTTGATATATATTAATTTTTCGCCAAAAGTATCGTAGAATTTTAAAGTGTCTGATAGCTGCTGTATTAATTACTTTTATATTCTTGTGGAACAATAATAGCATTTGTTCCATAAAACAGCTGGACGCGTTACACATTTTTGTAACAGGGTAAGTAGATACATTATTAAGGTGTCTCAAGATTGAAAATATTGTGCAAGAGTTATACTTACGTATTTGTGAAATATAAAAAGTTGTTATCAAGATTTGGGCTGTATCAAATTAAAATATTACATAATTATATGGTATCATTAAGTTAACAGGGTAATTGCGCAATAGGTTTATTATCATTGCCTTTTGTTAATTAATTATTTGTAGCCAGCGACAGCAGTTTTATAGGTACAAATTAGATCCGGTGTGCGTTGTTCGGGTAACTAGAGGGTTTTGTTTGTTTTTTGCGAAATGTTTAAGAGTTCAGCGTGGTTTTCCCAAACCGACTAGTTTGAACCTGTCGCGACACGTTTGTTAGACCGAATTGCTAACTCGTGGCTTTCATTATCTGAATAGTGAACCTACCTTTCGCGTATAACGCTTACAATAGGATCGACCAATCAAGTGTATATGTAGGTAGGTACTTAAGTCATTATGTTCGACTTTGATCTCGACGCCCACGTTTTGTGAAGTGATGACGCATTTCATGTACTTACCTACTATACTTACCTCGAACTTCTATTTCATGTTTTTCTGAACTTGAATGTTTCGTATTGTAGTTAAGTACCTAGTTAGGTATATGTTAAAATAATGTTCAGTATGAAATCATTTCTTAGGTAGGTAGATTCTCATATACATTTGGATGTTATCCAACTTCTCGAAAAACTTGTTTGCTAATAGTAGCTGCTGTCTAGTGTTCGAATAATAATTCTCTAATATCTCTATCTACCTATATAGGTATACAGAAATTGTTTCACTAGACTATTCACATAATAGGTACCTACCTAGATATCTACTTAGATTATTATGCATATTGAAAACAATTAGGTACTAACTTATCAGAAAAAGTTTATTTTTATAATATTATGTAGGTACGTATATGTTGTGCAGGTAGAGTAAACTGATAAAAACCAGTACTGGCTGAAGACTTAAGAAGTAACTCGTTAGCTATGATCGTCTGTGTTTAGAAGGCCAAAGTATGTTAATTGATGTTGATTTGTCATTATTAGGTTTATATGTAAGTAGTTGTACAGGTTTAGCACAACACGTTTACAATAATTTGCTTTATTAATATGATAAAATTGGATTCTGCGTGTTTAAATTTTAATGGTTTAGTTGCAATTTTTGGTGGATGATAATGGTTCGAGGATGTGTGTTGTCTTTTTGATTAAATGTTCAAGGTTATTTTGTTCGTCTTGAGTGTTACGCCGGTAGTGATGCGACATGCGTTTATTTTTATTTTCGTTTCGTTGTTATTTATCGTTCTATTAACGACGAAAGGTTGTCTGGAAGAAATCGCTTTAAACGATAAGACCGCCCTTTGTACAACTATGTCATTATTTTTTACTCGTATATTTTTCTCTTTCATGTTTTACTATAGTGTACAAATAAAGAGTTTTCTATTTCTTAACCAGTGTGTTTCTTTGTTGCAGGCCTACTGTCGGGACAGTTACTTTGTTGGCTGCCTAAAGAGCTAAGATTTCTATAGGAGCTCAAGAAGAGTTCAAACAAGTAAGTAATTGCGTTCACCCTACTTGCCCAATCAGTTATCTGTTCACAGGTCTTCCAGCAAGAGATAACGCGACGTGGCGGCGTTAAGAAATCTTACAGCCAGAAGAAGTAAAAAAGTACTAATACAAAATTTAGGGATTCTATAGCCCTACACTCAGTACAAATGTTTTCTTAATATTATACTTTATTCCCCGAAAATTAATGTTTAATCATGAGTAAATTTCTTTTATAATCTCTTAGAAGATTTGTAATAGTTTCACTTAGCATTCATAAAAAATACTAGTATCCCAATATCTGATGAACTTTTGGTCAATGACTACCGGTAAAATACTGCAAAATATAGTTTTCCATTTTTTTATTAATTAAATATGATATCTGATCAATCAATAATAATGAGGATTTTACTAGAAAGATTATAATATGGAATAGGTCGTTTTTAACAATGACATTTGACTCGCTTGCATTTTCACGCTTTCATGAGAGGACCATGTGACTCACGTATTCACCATCTCAAATCATGTCTTCAAAAACTTTTGTGAATATTTAATTATTTCGAAAGTTATCAAATAATCAGAGAATAAAGAAACAAAGAGATACTCACGATAATCATGGAACATCGTGATTTGTTACTTTGAATAAGATAGCAGCAAATAACGGCATCTGGTTGCTAGCTAGTCTCACGGCCGTTGTATTGGGAAGTCTACAAACATTATTGCGCTTTATAATGAATCCGTTATTTATAAAATTAACAATAGAATAATTAATAATTGATTCAATATTTTTAACTTAGACTTAATTTGGTTAATACATTCTTAGCTTTTGGTTCACTGACGAAGTAAGTTGCTATCATAGTTTTTTTCTTAGTACACATAACTATCAGTAATATAATTTAGAGTAAGAAGAAGGGAGATTAGTATAGACTCTTTAGGATTAGTATTAGCTTTTAAATGTCCGACATGGTAACCACCGACCGGAAACTACTCTTCCTAGCTAGCAATTTTCGATGGGGTGAAATAAACACGATATGAATTGAGATGATGATGACAAGCAAAACCATTAAAAGGGCAGGTGACATGGCAATACATATAATGTTGATTGCATAACATCTGGCAAATGACAACATAAATGTAATATTATATTTCAAAAAACTATGTATCTTCTATTTAAATTTATATAACTATTTATGCAATCATCATTTTTCCGACTATTGAATATATTAAGTATATACATTCCTCTCCATATTAATTCATTTTATGCATTTGCATTAATTCATCCATTCATTTCAAGGTGACATGACCTTAGGTGTCTGGTCTCACATAACATAAAATAATATATGTATTAAAATAATATATATCGTAGTCGTGGAGTTCTGAAGGATAGGTGTATACTTCCTCCTATTTGTCTGTCATTAAAACAAAAAGCATAAAATCTCATATCGTTATACCATAACATATACAAGTACTTATTTTAAAAGGCTTCTTATCGATGAACATATTTCGATAAAAGCTGTTCTTTCACTTCACTCATACGCACATGTACCCATCGCACCTCTTTCTTCTATCATACGTCCCACCTCGCTTCATACGAATATGCACATTATGTTACGTCGTATCATTTTTGTTTGTAGTTCTATTCAAAATGGTTGCTCAAAAGATCACCTGTCCGAGTCGGAGCGACGATATCGAAAATCGATACACCGATTCAAACACCAAAAGATATGGTTTTTTCGCAAACGAGTCACAAGACTCAAAGTATTTTGAAAGTGGTAGAACTAGATCGTTTAAAGCCCGAAAAGAGTCAGCAGGTGAACGGTTCAACCGGAGTGGTTACCGACGGATACACGCACATGGAAGCGCAGCCTCCTTCCCCCGTGGCCACCACCAGCTTGTCAGAGGTAAGACCGGGTCCAGCGCACGTGAGTACTACATACATAATTACATACTTTCTTATTATTAATTATACTAAGTTAATTATTACTCTCCTAATTCACTTTTGAATAATAGCTAACATTCGGTAATCTACTTTCAGGGTTATTTGAAACCGGAGCCATTGTACGACAGCAAAATGTTTCACGATTCGGACTCAGAGTTCTTCCAAGATCTGGTCCAGTGGTGCTCCACTCCCGCCAAGGAAGAACAAGTTCAAACCATTGGTGAGCATACTCATACTATATCGAACATGCACATTTTGCGTTAATTTCTGTTCTTTTTACATAACTAAACATTTCTGTAATATTTCAATCCCATAATTATAGACTCGTATATAAATATGTTTGCGAAAGTTTGTGAACTAAGTATGTATGTTTGACTGAGGTAACCCTCATGCTGAAGCGCTCGTAGCAGAGCTTGACTTGGCGATATTAATCAACAAGTTAAGCATCGCTTGCTGCGGTCAGGACTTGGATGGGTGACCGCTAGTGGCATTATGCAACAGAGCGATTCCGTGCTTCTATGCGTGTCTCAATGAACTGCTTAATTACCTCGAAAGGACTTTTCCACATGTAGGTCAAACCGGGCGACACCGAATTATTCCTCAAATAGGGGCGCTGACGCACCACACCTCGTGTATTCACAATTGCTTATTCCTCACAACATTATGGTTAAGAATTAGAATGGCTCTTAGAACCCAGCCTAACCATTTCCCTGTGAAGACACGGACTCCCCATTTCCCACTTTGGAGGGCACGTTAAGCCGTCGGTCCCGGTTATTTGTTTTAGGAGAAAAGTCGTTAGGCTATGTCGAAGGCCTTCGGGCCGCCTGAAAACTTCAACATGGGTTGGCCACTAACCTATCCACCAAACCGCACTGGACCCGCGTGGTGGATTATGGCCTAACTCCTCTCTCTGAGAGGAAGGCTCGAGTCCCAACAGTGAGAACAAAATAGGCTGATTATGATGAACCCTTATGCTGAAACGGTACAACTTTTTAGATTTGGAATAAAGATAGTTTATATTCAGGATTATAACATAGATAATGTTTTGTCCCGATTCAACGGGCAGTTCTCCAGGAGATTTCGATAACTTAATAGGAGAGACGCTAGTAGTATCTCACATACTAATCAACGTTTTTTCATCACAGATTCCAAGAAACCCGAAGAAAAGGCACACACAATTGACACACCACACACACCATTCTCACCACAGGGTTGGGATGCAATCGACCCTATCTCTCCTTACGCTCAGGCAGGCTTTTACAACAACACACATGTGGACCCACTTTCACCAAATTTAGAAGGGTTCACTCAATTCGATAATAAATATCTAGGTTTACAAGAACTAAACAAAGGAAATAAAAATCAGTTCCAAGAACAATTTTTAGATATAAGCAGCCTGCCAGTTGTTATTGGGGAGGTGGTGTCAGAGCGAATCCCCGAGGCACACCCGTGGCCAGTTACGCCACAAGTTGGGTGGCCTAATATGGTCGACACAAACTATACAACACCTTACACCAACTCACACAACACTATGCCTTTTATCGACCAAGAGGACTCCCTTGACCTTAAATACGTATCAGTAATGCCGCGGGAAGTGGAGAATAATGATGTAATAGTATCTGAATATGTAGTCAAGGATAATGGCATTAACAAGGGAGTCCTACAGGAGTCAGGGTTGCACAGGAGGATCGAGGGGCTATCTGTGGACGTGGCAGCGCGCGCTTCGAACTGGCCCAGCGAGATTGTTAGCACACCTGAAATACTGTCTTATGTGGAACAGTTAGAAAAAGAAAAATGCTCACAGATTATGGTTGGTAATTAATTAGTAATCATAGCTTGAAAACTAACAATAAGTGAGCAATCTATATTATGTGTGTACAAGGTGTCTCAAAAGATAGTTTATAATTAATTAGCTTACTGTGTGCATAGATAATCATTACACCGTATTTTGCACAAAGACCTAAAGCTGCACCCTTAAAAATTAATTTGGTGCAATAATAAGAATCTTCTACGGGCTACAGTCACCTAATCATCGTTTTTGGTAAAACTCGCACGCACAACGTGTGGTCTACTCCCGAGAAACGCTCCACAGCGACTGAATTCCCAAGAGCTAGGCTACGCCGTTGCCTGGCTCTTGGGAATTCAGTCAATCCGTACCGTAGCCGCTACTGTACGGATTGACATAACCCCGCGCCCCCGGATTGGTTGCGTTCACGCAGTAATATACGAGTATAAATTTTATTTTGAGACACCACAGAAAATATATTTAACATTTGAAAAATATATTATTAGATAAACTTGAAATTTTAATTGTTACAGAAAACTAAACATCTATGGCCAGTTCAAGAAACATCAACAGAAGTCGTCGAGTTGAACACGAAAATGGACGTCCCGTCACCGGCTGATTACGAGCCTATCACTCCTAAAAGCGAATCTCACGTGGAGTCGGATCACGATGATACCAAGTCTCACACGAGCAAAAGAAGACACCACGACAGTGAAGATTCTGATGAAACTTATACACCTTACACAGAACAGACACCAAGGAAGTACAAGAGGAGAAAACCTAATGTTCCCATCAAGGATATGATTATCGCGCTGGAAGGGTCACAGCAGCTGACGAAAGCGCGAAGAGGACGCCCTCCTAAACGAAGGGAGAGCACAGTGTCTTCAGTGTGTAGTATTGATGAAAACTCATCATCTGCATCTACACACGAGACAAAATACAGAGAATTAAGAGATAAAAATAATGAAGCATCAAAAAGATCAAGAATGAACAGAAAACTCAAGGAGCTTCAAATGGAACAATTAGCTACAGAATTAGAAGAAAAAAATAAAAAATTAAAAGTAAAAGCAGACATATTAGAAGACATGACAAAAAGATTAAAAGAAGCATTAATGACGGCTATTTTACAAAAATGAAATGAAGTAGACTAGCTTCCATTATGATGAGTTCACCTTGAGTTTTTTGTCTCATTGATGAGTAACCTATATTCATAGGTAACGCCATTTTATTTGTTTTATATGGCGGAATATTAATGTCATAATGTACGGTCAGATTTTTGTAATGTCATATTTGTACCTGCAGTTAGACGTTTGATAAAATTGATTTCAATGAGTATGTTACTACTAAGCATGCAAAGCAAATGTTATGTAAATAGCACTAACATGAATACAATCACGGACTTGACAACTTAATTTGTAAGATTAGAATATACTAGCATTTTTTATTTAGTAATCGTAGTTATTTAACGGTACAAAAGTATCTTATTAATCTATTTTAACATTTGAGATATTACAAATATCTATTGCATTTTGTATGTTACCTACTTGTCTATTTGTAAATGGTACTTTTAAGTTTCTAGAATGAAATGAAAAAAAACAAGTGCATAATCTAATCTTATCTTTATTTGATAATTGAAAATATAGTAATCTAGTAAGTGCATGGCATTGTTTGTTAAATGTTTTTCATTGTTACCTACACGTAAAATTTGCGTATATAAATACATTGAAAATAAATGAATTGAAATAGTTTTACATTGTGATTTCTTTAATTTTTATGCCAAATAGAAATTCTTATGAAAGTATAAACCCGCGGCATATAACTCTAGCTCTGAGCGAAATGTGGAAGGGATAGCTGCGCAGATAGAGAGAGACAACAGTCCCTCGTCTTCGATGTGACAGAGAGAGACAAGAGTCCTTCGTCCCAATTTTTGACTTCTGCGCAATAACGGTCAGAGCTAGAGTTATATGCCGCGGGTTTATACAATGAGTTGCATTACCTATGGAACGTTTAAAATATAATGGTATAACTACCTATTCATACAGGTTGAAATTGCTGAAAGGGCGTATTATGAGCTTACGATGCTACTAGTAGGAATGTATTAGGAGCAGAGAAGTCATGGTAGGTAAGAGTGGCTTATTCCACAATCCCCCCTAGTTCATAGTAAAATCGCTGCACGCACGCAAGTAAAGCGTTGCAATAGGTACATACATATTTCTATTCACACATTTAAATAGGTTTAGTGGAGGGGCGTGCTATTCTAAATTTAAACATCTCTAGCAGGAAGCTTTCTCACGAGTACATTCTGCCGCAGCATGGACTGGACTGGAAATCCTTCAATTAAGGGGGAAATAGGAATCTAGTTCAGCTCGTGCATACATTTTCAGATAGTCTTCTCAAATTCACTTTTAAAACAATTGTTAAAAACTTTAAACAGTCACTAGCAAGGTTAGGACATTGGTCTGTAGTATATTCTGCCTTTTTATGTAAGTATTTACCAATGAAACGCATTCTTACATATAAAACAAAAGAGTTACTTATCTATGAAAATTGCTTACATCTCACTAAATATTTATTTATGTATTTATTGGCACAGTAAAATGTTTACAAAGTACCTAAGTAGCAATTAATCCAAAGACTCCCGAACTAGTATAATATAATACTGTGTTTCGGAAACCAATGGCTTCTCCCAATATACAAAATACAGTTTATACTGCGTCAAAAAGCAAGTGTAGGTATTGAATCTATACAAAAATAGCTAGGTTATTGTCTCAGATTATAAAACAAAAGGCAGATGGAGCGTACCGAACACGCAAGCGTCGCCACCAAAGCAAATACAAATTCAAAAGCAAATACAAACCCGCGCTAGTGCTATACCTCTCGGTAGAGAGTAAAATGTCCCTTGTGCTATACGCGACTTGTCCGAAGCTACACGTAACGACTGGTTCGTAATTTTAATGTAAAAAATGTCGTCATGTGTTATTAAACACTGTAAAAGTTGTTCCCAAAAAGAAAAAAAAGAAGATGGAGTATCCTTTCACAGATAACTATTAATTATTTGGCTTATATAATTTTTATACAACATAATAACTTTACATGTGACTCGGAACACAAAACTTCGACAGTCATTCCCTTGTGTTTCCAGTATTTATTTAAATTAGTTAGCCGTTTTATTGGTAAAACTACATTTAGAAGGTCTAGGGGTTAGTGATGTAACGAAAATTTGTTTTTTTATATCGCAAATTCGAATATTTTTTTATAAGTCTCGCTCGCACAGTTTTTTTTTCCAAAAATACCTCAAGACTTATATATACTTTTTAAGTCAGGTTGTTAATAAAGTTGAAAATGCGAATATTTGTCTCGTTCGCACCATTTTTAGGGTTCAGCACCTCAAAAGGTAAAAAGGGAACCTTTATAAGATCACTCTCTTGTCAGTCTGTCTGTCCGTGTGTCACCACCGATTTTCTCAGGAACGGGTGGACCTAGCAAGTTTAAATTTATACCAGATATTGAAGTCTATAGTCCCTATTAGGTGTATAAAAATCAAGGTCCGTCTTTTTCGCGAAATCGTGTAAGTACCAAACTTTACCTTATTTTTCAACTTTTTTTTATTTTTCGGTATTTCCCCTTTACTTGTGCTGTAGACCTTGCTTTTAGCCTAAATTGACAAGTCTGGGTCAACCGGAAGTACCCTATAGGTTTTGGGTCGAAAACCCATAATATAGTAGTTCCCGTTGACCTAGAATCACTAAATTTGGCAAAAAACTGGGTCTTATAGAACAAATGAAGGAAAAAAAATATATGCTCCCCCCCCCCTCTAATCTCCAAAGTCTGTGAAGAGAAAATCTGAAACAATTTGTTACCTACAAATTTGTACGGAACCCGAGATGGGCGAGTCCGATGGAATGTTCTGTATGTTAATCTAGATTAAAAACTACCTCTGTGCCAAATTTTATTCAAATCAGTATAGTCGTTTTTGCGTGAAAGAGAAATAAACATCCATACATACGTACTTCCATTCTCACAAACTGTCGGATATATGTCTGATAATTAGAAAAGTAGGATACTATTAAAATTATTAACAAAAACAAATAAACAATGAATTGAGGTATATGTACCGTGGCCCCGAGTTTCTTGCCGCTTCTTCACGGTGGGCTCTATATATTTTGGAACGCAGCGGTAGTCTTTAAGTTAGTAACATTATAAATGAAAAGTTGACGTTCATAAGTGCGTCTTTGATGCCTAAATTGAATAAATGATTTTGACTTTGACCGAACCTTCTTTATTTATTTAGTTATTAATAACCATTATTTTATCCATATATTACTTTAGTACTGTATGTTACAAAAGAACGTTTAACTTTCCGATATTATAAAAATTTGTTACAAAAATTAGGGAGTTAATTTTTCAATATCTGGTAACTTTACACGCACACAAATGCACGTGTACGTACAGTGCAGTGGCTCGTTGTCACGCACACATAACTATAGAGGTGGCGACACTGGCGACCCTCGCGAGTTCGGCGCGCTCCATCTGCCTTTTGTTTTATAGTCTGAGGTTATTGTTATAAAAAAAATGTTTTGTTACTTTGCGAAAAATAATAATAACCTTTAATAATTACGAGTAGGTACAATTTGAAAAGTAAAATTTGGTATGTGTGTTGTGTTTAATGTGAATTATGTGTAGTTACATGTTTTGAGTCGTGAGGCATCGCTGCATAACGCCAGTCTGACGACTGGATTCACAGTGATGTTTATGTGTATATATGCTTTGTAAGAGGAGGAGCGTTAGGTTGAATGGTGACCAACATAACCAATGACAGAATTAGGTAATACCTCGATATATATAACGCAGCACTTTTGGGATAATTCATTTGTTGAACATATGTCCTGTCGAAGCAATAACTTGTCGATATACAAGGAGGATTATTAAATATTTAATTTTAGTTTCCCGATTTCCAGGGGGGAAAGTGGAATAAGCTGTAAGAGTTGAGCCCCGTTAGTACGTTACATTGCGTCGTTGCAGCGTAACGCTGCGACGTTTTAGATATATGTATATATATATATTGTGTTATGACAGGTAGGTAATAGCAACGTAAGGATGTTTCTGAAGTAGGTTTACCTACTGGTTTATGAGTTATTCTATTCTACTAGCGGGAATTAGAAGATGTAGTAGAATCAGTCAAGTTATTAAATTCTTGCCCGTTTTTTACACCATTCTAAAAACAATGTTATCTAATCCTTTTCATATAAAAGGAGCGAACATCAAAATTTAGACGCTTCTATAGTGAGGGACTGTTGTGGTAGATTCGATGACTATAAGCATCATCAACACAGTCGCTTATGACCGTAATCGCTCAACTTCATACAGTTTTTTAATGGGATTAGGAAACGTTCCAAGAACGAGGCCCACCTGATGTTTAGTGGTAACCTCTGCCTAGAAAAAATGCATTTCCTCGCAAGCGACGAACAGCGCTGCGCCCGTAACCCAAAGAAGTTTCTCAGTTGTCAACACACATGAGCCTGTAATTTCGCTGGCAACCATAACTTCGAAAAAAAAAACCACAGTATTGCGAACATTACCTACTTAATCACGGTAGAAATATGTATGGTGGCAGTACTATACCTCAGACGAACTCATTCACAAAGAGTTCTACTGTCCTTATCATTACTTATATCAGTTGAAACACAACCACACCAAGTCGGCACACTCGACTGCATGTTTAGTTGCGCTTCGTATGCGTGAAGTCGATAACCGTGTGATGCGTCGGCACACTCGAATGCATGTTTAGTTGCGCTTCGTATGCGTGAAGCCGATAACCGTGTGATGCGTCGGCACACTTGACTGCATACTTAGTTGCGCTTCGTATGCGTGAAGCCGATAACCGTGTGATACGTCTGCGCACTCGAATGCATGTTTAGTTGCGCTTCGTATGCGTGAAGCCGATAACCGTGTGATACGTCTGCGCACTCGAATGCATGTTTAGTTGCGCTTCGTATGCGTGAAGCCGATAACCGTGTGATGCGTCGGCACACTTGACTGCATACTTAGTTGCGTATCGTGCGTGAAGTCGATAACCGTCTGATACGACGGCACACTCGACTGCATGTTTAGTTGCGCTTCGTATGCGTGAAGCCGATAACCGTGTGATACGTCTGCGCACTCGAATGCATGTTTAGTTGCGCTTCGTAAGCGTGAAGCCGATAACCGTGTGATACGTCTGCGCACTCGAATGCATGTTTAGTTGCGCTTCGTATGCGTGAAGCCGATAACCGTGTGATGTGTCGGCCCACTTGACGGCTTACTTAGTTGCGCTTCGTATGCGTGAAGCCGATAACCGTGTGATGCGTCGGCACACTTGACTGCATACTTAGTTGCGTATCGTGCGTGAAGTCGATAACCGTCTGATACGTCGGCACACTCGACTGCATGTTTAGTTGCGCTTCGTATGCGTGAAGCCGATAACCGTGTGATACGTCTGCGCACTCGAATGCATGTTTAGTTGCGCTTCGTATGCGTGAAGCCGATAACCGTGTGATGTGTCGGCCCACTTGACGGCTTACTTAGTTGCGCTTCGTATGCGTGAAGCATAACCGAATAAAGATAAACCTTTTTAATGTCGCTATGTAATAAAATAAATTATTTATACCATGTAGTTAAGTATTTATTTGTTATTGTAACGTAGTTTAATGAAATGAAATAATAAAAAAAGTAAATTGAAAAAATTTAATAATTAGGACATTTTCTTTTTCAATATTTTCATTGTGCCTAGATATCAAAAAATCAAACTTAGCTATGAAGCATCAGTTTCGCATACAATTGCCTTTGAGGCTCTTTTTTGTAAGTTTGAGTGAACAATTTTTTCCATCAATTGAACTGCTTTCATTTGTGAAATTTGCCCGCATTTCTTCTTCTTCACTCTACCCACGTTTATTTTTTATTTCTTCTTTTTTTGTGATATATTTTTTATTTGTCTTAGTATTGATAAAATTTTCAAATGGTGTAATTTTTTTCTCATTTTGTTTTTTTGCAGTGTTTCAGTTATTTCATCTATCTTTCATCGGTTTCCACAGCATCTGAGTCGTCCTGAAAAATATACATTATATCGTAGTCGAAAGAGCACAATAACGCCTAAATAATAAGTTAAGACAAGAGTCTTCGACCAATGTGTGTTACCAGTGATGACTTATGGCACTGAAACGTGGTCTCTTGCTATGGGCCTCATAGATAAGCTAAAAGTCGCACAACGAGCTATGGAGTGGAGAGGGCTATGCTCGGGGTTTCTTTACGTGATCGAATCAGAAATGAGGAGATCCGTATAAGGACGAAAGTCACCGACATAGCCCAGAAGTTAAAGTGGCTGTGGGCAGGGCACATAGCAATACTAGTAGCATAGCAGTAATAGCGTGATTGACACAAATTCGATGTGTACACACAAACGCATGTGGTTATCGCTCACATAGAATTGATATAAGGTATAAATAATATGCTAGCCGTAGGGTGCCGGCTTAGAATAGTACCTCCCCAACTCTACCCGTGGGTGCCGTAGAAACAGGCTAAGGGATTTCAATCAGAAGGTGGGCAGAAGCAGCACCTTTCCGTACAGGAAAGAGCATCTAACACCGACTTATCTGCGACGATACCAAGAGGCTACCGTCCCCAATGGATCATGTCATGTTTTGAGCCAAACCCACACCTAACCGTACGGCTCCTAATGTTTCAATGGAGTGTTCAAATAAACCTGCTACTGGAAAATGGATTGAGGTGGGTCGCAGATCTGCGCGGAATTCATTGTCGTTGCGCTGCCTCGCGGGGCCAGCCGTGACATCACTTAAAGCGGTTGAAATTCGTAAATCAATCGTTTACATATTTGGAATATTATCTTATAATAAGAATGTATTTTTAGACCACTATTACCTACGCTACATTGTGATAATTTCAATTACCCTATTACCTAAATCTTTACTTACAATACGCATGGAGTTTGCAACGTTCGACAAATAAAGACGGCCACAATCGCTTTTTGGTCCTAGTACGTCTTGATCCCGAAAGCGCTTAATCAAAGGACAGTAGATTTAGTAAGTAGCCAGTCAGTCTCTTTTCTATGCAATCTAATTATTTCTACCTCACTTTACTTATCTCATGGCATGCTCAATCTCCATACAACACTATCAAGGTTCACGAGATACAGCCTTGTGACAGACACAGGCAGACATACAGACGGACGAATAGCGAATTCTTAGTAATAGGTTGACGGTTTTACCCTTTGCGTACGGAACCCTTAAAATCACGTTTGTTGTATGGGAGCCTCCTTATTTTATTATTTTTTAGTATGTACTTTTAATTTTCTGAAAATATTGAAACATGTAATTCTCAATCATAATATTGCAAAATTATTTATTCGAAACGAAGTAACTTATCCCTTGAATTTCAAATTCTCCAATTAATGTGGGAAAACCAAAAAGATATTTAAGTGGTAACACTGAAATTAAATTACTATATTCGGTGTTTTATTTAAGTTTTTGTGTTATTTATGTTAATATAATTGCATAAACAGTAAACTTACGTGTGAAAAGTTACTGCGCCGTAGTTATAAGTGCCGGCTTAGAATAGTACCTCCCCAACTCTACCCGTGGGTGCCGTAGAAACCGGCTAAGGGATTTCAATCAGAAGGTGGGCAGAAGCAGCACCTTCCCAATCTGAGAGGGCAACGGAACCGTAGGGGACAGAGGTTGGCCGACTTTCTGGAGAAAGAGGGACTCTTTATGATGAACTCTTTCTTTCAGAAGATACCTCATAGGAAATGGACCTGGCTGAGTCTCGATGGTTCCACGAGAAATGAGATTGACTTCATTATGACCACCAAGAGACAAATATTCACTGATGTCTCCGTGATCCACAGGGTGAAAACCGTTAGTGATCACCGAATGGTAAGAGGCATATTGAATATTAATGTCAAACTTGAGAGGTCTCGTCTGTTGAAGTCTACGCTCCGAACTACTTGTGCCCATATTCAAGACCCCGAGAGCTTTCAACTTGAGCTGTACAATCGCTTCGATTGCCTTGAGAACATCGATTCAGTAGACAATAACAGGTTAGTAGAAACGGTCCATACAGTGGGTTCCAAGTTCTTTAAACCCCACAGCACAGATAGGTCACAGAAACTCTCCAACGATACCCTCAACCTCATGGCTGAACGACGCTCCTTAAAACTGCTGTCTTCGGATGCATATAGGCTGCTTAATAGACGAATATGGAAGTTCTTGCGACACGACATCCGGATCTTTAATACTAATCGTATTAAAGAGACGATAGAGCGGAACAAGGGCTCCAAAGTGTTTGCAAGAGACATGTCTATTGGCCAAAGCCAGTTGACGAAGCTGAAGAGAGAATACGACAGTGTAGCGTCGACCAAAGCAGAAGTATTAGGAGAGGTAGAGAGTTTCTACGGACAGCTATACACCTCGGTCGCTAAACCTGTTAGCAGCTCGGTCAAAGACCCAAGAGCCAAGCTGACCCGACATTATACCGAAGATATCCCTGACATCAGCCTGTACGAGAATAAGTAGAATGGCCTTGAAACAGCTTAAGAACAACAAGGCGCCTGGTGACGACGGTATCACATCGGAGCTTCTAAAAGCGGGTGGAACACCGGTACTTAAAGTCCTTCAGAAGCTCTTTAATACCGTCTTACTCGAAGGTTCAACGCCAGAAGCATGGAACAAAAGCGTGGTGGTGCTGTTCTTCAAGAAATGTGACAACACTTTACTTAAGAATTACAGGCCCATCTCGCTTTTGAGCCATGTTTATAAGCTGTTTTCGAAGGTCATAACGAACCGTCTCAGTCGCAGGTTAGATGAATTCCAGCCTCCGGAACAAGCCGGTTTCCGAAAAGGCTATAGTACCATAGACCACATCCACACGCTACGTCAAGTTATACAGAAGACCGAAGAGTATAACTTGCCTCTTTGTTTAGCGTTTGTGGACTATGAGAAAGCCTTTGATTCGATCGAGACGTGGGCACCGCTTTAGTCTCTCTAGCGGTGCCGTATTGACTGTCGGTATATTGAAGTGCCGAAGTGTTTGTACAAAAACTCCAACATGTCAGTCCAACGAGTACCGGAGCAGACTTCGAAGGCATTTCAATTTCATTTCAAAAAGGCGTGAGGCAGGGAGTCGTTATATCTCCGAAACTGTTCACCGCTGCATTGGAAGACGCCTTCAAGCTCTTGGAATGGCAAGGACTTGATATCACTCACCTTCGATTTGCCGAAGATATTGTAGTCATGGCAGAAACCATGGAATACATCAGTACAATGCTCGAAGGCCTCCATCGAGTTTCCCAACGGGTAGCCTTTAGTTAGATGAACATGGACAAGACGAAAATTATGTCTAATGCCCATGTTGTGCCTACCCCAATATCAGTTGGGAACTCAGTTCTCGAAGTTGTTGACGAATACACACCGACCTGGGACAGACGTTAAACTAGATAGATCCAAATTCGAGAAATCGTCAATCGTCGAATCCAACTCGAACTTTCGCGAAGTCTTCTCGTCTAAAATACCTCAGTGCCTCAAGACAAGCGTCTTCGACCAATGTGCGTTACCAGTGATGACTTATGGCACTGAAACCTGGTCTCTTACTATGAGCCTCATATATAGGGTGTTTGGTAGAGGGACCGACAAACCAAATGAGCGTGTTCGGGGGACCACTTGGAGAATACAAGTTGGCCAAAAAAAATCCCCGACAACGACGAGAAGAACGAAAGTCACCGACATAGCCCAGAAGATTAGCCAGTTAAAGTGGCAGTGGGCAGGGCACATAGCACGCAGAACAGATGGCCGATGGGGCCGGAAGGTTCTGGAATGGAGACCACGGAACGGCAAGCGCAGCGTAGGTCTTCCACCGACACGGTGGACAGACAACCTGATAAAGGTCGCAGGACGACGTTGGATGCAGGCCGCTTCCAACCCGTCCTTTTGGAAAATTATGGGGGAGGCTTATGTTCAGCAGTGGACGTCCTATGGCTGAGATGATGAATATGCTGGTAATTTGACACATCAACATTGGATCAAACTTGACTCTAGAATGTCTGGAATTCCTCACTTTGATTATGTCTCCCAAAAGTGGGAAAAACGCGTCAACGTATTACGATCCCTATTTGGAGTATGGTGGGGTTCCTACCCTTATTCTCAAAAGTTGTTATACAACGCTATAGTCTGGAGGGCAATCAAAAGCCTTTGACACAGTCTCTATACCGCACTTGTTGTTAAAATTGGAGCAGCTTGGAATAAGAGTTATTGTATTCCATTAAAACTATTAAATGATTATCTGAAATCCAGGAAGCAACATATACAAATAGAGGATTGGATTAGTGATGAGCTAACTCTACAACCTTCGTAATTCCACAAGGCAGCATAATAGGTCAGTCACTGTTTCTCATTTATATCAATGGCCTTTGTGAACTCCAACTTGACCGTGGCAAGGTCCTGACATTTGCTGATGATTCGGCTATCTTTTTCAGTGGGGATAGCTGGCACGAGGTTTTTCAAGTGGCTCAAAATGGGGTGAACATGGTCAGTAAATGACTACAAAGCAATATATTGACACTAAACATCACTAAATACATGTACATTCCTTTTGCTTTAAGATCTAATTTTCTACCACCGCCTTCATTATCCATCACCGCACATGTTTGTGATACAAGAGTTGCTAATTGCTCTTGCCCTTCTCTACAAAGAACAGACAAAGTAAAATACGTTGGCGTTATCATTGACCATACACTTAGTTTTAAATCACATGCTGACGTCCTAGTGACCAGATTACGTAAACTGATATATATTTTTAAAAACCTGCGTCACACAGCGCTATGTCAGTCTCTTGTACAATATTGTATAACATGTTGGGGGCTATATTAAAGATAGGAGCGTGTCTGCCATTCCGCTATACTACGGTTGACCTTTACAAAAAATGGAACGTTCTTACCGTAAGGCAAACCTTCATTCTTCACACGGTGCTCAAACAACACTCACAGCTGCACTTTGAACCTGAGCTTGTAAAGAATAAGCGTAGAAAGAGCACTGTATGTCAATTACCGCAACTTAATACTTCCCTGTCATACAATTTATTTTGTTTTCAAGGCCCATATCTCTATAATAAGTTGAATAAGATCCTGAACCTATAACCCCTCCACGCCTACAGCTGCAAGCAAGCGGTTACTAAATATCTCAAGACACTTGATTACAATGAAACGGAAAAACTACTGAGGACTATGGTTTAATTATTAAATCTTGTTTTATCTGTTAAACCATCCATTCACCAAATACGCTGCATTTACCCATCTACCCAGCCCAGCCATCCAACTATATACCATGCAACACTACGTAGCATGAGAATTATAATTAGATTATTAATTATAATTAAGAAGATTTATAATTACAGAAATAAGCAAAATGTATCGCTAAGAGGACTTACTCAAATGTTGCGTTGTTTAACCTTCCATCCATCCACACAATAATTCACCCAAATGTACATTGCGAATATACTCATATAAAGTAATATGATTACTTATCATAGTAAAATACAAAATGTTGATCTTGACTACTGACTCTTACTATATAACTCGTAGCCACACAACAAAACACACACATGCTCATTAACACACCGCAGATACATTCTTGCGTACATACTGACACTAAACAGACTCACACAGATACAATCACAACACTTTGCTTACGCACATATTGTTTTATTCTACCCTCAACATCTAATACACTAAAAATTATGATATAGTTTAGTACTGGTGTGTGCCAAAGTATATTCTATCCGTGGGAGGAGACCTGGTGACCTGTGAGACAGGTTTTTTTTTAAAAACCTACTTCGGGCACCAGCCCCCTCACAGTTAGGTTTTATAGTGTCACTCTTTGCTAATTATGTTAAATTGTTTTTACCAACCTTTTGTGAGGAGGAAATAAATATATGTTTGTTGTTATATTATTGTTATTAATTCTTTTGCGTGTTCCAGTATTTATCTCATTTTCATGATTCATGGTTCAAATACTAGGAATCATCAAAAATTCTAAAAGGAAAGTATTATGGTGACATTCAACCGTTTCTTCCCAAAACTCCTTGGCTTAACAAATTTCGCAAGTAAAATAAAGTCACTACATCAACGGTATGCCGCCTTCGGCTGGGTCACGCTTGAGCCCCCGTTCACTTGGCCAAACTGAGGATACGGGATAGTTCGTTATGCGAATGTGGTTTAGATGAAGGAGACTATGATCATATTTTCTTTAGCTTTCCAAAATTAAAATATTCACTGTATGATATTCTTCTGCAAAAAATATCCCGTCCTATTCAAATCTCTTTTATCACTTTTTCTTCTTTAATCAACTGTATATTAATGTAATTATATTAGTAGAAATATAATTAAACTATAATATTTCTTATGTATTCCTATCTATCTACTTTATAAATGTTGTAGTTTTTGATAATTTATTGATTCAGGCGTTACTTTGCGGAAATCCATTATCAAAAAACGATACTAAAAAAATATTTAGTGACACTTCCGCTGAAAAAAAAACAATGATTTTGGCCTATTTGGGGAAGTGCACCACCCTACCTCCCGCATAAAATGCTAATAGGAAGAATACAAAATAAAAAACGCAAGAAACCCCAATAAACCAAAACCGATTCGACACGTGTTTCGCCTCTACACGAGGCATCCTCAGGAGATGTTGACTCGTCGAGCGCTAGTAGTTGTAGTTTTTGTCATGGTATGATATTGTTGTATTGTTTTAGATTTGAATTTTGTTCTTATTTATGTTGTTTTAATTTATTTTAGAGTAATCACGAGAGTGGAACAGTTTGTTTGATTCTCTCTTCTAATCACCGACCATATTCTAAAAGTTTACTTTTACTTCTCCTGCAGTTTATGAAACTATCATGTAACAGATACTGGCAAAGTTGCGACACTCAAAACAAGTCGCGGGGGCCATATACAATGAATCTAATCTAAATGCTATGTCCAAGTGACTCTTGTGCAAAGTTCAAATAGTCACACTCATAGAAATATTGTATCCTAACGGATCACTGTACTCACGGTCACGTAAATTAAGATATATGTACTAGGAAACATGTCGCTGTTCTATTCCAAGACGCATTCTCGGAGAGTGGTTGATGCAATACCGCGAACCATTCTGAAGCAACTGTTGAGGAAACCACCTGATGTTTCATATCACATTACGTACCCATGCAGCGACCTTAAACTGCCTGTGATATGTAGCAAACAATGCGAATCATTCTACTTTTAAAAAAGAAAACGAATAAGTGTAACCCATAATAATAAACGATTGTGGCTGTAAAAAGATAATTTATTTATAATTCACATTAGAACATAAATCTGTGATACAAATTACATATTTTAAATCTGTCCAATGAGACGCATTTCAAAATTTCGTGACCCTAGCTCTGATCGCAATAAATCGGAGGTACTCATGTAAGCCAGCAACATTATTACGATTGAGGCAGGCACTAACAGTAGAATGCATACTTGCAATTGTGCTGTAATATCATACATGTATTTGATTACTATAAAGAATTTGAGTGTAAAGATAAATAATACAAATTTAATTCTAACAATAACCTATATCAACTAAATATTAAACACAAAGAAATATCCTAAAGCAATGAAATAAGATTCCCCATGGTGGTATCAGATTACTGCACTGAATGTAATGTTCTTAAAAAGCCTTAATTAAATTAAATAACGCAAAATTATTTTATGGTAAGGGTTATGTTACATACAATAGAATTGGCGAGCAGCACCTGAACAACCAGATTGCAGATAATAGGAATTTACATTCTTATTTTCATACATTTAAATTATGCAACAAACCCATAGAAAAATTTACATCAATCAGTTCAATAATGGTCACAACTATGCGCCCCAGTGTTTGTTGTAACTTTCTCATGAACCAAGTAATAATGGCATGGTATTTAGAAAGATAATTTGATAAGTGCTAAAAACGAAGTTGCAATAAACACTGGGGCCTCATTCGTAGCGATGTGAGCATATACCAACACTAATATACACGTATATCCACACCGCACTAACCACTAATCAGTTTTTATTACATAGCAGTATGTAAGACAGTCTCAGTGCTTTGTTGAGTCCCACTACACGTTAGACACTTGATACTCGTTAATTTACACTTTACACTCGAGTCAATTGTAAAACGAACACTATTATGTGCACACTAAAGTTCAGTATATGTTAATCGGACACTGCATCGTCGGCGTCCTCCAGGAAGCTGAACTTATTAGATGCCACGAAATTCTGCAAATAAAAACTTATGCTATACATTCTATATTTCTACTGAAACTGAAGCGCTTGCAGCGGAGGTTGACTTGGCGATCCTAAGCGGTCAACAAGAAGCAATGTTTGCTGCGGTCAGGATGGTTGGATAGGTAAATGCTAGTGGCATTATTGGCCACATATGGCGATTGACGAGTCTACGGGTTAAGAGCCTTCAAACCATATGTATACAAAGGGAATAATGAGAATACTCAGTACCGAACAATTATCAAGATCTCCTTCACATCAAGAAATATCTGTTTTTGCATAAATGCACCTGCATCATCTGTGCAAGACAAGTGCATTATGACAACTGAATGAAAATATTGGTCTTTTTAAATAAAACTAAGTCACGAGACAGGAAAGTCGTTCGTCGTCGTAACTGGATGCACTATATAGTTACAGTACCCCCAAGACATTGGTTTATGTCTCCCAGTAATTTCACTTGTCAATACACTACTAGAAAAATATAAGTTCGCGCGTGCGCACAGTATGGTACAACCAAACTCGCCAATAATAAGAATGTGGGTATAAAGCGACCGTATCTAGAATACATCACGAAACGGTGTCTAGTTGACCCAATTTTTTTAGCACATTGTTATCAAAAGTAACAAGTAACCAGAACATTTTTGGTCCTGACATTTGTTAAATGTGCTCAAAATCAAAGAAAGTATGTACATTTTTTGGAGTCCCACAATTATTAAAAGATAATCAGAGCCATTCTATCACCAAACAACAAAATAGTCAGGTAAAGGTGAGGTAAATAAGATCTATGTAAGTAAACTCGTAATGGACAAGGCAACAGTCATCCTAGGCATTAAAATTGACGCAAAATTACAATGGGGTCCTCATATAAATGCCCTGTCTGGGAGACTCAGTTCTGCTGCATATGCGGTACGTAAAATAAAAGAGCTAACAGACGCTTCTACGGCGCGGTTAGTGTATTTTGCATATTTCCACAGCGTAATGTCATAAGGGATATTGCTATGGGGTTCATCGGCTGACATAGAGACCATCTTTATCCTACAGAAACGTGCTATTCGAGCTATAACGAAATGGATCACCGTGAATCTTCGAGAGATTTATTTAAAGAAATCAATATATTAACGTTGCCTTCCTTATATGTATTTGAAAATATAATGCATGTTTGTAGAAATTTACATAAATATAAGTTAAAACGCATACACAATTTCCTAGGAATGACTTATTAGTCTTCGTAAGTCTAAGACTAGGTACAGCTATCCTATTTGTATTTCTAGTATTAAAAGTGTGGTGATCACTATTTAACTTATATCTATGTACATTTTACAAACACATTATATTTTCAATTACATATAATATCAAGTAATATTAATATTATTGTCGTCATAAATGGCATCTAATTCAAGATTCACTAATGCAAACACCAATTCATCAAAGTGTGACATATTATAAACTGATTGGACTTTAATGTGACTGAGACTTGTTTCGAACTAGGTATTACATATCAAATAAGATTCAATCAAAAATTTTATGTCAAATGTTACATACCGGTTTCTCCTGTTCCTTCAACTTAGGCAGTGGCTTGTCCTCGCCATCGCGACGGTCGTCCGGCCGACTCTGGCGGTCGCTACCGTTGCGTTCATCCTGCGGGTCTCGGCTTCGCGACGAGTCGCGATCACGCGGTGCGTCTCGGTCTCTTGAATCAGGTCGGCGCCTCTCGCGGGAATCTTCTCGTCCGCGCGAGTAATCACGACGCTCGCGTGATGTCACTCTCTCTCGGGAATGGTCGCGACGGCTTCCGTTCGAGTAGTCGCGTCTGTCTCGGTTGTCGTTACCTCTATTGTCGCTCCGACCTCTGTCGCTACTACGGCCTCTATCGCCACTACGACCTCTATCGCCACTACGGCCTCTATCGCCACTACGGCCTCTGTCGTCACGACGACCTCTATCGTCACTGCGACCTCTATCATCCCGGCGCACGTCTCGATCTTTGTCGTCGCTATAGTCACGTCTGTCTTTGTCGTCCTTTGAGTAGTCTCTTCTCTCCCGTTCGTCTTTCGAGTAGTCACGTCTGTCCCTGTCGTTGCGTCTGTCTTTATCATCTTTGGAATAGTCGCGTCGGTCTCTGTTGTAGCTTCGCGAGTCTCTGGGACGATCATCTACAAACAGATAAAATTTTGTTGACTACTGTTTCCTTTTCTCAAAAATAAATGTTTAATATAGGTATACTTTATAACTTACCACGTCTGGCCCCTCCTCGCCTGTCATCGGAATGATCATTCTGTGAGATGAATATAGAGTTTAGCATCAGGGTATAAAAAATAAAATTCAATAAACAAGCCTTATTAAAAAAAAAAACCTGCTTATCTTCTCGTCTTGACTTATATTTAAATAACGTCACTTAGTACGCAGATCAATTTTCCTGTGCGTACCACTGAATAAGTCATTTAAAGTTAAGAAGCGTTTTATAAGTAAGGCCCATAGAGTATATAAATAATAATTATACTGACTCGTCGCGCTCCCCAACGCTCCTTTTCTTCCGTTGTACGTCTGGCCTCTTCCTCTTGTTTGCGAAGGCGTTCTTCTATTTCACGCTCTCTGAAAATACATGTACAAAAAAATTCATAACTATAATTCCCGCTGGCACATTCTTGTACAAATTTTAATTATATTTCAAATGTAGGTATAGAGCGACCAAATAGCACATTGAAAGTGCATAATGGTGTCAAGTTAACCATATTTTATTTAGCACAATGTTACATGTAGTAACAACAAACTTAAAGATTAGTAACTTCAATTTTCGTTTTTATGTGCAAGTGATACTCAGACATTCCACTTTTTATTACACAACTTAAGTTTTAAAGTTTTCAGTCTTGATGGTTTTTTTATTTAAGCCTCTTACGAGTACATATTTCACTCTCAAGATTTTCAAATCTTAATTTGAGTGTATCTAAACATGACCCATAACACACTCATTTGTATCTTATCTAGTGATGTCTAAAAATCAAGTTATATGTCTAAAAAAGCCTAAATTAAATTAAGACATTGAAAAGTAAATTTAGACACTAGAAGCTTTCTTCAGTGTGATGCAAAGTAGAGGTATTCATTTAGTGCTGATGTTGTATCATACAAGGACAATTTAGTTAAGTCAGACTGTGTTCTTAGTAAGTTGTGGCTTTAAAACACAAAAATGCCTGACGTCGTAAGACATATAATTGTACAAAAATAATATTTTGTTTAGTGCTGATGTATCATACAAATATATTATTCTAGTTAATCAGACTGCATTTGTAGCAAGTTGTGGCTTTAATAACACATAAATGTCCAAGATCAAAGCATAATCAATGTAAACAAAATTAGATAAGCATGGCACTTCTTCATACAATATAATATGAGTTTTATGTGCCACAGTTCTAGATATATTACGGTTTTTCTGCAAAGACTTAAGTGAATAGCCAAGTAGACTTGGACAGGACATTGTAATTAAAGGTATATAAAATATCTAGGACAATTACTGGTTCTTGTCTAAAGGTAAATTGGGCTCTCTATTAATTAGTTTCTGTACCGTAAGTAGAAACACTTACTTAGCAGCAGTGTCGACTGGTTTTGCGGCACCAAAGACCTTCTCTGCTGGTACTGGCTTGGGCTTTTCTATTGGTTTATCATCTTTGTCCTGTGCAGCTCCATCAGCTGGCTTTGTGGGGACCTCGGCTTCACGAGGTACAGTTCGCGGTAATAAGTTGAGCTTCGGACGCTCTCGAGGTTTTGCATCTGTAATGGAACATAACAGTTTTATTTATTTGTCATCTATTTTCCAGATTGACAATTGTACCGAAATAACCTGGGTGCAAATCACAGGAAATATCCTATTCTAATGGTAACTCTCGTATTAGTCACTGTTACAGATACTTACTTCATTATTAGCATGGATTATGTGTATGTTTCTGCACCTACATTCTACGAATTTTGATACAACTCCGCATAGCCGAACCACGACATAAAATATATATGAGCTGTCAAGAAAAGCTTATAGTGACGGCGATGATTGAGACAATCATTCTGGATAAATATAACACTTACATTGCCCAGTGACTTTGTCAATTATTACATTCGCGGCTGCGGAGGGATGGACATTGATCATTCTGGATAAATATAACACTTACATTGCCCAGTGACTTTGTCAATTATTACATTCGCGGCTGCGGAGGGATGGACATTGAACGGGTTAAATGTGATTAATGATGCTAGCATAGAGCTGTTCAAAACTTTAACCATTGTTTTGAGTGATATTGCACGTGTAGCTCTTGTTGTGCAAGTTGTATGCACAACAGGCATACACATCACATCTCTCAAATATACCTTAGATACTTATGGAGATTATTTCTATAGGCATATCGCTGTATGCCTTTGAAAGGGTTGTTAAACCGTTAAAATTGGGTAACCTCCTCAAAGGTCGCCAACCAATCTCGAGATTTCTGGTATTGCGGATGTCCATGGGCAATGGTGATCACTTACCATCAGGTGTGCTGCCTACGGTGATCATTTACTATCTCGTGAGTCTGCTTATTTGCCAACAGGGTTCGAAAATATCCGATATATATCCATTTTGTATGACAGCCGTATTATTATTTTTTGAATTATTTATGTATACTGCTTGCATGTGTTTTAATTATTTAAGTAAGTATAAAAAATCAGAAAAAAATACTCTAAAACATAAAATCTTATAAATCATGAAGGAAAAATCTACTCAAAAAGATATAATCATATAAATTCTAATCAATCAATGGCTCCATTAATTTCATCAATTACCTAACTTAAAGCAAAATGAAAAACATTACAAATCATAAGTCAAGAGAATACAGGCTATATAAGTAATCAAATCAACTAACGCCCGATTTCACCAACATTTTAGGTAACACCTAGGCCAGCTAGATAGCACTTAGTAGTATAAAGTTGTCACCTAACTTGGCTTAGGTGTTACCTAAAATGTTGGTGAAATGGGCATTAGTCTTTTAGTTATCAAATAAGTCTTGGTCTACATCTATACAGATACCTAATTAAAATTGAAGTGTCTGTTTCCAAATGAACAGCTTTTGACTAAATGCATATGAAAGTACTAGTTGCACCCTGCGGTTACACCCGGTGATGGATGATGATGATGTTGATAATGAAAAGTATCCTATGTGTTAATCCACGCGGATGTAACCGCGGGGCGTAGCTAGTTCGTAATAAGCTATTATTTATCTACGATATTTTTATGTAGTTCACCGACGAGACTGACGACATTAATTCGGCTAGAACTGTCAATGTGCTACACATAACAGCTATTCAGTGTTGCCATTTAAGGAGCTCAATATGCAGGATTATGTTTTAACTACTCCATAGGCATCTACATTTGGGAAGTAGAAATATAGTAGCAAACTGCAAAAAATTGTACGATAATATAAAAATTTTAAAATATTTTTTATTATTATATATCACAAAAAACATTTGATATGTATCGGATATATATCCATCGATATATATCCTGGAAGCCCGTTTGCCAAACTATCCCATAAAAAAAAAGAAAAGAATATAAATGTTTTACCTTCTCTAGGAGCCGGATCGCGATCACGGTCGCCGAAACTTCTACCACCAAATCCTCTGCCTTCACGACTTCTAAAACAATAAATATCTTGAATTACAGTATAACACTTTTTGGTTCACATGAGTATAAGATGTGAGTACATGTGACAGATCCGCTAGTTGGTGGTGACCTATCCCTGGTCACAGATTCGATCCCTAGAATGAGAGAAAGAGCATAAGAACTTATTTAGTGGAACATCTCTCGCGCTTGTTTATCCGATACTAGCACTGTGCTGTACTTTCTGACCCGAAAATGTATTGTGCTTAAGTTTGACGCTTTATGCATGTCACCGCCGACATGCCAGTCACAGTATATTATAAATTATAAATGTAATAAAAAATTAATTGAAAAAAAAACAAGAATTCCGTTTGTTGCCAGTTCTACTCTGTAGTCCACTTATTTATTTTGAGACGCGTGAATAGTAACGCATTGAATAAAAAGTGACGTTCTAAAGTGCGTTTTTGGTACATAAAATAAAATAATTAGTTTTTGGTTCAATATGTCAAATAACATTGCACCCGACTCTTTATACAACTTACCTATTTGACTATTTTAGGGAAACTAGGTAAAATTTTATGTAGACAGAGAGAGTTCGAAAGGGTTAAAATCATTCTTTTGTAATGAATGAACATTCTGTACAAAAAAGATAAGCTCCATTGCAATAACTTATGCACGTAATGTGAAATAGATTTAAATATCATACCCATATCCGCCACCGTCACGTTCTGCTGTACGAAAGCCATCTCGACCACCGTAGCCGCGCTGCTCTCTGCCACTAAACATCAACAGATTGGTAAATTAAATATGGAAGGTTATCAAATAAAGACAAGACATATAACATAACTCAAAAAGTTGTCTTCCTCTGAGAAAGAAAGTGTCGTTTATCTCTTAGGGTCCTATCAGACAGGAAACAGTCACGCGTTCTGTGTTTGTGTTACAGACATACCCATAAAGCAGCTGGAACGTAAAATACGTCCGCGCTTTCTGTTTCAAAAGAATATTCTTTTTATTAATTTTAATATGGATTTTATAATTACTCCATCCACATATTTGTGTTACTTTCATGCGAGTCATAAATTTCTTATTCTCATTACAAGAATGTGTCAAGTCCTCCACAATTTTACTACAATAAATGGGCGAAGTAAAACACATTTAATAATTACATGGGTGTATACACCGATTTTTAAACAATGTTTAAAAATACAGATTTTAGTGACTGCAAGCATCTAAAATGCTGATCAAACCTCGAGAGGACCCGTCGTCTACTACTTTACAATTGAAACATGCAAGTGTTAATTGCTGTTAGTTAGGCATGTATGGTATTAATTCTATTAAGCATTCACCATGCATGTAAGTAAAAAACACATGTTTTGGCCTATTTTTAAAGAGAACCTCAAATGTTGGATTAGTAAAGAGGCATCCCAAAAATCTTAAATGAAATGATTCTTTACACACAACACAGCTTTAACACTTCAATCTAAAACGCCACTTTAATGGAATCGTGGCCTTGAAATACTGACTTTACTGACTTGAGTAAATAAAACTGATTTCCAACTTTACTGACATTTCCGACCCCTGCACCTTTTTTTGTAAATTTAATTCACACATTCAGTAAGTAGCAAATAGTAAATTTACCGGTCTTCCCCGAAACGATCACGTCCAAAGGAGTCTCGGCCGCCGTAGGGTGTTCTGGCTGGCTCGGGAGGCGGCGCCGCCGGCCTTTCACCGTCGCGCCACCCGCCCGGTTTGTTGTCGGCACTCGCTGAAAACAATCCACACATCTTATAACTTTAAACATTATTAGTTTGACTTCAATTAGTTTTATATTACACACTCAGTTACACTGCAAGTAGACGGAGCGAGCCCAAGACTAGTCTGAATTGAGTTACGATCGCGCGTCGCGTCACAAATTGTACTTAAACCGCCGGTCGCGGGGGATTTCCAAGAGCTATCATGGGTATAGTCTCGTCCGGATGGAGTCCTCAACAAAACCATAAAGCTCACGTTTCTGGTACACCCGCCGACGCTGTAAGCGCCGCCCCCATTTTGAGGGTGTTAAAGTGCCAACAACGCACTGTAGACCTTTACTCAGACCTTCCCGAGATGGAGGGAGTAACTAGGATCACCGATTTTACTCTCATATTATACTGGTGTGAAATCTATTACTATACTTTAAAACATCCCGTTTACGCTTAGCACAAAGATGCGTGAATGAAACGAACGTCGACGAACGCGTAATGGCTAGATGATCACTTCCATTATTTGTCTAGTGACAAACCCGTAGACTCGCTAATCGCCAATAATACAATTGTTTTCTCAGAAATCGTACTATTTTCCAGGAATTGCCACATGTGTGGTTAACCCTTTGCCTACTGGAGACGTTAACATTCATTAATTTTGTTTTAATTATCACGGTATAGGTAGGGATGAAGTAGTAATTCAAGTCAATAATTATGATAAGAACCATTTTAGTGATTTTGAATGAATGTAGAGGAAGGAATTATGTTATCTGTATCTTACACAAGTATAATGATACCAATATATTTAGCCTCAGAGGATAAAATGCAGTGATCCACATACTCAGTAGGTGCATCCCAAGTGTGACATTAGAGCTCGCTCTGCACTATTCACAGTTATATCATCATTGTGACTATTAGTTAGACATTGCCATTGCCAATGTAATCTCAATTTCTTGAATAATTGCAGCCTATTTGAACTAGAATTGGAGATTAAAAGGTTACTTGATATCATTGAGATCATTACATAACCTTTACCAGTATATAAAATGACAACAAATGTACAGTAGTGAAAAAGTAATTTGTAATCATGATGAATATACATTGTGTAGAGCTCAATTAATAAATAATTAAATGACAGTATGTTTGGTGTTTATTAAGGGTTTTACAGTACGGCAAAACAATCATTAGTGCAGATATATAAATAAAATATAGGGTATCAGAATTTCTATAAAATCAGTGACAAACAAAAAAAAACTTTTATAAGCTCAATCTTATCAATTATAAAACTAGCCGACCCACCCGCCAGCGGATTCGCTCGCGTGGCCTCGCGGGATACGGTAATTACCGATTTTTAATTATCCCACGGGAACTCTAATTTACCAGGATCAAAAGTATCCTATATGTTGATCAGGGATATAAGGTACCACCATACAACATTTCATTTAAATCGGTCCAGTCGTTTCGGAGATTAGCCCGTACAAACAGACAGACAAACATACAGAGAAACAAACAATTTGTACTTATTTTTCACTCCTTACATCCCCACTCTGTTTTTAGCATATTTTCCAGTGTACAGAAATTTGACCTCTACTAAATATGTAGTAGTTTTTACATCCCTCGTTTTACCCCCTTAAGTCATCCCTGACAAAAATATTGAAAGCATCACTATTTATTTTAAATTACCTATCCAGTTATCAATTTTCATCACTGTAGCTCCAAAAACAAAGAACTTTTGAAATGAAAATTATCCCCCGTTTCACCCCCGTCATCCACATCTATAAATATTGAAATCATCACTTTAAACTATCCAAGCTAATTTTCACCACTGTATGTTCAAAAACAAAAAACTTTCCATACAAACTTTTATCCCTCCATTTCACCCTCTTAAACCACCACTATCCAAAAAAATTTGTCCCTTACATTTTTTATTTTGAATGACCTATATAAGTATGTTTTGCTTTCTGTGCTTAGGAACAAACTTATTAGACTTGATGTACCTATTAAGCTTGTTCGTTTTATTTGTAATATGCTTATGGAACGTTCTGTCATTATCAAATCTAAGTATAACCTTCTTCCCCCTAAGTCTGTTTGGAAAGGTCTTCCTCAAGGCTCCGTCTTAAGTCCAATCCTTTACAGCTTGTACACCTATGACTTAGATAAATCTGTGGACTCATTCTGTCAGGTTCTTCAGTATGCTGATGACCTGGCTCTATATGTTAAGGTTCAATCTATTAATGAAGCTGCTGACAGACTGAATTCAGCACTTTCGTATCTGGGAGATTGGCTTCACTTACATGGCTTATGTTTGGCTGTTCAAAAAAGCTCGGTTGTAGTTTTTACAAAAAAAAAAGGTAAACCCTCCAGTTCAATTGTTAATAGGTTCTCACTTTATCCCTCAAGTTAATTGCACAAAATTTTTAGGTATCAAACTTGACTCTAGAATGTCTGGGATTCCTCACTTTGATTATATCTCCCAAAAGTGCGAAAAAAGTGTCAACATATTACGATCCCTTTCTGGAGTATGGTGAGGTTCCCACCCTTATTCTCAAAAGTTGTTATACAACGCTATAGTCCGGAGCCATTGGGAGTATGGGTGTTTCTTATTAAATCTATGTAACAAATCTGGTCAGGATAAAATATTTAAAATCCAATCTAAATGTTTGCGTATAATCCTTGGTGCAATGAAATCTTCTCCTATAAATGCCATGCAGGTTGAATGTGGTGAACCCCCTCTAAATATACGCAGGCAGTTTCTTTCGGATAGGTTTTTTTTTAAACTGGTTTAAAATTCTAATCACCCTCTTCTCCCTAATTTAAGCATTCTGATAAACCTTTACGGTTCTCAGGTCTCAGATAATATTCCTTGTCTTCTTCATAGCTTTATTAAATTTACTAGACTCCCATGCCCTGTTTATCAGTTTCCATCCAATCCCCTTTACTTAACTTCTTACCAAGCTCTCATATTTCATCCTGATATTCGTCTGAACTCTGGTATTGATAAAGATTCGGTCAACCCCCATGGGTTTTCATGGGTCATCATTCAGTGAACTTATATATTCTCAGTTTTTAGGATGGCACATTTTTTTCACTGATGCTTCCAAATTATCCGATAAAAGTGTTGTTGGGGCAGCAGTTTGGTTTCCTTCTTCCAAAATTATTTCGAGTTTTAAATGTCCTTCTCATGCTTCAGTCTTTTCAGGCGAAGCTCTTGCTGTCTTGGAAGCGATTCGTTACATAAAGTCTCACAAGCTAAACAATTCCATAGTTTTCTCTGATTCTAAAAGTTGCCTTCAATCCATTTTATCCAACCCCTTCCGCTGTATGTCTATTTGAGTGCCACAGTATGGGTTTAAAGGTTGTTCTTGCCTGGATTCCTGGTCATTCTGGAATTCCAGGTAATGACACTGCGGATTCATGTGCCAAGGCTGCTTTAAATATTGGTTCTCTAGAACATTTCAAGCTATATTCTCACGATCTCTCCCTTCTCCCTAAATCTCATCTACATGATTCTTGGTCCAAATACTGGGAATCATCAAAAGTTCTAAAAGGAAAGTATTATGGCGACATTCAACCGTTTCTTCCCAAAATTCCTTGGTTTTTCAAATTTCGCAAATTCAGCAAAGTCACTACGTCGACGGTCTGTCGCCTCCGGCTGGGTCATGCTTGTACCCCCGTTCACTTGGCCAAACTGAGGATTCGGGATAGTTCGTTATGCGAATGTGGAAGAATGAAGGAGACTATGATCATATTTTCTTTAGCTGTCCAAATTTGAAATATTCACTGTATGATATTCTTCCACAAAAAATATCCCGTCCTATTTCATTCAAATCTCTTCTGTCCCTTACTTTTTCTTCTTTAATTAACTGTATATTATGTAATTACATTAGTAGAAATAAAATAAAATTATAATATATTCCTTAATATTTATTTTATAAATGTATGAATTTTTATTAGTATTATTTTTATTATAAATGATATGATATTTTTGTTTTGAATTTTGTTCTTATTTATGCTGTGTTTGTGTGTTTTAGAGTAATAACTGGAGTGGAACTGTTTGTTTGATTCTCTCTTCTAATCACCGACCATATTCTAAAAGTTTACTTTAATTTCTCCTACAGTTTATGAAACTATTATGTAACAGATACTGGCAAAGTTGCGACACTCAAACAAGTCGCAGGGGCCATACACAAAGAATCTAATCTAAGTATCTAACAAAGGAGTTTCATTCAAACGTTTTCACCCCTTTTACAATTTCGAAAAACCCATTCTTAGTACACCTCTACACATCAAGGACAATACACCCTCCAAATTTTAAGTCTCTACAATCAGTGGTTTAGGTTGTGAGTTGTCTGTCAGTCAGTCAGGACATCTTCTTACATATATATAGATTTAGAAATGATTCAAAATGACTGAAAAATATTCTAAAATAACACAAAAAACTAGAAATAATCACGCTATCAAAATTACCTCCAATAAATCACTAGCAATATGGAATATCATAAATAGTTTAATTATATAAATCGAGTTAAGTCTAAAAATACTAGTAATAGACATAATTATTCCAATTATTTAAATTAGAATAACTCAAATGTTATGTACAAATATGTAAATTATGTTTATGAGACCTTCTACTCTTAAACATGTAACTAACATCATACAATCCTTAAAAAATACCAGCAACACAGGATACGATGGAATAAGTACGAAAGTGATAAAATATGTTGCCGATATCATATCTCCTATCCTTTGCTTTATTATAAACCTATGTATTGATCGTGGTATTTTCCCTGATAAGCAGAAGGTAACAATAATAAAACCACTTTTCAAAAAGCAAAACACTAACTATAGACCAGTTGCGTTAGTAACGGTTTTATAAAAAATATTTGAAAATTCATACATAGCACTTAATTAATACGAGTATTTTAATAATATTAAATATAATATTCTGCTTTGAAGAACAAGTGTAGATTTTCGTAAATATAAATCGGTTCATTTGGCTATTTATAAAATCCTCAATATGGTCATGTCTTTGTATGTTCCATGTTTATGGATTTGACGAAGGCCTTCGACTATGTCGATCACACTTTACTACTTCATAAGCGGGAAACTAATGTAGTTAGGGGTAATGCCCTATGTCGAATTCAATCATATCTGGAGAATAGATCACAATTAACTAAACTCTGTCCGATTACAAAAATTGAGAAGAACTATTCGTCTGATGTTGGTATGTTAAAATAAGGTGTTCCTCAAGGAAGCATTCTTGGTCCTCTGCTATTTATAATTTACATAAATGACCTTTCAAGCACTACTGAACTGACCATCCAATGGTACTCTTTTCGGATGATAGTACTATTACTTTTGTTAGTGGTAAACAGACATCTCTTGAACTGGAAATGAATACTACTTTAAATAATGTCATAAATTGGTTGACATGTATTAATCTTTTAATTAATTGATATAACTGAAATTATGACATTCAATAACAATAAAACAATTAAATTTAATATTAATAATGACAATAAACAAATTAAAGACATTGATATGACATAATTTTTAGGACTACAAATAAACTCGGACAATGGAAAACGAAAGCTGAGATGGTAAGTGCAAAATTAAGTAGCTATTCCTATGCTTTAAACATGCTGTCAAAAGTTGTAGAACAATCAGCAGTTCTTACTTCTTACCACACATATATGTGACCTTGACACTGTGCTATGGAGTTATATTCAGGGCTAACTGCTACAAAGAAATAATGTCAGGGAGCATAACAAATTCCACACAAAAAGTGGTCCTTCAAACCAAAACGACATATGAATCCAAATACGAATTACTTCCGAGGTTACAAATAAACATGTTCGGTGATTGGTTTAAATTTCAGAAGGAAAGCAGGGATTGGTCCACGCGCATGCTGCAACGTCTACTATGACAGCTGAGTCATAGCGGGGTGAACGATGTTATTGATTTAGCACGACTTTTATTGGGTCATTTTTTAAGGCAGTTACTTTTACTGATATTATTTCTTCATAAGCTAATTGTACAGAAAGGGAGAACATTTTCAGAGCTCAAAAAGTGTCCAAGATCAGTTTTTCATACGAGCAAAAGACTCTTGTAAGCCATATTTAAAGAAATTGATATAGTATTCATATTTCCATGAAATGAAATGAAATTTATTAATTGCAAAAACCGTGTACATAATAGATCTTATTAAGCGCACAAGTGCTTGTAGAACCACAGTTTGTCCTTGACAGACGTACAATATAATATTGTTAGTATTGATTTATGACTAACATACGACTGATATATGAAGAACATGTCAATAATTAAAAAATAAATGTCATTAATATTAATACTAAATTATAATATAAAATAAACATGTCAGCCTCAATGTATGTATACCAAATAATTCATTAATGTCATAAAAGCATTTTTCTTTAAGCCACTTACAAAGTTTAGTTTTAAATTGTCTAATTGATAATTCTCTTATATCTCTAGGTATCTTGTTAAATATTTTCACTGTCATAGTCACACAGCTCTTACGAGCAAGAGCAGTTTTGCATGTGGGCATCATTAACCTCGTTGGGTCTCTATATATTTCCCTAGAGTGAGTTTGGTCCTCATAGTGGTTGAAAAATGCTTTATGTACCTAGAGTGAGTTTGGTCCTCATAGTGGTTGAAAAATGCTTTATGTTCTTTAACAAAACATCCTATTTGATAAATATATAAGCCTATTAGAGTCAGTATATTTAGTTTTTTAAAAAGTGGTTTACATGACTCTAGTGGATCGACTCCACAAACAGCTCTAATACATTTTTTTTTAATTATAAAAGCTCTTTTAATATGCGTAGAGTTACCCCATAAGATTAGTCCGTAACCTAGAACTGAGGCGACGTAACCAAAATAAGCAGTCAGTGCGGTGTATTGACCCGAAGTACGTCTTAATCTTCCAAGGGCATATATGAATCTATTTAATTTCTTACATACACTGTCTATATGTGATTTCCAGTTCAGATTTTTATCTAATACGATTCCAAGAAATTTAATTTCGTCCATTTTTTCTATTCTTTCATTTTTGCATGTCAATGTTGGATTAAAAATGTCAATATTATTATAGTTTTGAAAATTAATGAATTTCGTTTTAGATAGATTAGCCCTTAAGTTATTTTGTTCTAACCAATTTATTACCGATTCTATTTCGAAATTTAGTGATGCTTCATACGATTTATCGTTATTATCTGGCACTACAATAGACACATCATCAGCGAACAGTACACATTGTTTATTCGTTATATTCGGTAAGTCGTTAATGTAAATAAGGAACAATAACGGTCCCAAAATACTACCTTGGGTACGCCGACGTTAGTAGGTTTGGGACTCGATTTGAAGGCCGTTAATACTAAGTGCTCGTCAATATTTTTTACCTCTACGTATTGTTTTCGACCAGTCAAGTAGCTTGTTAACCAAACTAGACCAAGGCCTCTGATACCATAAAAATCACATTTTTTTAATAGTATATTGTGGTCCACAAAGTCGAAAGCCTTGCTCATGTCAAAGAATACACCTGAGACGGGTATACGTTTATCAATGCACGTTATTAAACTGTTCACCAGAGCAAAAGTAGCCAATGCCGTTGATTTTTTCTTCTGGAAACCATTTTGTTCTTCTTTAATCACTTTATATGTGTCAAAGAAATTTACCAAACGCTGATGCATCGCCTTCTCAAATATCTTAGCCAAGGTAGGTATAAGAGTTATGGGTCTGTAGTTATTTAACTCTTTCTTACTGCCTTTTTTGTGTAAAGGCTTTACCACAGATACTTTTAGTCTTTGCGGAAAAACACCTTCTGTTAGAGAAAGGTTAAGTAAGTATTTTAATACTGGGTATATTATGAACACACATTGTTTTAGTATATGAGTTGCCGTCATAACCCGTCGATTTGGTATTATTAAGTGAAAAAACCAGCTTTAGCACTTCAATATCAGACACAGGTTTTATAAATATGGTTGAGCTGTTTTGGTTACTATTTAGTGAAGTGTCAGGTATATTAGTGTTAATTGGCTTGGGCGTGTTAGAGAGATTAATGAAGTAGTCATTGATGCTTATACCTATATGAAATTATTTTATTTACTAGGAATAACTTAAATCTATTTACATTTTTTTTAAATCACACGTAATTATAATAAGATTTGAATTGAATTTGATGAAGAAAACTGCACTGTTTAATAAGAGTCTTTGGTATGGCCTCAAAACTGGCTGATATTCACATTTAGTAGTTGGAGTTTACTCTGACCTGTCTCGCATGAGTTTGAACTCCAGTTAAGCAGAGTATTATGAATTTCAAAACGTGGAGTAAACTATGGAGTTTAAGCATGGGCTTACTTCATCGAGCTTGCCTCTAGCCACAGAACAAATAACGATTGGTTATCGATTGAATTTCAAAACGTGTAAACTATGGAGTTTAAACATGGGCTTACTTCATCGAGCTTGCCTCTAGCCACAGAACAAATAACGATTGGTTATCGATTGAATTTCAAAACGTGTAAACTATGGAGTTTAAGCATGGGCTTACTTCATCGAGCTTGCCTCTAGCCACAGAACAAATAGCGATCGGTTATCGATTGAATTTCAAAACGTGTAAACTATGGAGTTTAAGCATGAGCTTACTTCATCGAGTTCGCCTCTAGCCACAGAGCAAATATCGATTGGTTATCTCAAAAAAGGTTAAGTTTTTTTTTTATCTCGTAACATTGCGTTAGAAAGAGAGACAAATACAAACGCTACACATCCAAAATCCAGAATGAATAAAGTTCATGTAAAAAAATAAAATTGAATGGTTTTCTGATTTAGCCAGAATGCTGAATACAGCATTCTGTCTCTGTCTACCTATTCATTGACTATCTCTTAGCCAACTAATAAGTTGGCTAAGAGATAGTCAATTAATAATACACACAATTGTAAAATATGCTATCAGCGTAGCATGTTCACTTGTACAAAAACACCTCATAAAAGCTGCCTTTTACATAGCTTTTATAGTCTACATGAGATTCGACTCAAATATCACACTTATGGCACTTTTATTAATCATTTGCAATAGTGATTTTCCAGTAGTTAATTCCTAGTTGAACAAAAAGTTGTACTTACAATCTCTCTCTCGGTCTGGGGGCCGGTCTCGGCGCTCCTCACGATCCATGGTTCTAGGGGCGCGGGCCTGCGGGTCGGGCGCCGCTCGCGGCCCGGAGCGCCAGTCACCCATCGTACGCTCGGGGTCATACTCTCTACGTACAAAACCAAAGAAATAATAAAGAATTGTACCTAATCAGAAGAAGTCTATGTAGTGTTGTATTAATTTCAACCGACATCCATTAAAATGAGGAGGTTCTCAATCAACTGTATTTTTTAAATGTTTGTTACCTCACAACTTAAGACTGCGTGACCCGATTGTGATGATTATTTTTTTTATTTTAAAGCTGGTGCTTCCCGTATGGTCCCATTTTATCATTCATCAATAAATTTGGTGCACCAGTTTTTGAGTTACAATGCAATAATTGACAGGTGTTTCGCCTATTTTGATGATTTTATATCATCATGGATGGTGAATAACAATCGATCCCGTAATTAGCGAGGGTCACTAATAGTAAAAAATATATTTTTACCACAAAAATACATGGAGACATTCTATGGCTGAGATGATGGATATTGAACCATACTATTTAAAACAACATTTATATTGGCTAAAATAAAGCACAATGATATGCAATTTACGATTTATTGATCCCTTTCTTGTCACGGTATTTTTAATGTAATATTCCATTTGTTATGTTTGACACTAAAGTTATCACTTGCCCATCACTGACATAGTCATAGCTCTTCCTTTTCAATATAACATTTTATAAATATATATTACTAAGTACTTAAAATATGACTGTTAATAAAGTCGTCTCCAAAAATATTTCGAATATTGTGAAAGAAAGTTAAAACGGAAACTCTTCACGCGAGAGTACGACTCACACTTGGGCCGGTTTCTTAGTATTTGATGTTATAGCGACAACAGAAATACATCTGTGAAAATTTCAACTGTCTGTCACGGTTCATGAGTGCAGCCTGGTGGTGACAGACAGATGGACGGACAGTGGAGACTTAATAATAGGGTTTCGTTTTACCCTTTGGTTACAGAACCCTAAAAACAATTAAGGATGGGAACACGAATATAACCAATAAAATGTTATTTATTATTCTTTATATCTATATATTTATAGCTATAACAGCCACAATGATAAAAAAGGAGGCCATTTTCCTTTTGCAATACTGCTGTCATTCTTACCTGTCTCTGTCAGATCTTCCCATGCCTCCCATGCCTCCCCTTCCCATGCGGCGGTCATTGTCTTGCGTCGCAACTTCTATTCTTATCCTCCTGCCGCTTATTGTCTGTCATACAATAAAAAAATACTTGTTCAAAACTGATGACAATAATACCCCCTTCGAAACGTTTAAAGTAGCTATTGTATTCACGGAGTATTGTTCATATTCTTTTATATTTAACAGATAAAAGCTGACCCTTTTTTAAACATGTTTAAATAAATGTTCAGGTATTGCCTTGACAATAATGTTACCTGGTAGGATAAAAAAATATTACTTGTTACTTACCAAGTCAGCAATATTCATGGCACTGACAAGACTCTCCCTGTCTTCAAAATCAACATAACCAAACCCTTTAAGGCGTTCACCTTCACGGGGCAATCTCAAGTTGGTAATCTGTGGGTAAAAAACATCCTATTAATTTCATATTCTACAGTACCTTTGAAGCACAATGCTTATACACCACTACTGCTCAAGCAGAACATCTGACACACACAAATAATTATACACACATCACAATACATCATTAGTCATTACATACTGCATGTAATTAAATAAGCATCAAAAAGAAATGGCATTAACTTCCTATACCGTGATAATTAAAACAAAAGATTTATGAATGAAACTGACTTATATTTACGTCTCTGGGACGCGAAGGGTTCAAGTACTTATATATCCATAGCAATTATTTTTTAAAGTTTCTAGGCATAACTTTATAACCCTATAGTTTTGCCAGCTCCATTTGTACAATTTTAATCATTATAGTAAGCCTACCAAAGTCTTTCAGACTTTATGGGAAGATATGGCAATGCGTATGTCTTCCTCAAACAATAGTTCATAAAGTTCATCAGTCTAGAAATGTCAATTGTTGTACAGTGTTACTCTTGGAATGTAAAAAAGTAATGACACTATAATAATGTTTAAGACGAGAAACAGTAACTAAACTTTCTTAAAGGCATAATCGCAAGCTTCTTTAAATCAAAATACAATTTACCTTGACCTATATAATTGGCACAACATACATAAACATAATTATATAATAACTTGAACCCTACATACAATGCAGTGAGACTGAAAAGTATTGATATCAGAAAGTTTTGTGCTCAAGCTTCATCTGATACAATCCATGTTTTTACTTCAAGAACCTCATCATCAAATATAAAGTGCAAACTGTCAATGAAATGTTACAGTGATTTTCCTCCACCTATTTTGTTAAGTGGTCAGTGCCACATAGAGCATGCTAATACTATACATAACTAATTAGCTCATTTATTACGGAAATTCCTAAATACAAAAAAAATATCTGAATATTTCATATGTAAATAAAAATCTCAAATCAAAAATCAAGTGCCATCTGAAGTCTGGCAAGATGTAGGTACGACTTATTTTATGAATTGAGACATTTTCATAAAATTTATTGTTATGAGCAAGTGTATAGAACAAACAACAATAAGTAATAAGAATTAAAGGTACTCCTCCACTAGTCTACGTGACTGCCTCCATGTATTTAGCAATAGAGAAGTAAATGCAGATGCTGAAACAATATTTTCATTTATTTGTTGTAATTGCAAATCACCTTAAGGCCTTCAAAGAGCTCTGTGATAGCGCTCTCGTCAACGTCATAGGGCAGGTTGGATATGTGCGCGATGAAGGGCGGGCGCCGCGGGATGGAGTCATCATCGACGGCCAGGCCGCCGCGGGCCGCACGGGATGCTGATGGCAGCACCACTGGAGCACGCGTGCGTGAGCCTCCATACCCAGCATATCCCTCAGCTGTCAATAAATAATTTGTTACACATGACAAAATATCTACACAGATATAATCTCCAAACACTTATTTCTGTTGCCTAATCATCAGCTTTGCAATAAAAAAAGAGATTTTTGTTCTTACACCAATAAAAAAGGCAAGTGCACATTATTTGTTTATGTCATTATGATTAATAACAATATATCAGTGTATAATTTTTCCAAGATTGTACCTATGCCAAGTTAGGTACATACTATATATATATATAATGTGTATGTCTGTGAATGTTCAATGTCCATTCTTTACATGTCCTACTTTGTCACTTGTTTATGTGTCTACTTTGTTTATGTACTTTTTTTGGTTTAATTTATACTTCTTTATCATTTCCAATACTTATAGCTTACTGAATTTTATGCTATTATTTTATATTGTGTCAAATGCATAAAAATCTGAGTTCGAGGATATATATCAATGGATATATATGTACTATTTTGTACATTTTGCAGTTTGCTACTGTATTTCTACTTCCCAATCCCAAATGTAAATGGCATTGGAGTAGAGTTAAAACATACTCCCTAATAGTAAGTTTTGATCCTTAAATGGCAACACTGAATAGCATCTCATTGGCGATTGACAGCTCTAGCAGCATTAATGACGTCGATCTACTCTGTCTACTACATGAAAATTTCTTAGATTATTAATAGTTTATTAAGAACTAGCTGTGCCACATGATTTCACCCACATGGTGATGGATGATGATGATGATGAAAGTATCCTTTCATCTTCTCAGTTGTGGTTCCGATCCGGTTGTAGATGTAAGAAAAAATAAATGTATAATGACAAATTTGTAAGTGGCCTACCCCCAAAGTCCTATACAGAATAAATGATTCGATTTGATTTGAGCCATTTAGGTGCGATAATGCATTACAGACAGAGAATGTCTGCCAGTGAAAGTCCCATTAAAATCAGTCCAGCAATATCATTATATATCAATATCATCATATTAACATACAGACATGCAACATTTTATAATACAATTTTATAATAAGTACCATACATAGGCACTTTCATATGCATTTAGTGAAAAGCTGTTAATTTGGAAATACAAACATACACTTTAATTTTTTATTTATCTGCCTTGACAGATTTGATAACTAAAAGACATTTGATTTGATTATATTCTTGACTTATTATTTGTAATTTTTCTTCTTTGCTATAAGTTAGGTACTTATGGAGATTAATGAAGCCATTGACTGATTAGAATTTATACGATTATATCTTTTTTGAATTATTTTTCTTCATGATTTTAAAGAAGATTGTTTTTGAGTTAATTTTTCTGATTGTATACCTACATACATAAATAAAACACATATTCAAACAGTATACATAAATAATACAATAAAACAATGATACAGCTGCTATACAAAATTGACATAGGTATATCCAATTTTTGATATATATCATAAATATTGTATGTTGAGATCTCTAATAAATATTGGTTATTTTCAAACCCTGATAAAAATTGTGACCTCCAAACTTTTGTAGCTGCTTGTACATTTGTTACCATCTCCTGCCTATGGAATGGTACTGCCCTAGCACAAAATTTTGATGTAGGTGCTTACAGAATTTCATCATTTCATTGCACTTACTACATGGACATGGCTGATGTCATACCTAAACTTATCTTAAAAATAAATGTTATGAAGACCCTCAGTAAAATTAGGGAGCTGGCCAATGAAAGACTAGTCTGAATTGAGTTGTGGCTGAAGCCATCTCGTAGATTATGCTAAAACAGCTGGTCATAGGAGTTTCCAACAGTGACAGTGTCCACACCTCCACCCTGCCCCACACAGGCTAGGCATCACAGGCTTAACACCACACTGGCATTTCTGGTTCCCCCATCATCTCTGTGAGAGATGTATCCGGCTAGGATATATTTAAGGTATAACACACTAGACCTTTACTCAGACCTTCCCGGGGTGAAGGGAGTGACCAGGCACTCTGCAGGTGCACCCCAAGTACGAGATTAACATTGGCTAGCCATTACCCTTTCAATCATCATTGGGTCTGCTAAGTTTTTGGGCACTATTAGTCAAATTGTATTTATACAAAATAATGTTAGGTACTTACGTTCTTCTTCTACGGAAGCAGCCCAGTTATTAGTGGTAGGGATAGTCGTCGGTTCCGCAAGAATGTCTGTTAGGTTGGCTTTGATCCATTTTGCCTTCTTTGATTTCTTGCCTGTAAAGCACAAGACAGATGCAATGTAGCGCTGTTTTCAGATGACATGTAAAACGATGAGAGAATTCACAAATAATTATGACGCAAAGTATACGACCTAGTCCTAATTTGGAAAGCGGTTATTCGCGAGCAGGGTCAAAACTCAAAATGGCAATATAAGAAATACCGTGTAAATGTCCTATTTTAACAAGCCTTACCTGCAGAACAATATGACTAACACTATGAACGTCAATTTAACTCAATTAATGTAGAAATAGGGAGTATAAAATGTTCAGAAATGTGGCCACGCGGTAAATCCAAACGTCCGCAAGGGTGAAATGATGACACGTTAGCATTATTAGGTAATAAATAAAAGCTTGTAATGGGTGCGTTTGATTGAAAGTTCGGAAATCAAGACAACATCATGCAAGATAATGAAAATATACAAGAAATAACAGTAAAATTAAAGATTTTTTCAAATGACAAAATTTTAGAACTAACCTGAAGCGGCCATATTACAAGGCTGGGGTCAATGTTGCCACTGACAGAAGTTAAATTACCTCGAATGATTCGAAGGTATTAGTCTGATTGCCACTATAGAAAATAAAACATGCCACGTGGAAATAACTCAGAAAAACCAGTCTGATTTTTGATCAGGATAGGACCTAAAATTTATCTGAGTTACACTTTTATGGATAGGTTACACAGTGCGAAGAGCTGATGTGACAGTAGACAGCTACTGTGCCTATGTACTCGTATGACAGTAGATCGACTCGCCTCGCTCGGTCACACTATGCAAATTGCTGGCGTCGCAGAAGACAGCTACTGCATCAGTGTACTCGCATACTTCGTCTGTATCATGTCTCGTGCAATGTTGTCGCAAAATACACGTTTGATCACAGTACATACCACAATAAAAGCGGTTAAGAAAATACTTTGTGTTGAAATACTTAGAATTGAAAGAGCTATACAAAAAAAGAAGAAGAAAAGACGTATTTGGGTCAGGAATTGGCTGCAAAGAAAAGGGGCAACGCATACAATATTTAAAAAGCTATATGATGAAGATCCCCGAGAATATAAAGCGGTTATGAGAGTGACACCTGAACAAGTGGAAATACTTTTAAATTTATTTGCTCTAAAAATTCAACGTGATGATACACTGATGAGGGATGTGATACCTGCAAGGGTGAAGTTGGAAATAACCCTAGTATACCTTTGTTCAGGGATATCGTATAGACTGTTGTCGGTATTTTTCAGAGTTTAAAAAGCATCCATAATTAAAATAATACCGGAAGTGTGTGCTGCTATCAATGAAAGTCTAAAAGATTATTATTCAACTTATATCATCGTAATCAATTACTTATATCGAAGTAAGTAATTTTTATTATTCATAATCAAATTCACAACGGATTTGTTAAAGTTTATGCACATATTAAACCGTAAACGTGAACTTTACATAATAATAATACTTAATAACTACAGTACTACATAGGTTATTTCGTTATTTTAGAGATTGATATTGCTGCAGCAAGTACATCATTATTATGGAGTATAGATTGTGAAGATTGATCCTGCAGTGGCGTAGAGAGTGCAGATATTGTAGGTTGAACAGGTTGATAGTTTACAGACATTGTTGGTGAAGGATTTACTGGAGCTCCGGCTGCGAACCCTACAGGCTGTGGTGATAGCGAACATTCATTAATGTGTATAGATTGTGAAGATTGTTCCAGCTAGCTTGTGTAGAGAGTGCAGATATTGTAGGTACAACAAGTTGATAATTTACAACAGGCTGTGGTGATGACGTACATTCAGAACTGTAATTAGAAGGTGAATACACAATTCTAGCACAGAGGGCGCTCTTACGGTATCTAGAGAGTATTGCCTGTATTTCATCTGTCGCATCAATTCTATCAATCGAAGGCAACTGTTTGAGCTGAAGTGCTACATGTCTTTCAATATCATCACATTCATCTTCTAATTCTCTTGGAACCGCGGCAGATACGTTTCCTAAACTGTTATTTAGTTCTTTGAGTTCATTCATGGCTGCTTGAATTTCAGACCGTTCTGATGATAATTTCGTCTTTAATTTTGGAGTTTTTGGTGGCTTCACCACTTTTGTATGAACGGCGTTGTTGCTATTGTCACTAGCATCAAGGTCCTCGTTATTCGTGGCCTGTTTCCTGACGTTGATGCAACGTTGCTTCCTGACGTTGATGCAACGTTGCTTTCTGACTTTGATGCATGATGTGGTTCCTGAAATTAACATTACTCTTTTATTTTTCAGATACCGAATGTGGAAGAATGGCAAGATATAGAAGTAGGTTTCGCTTCGAGGTGGAATTTCCCGAATTGTTGTGGAGCTATTGATGGGAAACCCATAACAATTCAAGCACCACCAAATTGTGGCAGTGAATATTATAACTACAAAGGAACAAATAGTATAGTGTTCATGGCCGTTGTGGATCACGATTATACTTTCAGATATGTAGATATAGGCTCATACGGTCGTAATGCAGATGGTGAGGTATTCCAAAACTGCTCTTTGTATCCTTATCTAGAAACCAATTTATTGTTGTCTGAAAATGGTATTCTAGTTGGAGATGATGCTTTCCCTTTAAAGCCGTATTTACTAAAGCCATACAAAAATACATTGACTACCGCAGAAAAGATTTTTAATTATAGATTGAGCAGAGCAAGAAGGATTGTGGAGAATGGGTTTGGCATTCTAGCATTTCGTTTTCGTGTTTTGGGAAAGCCAATTCAAGTTAAAGAAGAAACTACAATAAAGATCGTCTTATGTGCCTTGTGGCTGCAGAACTGTACGGTTTCAATCGTATTAGTGCTCCTGGAGTCGAGAACGCCTGAGATGCTACGTAGAACTGCCAGCTATAGTGCAGCATCTCAGGACTTAATGATTTTATTGAATTTTTTTTTTCAAATTTATGACTAGAACTATGGGTGTATGACCTTGTCGCTGCAGAACTGTACGGTTTCAATCGTACTAGTGCTTCTGGAGTCGCGAACGCCTGAGATGCTACGTAGAACTGCCTGCTATAGTGCAGCATCTCAAGACCTAACTAATTTTTTTTACATATTTTTCAAGTTTCTGACTAGAACTATGGCAGTATGACCTTGTGGCTGCAGAACTGTACGGTTTCAATCGTATTAGTGCTCCTGGAGTCGAGAACGCCTGAGATGCTACGTAGAACTGCCAGTTATAGCGCAGCATCTTAACTCTTAACAAATTTTTTTACATTTTTTCAAGTTTATGTCTAGAACTATGGATGTATGACCTTGTAGCTGCAGAACTGTACGATTTCAATCGTATTTGTGCTTCTGAAGTCGAGTACGCCTGAGATGCTACGTAGAACGGCCTGCTATAGTGCAGCATCTCAGGACTTAATGATTTTATTGACATTTTTTTTCAAATTTATGACTAGAACTATGGCTGTATGACCTTGTGGCTACAGAACTGTACGGTTTCAATCGTATTAGTGCTCCTGGAGTCGAGAACGCCTGAGATGCTACGTAGAACTGCCAGCTATAGCGCAGCATCTTTTAACAATTTTTTTTTACATTATTTTTAAGTTTATGTTTAGAACTATGGATGTATGACCTTGGAGCTGCAGAACTGTACGATTTCAATCGTATTTGTGCTCCTGGAGTCGAGTACGCCTGAGATGCTACGTAGAACGGCCTGCTATAGTGCAGCATCTCAAGACTTAATGATTTTATTGAATTTTTTTTTAATTTATGACTAGAACTATGGCTGTATGAGCTTGTGGCTGCAGAACTTTGCAGTTTCAATCGTATTAATGTTCCTGGAGTCGAGGACGCCTGAGATGCTATGTAGAACTGCCAGCTATAGCGCAGCATCTCAAGACCTAACTATTTTTTTTTACATATTTTTCAAGTTTCTGACTAGAACTATGGCTGTATGACCTTGTGGCTGCAGAACTGTACGGTTTCAGCCGTATTAGTGCTCCTGGAGTCGAGAACGCCTGAGATTCTACGTAGAACTGCCAGCTATAGCGCAGCATCTCAACTCTTAACAAAAAATATTAACATTTTTTTCAAGTTTATGACTAGAACTATGGCTGTATGACCTTGTAGCTGCAGAACTGTACGGTTTCAATCGTATTAGTGCTCCTGGAGTCGAGAACGCCTGAGATGCTACGTAGAACTGCCAGCTATAGTGCAGCATATCAAGACTTAACAATTTTTTAAAAATCTTTTTTAAGTTTATGAGTAGAACTATGGCTGTATGAGCTTGTGGCTGCAGAACTTTGCAGTTTCAATCGTATTAGTGTTCCTGGAGTCGAGAACGCCTGAGATGCTACGTAGAACTGCCAGCTATAGCGCAGCATCTCAAGACTTAACGATTTTATTGAAAAATTATTACTTTACTTTTTAGTGTGCATTTATGGCTTTAACGCCCTAAAATTAATAGAACTATTTATTTTTAAGCATATTTGTGATCTAACCTCTCAGAACTCTTGAGATGCTAAATGATTGTGAGTGAAGCATCTCGTTTTAAAAAAAAAGTTTTTTTATTGTTTTTTACCAGAACTATTGTTGGAAAGTCAGCAGTCGATAGAACTCTGTATTTTCAACCATATTTGTGGTCTAATCGTTGAAAATTGTTGAGATGCTGGGTGACGGCATGCGAAGTTAACATCTCAATTTTTAAATTTGATTTTTCATGTCAAAATTAGGTGAACTATTCAAAATAACTATCAGGAACTATAGAACTATTGGGGATGCTACTAGAACTCCGAAAAAAATTTGAGATTCTGGAAATTGTTATGCTAGGTTCACAGACACGCAGTTACCAGTAGGCCTACCATAAGCCCCTTATAGCAGGACAGTTAAGCGTTTTATTGAGCTGTCCTGCAAATTCGTACTATGGCGGACTCTAGCAGGCCAGCCAACTATTGCCCACGTGACTTAGCCGGCCAGCAAAGGGCGGCTTGCAATTGACCTGCTATAAGCGTACCATGACGTGTTTTTTGACTTTAGATACCCATCAAAGTAACTTGCATATCCGTCACATAAAGCAGGCGAGTTAAAGCAACTTTTTGTGACCTATTAAACGTAAAAACCGTGAATTTCTATCAAATTGCGAAAAAATAGCTTCTGTTACTATAGTAGAAGAATATGGAACGCATACGAATAGTTATTTGAATTACTGAAAACTAGAAGAAGTATATACTTCTTCTAGTACCTAGACTTTTTTATATAAAAAAAAGTCATCTCGTTTTCACGCGCTCGAACTGTTTTATTTTACCCCACAGCTATGCCGCTACGGGTATTTAGAACTCCCATAGTAATTCTAAGTTAGCATAACTAACACGACGGCGAGGTGTAGACGCGGCCATAATTCCAAGTTGGATAAATAATAATTCACACTTGGAACACCGCCTTGATGTTGTAGGTAGATAATAATCTTTCGATTCGTTTCTCTGAGAATCCTAGATTGGATGTGTTCTAATATCATTACAAAATATTTGTACTTTGTGTAACTAATGTAGCTTGAAATTAATTCACAAAATCAATGTCACGAACTCTGCTGGATCCCTCAATATCATAATTATAACGTATTTTGCAATGCCCGTGAATAATATTGGAATATATATAATCCAATACATTATAAATTGAACTAATTTATAAATCAGATCGTAGATTTCAATATAAGGCTAATCTTAGTTTCAGAACATAACATAAGCCAAAATAAATGAAAGAGTAAGAGCTTTATACAAAGTGGTAGAGCGTCATCTCTTTCACGCAAACTGTCAGAGACAATAATTTAGGGCGCTTCTTAGCCCTAGCAGTTCAAACGCATGTCATTCAAATAAAGTTCATGGTACGATTTTTGGCAGGTAAATTTGAGATCCTTTTATTGAACTGCTAAGAACTTGACAAATAATCTGAAAGTTTATGGTAGGGCTGCTGGCAAAATAATATGATTGTGTAATTAGAAATAAAAAACTTACCAGATTACTTGATGTTTTTTTTTCTTTTAGATTAATTATTTTCATAATATAATCCATAGAATCGAACCATTTGATAGATGGATTATAGATCTCATCAGTGCCAGATCGACTTTTTTTACTCTTTTCAATTTTCAATAACTCCCTACGTAAAACGTAATTTTTTTATATTTTTGTAACTTCAATCGTGTTTTGTAAATTACATTCTATGCGGATGTATTCTAAAGACGCTTTACGCAAATCTCTGTTCTTATAATTAGGATCCAAACAATTCGTTTGATTCTTGTATAGCTCCACAAACTTTATATTTTGATCGGATGTCCACCTGTCCGCCATTTTGACGCCGAAACAAGAAACACTGCACCTGGGGTGGACCCGAGCGTACGAGCTACTGTCATTTCGCAAAATCGTGCAAGTTGACGACCGAGCGGCGTGCGAGTGGCGCGGTGGGGGAAGGCGAGTAGCGAGTAAAAACAAAAAATGTTGAAGTAACTCGGACGCGATCAACTGTCCCACTCGCACATGACAATACTCGGTATGATGCGGCCACACGGTGAGAGTAGCTGCACCTTAGTAACTGACTCGGTCAGCTCGCATGCCAGCTCGCACTGTGTAACCTAGGCTTTAGTTTTTTTTAATTGTCTGAGTAAAAATAAGTAATCTTGCGATACAGTAAAGTTTTAGTGGCATTAAAGTTTGCCAAACCATGCGACCATCAATAGTAACACTTAGTAGCACAGATACACATACAGATATAGACTGTCTGTGGTGCCTTGGTCACATCGAGGAGAAACGCCGTTGATTATCGCGATGTTGAACGTTAAACGTAGATGTAGCCACCCCTTATCGCGATTATTAGACAATAGCTTTAGCATTGCCGTTGACGTTGGGCGATAAATCAGCTGGCGGTATTTTTAGGCACATCACAGAGATTTAACGCGAGAATTATTGCGTTGAAGCGGCCGCACTAACGTTTGTACTTTGTCATTGTGCGACGTGATCATACTCCTAATGCAAAGAGATCGCATGTGTTTGTGTATAAAGCCAATTATGGAGTGGTTATATGAAAAAGTCATTAAGTTTCAGGATATCTTGTAGACAAAGCCATGTATTTTATTATTCTTCGTTCCTAAATGTGAAAGTTTGTATGTATGCATGTCAGTTACTCAATTACGCGAAACGGCCCAATAAATTTGGTAGGTAGATAGATGAGCCATTGGTTTACACAAGGAATACTTTTCATTATCATCATCATCCACTACAACACGGGTGAAACTGAGGGGCGTAACTAATACATTCATATAATAGTCAAAGTCAAAGTCAAAGTCAAAATCATTTATTCAATTTAGGCATCAAAGACGCACTTATGAACGTCAATTTTTCATTATAATGTACTTTAAAGCCTACCGCCGCGTTCCAAAATACATAGAGCCAACCGAGAAGAAGCGGCAAGAAACTCGGGGCCATTCTTTTTACATAGATGATTTTACAATGTTTTTACTTAGGTACTACAAATATTAGCTCCAGTGTGTTGCCTTACAAAAGAGAACATAATAATGGTATCAGTATGGCAAGACACGCTACACTTTGACATCTTAGTACACGAGTAGATAGATCCTGGAGTGATCAGTCCCAAGCTGTTTTATCCTCCAAGTAATCCGAAATTTTGTAATAACCTTTTTGACAGAGTTTAGTTTTAATAGTAATTTTAAACTTATTAATAGGCAAATCTCGGATAACATTGGGAACTTTATTATAGAATCGTATACATTGTCCCATAAAAGAATGACTTATTCTGTGGAGACGCGTTACATGTACGGATAGCTTGTGCTTATTTCGCGTGTTGATGGAATGAGCATCACTCCTTTTATCAAAACTGCTAATGTTTTTCTTTACATACATTAGATTTTCATAGATAAACTGGGAGACAACAGTTAGATTGTTTATGTCTTTAAATTTCTGTCTAAGGGAAACTCTGGGAGCCAAACTGTAGATCGCTCGTATAGCCCTTTTTTGCAGTATAAAAATAGAATTAATATCTGCAGAACATCCCCAGAGCAGTATGCCATAAGTCATAACGCTATGGAAATAACTAAAATAAACTATTCTAGCTGTGTCTACATCAGTTAATAGTCTAATTTTTTTAACAGCATAAGCTGCTGAACTGAACCTACTAGACAATTTTTTAATGTGGGGACCCCATTGCAATTTGGCAATACAAATTAACATTAGTTAACTGTGGAATCATAACACTTTTATTTATTCTCTGACATTATCGCCAATTTATCAGCAATGAAATGGGCGTTGACGTTCAAAGTACTAACACACGCTCGTGCTAGGTCCGCAGAACCACCCCCCCGAAGGGTTCTCGCATTGACGTGGCGGGGGGGCTCAGTAACCGTGGCTAGGTACACCACGGTGAAGCCAAGAGGAACCCAGGGGCCGCGCCGGCGTTGGGGTGCGCTGGCCGGCTCAGGCGGGCCGCTCCTATGGGCTTTGGCCGCCAAGTCCACATAGGAGTGGCGGGGTCCGGGCGCTTTGGCGCAGGCTCGAGGAGGTGGGGCCCGGGCGCTTTGGCGCAGGCTCGAGGAGGTGGGGCCCGGGCGCTTTGGTGCAGGCTCGAGGAGGTGGGGCCCGGGCGCTTTGGCGCAGGCTCGAGGAGGGGGGCCCGGGCACTTTGGTGCAGGCTCGAGGAGGTGGGGTCCGGGCGCTCGGCGCAGACTCGAGGAGGTGGGATCGCGGGGGGGCTATCCCTTGTGGCTGACGTAGCAGGCGGTGGGGCTACGTATCCGACCCACCGCAGGGAGACCATGGGCGACCAGACACGGGGAAGTCTGGCGCCCATTGTTGGCGAGTTTGGTCTCCGAGGCAGTTGCGGCGCGCCATGTGTTCTGGCGTGCCGCGAAGAGAAGGGTCCGGCAACGGACAGCCACGGCGGGTTCGCGGTCGTGTGGAAAATCTGTCCCGCGTTCCCGCCGAGGGCGGCAGTGACGTAACACCCCGGGGTTTTGGTGGGTATACGGACTCCCACATAACCACCTCCCTCCCCGTGGTGGGTGGTATCCATAAAGGATTTCCCCGGGACAAAAAAAAGGTCCGCAGAACCAAGTAAGACTACCAAATCCGTCTTCGCTAAAGACGAGACGACCGGGCCGAACCGAACAGTTGCTTCGCGTACGTCTCCAAGTGCACACGGCTGTCATCATGTCGTTGGACACAATAAAAACTGGCCAAGTGCGAGTCGAAACTATCGTGCGCGAGTCTAACTCGCACTCAGCGGGTTTTCGACCGACTTCCAAAAAAAAGGAGGAGGTTCTCAAATCGACTGTTTTTTTAAAGTTTGTTACCTTAACACTTTCGACTGGGTGAACTGATGTTAAAAATTAATTTTTCGTTTGATAGCTGGTACTTCTCGCGTAGTCTCATTTAAATGTCATCAAATTTGGTTCCGCAGTTTTTGAATTGCACTACAATAACTGAAATCATATCACCATTGACGTGATTGACAATCGATCCCATAATTAGCAAGGGCCACTAAAAAGGGTAAAAAAATGTTTACCAAAAATGGAACCGACTTCAACACTTAAATGTGTGAAATAACTTATCGAAGTCATTTCACACATTTTAGTGTTGAAATTGGTTCCATTATCCACGTATAGGTATAAGTACTTTTTTGGTAATCAACAAGAAAAGATTTTTTACCACGGAGCATACTCCGTGCCGTGGGGATGCCGTGGGGTGTTACCGGCTTAGAATAGTACCCCCCCCCCCCCCAACGCTACCCATGGGTGCCATAGAAATCTGCTAAGGGATAACAGTCGGAAGGTGGGCAGCAGCACCTTCCCAGTATTAAAGCCCCAAAACAGCGCTCGCCAACCCGCCTGCCAAGCGTGGCAAGTATTGGCAAAATCCACCCAATGACGGAAAACACAACAGGAACCAGGCCCCCAGTCCCCGGCAGCCCCGCTATTCCTGGCTACGGTAGTGGCCACGGTAACGGTGGGGCAGGGGGAATCCCTAAGAATCCCCGGCAGACGCCCAGCTACCACCCCCAATGACGACGACTGGCCTTGGTAACACACAACATACGCACGATGAAGAAAGACGAGAAGATCTATGAGCTGGAAGATGAAATGAGTAAGTTACACTGAGACATTGTGGGGTTATCTAAAGTCCGTAGAGCGGGTGAGGACACAATAACCCTTAAATCAGGTGACTTACTCTACTACCGGGAGGGCGACCAACAGTCCCAAGATGATGTCGGTTTTCTCGTCCATAAGTCCCTTACTAAAAACATAGTGACGATCGATAGCGTTTCCAATAGGGTCGTATACCTAATACTCAGAGTATCCAAATGAAATTCGCTGCAGATCATTCAGGTATACGCACCGACGAAATCGCACCCGGATCGTTGAGGTGGAGGATATGTATGAGGACATTAGTCGGACCATACATACCTCTGAAACGCACTTTCTAGTTGTTATGGGGGACTTCAACGCGAAGTTGGCTAAGAGAAGCGAGGATGAGTTTAAAGTGATCAACAGGGTTAAAACCGGTCGTGATCACCGAATGGTAAGAGGCACGGTGAATATTAATGTCAAACTTGAGAGGTACGCGTCCGATGAAGTCTACATTCCAACCCACTCGTGCCCGTATTCAAGACCCCGAGAGCTTTCAACTTGAGCTATCCAATCGCTTCGATTGCCTTGAGAACATCGCTTCAGTGGACGAGATCAATAAAAGGTTAGGTTAATTAACTGTCCATATGTAATGTCACAATTTAATTTTCCAATAAATTATTATTAATTTTCCAATAAATTATTATACAGTAGGTTCCAAATACTTTAAGCCCCACTGTACAATTAGGCCACAGTAACTCTCCAACGATACCCTCAACCTCATGGCTGAACGAAGCTCATTGAAACTGCAGTCTTCGGATGATGCTGAAGCATATAGGCTGCTCAATAGACGAATATGGAAGTCCTTGCGACAGAAATCCGGATCTTTAATACAAACCGTATTAAAGAGACGATAGAGCGGAAAAAAGGCTCCAAAGTGTTTGCAAGAGACATGTCTATTGGGCAAAGCCAGTTGACGAAGCTGAAGAGAGAAGACGGCAGTGTAGCGTCTGAGTATATGAGTATATATATACCTACCACAAAGAGCTAGGTTTGTAGTTAGAAGATACTTCTTCAAAGTACGTTATGTACACATTTTCTGCAAAAGACTGCGTATTCTTGTTGTTTTGCCATTGTATGAAATTTTGGTATGTTAATGGATAATAGATATTTTTCCTTAGAATTTTCAGGTAGTCATCATCATCATCTCAGCAGTGGGACGTCCGCTATGCCTCTATGCCTCCCCCATAATTTTCCAAAAGGACCGGTTGGCGTGTGTTATGTATTATTATGTGTATGTGTTCCACCGTGTCGGTGGACGACCTACGCTGCGCTTGCCGGTCTCCATTCCAGAACCTTCCGGCCCCATCGGCCATCTGTTCTGCGTGCTATGTGCCCCACCCACTGCCACTTTAACTGGCTAATCGTCTGGGCTATGTTGGTGACTTTCGTTCTTCTACGGATCTCCTCATTTCTGATTCGATCACGTAGAGAAACCCCGAGCATAGCCCTCTCCATAGCTCGTTGTACGACTTTGAGCTTACTTATGAGGTCCATAGTAAGAAGCCACATTTCAGTGCCATAAGTCATCACTGGTAACACACATTGGTCGAAGACTCTTGTCTTGAGGCACTGAGGTATTTTTGACGAGAAGACTTCGCGAAGTTTCCGGAACGCTGCCCAGCCGAATTGGATTCGGCGATTGACCTCTTTCTCGAAGTTGGATCTGCCTAGTTTGACTGACTGTCCCAGGTAGATGTATTCGTCAACAACTAATTGGGGTAGGCACAACATGGGCATTAGATATAATTTTCGTCTTGTCCATGTTCATCTTAAGGCCTACGCGTTGGGAAACTCGATGGAGGCCTTCGAACATTGTACTGCGGTCTTCCATGGATTCTGCCATGACTACAATATCGTCGGCAAATCGAAGGTTAGTGATGTTCTCGCCGTTGATATTGATGCCAAGTTCTTGCCATTCCAAGAGCTTGACGGTGTTTTCCAATGCAGTGGTGAACAGTTTCGGAGATATAGCGTCTCCCTGTCTCACGCCTCTTTGCAATGGAATTGCCTTCGAACTCTGTTCTTGTACTCGGACTGACATGTAGGCGTTTTTGTACAAATACTTCACCACTTCAATATACCGATAGTCAATACAGAACCGCTGGAGAGATTCCAGCACTGCCCACGTCTCGATCGAATCAAAGGCTTTCTCATAGTCCACAAACGCTAAACAAAGTAGGCAAGTTATACTCTTCGGTCTTCTGTATAACTTGCCGTAGCGTGTGGATGTGGTCTATGGTACTATAGCCTTTTCGGAAACCGGCTTGTTCCGGAGGCTGGAATTCATCAAACCTGCGACTGAGACGGTTCGTTATGACCTTCGAAAGCAGCTTATAAAAATGGCTCAAAAGCGAGATGGGTCTTTTTTTTATTTTTATTTTTTTTATCACTCTTATATTTCTACCCACATACTCCAGGGTCCGTGACATTTTTTTTACATTTAGTTAAATTAACTAATTAATCAACTATTTAAATATACATCTTTGCATAAAATGACGGAACATATACTAAAGAGTGAGATGGGTCTGTAATTCTTAAGTAAAGTGTTGTCACCTTACTTTAAAAACAGCACCACCACGCTTTTGTTCCATGCTTCTGGCGTTGAACCTTCGAGGAAGACGGTATTAAAAAGCTTCTAAGGACTTCAAGTATCGGTGTTCCAGCCACTTTCAGAAGCTCAGATGTGATACCGTCTTCACCCGGCGCCTTGTTGTTCTTAAGCTGTTTCAAGGCCATTCTAATCTCGTACAGGCTGATGTCCGGGATATCTTCGGTATGTCGGGTCAGCTTGGCTCTTGGGTTTTTGGCCGAGCTGCTAACAGGTTTAGCGACCGAAGAGTATAACTGTCCGTAGAAACTCTATTCTAAGCCCCGCGACAAAACAATCAGGTAGTAAACTTTCCATAACGTTAAGAGGATTGCATAGCCAGTACTTTCCGTACTAAAAGAGAAAACTCTTTTCTACCTCTTAACATTGTCCGGTTTCACTGATTGTTTTTTCATGGTACATAAACATTCATGTCAAATGTATTAGTAAAATGTTATGTTACACGAGGACAAACTTGGCGTAGCCGAAAACATCTGAGTTGATGTGGAAAAAGATTGTAATTTAAAAAATTTACATAAATACCTATAGGTTTTTTGCGGTAATTAAATAATAAAAACACATATCTAACTAATTACATTCAAATATTTGAATTCGTAGAAGAATATCATAAAAAAAATCTTGCAATATGACCACAAAAATTAAGTTTTATCAATAAATAATGCTTACCAAGACAGAATTTTGATTTGATATTTATAAATATTTTGAATGTCTAGAACAGAAATACTATTTTTACCTAGTAACATATGCTTAGGTTATTAATAATTACATAAAAATAAGAGCTACTTTGAAATTTCGGCCAATAATGTATTTTTTCTTCAACTTGGGGGCCCATTTTCTAGACTTAGACATGGTGATTGCAAATTTTTTTTTTTATAAAATATAAATTTTCTTGTTAGTTTTTTTATTTTATTAGAATTCTTATTAGAGATTCTACAAACCAAACTAGGTTTCAAAGAATAATTATAAAACAGGAATATTAAAAAAAATTACAATTTTTGAATTTTTAGTACTAGCGAATTTAACTGTCACGTGACTTCGATTTTCGATCGATCCTGACATAATATGGCGTATTTATCATATTCTGAGTGGGTGTAATTACTTGACGAACTTATTTCTATGATATTTTACAATGAAAAGTATAATCTATTCAAAATAAGGCAAATTGTAACCAATCATAACAATGAGAATTAGCTTACCGAGAGTTGTCGATTCGTGACAAAATTTTTTCGTGTAAATTTTGATGCCAGAACTTATCACATATTTACAGTATTCCTTACACATTCACGATCATATTCATGTATAATTTGTATCAAATCATGAGTTTAACCCTATCAATTCACTAAAAACTATAGCACAAAACATAACTTCACCGCCAAACACAGATGAGAATATAAACATTTTGAAATTGTTAGCGCACTGTTTTGTAGACAAACCCTTAATCTGCAGTGTGGTGAGCGTTTCATACGCATATTTGCTCACTAGTTTTTAGGCTAAAGTATGTTCGCTAAAAACGTTCTAGTGGCTAATATGGCCTGCTGGTATGTAGGTATAATAAAAGGCCCTTTATTATACCAGTATTTTTTGTCTTTTTTAGGCAATGTCTCCACGAACACGATTTTTTACAGATAGACAACGACAGCGTCAGCAATCTCATTTACCAATCACATAGCCCACATTTGTAATCTTTCCATAAATACAGGCACATTTCCTAAGAGTTTTAAAAAAGCTATTGTTCACCCAATATACAAAAGCGGAGATAGAGAGAATATTAATAATTACAGGCCTATTTCTGTACTTTCAGCGCTCTCCAAAATTTTAGAAAGAATCCTTAATAACCGATTAGTGAACTTTTTAATAAATATTCTGTCACACAATCAATTTGGTTTTAGGAAAAACAAATCTTCAGAAGATGCCGCTTTAAACTTTTTTTTTAAATTTATTTATAAACGAATACATAGTAACATAACATAATTCTGCCAAACTGCGTAGCGGTTTGTAGGCAGATGCTAACTCTCAAGACTTATTACAATTATATACACGTACGTGTATGTAAGAAGATGTATTATAAGATTAGGTACTTATATAAATAATAATATTTCTGATACATAATTTTTTATCTATATATATATATATATATTTAAAATATCTATACCAATAATATATATCATTCAAAATATCTATACTAATATGTAATATTTATTGTGCTCAGGTAGGTAATCTATCCAACAATAACTTTTTCAGTGCTATTTGACTGACTTTATTGGAACAAAATTTGATCAAAGAGAAAAATGCTTGGATATCTTTCTAGACATATCCAAAGCTTTTGATACCGTCTCTATTCCCAAGCTTTTGGACAAAATGGAAGGTTACGGTATTCGCGGTATTGCATTAAACATCTTTAAGGACTATCTTAATGAATGTACCCAATGTGTTAGAATAAATAACACACTTAGTGACGAAGAAAATATCTCCTTTGGTGTTCCCCAAGGTTCTATTTTCGGTCCGACCCTTTTTACTTCTCTGTATCTGAATCTGATATCTGAACGATCTCTGTCAACTCCAAATACCCAAATACTGTCGTATTATAACATACGCTGACGATACCGCTCTACTGATAGATGCTAGTACATGGGATGACTGTAAAATACGAGCAGAACACGCGTTATCAATTGTCAGGGCCTGGCTCAACGAGCAGTTTTAAAAGTGATGTTAAATAAACCCTATAAGTATCCCACCACTCAACTTTACACTGATGCAAAAGCACTGACTGTTCGGCAATTGTACGTTCATCGCACTATCTTTAGAAAGCATTTATCCCTAGGCATGGATGCAAATATCATGACAAAACGACGATGGAAGGACAGAATATGTCCTGTTGAAAGACGAAGAACAAATTTGCTCTGTCGACAATACCGTGTATTAAATAAATGTATTAAATAATTGTATTAAATAATGCAAATAGAAATACACATATATACACACTCTCTAAATTTGAATGTAAAAAAAGGTTCAAAATTGGCTTTTAAAATTAAACTACCAGCAAACAGAAGCACTGCTTTCTACCATCAAGTAGATATGTAGGTAACAAATCTTCTCTTCCTTGTAAATATAACTTTTTAATAACTAAATATAAATTCACCACGTGTAATATTATTTATTGCACTAAACATGATTTTAACTTACTATGCACTCCACTCACAAATACAGACACACATTCGAATCGAATACATATATACACATACTTACTTTAAGAATTTGATTACGGCCCACTGCACACATGCATAATACTCGTATCTATTAAGTATTATCACCTACACATGCTCGTACCTACAAACTCCCTGTTTTGAAGTAAGATCATAGGTATCCTGCTACTTATTTCATTGTTGCTATACTTTGCACAATTGTTGTGTGCTTGCCTAACTATATTATTACCGTAAAATGCTGCAACTTTGCCAAGTAAACCCAACTTTACCTATTTTGTTTCGATTATGATATCTCACATTCGCTTAGTTTTTTATTATTTTCTACCATTTGGTAGTAACTTAACATTATTAGGGCAACTTATTTTTAATTTTTTACAATAGTAACTTCATTGCTACGCTGTCAGTTGTGCGACAAACACCGGCGCGCGTGGGTGAACGTTTTTAGTGACCTGTAACTTTTGCAGTTTCAAGTAGAGAAAAGGTGTTTTCAAGCAGAGAAAACGTTCCAAGGTAAGAAAATACTGTCTATTTTACGTATTGTTTGATATTTCTATGAAAAGGACACCATTTCATCAAAATAACTTAGTAGGCAATGTTGTGCACTGTTTTGGAAAGTAGAGTGACACAACTTTGCCTGGGTCTAGGGTTGTCTCTTGTCAAATTTTATTAATTATTGTTTTTTAATATGATTTCCTTGAATCTATATTTTTATACCGACGATCAAACAGAATACAAATCAAAAACGATTTAATGGCTGATAAATAATCTGAAATTGTGCCTGGTATATGACAATTAGACTTACAACCACGACCCCTCTGTCGAAAATTTTGCAACTAAGAAGGTGGCAATAGGCTCGCCTCTTATTACATAGGACTTAAAAAAATATAACTGATGTAATGTGTGGGTGTATCATACACAGAGGTGGAGGCCTAACCATTCGTGAATACAGGCGTGATTTTGAATTGTGTTGTATTTTACTAAGTTTTTTTTTTTGCAGTTATATGAAAAATGGGAAACAAAAAAAAACAAAGCAGTAGAAAACCAGGAGCTCGCAATTATGCAGATTACTCAAAGGAAATGTTGGAAGTTTTTAGAAAGAAGTAAATAAAAGTATTAATAAAATAATGTTTTTGTTTGAGACAACCCTACAGTCAACGATATTTTCTATGGAAAGTTTGTGGTACCTGCTACAACTTTGCCTATTAACATTGAAAAAAAGATTTATACCTTTATGGCAATAATCTGACTGCCGGGACCAGCACGGTCTCAAAAGCAACCAAAAAAAAAAATTAAAATGATAACGGTTTTATTTATTGGGATATCCTTCTAGGCAAAGTTGCGTCTTTCACCTACAACTTTGCCTACGGATTTGAGTGCTTGTAATTCCGAAAAACAGCATGATTCAAAGAGATGTGGGTTCTACTTCGCTTGATATAAGGTCTGTTTTCCGTCTTAAACTCATTAAAAGTCATAATAATAAATAGATTCAGACATGCGAACAAAAAACTTCAAAATCCAGGCAAAGTTGCAGCATTTTACGGTAAGTAAACGCTGTACTTGCGTCCAAATTTGGAGGAATCCTCGCTGTTTCCGAAAATACAGACTTATTCCTTATTAAGTCTAGTTTCGGAAACAACAGTTTCCAACGTATATAGGTACTAGGTACATATACCTACAGCTTAGTATTAGTCTCTGTATGTGCAAATTAGATAAGAACAAATATATATGTATGGTTTGATAAATTCCTATTACAACTACTGCTGCTCCTACTGATGAGCATATTGATCATTCACATGATCAATAGGCTCATATAGACCGCTTAGGAGTGAAAATTGACATTTTCAACTGTGACTTCTGTTCCGCAAAATAGCAAACAGTGTATTATTAAGTTTTATATATCTAGTGAGTAATATGTTGCACAGCATTATCGGCCAACATGGCCCTAGGCCATATTATCCAACCATGTTTAGTTTCGACGAATGTGGAAGATAGTATGAAAAAAAAACATTTGTAAGTCATGATTTTGAGTTAAATAGCGTTAAGTTCATAGTTTTTGATTACTAATAAGTCCAACGACTGATATAAACAATAGAGACTATTGATCTCAAACAATTTGTGTTTTATTACGAAAAATGCTTGTGCCAAATGGCCAAAAATGTGCCATAATACCAGAATACCCGAAACGACTCTACTTGTAGACATTTTAGTCAATAAATAACTGTAAATTCAACAGTGACAACGAGTTGAGAAAAATGTTTTGCAGTGGTGGGTAAAATTAATCAGTTTTCCTATGCGCGCGCATTTAACAATAACAATGGCGATCGACCATAGACTAAATGAATGAAGTTTATTTTATGGCTTTTCGCGGATAGCGTTTTAGCCACACGTACAAAATGGGGTATTTAAAGTTTTCTTTATTAGAGAGAAAACAAAAGTTATATATAAATGAAAGTTTTATTAATTGAACACGTTCAAGTTATTTATTTAAATTAAATACGAAGTTGTATGAAATGAGCAAGCAATAGGTACATTGATTTATTTGTACTAAGTATTGAACACGATCTTTTTGTATCGAAACTTTTTTGAGAACAAAGCAACTCAAAACTCAACCAATAAAATAAAAAATTAAGAAAATATAAAATAAACAGAATGAATACTCCTACAATACGATCACTACCGCCCGCGTATGCTACATCAATATGGTCCTCCTATGTATAAGAAATAGGCATATGGTATCACGAAGTCTTTCTTTCCTTTAAAAGCAAGCTTAAGATATGGCTACTAGAGCGCCCTTGCTACGACTTAGATGAATTTTTAAAAGTTTAAAACTAATCAAGAATATTTAATTATGACAAATTAATTTAAAAATTACTGAAATTAAGGTAAAGGCTTTTTTATTGAGCACATACATTTAAATTTTAGAATATCAGTGAGTACTTAAAGAAAATAATTATACCCTTCAGATTAAGTTTTGCTATAAGTCTTTCATTTAACAAATCAAAAACATAAAAAAATTTGAACTATATTATGTTTTTGCTTCAGTAGTTCACCAATCAAAATCTGAAAAAAATTGTAGTTGACCGTATTTAGCAGCAGTAGTTGACCATATGAATAAAAGCTACTTTTATGGTAAATAAGACCACAGATATGTCAAAACTCAAAATTTTAATTTTCACATAGAAAATATGTAATATTCAGCGACGAACTCAAGAACTGGAAGGGGCACACACGTCTTTTGGAAACTAAATTCCACATGAAATCTAACTCAGGAACAGAGTAAACATTACGCATTTTACTGGTCTTTTTGGGTTCATTTATGTGGGATGTCACATTTTTCCACTGGTATTCAAGGACATGAGGTCTCTCGGGCCATTTCCATAAGCGACCACACTGTATCATTGATGAAACTGTTGCAGTATGTTCAGTAAATACTTATTATCATATGTGAAACTAACAAATTCATTAATTTGTTTTAATAACGGTTTCCTAGAAGGGTTAAAGTTGCTTAAGTTTTCATCTTCCGCGAATTCTGAAACCACACTATCTCCAGAAGAAACATCGACACTCAAGTCAGAGCTATCTGAAAGAATCTTTGATACACTTTTATTGTGTTTATTTTTTACCACTTTAACCTTATTTTTCTTTAGTCTTTCATTCTCTTCCTTCTTTCGTTGTCTTCAGTGGCTCTTTCTATCTTCAATTGCTCAAGATCCCCTTTCTTCTCACGAATCACGGATGAACTGAGGAATTGCGGGTGGGTGAATGTTTTACGAGCAGACGAAACGGTCTACCCTCTTCCGTACTCGTTTGCTATGCGAGGGACCACTACTATTGTTCGCACTGTTAGTTTTTGTATTCTCTCGACACACAACAGTAACCGTATCAGCTCGAACCTTAGTCCCAAGGTTCGAGCAAATCCTCAAAGCAAATCTTCAAAAAGCTCAAATCCTTCGATTTCAAAAAGAGTTTCTCAAAACTTAACTGTCTCACGGGCAGCAGTCACAAGGGAAAACATACTGAATTGGTTTTCAGAAGTGTAGTCCTACATTGGAAAAGAGTATGGTGATGAGAAGATCTTGGAAGATCCATCTCGAATATTCAATTATGACGAGTCTGCTTTTTTTTTAAATCCAAAAGGCCCCAAAGTTCTTGCTAGAAAAGGAGATAAAACGGTTTATCAAAAAGTTAATGTTGATGAGAAGGAGTGCGTTACAGTTTTGGTAACAGGTAGTGCAAGTTATGTAGTAACTCCCACAACTTGCGTTTACAAATATAAGCGTATTCCTCAGGAGATAGCAGAATTTTTTTCTAAAGAGTGAGGGCTAGGAAAAACGGATTCAGGGTGGATGACATCTGAGGCATTTTTTGACTTTATTGCCGATATTTTTCATCCCTGGTAAGTAAAAAAACAAATAACATTTCCAGTCATTCTTTTCGTGGGTCGCCATACGTCCCATTTATGTTTACAAACAAGCCAATTTTCCCAAAAAAATGGGATAATTTTGGTAGCTTTGTTACCGAACGCCACCCACATATTACAGCCTATGGATGTTACAGTGTTCAGAAGCCTCAAAGAAGGATGGAGGAAAAGAGTCCATCAATGGAGGATGGACAATTTTGTTCAAGGAGGTTCTCATATCCTAAAAAAAAAGTTACTGCAAGAAGTGATACTTCAAAATATTGCAGAATCTATGTTGTCCAATGGATTCAAAAAATGTGGATTGTTCCCGTGGAATCCGCAAGCTGTTGTGATACCAGGCCAAGGATCATCCCAAGAACAAGAACGTAACTCAACCATGATGAAAACGCAATACCTAAAGCGAGGTTTGGATTTCTTAACGACATGATGGGAGGAGAAAAAGTAGCTATTTTTGAGGCATCTGCCGGTACTTGGAATGGAGACCCACTGGACACCTCTTTGTTCAAATTATGGAAGAAAACAAAAATAGAGCTTCACAAACTTTCTTCAGAAACTGGGGATTGTGTTGATGGGGAAAATATTTCTGACGTGCTGGTTAGAAATGATGATTTCCCACAAGCAACAGAGGCCTCTACTAGCCTTGCTGATAATTTATCAGCACACCTCGATTCTTCAGAGGTTCTTCCTGACGGAAGAAATATAGACGAGGTTATTATAATGGACGTAGATGTCATTAGTGACTTGCACCCAATTGATTCACTCACACAGTCTGCGCGGAAAGATTTCCCACAAGCCGCAACAGAGGCCTATATCAGCCTTGCTGATAACTTATCAACATCCCTCAATTCTCCAGTGGTTCTTCCTGACGGAAGAAATATAGACGAAGCTTCTATAATGGGCGTAGATGTCATTAGTGACTTGCACCCAATTGATTCAGACACACAGTCTGCGCGGAAAGATTTCCCACAAGCTGCAACAGAGGCCTATACCAGCCTTGCTGATAACTTACCAACATCCCTCAATTATAAGAGGTATTCAAATTATCAACGGGATAATTACCATGTAAATTTTCTAAGAGTTTCCGATATTTCGGCACTGTTGCAAGCGCCATGATCACGGATGAACTGAGGAATTGCGGGTGGGTGAATGTTTTACGAGCAGACGAAACGGTCTACCCTCTTCCGTACTCGTTTGCTATGCGAGGGACCACTACTATTGTTCGCACTGTTAGTTTTTGTATTCTCTCGACACACAACACTAACCGTATCAGCTCGAACCTTGGGACTAAGCGGCTGCAGCGGCTCGGATAGATATTTTGTGCAGGCGAACATCTTCAACTGCAGCTTTCATAGCATCTTCACTGTAGTTTAAAAATGTGTTCTTGTTTCCAGGCATCTTGAAAATAATATTTAAGTACCCTGGAATAAAAACAACTTGTCAATATTATATAAATTGTGTTAAAAGTTGACCACATCATGCTTTAGTAATTGACCATGTGGTCCACTAATAAAACCCATCACATTTTATAAATCTGGACAAGTGCTGTAATGTTATGTGTATAAGTTGATTATGAAAATACATGTATAAAACAATAACAATGTTAAGTCAATTGAATCAGTAGTTGACCATCACGGTCAATTTTTGATACTTTCTTAAAAAACCATTCAGTAGATGACAAACAATCACACGACATGTTAGGTTATATTGTCAGAAACTCTTGAACATAAATCAAAATACTTTTAGAAATATTATAAAGAATTTATTTTTGTGACTTCTATAGCTCCACCAAAACACCAGTTCTCTAGTTAAATTAGATAATAAAATCAAGAAACGTGCCATAATACAGCGGCATTTGTCAACAAAAACTGTCGGCCATTGCTACATACAATGCGCTTTAGTTCTGAGCTTTCCGCAGTTGTTAATAGATGGCAGCAGCTACTTAATTTTTTATTATTAGATACAATAAATACAACGCTTATTATTTCAAATTTCATACAAAACGGTCAACTACTAGTACATGGCCAACTACTAATGCCCTTACCTTATATAATATTAAGCTGGTATAAACTATAATTATTTAATTTTAAAATTTCACAATTTTTTCGTTAATTTAATTTATTCGTTAATTTTATTGATGTTTATTATTGGATTTATTGTATCAATTGTATTATTTTATATTATACAAAGAATATTTGTATAACTATATACTTCGAATAGTTATTATGTAGCACAAGCTATTAAATATTTCTGATTCTGATTCTAGGTAGATGATTATATTATATGTAGGTACCTACTTTATACATATTATAAATGCGAAAGTCAGTAGGTACCTACCTATATTTGTGTGTGTTTGTTATGTGTTGTAACGGCTGAACGGAAATCGATGAAGGTAAACATTTAGAATCGTGGCGCCTGAATTCGGGGGGGGGGAGGGGGGGGGGGGGGGTTCGGGTAGTGCCCCCCCGCAAACCCCACCCGCCGGAGACCATTAGTTTTCGAGTTATGTTTGTTTAAGTATTTTGAGGTTAAGTACTGCATTTCGATCTACTACCGCGTCGGCTCTGCAATCCGACAAGATTGCTTGAAATCGGGGTGCTATGAGTCGGTTCTGTCACTGACTTCGACCTATTCTAACTAACTATAAGTAACCTATAGGTATGTCACATCACAGACAAGTGACTTTGCCAATTCATTAGATAGCTACTGATATACTATTGTGCACAAATTTGGAAAAAAAGTAGTTTGATGAAGCATGACCTGGTGGGTCACAGTTCAAACCTAACCTAACCTATAGGTTTGTCACAGACAAGTGACATTGCCAATTCATTAGGTACTAATATACTATTGTGCACACATTCCTACTAGTATGGGTCTGATGAGCACGTCGAGCTGGTACCAGTTATCAAATCTTCCAAAGGCAATCGCAGTGTCCAGTGAGCAAGCAGGTGTCGTACAGTAAAGCAGCAAAATCGGAGTCCAAAATCGTAGCAAAGTCGTTGAGATATCAAAAGAAAGCGCAGAAAAACAGGAGAAAACATTCACGTACACTCGGAAGTAACGGAATGACGCGAGTATTCCGACAGTGACATTACGCTATCTTCGATGTTTGCGTTCCGTTTCAAGAACTTACATACAACGTACATGTCAAAAAAGGCTAAAAGTTACCTAGAATCGTTTCGTTTTACGCATTAATGTCATTTATGTCACCTGTCACTATCAAAATTACGGTGTTTTATTGAAACTTTAAAAAACTATTTAGACTATTTTGATTATATTTGCGTGTCTCCGGCAGCTAAAATGTTGTAAATACGCTTTATACAAACCCCTTCAACCCACCCACAGTTTTTGTTTCACCAAATTTAGGGGTCACGATTCTAAAGCCAACCCTCGATGAAATTTGGCAAGGAGATACCCCTGAGAAGGACATAGGATATTTTCATCATCATCATCATCATCCATCACAACGCGGTGAAACAGAGGGGGCCGTTAGTAGATATATAAGTAGTTTGGTTAATATTATTTGAATGAATTATAATTGAAAAGTAACCACCATTCAACCATTAAGCGGTTCAATAATTCTACTACGACAGGTAGTCTCAGCCCCATACATTAGGTACCTCGGTACTTGTTCATTGCCCATACCCACAATCAAGTGCTAGGTCAGACAAAGGGTAGGTACCTACACAAAAGCTACTGAACATAGGTTACAGAAAGCGTAGCGTTTGATGTACCTAGTTGCAAAGTGGCGCGTAATAGAAACTGACAAGTAATCTGTAATCTACGGCTCCGGTGCAAAGCTTCGGCAACTGTTACATATTCTATAGTAATAGAGGCGAGGGCACCATGGTGCGGACGGATGACTGAGCCAGGCCCAGCCAGGCCACCGCACCGCCTCCGCCCGCAGCCCCAGACGTGATGAGTCCACGATAGATGGCATGGCAACATGGCATTCTGGTCGAGCGCACCCATCGTGCGGACGCGTCACGCCCGCGAGACCCGACTACGCGCCGTTTATTACACCGACCGTCTGTTGTCATGTTTTATTTATACTAGCACTAAGTCCGATGTCGCAGCTCGTAGTGCTCGTATCGAATTCTGTCAAGAAATATTAACGGTACCAGTGATAACGGGAGTGCGATGCGATGTGATTAGTGTTGTGTTTATGTTTGCGATGTGTGGTATAGTGTAGCCGTGGGTTGTTTTGTTTATAATGGGGTATGCGTCGAACGGGGCCGGGCGCGGAGCGCATGAGGCGCTCCTGGCGCGCCAGGATGCAGAGCTTCGCCTAATGGATGCGATGAAGAGGAGCCTCCACGCCAAGATGAAAAGCGACCGGGAGTATGCGCTGGCGCTCTCCGCCGCTGCAGCTCAAGGACAGAAGATGGACAAGTGTGAGGAACTTAACGGTAATCTTACTATATTACTTAATACGAGTCTGTACAACTTGTAACTGGTTCCTAGGTTATATGTTATATTATAAACAGGAAACATGCTTAAATATTGTAGGTGTATAATAGTATTCGAAACGATATATATTTTATATATTTATCGATTATAGAAAAATTACAGATTGGTAAAGTTCCTTGCTAGCGAGACGAGATGATAAAAGCTTTGTTTGATCTTGTAAGAGCTCAATAGAAAGAGAGCTTACGTTTAAATTTAAACATATTGTATCGCCTAGGTATATCAATATAGGTAAATTGATAAACTAATAATTCTGTACAGTAATCACTAACTAAATAGTCAAAGGCTTAAATAACAGTTTAAGTGATAGATCTCGGATCGTATTCTAATCGACACGCAAAGAAATCGTTCAAGTAAACGGAACAAACAAGAAAACCTATCTTCATGAAATATAGTTTCCTAGCTTTATGAAAACTACAGTCGTTTTACAATGCTTGCCATCGAAAAGAGCGTTTTCCAAGCAAGTGAAATCGTGCGTAAAGTACCACTTTTACGCACTAGTACTTTTTACTTTATTTTTAATATTTTTACTCCTTCGGCAGCTCACACCAAAGAGTTTTTTTATGTTTTTGAGATTTTTTACAAATTAGTCAATTACGGGTTTTCTTTTATGTCTCTAATCTCTTTATATAAAAACGAATACTTCAATATACGTGTTAATAATAATTTTAGATTTAGATTTAGATATATCTAATATAATAATATGTTGTTGTGGTTGTACGTACATAAGTAGTTGTATTTACTTATTTATGTTTATGTTATATCATCATTATACGTGCGTGGCTTCTGCGTGGAAATGCCAGTGACACCTTCAATATGATTGTAAGTACCTACTTCGAGCACTCCTGGATTTCGCGATATTTTGGCGGCATAAATTGTCTCTGTTAATCTGTTTCACTAAAATACAAGCTAGGTGTTTAGAATGTAAGATTCCAAAGGGTCGCTTTAGCAGAGTCTGGAGGTTGCTGGAGAGTGGGGACGTGACCTAAACCTGAGTTAGTAGATGTTACGGTTCTGGCAGATTAGGGCTTGGACAATCGAGATCAAAGATTTTCCAAAATGAGATCATACCCAATCCCAATACTGCCTTATATCTTTAATTAACATCTATAGGTATATTTAGTGACTATAGAAAAGAATGATCACAGCAAAACAAACAAAATGATGAGGTAGGCATATTCATATTACATCCACATCCTGTAATAGAATATTTATAGACTATTTTATACTTAATAGAACTCAAGTAGGTATGTCGTAATAGATAGATGTAGGTACTATATTATATATTTCATGCTTTAATATGGTAATAATTGTAATTCTACTCTCACTAGACCTTTCTACAGAGTTGTAACACTTAGTGTGAACACTTAGTGCATATTCACACTAATATTGTAAAGGCGTACATTTGTGAGTGTGTATGTTTTTGTGTTTGTGACTTCTTCACGCTCAAACGGCTGGACCAATTTTGAAGAAATATGGTAGGTGTGGAGATAGATGAGACGCTGAATAAATACATCGGATACTTTCATCATCATCCCTCTCCTCGCGGGTGTAACTGCTGGGCGCAGATAGTATTTTTTTAATTATTAGCTCTAGACAATACAAAACGTTAAAAATAATATAAAAACCAACGATCGCCATTTTCAAAATCCATCCGCCCACAGGTTCTTATAAAATATTGAGATAACTCAGCTATAATATAAATAATTAATTATATAATATTACATAATAGATGAAATCAAGGATTAGATAGCTGGATCTCTTGATGGAAACGGCCAGAGGTGCAAAGATTGGGCTTTACCTACCTACCTAGTTTCGTGTTTATTCTAGACATGAACGCTTAGAATCTAATAATGACCGGCTAATAGTCAATGGAACTCAGTCCTATAAACGGCCCAAAGCGTCCAGTTTTGCATGTATCATAGTCAACATACAAGTATTGTTATGGTTACTCGTCTAAAGATAAACTTTTCATGATTCTTGAGCTTTCTGATAAGATCTGCTGATTAGCATGGACCACTCAATTGGACCTCGATCATAATTTTGACATTAATTGGTGTATAAAATTGAACTCTTGAGGGTCTGCTGATGCTCTTCCGGAGGCACCTACTGACAGTATCGGCACTAACACACACAAATGAATCACTACGTGAACACCTTAGAAATGTAGAGGTTATTCAAAAGTATATGTTGATTTATTATTTATTTATTAATAATCTGAGTGCTAAAAAATCCCTAAGTAAAACATGTTATAGTGTAACGTGTATTATAGTTAGAGTGTAAGCGAAAGTTTAAAAAGTTCTATTTCGAAGATAGGTACGTCTCCCTGCCTCTTCGCAACGGAATTGCCTTCGAACTCTGCTCATGTACTGGGACTGACATGGCGTTATTGTACAAGCACTTTAGTTCGCGAAAGTTCAAAAGTACTATTCTACAAACACTTCAATATATAGGTATCGATAGTTTATTAACTATCACCGTTGGAGAGACTCAAGCACTGCCCACTTTTCAATCGAATCAAAGGCTCCCACCCAAACCAAATCATAGTCCACAAACGCTAACATATGGAGGCAAGTTATACTCTTCGGTCTTCTGAATAACTTGCCGTAGCGTTTGGAGGTGAAAAGGAGGCCGGCTTGTTCCGGGGGCTAGAAGTCGTCAAACCTGCGATTGAGGCGGTTCGTGAAGTCCTTCGAAAACTGATACTAAACAGGGCTCAAAAGCGATAGGATTCAGTTATTCTTCAACAATCAACACGGTGTTGTTAAAAGTCTTGGCGAATCACCACCACGCTGCTGGCGTTAAACCTTTGAGTAAGACGGCATTTGAGAGTTTCTAATGGACTTTAAGTACCGGTGCGGTGCGATACTGTCGTCACACCTTGCACCTTGGCGACTTGCTGTTTCAAGGCCATTCTAATATCGTACAAGCTGACGTCCGGGATATGTTCGGCATAATGTTGAATCAGCTTGGCTTCGGTTTTTGGCCCAACTGCTAACAGGTTTAGTAACCGAGGTGTATAGCTGACCATAGAACCTCTCGACCTCTCCTAACAGTTGGTCCACGCTACACTACCGTCTTTTGTCTTCATCTTCTGCATCTCTTTGTTGCCCAATAGACATGTCTCTTGCAAACACTTTGGAGCCTTTTATTCCGCTCTATCGTCTCTTTAATACCTACGGTAAGTTTTAATTAAAGATCCGGAAGTCGTGTCGCAAGGACTTCCATATTGAGCAGAGTCCTGTCTATTGAGCAGCCTATATGCTTCAGCGCCATCGAAAAACTGTAGTTTTAATTTAAACAAGTATTAAGTAAGTACAAGTTGTTAGTGCCCCCGTAGGCCTTTACTGATCTTAATAAAGACACTTAATAAAATACTTGTAAAGAACTTAAATGATTTGTTTCGATTTGATTTTACTATTTAGAACCTCCTGTATGGACAGTTTCCACTAACCAGTTGTTCTCTCCATCTCGTCCACTGAAGCGATGTTCTCAAGGCAATCAAAGCGGTAGGACAGCTCAAGGGGTCTTGAATAAGGCTTGACACGAGTAGGTCAGAGCGTAGACTGCAACAGACGAGACTTCTTAATTCAACGTGCCTCTTATCATTTGGTGATCACTGCCGGTTTTCACCCTATGGATTACGGATACATCAGTGAATATTTGTCTCTTTGTGTTAATGTAGTCAACCTCAATTTTCATGGAACCATCAGTACTCAGCCAGATCCAGACGTAGGCCAACGAAATTTCAAAACAAAATTGCCCCCGACCAAAAACAAGGAAGCTATAAGTTACACTCTGTCACACAGAGAAGAATCAGATAGGCTACAGGCTGTAAAATGTTGAATATCCCATTCTTTGAAGTAGATAGATATACTTTTTTTCCTACAGCCACCGCCTTACCAGGCCTGTTTATGTAGGTATATTTCAAGTAGTTCTAACCAATTAATATTCAAAATTCTCGAGTGGTTTACAATGAACACTATTTTATTATGTTCCTGCCACACGATTATCGTAAAAAATCGATTATAGGAGCCATTTTATCTATAAGTTTATTTTTAACGAGGTTTATGACAGTAAAACGTAATTTTCTCTACACCGTTAGTGGAGTTAATTCCCTAGAGAATACAGCAAAATGACTAATATTCCATGGTCTGTTTGTTTGTATTACTAGAAACAAGAAGATGTAGAGCACCTACCTTGAGGTTATATTGCTAAACATATAACTGAACATCGGTACCCAACAGAGAAAAAATAACAAAGAGCCAAACCAGCCAAATCGCTACGGTTGCAATTTGTGGCAAGATAGATAGGTAGATACTTATTGTGTGATTCTTCCGATATTATTGATAAGATTATTGTATCTTATAGCTTATTATATATCATAATGTGTGCTATTCTATTACACAGATATACATTATAATATAAATGTTATATAATAATAATATACAGCAGTGGGTTAGAACAATGAAACTGTCTCGGTTGTTGAATAGCGAGCTTTTTCATCATAGTTTGCGATTGTTGACTTTGCGATTGCGATTGGCCAGACGAATACGGCATATCTATATTAGATATGCCGTATTCGTCTGGCCAGATCTAAAGAAGCTGTAGTGTATGATACCAGCACTGGTCCTCCAAACACACACCAGGACCTTTTTCCGTGTCAACTTTTGCTTGGGGCAGGATTTAGCCTGTTCTGGGTTCAAACATCGTGATGAGAGTTTCCGATTTTCGTACAGATAAAATTTTTCATCACAAGTAGCAATACGGTTCTAAATTCCCTCGTTATGGTGACGTTAAGCAATGTAACGCAGCACTCAATACGTGTTTTGTTGGTGCGCTTCACTTAATTCATGCACTACCCATTTCTCGAGCTTTTTCGCTTTTCCAATTTGTTTCATGTGAATTAAAATTGTTTTGTCAGTCGTGAGTCGTGTGTCACTCATACCGCAGCCTGCTACTAACTCTGACGTGGTTTGCAAAGGATACGCTTCCACGATCACCTTTAATTCTTCATTGTCAACTAGGGCCTTCAGACGTCCACGAGGTTTGTTATGTAGGTCAAAATTTCCAGAATGAAAACGTTGGAACCAAAAACTTATTTTGTATTCTTTTACAGTAGCTTTCCATACCCATCATTAATCCTTCGAGCTGTTTCTGCAGCGTTGGTGCCACGGTAGAACTTATTTGTAAATAACGCGATATTTTAAGTTTTTGATATTGTGAACAGTATTATCTATCTCAGTTGCTAATAACTACGAAGAAATAATATCAGGAAGAGTAACTGCCTTAAAAATAAGCCAATAAAAGTCGTGCTAAATCAATAACATCGTTCACGCCGCTATGACTCAACTGTCATAGTAGATCTTGCAGCACGCGCGTGGACTAATCCCTGCTTTCCTTCTGAAATTTAAACCAATCACCAAACATGCCTATTTGTAACCTCGGAAGTAATTCGTATTTGGAATCATACGTCGTCATGGTTTGAAGGAACACATTTTGTGTGGAATTTGTTCTGAGTTATGCTTTCTGACATTATTGCTTCGTAGGCTAATAAATGATTATTAAAACTCAAAAAATGGAGGCTCTATGTTACTTTTGTCAGCTTCAGTCATCAACCTACTAACATTTTTGTCTACTGGAGTTTTCAAAAGTTACATTGAGCCGCCATTTTTCAAGATTTCAATCAACATTTGTTAGCAACTGATATACATAATAGCCCCGCAGGCCGATGTCAAAGAAAATCAAATGAATAACTAAAATTCTAAACACAAATCAAAGCTACAAGCCTCAATTTGAATTTGGAATTCCTAGGCAAAAGCCAGAATATTTACAGAAGTGACCAGAAACGCCAATTTAATATGTAAGGACATTATTTTAAATCCTACTTATCATGACTGATCAGTGACTTGCCTGCATCGAGTATAACCTCGTGATAAATATAATATGCTTTATCGAACAACAGTGCTTTGAGATTTGATTTAATTTAGTGATAACTTTTGGAATTCACCATAGTCCTTATGCTTTCTGTGACTGCAACTGACATTCCCCTTTGTGCCACCTCGTTACTAGCTCTCAATTGTTTCTCACCCCAGGGTCACTGATAGCGTCTGCGTGGCGGACCATGACTGAAGAATGGGAGAACACGAGCAAGCTGATCAGGGCTAACGCTGAAGCCCTGGAGTCTCGCGCCCTGGACCGCCTGACTACGCTTATGAGCGAGCGGAGGAAATCCAGGAAGGCGTATCAGGAAGACCATACCAAGATATCTTCGCAGTTCTCACAGGTAACGTCCAGGGATATCTTAACATTTGCAAGCTAATTCATAGTAAATCATCTCAATCAAGTTCGGGAAGCGCGAGTTATGTTTGTATTTTAAACCAACTTCCAAATATAGAGGTTGTTAGTTCTCAAGTCTACGCGTATGTCTTATTTACTCGACTGTCATAGGAGGGTTATGTTTTAGAGTGTATGTACGAGTATGTTTCTATGTAAGATCCTGAGGATAAATCTACAGTCAAATGGCTTTACGGATTTTGATAAATGAGGTATCATTGGAATCGACTTTAAGGTCACGCAATTCAGATAGGAGATATATACTGTCAAAATATCTAATACAGCGGCTGTGAATCTGAATTTGGGATATCATAATAAAGGTCCTTAAATTACCATTTGAATAATGTAATTACACTTATACGGATAGGCTGCAGGTTGTTCTATGATATTTAACAATATCTATGAGCTCTTGCCCTATGAGAATAATTAATTATCAAGAAAAGTGTTTTTGACATTGTTATTACAATAAAACTGAAACATCATCCAATTGAAGACGTCCTTCATCGTAAAAAAACTAAAACTCCATAAACTAGCACAAATATTTACAAAAAAGTAAGTACAGTATCTCTATCGTTAATATAAAAAATTGAATTTACTTCTATCATTTATCTAGGTACATAGTACAATTGCTGCGGACCGACAACTGAAAGTATGTACGAGGAAGTAGAGTATAATATTATTTTTTATGTATTACTAGCTGGTGCCCGCGACTACGTCTGCGCAGGAGTAGTACTTCGAGTAGCTTATTATTTCTCCAAGGACATATCTATCTTAATACCAAAATGTCAAAAAATATGTACATGGTAAAACGCAATGTTATTTGAGTACATTTAAATACTTAGTATATCAATCAGTTAACAATAATAATAAAATCAAATTGATCACCAAGGAAAAAAACTGTCATTACATTGCATCACCCTTGACGGTCGCTGAACACGTCTAGTGTATCGAGCTGTCAAACTGACTTGGATTTTGACTAAGCTATCAGAAACTGACACAAACATTGACAGAACTTGACGAGCTTGACGTAGGCGGAGATCTTATTATTTTGTCTATGCTGTGCCCAAGCATATTACGCTTTTTCACCCGCTCGGTGGTAGATGATGATGATGATGAAAAGTATCCTATTTGTTAAACCAGTGCCTCATCTACCTCCATACCAAATTTCATCAAAATTGCCCCAGGCGCAAAGATCCACACATCCACACATCCATACATCCATACTCACTAACTTTCGCGTTAATAATATTAGTTGGAGTAGGATTAACGATATACGAACCTACTTTTTCACATTTTATTTTTTCCACCTACAGAAGTTCTCCAGCTAAGTATCTCATCATCTCCAATCAATCTTGTTTAATCTAACAATAAATTTAGGCAATTATTAGTAAACTGAATATTAAAAAAGTTTATTGGCAATTTCATGTTAATATTAGAAAATCTACAGAGTTAGACATAGTCATATATTTTAGAGAGTTTATCACCACCGGTATCACCGTATCCGATCACGTCCTGCTTCGATAAAACCATTCTGACTCATTCAACATGATGCATGTTTTCTTTCCACATCACACTCGTTACTTCTAGGCTTGACAACTATACAGCTTTTTATTAAACGGGATCACTTCGTGGCATACCAGGAAAATAAGTTTAATGTCGTTAGATAGCTTTTCTTGAATGGATTTGACACAGTAACTATTATAGTACCTAATATTTTCATCTAATTCATTATTCTTGGATAAGCGTACCGCGACGGACGATGCGACCCGTTACGTTACGACGGGACCGGTTCGTAGTTCCTCGTCCGTTTCCTATCACTGATCTACTCCCAGCTAGCGCCTGCTCTACATAATTAGGTCTGAGAGAACGGTGTGAAATGAAACAACTGTGTCGAGGCCAGTTTACCGCCGCACGTCAACCGATACTCCAATAAGACCCCGATCTGGACTAATCGATCTTATCCAAAGCAGCAAATGGCTTACGGTACTTGAAGCTGACGAGTGACACGCCATCAGCATTGCAAGCAGATAACACGCTACAATCACACATGATTGCTCAAATACTGGCTGCAGATCAAACCTGGGAGCGAACTGGTTTAATATTTTTGCAGCTTAAAGTTCTGGTTATACCGAAACCTGTTTCTCGACATTGAGATTTCAAAATACATTCAAATATCATTATGGCCAGATATCTCGTTCCAATGATCGGGCTCAGTGCCAAATTTTTCCCCATAATGTAAATAAAACAAACGATATTGGCGCCATTCGAACACACGTGTTAAAATTTTATCTGTTTAGTGAAATCTGGTTACGTGCGCCCTATTTCTCAATTGTATGATTTATATGTTTTCAAAGAATCATACAGATTGTTTTGACTCTCAAAAGTTTAGTAATTTGGAAAGACTAGATGTAAGTGTTTAATATGAGTGAGAAATGACAGGAAGAATATTTGTATGCCCAGAGAATGTAGTCTGGCTAATGAATCAGTAACATCCCCGCAGTAACAACTCGTGGAATGTGTGGGCCCCTCCAAGGAGTTTACAATAGACACTTTGACGAGGCGATGAGGCAACATATTAGACAGGCAATACAGCCAAAAGCTTATGTAACATTGTCCTCGAATAAAGGCAATCATGTATTGTTTTTGATCCATAAGCTGTTCTACCACTTATGTCTCCGTAGTAACCGACTTGATTGCTCTGCTATTCATAAGTGATAAATAACCTACCTAACTTGTTTGTTCTTCGGATTTAGTATACCTACTACAAGTGTTAAACGTTTAGATAAAAGTCTGTCTGGTCTAGCTGATCAGAAACAAAGACATTTTAGTCAGCATGCCTTGAAGGCTTAAATACGATCCATCTTGCGTCCCGTTCTCTCTCGTGCGAAAAGTTCGTGGTCTAAACGTAGTCGTATAAATACTGCGCTGGTCACACCGATCTCTTCCCTATTTTAGTGTCATTATTTTCACCAGCAACTTTGTACCAACCAAATGTAAAAAAAATCTGAAATCAGCAAAGCATCAATCATCGCTGGTCATAAGCAGCTTATAAAAGTTTTTTAAATATGATTTCCTTTCAATTACTTTTGTGACATTTTCCTAACTTCAAATAGAGACTCGTAATCCACTATACACTACATACCTACATTAGTTCATGTAGTAAATGAAAATTCAATAAATTAAATAGTGTTATTAAATAGTAAATTCGCCAAATGCAGCAAAAAGTAGCCAACGCGAATATTTGGTATTCTAAAAATAAAAGCTGTTTTGTTAAAAAAAAAAAAATGCGTCTATACGACATTTAGATATATACTACTTCATCTAGATTTAATAGAACAGAACGAATATCAAACCAACCTAACATTTTACAGAAACCAGTTAGGCACATCGCATCTCTCGAAACATGTCGCATGAATCTAGAACAGTCCGTGTTTGCGCTGCTAAGCAAATAAACTGTTGTATTGTAACTGGAGCAAAAGAATCTACATGGTGCCGTTTCTACTCGGATGTGTCCCATATTCACCACCGTTAAACTTCTCTGACCGAGATCAAGGAAAGACAATTCTGTGAAATGTTTTAGATAATAATAAACAAGCTAGCACCCGAGTTTGGGACATTTAATGTGGCTATAGCCTATTCTATCAAAATTCTTCCAAAAATTTGGTTAATAATGAAGCTTTGATATAATATTTGATATTTGATCAACGCTGGATCAAACCGACGCGGTCAGGTTGGTTTTTTCGATAAAGCCAGACAATGCCATAACCAAAAATTTTAATGGAGTTTAATTGACTTTATTTTTGAAACAGTAGTTTTCCTCAAATGTAATCGTATTATCATCAGAAATTGAAAACAATGCAATTGTCAATTGGTTTTATTTGAAAATATTCAAAAACAGATACAGTTTAAGATATACTTACCCGAAGTTAACCTCGGCCAACTTCAGAACGGCTGAAAAATTTTCATGAGCATGGTTATTTCTGCAAACTTTCACCTCTCTGATTAAAGTTTGGTTCTAAGTAGTCTGGTCTTTGAAATTAAAGAAAACCTTTTCGATTCGGCTCAAATAACTATTTGTTAATGGGTTACTTCGGGGAAAACATTCCCGTAGAGCCTTTTTTCGGTTGTCTGTTTCTTTATTATACGAAAACTGTGGACAAAGTTTAAAAATCTTCGAAATTTAATTAATCTCTAACTGTGAAAATATACTCATCATGAAAGAAAATTAGGTACGTATAAGATATTGAGTACAAAATAAGCATCTGTTATTTTTTTAGATGTTTGTTGTCGCAGTTTTTCAACATTTTCTTCACCATCAACGAAATTCACCTGTGACTGAGTTCAGGCCAGGATCGAACAGAGTAAATAATACAAATACAAGATGTCAATTTATTACGTGGTGTCAGTGGGACTCACCGAACTTTTCATAGTTTTCTTATAAGCCATAACTTATAAATTACTAACTGACCCTCCAGCGGCTTCGCGCCCTTGGTCTATGAGATACAAAGCCAGAAATATCTTGATTTTACCCTATTAGGGTTGTTTCTAAAAATTCTCAATTAATCTGTCTGCATCAGGTTTACGCTATAACAAAAGATTTATGAATGAACTGGAGGCTTGCTGATTCGGACGGATTAATGGATGCTTAAGACACAAAAGGCATCAACTGCTAAAACTTCAAGTAGCTTCATCGGCTCTGTTTTTATGAATCATTCGGTCAGTCAGTCAGCCAGGACAAGTAATTATATATGTACTTACTCGTCTATCGTTATTCTTATATTACGAGTATATAGGATGGAGGGTAAGTTTTTAACATGAAATTGGAGTGCAAAAGTGTTTGGTGCACACATCTACACACGCCATTTGTTTAGATAGAGACTGCTTGTTTATTTCTGCTAAACTTGGACTGATAGACTAGACGCATTTGCTGATTGGCACTGCTTCAACATCTAATATTTAAAAATATACAAATTAATAGATTTAAAGTAAAAGACAACACCAAAGAGGATATAATACTAGTTGGACAACACCTACACCGACTATGCCGCGATGGTGTCCGTTTACGATATTCGGAAATCCATTACGTCATCATTTTACATTAGTGTCATGAATGTTTTTTGCAGTTGGAATATTTGAGTTAGTGCCAATAAATCGTGTTTTCAGCGATTTAGTAGTGAGGAGCAGCAGGTTCCGGCCTATGGCATTAGAATAAATATTTATTCTTATGCCTATGGCTATTCTATACCGTATATTCGTAACTAGGTACCTAGGTATATTATTTTATAAATTGCTTAGGACCTGATGGTATGCCATGCATTCATAGGACAGTTTAAAGTTCATCCAGAGTTTTGAAATTACGTAAGTTTTAAGCTATATATAGAGTTATGCATGAAACTGTCCTGCTTTTATTAAATAAAGGTTCATCAAAGTGACTCCCTCTTGCCTGGTTGCGAAGATGTTATCAAGAAGCGATGACCATTAGGGCAGCCGTAAGCTGCACTAATCGCCACCCCTATGATGACCTGAGAGTTGCTTTTTCACGCCCAGCTTGAAAGACCCAGCTGTCATAGCTGTTTAGACAAACCGACACTATTTATTTATATTTTAAACATTAATAAACTGATAACTGCGCACTAGGACCTATGCTACCTAGGATACACACCTTACACACCACCCTACTCATACATCTCATTCATTTCATTCATCTATACAAACGTTTCTGCTTATTACACAAATATTTATCCTGGCCAGCGATCGAATCTTGGACCCCAAGATTCTAAGGCAGGATCACTACCAACTAGGCTAACGGACCGTTGGTTTTTGAATCTCATTTGTTACAGTGCCCTTCAAACTAAGAGAATGCATAGTTTAATAATCTGTTAGACATTTTGGCACTGCGATGGTACTCCCTAAAATTGACTATATTAAGAATTACACTACATATTAAATCTCGGTTGTTCTTGTAAGGCTTGACCACTTTCACATTATCATTACCAAGCCTCAATCAGTTTAACATAGGTCGCTCCGTGTCAGTGCGCGCCAGCTTAATTTAAAACCAATAAGACCTTCATGGACATAAAACATACTAAAACTTTCCGAAATAGAGGTAGAAATTCGTAATAGTTATTTAAATAATAAGAGCTAGAATAGAACCAACCCATTCCATTTCTGTAATTAAAATCTGATCGATGTCTTCTCGCATTCACACGAAATCGATTCCCTCAATCGGTTAGTAAAGGTACCTATCGCATTATTGCACAATCGAATCATTAGTAGGCGGAGACTCGGTTGGGAAAGTGAAACCAGCGCGATCAGTGAAAGTACACGGCGGTTATCTAATTTGTGGCAGCAGCCTGCAGGTGACGATCCTCATGACCAGTTTGGAATAAGGAGCCACTTTATCAACTTTATCACAAAGCTTTGGCGTCTAATTGCAATCCACAACTAGACACGAAATATAAACATGGTTTATACTTCTTGATATTATCTACACTTATGTTATTTTAGTCTTATCTAAGAAAGAGTATTTGCTGTATGTATTTTAAATTATATAATTTATTATATATACACAAGCACGGCTGTTTTGAGGATAATGGACTTGTGATTGGAGAGCTAACACAATATTATCTGAAGGGATATAAGAAGGTCTATTAGCCCCGACCAATTAATATAGCACGCAGACCAGATGGCTGATGGGGCCGAAAGGTTCTGGAGTGGAGACCAGCACGGACCGGCAAGCGCAGCGTAGATCGTCCACCGACACGGTGGACAGACGACCTGATGAAGGTCGCAGGACGACGTTGGATGCAGGCCGCTTCCAACCGGTCCTTTTGGAAAATCGTGGGGGAGGCGTATGTTCAACAGTTGACGTCCTACGGCTGAGATGATGATGATGATGATGATGAATTAATATTACATGATTATGTACTCCTATCTCTCCTCCCCTATCTATCTCCCATATCTTCCTTGATGTAAAAGACATTAGAAATTTTAATGTTCTTGTTATTATTTACTAGTGACTGCCCGCGACTACGTTCGCGTAGTAGGCTCAGCCTTCGGCCTCGTCTTAATCTTCTAATTTTTCTTTCATAAGAACCTTCTCCTGACAGTAATTAACACAACAAGAATAGAATTAGCGAGATTGTTCCTTCCGTTCTCAAGTTATAGCGTGACCAGGCGTAATAGGGGTTTAATTATATATATATATACTTATAAGTATATATTGTTGATCGTGATATCGCGCTCGCGTAAGTCTGACGTTAATCTTTATTACATATTATTACAAAATTTAGGTGTTTGTGTTATTCACGTATTAGCTCACGTATATTTGTATGCATGATGGTATGCAGTCAAAGCCTTGTGATGATTTTAGTAGACGTAGTATCTATCAAGTATAGTTACTTCAGTTACTATCAGTGCGTCCTACCCGTTATGACATACGGAGCGGAGACGTGGACACTCACGGTACGACTGGTCCACCGATTTAAGGTTGCTCAGCGAGCTATGGAGAGGGCTATGCTTGGAGTTTCTCTGAAGGATCGTATCAGAAATGAAGTGATCCGACAGAGAACCAAAGTAACCGACATAGCCCAAAGAATTAGCAAACTGAAGTGGCTGGTCATATTAGCCGAACCGATAACTGTTGGGGTAGACGTGTTCTTGAGTGGAGACCGCGACTCGGCAAACGTAGTGTAGGACGTCCTCCGGCTAGGTGGAGCGACGTCATCCGCAAAGTGGCTGGTAGCAGCTGGATGAGAAAAGCCGAAGATCGGGGCTCAGTGGCGTGCATTAGGAGAGGCATATGTCCAGCAGTGGACTGATACTGGCTGATGATGATGATGATGATGATAGTTACTTAACGTCGACTAAGATTAACTTTACGTTTACATCGATAATTAGATATTACAGTAACACAAATGTATTGCCTTTTTGTCTATTGCCTATTTCATTGTTTCGACTACATCAATAAGGTTAGCACTAACTACGTACGTTTTTATGGACCAACTAAAGGAATTCCTCGTGACTATTAAAGAAAAATAATTGCTTCACAAAGAGCGGTATGAGCGCAGTAACTATTATCTTATCTGTGGCCATTAACTATGTTCTTGCCTACCTATTCTTACCTCCATATCTGACGCAACAGTACCGTGTTATCTATCACATTCCAATATTGAGTCAACAGTTCTCAATTCCCGCAAATTGTCAACCAAAGGTTGCTATTTCCATTCAACTCTAAGAAAACATTGTCTCTGCCATTCTATTCCTAATGTCAAGGTTGTAGATCAAGTTCTTGTGATTCTTTATATCGTATGTTTTGTTTACTTTAGCACGCAACGTAGTTATATCAACAACATCATGTATTCGTCCAGTCTTCCTATCACTGTAAGCACTTTATTGTTATGCTCGCAGGGCGCTTATCGCTTTCCAATGACCCTGACACTGGACTATTGGATGATGGTGCATTCATTTCCTAGTAGTTTAAGCTTTATAGAAAGTCAGTATGTAAATAGTCTTCTTCTCGAACAGTTAAATATTAAATTTAACTCAACATTAATAAATTAGTATTGTTTTAAAACATACCCACGGTTTTCCCCAGTTTGACTACGTACTAGGCAAACAGATTGCGAACAACTGTTTGCTTTAACGCCCAATACAATTTTGAATACAGAGAGTTTACACAACGCGTACTGCAATCATCGTACGCGTACCTACATACATCAGCAGTTTGCAGCTTTTCGTCCGCATACACTCCAGTGATACACGTCATGCATTGATGAATTGATAAAAATAAATAAATAAATGCAATTCAAATTCAAATTATTTATTGACATAAAACCGAATTACACATTTACATTTATGTCACAAAATGATCATCAAACACAATCTAATTTAAAATTTTAACACATACATTACAAGATAGAAAATACGTTAATGAATAAATCAAATTCAAAAGTCCAAAAATTTACATATTAATGTCAATAATCAGTAAAAACATCGTCAAAACCAATTGAGCTGTCACATTTTTGGGATCTGTCCCACTGATCAGTCAAATTTTCACAGTAAGTCAAACACAATGGTACACAGTTCTTCAATCCTACCACAGTTCTCATTGATTAATTTGCTCACTATATTCAGACGTGACGAACGACGTCCTACTGCACAATGTTAGCTGGAGTTGGCTTTCGATTTGCAGCTCAGATTCAGTGAAATGAAAGTCATCCGAAAACTTTCCTTCAATAGCAATTATAATGTACTTTAAAGACTCTACCGCCGCGTTCCAAAATATATAGAGCCTACCGAGAAGAAGCGGCAAGAAACTCGGGGCCATTCTTTTTATATAGATGTTTGCAATGTTTCTACTAAGGTACTACAAATATTACATTTTATGGGTGGCAGAGTGACAGCTTGCCAGAAGTGGAGTATTCCAAACTTCATCTTCTATATAATGTCGAACTTTATAATAAGGTTTTTTTATCAAAACGTTTTTTACGGTCAACTTGAATTTGCCCTCTGTGAGCTCAGTTAAATCTTTGAAACTATCAAAATAGCATAGGTTACTAGTAAAATTTTGTTGGCTGTAAGTTTACTCACAGTCATTTCTATTGTGGTGTAAACTAGATTGTTTGAAGTTCGCTGCAAAGTGTGATGAAGTCACATGGCCCCTTGCCAACGTAACTGCGTGATCATTGAAAGCTATTTGATCAACTCCGCTGGTTTCCAACTAACTATATCGCTAATAGATTTATAAATCAAGGTTTGTTTTGTCAGTATTTGTAGTTAGAACGTTTAGAACAAAATGTAATTTGTTACGCCGTAAATTAAATACTGTTATGTGGATTAAGGAAGCAATAAAAATATATCGTCAGTTTATCACTCACGGATTTAATAATAAGCATTTCAAATTTAGGTACTAATCTACAATACTTACTTATATTGCGGTTTATTATAAATAGTGTATCTTAAACATCATATATCCATCCTAATGTTGTTTTTTTTCATATAAACAACAACATAGTATGTTGTCCACTCTCGAGCTATTTTTAATAAATCAGGTATTTATCTATACTTAATTTAGTTTATTGCAAACTTTTATCAGAAGGTATCTAAGAGTTATATAAAGTATAGACACAATAAGGATCATAAAATATAAGGAAATTATTTTTATATTCTAAGCGAGCAAGTGTCTACATCTATTTCTATCAGCTGGGCAAATAAGAGTTTCTCCGTATTATCTTTTAGAAATTAGATGAAAAAAATAATGAACGTATAGGCATTATTTACTTAACCGTGGTATTTATCCTCACATAACGTACTACAAGTACAACTGAACATACAAAAAATAATTTTGCTATTGTTTATTTAATTAGCTAATGAAGCTAATTAATACACATACAGATTGAGATGTTTCGGTAAATAAGTTCATATAATAAAGTACCTAATTAATACGGAAGTAGTACAATTGTGCTATTGAATACTTAAGCTATGACACAAGCCACAAGGTATTCGCACTTTACAGTATACAACAAAGCCGGTTAAGTATTTTGATACGTTTTTGAAATCCTTTGAGTGATTTCATTTTATTTTTACACTTAGAAACCAACTGTCCACACTTTACAAATCTTCTGTTACTGGGTCGACCAGTATATAACACTAGTTTGGTGCGGCTAATGCATTTTGATTCATTTGCGGCAGTTGAATAATTATGATCACTTGACAAATTAACGTTTTCTACTGTAGCTAAACTAATTTCACAATTATACGCAGCACTAGTGTTTGTAATATCAATTTCATCAAAATACACTACACTTCCGTAATTTTGTAGTACATTAACAGAGCAGTTTTTTCCGATCATAACAACACTACCGAAATTATTTTCTATAGTCATATGGTTGTTGTCGCCGATGATTTTTAATTTCCGATGGTTTTCTGACATCTCCATGGTCAGATTGTTTCCCAGTAGGCGATATTTCTTCATTTTCCAATGAACGTGTTTGCTTTCTTCTCTTGTTGTGCTTTTGTAAAAGATACTCTTGGCCCAGTCTCGACAAATAGGAGTTTGTAGATTTGTACCGCCCTTGTGTCGATGTTGATATTGAGTGATGTTAACTGCTTAGATGTAGAATTGGCAATGGCGGGTCATAGCGTTGTTTAACGTCCTTATATGTATTTACTCTGTACCTACCTATACGAGTTCTCTGGTGAATCCCCGTTGACTTACCTATATTAGCGCATGTAGGTAGGTATATGTCGGGTCTGAACACATTAGGAGGAGCAACGAGATTTACTCTGATTGAACGGTGAGGCATTGGCAAATCTTCAAATAGTACTGTTATTTATGTTATCCTATGTGTGTTGAACTTCCTACTTACTCTCTCTTTACTAGAAAGACTTCAAATCCCCCGCACATCATATTTCCCAAAGAAAAGGTGCTCATGATATTCCTGAACGTGGTAAAGGTATTACCAAATTTCATTGAAATTTGTTTGCCTGTTTCAACGATGAGTTGTTACAAACATTGCACTTTCATATTTTGATACTTACAATATATTTTGTATAACTGTGGAAACATGTGTTTAAGGCTAGACTTTCATTTCGGTACCTTCTGTCACTGCAAAGTTTTAATTTGCGTTCAAACTTTACTGATTTAACAAACTTTTGCTAGATAATAGGCATAAAAATTAAAGTGGAATATAAAAAGAATATAATATAATCCAGAGTGGATTATAATGGAATAAAAATGGATTATTAAAAAAACAATTGATTAGTTCAGTGGAAGAGTAAGGCTAGTTTTATGGCTCATTCTCGATTTAAATATCCCTAATACTCATACAGATATATTCATATCATATGTATCTAAAATTATTTCTACTGTTTAAGTATAAACTAAGTAATTGCAGTACAATTAGTTTTCGTCGCTGTTTTCTCACCAGTGTAACTGATACCCCTTCTCCCAGGTCTGATTAGTAAAGTGCAGTGCACTACCTAATAGCACATAAATTCATGCATATATTTAAACAACACTGTTGGCAGAGATTGTAGCGATATCAACATAATGTAACAAGTAAACTGCAATAAGTAACCTTTTGCATTTTGTTGTATTCTCACGATCCTTTGTTGCCTTGCGCATGCGCTGAGCTCGAGAGCTGTTGTGCAATTTAAATTCCTAATAAAGTGTTAAACATGATCGATTACATTGAGTTGGCACACGTTTAGTGTTCTAAATAACTGCTTACGCGGATTAAACGATAGTGACACTACTTTACCGCTGGTTTATTTCCTGTCTCGATTGGCTCACACTTCTAAAACCCTGACTGCAATGTCACTATACGTTCATTTCCAATTGCAAACAAGATTGTGCGGTCAAGGTTTTGTAATATACTAGTCTGAAGCTTGATAATTGCATCTTTGAAACAATAATATGTTAGCCCCATAACCTCCAATCGGTTCATCAGGCGGAACCTAATATTAAGCTACCTATATTGGAGTTGTAGCTCGCCAATCTTTATCGTTTTGCTTTTATCGCGCCCAGTTTCTGTTGCAGCAAAACTCCATAAATTACCTGGTTCTTTGTTGACGCTGCCGCCATTTTAATTTGGTCTCGAACACCGGTCGTTTTAGTCCCATTTGTTTTGCGATTCGTGGTAATCGCCCGTTAGACATCGGACCTGTTATTTGCGCCTACCCGCTTTCCGAAGCGGTCACTTAGAGAGCGCTCGTTATACTACCACGATTTGAAGCTACGATAGCCCGAGGGTAATGAGGGTCGACCACCAATCAGACGGCTGCTGGATTGATCCCTAGCTTCGATTTGAGCTTTCGGTGAAACATCATGATGAAATCTACATAATGGTGGTAGGGTACTTTCTGGTATTCGCCTGGCTAGCTACCACCCACCCCCAAGATTGAAAACCTGTCGCTAAGCACTTTGGTATGTTCCGGCAGCTGTCCTTGAGAGCCAGCAGCCATTCTATATTTAGTGTTGCAACCTACCTTACTACCTTCGACTGCATCGTCACTGATCTGACTCAAGTGAGATACTCGTATAAGGCAAATATTAGTATCATGTATCGGATCAGGTACCAAGTACCTACCTATGTTTCTAATTATATAACTTTGACTTTTTTGTTTATCATACTCTTCTTTGAATCAAATCCATGCAGTCAAAATTAACACAAGGTGGGCTACTTCCGTTGTAAAAAAAGTAATTTGCGTGTAGGTGCATGTTATATTATTAAATTCACAATTGAAGAATTTCCCAAACAACATTGATTCTTGAAGATGCCCGATTCATTCTGCCTCATTTCTCTATCGTTTGGGTTATCAACATCGAAGGTTACTTGTATAAACCAATTATAATGATTATAGGTAACAACTTTCGGTCATGTATAAATTACTATTAAATTACTTACTTTTATGTCCAAGTAAATATTCTGGTAAAATGCCTACTAATATTGTCAATATTTACTAAGCAAACTTTATAATGACCACACGGCACACCTAATTTGCGAAGCCTCGAGTTGTTAATAATTAGCTGTGCCCGAACTCATTAGTCTCGACTCGTAATAATGCAGTTGATCTTGGGTTTGCTGGCTGAGAGTCCCTTAGATAGGGCTGTCATCATTTTCTTACTCTGTTTATACCACAGACCAATATTGGATGCCTCATGGTGTACTTACACTTAATGGCTACTGGCTTCATAATGATACACTATCAAACTTGTGCAATTTTATTGTGTTATGGAAATGCTAGAAGTTTGTGTTTTATTTATCTTAGATAGTGAACCTCTATTACTTTACAAGCAATGCCTGCATCGTGATAGTGCTTCAAATAATTAGTATAATTTATGTTTTGGATAAAAGTAAATTTCTAGAAGTAATTAATGTACACATTTGACCGATCAAAACTCTTTTTCTGCCCGCCATCCAGGTTATAAGTTTTAGTTTCGTCAAATTCGAGTTGTTTTGTGCAGCCCGATCGGCGAGAAAGGAAAGGGACCATACAACACCTATCTACTTAAACACATACAGATATATACTTGAATACACACAGCCCAGCATGAGCGAACATGTTTTATCGGCAGCAGAATGCATCAATTACTCGTATTAATTTGAGATGAACAGAAGTAGAGTCTATTCGTGCGCCGATCTCTGCGCTTCTACCCCGTCCTTTAGATACGATTTGTCAATCAAATTGACCACAGTATCAATAAACATACGGTGTCTATTGATTTGCCAGTTTCTGTTCATCTCAAATTAATATCAGTAATTGATGCATTCTGCTGCCGATAAAACATGTTCGCTCATGCTGGGCGGTGTGTATTAAAGTATATATCTGGTCCTGGTCGCCTTTTGCAATCATCCAATAGAAAGATATGGAACAGCCCTAGATTCTTAAGAAGGAAACTGTAGCGTGTAAGCTATAAAATAATTGCTCGCGATAACGCACACTATAATAAAAAATGTTTTGATACACTGACCATAATTTTATTATGCGCTCGCGCAGAGTGCCTGCGAGCCGTTTGATCGGTCAGGTTTGGCGCTCGGCCCGTGTGGTGCGTACTTCTGAGAATTAGATGTCGCATCGCGCACCGCTCCAAATAGTTCGTTGCACTGTCTGAGCTCAGATGTGCTTACCTCGTTTCTTATAACCGCGCAGTTAAAATGCCAATGTAATATACTCGTATTTACAAAATAAAATGTCTTTTAGCGATTTGTTTAGCAGCTCACATATATGTAGGCAATATAAGTATTAACTACTTAGTGTCTACACCTAGGTACTTAGTTGCCTTATGGCAAAAGGTAATAGATACCTAGGTAGTAATAATAAAAGGTATATTGACTATTGATTTCTAGCTAGACCTGTATTTTGTGATATTCGTATTATAGTGAGAATATTAATGACGGGACAGTTTAAATTTAAAAAAGTAGTTACTCGTAGACTATTAGCTTTTTTGGGACGCCGGAACTGTTTGCAAAACTGGAGCGGCAGACCCATAAATCCCTACACCATTTTCCTGAGTCAACTTTCGCTTGCGACAGGATCTAGCCGGCTCTCCTGAGTTCAGCCATTGTGATGAGCGTTTCCGGTTGTCGTACAGGATTCATTTTTCCTCACAAGTAGGTACCTAACCACAAGATTCGAAATTCCTTCGTTATAGTGACGTTTGAGCAATGTAAAGTAGCACTCAAAACGTGTTTGTTGTTGTACTTCACTCAATTCATGCGGTAGTTAGTATACCCATTTCTCGAGCTTTTTCACTTTTCATAAAACATAAACGTACAGTGTTCTTTTTTACTGTAGCTTCCCTATACACATCATTAATCCTTCGAGCTGTTTCTGCATCGTTGGTGTCACGGTAGAACTCGTATTCGTTAATAACGCGATACATTTTTGAGTTTTCCATATTGCAAACAGACCGATGTCAAAATGGCCAGTTCGACAAAACGCCACTTTCATATATTATGTAACAACCTAATATTTGAGAAGTTTGGGGGTGTTACTGAAGTAAGAGAATAACAAATGTATATAATAGTGTACCTAGTACCTGTGCTCCAGTAAAGCGAGCGCAATTATTGTCATACTACTCAGCCAATTACCTACTGAAGTAATTCATTGCAATAAGATAACATTTTTTTTTACCTAAAAGACTGTACCATAATAGTTCAAAAGTTCCTATTATCACAATATTGTGCGCATGAATACTCGTATGAAGTCGGTCCCATTTTTTGGTAAATACATTTTTTTCTATTTTTTAGTGACCCTTGATAATTACGGGTTATGGGATCGATTGTCATTTCCCATCAATGATGAGATCATCAAGATAGGCGTAACACTTTTCAGTTATTGAAGTGTAACTCAAAAACTGCTTGACCGACTTTATGAAATTTAAATGGGACTACTTCTGAAGTAAACTCTACCAAAAAAATAATAAATTTTGATAATCGGTCCACAAATAGGGGCAAAATCGGTGGACATACACAAAAAATACATACAATCGAACATATGTTTAATATATGTAATATATATTATGTTGTAACTTAATTTTAAAATTCTTCTAAATTGTACTTGTTTTATGCACCACCGTCACTTGTATACATATTTCTTTCCGTGCATGGTTGTCTGGAAGAGATCGCTCTGAGCTATAAGACCGCCCATTGTGACACATATATAATATTAATTTAAGTTTTTCATTTGTTTGTTGTACTTTATGATGTGGTGTTGCAATAAAGAGTTTATCTATCTATCTTTCATAATAACCTCTTCCTTTTTAGAAGACGGTTAAAAACAGGATAAGTAATATCATAAATAAACATATTTTAACTATGTAAAATTTTTGGGTAAAGGTAAAAGAATCAGGTTTAGTTTGCCACCTATTCCAGCGTACAAAAAATACAAAATAGAACACAAAATTAAAAGGAAACCTGCAATGATATGCTGGTACGAAGCTAAGATCAGTTAGCAGCATTAAATTTGCTATTAGCTGAATCAAGTTCTTCCTTTGTTATGAAATAGGTAGGTATACAAAAATTTCAACTACATACTCCTTTACTAAAAGACAGATGAGGTTTTGCACTAACCAATGTAGCATTAAAATTGCTATCAGCTGGATCATTTTCTTCCTTTGTTTTGAAATATGCAAAAGTTGCAATTATCTATTCCTTTAACTTCATTTACTAAAAGACAGATGAGGTTTTGCACTAACCAATGTAGCATTGAAATTGCTATCAGCTGGATCAATTTCTTCCTTTGTTTTGAAATATGCAAAAGTTGCAATTACCTACTCCTTTAACTTCATTTACTTCAAGACAACACAAGTTCTTGCACTAACCAATACGTATCGCATTAAAATTGCTTATCAGCTAAACAAAAGAACAAATTCACAATATAATATGTCGTCATATCCGATTTCAATGCCTTTCTTTCTATTGTGGTATAACAAACAATAAATAGTTTTTAGAAATAGTTAACAATACTAAAGGATAAGAAATAGTAAGCTTGTGTTTTAAGTTTAAAACAAGTAAGTAGGCATGACGGGGCCATAGATGTATGTATTACGTCTATATTATTTTTATTTTTTTGGCTCAGGTGTATAAGCACCCACCTCCAGTATGTTTTTGTCTCCGGTTACCTATCAAAGTTAAACGGGCGCGCCCCGTGCAGTGTTTACACGAACTCATTTGTGCAATACTCGATCATCTATATTTAAGCACCGATTTTAGTTACAAGACCTACAGCCACATAATAAAAATAGTACCTCTACTGTCTACTTATTTAGACCGATAGAAAAAAGGTAGAACCACAGTCTGTAGAACTTAGAAACAAACCTTGTGGTAATATGTTGCTGGTAGAACAGTAGAGGTATAAAATATAATGTCAACATCATCAATCAAGTAAAGTAGAACAACAAACATTATTCTGTCTGCCTCAACACAAGAATGTCTATGACCTCAAGATATAAACAACAGTAGAACAAATTTGCATAAGAGTAATTATTTTAGCTAATCTTAATAATACAATTGTTATGAATGATGCAACGCTACAAATGTTGTGAATTTTCGTTACGATTCTTGTGATATAATTCAAACGTTTTGCTGTAAACTAGGCCATGAGAGAGTGCCGCCGCGCCGCTGCGCCGGCAGCAAATCTGGATTAATTTTAGTGAAATGTGGAAGTGGAACATTTTGTTCCAACAGCTGAATGGTAATGAAATTAGTTTTACGGCCTAGTTCTCGGAATAGTTAGTTATCTGGGCAACGACGGGGTTATGTTGTGTAGTTGAGGAGTTACTTTGACTACGTTCCGGCACCGAATAGCTTCATGATAACATAAAATGTTATTATCACCGAAGTTGCATTACATAAGTATTTATGCCAAATTTCAGACTTGAAAGCACACATTATGCTAGATAACCAATACACCAATAAATTTATAAAAAAATATCAGGAGTAGGTACAGGAAATAAAATCTCTTTGTAGAATTACAATTGACTAATGGTATAAAAATCCTTATAAAATAAGAAAATAAGCTGTCTATATTCTTCGTCATATGACGTTATAGGTCTAAGTAACCTGGATAGACCTGGAATAGGTGATTACAACTAACATAATATTGCCCGTAGAAAGAACGTTGTACCAGTGTTTGAGCTGAATACCAGCCAGGCTCCAATTCAAAGTTCAGCAGAGAGGTCAATTGGCAATTTCCTTCGAGATTGCCATCGTCTAATTGTTAGGTTGAGAATCGAGATCTGTGTTACCACTGAGATCATTTACACATTCAGGCCATCATTCATCATCAGACTGTATCCAATTATTTATTTACGATATATTATTATGCATTGAGGAAATAAATATTTGACATTGAACACGTTTTTCTTATACTAATGAGATCATCTTATTTGATTGTGTAATTGCAAGTATCCAAATCCCATTTCCTTGTTAGTATTCGGCATATAATCTAGAAGTTTACAACTTAGAATTGGGCATGCATTTTTGGGAAGATTTTGAGCTTGAAACTCGGACGAAGAGTTGTAACTATAGTCAATAAATTACTTACTTGTTCTTCAAAAGTGTCTAGTAATTTTTACACAAATATAGGGCTTGCGATTAGTTATAGACCTTCCAACGGTTTACAAAAATGTCACAAGGCATTTCACACGACGCATCATAATAAGCCATATAAACGTTAACCGACACTGTTCAGGTACATCCAATGTTAGGCTAAAAAAACAACATTGACAGCCAGCGTCCAATGTAATATATTAATGAAAGATGGGATAGAAAAAATATATTAGAAATTCGAATATTAAAAGGCGGCGCGTTCAAGCAACCGTGCGCTAGAGTTTATTTTGTTTGAGTGCTTGAAAAAGAAAACAAAAGTATGGTCGTTGCTTTTCTCTTATTTGCCTCTGACCTCGGTTCTTATTGACAATGGCTGCCAGAATGAAATATGGCGCTCTGCTAACGAAAAAGAGATTAGGTGGACGATATTATTCCTCATCTATTGTGGCCATCGGTGAGGCGGCACTGTTTGCCGTTTCAAAAGCTGTTATTTTTTAAATCACCTGTTAAGCTGTGACGAAGGTTGAATGTTTCTTTAAGATAGTATAATATCGGTCGATCCTAACAACCTGTTTAATATTTTATAAACACGATACGTTACCCCTTATAAAGAATCTTGTATCAAATCATCATTAAAGATCATATCATATTTTATAGCAAACAATATTATGAAAATCATATTAAGTTGTTACAATCTGTACCTGTGAAATTTATGGCAGACACACGTACAGAATACAGCGATAAGCTTATCCCGAGGAAAGGCGATGCGAATGTGCGAGACATTATCACCATCAATCGCTAGTAGCGAGCGGTGTAACATAACGAGCTGATGGTGTTGGCGCCTGCTCGCCACGAGAAGTGGTGAGCGCGGTGGGGCAGGTGAAGAGCGGGGCAGGGTCCGGGACGGTAATGAAGCGCGTGTGGCGGAGGGCAGACACAATAGCCGCCGCCGTCGAGCCTTCCCAGAACCGGTCTATGCTCGGGCTGCACTGCCGAATTTTGCGTCGACCACCCATCGGTCGCTTCACTCCTGATACTTATCGCGCCTGTATTGACGACTAGAAACAACGGCCGGTCCGGTGCGCTCCTCGGGCGCCGGAATCGCGAGACCACCCGTCGGAACACTGGAAACTTCGCCGGAAAAACAATGTACTTACCTATATGCACACATTTACGATACGAATTGTACAAACGACTATCTACTTACTACGAGTAGCGCTTTGCGGTTTCCTGTGTTTTCTTACAAACTGGTATCCCACCATTTTTTAATACAATAGGTACCAATGTTCTGATTCCTTTAATTTTTATTTTTAATTATTAAAGTGAAATAGTGGGTTCTTCTTTATTTTATTTCATTATTAAGTATAGTGGGTTTTCCACCAAAAACTTACTTGTCATGGATATGAAAAGTAAAACCTGATTAAGCTTCACATCACTATTGAGCGTGTCATCGTGATCATCATTATTATTAGCCATTGATTCTAATTCTGCTACGTTTGGAAAGGCCTTAATTTGTTACCATTCAAATAAACTGTCTAAAGTTTTAATTTACCATGTTTACGACAAATGAGCAATATCTGTCTCTGTATGACTCTTTTATATTTACCCATCTATTATTTTACATAATAAACACATTTTTCTATTGTTATATTTATATTTTATACAGCCAGCGATTGGTAAAGGCGGTTAATAGTAGGTCCCTAAATTAAAAAAATGGGGTGACGTAGACGAACTAGTTAGTTGCCTTGCGACAGCGACATTATAACAAGATGACGCACCTACCGAAATACGTTACGAAATATCAAGAAAGTTATTATGAGGGTTTATGTTTGTCTACACGTTGAAATGGACCAATGGATTTTGATGAATTTTTTTTATGCAGATATCTTGTGGCCAGGAATTCCATCTCAACGTAAAATAAATAAATTAAACGCAAACCTTTTCGTATTTTTTTTTCTGGATTTGCTATGAAGCGATATATATATATTAAATAATAATAAATAGGTAATGCTAAAATAAAAACCTTATTACATTATTTTGCGTAGGTACTGGGTCATAACAAATAAGATATTATTAATAATTTTCAATATTGAAATGCTTATGCTTACAATTAAGTAAATATATACACATTATAATTACATTCAGATTAATTCGTTTATTGACAACGAAATATGCACCCAATTGCAATATCCTTTTTTAATTTTCGCTTACATGGCACCGTGGCTTGGGTAAAGGCCTCCTACAGGTTATTCTAAGTCGCCCTATAAGTGGCAATTTCTCACCATTACTGCTCCTACGCATTAATTTCGTTTTTGGTCGGCCTCTCTGTCTATAGCCGTGTGTGTGACCCTTTCCATATTGTTTCTATCTTGAATTCTTCTTTGTATTTTTAACGTTGGAAGCTGCGTTCTAGGGCTCTTTGAAAAGACGATACGATTACATTTTGTAATTTAGTTTTGGCCTTCTTCCTTAAGACAAGAGCGAAGCTGTGGGCAGTTGAAACGTGAGCCAAATCTGCACATTAAATATTTTTGGTAAATTGTGGTCTAAATAAGCTTCTACACCAATATAGATGCCAAAAGACTGAATAGGTTATTTTTTCTCTGTTTGTCTTTTTGAATACCCGCAACATGAAAGAGATTTTGGACAGAGGATTAGAGATGTTTATGTCGAATAAAAATGTAATGCAATAACAAATTACGATACCTTTACTCACTGCGATTGATCAATTATGTTTCTTTATTTATTTAATACGTAAGCTAACACTAAGTTAATTTCTTCAATATTATCTACAACGTAAGTATTGTATTAATAGTTTAGTAATATTTATCATATATATATATATATCTTTATGCACCCAAACGATGGCTTTTATTCATATGAATCTGTAGTCTCAAACGTTTCTTTCCGTTAATGTAGGAAATATCGCATGTAAACAATGTTATTACTTCTACAAGCGCAGCCTATCGGTAAACATCGACCTAGTTCTAAGCCCGACAATACCGCATTTATTTCATTTCTCTTTGCCAGGCGAAGTATCGTCATCACACTTTGATATAACATCACCACTTTCATTAGAACTCAACTGTTCTCTAAATTAGCATTTACACATTAGTTTTTGTGATTAAGTTTACGTTTTTAAGTGTCTACTTGCCGTGGTTTACCGATAACGTGAAGTTTGCTTAGCTGTGTAAATATACAGTCGTTTGGTAGCGCCCGTGCGTTACCAAGAACTCATGTCGTTTAGATGCTGATGTTCTTAAATTATATTTATCTTTGTTATTTCTATTAAGTCACAGCAGGATGTGAACATTGATAATAATGTTTACTATAATCTTTCTTCTAAAACTTATACACTCGTATGAACGTGTTATCTATATGCCTTGCTTTATTTTGAGTTTCCGCTACAAAAGCTACTCGTGTAAGACCAGAATTAAATATTGTATCACAATATATATCTAAGCAAGTAGATACTTTTTCTAATACCTAGATTAACTTATTTGTTTAGAAACTGACTCAGTTAAATACTTAAGACACCTAGGTACCTAATAAAATGTATTGACACAGAATAACAACAGGTACATACGCTCTGGATCATTATTTACGACGTATTCCCACTTGAGGTTTTAAGGTTTGCTAACCTTACATTTAGCTTAACTTTATGTGAAGAAATAATATTTATACCAACTTCTACAAGTTCCATTCACGAAAATCACGAGTACGAGTAAAAGGCTAATAATTCTTACAACTTGTATTCAACATGTATATAGTGCACTCAAGCAACCGTTTACCATTTGTAGGTAGTATTGTAAGCTGTGTAGTGTAGACCACCTGAGTTGGCTTGGCACAAAGGGCGCCTGGCTGGTAGTGCGTTAGCATTAGGGCCGCCGCCGCGGACGTGTAGGTATGTAGTGTCAATGTCCTTGTGTTAGCTTGACCTGGGAGGCAATATTTATAGAATTTAATACATGCTCAACTTATGCTATCTATAATGCGCAAAATAGATACTTTAGAATCCTCGAAGATTATCAGAATTTAACACGATATTTAAGTTTACATAATACAACTAAATGACGATAATAAAAGAAAGAAAGTATACCTACTATATAGTATAATTTGTACCAAATTAAATTTACCATTATTTAGATCCAGTTCATATTTAGGAGACCTTTATGGGTTAAAGTTTCACCCCAATACGTTATTTCAGTGTCATAAAATCAACGCCTCTGGCTGTTTCCGTTCAATTCAGTTAGTTATCCAGGAATAAAAAGTATTTTATCCTTTGGCCGAAAAGTAAGCAAAATAACTGTGCCAAAACACGATCCAATTTTATCTTGTAGTTCTTGGCAATATTGCTACCACTCGCGAACGTTTTTGGCCTGTAACTACTTAGTTAGTGCTAATCATACAATATAGTGTTTATATATGGTGATCCGCGATACCTAGTGTAAACTGTAATGTTAGGAGTGACAAATGGAGCATGTCATGAACATTTTCATTACTTGCCGTCATTGATATGCACTCTGTTCGCCAATATCCACTCAATACCAATACCAACTCTGTCGACAAATACTTACCTTTTTTCAGACTAATGTCATCCAACTTTAAAAAGCCGAATAAAAAGAAGAGGTCGAAGAAAACGCCTAAAGATTCTCTTTACTTAGACATTATCTATATTAATCAAATATATGTATATAAATTATACTTAGATTGTCTTCACGTCAACAGGAAAATCGCTCTACCTGGATGTAGTCCCTCAGGAAATTGCAACAAATGTGCGCCTGCGCATAATAGAGATGTTTGTAATTGGCATGCAGTCCGTGGGAAAGAGGCGAGACCCTGAGGCGGTGAGGGCTCCGTGAGGGTGTAGTGAATGACCCTCGCTCCCGATGAATGAACCCATTGTTGCTAAGGCTATTAACTCGGTTACGAATGCCGTGGTAATGGAGAAAGTTGGTGGAAATAGGAAAGGTGGTATCGTGTCTTGTATCGAATACAGTTTCGAAAACATAATTATGATGATCTAAGTCTGATATAAAACATATAACCAAAAACAAATGAAACGGAGGACGTAAGTCACTAAATTTGTAACGGGACTTCCGGGTTGTTTTAAGAAACAGATTATTGTAGGTTTTGATCTTTAATTTGATTCAGATTACTTGTAATATTGATCTTAGAGTTATGTAAGTCTAGCTAGGCGTAGGCATAAATCTAAATACGAGTACATTAAGTGTATTTTAGATTTAGTAAATTAAGAACTTAAATGAGTAGCTTACATTTTCTTTATTTTATACAACGCACGACGGATATAGATTGGATAGTAACAGCAAATGAGTCAAACGTTTGCTACGATACAGACTGTCAAGTTGATCAGCAAGCTTGCACGTGCGTCAATGTAACTGGCGAACGGCTGGCTGGTGAAAGCTTAGCAGGGCCGCACCTTGCATCGGTTGGACACAGGTTGGCCAGTTGTCTGTTCTTTTATTGCAATCGATAGTAGCACCTACTGTGATTTCTAAGCGACAATAGCTTTCCCGGCTGGGTGGGATCAAAACAACCTTTACAAAGAAATATTGAAGTTCCTATAAACAATATTTAAGAAACCTACTTACACTTATGACAAGCCTACTTACAAGTGCGATCAAGCCCTGATCTGACATAATGACCCTGCTATATATTATTAAAAAATATTTTTCCTTACGAAACTGATTTCTTAACTCATACCTTTTCAGAATTTTTCTGATGCTGACATAATGAAGTTGCACATATTCACTGGCATTTCAATTCGTTCAGTTCTAGAAAGTTGTGTTCAAGTGTTCCTTTTAGATAGTAGAAATACGAGATTCAGCATAATTCTCACGGGATCGAGTCAAACAAGTTTTGCAAGTGGCTCACCGGTGAATACAAGGCTATGTTTGAGGCTGTCAAAATATTGTCCATAGCAATAGTAGGTTTGCTTGAGTTTACTTTTTTATTCTGAAATCTAAAAATATCTACTAGTATTAGATAACTGGGTAATGTCACCAGATGACAAGTTCACCACAAATTTATTTTGTACTTGATATTCCCTGAATGTGATATGTATATACATTTCTTTATTTGCCATTTCATTTTGTTGCTAACTCTATTGCATTTTTTTAATATACTCTGTTCTCGCCAAGCATCAATGGCAGCAGGAAAAATAATTCAAGCGCCGCATAATTCTACATGCAAAACATTATGAGACACACCGCCACCCGCGCCTTAACCGTTCCACCATATCTTTTCAAAGCTGCTTGGTACCTGTGCAAAAACGTGTTCTATGTATCTATAATATACTGGAGTGGAATATCATCTACTATACCCTTATCACATTGCAATAGGGATTACTTTATATTAAATATTTCACAAGTCTTCCCATTTGGTAGAGACTCCAGTGACTCATAATCGATATCAAATAAAAAAATATACGTAAGTATCTGCATTACCTTCGTATTACATTGTACAATTATGAACATAGATACAACATAGAATGGCTGATGTTTGTGGATAATACAGGTAATAAGATACTCATTACTATACAAATTATTTAACGTATAATTAAACTTCGGCTACTTCCCACAGGGATGTAATGATGTGAGACAAAGGAAAGATTTAGCAAATCCAGTGATAAGGGTTTAAAATTCAAATACCTCTAGTGGCATTTTTTATAATTTTGTGATAATGTGGCATAGTTATTTCTATATTGAGTTTTATACTAGGTTTCAATGAGTACATAACGAAAGATAAACCAAACCTACTACAGCAATTATTAATATATCTCAAATGTGCATATCCATCGCTATTTATGGTTGGAATTTTGTAAAACTTGCAACCAAAAAAACATTCAGACTAAATAACGTGTCTTGTGACCTTACACATTTTGTATCAGTCATTTCTAGAATTATTGCAATTCAAATGTCAGGAATAAGGCAGTATTAACATTCCTTCGTCGATAATTGAACAGTCACGTGTAGATTTATCTCGATTAAAATTTGTCACATCAAGCTATCATTTGAAGTAAAGATGTAAATATTAAATAGAGCCATCGCTTGAGTAAAGACTATAACAATTACAAATTGTCGTAAAACGACGTGGTGGTTTCCACGAAAAACGCTTTCTCTTGGCAGCGGCACGGTCAAAGAGACTCGTTGATGGTATCTCGAAACACTGGTGCATTTGCTGTTGGCACAACATTTCTCAAACTAACCGGTACCGAATTGAACTGAAGGCTTATATTGCGGGAAATAATGATCGATGGCACAATAAGCCATTTGGATGACTGTATCCAACGCTAAACCTGTATTGGTTTATTTTCTCACGGCCGCTGCCTTTTACTGACGTTTCCTGGAAGGTTAATGAATAAACGTGCAGTAAGTATGCTTTATTTCTAACTAGCTGCACCCGCGACTCTACCCGTTATCACACAGACCATTTTGCGGGATACATACAAGCTATCCTATCTGTTATTGCTGGATATAAAGTAACTAATAAATTCATGTAAAAGTTCATCAATATCCGGTTCGCCGTTGGCCGCTCACATACATAAACACGCACACACAGATTTTTGCATTAATCATTATTAGTATGAAGGTGGTAATCGTGTGATTCCCTGTTTTATGTGGTTGGTGCTTTTTATGAGTCTTTCTGTATTTTTATTTCTGAAACTAATTGCAAATTGTACTGCAGGGAGTTGCTAGAAGGCAAATATGGGATTTAAATGAATCACGTTTCAATTAATTAATGCAAAACGGTACTTATCAGAATCTAGTCCAGCGGAACTTCGTAGGCAATCGATTGTCAATACGATATGCATAGCACGTATCTTCTTCTAATGGTCAGTAATGTCAAAGCCTTGACTTTGGTTCATTGACTTGTCTTCATGGATTAATATAATAGCAAGTACGATTATCAATAAAATCACGACGTTTGCCGTTCTTGAAGCATTGTAAAAGTATTACGATAGTGTTAATTGAGTATTTTATCTCGATCTTGGTATATGCAATAGACACTTTATCCAGGTAAGAATGCTTACTTGCTTACTTTAATAGACAATGTTAATTATTACGCAATTGTGAAGTCAGTATATAATGTCGACTGAGGTGTGTCGATGAGATTACGATCCTCGACACGAATGATGGAAATGGCAAGCTCGCGCGAGCTCCGATGTGGGTCAACAGTGACAATAGAATTGTATTTATAAATATCTTACACGCGCATTCTTGCAAATTTACGCCTTAGTTGTACATTTTATATTTATAGGTTTGCATCTTTAATTCTAGTGTTATTGACTCTAACTAATGAAATATCAAACCATGCTACATTCACTGAACAAAGATTTGGCCATGAAATTTAGGTTTGGAAAACTCTTTAACCAACTTAATGCTAATTTGGCAGTAAGTGATTCTTGTAGATAAGTCCATTCATTATGTTGCTTATTTATGTTACACCTTACATATAAATGAGGTTCATTCTGAATTTTGTAAATTATAAACACCGTTTCTTGGTGGTACCGTTATTTGTCATCTACCGTAATTTTCATTTAGCGACGTTATTACTTTCTGCTGCTGTTTGAGAAACTATCGTGATTGTTAATTCTCATTATCTCGTCATCTCACTACTTTTTATCCTTACACAATCCTATTGCAATCTTACATTACAACTTTCCCTATCCAACGTTATTATAGCAATTATTCGCGTAACATGAAATAACTTAGTATGCAGAATACATGGAGGCTTCACTTAATATTCATCTATACGCTAGAATTATAACTCTGTATTTGTATGCATTAATACGATTTCTTACTCAACAGGCCATTCACATTTGTTCGTTGATTCTAATGGAGCTTAAGATACTGTTTCATCTCTAATACTTGCACAACAAGTCATGCGTGGTTGTAAAACGAGGACTCGGCTCTTACAGAAATTTTAAAATAGTGAATATAATAAGAGTGAGAGTGCTCAAGTCAATGAACTGGGTGCAGTTAGCGGTTTACCACAGGGCTCTGTACTGGGTCCTCGCCTTACGATCCTTTTGTTTGCGTGCTCTTTGCGCGTTAACATACCATAATGAAGTTTTATAGCCAACATAATGCTATACCGGGCCAAATTGAATTCTGAGAACCAGATCACTCATTCATTTATTTTAATAGGTTAATCATTTTTCACTGGCATGTTGGTTAATTGATTACATGCAATGTAGTTACTTATTTTATAAATCAAAAAATAAGTATACGTTCACTTTTAAATTGCGACAGCGAGAGTATCAAATATATTTATGTACAGTATTAAGTTTATTACATGTATTTTTAATATTATTTCCAACGTATCGAAAAATAAATATTACCTAATTTGTATGCTGGATAAATTATGTATAGATACTTTATTTGACAATAGCCTAATTATGTTAAACTTAAATAAAATATTCGAAAATATTTCATACTGATTATTTAAGAATAACGCTCCGATATACTAAGTCTTATTTTCATTTAGTTTATCACGTAAATAACCCAGTCAGTTGACCTAAACATATTTTTTTTCCTTAAAAGGAAAAATATTGAAGATGATATTTACAAAAACCCACTTACGTGTCCACATCAACATTAAGCCGATAGAGTTTTCCTTAAAGTGGGACCTTTGGAAAGCAGGTACTCTTTGAGATAAGAAAATAAGTCATACTATTAATTTATAAAAACTTATTAAATCTGTCACTGTTTGGTACCGTATCACGCCTAAACGGACCGTGATGAAATTTGGCAAGGAGATGGATTATATCCCGGAGACGAACATGCGATGCTTTTCATCATCATCGTCCATCACCGCGCGGCGGAAACCGCGGGGTGCAGCTCGTTTATTATATAAGATGGCACCTACTAGCACGAACACTGTCTGCCATGAAGTTTATACGAAAATTAGTGTATGTATTTACATGGTTTTTATTTTATGGTTACCGACATAGGTACTGACTTATATGTTAATACCATATCAAGTATTAAGTGACGAGGTGTGCAACTTGTGCTCTTATTGGTAAGCACTAATGGCAACCGGTGACAGTTGTAGTCATAAAATGTAGAATACCATCAACAAGGGTATAGTACATTGTAAACCGAGGGGGAAAACGATCTATTTCTGTTCGAGAGTACACATAAGCCCGACGCGCAGTGGAGGCCTTAAAGGAAACTCGAGAACAGAACTATAACTTTCTCCCGAGTGATACATAGTGCTTTGTAGTACACCTACGAGGAAAAAAAAATGTTACCTTCATAAGTAAATAATTTTGTCTGGAGCATTTTGTAAGAAATCAAAGACATCTATTTTCTGGTGGCTTCATAATTATAAAATCGTCACCTTTATTATAAGATAACATTGTAAAATAAGCGTATTGTAAAATTATTAATGTAGTAAAAAACTAAATTGAATAATAAAAACCAAATGAATTGATTTTGTGGTTTCAAACAGTATACAATTGTAATCTATGTATATAATTTTTTTTTTTTTTTTAATGACCAACTAACAGTTTCACAATGTAAATTATATATAAATGTTTAAATTCTAGATTACAATAAGTGTGAGACCAACTTCGTTGACCACAAATTTCTTAAAGAAGTTATGAGGTTATGAGGTTTAAGTTGTTGACGTGCAAACAGTGTAAATTATTCAAAAAGCTAGAATACAATATGGTATGAAAATAAAGATAAGTATGATAATATACAAAAATATAAGTATGCAGTTACATTATAAGCTTATTTTACATTATTCGAGAATAGTAAATCATAATTGAAACTTCCTATTGTTATGAGCTGAATTAGCTATAAAACAGTACAAGTCCGTGAACAGCATTACAATTGGTCGCTGCCTTTACCTCCAAGAAATATAATTTTACTTAGTTTGTTCCTATTGTAACATAAGTACACTTATGACTTTTATTTTTATTAAAATGTTGTAGCATTCCTTTTGTAAAAATAATTACCTAGTCGTTTCTTCAGACACTTTCCTGATCCTATACATTCTAACTCTCTAAACTTACCGCGAGCCGTCTATTACTTTTCCGTGTATATCAATATCTCATATTTCCCCGTTTTTATATTGCAAACAACATAAAAAGATAAATCAAAACCATAAGTAAAAGGACTGAACAATAATAAAGAAGAACAGAATTATACAGAAGATAAAATTACTGCAAAGAAGATTTACCCTGTAATTGGCACAATACGCAAGCCGCGCCATTACCATTCAAAAAAGTAAAAAAAATTACCACCATATTTTTTTTTTCGTCCTGCAGAGCTAGCCTCCTTTTATTAAAAATCGCGTAAAAAATCCCACCTCTTTTTCTGTTTATTGGATATTAAACCTTCTTGAGTTTTGACGTTTGTATTATTTTTATGTTCGCTGCTAAAAACAAATGATGAATGCTAGCAGGGCAGAAATGGATTTTCATACAACATATTTCTACCTTGCTACGGAGGGCAGAAATTAAATTCCATATACTTTTTCTCGCCGCACATTTATAAGGGAGAAATGAAGAACTTTGTAACCCGTTTATGAACGAGTAATGATACACTTTCTGAGTGGGTGTGGTATAAATATATAATTTTCTAATAAGTAGCAATTCACCAATCTAGTTTTAAAACCCATGATTCAAAAAAAAAAGAACATGCAATTTTTTTGCGTCCTGGGAACCTGAGCCATAGAATAACATGCCATTGCACTAATATCACCTTTATAACCGACTTTAAAAAAGGAAGAGATTGTATGTTCGTGTGTATGTATTTTTTTTTTGTTTTTATGTTATCCGATTTCCCCCCCCATTTGTGGACCGATTCTCAAAATATTTTTTTTGTTAGGTAGAGTATACTTCCGAATTTAAATGGGACCACCATTTAAATTGTATCAAATTCATTCAAGCAATTTTTGAGTTACACTCCAAACACTGAAAAGTCTTACGCCTATCTTGATGATATCATATGCTGATATTGATCCGATCCTGTAAGTAGCCGACTTTAGCACTAAAAAGTGTGTAATAACTTGTCGAAGTCGGTGCCATGCGCACAATTTGTGATAACTTTTGAACTATAATGGTACCAATTTCAACAAGTTATTTCACATTTTTTTTGGTGCTGAAGTGGATTTCATTTCATCATACTTGACGGTCGCCGAGCACGTCTACTGTATCAAGCTGTCATAAATCATAATGATTTTTGATTTAGCTATCAGAAACTGACACAAACTTTGGGAGAACTGTAATCATTACGATCTTAAGTCTTAACGTAGGCAGTGATCTTGTTATTTTGTCTATGCTGTGCCCAAGAATATTACGCTTTTTCACCCGCGTGGTGATGGATGATGATGATAATTAAAATTATCCTGTGTTAATCCAGCGCCTCATCTACCTCCATCCCAAATTTCATCAAAATTGGCCCCCTCGTTTGAGCGTGAAAGAGTAACAAATATCCACACATCCATACTCACAAACTTTCGCGTTTATAATATTATTAGGATAGTATTATAGCAATTGCGTTTGACCATGTACATATTATATGACATTTTAGTATAAAGATAGATGGCGTTGGAGAAGATAATAAGGCTACTCGAAATACTAATCCTGCGCATACGTAGTCGCGGGCACCAGCTAGTAACTTATAATAATTTTGCCTATTGTTACTTTTTATTGTTACTGTGTCAATTCTATATTGTATTTAAAATTATCAAACCAATCACATTTTAAAATGAGACTAAGTACGGCCTTGCAATTCAAAGAATTTCCGGTTCGCCTCCTTCTACAAGTTCATCGAAGCTTCTTTTTTATAAATGCCTTAAGTCGAGATATTGGCAAAGATAACTTAACCGTTCTTTTTACATTTTGCCTTAAGGCGTAGATTAACTAGGTGTTCTAAAGCTGTAAGGCTCATATGGTGTTGTTTAGTTAAGCATTTTGAATCGTTATCACATTTGCGTTAACTTAATTGTAATTTATAGTATGTTTGCTTTTAGGTGGGAGAACATATAGTTCGTAGCGATGCACGTCACAAACATATGTCACATCACCATGTTGTAATGCCATGTTAAAATATTCAAATGATGTCAATATTTAAGCAGGACTTATACAGCCGTGTTGACTACACGGCTGTTTCATCAAAGTATTCGTGAGACGCCGTTGAATTAGTGATGTAACAATAATGTGATTCAGAGGTGGCAAGGACTGAGGAAATTATGAATGTATTTGTTTTATTTCTCTGCCTTCTTATTTGGCAATATTTATTGTTGTAATTTTTCGCAAGACGATCGTAAAGTTTATTTTCTATATTAGTAATTTCATAAAACGACTGGATTTACCAGAAATAGGTTCTATGAGATTCTTATCACATGGTCCACTCCCCGTAACGTCTACTTCCCAAATGTCATTGTGCGAAGTAGGCATTACTCACACGCATAGGTACTCCCATTAATAGTACACAACCCCAGGAGCACTTTGTAAAATGTCCCTTCCGCTATTAAAAAAAGATTATGTGCACGCTCCTGCCCACTGTCTTACTTTACTATATAGTAATTGTCACTAAATCAGTAAAATGTGGTCGAAATAAGATCTAGAATTTAACTTGCACGGTCGCATTAATAGATATATACCGAGTAACAAAGTAGCCTCCCAGATGTAGACACTCCTTTATATTGGTTTATGTGTCTCGGTAGAAGCAGGGACTCTGCGGACAGGAATCATGCTTATAGAAGCTTGTGAAGGCTATATCGTCACTCGCATGACTAACTGTGGTAGCTCATTTTTGTCAATTGTTCAGAGCAAGCGTTTTTCGGCTGCGGCATTTCTAAATTTCAAAATTTTACGTTATTTAGAAACTCAGCTTAAATAATGGTTATAATTTTAATAGACTATTGCTTATACTTTAAGTTCATGTTCTTTATTACCTACTTGTATTTTATTCTAAATAACCATTTTTGTTAATCAAAAGCTATAGGGCACGTTGTGATAACTTTGTTTTTATCAAAATAACTGTCTATTTCCAGTTAGGACTGTTTTATATAGACTAAGTATGGAAATAAATACACAACGTTAATATTTTAATACTATACTTATAAGAAAAAACCTGAAGTTTTCCTTTAAGTAATCAGCATAACAAGGAATCAGTGGGTATTATATCAGACACATTTCTACTAAAATTTGTATTATTATTATTATCATAAATATTATAACGTTTTAGCAGGGACATCAAAATCATAACAATGGAAATTTTCTCACTTATTAAGTATACAATTGATAACAACAATAAATATTTTGTAACAATAATAAAAACTATACATAATCAGCCTTGCTTGGAATACTACTCTCCGAGAACTTGATTCAATACTTTTAATAAACGATAACACATGATTACCAGTTACCTGCTTTAAAAATCATATCAAGTCGTCTCATGTTTGCAAGAGACATGGGTAAAGCCAGTTGACGACACTCAAGAGATAAGACGACAGTATAGCGTCGATCAAAGCAGAAGACAAGATTGTTCAAGTAGGTCGAGATGTTCTATGGGAAGCAGTAGCAGTTCGAGCAAAGACCCAAGAGCCAAGCTGACTCGACATTACACGAAAATATCCGGGAGATCAGCTTCTACGAATTTACGATGGCCTAGAAACAGTATCCTGGAGCATAACGGAAGCTTGGTGGTTTCTAAGTAATTACATAACTATCTCGCTTTTATATCAGCCATGATAATAAGATATTTTCAAAGGTCATCATGATCTATCTCATTCGCAGGTTTAATTAATTCCAGCCTCAGGAAAACAAGCCGGTTTCAGAGAAGGCAATAGTACTATAGACCACAATATGCTGCGCCAAGTTATACAGAAGAACGATGAGTATGATTTGCCTATAGTATGCCTTCTTCTCAATAATCTGCTAAATATATATTTAGCGTTTATGGGCAATGAAGGCCTTTGATTCGATCGAGACGTGTGCTGTGCTTGAGTCTCTCTAGTGGTGCCGTATTGACTATCAGTATAACGAAGTGTTGAAGTTACACACTATCACACTAATATTGTAAAGGCGAAAGTTAGTGAGTGTGTTTTTATGTTGGTTACTTCTTTACCAATTTTGATGAAACTTGGTATGGGAGTAAATGAGGCGTTAGATCAAAGCATAGGATACTTTCCATCATCATTCATCACCACGCGGGTGTAATCGCTATAGCAAGCGCAAGTTTATATTAGCGTGGCTAGGAAACGATTATAGCTGTATAACCATACCACTTACTCGAGACTGTACAATTATTAAAATAACATAATACTAGAAACAGGATTTTCACATGAGTCAAATTTTTTACCGCCTCATGTATAGCACGGTAATTTGAAAGCGTTAAATAGACAAAGAAAAATACAACAAAGCGGCAAAGACATGCCGTTTACTCTTCACTTAATTACCTATCTGCGTTCATCAAGATGATCGTGGGAATCTTTCCGATCCCTGCACGGATGCTTCACGCACTTTCTGAACTTTATATTACAAATCTATATAAAAATTAACCTCTATTTCGCCTGGTCCTTCTATGACTTGAGAATGGATGGAATGGAAAAATCTCGCTAATTATTTTTATTGTTGTGTTAATTACTGTCAGGAGAAGGTTCTTATAAAAGACAAATCAAGAAAAGATGAGGGTTATGGCTATTACGCGAACAAAGTCGCGGGCAGTCGCTAGTTTAATATAAAAAAATTAACCTCTACTTCTCCTGGTCACGCTATAACTTGAGAACGACTTTACCGATTTCATTCATATTTTGTTAAATGTGTTCTAATACTTCGTAGAAGGTTCTTACTTAAAAAAAGAAAAGATGAGAGGTTATGGCGAGACCTAAGGCCGAGTCTACTACGCGAACGAAGTCGCGGGCAGTCGCTAGTCTATGTATATAAAATATCTATTTACCAAAAAATGGTACCGACTTCAACACCAAAAAGTGTGAAATAACTTGTTGAAATCGGTACCATGATAGTTCAAAAGTAGGTAGCTACTTACCTATTTTCACAATATAGTGCACATGGTACCAACTTCTACAAGTTATTTCACACTTTAAATAGGTGCCATTTTTTGATAAAAAAACAATCTTGTTTTTTAGTGACCCTTACGGGATCGATTGTAAATGATTATATCATCAAGATAAATCAACACTTTTCAGTTTTTAGAGTGTAAGTCAAAAACTGCTTGACTGAATTTGATGAAATTTAAATGAAACTACCTCGGAAATATATACTCTACCGAACAAAAAATGAATTTTGAGAATTGGTCCACTGATCCGGGAGAAATCGGCTAGCACACACATAAAAAAAACACACGAACGTATAACCTCTTCCTTTTTTGAAGTCGGTTAAAAATGAACCCCTATTTCTTCTGGTCACGCTATAACTTGAGAACGGCTTTACCGATATCATTTATCTTTTTTTTTAAATGTTTTCTAACACTTCGTAGAAGGTTTTTACATTTTATTAGGTCGGGATAAAAATAATACAAAATATAAGTTGTTTAATACGTTGCAAGATGTTTAATTTCAATGTTGGTATAAGCATCGCGAAAGCCTAAGAAGTTATTTATTTTATTAATTATTTAAGTAGTCTGTTAATATTGTTTAAATGTTTGTAAATGTAGGCAGGTAGCTAGTCAAAACATTGGCTAATGAAAACACTTTTTTAAAAACTAAGATTAAAACTAGGTGTTGCCTATTCGGAGGTTGGTTTAATAATGAGAATAAAGATAAATCTTATCAGCTAATTTAACCTACCGTGGGATAACGGAAAGTCATGGTCAGAATTTCATGTAACTGCTACATAATACTGCAGCTGCTGCTGAGCAAGCCCTCTAGTCAAGCATGTAAGGGCGAGGGGGAAGTATAACTACGTACCAAACTCATATTTTCAAAACAGCATTCATAGGATTCTACTAATAAATTCATCATACAATTGAAAGAGAACTAACATATAAGAACATGTCGGATCATGCTTAAAATACTAAGCTACTACAAGACCTGCAGACGGTATTACTTATCAAATATTCAGGAGTAAGTCATGCCAACATTACAAATACTGATTACTGATATACGTATGTTTCATGTAGTGGAATCAAGAAACAATGTTTTGTGGCATTTTTTCTAAGGTCAATGACTTTGGACGTGTATTTCGTAAACGGAACACCTCATAAACAAGTGATGCACAAAAAGTTACCTTCTAACCATATTCTATGATACCCCACACGTGGGAGTGCAGTAAAGAATAACATGTTCAATCCCCATTTCTCATGTATGAATGTCACCCCTACCCTAAAACACATAATTATGATTTTATTACACTTATACTTTGATATATATATTGGAACATTTGTTTTTATTTTTAATTTGTTATTTTTTTCTCGCACTGAGTGCGAGGCTAAACGCAATGGATGTGGTTGAAACTATAGTCGGAAAGATCTAACTTTTTTACGTGAGTGAATCCCGTTTTTCGTATTAAAAATGTGTACAAACCACGCTAGTTTTCATAAGGAACATTTGTTGTGCAACATCATATTATATGTATGTATTATATCAACTATAGCTGCGCCCCGTGATTACGACCGAATGGTGATGGATGATGAAAAGTATCCTGTTTAATCCAGCGCTTTATCTACCTCCATACCAAATTTCATTAAAATTGGCCCTGCCGTTTGAGTGTGAAAGAGTAACACACATCCATACATACAAACTTTCGCCTTTTAAATATTGGTATGATTAGACAATCAGAGAAACGGACCGACACATAATGTTCTTTGTTGTATCTACATACGGAACCCTAAAAGCGAACTTTCTTCGTAAAAGTATTTACCCTATTTTTATCACGTCCATGTATATTACGTGTTTTTAATTCCTGATGCATAAAAATCATTATGGTTATTAAGCTATTGCATAGCTTCTATCGCGGGCCTTGAGCGTGGAGACCGAATCCAGAAATTCCGTAACGAAGATAACCTAACACCCCCCACTCCGACTTCATCTATCGATGAATAGCAGAACTTTTAATGACTTTTTGAAATATCACGCTTGTCTCTTTAGTTCAGCAACTCGCTTCTAGATGGCATTGGCTAAAGAATTATAATTGCATAAATTGATTTGGCATCTATCGATGAATAGCAGAACTTTTAATGACTTTTTGAAATATCACGCTTGTCTCTTTAGTTCAGCAACTCTCCTTTAGATGGCATTGGTTAAATAATTATAATTGCATAAGTTGATAAAAACAGCTATGCAATAGCTTTACCGCGGCAGTCTCCGAGTGCCACACGTCTTTTTTTTTATTTTTCTGCACATGTAGTAGTGGAGTGACTTGATTTCTTTATCTTGATCGAATTATCATTATTATAAGTATAACAATTTGTCAATCAGTTGTTACAGAAGATTTCATGGGAATTCATGAAAATTCTAGAACATGCCTACCTATTTGGTCTCACCACAAATAATTAAAACTACGAGAATACCTGTCTTATGTGCCTAATAGAGGTCGGACCTACTGTCATCGTATACTTTAGTCGACTTTTACGACATCCATGTGAAAGAACTTACAAGTCTAGCTCAAAACTGTTCAGTTTACTTCAAATATTTTTTGTAAGGTGGATAGATGATTTTGTACTTAAGTTTCTATTTTGCAAATAGCAATAGTCGCCTTTGGCCAATATAAATCAGCCTTGTTCGGTTGAATGTGTTTTCCTTTGCCATAGGTCGATTCTTCGATTTTTGTTCGCGGAATAAATTGCGTAGGTATGCGAGATGAATATTTATCGAAGACGTATTCTAAACTATATTAACCTCTGGCATTGTAATAATATTAATACCTAATGAAGGTAAGGTGTTGCCTTGGGAAGCATTTCTTTTGTGTTATTTCTTTTTGATACAGAGTTCTTTTTACCAATAAAATTACGCCTACTACTTTTACTATTATAGAGTTTTATTTTATTAGAAATAGGAAAAGTAGCTTTGTGTAATCTTATATCACACTCTATCTGTCATGATATGCGCGGGCGTGGCACATAGGTCATCAGTCATGGAACTATCCTATCACGAAAATGTGCGTAAATGTAATGTAATAGTATCATTGACGTATACTGTACAAACTTTTATCTAGTCTAACTTTGACACAGATAACTCACAGTTTCAACTGTACTTTTTTCAACTTTGTTTCAACGATACCATTATGTTACACTTAGGGTAGGTAGGTTCGCAACTTTTCGCGCTAGGCCTCTACAGTTGCCCACTAAGTTCGTGTCCCTTTATGAGCAAAATCAATCGCGTCGTTTTCAAACTCAAACTCAAACTCAAAATCATTTATTCAATTTAGGCATCAAAGAAGCACTTATGAACGTCAATTTTTCATTATAATGTACTTTAAAGCCTACCGCCGCGTTCCAAAATACATAGAGCCAACCGAGAAGAAGCGGCAAGAAACTCGGGGCCATTCTTTTTATATAGATTTTTTTACAATGTTTTTACTTAGGTACTACAAATATTAGCTCCAGTGTGTTGCCTTACAAAAGAGAACATAATAATGGTATCAGTAGGGCAAGACACGCTACACTTTGACATCTTAGTACACGAGTAGATAGATCCTGGAGTGATCAGTCCCAAGCTGTTTTATCCTCCAAGTAACGTTCACACAGCCGTTCCCTTTACTTTCAATTCAAGCCTACAACCATCGTGAGCGAGCTCTTTACGTTATCGATGACGTCATCGATTAACGCTCACGTCGCGACCACAACTCTCACCGAATAAAGATGGATTTTTGCGGTCGATTCGAACTGTCACTGTCATATTATCAAATATGTAATATAATGCCGTGGTCCGTTTTGCGATAATTTTGCTCACAGTGCTATCGTCTAACAAAGCTGGTCCGAGACAAATATCGCGATTTTGACAGCTCGTGGCACTGTAAGCGTGTTGTTAATTCGGACCAGAGTTGTAGCAATAACGAAACATTAAAATATCGTGCATAGTGTGAAGGTTAACTATGTGGTGTGTGAATTAAATAGAAATAATGGAATGGATGGACCGACTTTTACAACTTTTACATCAAAAAGAAGGGACACCAGTAAATACATTGTAGAAATAAACAAACACCTGTCACTTTTGACAGAACGCTCACGACGATTATGGTGTAGAGCATGGTTCATGTAATCCTCAATATGGCGGCAGTTAAGACGTCATCGATGACGTAGCGTGGGCCATCGTAATCACGCTCACGGTGAAAGGGACCGGCTGTTATCGCGCTAATAGCGATTATGGCTCAATTGGGACCGTACTGTAAGGTTCATTTGATATTTGACACAAAATTTGGCGCGAATTTTGTGACTGCGTGAGAGTTCCATTCGGATTGAGCATTAAGGCGCGGTCCAATCCTAATTTTAAAACAATTTTTGATGCTTTACATAAGGTTGAGAATTGCTTATCAGATTGGACGTTGTAATGCAATTGAATACGTCTTAATACTTTTTATATGTATTTCGAACAATCAAATGATTAGGACAGATAGATCCGGCAAACCGGGGCGCAACAAACGTAAGCATTGACGGTGCTTACTGGAACTACCCGTAGTTGCTCGTATTTTTCGTCACTTCATATTGACGTATGGTTTTTCTATTTAAAGGTCTGTAGTAGAGTAGGTACCATAAGGAAACCTTAAGATATGAGATCGTTTTGTGCGTTCTAATCGTTTATAACCTAATATTGTCCATAGGTATAGGACTTACTTATTATAAATAACTAGCGTCTGCCCGCGACTTCATTTGCGTAGTAGGCTCGATATTTGTTTCATAAGATTCTTCTCCTGATAATAGTTACACAACAAAAAAAGAATTAGCGAGATTGTTCCATCCGTTCAAGTTATAACGTAACTTAGGAAAAATAGGGGTTCATTTATATATATATAAGTAGATGTAAGTCCATAGATAATGTAACAAGATAAAAAATTAGAGTACTTACTTGAATATTTTTTCACTGCCCGCTGATGTTTTTCGTCACTGCAAACTTGAACCTAATGAAATGAAAGTATTGTACGTACCTAACCTACGTCACTTTTATCAGGTGTACCATTTGCGCAATATGGTCCACCAACGTAACTTACAAATATGCCTCTCTAGCAATTTGTACACGAATTCAGAAGCGATGCTAGCCAAGAGGTAATAAAAGTGGGCAGCCAATCCGACGGGCTGACCCCTACCTCAGGTTTGAGCTCATGTCGAAATCTACAGCATGGTTGTATGGAAATGTTTGATGCCCGCATGTCTACCTACCATGCCCGCAACATAAAAAAATTGTCGCTAAACACTACAAATTGTGTCCGGCAGCTGTCTTCAGTCGCCATTCGAGACCTAGTGTGACTGACCTTCAAATGCGATAGTAGTCTATACTAGTCTATCAAATACAAAAATACTATACAACGTGGGAATTTATCATCTTTCAATCGTCGTGAACTGTCTCTTATTTAGAAGTACGTCTGCAAATACTTTGAAACCCTATACTAAGCTCGTTTAAAAAGCTCTGGCAAAATGTAGATCTGGTTTGTAATCTAGTTGTTACTTCTTTCCAGCTGTCTGAGGAAGTGGCGAGAAAGCAGAGTGAATACCAAAAATGTCTGGAGTCATACAAACAGATGAGGACGAAGTTCGAGGAGAACTACCTAAAATGTAAGTGTAAGTTTACGTTTAGTGTCCTGTTAAGCATGCGTAGGTATTTGTATTGTAACAGGAAACTTCGTCATGCTCTAGTGCAGACGACGTTTGAGGATAAGTCGGCTATACAGGCTAGGTGCCTTAATGGAAATGTGTGTTATGTTAGCGGTTTTATTTTCCCATTAAGGTACTATAAAAGCTTCTTGAAAAACTAGATATCTTTAATAAATACACATTATAACATCATAAAAAACTACTGTTTCATCATATTTTAAATTCCTAAACGTTAATATCGTTCACACTCCCGCACAAGGAGTCGCTGTGTTGCGGAATGGACACACATTCGCACATTACAAACCTCAAAGACTCCATAACAAACGTTACTTTCTCATCACCCAAACATTTGCCCTGGCGAGGGAGAGAACCTGAGCGAACCCCCAAGGCAGGGTCAGTAGCAACTAGACTAAAGACTAAAGCTAAAAGGGTCAAAAGAAATATATATATCTGAAAAACAAAATTGCATCTAAAATAGCATTCACAATATAAAAAAATATTGTATGACATGTGCGTGAGAGCACATGTCATACTCCTCTATCTATCGAAATACAGTTCGCAATACATTTATTGTAAGAAAAAAATTGTAGTTATTGACTTTGTCTTTTCTTCTTTTTACTTTTCCTGAAATCAGAGTATGACCTAGGCTCCGTTTTTAGTATCGAGTGCTCTTTTGTTCCTCTTGCTCATGTTAAAACTCAAATGCTGCTATCTCTTAATTTTAGCTGCTGTCAGCGTCTTAAAACACGAGTAGTACTGTAGGTCAACCTAGACACTTGTATCGTAGTAGAGCATTTTCTTGTTCTCCGACGAGGACGAAGTTTGAGGAGAACTGTGGACGTACCTAATAGTACCACCATCCATAAGTACCATAACGCAAACTTACGAGTTTAGGTATTCCACAATGAAGTTTAGTAGTGAATCTCTACAGGAGTGGAGATTTTACAGTAAACCATAAACTGATTCACTCTCATCAGCCGTGCGATTTTGTAATGATTCGTCGACGAGCTCACCCATGTCAAATACTTTGAGATATCGCCCTTGTACATAATAAGGTTGCTTTTCCAACGTTTCTTGTCATCTCTTCATTTGTTTTACGGATGTTGTCAAAGATGCAACATTGTTTGCTCTTAGTTAATCGCACGGCTGTACTCAAGCCTATTAGATTCACTACTGATCGAACTTCTGGAATACTACGGTCCTTAGGTTCTGAAGCATGCGTAATATTGGTAGACAAACCTATTACTACACCAGTAGGGTTTCCAAATGAAAAAGTCAAAAGTGGATTTCCATCACTATACTCGTATTAAATATTAATATAGGTTTCCCTTAACAATAATTTAAGAATTATACTACTATACTAATTATACTGTAAGAATTACATGGGTGTCTTAAATTTATCGGAATTTTGGCAAAGGGAGCAGGGTTTCTGTAGCTTATTTGGCTAACTAGACCATTGGGACCTACAACCCAGGTCCACACCGCTTGTTAGGGTACTGTCTGGGGTTGATCATGCTGTTTGATCTAAATAAGTTTTGTTTATAAGTATAATCAGGATTTAAATTATCCTCGCACATTTTCAGGTCCAACCAGTAGAGGAGGCAGAAAGCTGGATGAGACAAGAGACAAGTATGGGAAAGCCTGTAGAAGACTGCACCGGGCGCATAACGAATATGTCTTACTGCTGGCCGAGGCTACTGAATGTGAACGTGCGCTAAGGACAGCAGCACTACCAACGTTACTGGACCAGCAAAGGCGGCAGGGGGAAGCCACGGCATCCTCGTGGTGAGTGCATTTCTTCGTGTAGCACAAGCCTTATACTTTCAATGCTAAAAAGTGTTGAACTCATGGACGCTGATGACGACAACCCTATACAGATCTTAGTAGATTAACAGAATCGACTGATAAAAGCTCAGTAACGTCATGCTGATGATACGCTACCGACAGTTTTGGACAAGCAGGAGGCAGCCGGTCATCTAAGCTTGCTGAGTTCACTACTTTGATTCGTAACTGACTGTGAAATTTTGAAATAAGCTTTTCGTGATGCATATGTTAAGAATATGTCATTCCAAGGCATTGTCTTCGACGAATTCTGCCTCACGGGCCGGCCACTAATTAGTTTTCTGCTAAGTCGTAATAGGCAATCGATTTGGGTAGCTTAAACAGACTCTCTAAAAGTAAGCACCGTGTCGAATGGAATTTGATGATGATGCTTATCATGGACACGTACACACAAACCACTAGAATTGTCTAATTAACTTGTTATTTCCAGGAAAGGCATCCTTCTCGAGGTAGTGCAGCGGGGAGACTTCAGCACTGAAAAATTTAAAGAAATCCAAACCAAAATTGAAACCACAGTTCAAAATTTAAGGCCTCAAGACGAATACAAAGAGTTTATAGAAAAGTACAAGTGAGTACAAAACTCCTGTTTTCAGTAAATACTTAGCCGTATGCTGTATGAGTATAACATTGTCCCTTCCACTTCAAATAACAAAGTTTGTAAGTGTGTATGTTGGTCACTTTAACCGATGTCAAAAAAGAGGAGGTTCTATGTGCCACTCTATGTATTTTCACCGAAATCTTCCCCATTTTTCGACCGATTCTCAAAAAGCTTTTATTATTTTTTCAAACTAATACGGTATAATAGATTACATTGAAATTTAGCACCAAGCATTGGCATAGGTTACATTCAAAATGTGGGATAGTCACGTGAGTTGAAAGCCGCGAGTTGCAGCTACTGCAGTATAAATTGTGTTTTGGGACATATATGATGATATTTATACTGACATTTCCTCTTTATTTATTTACCTACAGTTTAATTACCTTGTCTATTAAAGTTAATTCTAAGTATTGGCTTAATTTCCTGTTCAAATAATTAGATTTTAATTACACCACAAAACTGACCTAAACATGTTATAGAAAACCACTAAGTAGGTAGGCAATATACTTACCTACATTTTAAAGATCACAAATACCGTTTAGTACCTAAAGGAAAGTCAGAAATTACAAGAAAACAGAAATTTGTTTTAAGGAACCATGGCGTCGATTTTGCGATTCATACATTGCATTAAAATTTTCATATTACGTTTTTTTTATAATGGTTCATCAAAGTGACTCCCTCTCGCCTGATGGAAAGCGAATATGGAATCAAGAAGCAATGACCATTAGTGCAGCCGTAAGCTGCACTAATCGCCACCCCTATGATGACCTGACAGATGCTTATTCACGCCCCGCTTGAAAGACCCAGGGTCATAGCTGCGAGGAAATACGTATGCCGGCAAAGCATTCCACAGTTTACTTACACGACAGAGGTAGGAACTGCTAAACTTCTTGGTTCGTGGTAAGAAATTTTCAACAGTATATGGATGCAATGCTAGACCGGAACGAATAGTTCGGGATCGTAATGGTGAGGAAGGAATAAAATTAAAAAGCTCTTCAGAACGTTCGCCATGAAACTACCGGTAAAAAACGCTTAGAGAAGCTATAGTTCTACGCATTCGTATGGGTTCTAGGTGTTGAGTGACTTCATTCACGTATAAAAGAGTAAAGTGTGAACTATATTTTTTTGCTCAGATCACCCCCCTCAACGCCAGTGACGTTTACTTTCGACGAGAGCCTCGTCGAGGACACCAGCGGGAAGCTGCAGCCGAACCAACTAACCGTCGACAACCTCACTGTGGAATGGCTGAAGGAAAAACTCACAGAACTTGAGTCTACTCTGCAGGACAATCGGGAAAAACAGACGGCGCTGCAAGGACCGGAGATTATCGGAAATGGCGTGTGTAAAAACAATAACACCGGAATTGCGAATGGAGTTAATGGCATCGATAGGTAAGAGATCAATTTTACGAATGTTTTCCCGATTTCCTTTCCAGTCCAAAGAATTTTCTTTCTAATGCCGTTTTTATCTGGGACACTTTTGTCTAGTAACTTCTTAATAACTGGGCATGTTGTTTTCACCAATAATGGTTAATAATAGGTAGTCATCTTGTATTCGACCCCGATATCATTAGTAAACAATGCTTACGCAAACCATTTCTTGTTCTACAATTTCCTTTTAAAACCACAAGTCTCTGAGTCATAATAGGCAAGTCATCTTTTGCAGTTGCTTTATTTTGTTTTCGTTTATCGATAGGTTCCAAAAAGTCTGTTTTGTATGAGACACCAACCACTTAGTCTACATTGTTTCCTTAATTATTGGAAGTGTTTGATGTTTTATTAACCTTAATTTACTCAGGCACTCACCGCCACCGATACCCGTGACTACATCAGAACCATTCAAGTTACTTGAGCTTCGAGTAGCGGAACGCAAGTGTGCCAAACAAGCTGAGATGATTAGGTCAGCCCTGCAAGAGCTTGGTTGCGAAGAGGCGCCCAGTGGCTGTCCAGACCTTTCGAACGAAACCGTCGGTGTGGACAGCTTAGACGGAAGCTCGCCTGACCATCAGGTACCCACGAATTGAGAACAGCTTCATTAAATTTATTAGAGCTTTTATTATACGTGTTCTAAGTTTCTATTCAATTACCAATCTGGTTCAATCACGGCTTGAGAGCCAAAATTATTTACTAGTAGTTGAGTAGTGAACTAGGATTTTTTCTGGGTTCGGTATAGACATGAAAACTGTAATCCATTATCAGGATCGGTCGTCATCGATTGGTTCAAAAGCATCAATGGACACGTTGCGGTTGCACCTTCATTCAGTTATCCCTCCGAAGCCGTTCTTCAGATTCTTCACGAGACCTTTCCGACGTAAATCAGCCCCATCCAGCCCCGCCTTGCCACCAAAGACGTACCGAAGTAGCAGCGTGGGGCCTACAGACTCGGTAAAAGTCCTGACTCTCCGCAAGAAACGGATCAGAGTCTTGAAGCGACGCTTGCGTAAACGTATGGATGTCTATGTGAAATGTCGTGTGCAGCATAAAACATTGTTCAAGAAAAGGAGAAAGCCCCATGTCGCTCTTGAAAGTTATTCTAACAGTGTGGTGAGTGCCACTAACCGAAGATTAAAACTCCCACGCATGGCATGGTCTCTGCATGAAGCGCTAACCACGTGGCACTTTAGGAACGTAATTTATTCGTTCGAACTCTTCATTTAGAACGTGTCAGTGCTATATTTAGCGCAAGTTTTAGCGTCACTGCACCACGCGAACTTCAGACGGGAACAAGCTTTCATATAAAATTAAAATAGCACCGGCTTCTTCTAAAACTCAATTCAAAATCAAGGTGACGCCGCTTGGGCCATTCCAGAAATGTATCGGTGTTTACGCCTCGTCTGTGTATGCTTCGGTTGCGATACACGCGTCAAGCTCATTCTGTTTTTTGTGGTATTTCCTTCGAGTGGAGAAATAAAATAGTAATAAAGTAGCGATCATGTGTTCCGTGGACTTTTAAGAGATTTTGTGTTTGAAATATGGATCCTTTCGCCATGTACATTACACATGCCGAATTGCCGCCTCCAGTCGTGGTTCCTCGGAGGAAGAAGCGATTGAAGCAGCTGCAACTTGAACTCGAACAGGAATGGCAGGAATATGTATGTTGGGCTTTACGTATTACGTGTGTTTATTGTTTAGTTCTAAATTATGTAAGTTAATGTGTCTGCATGCGATGTTGGCATCTAAATCTTGGTAGTGCTTAGTGTGTTTTTAGCACTGACTGCACTTCCTTTACTAAATCCTAAACCTTAGTAAGAGCGGCAGCTGCAGGAGGTTCCTATAAAAGCCCTTTGTGCATCCGCCGCTTGAACTATTACTGTTGTTTTTTTTGCATTAAAATCATTTAATATCTCGTGTTCTTTCGTAACTCGTTCTTTATCGTTTAGGTGAGTGTAAGCGAGACAGAGCGTTCCCTAGTGGAGCAGGAGTGGTTCCACGGAGTTCTCCCTAGAGAAGAGGTAGTGCGTTTGCTGCGGGCCGATGGGGACTACCTGGTGAGGGAGACGACTAGGAATCACGCAAGGCAGCTAGTGCTTTCTGTGTGCTGGGGGCAGCATAAACATTTCATTGTGCAGACCACGCCGGAAGTAAGTAGTTTAATCTAAAATATGAAATTCCTACAATATGCGCTACGTATATCATTGACACTATAATTAGTATGCCATCTAGATATCCAATGTATTATCGCGCATAATCTTTAAAACTTTCAACCGATGTTGATACAGTGTAAATGGCCTCATATCATACATATATATATAAAAAAAACAACAGATGAATTGGTGAGGCTGGGTTCTAAGAGCCATTCTAATTCTTAACCCTAATGTTGAAGCAATGAAGCTATTGAGGAATAATTCGGTGTCGCAATTTTCGGTCCTTTCGAGGCAATTAAGCAGTTCATTGAGAATCTTAAACGTATTGGAAATCGGATGATAAAATATGTTTTGTTGGTTTAATTATGCGGTCATTCTACTGCTAGTACCCACTGCGGGTTCCATTGGGACATCGACTAATAAGTATCCGTTCACATTATTATAGCTGGGAACGGACTGTAGGAGTATTGATACTAATAAGCCTAGTACTGACACTATTTTATTTTCAAGCCTTTGTATACGCGATAACGCAAACCATTCTCTTTTCTGATTGTAACTTACTAGTAGTTTACAATCAGAAACCTACTTGACCCATTTAATGATCAGATCTGCTTACCCAAACTTCTAGGTAGGTACTATATACTTCCTTTATCAAAAAACTGAACTTTTCCGCCTTCTAGGGACACTATAGGTTTGAAGGCGCCGCGTTTCCTTCGGTGGCCGAGCTCATAGCGTGGCAGAGGACCAGTGGAGTTCCAGTGACAGCTCGGTCCGGGGCATTACTGCGGAGGGCAGTGCCCAGAGAAAATTGGGAACTAAACAACGATGATGTGCAGTTGTTGGATAAAATTGGCAGGGTATGTAGTATCTTAAACTGTGTCATCGAATAGGTACTCCTTACAGCGTCGCTGTTCAGGTTTCATTCGTATCTCTTTTGTTGTTTCCATAAATATGTCCTAAAGGAGGCAAAACCTTCAGGACTAACGGCCCGGGACGTCCCATTCATAAAACTTTTGTTTGTGTAAGTAAACATTAACTCGAGGATAAATCCATTTACATATTAATTAATTTGTATTTATATGATAACTACGTTATAATATAACTCACATTGTTTTGTTTACATAATTTTCCGCATTCTGTGTATAACTGATTTGTTTATGTACAGCTCCTACCAGTTTTACAATAGACCTAAAGCAGATAATGTTAAGACTGTTAATAAATCTCCTTTGACATCTTTTTGCATCAGATATATTTTTGACTTTTATAAATTTTAATCATAACTGGGGATTGTTATATACTTAGTTTTGACTACTAAAATAGGCACATAGGCACCCACATACCCTTTAAACCATAACACAGTAATGCGAACATTACTGCTTCGCGGTAGAAACATGTATGGTGTCGGCACTTCCCCGGAAGAACTCTTTAAACTGCTGGTAACCATCTAGTGGCTGTCTACTGAGCATCTCGCATTCTGGTTCAAGATTAAATAAGTGTTTTAAATGAATAAAGTGATGTTATTCATCCTTCAGGGTAATTTCGGAGACGTTTACAAAGCTCGACTAAAGACTACCGGACAGGAAGTAGCAGTGAAGACATGCCGGGTCGCGTTGCCTGAGGAACAAAAGCGGACCTTTCTACAAGAAGGACGGATATTGAAGCAGTACCAACATCCCAATATAGTGCGCTTAATCGGGATCGCTGTGCAGAAACAGCCGATTATGATCGTCATGGAACTAGTCTCAGGTGTGTGCCTACAATTATTTACTTACTTATACCTAAAACGTTGTCTTGGCCTCCGAGGCTATGATGCGCCGTCGCATTCGATTTGAATTGTCTTTATATTTCAGTAACTACTCCATTTTTCAATACTTAGAATTCTCACAGCCGTCTAAGCGTAATTTTTGCAGGTCTTCCAATGTATGGTGGAAAGTTAGGAAAGAATGAAGGATGAAAGTATTTTCTTTTCACGTGTGGTTCAACGCTCGTACTCGTGAGTGAGTGTGTTTGTAAAATTATTACTTGTTCAGGCTGAACGAATTTAGACGAAATTTGGAAAGAAGATACGAGTAGTTTATATTACCCAGGAATTAAACTTGGCATACTTTTCCAAACCAAAAGCGTACCGTACGTTCTCTAAAGTTACCTAATACTTACGCGAGAAAATAAATCAATTAATTTGAATTTGGAATTCTAAGTACCTACTTAGTATAAAAATACCGATCTTCCCACAAATCAGAATTGAAAATTCGGCTATTTCATAGACAAAGACTAAACTATTATATATTTTACATTATATACATCATACTTCTGTGGTATGTGTATAGGTCGATCACTCAGATGGATGGTGTGTCATTGCAACGTTATTGAGTTTCGTTATAAATATGGAAAGCACGTGGGAAGCGCCAGTCTGCGAATTAGTTTTGCAACCAGTGGAAGCATATTCCAGTATGAGAAGTACATGTGATACAATTATATACGTATTTTTGTGTGTGCTCTAGGGATAGAACTGGGAAATTTTAGAGAAGTTGTTTAGAGAAAATGACACACGTGTTAGTAAAATATAAAATTAAATATTTCAATTATTAGTATAACCATTTTGCATAAAATCGCAACAGTAAAAAAGGCGATTCGGTATAGAACTATGCTAAATGTACTTCCTCGGTTGCATTACATGTACGCTAAGAGAAATAGAGACGGGGGGGGGGGGGGGGGGGGGGGCATTTTAGATGTCTGTATATTCTAATATAAGGAAATTATTCATATTTATCTTATGAACCAAACGTGACAAATAAGTTCTTAAAAAAATGGGGTGTGGCTGACAAGTTTCTCAGAGTCAAAAGTTACACTAATTACAAATCTCGATTCACAGCAAAATAACCTCAAAATGGCGGCGTTACCCCCTCCACCGCGCGCGATGCGTTACTATTCGTTTATCGTAATTACTTTTTTGATTCTGCTCAAATGAGCTATCCGGTGGTATAATTTAATTTTGGATGTAAAGGATAGATTCGAAACAACAACGCCAAACTGTACCTATTCCGCGTTTTTGTTATCTAATGATAAACTTAATGGTTTCCTGGATTGCCCCTGTATGGTAGCCCAATTTAAAGAAGTAAAAATTTTAATATCCCTTTTAGGCGGATCTCTTCTGACATTCCTCCGCACGCGAGCGTCGACTCTTAGCGGGCGATCTCTTCTCGCAATGTGTCGAGACGCGGCCGCCGGCATGCGCTACCTCGAATCTAAGAACTGCATCCATCGAGACCTCGCCGCGAGGAACTGCCTCATCGGGGATGATAACATTGTCAAGATATCAGACTTCGGCATGTCCAGGGAAGAGGAAGAGTACATTGTTTCGGGGGGCATGAAACAGATCCCCATTAAGTGGACCGCGCCGGAGGCTCTCAATTTTGGTGAGTTTATTTATTAGAATTATGTCTAATGCCCATGTTGTGCCTACTCCAATATCAGTTGGGAACTCAGTTCTCGAAGTTGTTGACGAATATATCTATCTACCTGGGACAGACAGTTAAACTAGGAAGGTCCAACTTTGAGAACGAGGTCAATCGTCGAATCCACCTCGGCTGGGCAGTGTTCCGGAAACTTCGCGAAGTATCTTTCAAAAATACCTTAGTGCCTCAAGACAACAGTCTTTGACCAATGTGTGTTACCAGTGATGATATTTGGCACTGAAATGTGGTCTCTTACTATGGGCCTCATAGATAAGCTCAAAGTCGCACGAGCTATGGAAAGGGCTATGCTCAGGGTTTCTCTACGTGATCGAATCAGAAATGAAGAGATTCGTAGACGAACTAAAGTCATCGACATAGCCCAGAAGATAAGCCAGTTGAAGTGGCAGTGGGCAGGCCACATTGCACGCAGAACAGATGGCTGATGGGGCCGAAAGGTTCTAGAGTGGAGACCACGGACCGGCTAGCGCAGCGTAGACTGACGACCTGATAAAGGTAGCAGGACGACGTTGGATGCAGGCCGCTTGCAACCGGTCCTTTTAAAATTTTGTGGGGGAGGCTTATGTTCAACAGTGGACGTCCTACGGCTGAGATGATGATGATGATTAGTAGGTATGTTCTAGAATTTATCCGATAACTACTTATTTATATTCCTATGTATTACTATAAGTTAAGTAGACTAAAGTTTTTAAACCCCTTAAAAAGTAACTCAGACCGATAGTAATTATTATTAATGTTTAAATTATTAAGATGATGATGTTGAACATACTTACGCGCATCTACATAGGTATAGAAATTAACTTAGCGTTTAGTGACGAATTTACACGAGTATGTTCATATAATTCAGTTCATAACACTTATTTAATGTAGAAGTCCTGCGAGCAGCAGACGTCGCGCATAGCACATAGTAATTTTTATCAGCGGTAATTTTTTGCAGTACTCCATAACCTATTATCTCAGAAACCACTTGACCATTTATGCTCATATTCGAAATTCCTCTTTAAAGTTACGTACTTAATGTGTGTACCATATTTTATCAAAATCGGTCAGTAAATAGCGCCGCAGCAAACTTCCCCCCTTTTGAGGAAAAGTTCCCTCCACTCAAAATCGCCGCTGACAAAAAAATTATATAAAATAGTAGAACAAACACACCAAGATTCGTCGAGATTGGTTGAAAAATGAAACTTGTACAGAGGAAAACGTACATACAACCTAACAAACACAGATTAATGTCAATTACGCTCCGCTCGCTTGGTCAACTACATATGATTAGATTACATTAGATTCTTTGAGTCTGGCCTCTGCGACTTGGTTTGAGTGTCGGAACTTTGACAGTATCTGTTACATGATAGTTTCATAAACTGCAGGAGAAATTAAAGTAAACTTTTAGAATATGATCGCTGTTTAGAAGAGATAATCAAACTGTTCCACTCCAGCTCTAAAACACACAAAAACAACATTAATACAATGACTACATATTATTATGACTACAGCCTATGATTTCAATGGTATGGATTTTTTTTTGTTTATTGTTTTACCAAACTGGTCGTAACACAAGACTTATAGTTCTAAAATTAAAGTGCGTTATATAAATCTAGTCTAGAATAAGGTTCTATGGGTGGTTCGCGAAGGATCGCATGAACTGCAATAAAATGTAGCTTTGTGTAAACGGTATCCTCTATACCAAAATGTCATCCAAATCTAAGGAAAAGTGAGTAAAAAATATATACACTTACTACCTTTCGCATATAATATATAGGCTTTTGTGGAGTGAATTATAAACATTATATAATATTGGCAGGCAAATACACGTCGTTGTGCGATGTGTGGAGCTACGGGGTGCTGATGTGGGAGATATTCTCTAAGGGTGATACCCCCTACGCCGGGATGAGCAACTCGAGAGCCAGGGAGAAAATAGACACAGGTAAGTTCATAACTACATTATACCTACTTATAGACTGTCAATGTAGATTTTAAATTGTATGTAAATGATACACCAAATTCAGTTTACACTACACCAAATAAACTGAATTTAAAGTCCCAAATTTAGATATAAAGTTTGATCATGATAAAATGTCAATACTTGTGTGTACTAAAATAAGATCATTACATATTTGGATTTAGTTTATGTATAGCTTCATAGGTAATGCGACACAACGGTGTCCTGAAGTCAATGGTTCAAATTTCACTAACAGCCAAATTTCCCCCCAACCTAATATTGCACAAAAGTCATTGCCTTGCATGCGTAAATAATCCTAAACTAATATAAATGCGAAAGTGAGTTTGTTACGCTTTCACGCATAAACGGCTGCACGGATCGCAATGAAATTAGGCAAGGAGATAGATTATACCCCGGGAAAGAACATAGGACTGTTCATCATCATCCATCACTACGCGGGTAAAACCGCTAAGCGCAGTTAGTTAGAAACAAAATGCCTTAACTTATTTAAACGCTGGATGTTGATGTACAGAGAACTAAACGAAATCTTTTTGCCAGGATATCGCATGCCGGCACCAGAAGGCTGTTCCGAAGATGTGTACGCACTGATGCTGCGCTGCTGGGAGTATGAGCCAGATAAGAGGCCGCCGTTCCAACAGGTCTACACACTCATAGACAATATTTACAACAGATAACACTGCGATTGAACAGGATATGACGTCGGAGACCATAGACGAGAAGTGATGCGCCACAGAGTAGTTAAAATTTATATTTAAAAGTAAAAGGAGTTGAAAGAAGGTTCCAATACGATTTGCCCTTGTTTCTATTCTGAGAAGTGCGTCAGTATTAACATGAATATCAATGAATTTCACATTTTAACTAAGGTGCTGAAGCAGAATAATTTGGATTACGATTTATCCGCATGACTCGAAGAAAATTAATAGTGTCTAACGATGGTTGAGGAAAAAAACACGCTGGTGGTTCATTCAATGGTCAGTTTCTACGACAAAAACATTTAGCAGTTAAAGAAAATCAATCCTTTACTAAACCTGTAAAATGATTAACTGTATACGAAGTAAGTCCTTTCCATTTATAAAACCTTGTGTCTCGTACTACCTTTAATATGAAATTATGCAGTTGATTACCTTATAACATAACGACTAAGTTCTTATAATATTATCTATGTAGTGTGAATTTGAAGTATTATAAAGTGTATAAAAGTACATAATATAACATGTCTGTATTGTATGATATATAATTGAGTACACATAGAGGAAGAATGTGAATGTTTATATATTCGTGAATTTTGTAACTTGTTGTTTAGTATTGTTGGAATGCGTCACCAACGTAGTGTTGATCTCTTTCAAATGGTACTTTTTAGCAAGTAGGTTCGTAGTAAAGTATTATATATTGTGACTTTGTTTATTCAACCAGTACAATATTACTTTAACAGTATATGTGTGTGTATATCGATGTATTTTTTATAATATTTTAACCCCCAGTTTCTAGAAAGTTTGTCAAAGCCTCGATTAATTGACCAACTAAATACTAAAATCTCATTGGTCAATGGTATTCTAGGACGCGATATGTGACCAATCATCGGTCATTATTCCGTCTGTTAGGTGATCAAACTTTGGCAAACGTTCCAGAAACTGGAGGTAAATGTGAGAGAAGATTTATTATTATTGTGAACATCTTAATTTTATAATGTGTATTTTATTATTTAAATTTGTCTAAAATTTTATATTATGTATGTTTATTTGTATTTCTCAAATATCGTGTTAATGATTCATTTATGAAAATTGTATTGTGTTTGAATAGTTGATACACACCGTGGCAATATCAAATATATGTTTTTGTGCTTCCAATCCAAGGATATTAATGACATCATTATTAAAATTTTAATATTTGTGTTAACATATTATTATGTATCATTATATAGCATTAGTTGCCTAGCGTATGTATATCCATGAATATGTTGATTAAATGTAACACAAAGTGAGATATCAAAATGTTAAAAAGGTTTCCTTAGTATTAAGCCCATAAAATCGTAAGGTCTTAAAGTTATTGTAAATAAATAATTTTTCGTACATATTAAAGTGCCAGACAATTTTGGAATTACTTACGAATTCTCTTTTTAAAGTCCTTTAACAATTGAATACCTATACTGTTGCTCAAACCCTCATGTTAAGTTCATGATCAGCGATGATTTCCCTTTATACGTGGACTCGTATAGTTATTCATTTGCCATGCCTCAAGCTATTAAGTAATCATTTAAAGTTGCTTCAAGACGATTTTTATAAGTATTCAGTGTTAAATAACAGTATTTTAAGTCTATCATTAACTTGTCAGCATCAGGACAAAAAATAACAATGGATTTATGAATGAACCTTGCCTCTAAAGAGGGTTGCTGATCCCAACAGATTAAGCCACACGTAAGGTGGCGATACGTGTACTGATTACTTAAACTATCACCAAGACAAGATTTCAAACGGTATCTCTATTTAGTCATAATTTTAGTAATACTTAAAGGTCTCTAAGTGCGACTGTAAGCCATAAGTACTAAGTAATAAATAAAGTCGGAGATTTACTAAAGTCTAGTGAACAAAAGGAGAGATTATTCCTTCCTCAAAGGCCGACAACGCATCCTCGAGACCGTGTTGCGGATGTCCGTGGGCGACGGTGATCACTAACCATGAGGTGAGCCGCCTAACGTGTCGTTCACAGCCAACAGTACAAACTGTCATTTATCTAGGACAACTGTGACACAGATAGCTCATAGTTTGTACGCCGAAGCGTGATTCGGTGACGCTTACGATACGAATACTTTTACGCGAACTTTTACCGTTTGTGCTACGGCCTCTGTATTTGTGATAGAAGTTGTTGCAACGTCTCACACTACTACTACTACTACAACATACCACTATACCTATTTCTACTAATACTACTGTTGGTATGGATATTAGTTAAATTTTCATTTCGCAGCACTGACTCTGACGTCACATTACCCGCACAAGCTTGTTAATGTGTTGCTGTTCATCTTGTGTGTTCTCTTAGAGCACCAGCTGATGGTGCGATGTCTACATGGTTTTAATTGATACATTGCAAAACTACAAAATATACTTTTATTTACAATTGTATACTTAGATATTTATAAATACAATTTAATCAATTCATCACTCACAGCCGACGGCGTCAGGACACCAATATCAGTGAAGAGCAAAGTTATATACACAGGGGGAGTGTAGTCTACTATAGGATGTTCCTTTGTCAAATCTTTGCTGGATTTGAGCACGCTGGAGAGGTATTTGAACTCGTTGGGAAGGTCTTGCTGATTCAGTGGATATATCCTGGCGAACTTGAAGCTCTCTGTCAGCACCAATACGGGCTTCTTGAGTTCTAGTGCTGCCATTCCTAAGGCGTACGTGCCAATCTGTGAAAGAACAGAAATCATTCGTTTATTTATAAGTTATATATTACTAGCGCCTGCCCGCGACTTCGTTTGCGTAGTAGGCTCGGCATTCGGCCTCACCATAACTTCCCATCTATTCTTGGTTTTTCTTTCATAAGAACTTTCTCCTAACAATGATTGACACAACAAAAAATAAATTAGCGAGATTGTTTCATCTGTTCTCAAGTTATAGCGTGACCAGGAGAAATAGGGGTTCATTTTTATAAATATACATTGTTATAAACATAACACACACTGCAATACAGCTGCAAATACAATAACAGTTTATCAAAAATACCCCTGATTCAGAATCGAAACAGTTGTGAGAGCATGTATCGTCGGTTCGATAAACTTGTCACGTCGATTAAACTATTTTATTCAACGTACTTTGTCTCTGACATGACCCCGGACGTTATATCGCGGGCTGTCTTTTGTCAATAATGACTGAGTAAAGAGTTTCAACGTTTACACAAGGAGTTTACTATCAAATTTTGTCCTCAACTATCCATACTCAACGTAACAACAACCCGTGCTCGCAGTGCTGAATTGTCTAGGTTGTCTCGCTTCGCTTGTCGTCGCACCTATCGTGAGTTTACTCTGACTAGATACTGCGCTGCGTTGTGGCAGTAGTTATGGAGAGGGCTCACACCGAGACGCGCCGACGCAACATAGTGCATCCCGCCCCCCGCAGTGCTAAACGAGACGTCACAGACGCGGGCGTCCCGAAAACTCCTTGAAAAAGACCACCGAATGTGGTCCTAACCGATAAATATTACGTGAGTGAAGTATTTCTAAGTAAAAAAGGCTATTATTATTATTACACTCTTAGTCGTAACTTACTTTGTTAATAATGCCCCCGCTCTCTGTGACTCCCTCGGCGCCAATCATGACGAAGTCCACCTGCTCCATGATGTACCCTACGGCGGAGTCCAGGATCAACGTGGCGTCGATACCCGCCTCACACAGCTGTCGGTGCATACGCTCTCTACAATACAAACCATTATTATTAATACCTTTGCCTGCAGTTCCAGGAATTCCGTTGTTTAATGGCCCTCGGTGGCCACTACACAAAAGGCCATCTGGAAACGGCAGCCGAGTGTTTAATATAGGTAAATTGTAACTTAACTTAACTTAATCGTAATCAAAATTCACGGCCATCATCATTGTCAACCAGTCGGTTGAAACAGAACAAAGAAATTAGGTTCGCAATTCTGCAGTATTTTTGTATGTATGTCCTCTAAACTTTTTACTTAGGGAACCGATTTTAATGATTCTTTTATTTGAAAGGTGGTGCTTCCCATTATTGGTTCAATTTGATCAAGATCTGACCACTTATTTGTTGATAAACTTATTTTAAACATCGAGTATAGAATGAAAGTAGGTTTAAATATTTTTTTGTTGTTAGTATCAAAAAAATGGAATTAGCGAAAGCAAAACTGATTGCAAATACTTCCGCATTAAGCCGAGTGACATCCGTGAACAGAACATGATCTACTGGCCATGTGTACTGTGGGTGAAATAAATTGAAAATTGACAAGGCAATAGTCTTTCTAGGTATTAGCATAGACTCTAAATTACAATGGGGTCCTCATATTGATGCACTATCTGGAAGACTGAGCTCAGCTGCATATGCGGTTCATAAAATTAGGCAATTGACAGATATAGCTACTGCTCGACTGGTCTACTTTGCTTACTTCCACAGCATAATGTCATATGGTATCCTGCTGTGGGGGTCAGCGGCGGACATAGAGACAGTTTTTATATTGCAAAAGCGGGCAGTTCGAGCCATCTACGAAATGGGTCCCCGCGAATCCTTAAGACAAATGTTCAAAGAAATTAACATATTAACTCTTCCATCTTTGTATATCCTAGAAAATATAATGTACGTTCGTAAAAATATAAAGAAGTTTAGAATAAATAGTGATATGCATAATATTAATACTAGAAATAAGGATAGGATAGCTGTATCTAAATTTAGACTCACGAAAACTAAAAATAAGTCCTTCTTAGGCAATTGTGTACGTTTCTATAATAAAATCCCGAAAGACATTGCTGAGCTCACTGAAGGGAAATTCAAGTTACGTGTCAAAAATATACTAATGAAAAAAGCCTATTATAAATTGAGTCACTACTTAGAAGACAAAGATGCCTGGAAGCTTTCCACTTCTGCCTAGTAGCCAACTATTGAATAAATTTGTTATTTTAATACTACTCATATGTAACCTCAATGTACAAAGACTTGAAAAAATAATGGCCCACGAGTTTCTTGCTGCTTCTTCTCGGCGGTGGTTCTTTTCCGAAGACAGCGGTAGAATCATTTAAAATTTTTGACGTTCATAATAGTGTCTATGATGCCTAAACTGAATAAATAATTTTTGAATTTTGAATTTTGAATATTTTTTTGGTGAAAGATAAAATCGGACACTTAAGTTGTACACAAGGCGACAGTCTTCCTCGATATTAACAATGACCAATCATCACATTTCGTATGAACAACTAGGTTCTGCCTAAGGCCTCGTACGCGGGAGCTACCCGTTGAATCGAGATGAAAAAAAACCTTTAATGTTAAGCAATTTTTTAAACTATCACGGTGTTTTCTATAAACATATTGCTACTTACGGGATGAAAACCGTAGTTTTTATTTTAATGAGCTCTCGATATTTCGACACTGTTGCAAGCGCCATGATCGCGGGACGACTGGAGAATGTGGGTGGGCGGATGAAATAACGTTAAGAGCAGACATATCTGTCTACCCTCTTTCTCTGTCTTTTGCTACGGCGCTCTTTTGGAACTCGATCGTAATTCACGACAGAACACGTTCACTGTATTAGTACGTTTTCCGAGTCCATATTAGGCCGTTTATTGTCCTTTATTAAGTTTAACACGGGGTTCCATGTGCTTGACAATCTAAAACCATCTTCACGATTAGATTATTAGATTTAGATTGTCAAGCACATGGAATCCCGTATTAAACTTAATAAAGGACAATAAACGGCCTATAGTTCGGCCGTTCAGAGAATGCGTTCCTGACACCTATCAGTTAGTCACGACTAGTGATGGGCACAACATAACACTGAGTTCGTTACCGTTCCTCCAAAATGAACCGCCGCGTTATTTTTAAGATTATTTTCGTTTTAAATTGGCGGAATCATTTAAAATTTATATTTAAGTTATTTAAGTGGAAACCAAAAAAGGGTAATATTAATATAATAAAATTGTTTTATTTATTCTTTGTTACAAAGTTACAATCTGTATTTCTATGCAATAAAGTACATTGAATTGAATGTGCGTACAGAATATTAATCAGACTCCGATTCGCTTGAGGAGGTGGTGTCTTCATCATCATCTTCGCCTACATGTATAATTATATTATTATCAATAACAGAATCAGACTTTTAGTCTTCTCAACAACCTTTGCCCAGTCATCTCTTGTGACTTCCCGCAGGCTTCTTTTAATAGGGTCATCATCTTTTTCGTGCTGAATGGCGGGGAAGTATTGTGGCGGGCGGCGTAACCTTTTATTTGAGCCCAGATTAGCTCAATCGCGTTATATTGGCAATGATACGGTGGAATTCTTAGAACGCGATGACCGTACTCCAGAGCCAGTACATCGATTTCGTATCGCACATTTGCCGCTTTATTTTCTTTAACTAATTTAATTAGCTCTGCTTTTAGCATCTGCATATTTGCGTCAATGCCTTTTGCTTGTAACCAAGCCACCATTTCTTCTTTTTTATTAGCTTGGGTAGGTGGTTTCTGTATTTGAACCGAGTGATAGGAGGCATTATCCATGAATATTACAGAAGGCTCTGGTAGGCTGGGCAAAAGCACGTTCTGGAACCACTCTTTAAATGTAGTGGCATTCATTTCCTCGTGGTAGTCATTTGTGGTTTTTGATTGAAATGCCAGTAACGCGTTCTCCACACCTGCGAACCTGCGTAGCATATTATCAGACGGGCCCCCTTACCCATTGGTACTTTCAACGTCGACGCTTGTGTATCATCCGTCCAAGAACGGGAAACCGTGTGATTGGTGTTTAGCCATGTCTCGTCAATGAACACGACATTATCCCAGTTATCATTTTTTTTTGCTTCTCTCAAAAAACTTATCTGTTTTAAAATTATGTCGTATCGTTCTAATAATTTTTTTCTTTTGTCTGATTTTTTATACGAAAAACCAATATATTTTAAGATTTTGGTCAAAGCAGTTTTACCCCAGCTAAACAGTCCAGCTTCTCTTAACGATGCCAAAAGCTTCTTCCTTTTGAGATATTCATTTCTGGATTAGTAACCATATATATGATTTCTGATTGCATCGGCGTCAAAGGTGTCAATATCTGTCACGGGTTTAGTTCTACGTTTCTTCTTCGGAGTACGTAAAATATTATCTTCCATGCCAGTAGAGCCGAACTTTTCTTTATTAATATTTGTTATCGTTCGTTTGCTAACTCCAAGCGCCTGAGAGACGCGTTCTTGTACTTGTTCGACAGTTACCAGGGGTCCGCCGTTCAAAGTAATCTTGCAGCTTGATGATTAACTCACGGGCTCCATTTTTCAATGTTTGTCCACGTTTAGGCATTATTATGCACCAAAAGTCACAAAAACACAATCGAAGTCCGATTTAGCGCCGATGTCAGTTTGAAAAGCAGAAACACTCCATTAAACGAAAGCCGGGTAATCAAATAAAAACAGATCGAAAACACTTGAAGAACGTGGTCTATGCGCACGAAACGACAACAGACGACTGTTTTAGCGTCACAAAATGGCGGCCCATAACGCCATTTGGGGTTACCGTTTTTAATCTAAGTATAAAAATGCTAGTAACGCCATTTGGGGTTACCATTTTCAACCTAAATATAAAAATGCTACTTTCTTTCGCGCGTTCGGTTTGGTCGTAGTTTTATTTTTATATTTAATAAAAGTTATCTTATAGTCCATTATTTTCAAATTCTTAAAAAGAAAAACTAAACGTATTATTTTATAAGAACAGATTACGATACTATTGTATCGTAATCTGTTCTTATACAGTTATACTTTATTACCTTATTGCCTGTTATTGTTAGCACAGCACTACAAATATAAAGCGCTGGCATAACCTTGTAATAGCGCAGTTTAGATTTAGAAAAATATTGTTTACCAAGTTATTTGACACTCAGTTTGGCACAAAATTATAACATTAATTGATTATTGATATAATAATGTTGTTTTAATGCTTATCAATTGTTAAAACGGTAAACAACCAGCAATAATATTTTTATCGTAACTGCAACGCCATTACAAAGTTACGTCGTCAGATCAATCGCGACGTGTCAGGAACACATTCTCTGAACGGCCGTAGAATAATATGGACTTGCAACAGTGTCGAAATATCGGGAGTTCATTAAAATAAATACCACGGTTATAATGTTAATCTTAAGTGCATATACTATCTCCATCCTAAAGGTCTTCGAATCTGGTAAGTGTGAAAAATTAAGAAGAGTGTGTGCATAATTACTCTTCTATCATTCACATCATCATTAACTCCACCGCCCACAAAGAGTATGCATAAAATGAGTGTGATCTATCTGGGACGTTCCCCTGTATCTGCGGTTTGTAAAATAAGAGAATAGTCTGTCGATTCCCTTATTTCAAATTGCGTACATTCACAGCATAACTTCGCAGTGTATTGTTGTGGGTTTTAGAGTGGTACGAGACGATCTTCAATTTACAAAAACTTGCTTTTTGTAGCTAGACGGTTTTGTTCTTAAAAACACTAGGTCTATTTTGAAGAAAAAGAGAACTCTATTAATGAATTTTGCAATGAAAATTCCAGATGATCTAAAATATACATGTTTCGACAATCTTCTTCGATTTTGGATGTTGCTTTCGGAAAAACATTCCTTTAAGAAATTGAAGTCAGTGGAGTCCAACGTATTTTTGACAAATGCCATTTTTGGGATGCATATAGGTACCTTTTCCCAAAAACAATAAGCTTAAGTTGCCTGTTTCTTTACATGATCTCATAAAATAAGACTTACCCACTGTTGTCTGGCGCTGACATAGTTACAAAAACTTGAAATGTGGTGTTTTGTTTTGCCGCTTCCAGCATAGCTTGGAGTACAACTCTTGATCTCGAATGAGTTAAAATTTTCTGAAACACAAACGTTAAATGTTATTTTTCTCAAAGTAATCGGCACCTAAATGAAGGATTGTATACATCCCCTATGTATTTTTCCCTAAGTAATCGGCACCTAAATGAAGGATTGTATACATCCCCTATGTATTTTTCCCTAAGTAATCGGCACCTAAATGAAGGATTGTATACATCCCCTATGTATTTTTCCCTAAGTAATCGGCACCTAAATGAAGGATTGTATACATCCCCTATGTATACAATCCTTTATTTAGGTGCTGTTATATATTATTAATCTAACTTTGGACGCTAGCTACTAGTCAATCCAACGAGGCTTGCGCCGGTTGTGGATTATGGCCCACAATCCATTCTCTTCTCGTATTTAGTTTTCGGGTACTTAATGGGCCAACCAAATCTTACCAGCCAAATTAGCGTACTACTGGCATATAAACAAACTTTTTCTCAGAGTAAAGACATGTATAGATGCGAAGACGAGCAAAGCAAGGAGCTTTTGGTTACTAGTGACTACAACATTCCGCGAACCGAGCGAGGATAATTCAATTGGTATTCAATTGAGATGCCTATAATACGATAAATCAGGCAGACCTGTGAGTTGTAAGTTAGTTAAAGTATGTGGTATATTACTTACACTTCCAACTCTAATAAAGGATAGGGACGATCTTGCTATCTTTGATCTCGCTTCCATTAGCGTCGCCAGGAATATACGGCCTCGCTGCAACATTATCTGCTCACATTCTTCAAATGACTGAAATTTTTTTTTTAATTATTTAATAATCCCAAATCCAATGTGTTCTGCAGGACAAGAAATCTACCTAGATAGATACATACATGCAATACCAATATTTAAGAACATCTATCTTACAGTACCGGCGTAGACTCTATGCCGAGAGCCTTATTGTTCAGACAAATCTAAATTAGATTTTAAGATAATATAATTAACCTATAAATAAGTATTTCTGTGGGACGAGCACGAAAATCTGTTGTGTAACTTGATCGCATTGTTAACGTATTTCGTACAAACTATCATTTATCTAGTACAATAGTAGCACAGATAACTCATAGTTTGTACTGAATACGTAACCGATACGATAACGTTACACTGCATCTGTAGTTCGTGCACGGCGAACTTATAAAAAAAAAACCATTAAGATTCCGTTAATTTACTGGGCTATGGAAGCAATATGTATATTTTACAATTCCAATTATCTGAGTAGTGAATAAGTGACGATCTGACGATACATGGAAGTTGTGCCTGCATGATGGAATATACCACACTTGCCCATGACAATTGCCATTCAGAGCATTGGTCTAAAGTTACCATCCCAAGATATTATACCTCGGAACATATAGCATGCAACTTGTGTTTGGGTTTCAAGAGAAAGATAAAGGGAAAGTTGGTCATTCATTTGAGACACTATGTCATGTCTCAGTTAGGAGTGCAGGGTACAGAGAACATAGCAGCTTGCAAAGGACTCGTTGCTTTTGTAACATAATAACTTCAAACATGACTATAAAGAATACAAAACTAAACTTAAGTACAGGTCGCCTCATGTGAAAAGATCGCTGGCGGTTAGGCTGCGCAGTTAGCGAATTATCGGTCTACTTGGAGGTATGAGGTGCGGCGCGGGGCGGGCGGTTACGCGCCGCATGCGTGCTTGCTGGAGCGCTATTGGTTTGTCAGTCGACCTTTGAGTGTGTGTACCCATGCACAATCACACCTCCTCCACACTCTTCCGGAGTTCTTTTAACATGACGCGACCTGTATTGTGTCTCGCAACATTCCCCTTAGATGTCTGTCTTTTCTTAGCCGTACTAACCTTAGTATCAAGTTTGGCAAAAGTGATAAACCTCATGAACAGTTCACATCCTGATGAAATGGCGGTGACTGGTTGGTCACAGTGTCTCATTGCATCTACTGCTAACTGCAGATTCAAGTCCAGTTCTCTCACTGTTGCCACTGGAAAGTAATAATATAACATTGTTGGTTACAGGGTCCTTGTATGAACTCCAATATAGGATTTAAGCATTTTAGATATTTACATTTTAGAGTTCAAAGTCATGCCATATAAAAGGTAAGGTTGCAAATTATTACTTAGGCACACATTCCTTCTTCAATGTCAAGGTATAAGTATTAAAGGAGATTATATTACCGTGATTAAAGTGACATCTTTACAAAAATAATGCCAATATGCTTGCATTCTTACTACATTCACATAGTTATCATATTACACAGGTATTTTTATACCTGTGGCTCTATGTATCTGTGTGTAGAATATGAACATTACATGAACATACAATATATTTTCAAATATATGTATACCTGGATTACAAAGGCATTTTTTTCTATTTTTGATACATCTTTTGAAGATTCACCAGAACTAATTTTATATAAATGCAGTTAAGGTCTAAATCAGCAATTGAACCCCACGGCATTCAGCCATATGACATTACATTGTAAAAGTATACAAAGTATAATAACAGAGCTGTAGAAATGTCTATGAATTCTACACTGAAAGCATGAATTGTCAATGGGATAAAAAATGGACAGTAATAACCTAATTTTTATCTACCATACCCTGTCTCTAGCATGCTATCTAGCCGCGATAGCTATATTATAGGCTGTTTTTTTATGGATTACTATTAAATGTTATCCTATCAACAATCCATAGTTGCAGTGCTGTTATTAAAAGAACTGTAGCAGAACTCAGTCTCACAGACAGTACTGTTTTATCAGGTGCTTTTGTATGAGACCCATAATAATGCCAACTTTATGCTAATGTCCAGGAAAACTGTTACCTTGTTAATTTCATATCCGACTCCATAAGCATATTCTTTGGTTGTAAGTCTGGACTAAGGTCGGCAAATATAAATATAAAACATTTTAGTCTTTTTTACAATTAACCAAAAACTATTTAGAGATACTATACAAAACATTGTTTACTGCATCAAAAACGTAAAATAGATCTTTAGGTTCACCCATTATAATTATAGACTACAAAGATCTTGTTTAACCTTCCCATCTAATAAGTAAGACTTGAGAAAAGAAAGAGTGGTCAAAGAGTTTAGAACAGTCCACTTATTTTACTTGAGTTTACACTATAAGGTGAATGCAATTGCATGCTCAGTTAGTGTCAAGTCAAAATCATTTATTCAATTTAGGCATCAAAGACGCACTTATGAACGTCAATTTTTATTATAATGTACTTTAAAGACTACCACCGCATTCCAAAATATATAGAGCCTAACGAGAAGACGCGGCAAGAAACTCGGGACCATTCTTTTTGTACAGATGTTTACAATGTTTCTACTTAGGTACTACAAATATTACATTTTATGGGTGGCAGAGTGACAGCTTGCCAGAAGTGGAGTATTCCAAGCATCTTTATCTTCTATATAATGTCGGACTTTATCATAAGCTTTTAAAGTCAACTTGAATTTGCCCTCTGTGAGCTCAGTTATGTGTTTTGGGATTTTATTGTTAAAACACAAACACAGCTGTGGGGGTACCGGCTTAGAATAGTACCCCCCCAACTCTACCCGTGGGTGCATAGAAATCTGCTAGTTAAGGGATAACAATCGGAAGCGTGGCGAGTATTGGCAAAATCCCCCCAAATAACGGACACAATAGGAACTAAGAATCCCCGGCAGACGCCCGGCAGGACGACGTTGGATGCAGGCCGCTTCCAACCGTTCTTTTTGGAAAATCATGGGGGAGGCCTATGTTCAGCAGTGGACGTCCTACGGCTGAGATGATGATGTTAAAACACACACAATTTCCTAGGAAGGACTTATTAGTCTTCGCAAGTCTAATACTAGGTACAGCTATCCTATTTGTATTTCTAGTATTAAAAGTGTAGTGATCACTATTTAACTTATATTTATGTAAATTTTTATGAACATACATTATATTTTCAAATACATATAAGGAAGGCAAAGTGAATATATTGATTTCTTTAAATAAATCTCTCAAAGATTCACGGGGACCCATTTCATATATTGCTTGAATAGCATGTTTCTGTAGGATAAAGATGGTCTCTATATCAGCCGCTGAACCCCATAACAATAGTTAAATAATAAAAGTGTAGTTGGTAGCAACCATCCTCTGAGCTACCAGTCCCAGGTTCAATCCTGCAACCATTCAAATTTTTGTATGAATGACCATGCCTGTTTGACCTGTGTTTGGGTGTGTATACATATTTAAATATGTATATGAGTTATCAAAGCCATGCAGATCGCCAACCTCCACTAGTTGAACCATACCACTTTAAGAATGAGTTATCAGGTTATAGTTACCATAGTACAAGCTCTGCCCAGATTGGGATCTGACCTATTGTAGATGGGCTTGCTGCATGCTTTGGTTTCATACTGTAAATGCAGCAAGCAACGAATTAAGAATAAATAAATAAATAAATGTTGACCCATATTATGATTTACATTTCTAATCTTGGGTCTATGGCCAAGTAAACCAAAATTATTATAATTAAGAAAGTCTCAATAAAAGTTCTCAATCCATAGACTGTTAGGCCTACAGATCAGAGGAACTCCTACACATAGTCACCAAGAAAGATTTATTATTGGCAAATGAGCTTAACATCAAACCAATGACTTGCTCATCTCGTCATCATGGATACAACATCACAAACAACACTGGGGCAGTTGTGCAAGCGACCCAAGATTCAAGACCAAGACTCCACTATATAAAGGAGTTAGCCTGTCTCGAGTAAATGCTGGCAGGGGGAAATGCACAAAACACCCTAAGCAGGACGTCAGTGTAGGCCTCATCTGCCCCAAAATGAATAAGAATCATGCATACAAAAATATGCTAAATAGTAAGTTGTATCTGCCTTCAAAAAACGATATTAAAAAATATGTAGTGACACTTCCGCTGAAAAGAAAACAATGATTATGGCCTATTTGGGGGTGTGCACCACCCCGCATAAAACGCTAATAGGAAGAATACAAAATAAAAAAACACAAGCTCGTCGAGCGCTAGACCGACAGTGAATCACTGTCGGTCTAGCGCTCGTAGTAGCGCGTAGTCAACATCTTCTGAGGATGCCTCGTGTAGAGGCGAAACACGTGTCGAATCCGTTTTGGTTGATTTGGGGTTTCTTGTGTTTTTTATTTTGTATTCTTCCTATTAGCGTTTTATGCGGGAGGGAGGGTGGTGCACGCCCCCAAATAGGCCATAATCATTGTTTTCTTTTCAGTGGAATACATATTTTTTAATATCGTTTTTTGATAATGGATTTCTGCAAAGTAACACCTGAATCAATAAATCATCTGTATCTGCCTTCACTACATTGAGGAGTTGGAATGGCTTGGGTAGAGGCTGCCAGGGGGAAAAGCACAAAACACCCCATGGGGGACATCAGTGCAGGACTTATGCCACCAGACAGAATATGAATAAGTTAGAAGTAAGATTTTGGTTAGAAACATTGTAGCAAATTAGTTGTTTTGTTTCTCATAATGTCAATGACGCGTTGACAACTAAAATCTAGGTAAAGTGCTGTGAATCGGTATTCAATTGCATGCTGCAATAAATAAAAATGTTACGAATTCGTACAAAACTAACCTTTATAATTTTCTATAACTGTCAAGAGGGTTTTAATAGCTGCAACCCCTGCCGAAACATCTTCCTCTTCCTCTAAGATTTTGAGAAAAATCTCCTGAACTTCTGAAAATGAAGAGATACAGGCTGTAGCGCTTAGCATCGAATAAAGTTTTTAAAGTGATTGGGAGTACTTGCCTTCTTTCTTCATAATTTAGCAAATGTTCTGCACCCTATTATATAAATTGTAGTTATTGTTTTACACGTTACAAGGAAGAATTAAAGTTGGCAAAATAATGTAAAAATTTCGTTCGTCTTGTTTACGTCCTTGCTTTTATATTTTTATGACTAGACTCGGACATTTGTACATTTGCCATGCCTGTCAGTGTAGACACTGACAAGAATGACAAATGTAATATCACATAATATTGAATAGCTTCATATTTATTATTCCTATGTAATTTGGATATTTTCGCTAATTATAATATAATTATGTAAATTGGTTATCAACGTTAAAGCTACTCTGTATCCTCTATAAATATGTTGGTTATCATTCACCGCGTTGCAAGGGTAAAAAAAATACCGTGTTTGTAGGTAAAATCACGGTGGATCAGCTTAAGTAGGTGTACCGTGTAAATTATGGAATTTATCAAGGATGAAAACAACAGGGACCAAGCCAACTCCGATTATATTAGCTTTTTTAAATTAATTAGATAAAAGAAAATAAAGAAAAACATGTGAAGCATTAAACGCAAATAATTAATCTGAATCTGACTCTCCTAGCACGACAATGTCTTTTTTTTAAATCGATTTATTTATTTTAGTCAACATATCATTTGTAGAGCTGAATCTGAAATTAACACAGTTTTTGCTATTTCTTTTGATTGCCTGCTGCGTAACATTATTTCTCATTAGTTTTCGTTCGTACCTAATTTGTTTCTTTTGTTCGTTTTTATATCATTGACATGGCCGAAAAATGCACTCGCACTCGGCATTTTAATGCGGCTGAGATAGCACACCCAGCATTTTTATCTATGTATGAGTGGAGATAGAAGTTTTGATATTCAGGGATTCCCGTCGCGGCAACCAAAAGCAGTATTGCCATGCCATTACAATTTACAATATACATATTATGTTAAGTTGTTGGAGATTCGTTTTACATAGCATAGTGACAAAACATTTACAACGTAGTTTTTAAAGACGGTTAAACCTTATTGCGTTAGTATTTTCTCTAAATTATTATTTGTAATGTTCTCTCCGTCTTCGAATCCACCATGAGAACCGTTTATATGTTTTTCTATGTCATCTTCTGCAAAAAATTAGGAAAGGAATAAGATTAAATAACTCTTCAGAACGTTCGCCACGACACAAACGTTAGAAAAGGCTTAGATAAGCTATAGTTCTACGCATTTGTAGGGGTTCTAGGTGTTGAGTTCAGACTGCAGAAATAATATATGTAAATTAATTTATTGGTATTATTATTAACGGGTATTATTTTGGTGGTTATTTCTATAAAGTTTAAGTAAGATAGTAGGTATAAATGAAGTTAGGTAAAAGGTACATATATTCTTGGCAGCACCATAGAAAATGCTGTCAATTCCCACGTATAGTCAAAACGTCTGAATGGCCGTGGTGTGGGTAATGTAAGTAATAACTGTAATTTGGCGTGTGCGTCAACCGATGAAGAATAGGTACCATCAATAACTCTGTGAGAAATAAGTTATAATGTATGTTAAATAAAACGACCATTCTACTAAATATATCCAGCCAGTGTCGCTCAGGATGATGTAAGCGTAGGTAGGTAATCTATTCAGCCATATTAAAGTTATGGTAGAATAACGACACTCACATACAAGCACAATTACATAAAAATAAAATTAAAAAATATGCAGTATTTTTTCTACTTTAATCAGCCTTATAAACTAAGCTAATAATGGCATATAGGTGATTCTACAAAAATTGGGTAACTCAATGTCATCAGTCAATAAAACAATGATTATTATATTTTGTTTATATTTTATGTTTAAGTTTAAAACAAATAAAAGTTTTCAGCTATTCATTTTAAATACAAATTTGCAAAGTTTCACAATATATGCTCAAAAAGTCAGTACTTTGGCGTGTCACAAATTCAAAAGCGCGTAATCAAATAGCGTGCAATTAAATATTACCTTTAATATAATAAAACTTACTATAATCTGTGAAGTATTTAACAATATATAATCAAAACTTTCATAATATTACATTCTCACCGTTGTTGTAAAAATAATAAGAAACTTTGTATTCAGGTTTATTCGTCAGTCCGTTGTGTGTTGTTCAATTTTGAATTTCTCGCTAAATACTGGAGGCTCATACTCCAATCCGCGTTAAATTTAAAGGTTGGCACTAAAGTTGGCTGCAGACTGCGCCATTGTTCGGCCGTTATTACTGTGCCAGTGCTAGAGTTGTGTTTGTCGTATGAACACGTGCCGATCCAGACAAAATTTCATTCCTATGGTGAGTCGCTATTTCGTTGTAAATCTGTGTTATATTTTAATTTATACATAGTTAACTTTGGTTTGTTACGAGTAAAATGTAGTTTCTTGATATTCAAAAATATTAAATTAAACGTTTGTTCTCAAGATAATATCAAATTCATGTTTGTTTCGTCAGTACGTTGGCGTTAGTCCGTTGTCTAATATTGCGCCAAAGGACTGATGTGTTTCCAGAGTACTGACTTTTTGATCGGGTCTAAGCATTTTTTTTACTTATTTTAGTTTAAAACATCATGGCTTCTGTAAAAAACAAAACATTTTTAAGGATACAGAAGATATATTGAATATTCAAGATATGTGCAATATACCTGGAATTTTCATGAAGCCGGACACGGGAAGTGGGCACCGGATGGTGTAGGGGCCACATACAGGAGGACAGCTGATCTAGTGATTGCTTTAGGAAGATATGATAATACTAACTTGACAGAGTTTGCTTCTGTTATCCGCGAAATGTCCAGGTATAAAAGTGACAGTGATTGAAGGCTGTGATATCGAGCAGATGAATACCTTGATTAACGACAAGTCGTCTCAAATGATCGTCTTTAACCCCTTAAAGACGATCATTTGAGACGACTGAAGAGCGTGGGGACGCTCTTGGTGCATCAGGTGACCGGCTCTGCTTACATTCCCAATCATCTTAAAATTAAGAAGCTAAGTTTTTTCTGCAATGCTGTATGCGATCATTTCAAGCTAGGATCTATTCATTATCAGACAAAAATGTTGTCTGAACATATATTCATGTTATGTATCTACCATATTTACAGATTCTGAAGATGATGGTATAGCGGTTTTCAGAGTCTGTAAACATATCCACCTACGTGAGTGACATGGATTACCGTTCCAAATTAGATAGCGATCTATCAACACCAGGAATTAGCGGTTATTCACTACGAAGTCTTTATATCAGTGCCGATTATGTTTAGGTAAAATATAGAGCAAGGAAAACAGAATATTGTTATGCAGCAATCTGCTCTTCTGTTGATGATGAAGAAGAGGAATTGATAGTGACTGATCGAAATTTGTAATCAGAATGGCACTCTATGTCAATTGAATGAAAAAGTTGTAGCAGATGTTCTGATGGATCAAGTATGTAGTTAAAAAGTTACCTGTACCAAAGTATCGTACTCTATGTGTATATGTACTCTGTGTGTAATTTTATTACAAAAGGTAATAGTATTTAACCATTTTAAGGAGTAGATTGATGTTTTCTGAAAAGTGACTACCTACTTTAGTGTTAAACTATTTAGAAGCACTATTTTCATTTTTGTTAAGAAAAAGATTTATTTTTATTACTTATCTATAAGGAATAGATCATTATTTGTAAGCAACATATTAGACAGAGAGAGATTTATATTTTTGTTTTAATCGTTTGTTGATTACTTAGAAAATGTGTATTGTTAAGTTAAACTCCCTCAAAGTAGTTAAGTATAGTAAAATAAAGTTACTAAAAAACACCTATAAAAGTGGCGAAAGTTGTTCCTTAGCTTAGAGTATTAGGTAAATAATATTTTTTTTAGTTGTTACTCTGAATTAAGATTAAAAGCAAGACACAAAATATGTGCAATTATTAGTTGCTAAGAGATTTATTCTAAATCTTAATCAATTTCTTGCATATCTTATGAAGTTGTGTGTTTTATCAGTACTTTGTCACCCTCGTCAGTCCCCTGGCGGTCAAATTCGAAAAAATCTAAATATCTCCACAGCTACTTCAAAAAGTGACTGGCCATGGCATGAGCAATATATTAATAATATTAGCCATCTTATAACGCGATTTAGTAGGAATTTGATTTAAAAAACTATCACATACAAAATATACCGAAAAGTTACCCAATTTTTGTAGAATCACCATATTTACTTGAACTGTAATGAGCTCTTATAATATATAAAATTTGATTTTAAGGACTAACATCGACCAATTACACAAGAAAATAAACGTGCGTGCTATTTTCAACAAATATTTATTAATGATACTTGTTCAATGTAAATGATACTTATTTTAACTCTCATATCCGTCATTCACGTCTTCGTAGATTTGACAGCGAATTCAGGAACGAAACGGGAGTTATAGATAGATAGATAAACTTTTCATTGCAACACCATAGTACAAAATGTAAAAACATAGAAATGGGATGATAAAGAAAAAAACATTACACAACAATGAAAAGCTAAAAATTAAGTGTCACAATGGTTCTTATTGATTAGAGCGATCTCTTTCAGACAACCATGCACAGAGACACACCTAGCATCTTACGAAACTTTCATGAAGTAGAAAGTAAGTAAGTGACAATACAAGTCTGTTTTTTCCTCGCAAGTGTGATAAAAAACGTCATACGTATGTACATTGATCATTGCATTCCATTCGACTCCCTTATTGCGCTCACCTGCACAATTGCACCTCGTGTGTAAATAATATTATACAGGGTTATTGGTAATTAGACCGGATCCTTTTAAGGGGTGGTAGGGAATGCCATTTGCAACAATATGACTGTACATTGTGATATCCGGAAATGAATCATTTCTGTGATATTCTTTTTTTTTATTTTTTTTTTGGAAAATCCAGTTTTACTACTTTAAAATTCAATAAAAAACAAAGTAATCAACCGATTTCAATTCTGTTCGCAGTTTTAGAGAAACCTTGTTACAGCTCTTAATAATAAACAATAATATCGTACTAATGTAGATCCATCCAAAAACTAGAGGCTTTTTCATAATTTTTATTTGATAATTTTTGTAAGATGCTTTACAAAAACCTTTATTTTCTCTACAAAAACGATAGTAAATTAAGTCTGCATTTTATTTAAAAAACATCTACAAGTCTTTAGCTATCCAACGAGGTAAAAAAATTAGCACTTTATTGCACAATTGCAGAAATAATGCGATAACAAAGACTCAGGTAGAGACATTCCGAGAAAGGGTTTTAGACAACGGTATCCATGTTGAATGCGCCGTCTCCCTCTCGCTTATGTTTGTTGAACGAGCAATGAGAACCCAGTTTGCTCAAGCGCATCGTACTGTTCAGACGCTCTTTGGCAACACTTTATTACGATTAAATTTCAACCTTGATAACGTTATTGGACTTGTGTAACTTCTTTTTCTGTGATTCGGCTAGTGAACTGGACTTTTTGATTGATTGCTTACCCGACGACTTGGCTTGTACTAAAGGATCTGATCATGACTGCGGAATCCCACGACCATCTACCTCGGCTTCGAGAGTTCACAAACGAAGAGTATGCGGACATACTGTTTTGCTATGGTTTTGCCAACGGCGTCGCTACACATGCTCGAACGGAGTATCAGTCTCGATTTCCACAGCGCCATTTACCCCATGTGAGTGTATTTGACGGAGTGTACCGGCGACTACGAGAAACTGGTCAAGTTCAAAGACGACAAAGTGATGCTGGACGATCTCGTATTTATCATTCGGATGAAGAGGAACACATAATTCGCATGTTTGAGCAAGATCCTACGACTTCAACAAACATCATTGCACGACGTCTTGGCATGTCGCAATGGAAAGTATGGAACACAGTGCACCGCTCAAGACTCTACCCGTATCATTTGACTCCGGTACAAGTTATCCAAGACGGAGATCCTGCACGTAGAGTCGAATTTTGCAGATTCATGTTGAACACCGATATGGAAGATGCCAATTTTTTATTAAAAATCTTATGGACCGACGAATCCAAATTTGATCAGGATGGAATATCAAATTATCATAATATTCATTATTGGGCCCCGAAAGATGACGGTAACCCAAACAAGAAAAGATTACAAGGATCACAAAGAAGGTTTTCCGTTAATGTGTGGATGGGCATTATTAAGAATGAATTGATCGGCCCTTTCTTTCTGCCCAACAACCTCAATGGTGTTATATACGTATGAATTTTTTTTGAGAAACGAACTTTATGAGCTACTCAGTGAAGTACCCCTTGAAACCCGCAGAAACATGATTTACCAACATGATGGTTGCCCCGCACATTTTAGTTTGAGCGTCCGTGAGTGGCTCAATCGTCAGTATCCCAATAAGTGGATTGGCAGAGGAGGACCCATTCCGTGGCCGGCCAGAAGTCCCGACTTGACTCCCGTCGACTATTACGTATGGGGTCACATGAAAAGCTTGGTGTACGACGATACTCTTGGACCTGTGGCAACCATCGAAGAACTGAAACAGCGCATAATAAATGCAGCAGAAAAAATGAAAATTAATTTAAATACAAGTGTTGTTAAAAGCAATTTACGCAGACGTATGCGTCTCTGCATTCAAAATTCTGGCTCACATTTTGAGAACGAACTGTAAAAATAATAAATACAGACTAATTACATCTACTCTTTTATTTCTTTAAAAGAAATTAAGTTACCTTAAGAAAGTATTTCTTCCATAGCTACTTCTCATGGACTATTCTCATCCCTTTCTCGGCCTTTTGTAATCGCATTATTTCTGCAACTGTGTAATAAAGTTCTAATTTTTTTACCTCGTTGGATAGCTTAAGACTTGTAGATGTTTTTTAAATAAAATGCAGACTTAATTTACTATCGTTTTTGTAGAGAAAATAAAGGTTTTTGTAAAGCATCTTACAAAAATTATCAAATAAAAATTATGAAAAAGCCTCTAGTTTTTGGATGGATCTACATTAGTACGATATTATTGTTTATTATTAAGAGCTGTAACAAGGTTTCTCTAAAACTGCAAACAGAATTGAAATCGGTTGATTACTTTTTTTTATTGAATTTTAAAGTAGTAAAACTGGATTTTCCAAAAAAAAAAATAAAAAAAAGAATATCACAGAAATGATTCATTTCCGGATATCACAATGTACAGTCATATTGTTGAAAATGGCATTCCCTACCACCCCTTAAAAGGATCCGGTCTAATTACCAATAACCCTGTATATACTTAATAGTACAAGTGATATGTTATGACCAACAAATCACACTTGTATCATAATGTAGGTACTATTATTTTATCACCATACTCACATCACATCATATTCAACATACTCATTTGGTCTACAGCTCACAGAGCCACTAGTATTTTGTAATAGTTGGTATCCAGTTTACTCTTCGGGTGGCAAGTATCCATTCAAAATTCTCTGATCAACAATATCCGGATATCTGAAATATACGCAAAAATCAAACATAGGTGAAGTGTGTTAGAAATGTGATAAGCTGTGACTAAATTGGCAAAACAGATTTTTACGCAATTGTTTTAGAGGAATTCTAACGGTAAAAGTTGGCAGCACAGGTTAAAATTGTAGGGATTAATTATTAAAAAAGTTCAATAATCTTGCTTGAGTTGAGTGAGCTGTGAGAAAAGAAAAGCGCGGGTAAAGTCTAATTAGACGGTGCCGGGTGCGGTGGATATATTTTCGCTCTGGTAGATATTATGTATGTAATGTTTTGCTTATTCATATGTATTATTTTCTTTTTTGTTTTATTTTGTATGATCATTAGAGTAGGTATACCAGTGTAAATATTTTATAGCGCATTTAGTGTTTATTTGTTCAGTGATTCACGGTAGGTAGGTAGGTATGTATTTTAACGAGCCGCCTGGCTTGTTGCCCCCCCAGATATTATATACAGAATTGTAAGTGGTAGTGCCACGCTTGTTGGTTGTTACCCCGCAGCCTAATGGGCCGGCACGACCGGGGAAGTACCACGCTCCCACATAACACCGAGGTAAAGTAACATAGCTTGCTATTGCGTTTCAGTCAGTTTGTGGGAGTTTCCGAAGGCCCGATTCCCCTCCCCCTATCCTTACCCCTCCCCTTCCACCCCACCCCTTTTATCTCTTTCTTCCTATCTTCTTTTATCAAAGGTCGGCAACGCATCCTCGAGACCTTTGGTTTTGTGGATGTCCGTGGGCGACGGTATCACTTAGGTACCATCAGGTGAGCCGCTTGCTCGTTTGCCAACCTAGCTCATAAAAAAAATAGAGAAGAACGGGCAGCAAACTCTGCGTCATAAATGTTAACATTTTCTTCTTATTATTTTCTTCTTATTATTTTAAATACATGCTTACTTACATTGGTAGCAAATATCGTCTTCGCAAAATTGGGTAGGCACTCGAAGCATATTTTGCCTTACTACTACTTAAATACGCACATCATTACTTATAGGTACTCGTACATAATACGGCTCAGAATTCTGAGTGATATCTACGCATGTTATTATTTAATCCAACTTTTTCTTTACGTACCTATGAGTTTTGTTATGTCCTTTGAGATTTAAATGTAAAAACACAAACCCCAGAATTATCTAGGCTAGTCTAAAATTAGGCACCGTTATACTATCCTTATTTCTAGTGTTGTACCTTACGCAGGCGCGGATCCAGCCTTCAAAAAAGGTTGTGGTCACGGCCACCTGAAAATCGTCCAAGTGCAGGTCAGTGTATGATCGATAGTGTCAAGTCGCTCGTCTGGTGTTAAGCGTCACGCTAACAACAGTTCAGTGCCATTCAGAATTTGGACTACAATAGTTCAAACCCCTGCATATTAATGAACACTCTGAGATATAATATGTTAAAAACCTTGCCCTTCAATTTTGCTAGAAACAACTACCTACAAAGAATATCAAATGATGTCAAATTTACCTAAACGCTAGTACAAAATGTACAAAAAAAATATATGATTTTAGATTAAATATTTTTTTAGGTAGTTGATTACTTTAACTAGTTTAACTGAACTGCATAATGCCTAGACATGACTTTCATAAGCAGTCTAAACCAGCGCATACTGCATTATTTCTTCTAAAAAAATATAATTCAATCTTACATTTATTTTCGCGAGAAGGTTAATAATTTCATGGATATCTTGGTTTTTTATATTACAGTTAGGCATTGGATTTATTATCATCAGCCTATCGACCTTAATAGTGCTCAATAGAACGTGGAAGTGTGACGTCTGACTTCAACACAAGTCCATAAGGGTTGTGGGCATGCTCATCGTGCCCACAACGGTAGATCCGCGCTTGTGTACGTATAAGTATGATGATCAGTGTTTATCTAAAACTCATTAAAGTTTTTTCTTGACTAACTGACTGATTCATTAAAGTATAGCTTGAACCGCTGGGGCTACATCCATGATATTTTAGCTGTTCATGCATAAGTTGTAAGCATCCAAAAAAGGATTTTAATAAAAAATACCTTATAATATCAAAATGTACAGGGCAGTTAAGACCTTTTTTTCGTTCCAAAGATCGAACTAATCACGCATACATATCTAATAAAGCAATGCACTTATGACCCAACCCAGAGCGGCTCGGCTTGCCACCACTAGCCATAAGAGGGACGGTAAAGCAGAAATCTTTAAAAAAACTTAAAATTAATTAATTAAAATCGATTCTAGAGGGTTCCACCGTTCTCCCCTCGTATCAGTATTAGTAGTGCAAACATTGTAGTACCGAGGGAAAGTCATGGCCACCAAGCGGCAACAAGTGCAGCTTAGTTATAGTCTTGCTTGCCGTTGAATGGCCAACACGTGTCTTTGTCATTTCTTGTTTATTATTTACGGCGAACACGAAGGAAGTGGTATCCTACACCGCGGGCTCGTGGCTATTGATTGTGTTCATTCTTGGACGTGGTCATGGGAAACTCTGCATCTGTTAAGTTAAACGAAAAAAGGCGTTGGCAGTAAGTTTTTATAACATCCGCACTTTGTTGTGTTTTTAGAATTTAGAATTGGCGTTTGTTTTGAATTGCATATGTCCTCGGTTACAATTTGTGCCTCTAATCCATTTCCACACGCAGTAATAATATAGGGATGTTTCTGTTTTCTAATGATTACCTACCGTATCATAATGTATGTAGGTTTTCTATAAGTATGTCATACGAATATGCAATTCATTTCATTTAAATTCAACAATATATATATAAGATTTTATTTATTTACAAGGTATTAAAATTAAATAAAAAAAATATAATAACAACTAATCTATAAGCCCCATGGTGGGGGGACAAGTGAGAGAAAAAAAACTATTTACAACGTGTCCCAAAATTCAACGATAAGCCAACACCGGAGGATAGACCTGCCCCGGACTAATCGGGGAAAAATAAAAAAATATATATCCCAATTATATTTTAAGTTATAATAAAAAAATAAAATTCTTCAGAAATTGAGACAGTTTATGATATTTTTCACTACCATGACCACAATTTTTTTAATCTCTATCCTCCGGTGTTGGCTTATCGATGAATTTTGGGACACATTGTATATATGTATATTGTTGAAAACCAGCAAAGTGATGATCGATTCATTTATTTATTACGTTTATGCCGGCTTATTAAATCATTATACTAAAATATGGAATGATGTGACAAATTGATTATCACACTCATTTCTCATTAGTCAAGCGGAATATTGATAATGATAATAAACAATAAGAGAAATTGTGCTGGTGGCGACAGGTTTTCTTGGTATCGCCCCCATCCTAGGTACCATATAATTGACATAACATGAGAACAGCATCCTAATGTGCGTTTTTCGACCACACATGAACAAAAATGGTCCAAAATGGCGTATCGTCCTTCAACTCCCCTTTCTATCAAAATGTAGGTAAACAAAATATATTCTTCTGTTTGAATGTCGAGACTGAATTCTCACTCCAAGTAGCCATGGATTAAAGCCACTCGGGTTGCGTTTTTGTATTTTTTGTTTTGGATTTGTACGAAATACTGTATAAAGTATATATATATATATATAAGATTTTATTTATTTACAAGGTATTAAAATTAAATAAAAAAAATATAATAACAACTAATCTATAAGCCCCATGGTGGGGGGACAAGTGAGAGAAAAAAAACTATTTACAACGTGTCCCAAAATTCAACGATAAGCCAACACCGAAGGATAGACCTGCCCCGGACTAATCGGGGAAAAAGAAAAAAATATATATCCCAATTATATTTTAAGTTATAATAAAAAAATAAAATTCTTCAGAAATTGAGACAGTTTATGATATTTTTCACTACCATGACCACAATTTTTTTAATCTCTATCCTCCGGTGTTGGCTTATCGATGAATTTTGGGACACATTGTATATATATATATTGTTGAAAACCAGCAAAGTGATGATCGATTCATTTATTTATTACGTTTATGCTGCCTTATTAAATCATTATACTAATATATGGAATGATGTGACAAATTGATTATCACACTCATTTCTCAATAATCAAGCGGAATATTGATAATGACAATAAACGGCAAAAATATTAAGTAGATAATATTAATTGATTTGTATTGTAGGTCGGTGTGTGACAGGTATCTAGATTAATCACCTTCCGATCTAAAGTATGGTATTACATCAAAATAAAAAAAAAATAAAGGTTACCTACATAAAATACTAATGGCATGTCCTACACAATGCACATGTGTCTAATAGATACGTACCGTCTACCTACCTACGTATTTTTCACTATTTTATATGTGAAATACGTCAGTAAAAATATAAAAAATTAAAAGTTAACATAAAATACTTATGTATGGTAAGGACATGTCCTACACAATGCACATGTGTCTAATAGATACGTACCGTCTACCTACCTACGTATTTTTCACTATTTTATATGTGAAATACGTCAGTAAAAATATAAAAAATTAAAAGTTAACATAAAATACTTATGTATGGTAAGGACATGTCCTACACAATGCACATGTGTCTAATAGATACGTACCGTGTACCTACCTACGTATTTTTATTTTTTAGTCACTATTTTATATGTGAAATACTAAAAAAATTTAAAGTTAACATAAAATACTTATGTATGGTAAGGACATGTCCTACACAATGCACATGTGTCTAATAGATACGTACCATGTGCGTATTTTAGTCACTTTTTTATATGTGAAATAAGTCAGTAAAAATATTTATAGGCATTCCCTACAATATTTGTATTTTGTACACCTACTTGTATCCGCAAATGTTCAAATCTATAAACTAGAAACAAATGGAATCCAATCACACTACCTAATTAAAGCGAAAGTAGTATGTCTGTTTCTTTGTTGTCTATGTTAGAAGGATTGAATAAGATCATTTTCGGTACTTTTTCATGCCAACACTATATATGCAAAACTGAGTTGACTGAAATGTTTAACATAATTATGTCAATAATGACCTAGATATACCTATACGCTCTTTTAATTGCGGAAAATGTACCTGTGGCTGTGTAAACAAATCAGCAAGGAGATTGCGCTAGTAGGTAGGTACAAATTTCTTGATAATAAGTTACGCGGGTGGATTTGCGGAGCGCATAAGTTAAGTATATGCAATAATATACGCAAAATACACGTAAATATTGCATATATAATAAAAATGGTTGTATGTAAAGTCGGTTTACGCACGATAATTTCACGTGATAACGTCATATGACAAGCCGAACGCTTAGGCCGATCACGCCTCACTATCGCTTGCACGCTCAGCTCAGGAGGAACGTGAAACGGAACGCGACAATGAGTCATACTTTTTCGGGCGTGCAGCTGGCGTAAATCGATTTATAAGACGTTATCACGTCAAAAACTCAGCATTAGAAGAAACTCATAGCTGAGCTCCACTCATGGCATTTTGATGGGAAGGCTCCTGTGCTTGAGTCCCTAGGGCTTCGGGCATGGCGAAGGCATTCGAGTGGTTTAAAAACTCCGTAACTAGGGCTGGCTAAAGCCACTCCACCAACTGGCACTGGGTCAGTGTGCTGGGATATGACCTATTTTTCTTCTACTAAAGTATTTGAAAGGAACTAGTACCTGTCTTAGCAGTAGAACCGTAATGTGCGATGATTGCTAAGCTTATACCAGAGTTGGATCTTGAGCAGAGTATTTTATTGTATATTGTTTGGGCAGCTTGAATAGGGCATATAAGCTCTCTCTCTCCATCTCTCCGTTCCAAGCAACGTGAAGAAGTAGGTCCATGCAGTCAAAGCTTTCACATTAGTACTATATGTGAAGTGTCATAATATAGATTAAGGCCTACGATTACGAGGCCACATACGAGTAAAATGTCTTAAATCTTTATATATAAATGCATCTCTATGTCCCTTGGTCATCGCATCAGGAATGAATGGATATAACGATTTCACTATTCTTTTTTGTTGTGTTAATTATTCTCAGGAGAAGGTTCTTATGCAAGATAAATCAAGAAATAATGGAAGGTTATGGCGAGACCGAAGGCCAACCCTACTACCCAAACGAAGTCGCGGGCAGTCGCAAGTAAATTATAAAATGAATAGATAATAGGTGCATTCATATAAATTGAAATAAGTAAGTATACCGGAAGCCGAAATGAGCTCTATAATGATCGGAATAGAGATAGAGATACGGAATAGAGCATAATCGTATTTAAAAAAAACAATAATTTACCAAAAAGCTTTCCGGATATTTGTATCAAGTATTTAATTTCCAATCTAAATAATGTCTTCATTTATTACTGAAACTAATAATAATTACGAAAGTATCGTATATAGTAGTTTTAAAATAACCCTTAATGGGCAATGCGCCAAAGTGGCGTTTTTTTAGTTCGTCAGCCACTAAAATAAGTCATCAACATAAAAAAAAAATAGTTTTACAACAACTACCCAAAATATATCGGGTCCGAGCTATTTAATTAATTGTTTAATTGTAAGTATTTTCAAAAAATCGCTAATATATATTTTAGTATTACTTATAGTTCTTAAACATACTTTATACAGTATTTCGTACAAATCCAAAACAAAAAATACAAAAACGCAACCCGAGTGGCTTTAATCCATGGCTACTTGGAGTGAGAATTCAGTCTCGACATTCAAACAGAAGAATATATTTTGTTTACCTACATTTTGATAGAAAGGGGAGTTGAAGGACGATACGCCATTTTGGACCATTTTTGTTCATGTGTGGTCGAAAAACGCACATTAGGATGCTGTTCTCATGTTATGTCAATTATATGGTACCTAGGATGGGGGCGATACCAAGAAAACCTGTCGCCACCAGCACAATTTCTCGATCTGATAATCAGAAATGACGTAGAAAACGAAATACATGATGGATCTGTACTTGAAGATTAAGTAAATAAAACAATATTAAATGATAACAAAAGTAATAAAGTACTTATATATTATACTATATTTGTCTTATTTTACTCAAACTAAACAAATTCTATTTTGTTACACAACGTGGATTATTATGAAACAATGATGATTGGAAACAATTTGCTTATTACCTATATCACATTTTCTAATGTGATGACATGCACTATTAGATACTAGTTATTAAATCTGTGACTACTGACTGCCATTAAGTACTTAATACTTCGAGTAGCCTATATTTTATCTGAGTTGTAATATCAATCAATAAGAATAACGTTTATAAAAACGCAATTATTCGGCTATATATAATGACATCTTTTAAAGACTTCAAAGTCGAATAACTTAGTTCGAATATTATTTAAAACATAACTTGCTTATTAAATAAAATTTACTGATGCAGTACTATGAGGTACTATGATTAAATTTATGGCTGCTAAAAAAAACAACGCCACTACTCCATACAATGTTGCGCAAACCCATTTCTGTTTTGATAATCTTAATACAACATAGGTCATGTCTCTACTGTCTGACAGTTTGCACCAGCTTGTGACAGGAGTATAACAACTTGATTAATGTGCTACATGTTTATAATTCGCACAACACAATGTTTTAATGCCGACTCTGAACCTTGTAGGTTTACCTTGAATTAGTTGTTTAAGAGCCGTAAAATGACTAGTTTCTTGTACTTCATACTTGTTTGATTAAATAGATGAGGGGCAATTTATAGCATTTTTAATTGTCAAAAAATTTAAGAGAATGTTTTTTTATGACATAGGTCGATGTTTTGTAATTTGAGAACATGACATAGCTGAATTCATAATATTAATTTATTCAAGAAGATTTTGAAATTTACTTCAGTAAGTATATTTATATATTTATTGAAAAATATATTACTATTACGAAATGTAGTCGTCTAGACACTTATTAATTTCATTGCAACGCATGAACGGGCAAAATGTATAGGTACTCACATACTCACGAATTAAGTAAATGATTGACTATTTCACAACCGTTTCTATCAGTTTATTGAGTATACATGAATAAATAAACGATGTAAAAAGAGAACACGTACAGGGTTGAACATTGCCTATATGTCGTTGAAGCTATTTGTAGATCTCTTTCCTTTTCTCCCGTACATTTTCATTTTCAGTTTCTCTATGTATTCCACCTAAGTTTAAATAATAGTAATATTGCGTTTAACTCTAGTCTACCTAGGTACACTGCACTTATGGAGAGAATGACAGGATCGCTAATGTTAGAAATGCGCTTTCTAATAGCTTATGCGTTATTCGCTTTCACACTCATGCGTGGTTACAATATAATACACAATAATTACGACACAAATGTAGATTATTTGCAACAAGCGACTGTCTCGCTGGATACCTTAAGCGTAGATTTTCATCAGTATTGTAACGGTAAAAAGTGTCAATAATATGCGCGTGGGTTGCAGTATCTATCGCCAGACATAGATGCTACTCGTAGATCATTCACTGTTATATGGCAAGTCAGGCATTAGTCGGTGCTTCTAGGTAATTTGCAATGATTTTACATCATTATTGGCTTTCAAAACGGAATTTCACTTTGCCATTTAGGCGTAAGGTACCAACTAAAGTATCCCCAATAATATACAAATATGTATCACAAAATGTACCGATTTAAATTAATGGATGTCAAACTGGTAGGTACTTATCAAACATTATTTAAATACTTAGTCATTTAGAGTCACGTAGTTAGGTGATAGTCCATGATAGCTGTATCGGCTCGGCATGATCTCGACCTAGACCTAAGCATGCAAGTGTCATGTATGTAGTTTTGCCGTTCCTTTTTTATAACTTACTAGAAAACCCTGCGAACTCCGTTTCGCCACCAGATGGCTTCGTTTTATGTAACATTTCGTTTGGCGCCATCTACTTAAAATATTGGTTTGTAGTACATGCTATGTATCAGAGATGGCGCTGTATGTGAAAAAAAGATTTTCCCGCTTTTCTTTTTAAATTTTTCCTGAATTTTCTTTACTATAAATCTCACGGAGCCCGAGACCTTTCCAACGAATGCAAAACCGTGGAAATCAGTTCGTGCGTTCTGGAGTTATAGCGTCAGGAAGGAAATCCCGACTTATTTTTATATAGTAGAAGACTAGCTCCTGCCCGCGACTTCGTTAGTAGTAGGCTTGGCCTACGGCGTCGCCATAAATAAACTCCCATCTTTTCTTGATTTTTCTTTCATTTCACCTTCTCGTGACAATAACAAACACAAAAAAAAAAATGCGATGTTGTTCCATCCATTCTCAAGTTATAGCGTGATTAAGAGAAATAGTGGTGCATTTTTATATACCTAATAGCGTGTGCCCGCGACTTATTTCGCGTAGTAGGCTCGGACTTTGGCCTCGCTACAACCTCCCATCTTTTCTTGGTTTTTCTTTCATAAGAACCTTCTGACAATAATCACAACAAAAAAGAATTAGCAATATTGTCCTATCCGTTCTCAAGTTATAGCGTGACTATAGGAGAAATAGGGGTTCATTTTTATATATTTTATAGACTAGCGACTGCCCGCGACTTCGTTCGCGTAGTAGGTTCGGCCTTCGGCCTCGCCATTAACTCCCATCATTTCATGATTTTTCTTTCATAAGAACCTTCTCCTGACAATTGTTAACACAAAAAAAGAATTAGCGAAATGGTTCCATCCGTTCACGCGTCCAAGGGAAATAGGTATTCATTTTTATATAAATAAATTACTAATGATCTATATAGGTACTATATTATACTGCGGTACGCCTGTCGCACTATGTTACCATCATGGTCAATGTTTCATGAGATTCATAGGCAAGTGAATTCATCAATTTGATTTGAAAATATAATACATTACTTAATTCTTTATTGCACTTTTACAACCTTTGGATGGACAGTATTATCATAAGAAGTAGACGGTGGCACAATATTGTGTTCTATGCTATCTTATTTAAATACTACTATAAACAAGAATACAAATAACAAGCAGTGTTACATACGAGATATGTAATGTTATTATATATATCATGTTTTTAAAAATTGAGTATTAGAACTTCGGATATTAAGTAAGTAATGTACTGTGCCGCATACTACTTTTGGCCTATATGTACGAGTATAAGCGTATGTATGTATATTTTCATACCACCTGCTCTACAACCTCCAATTACATATCACGCAATCTCGACGTATAGCAAGACATTATACATCGTAAGGTAATGTTGTATGAAAGTCAAAGGAAGTAAAAGAGTAATAAAAATGCTAAGAGTAGGAAAACTCTTAGCATTTTTTTTTTGTTTTTTATGTGATATGCCTGTGGTGGCAAGCGCTATTTTCGAATAAACCCTCTTTACAAAGCAGAAAATTCGTTGCCTCACCAACGTACCTAAAGTTCATAATCCAAAACGAGGGTCTGACACAAGTTTCAGAATCTTTAATACTGTTCAAATAAACTCAACAACGTCTATAAAATGTTCCTAACAAAAATATTACTCTGTCCCTCCATTATCCATACCCCATTACTGGTGAAATATGTCCAATATTAATATTAACTTTTAATTTATTTAACTAAATAAATGCTTCTATATGAAGCTCTGAGTTTTTATTGTCTCGCAGTAGGTATGAAAAGTAGAGCATTAACTTCGAGGATAAAGCCTGTCTTCGTCTTGGGCGGCTTGAACCCCTCGTTTCACTCAGTACTCAGTAGCATAATCTCGAGACGCTTTACGCTCAGGGGTATATATAATAATATGCCGCCCGTGACGTAAGATACTGTTTACATCCCCCCGTGCAGAATACACTGATGTAGGTATATACTGTTCCTATGGCCGCTCGTAAAACTCAACGGCTAAACCGATTTTGATACGTCATTAGATTTGTCTCGATCGCGAAAGTGCCACTGGGTACAAAATTAACCGACTGCGGGATAGGAGCCCAAGTAATCGGGTTAACTTTCAGTACGTTTTGTTACTTGTTTTATATAAATACTTAATCGTTTAGAAAAGAATATTCCATATCGTAACGACAGATTAATAAGCAGACGGTGTGACTATACACGTACTTACCTATATCTAATCTAAGACGAAAGTTGCACAACACTGACATTGATAATGACCTTACGGAGCTCGGATGTAGGGCATTGTCATTGTCAAGTCTCAGGCGATGCATGAACATGAACTATGACTGAATTAATTCGCCATTTTATCACAATAAAATAACGTAGTAACTATTAACAATTCTGTGTCTATAGTATACTTTATTTAGTAAGTCTAATATATTTTTACTTCGTAGTATTTTTAAGAAGTAGTCATATAATAAAAACTATAATTCATAGGTAAGTACGTTTGGTTCTGAATTTGGTAGTTAATTTTAGAACTTTCTTATCTTTTGTAAAAATTGATTCGCCCAGCAATTTTTGTTTAACGTATTTGTTCACTATTTCATTGGATACAGTGATGTACACTATACTTATAGCATGAAGGTTCTAAAATGTCGTGTGCCTCAAGCCTTTACCTAGACAGAAGCCTCAACTGCTTCATAAAAAAATTATGGACCAAGGTATAGTATCCAAAGAGTAGGTATAGTATCGCTTTGTGTATCTATAAAATACTAGCTGCCCTATTAACCTCATTGCCACTATGGCTTTGCCAGAAATTGGCTGGACACGGGAACATTTAAAATGTATAAGAAGTACAATTTGAAAAATTTAATACCGACTTCCATTCTATTCAGTTATTGCAGTGTAACTCAAAAACTACTGGACCGAATGTAGTAACATTTAAATGGGAACACGTGGGCTTTCAAACAAAAAAGAATTTTGAGAATCGGTTCACCCCATCGAAAGTTATGAGGTAACAAACATAAAAAACCAGTCGAATTGAGTACCTCCTCCTTTTTGGAAGTCGGTAGAAAACTAAACTGTGTTATTCACTGTAGTATAAACTGTATATATACACACACACATACACACACCCATACACACACACACACACACATACACACACACACACACACACACACACACACACACACACACACACACACACCGACAAAGTAATCTAGGATCAACTTTATATTATTAGGATGTAGTTACTGAAGTTTTGTGTGAATAAGACCCGCTTTATTGCTTACATGTCCAATAAGCTTGACAAACATCTCAGCTCAAGCAATGAGGTATGCTGAAAACCAGCTCTGCGTAGACCTAGTTCTAAATCTATTCTAACCAAAGCGGTTCACAGCTTAATTTAGCGTGAAATAAAAAACAAATTTACATCGAAACACATAGGTACCTACTTACATAGTGATGATGTAAGTATATAAAAAGCAATGTTATCACGCTTGGTATCCTATATATAACTAGCTGCGCCGTTGGTTTCATCCGTGTGGTTGTTTTCTTTGATTTTCTTTTTTCCGTAACAACCGTTTTATACTTGTTTTTAAATGAAGATGAAATCGGTAAAGTCACTCTCAAGTTATGACGTAGATAAGATAGATAGATTATCTAAGTCATAACTCTTTATTGTAACACCACATTATACATAAGTAATTTCGATACAATTATATACACAAAAATATCTTATTACAATTAAATGCTTAAAACTAAATAGTGTCACAATGGGCCAACCAATGGTAACCAAGGGAAATAAGTACTTACTTACCTTACTTACTAAGTAATACTTACCTTTGACCACACACGTTGCAGGTAAGGTTGCAGTCCTGGAAAAGTAGGTAGGTTTCTGCGAAATCTATTGTATTATTGGCCAATTAAGGCGAATCAGGAGATTGTATTACATTTGTAGTTATACAAGCGTCAACCAACTAATGTATAAAAGTAGCTATATGTCAAGTAATGTAATGAAGTCGAGTAAGTATTGTAATTAAGTAGCTAAGTATAATTAAGAAGTGGTTCTTGCAATTTGTTTTTATCAGTACTTAATCAGAAAAACGTTGAGACCGCTGAAGTCTACGTCGCAAGCTTGACCTACATTATCAAAGTCAGGTCACACCATCACTGTTATGTTTTATATTACGGTTATATAATGTTAGTACAATTATGTTTTAAGTGATAAATGTACCTATATATAAATAATATTACTAATTTGCTTTTACATAATGATAGAAATTAGAAGCATGTCTTATCACACTCCATGTTTGTTTTGTACAATTCAAATTTGCCCCACACACACTCACACATAAACGCATACAGTTTTATGTTTCATAGATAATCTTTTTAATTATAGGTACATGATTATGATACCTATTTGATATTCTATAATATTCGTTCAATTTAATATTGTATCTATATGTCAAAGTGGTATTAGTATAATTTTTGACATTCAAGACATGTATTCAAGACATTGCCTTATACAACTCAGTATATATGTATTCGAAATCAAACGATAAGGTTTAAAAAATAGTAATTTGAAATACTTATATGAACACTAAATAAACAGTTGCATTTGTACTTATATAAAATGTTGCTTAAGGCGAAATGAGTAGAGTAGATTACGAGCAATTTTCATGATTCGACTTCGCGAAAACTTAGTTTTTTGACGCTTAAACCTAATAACCGAAGTTCAAAAAAAACGTAGTGTAAATTGAATATACGTTGTTATGAACTATGGGAGCCAATACACGATTGAGCAAACTTGGCTCGATAGAAAACAATCGGCAACATTCCCTAAATTTTACTACTCGTATTTATCGTACGTGCTTCGTGGGAAAAAGCATCTTTATTCAATTATGGGCAAATATATTTCAATGAATGTGTCATATTCGAATTCCCAATTAAATTTACTCGTGAACTATGGACTCCTTTATCATTCATATTTAATCATTTGATTGTACGGACTAAATATAAAAAGTATTAGCACGTTTTCAATTGCATTTTCGCATTACATCGTTCAATCTGATAAGCAATTCTCAATTCTTATGTAAAGGATCGTAAATTGTTTTAAAATTAGGATTGGACCGCGCCTTAATAGCGGCTATCCATCCGCTCGGAAACTGATTATCCAAATGAAGAATTGTCAGGGATAAAAAGGAACGAGTTACGATCACACTCACTCACGCACCCGGAATTGCCGTCAGGGATCAAACTTGAGACCTCTCTCTTCGAAGGCAGGGTCACTACCATCATAGAGTAACTTTTTATAACTACCCTAACTAGGCTTACAGGGTCGTTGATTTAACAAATACTAGCTGCGCTCCGCAGTTTCACCCGCGTGGTTGATAATGATGAATCAAAATATTATAGCCTATAATCATCAGGGATAATGTAGGATTATAGTATAGTATAGTAGTAATATAGTATATATATGTATATATAATCTCTATTTGCCTTGGTCATCACATCACGCGTGAACGGATAGAACAATTTCGCTAATTCTTTTTTTCTTGTGTTAATTATTGTCAGGAGAAGGTTCTTATAAAACATAATTCAAGAAAAGAGGGAAGGTTATGGCGTGACCGAAGGCCGAGCCTACTACGCGAACAAAGACGCGGGCAGTCGCTTGTGGTGAAATATTTTATAAATCTTATTTCATTATCATTAAAAGTATGGAATTATCTATTTTTGGACATTGGTTTTAAGTTGGTTTTAAGTACATTCATGCAAATCAAATTTACCGAGATACTACGAATAAATAATATCAGGAAGAGTAACTGCCTTAAAAAATGACCCAATAAGAGTCGTGCTAAATCAATAACATCGTTCACGCCGCTATGACTCAGCTGTCATAGTAGACGTTGCAGGACGCGCGTGGACCATCCTTCCAATGCTTTCCTTCTGAAATTTAAACCAATCACCGAACATGCCTATTTATAACCTCGGAAGTAATTCGTATTTGGAATCATAAGTCGTTTTGGTTTGAAGGACCAGTTTTTGTGTGGAATTTGTTCTAGTGCGTCTATATTATAGACATGGTAGGGCTTGAGTCGTTGCTTTAGACGGACTAAGTATACAATCGTATCGGTAAGAGCCTCAGTAAAACATTGCTATTGATTAATAGTATTTGGACATCATTAGAAAGGTATGCGGTAGGCCCAGCCTTAAGCATAATAACTACTGCTTAATAATTCATTTCGCAACAACTTCCTAATTAAACTTGCAAAGTATCAAACTCTACGATGCTCTACCTAACTATTTACTAATACCACAGTTATGATGTGGTAATAGTAGCGGCCGGTTTCTATAGCCATCTATCGACGGTGTCAAAATTAGGAAGGTAGAGACAAAGTTCTATTTCCAGCATGCCCCCTACTGGAAATAGAACTTTGAACTGAAACAAAAATAACTACACGGTATATTTACCGTATTTGTATTTTTGTTTGAGTAGATATCCTGTTTCTAATGTTTCACTCTTATAGAACTTTGACTACATTTGTAATGGAATTTATTTTCATATTTCTATTGCTAGTTGGATTAACCTTCCACAGACAGAAATGTATAAATCGGTCGTTACACACCTACATACAAAATAGGTAATAGATACTTATTATAAATAACTACGCACCGACACAAATATACCTACAAAGAGACATACGTATACAACCAAGTATACAAACTTTAAAACCTACCTACTATGAGCACATACAGAAAAAAAATGTTTTTTGTATGTTTGTATCTCAAAAAGTACTGGACCGATTTAAAAATGCTTTCACCATGCTAACCCGAGTGACATAGGCTAATTTTTTTATTCATCATTAACATCATCCACCACCCCACGGGTGAAACCGCGGAACGCAGCTAGTAAGTATATAAAAAAACACAAGCGTAAAAAAATAAACCTAGAACTCTGGGTGAGATTAAAAACTGATATGGGAAAACGAGCTCTTAAGCTAACGTGCGACTTGACATTAATTTCATTAAGTACTTATATAACTACCACACAGTATCACAAGGAAAATTCCGTGTTATTTGTTGAAGTAATTTATTTCCATTTTTATTATATTTATTTCGTAAGGGTGCTATGCTATCAGACACAGAGCGACCAACGCGTTCACGCGGTCAGTTTTGCGTTCGTTGTGTTGTATTACGTTACATAGATACACATACAGTCTACCCACAGTTGACCGACACGGTCAGGACGCTGTTTGTTTATATCTATGTACTGTAATACAACACAACGAACGCAAAACTGACCCCGTGACCGCTCTCTGTCTGATAACACCCTTAGTTAAGGAACTGTTTTGAATTTCTCAAATGTCTTTATTTTGATACCCCACACGATGGCATTGCATACCAACAACTTGGAATAAGGCTTTAAGGTTTGAAGCCACACGGATATAAAAAAAAACCTATTTACATAGATACACACACTCTGACAAGTACAATTTGAAAAAAATATTATCGACTTCCATTCTGTTATTAGAGTGTAACTCAAAAACTACTGGACCGAATTTGATAAAATTCAAATGGGACCAGCTTTCCAACAAAAAAAGAATTTGTTAATCGGTTCGCATCGAAAGTACCTCCTCTTTTTTGGAAGTCGGTAGAAAACATAACCCTCTTTCATGCAGTCGGGTGGAATCTACGTAGGTAATGTATTTGTTATATGTGTACCGCAACGAAGCGATCACGCGATTCCAGATTATTTATTTTGCAGCCGCGTGATAGTGTAGGTATGTTAAGGCTCATATTTTATGTAAATAAATTTTTATACCAATTTATTCGATAACGTTGGCAGTTTATCATATACATTAAAAATTATTTATATATATTTATCTGAGACTGGTATTATTATACAATGTTTTTATTTCAAATCTTTGGTTTACTACTTTAGAAAAAATAAGAACCAAAATGATCTCCAAAATTATCCTATTCTCTTCAACCAATGTTCATCAAAACAATGCGGATTTAAAAAAAAATAGATAATATTTTTTTGTATATTAGATAATTTTGATCAAACCAATGAGTAAATAAATATTGCTCCTGTTCAAAATTTTAGAAAAGAGTATTGGTTAGTAACATACACTTTGCAGGTCACGAATATGGACGTTATATGTCGATAAATTTTCTGCGATATTTGCACTATCACGGTCTATAATAAGCCGCTTGGTTGGCGATGTCACCTGCCTTAAATTATTTTATGTATTGATAAGTATACGTTGATATGAGAAGACATCGCAGACTCCGTATCCTTTAGTTGACATTCAGAGCTTGCTGGAGCTCCCATTTCCTCATATAGTTTCTAAAATTAATTTAAAATTATCGGAAAATGCATTAAAAGCTTGCAAATAGTTACCTCATTTTGTAATAATAAAGAACTCTGTGATAATACGTGACATCTATAGCCGCTTGTAAAATGGAATTTTTGACACATAAAATCAAGTCCAACGCTCAATTTGATGTCCGTCAGTTGAACGGCGCGAGTGACATGCAAAAAAATAACCGGTAAGTTATTTTTATAAACTTATAAATGTGAGCGTGTAATGATAAAATTAAAGGTAGTATTTATAAAATTCCATGTTAAAAATGAACAAAAACATGTGCAGGTTGTGCGTAGCTTGCAACTTTTCAAAGGTAGGAAAGTTTTATTGTAACCAATTCACTTTTACGATTACTATAAACACACAGTGCATGGATTGCATTCTTCTGGTGATGGCAAATGGCAAAGGTGATGAGTAGATCCTAGAGTATGAATAGTTAGGTTTTATGCAAACTATTATAGTGCCTGAAGTTTGAAAGAAATGCATGAAAGGTGTCACATGGAGTAAACAAAGATTTTAGTTATCTCCATTCCAAATTTAACTCTAATCCGTCAATTATTCAATCGGAGTCCAGTTGGCCCAGTTTTGCCTGTCATATTAATAACCAATGTCATTGGTGTATTCTCAGAAATATTTAGTCAAGCGAACCAAGTTTGTGCACACACTACTCATCGCGAGCGGATTGTAAGCTTTTTGCATATTTGCGTAAGTTCTTATGTCTTTGCATTTTAAGCCCGTTCCTATCGATTATACATAACTGCTATGTGGAGGAATGGTTATTACCTAAGTTTAGTGATGATGCAATTTTTTTTAATCTGTCCGAATCAGCAAGACTCATTCGAGTTAAGTTTCATTCATAAATCTATTGTTATTTTTTGCGCTGATGCGGACGGGTTAAATATGCTTCTCTTTGTTCTCGAAATATTTTTTAACATTGAACTTACTGCATACTTACGCACGTAAGTTGGACTAATCTTATACGTATTAGGTTGGAATGTCCCTCGTAGTCCCACCAGTATGATACACGAGTGGGACCTTAGTAAAGTCAAGGAACCAACAAGCCTTATAATTTACCAGTGTTCCGACAAATAAAACTCATTTTAATGTCTGGGAATCAATTAGAACTGTCGTAAGTTTGTTTGTTGTCGTTTTGGTAAAAGTTTTCGAACCCATGTATCCCATAGACATTATAATTATATTACATTACCAGATGCCTAATACGTCAATGCCGTGGCGGTGCCGGCTTAGAATAGCACCCCCCCAACTCTACCCGTGGGTGCCGTAGAAAGCGGCTAAGGGATAACAAATCAGAAGGTGGGCAGCAGCACCTTCCCAGTCAAACACACACAAACTGCGCTCGCCAACCCGCCTGCCAAGCGTGGCGAGTATTGGCAAAAACCCCTTATGGATTGGACAAAAAGAACCAGGCCCCCAGTCCCCGGCAGCCCCGCTATTCCTGGCTACGGTAGCGGCCACGGTAACGGTGGGGCAGGGGGTGCTAAGAATCCCCGGCAGACGCCCGGCTACCACCCCCAACGACGACGACTGGCCCTGGTAACACACAACATACGCACGATGAGGACAGACGAGAAGATATATGAGCTGGAAGAAGAAATGAGTAAGCTACACTGGGACATTGTGGGGTTATCTGAAGTCTGTAGAGCGGGTGAGGACACGATAACCCTAAAATCAGGTAACCTACTCTATCACCGGGAGGGCGACCAACAGTCCCAAGGTGGTGTCGGGTTTCTCGTCCACAAGTCCCTTACTAACAACATAGTTAAGATCGATAGCGTTTCCAATAGGGTCGTATACCTAATACTCAGAGTATCCAAACGATATTCGCTGAAGGTCATTCAGGTATACGCACCGACGAAGTCGCACCCGGATGATGAGGTGGAGGATATGTATGAGGACATTAGTCGGGCCATACATACCTCTGAAACGCACTTTCTAGTTGTTATGGGGGACTTCAACGCGAAGTTGGGTAAGAGAAGCGAGGATGAGTCGAAAATGGGGCAATTTGGCTATGGACAACGGAACCGTAGGGGACAGAGGTTGGCCGACTTCCTGGAGAAAGAGGGACTCTTTATGATGAACTCTTTCTTTCAGAAGCCACCTCACAGGAAATGGACCTGGCTGAGTCCCGATGGTTCCACGAGAAATGAGATTGACTTCATTATGACAACCAAAAGGCAAATATTCACTGATGTCTCCGTGATCAACAGGGTTAAAACCGGTAGTGATCACCGAATGGTAAGAGGCACGGTGAATATTAATGTCAAACTGGAGAGGTCTCGTCTGATGAAGTCTACGCTCCGACCCACTCGTGCCCGTATTCAAGACCCCGAGAGCTTTCAACTTGAGCTATCCAATCGCTTCGATTGCCTTGAGAACATCGCTTCAGTGGACGAGATCAATAACAGGTTAGTAGAAACTGTCCATACAGTGGGTTCCAAGTACTTTAAACCCCACCGTACAGATAGGCCACAGAAACTCTCCAACGATACCCTCAACCTCATGGCTGAACGACGCTCATTGAAATTGCAGTCTTCGAATGATGCTGAAGCATATAGGCTGCTCAATAGACGAATATGGAAGTCCTTGCGACACGACATCCGGATCTTTAATACAAACCGTATTAAAGAGACGATAGAGCGGAAAAAAGGCTCCAAAGTGTTTGCAAGAGACATGTCTACTGGGCAAAGCCAGTTGACGAAGCTGAAGAGAGGAGACGGCAGTGTAGCGTCGACCAAAGCGGAAGTGTTAGGAGAGGTCGAGAGTTTCTACGGACAGTTATACACCTCGGTCGCTAAACCTGTTAGCAGCTCGGTCAAAGACCCAAGAGCCAAGCTGACCCGACATTATACCGAAGATATCCCGGACATCAGCCTGTACGAGATTAGAATGGCCTTGAAACAGCTTAAGAACAACAAGGCGCCTGGTGACGACGGTATCACATCTGAGCTTCTGAGAGCGGGTGGAACACCGGTACTTAAAGTCCTTCAGAAGCTCTTTAATACCGTCTTACTCGAAGGCTCAACGCCAGAAGCATGGAACAAAAGCGTGGTGGTGCTGTTCTTTAAGAAAGGTGACAACACTTTACTTAAAAATTACAGACCCATCTCGCTTTTGAGCCATGTTTATAAGCTGTTTTCGAAGGTCATAACGAACCGTCTCAGTCGCAGGTTTGATGAATTCCAGCCTCCGGAACAAGCCGGTTTCCGAAAAGGCTATAGTACCATAGACCACATCCACACGCTACGGCAAGTTATACAGAAGACCGAAGAGTATAACTTGCCTCTTTGTCTAGCGTTTGTGGACTATGAGAAAGCCTTTGATTCGATCGAGACGTGGGCAGTGCTTGAGTCTCTCCAGCGGTGCCGTATTGACTATCGGTATATTGAAGTGCTGAAGTGTTTGTACAAAAACGCCTACATGTCAGTCCGAGTACAGGAGCAGAGTTCGAAGGCAATTCCATTGCAAAGAGGCGTGAGACAGGGAGACGTTATATCTCCGAAACTGTTCACCGCTACATTGGAAGACGCCTTCAAGCTTCTGGAATGGCAAGGACTTGGCATCAATATTAACGGCGAATACATCACTCACCTTCGATTTGCCGACGATATTGTAGTCATGGCAGAATCCATGGAAGACCTCAGTACAATGCTCGAAGGCCTCCATCGAGTTTCCCAACGGGTAGGTCTTAAGATGAACATGGACAAGACGAAAATTATGTCTAATGCCCATGTTGTACCTACCCCAATATCAGTTGGGAACTCAGTTCTTGAAGTTGTTGACGAGTACAGTACCTGGGACAGACAGTCAAACTAGGCAGGTCCAACTTCGAGAAAGAGGTCAATCGTCGAATCCAACTCGGCTGGGCAGCGTTCCGGAAACTTCGCGAAGTCTTCTCGTCAAAAATACCTCAGTGCCTCAAGACAAGAGTCTTCGACCAATGTGTGTTACCAGTGATGACTTATGGCACTGAAACGTGGTCTCTTACGATGGGCCTCATAGAAAAGCTCAAAGTCGCACAACGAGCTATGGAGAGGGCTATGCTCGGGGTTTCTCTACGTGATCGAATCAGAAATGAGGAGATCCGTAGAAGAACGAAAGTCACCGACATAGCCCAGAAGATTAGCCAGTTGAAGTGGCAGTGGGCAGGGCACATAGCACGCAGAACAGATGGCCGATGGGGCCGAAAGGTTCTGGAGTGGAGACCACGGACCGGCAAGCGCAGCGTAGGTCATCCACCGACACGGTGGACAGACGACCTGAGGAAGGTCGCAGGACGACGTTGGATGCAGGCCGCTTCCAACCGGTCCTTTTGGAAAATCATGGGGGAGGCCTATGTTCAGCAGTGGACGTCCTACGGCTGAGATGATGATGATGATGATGATGAATACGTCAAAACTAATGAAGCAAAAAATGTAACCCTAGCAGGGATACTTGGATTTGTCTTGTCAAATTCAAAACCAGTCGACAAGTGTCACTCGCTGTGGATACTGAGTAAGATGAAAAATCAAAAATTCCGTTTTGTGCGATTAGATTACGTAAAAATTAAATGATTTCAAGATCCAAATATACATGTAGTCGCAACAATCTTATATACGATCGTTGTGTAGTAGGTACTACTTAATATCTTATTTACTACCGACTTCTAAAAATGGAGGAGGTACTTAATTCGACTGTATATTTTTATGTTTGTTACCTCATAACTTTCGACTGGGTGAGCTGATGCTCAAAATTCTTATTTTTTGAAAGCTAGTGCTTCTATTTAAATTTTATTTAATTAGGTTCAGTAGTTTTTTAGTTAGACACCAATATAATGGAAGTTGGTATTCAATTTTTCAAATTGCACTTGTTCAAATTTGTTCTTGTTATAATACTCAGTTGCATGCTTTATTCAATGGTTTTAATTTTCGTTTGAGTTTGAGATACCTATTCTTTGTATATGTTTCCAAGACATTAAAGGCTGTTCTCAGTGGAAGTAATAGGTTACCTGATTTGTAGTACTAAGTACTCATTAAGGAAAAGTTCGTAGAGTTGCATTTAAGTAAATTGAGCGAATTAACCCAATATAGTAAATCAATATAATATATTAGAATAAATCTGTATATTATATTAGTGACTTTTTGTAACATATCGTTACAAATTTAAGTCAGTGATACGCACTGCTTATAATAAGTACAAATTTGCGTTACATGTAACAAAGGTATATAAAGATTAATGATATCATTAATCAATGTATTATGTATTTTTTGTATTCATGGGGTCTTGGCGATTTATTTATTTAATAGGCAAAAAGCAACAGAGATCGATTAACACAAATTGTGATCTGCTCGTAGTTGGATTTGATTGTTTCTATCTACCTATACACGGCATTGATATACAGTTGCATTTCGTTATAAGTTGGCAAAACTAAATATTTAAATAGAGAGAGAGTCAAAATATAACAATTGAAAACAAAAATGACCAATATTGGCGAGTCCGTTACCCGTTACGCAATTCAAATTACATATTACATACTTTAATAAACTATACGTCTAAACTATAGTTTTATACGTCGGTTTTTTGTGTAGGTACTTCAGCTTTCACTGATTATATTTAAACTGGATATTGATCTCGTACATATTTATGATTCAAAATTTAACCAAACCTGTTATACAGAAACTTGGGTAAGGAACACTTGAACATGGGTTACGTTTACGTATCGTAGCGTAGGCGTGTCCCATAGGTACATTACGTACAAGTGATGTGCGAATTTTTTGTAACACGTTACGTAATATCATAGTGATAAGGTAAAACTCGGTAACATGTCGATATCATCAACTAGAATTCGTACTGTAATATACCATCACTACAAACACACTACACACACTACAAGAACGTGAACTGTTTATTATCTGACGATTTTTTTATGTAACACAGCCCATCCTCATACACCAGGAAGTCGCCGTTTCATTTAAATATATAAGAAGCAAATTCACGTTAATAAATATCAGCATCACAGCCAGTTGCAGAAACGATTTTTAACTTTTAAAGACGTCATTAAATCTTAATCCGACATTAAATCGTTTCACAAAAGTTCCTTTTAATTTATCTAAAGAAACGTCAAGTAGTCCTTTATCGTGTATTTGTACTCGTGTGAGTTGACATTAGAGCCCATTAGTGCTTAAAGGAACTTTAAATTGACAGATCAGGGATTAAAACAGACTTTTTAAAGTTTTTCCCATATTACAAGTTTTGTGACCAAAAACAAAACTCTAGGCCAGTCGACGATATCCACATACAAAGATAAAAAAACTTTCTTTATTTGATACCTGCTTGATAATGACAAGCCAAGCATGTAGGTTGCGGTTTTTTACTGCAACAAACAAGATACTACTATCTTATAGTCTGTGACTGCAACGATATTTTAAAAAAAATTATACAAATTTTGTAAAATAGCTAAATCAAAACCCTAATGTTCCCTCTCAAGAAGGTTGTATCTGTTCGTTGTTCATACCTTTTTAAAATAATTTTGGCTACAATGTTTAAAGCCGTCTTTAGCTAATGGATCATTAAGATATCAACTTTGTCTTTTGTGCAACTCCATTAAAATAATGGTATCATTAGCACTAAAGCTGGATTAACTAATGGACTGCTAATGAAGAGCTTTCTGCAACTGGCTGTCAGATGAGCGCCCAAGCCATATATAGGCCAACTCTGTCGCGGGCATTGCGTCAAAGCTTGCTTTTCAATTTGCCCGAACTCGCGAAACTTGTTCATTATCAGTGGTAGTAATCGGATTGTATTAAAGTATACATTTTACTAACTTAATTTTTTTTATAATTTGTATGTAATTATGTATTATAATATCACTGTATTTGGTACAAATGCACCTTTTTTATTATTATTATGTTATTAGGAGACGGCACAAGCACGAGGCCCACCTGGTGTTAAGTGGTAGCCTCTGTCTAGAATAGATGCATTTCGTCACAACAGATGAACTGCACTGCACATGTAACCCTGAGACATTAAGTTGTTAAGTATCATGTGCATGTAAAGTCGCCGGAACCCATACCATTGAAACCAGAACACAGCTTAGTATTGCGTACATTACTGCTTCGCGGTAGAAATAGGTAGGTATGGTGGCAGTACAGCCCCGGACAAACTCATTAAATATAATAATATAACTCATATTATATATATACAAAGAGTTCTACTGCACTTAAAGTGTTAATACTTTTCAGAGCTGTTTTGCCTCTTATTTTAGAAACATGAGAGTTTTTTATGCTACGAGTATTAACCTCATTATTGTATTTGACCGGGGATATTTCGTTTTATTTCCATTAAGTATCCGTTGAAGATTAAATCGTTGTACCGTCCTCCGATGTGTTAGCATACTTTTTGAATGAGGAAGAAGATATCGAATGTGAATTCATGAACGTGATCATTGTGATCATGACTCAACATTACATGATGATGAGTGCCACGTTTTTTTGCAGACTTCCAAAAAGGTGTTTTTTATGTTTGTTACCTCATAACTTTCGATAGGGTGAACCGATTATCAAAATTATTATTTTTTTGTTTGAAAGCTGGTGCTTCCCGTGTGGTCCCAATTTCAACATCAACATTCAACATCAAATTCCAGTAGTTTTTGATTTACACTCCAATAACTGAATAGAATGGATCAGTATAAAATTTTTCAAATTATACTTGTATATTAGTATAATTTTTTTGCAAAACTTCTTGTATGCTGTTAAGGAGCGCAGGTCTAAAATCATGGCCTAACTGTAATCACACAGCATCTCTACGTTCCGTTTGCAGGATGCTTTGAAGTAAGTGAAATTACTGCTGAATAAGACTATTTATTCTCACAAGTAGGAGACTCTGCCTAGTTTGGGACCTGAATACCTTGTGTGGATGCGTGGTCCCATATTATTATTATTCCCTTTATTTTTTATCACGGATTTCATCCGGTCCTTTACAAAGGCATAAGTGGGGATGTAGCCAACACTTAGAGGCCTGTTTGGCATAAAAAACAGAATTTGGGATGACGGTGACATGGATTATCTATTACAAATTAGGTTAAATAACAAGGCTATTGATATGAACTTATACATGTAAGGAAAATAGATGGTTATGGATGAGACTACGGCACCTGCAAATTTCAGTCTCATATTAAAATATTTGAGCAGGTAGTGACTTGCCACCCACTAAACGGGCCCCCCATAAGAGCCACCATCAATGGTGACATAAAGGGTAACGTTGGTGTGGATGGCTAAAGGATGTCGAGAGGTGTGCTCCGGTTTCACTAGAGCGCTGCTACCGGCGTTATGCCCTTTAACACTTCCACCCTTGGAGCTTTTTGTTACTTGCTCTTGCATCTCCGCCCCCAGACGGCCAATTAAGACAAGCCGGGGTTTTATTATTCTTATTATATCCGTTAAATAAAAACAAATAGAATAATCAGAAGATTGGTAGAGGTTGTTAAAAATATTATATTATTATTGTATCTCATGTGTTTACAAACTCTTCTAAAAGTTCACAGATATTATGATTTATACATTAAATTGTCACAATCTTTACAATTGTGTTTTGAAATAAACGAGAACAAAAGTAGCACTAATACAGTAAGGGATCAATAAAACCAAAAACACCGTACACATTTCCTCAGTTGGCATGAGAGTATCATGACCTTAATATTATACCTTAATATATATTATATAGTAAGCGTGAACATGACGCAGTGGAAATTGTGCCTAGTATCGGTGTAGTTACTCATCAAATATTCGCTTACAAAGTTTGTTGTGCGATATTATATCTTCTTTCTAGCGATGAGATCGGCTTTGAAATGGGAGGTTCTCTTACCGGCGAATTCTCGTTACGCCGAATACTTTTTATCAGCCTCAGCGTCTTTTTGGTGAATGTCCCGTTACGTTATCCTTATCAGTGGGCCGAGCACGAAAATCTGCTCAAGTGTAACATGTACGGAACCTTCCTCACGCGAGTCAGACTAGCACTTTACCATTTATATCACACATGCCTTGGATAATGACCCAAGTACCTATGGATCCTTGTTAAGCATTGTATGATAACAGATTGTTTTGAGTAAATGTTGGTGCAATAATAATACCTAATATTAGGCCCATTTTGTTATGATCGGTATCCATATAATATGTTATATTTATTTTCAGGCCTGGCATAACTCTATGAGCTATAAGAACTCGAAAGATTGCCCTTGCGAGAGTGATCCCAAGCATTGCCCCGCGCACTCCTTATTTAGGTAGGCCGTAGCCGCTTACGGCCGATCCCAATAATCTATCTATCCACAGTTTTCCTTACTGCCGATGGAAATTTGACATAACGTTCATACAAATATTGTCAAATATCTGTAGTCTAGTAGGGGAAACCTACGATAAGATAGGTTATTGGGATCGGCCGTTAGACGTAACGCTTCCTAATGTAGCCGTAGAACGTCCTGTCGTAGCTCGTAGCTTCGTAGCCCATCGTAGTCGCAGGACCCACAACATAGAGTTATATTCGCTAAAATGTTTATTATTTATTTACATTAATTCTAGTAAAATCACTCTACGTGTTCCTGGGATCCACAAAACTATTTTACATGCGGCTTTCAACATCTTGTAATGTTTAGCTTGTAAGTTTTCGTCGAAGGTAGTATAGAGTTTCCGCCGGATTATGGATAAAAACCATTGCCACAAACTAAAGATAGAATATTAGGAAATTCATTTCATCATTAAACTGTTCCATTCAAAGAAAGTAAACAGATATAAAATGCGAACGCGACAATGTGTACTGCAATGCAGGGTAACATTTCTGGAATCTCGGCGGTTACTTGGAATGGTAAATATACACACGTACCTACTGTTTGCCTTGAACAATGGAGGTAAAAATATTTTAGTGAGGACGAATCTGAAAAAGGGTTTTCTGTGGAACTTACAAAGCTTTTTGGATGTATTTGAAGTACATGCTGTGTCTGTCTTTAATTTTATATCTGTTAATAATGTATTGACCAGGTACCATCGCAGTGCCACTGATTAAAACCACTCGGGTGTTGCGTTAATATTGAAAGTAGTGAAATTATTGGGCAAATGAGTTAACCGATTCGCAAAGGCTATCACGAGTAATAAAACGAATCACCTTTTACTACTCCCATCGACGAAAAGCGCTATCCGCCTGTATTTAGCTTTCCTAGTTCACTTTCTTTTCCAAACGTATACAGTGACTGGACTATAGTTGTTTCAACTGTATGTAGAATCGGATCTGGTCAGATACGCAGCAATATTACATGCTTTACACAGGTACAGGATAAGGTGGTCTGTTGATCATCAATCCGTCGTGGTGGGCATAACCATTAGTCCACATCTGCTATGTTTATGTCTATGTTTATGTTCGTGAAACGAAACGTTTTGATCGCTATTTTTGAGGTTTGTGGTGTTTGACGTATGTGACGTTGATTTGAGCCAAGAGCAGTGAAAAGGTTTTTTAAAAAAGACAATTATAATAATCCGTGTGATTTTAGTGATGCTATAGTTGAATATTTGTGGAGGCGAGATCTATTCAAGCAGAAAAAAGATCTACCTACATAGTTTTGTGAAAATTATTTTCCTCCCTTACCCACCCAGAGACCAACTCAGACCGGTTAGGTTGAAAGTAGTCAGAAAACCGACACAGAGCACCCCGACTCCACCTATTCTTGTGGCTACTACCCCTAGAGTGTTTATAAATAATGCGGGAGCCAGAAGCTCAAGGGAGGTCCTGAACGTTGCTTCGCCGTCGTTTCGTTACGGAGGTCGAAGCAACGTTCAGGGGCGACCGCTAGAGCTTCTGGCGGGAGCCCACCCGGAGTCCAAGTCAGACCGGTTAGGTCGAAATTAGTGACAAATCCAACTCTGACCCCCCCCCCCCCCCCTCTCTCGCCCCCCCCCTAAATTTAGGTGTAAAAGTGTTAGTAGAGTAGACAAAATTATCTTTGATATTAAATTGGAAAAATGGTGGGGGGGTTCCCCTTCCTCCCCCCACCCCCCTCCCCCCCTAAATTCAGGCGACTCGATTCAAGACCTTACCCCACAATGAACCCACGTGCTACGGTGCTACGCATAATTTTACAGGTTAAAGCTATGGGATAGTACTGCAACTGTCGTCGTGGACAGGCGTGACTCTAACCATCAGGTCCATGACATGTCTATTTTTAGTAATTAAATTTATCTTATTATTTGACTAAGAATTCATTTAAGTCTACGCTAATGCAAACCCTAGACAACTTATCCAGACGACCCTTTCTTGCTGACAAACTCATTACATATCTAATAATATATTCTAGAACCTTCGATCAAAACGAATTTGACATTATATTAAACACTTACCACCAAACGTAAGTACATTATTTCATTTCAAAATACGTTTCCGTGACAATTTATTTCACTCTCCATATAAAGTGCGAAAACAATTGTTTCGGATACTTTTAATATATGTCACAATACGTGAAATGTGTTCAACGCTTACTTGTGATTTTTACTCAATATAGACGAGGGTTAACTGGCACTTCAGACAGAACAGCAATTGCGCTGCTTAATACACGTAAACGATTGATTTACATGCAAATTGACGAATTTGCTTTTTAAATTAATCTAGAATTGTGATAGCAATGAGCGACTCGTTGAATTCACTGTTATCATACATGGACAAAACCACTATGTTACGTGGGAGTGCAGTCAATGACCGTATGTACAAAACAGCTAATTTGCTATATAATTATGTATGTATGTACACATACAAAATACTATCATACCTTTACATCGCTAAAAAGGGCCGGCAGATGTGTCGGTATAAACCCTTACTCCTTAGTCGGCTTATGCAACATTAATGTGCAATGAGAAAACGGAAAAGTACAAATCTTAAACCCCGAACTGTAAGTAGTACATAGTTTTATTAATTCAGTCAAATAGTCGTATACTTTGATAATATTTCCATTTTTTTTCAATTAAGTAACTAGCGACTGTTTTTTTGTCACAAAAACCTAACAATAATTAACACAACAAAAAATAAAATTAGTTAGATTGGTCCATCCGTTCTTAAGTTATAGCGTAACCAGGAAAATAGAGGTTCACTTTTTATATACAGATACCTATATAGATAAAACCAATTCAGTACAGTGATTAGGTAGAAAAAATAGTAAAAATCATATGTGAACCGTCTGAGATAATATAGGCACGCTAAATTTGAAAAATACATGACAAAATGTTGTTACATACATTGCGGTTTACAATGATATTCATACCAAAACAGGTCAATTATGAAGATAAAGTAATTACCTAAATTGCTTGTTTATAATATTCCCACGGTCCAGAGGTCGACTACCTAGCGCCATCTGTTATCACTGGACCACAACCGCAACGTGTGGTTCATATCTATGTTATCACTGAAAAGTTTTCCTCTTTCCCAGGAGCGAGAGCGCGATGAGTCCGGCTCCCCTCGCACACCGAGACAAAAGCGGCACCTCGGCCGGCGTCACCAAGCAGTCGCTCTTCGCCAGTGGAGGGAAGTGTACGTCCGAAATGGAACGCGATCGCATTGGACTATGGGGCTCCGGCGACGGCCAGTCCGCCAGCCGCGTCTCGGGTCTCGACCGCCTGAGGCACCCGGGCTTCAACAAGGTATGGCATTATGACCTAATAACAGCTGTCAGATCGATGATCGAGTAATTCGGTTAGGTCATGGTTGCACATCTGCAGCGGAAGTATTTGTTTCGGTCACCTGTTTGTGTCGCCGCAGTTGTGAGTGAGAGTATCAGGGCAGTAGGTGTCGGCTTACGGCCACGCTATTATAATGCAAATGTTTGTTTTGAAACTCGCCACCGCAGCCGACAAAGTTCACGTGGTGTCAACAAACTTTTCACGGGAACTTGTGAATGAATTGTTTTGTGAAACAATTTAACAGTCTCGTATGTGACTGTGGATACTCTACTTAACAAACTATTAAAAGTTTACCAATACTTTTCTCGTCTGTAATTTACTAATCATGTTTAACCGGAATCAATTACGCGCTATAACAATTAGAGTACTTGCTTATTATCACAAACTGTATCAGGAAGATAAAGTAGGAAGTTATAATGTAACTGTGGAAGTGGGCCGGATTTCCACGTTATTTATAACTGGTTATTTTATAAATTAAAAACTTACAATCAGGTATTTCGTTGTTGATAGGTCTACGTGGGTTTAGAAAAAGAAGTACCTAGTTGTTTTTACTCTTGAATACTGCTCAAATTAAAATAACGCTAAACATGCTAACTCCGCGATGCAACTCAATTGCAGAAAACCATAATTCTTCTAAAAAGCAAAAACGGAAGGTACCTGTTATCTTATCCTGGGATATTTTTTGATTTATAGTTTCAATCGAAACATCTCATGAATTTTGTATATTGTTATCTTCATCATTGATATAATACTCCACTCATAACAACAAATGTTGTATAATAAATGAGTTAGCAACGCTTATCTTTTGTGTTATGTGTGAACATATTTACTTAGGTATCGTGTGTTAACACTTAGACGAAGTTTCCCGACATCCATCTACTCGTAATATAGTTGAAAACATTCCATTATTTTGGACATGTGAATTGATGGGACCGTGTTTTACTTCACGCAAAATTATAAATACGAACCATATCTTGGTGACATAAAATAAAAAGAGTCATACAACAAAAAACAAAAAGATATATTTCGTTTGTAGATCAGACCCTAGCCATAGTTTACAATACGTATCTACTGACAGGGTTTTGGAGGTCGAAAGGTCGCGACAGTTCGATATGGGGTGGCTAGGGGAAAGCACAGAGGCATTATACAACATAGAATTCCCATAATGAATATGAATATTTGCGTCATGATGAAATTGCTCAGGATGACGTACGCGTACGAGTATGCTGGCCATGACTAATGACTTTTACTTGTTAAATCGAATGAAGGAACTTTACGTCGATGGAATCCAAAATTTTACATTACTCATTCTTAGTAACCATCTTGATGGCGTTACCCTTTTGTATGTTTTTAATAAAGCGATAAATTACATGCTTCTTTTCAAATAATTTCAATCTTCTAGAATAAAAAGTAATAAAATCATGAAATATTCCTAAATTAATCTGATGCAAGAATTTTAGTCTAAACATATTCATCAAAACAATATGAAACATAGATAGGAAAAGGATGCGTAAACTAATGCATTCGTTTACGCATCCTATGTCTGTCTCATGATAAGCTCTGATGTAAAGTCCTTTGAGATATTGTAATGTCAAAAATAAATGAGAAATTAATATTATGTTACGTAAGTAATAGAAGTATAACCACGCGCAGGTTCAGGTCTCTCTAAATACATATATATTCAAGCTATGTATAATATAACAACACGTATATTACAAATGTGTATGTTTGTGTGTTGTCTACTTATATGATTTGATTCCAAAAATGACTTATGTTGTAAAACAATCTGCGGGACAGTCAATATCTGCGCGGGCGAAGGGAGTAGGGGGAGTGCGGTGGTGTTAAGAAAGTACTCAATAATTCTATACGAATCGAAAAAAGCTCTTTAGTTACAAACCTAATCTCAGCTACTTCACCTATCGTAAGTGGATCTTTAGTATTTAGACCGTCTGTGTGCGACAGAGGGGCGAAACAGGCTGAGGGGTGGAGATATACATTTGGAGCAAGTACGTATATATATATATATATATATTTTGGTATCATCATCATCATCATATTATTGAAATTTATAGAGAGAAAAATTCACATCCTTGGACGGGATGTCCATTGTGAATTTTTCTCTCTATAAATTTCAATGTTTGAGATCGCTAAAGCAGGCGTTAGTACTTTAAAAATTAATACTTTAAAAAAAATCAATATATTAGTTTTGTTTAAATTATAATATTACCCAATGATACAATACTTTATTGCGGTAATATGGTACAATGATGACATTATTAGTGAAATAGTCCAACATATTAACCATTTCTTATACGTATATACCCATACAATTTTACGTGCGTACCACCCAGCCGTATTGTACAGAACTTCCTGACGCACCCCCTTCAATGCCCGTGTAGCCCACAACTCTTGTACTCTTGTCATATCTAATCGAAAGAAACATTTACATCTCGATCTCTATACACGTATTTTTTAACCTCTTCTATCATTATCAAAGCAGGTATTTTTGAGAAATAAGAAGGAAAGCAGAATAGCAGAAGAGGAAGCCGGAAATTTAAAAAAGAACTCCAATCTCTTGTTCAGTTTAATAACAGTCTCTGATATAATTAAAAAACTGTATCTCTTTATGTAAAAAATCTTATATAAGTATATACATATATTGATAGATAGTATAAAAGGTAATCATCTGTAAACAGTTACTGCTACTGGAACTTCATGTTTAATTCAATCGCTTAATCGAGCAGTTAACCATTACGTACGCGTTATGCTGGATCCACAGTACGGTTTGTTTACTTAGTATCGCTCGCACACATTTAATTAATATTGCATGAGCGTACTTTGTACTAATCGCATCACAAATATATCATCTTCCTGGCATACAGGCGATATGTATATAACCTTAACATACGTTTCTATCATTGTTTCACACCACAAATATAATCAAGCAACAATATTCGATGAAGCGCTCGCAGCGGAGCTTCACTTGGACGATCTTAACCGTTCAACAATGGCAACGCTTGCTGCCTGTAGAAATTGATGGGTGACCGCTTCCGTGCTTTGGAGAGCAAGTAAAGCCGTGGGTCCCGGTTGTTTGTCTTAGGTCTTAGGAACACAGGCGTTAGGTTATGTCGAAGGCTTGGAAACTTCGATATGGTTTGGCCACTAGCCTATTCACGAAGCAGCACTGGGCCGGCGTGGTGGATTATGGCGTAAATCCTCTCTGAGAGGAAAGCTCAAGTCCCAGCAGTGAGGACATAATGGGCTGATTATGTATGTATGTCATCAATATTCGCATATAAAGACGAAATTATGGACAATTAGTTTTATATTTCCGTGATATATTTATAAAATGTGTAGGTTATTTTGAGTATCGTATTAATTAGTTATGTCTAAGATGACTATTTCTGCGCAACAGTAAACTTTATAGCGCTTTCATCTCGAGTTTATGTACCTAAATGTGCGTTTTATGTATACTGCATAACGATTATATTTATTAAAATGATCTACAAATATAGCCACTTGGCTTTTATTTGTTTGAAGAAACCGCACAAGCCGACTTGCTTTCTGCGCGTGATCTTTTCCCGTGTCATATAATAAATATACTTATATGTGTGCGTAGGTCCCTTAAAATAAATAAATCATGTTAATAAAATCTAGAGCCACCATAACCACTTGGCTAATGTTTCATTTCAATTAGCACAAAACTATCGTCGAAAAACAGCGAATGCGGTTACTATCAAATTGCTAGTCAGAGGCTCTACAGTTATGAAATGTTTGTTTACATTTTACTTAATAACCAGTCTCCCTGAGGTTACGTTGAAAATAAACATAGGTTTTCTAGGCTAGGAAGCTGGCGAGCATATCGGGTTATCAATTGCTTATGGTTAATATTGATGTTAAGAGACATTATCGGTGTAGTCAATTAAAATCCTGTTTTCTATGTAAGTATTTGCGTTACTAACTGATAAAAAGAGAAGGTTCCAATTTATATGCTCATAACTTAATTGAAATTTTCGCAAATCATCACTTGTAGTAATATTATTATTTATGACGGTTTAACTTATTTACTGTTAAAATAACATTAATATTATTATTTATATTATTTTATCATGTATGTATTCCTGGGGCTGAAGGTTAAAAAAATCTTCCTGCAAAAGAATAAAGAACGACAAATCCGAGACTCTTCAATATACTTAATTGTAAAATTATAAATAATAAGCTCTACTAAGTCATTTACTCATGGTTCTGGAACTATAATTCAATTATCCAAATACTTAAATTAAAAAAATGACATATTGTGTACCAAATGTTTGTGCACTGTCATGGTCAGGCGTCATGCTTACTACCAGGTACACGACTTGTCCACCGCGTCACAAGGTTATATTAGATGAGTAATTTTATTTTTCGATATATAGCGTAATCGTGAAGTAAGTCTTCCTATCCATACATATATCCATGACATATTTGTAAATAACTGAGATAGATATCCACTTCAATAATAATTCGTAAGGCTCAGTGGTTTATTTTAATATGTTTGGCGGACATAAGATTATCAAGATCAAGCCCCAACAAGGGTTTGAGTTATCGATTATGTCTACGAATCCGCGTGGCCTGACATGCCAATCCACCCCAGGTGGGTTTGACATTGTCCAAAGTAGGTACTATCAGGGTTGGGCAGTATTTGAATTACTTGTAATTAAAATACGTAATTGAAATACAAATACGTATTTAGTATTTGTATTTCAATTACAATTACTTCCTTAAAATGTAATTTGTAAATCGTATTTTAAATACCTGACGTCGAGTTATTTTGTAATTAGAATATTCAAATACTTGAGGCTTCAAAATACATTGTAACACTAAAATACACTTAATCTTTATTTAGCGATTGTGAGTGACCAGTAGGAAGATTGTTTTCTTTAGCAGGCAACAAGAGGCTGTTTGTCTGACAGTACATTTAAAAATCTAGTGTACATGAAAGGAAACTCTGGTTTTACTTATTTCATTAATCAGTTCTTCATCTTGTTTTCCTCTACTTTTCAGGCTGTGCTGGTCTAGATTATTTATTTTGCAATTTGTATTTTGTATTTCAAATACCGTACTTGAATGTATTTTGTATTTTGCCCAGCCCTTGGGTACTATACCTACACAATGCTTATACTATACAATTATACTATATAATTATATGTATACATATAATTATATAGTGTATGTACGTACAATATATTATTATTATAGTCCATTTGGGAAGAGAGCTGTTGTGGAATTTAAGGGCGCAGAGTGGTTTAATTACCTTTGTTTTGTTGTTTAGCGCGCAACACAATAACGCGGCTGTTCTATTTTGTTTCACTCATTAACTAAGCAATTACGGAATTTTCATAGTAGTACTTTTTTAGAACGCTAATGCCTGCTTAGCTATACGAAACATTATAGTAGAGAGAAAAATTCACATCCTCGGACGGGATTCGAACCCGCGTCTTCCGACAATCCGTGTCAGACGCCATAACCATCTAGGCCATCGACGCTCGAGGTCCGAGCATCGAATTTTAACTCTCTATCTGATTTTAACCGTCGTACGGGGACGGAACGACATCTATTGAACAGCCTTGACAGCATTATCCAACGATAGAAGGATTTTTAGAAATTCTTTAACTTTCGTATTAACGTCACAACCCTTCATAATTCGAGCCTCGAACCTCGGTGGACTGGATGGTCATGGCGTCTGACACGGATTGTCGCAAGACGCGAGTTTAAATCCCGCCGAAGATGTGAATCTCTCTAAAAATTGCAATGTTTCTTATATTAATACCCGTATTCCTAAACAAATTCTAGTATTGGTACTTGAATCTCAGTAGACTAGTATTAATGCCAGTTTAAGTTATTTTTCATACGATGGACTACATTAACGTCAAAAAAAGTCGTTACATTGGGCAAACAAAGAGAGGCATTGGTGTCTGCATTAAAGAACATATAGCTGACATGAAGAACAGACGCTCGACCACGTCTGCAGTATATGAACATGTTCTGGATAAGCACAACCACTACGCCTGGTTCGTTAACCCACAATTTCTAGCTAAAGAGAACCGCTATGTTCCGAGAAGAGAGGCCATAGAAATTTAAAAAACACCCTAATTTCAATAGAGATGATGGTTGTTAATACCATTTGCTTGAGATCCAGTAATCAAGCTAATAAAACCCCAAGGCCAGCACAATACTGCAAGACCTGTGGACACTGTGAGTGCTACTGCGTGCATCGGGAACGTTTTGATTAAAATATGATATGCGGTACATAAAAATGTGTTTGTGTTACCAGTGATGACGTACCTATGGCACTGAAACGTGGTCTTTACTATGGGCCTCATAAGCAAGCTCAAAGTCGCACAACTAGCTATGGAGAGAGCTACGCTCGGGGTTTCTCTACGTGATCGAATCAGAAATGAGGAGATCCGTAAACGAACTAAACATTAGAAGATTACATAACACAGAAGATTAGCCAGTTAAAGTGGCAATGGGCAGGGCACATAGCACGCAGATGAAGAGAGAGATGGCCGATGTGGCCGGAGGTTCTAGAGCGGAGACCACGGACCGGCAAGCGCAGCGTAGGTCGTCCACCGACAAGGTGGACTGACGACCTGACAAAGGTAGCAGGACGACGTTGGATGCAGGCCGCTTCCAACCGGTCCTTTTGGAAATTTCTGGGGGAGGCATATTTTTAGCAGTGGACGTCCTACGGCTGAGATGATGATGATGATGACATAAAAATAATTTCCATAACTTTATAACAGACGACTGTCATCCAGTCTATCCGTGACCATGTTCACTGAAAAGTGTTCGAAACGTCGGTATAAAATAATATAAAATATTACGCGATTTAAAGTTGTTTAATTTCAATATATTAGCGTGTTGAATGAGTAACACAAGTGCCGTGAGTGTCGGCACGGTGCTGGCGTGGCAACGCATGACGGTGCAGTGTAGGTACAGTAACGTCATAAATGTCTACATTTATTTTGATATACATATTGATTTCAACTCATGGGCGTGTTTCTGATAGATAAACAGATTTGGAACGTGTACACAAGTATTCCTTTTTTGTTATACATAAGGACGTTGCGTGCTATAAAGGAGGCGTGTGTATTCGTCAGCTACTCGTAAGTGTGCAGTAGCACGCGAACGCGTGAACAAACGGGCACACACTGCACACAGCACCAACGCATGTTGTTATGCATGTTTGACGTTGAAATAATAAAACAATACAATATAAAATTGGAATTCCGCCACTTTTAACAAACCGACGTTTTGTTTATAAAACGACTTTAGAACTTATTTAATTATGCTTGACAAACGAAGTGATTACGTAATTGGTACTTATCATGTTTATGCTATAACTTCAAACATTTTAGTATAAAACTTGTTTCTTAGATGAAAAATGCTATATTTACGGGTACTTATAGTGTTTCTTCTAGGAAATAATCTGTAAATAATAAGCGTACATTTAAACGAAATATGATGATATGAAATAAGTTAAATTCCTCAAGGGTACCTATATTCAGTCATTATGAAATGGCAGCAGTCTATGACATTTTCCAAAATAACGTGTATGGGTTCCTAATTAAAAATCCTAACGTTAGTTCATATGTGGCCGCGACCTCTCTCTTGTTCACAAAGAAAGCTGTAGTGACTATAACTTTGCGACTTAATAAGCTTAAAGTTCATGTTCAGTATTAAATCAAGTCAATAAATCTTATTAAGTTATAGCTCAATGCGGTGGTTTACCACGTAGGCATTGGCCGATAATGTGCATACGTAATAAGTACATTACAATATACATTAAAAAAGTAATTTATGTACCTACTTGTCAACGAATTTGGTTTTCTTTTCTGCGGACACGTAAATATTGGTGAGCCGTCAATTTAACAGCAATTGCTAAAGAAGTTTTCAGTGCGATTATAAGTACCTCAATTGGTAAAAATCGGTAGTAATAGAATCACTTTGCAGTCTATCAGACAAGACCTCTTTTTCAGGAATCGGTAGAAGTAACATTCTGTCAAATACTAAGATAAGCATGCAAGCTATGTTGCATTTTTAACTTATTTAGAAAAAAGCTAAAACATATGATAACTCTAAAATGGTTCACTTTTGCATAATACATATGGGGGGTTAAAATTATCGCAAATAGTCACCCCTATGACCTCTTAAGGGGAATACGTCGAAATACCAATTTTCCTGCATACCTATAATATTCCAGTCGTTCAGATCTGATTGCTACTTAATCTGATATATGTATATAATATAACTATTACTAAGTATTACTATACTATTTTAAAACAAAACAATCCATCTATATGTATATAAAAACGAAATACCACTGATTCAATAATTAAACTCGAAATCTCAATAAACTAATTGACGTAGAAGCTGGTAGGCGGCAAGAAGGTATATTGTCTGCTCCCCATAAACTTACTCCCCATAAGCTTAGAACTAGTTTTCGAGATTTTGTGTATAGACTGACTATACACAAAATCTCGAATTGAGTAGAATTCCCTTGTGTTATTAGATAAAGATTTTAGATTTAATGTGTAAATATAAAGTAAGTAGTAGTTACTCATAATGTTTTAATTATTTTTTTAGTAATTTTATTATGTGGTGCAGAAGGTCGGATAATTAATGCCATCCAAGGCTCGTCCCCTAATATGGGCAACAAAATGTCACATGGTCACATACCTCTGCCGAGCCCTTCGCAGATGTATTCGATTTTGTGTCGATCATTGCAAGTAAGTAACAAAACTAAGCGATCGGTGTAGACAAATTCGATAATCTTTTACGATTTTAACGATAACCCTAGCATGGAACTGTTAAATTACGTTTACGACTGTCTATTTAATCTATTTTAACGATTGTTTTGTCAGCTTTGAAAATGACCTCGATATAGCTTATCGACAGGCGACGGGAATGGGGATATTGTTTAGTTGCGTTTGATCGTACTAATATTATAAACGCGAAAGTTTGTATTTATGGATGAATGGATGTGTTATTCTGTTACGCTCAAACGGCTGGCCCAAATTTGATGAAATTTGGATGGGGCGCTGAAGTAACACATAATAATAAAAAGGATAATTTTCATCAACATCGTCATCATCCATCACCATGCGAAGTGCTCGTAGAAATCTTCATATGATAGGATGCATTGCGGAATGCAAACAATTCGTAATAATCGATATACTGTCGACAATTTCACGATCGTATAAGTTGTCGATATGCCATCCATACTTGCTAGGGGTGATACGATTTTTTATCGATCTTAGCGAATCGACAAATTTAACGACTATTACGGTACTTGCACTGATGCTCACTAATTTCATGAGAATCTATTGAGAAATACAACCTGTAGCGGAGAATAGCGGGACATCCGGACAGACAGACATACGATAGCATTTTGCTTAAGCTATCGAAGATAAAGATTCTCTAGTTCTTCACACGAGCGAGCGATCGGTCAATTATAATAATAATGACAATTAAATTGGGTCAATGACGCAATCCTCGGTAGAATCTAAAATACCTAGTGAAATCTCATAATTGCCTCGTAGTGTTGGTTTTAGATTCACTGATGCCTATCAAAGGACTGAACGTAAACCCAAGATTTTAAATAAATTATAATAATAATACATTATTGCGAAAGTAAAATATATTAACATTAAGCCTATACGCCTAAAGCAAACAGCTATTTCAATTAAGCAATATCGGCGCCCTAAAGCCACAGTGAAGCACTTCGGGGTAAATATTGTGATTAGTGTAGCACTTGTGAGAGGGATTACTGTCGCCATGGATACTGAGATAACCCGGACCAAACTGAAGTTATATTGCCTATTGGTGTATACATACAGGGTGATTTTTTGAGACGGGACAGTAAGGGTAGGTACCTTAACCGTTATAGTTACAGGAAAACGTTTTTAGAAGACGCAAACCTCAGTCGGTCCAGTAGATACTTTGATCCTTATAAAAAACAGGATCGATTGGCATCAAAAAAGTTTTTGTGTAAAATGACCATTTTTTTGCTGACTACATTTTTCCCAAAATCTGTAAATGCAGTTTAGAATACCTTAAACATTAATGGAAACTCTCCTAAAACGTTTTCCTGTAACTATAACGGTTAATGTACCTTGCCCTTACTGCCCCGTCTCAAAAATTCACCTGTATATTGTACTTGCCTGTTAACGTTCTGCTTTTTACATTGCCATCAGTATTACGTCTTAAATATTGTTTTGTTACTTACTTAGTTTAAATTTATCAATGATGAACGAATCGAATGAAAGATTATCAAATCATAAAAGAGTATACCTATCTTGTTTTTATGAATCTAATATTGGGAACAGTAAATATATTGTTTCAATATTTTTGCACAGATTGCTAGATCCTGTAAAATATTTTGAAGTATAGGTTCAGCGGTAACGGGTTACTCGTATATATAAAGAATGCACTAAACGTAGATATAGTTCGCAACACTAATATAATCGCATCTATATCTACATTAAATATCGATTAAGGCGAATCACACGCACAAGATCTTACATAAACCTCCTAACTGGTACAGGAAGAGCTTAGTGCTGCTGTTAAATTATATAAAAGTAAATAGTCTAAGTTACTTGTCTCACACATCATGCTTCATGCGATTTGATGAAAAGGACTCAAAATTTATTTTTTAAACTAGAGAAATATTTTGTTTATAGCTCGCCGGAATTATTGTAATATAGCTTAGCATAAAGTGGGAAACCTTGTTTTCGTTATTATGATAAGCATCATTATTTCGCACGTTGGATCACCGTCGCCATGGGCACCAGATAATCGCACAACATCGCTGAAATGGGGGACGGTGCCGACACCGTGGTGGTGCGATACTTATAGTGCTTTGTCGTTGTTTCCGGGCGGTACTTTATACCGTTTTCAGTGACTGAAATTCTCTTCACTATTTGTAGTTTTCACAGATCAGGGTGGTTGATATTTTTCTATGAATTAGCAATCTCTGTGATGAAATAACAGTGTTTTGGGTAGTGTTATTGGGCTTAGAGTTTTCAAATTAGATAAAAGAAAATCGCACATATTTTATTTACATTTAACAAAAGTAGTGAAGGAAAATAGGCTCTTTGATTTAATTATTATTATTTTATATATTTTATCATTAATGTCTGCGATCTGTGAAGGATATCGAACGTCGGCTCATTTTAAAAGCTTTAAATAAAAATATTACACCTAGTACTCGTACTAGACGTTGAATCCATACTCTACCTTTTTACTAGAGTGGTTTTATTCTATATTTATCTGTATATATTGCTACCATAAAATAAAATAAATGTACACGCGATATGTTTGATCAAGGTAAACCCAACAGACTACGTATGTAATAACATTTTATAACGTTCACGGATATATTAAATGTTTATTAGTTGCAACCTCTCATTAGAGGTGATTGTGTGCTAATGTACATAGATTGGCCTCGTACCTTGATCCCAATATGCCTGGTCTAGTTGTCCTATAAGTCCTAGGTCAGCGGCCTCTAGTCTAGATCAGTATGTGACTTATCCTCGCATTGTCAGTTTTCAAATGTCACTATCGAAGGTGGTTGGCATTATTTTACATATTGAATATATTCCCACGAAAGTTTACAAGTATATTTGCTGGCTTTCCAACAGATTTATTCTAAAAGTCTTCGAAGATGAGCTTCGAAAAATTTTATTTAAATTTCTATAGGTAAGTATACGAGTATAATAATAAATGACGTGATGGAGAAATAGCCAGCTTTTACCTCATTAGCAATGTTAGAAGTACGTCAACATGCCAGTTTGTTCGCATTTTACTTGCTTAGGTTATAATATATCTTACATATGACCTATTTTACAGTGATCATATACGTGTTCATAGCTCAGTTTCACCATAGTTTTGAATTACGTGTCTATGCATGGCAGATATATTCATGTAAAACCCGTGATTTTTCATAATCATCCTGGAAGATACTTTTATTTATGAATCGAAAGACTTCAAACAGGTCCTAAAAAGTGTAAAGTATAAGTAAAAAAATTGTTTAATAAAAAAGGAAAGATGACCACAAATGAAACGTAAGCTAATTGGATTCACGCGGTCAATGTTAAATTAACTGGATTTCATGGTTTTTGCATTTTCAGGTCAGAAATATATCTGGGTCATGATTTTTCGTTTTGTTATGTTACTTTACAAGGAATTTCAAATTTAACGTCTCTACAGTAAGCTGAAACTCTTGAAATTTAATTATAGCCCCTTGAACTTTACTGCCGGCAGCGCTCCGTAAATTTCCTGTTTTGAAGGCGACTCATCCCATGATTTACAACGCAAATGCTTTACGTATTACTGTGAAGTTTGTTTGGCTTTATAAAAGTTTGAGCAAAATAATGCAACTGCTCATAAGCACTCAAATGGATCGATCTTGTCTCCATTTGCAATGCAAACTTATTTCTTTTTCGAATCTAGTTCTTAACTTACCTATTATCTACTCGTAAGCTGCATACCGCATTGATATCCGCGGAAAATGAGTTCCATTACCATTCTTTCATAATCTTTGTACATATAACCTGTGCCCATACCTATAACAATCCTTATATTCTACAAAATAGCTTTAAGACCACACTAAGCTTTACCACACGGACCGACATTAAAACCACCGTGGCGGAAAATCAACAATTCTCTACTAAAAGGCATTTAACTTTGTTGTTTTTGGGTTGTTTTCTATGTTAATGAAACTGTATCCGTGTACTGTTACCTACTTACATAATCGTGTTATGTTCTAGTTTTATGATAAACAAAGTATAACGTAAATAAATTTTAATAGACGAGCTTTTTCATCAAAACTAATTTCCGGAAAAAGATACTTGAAAGTTTTTGAAACGGTAATAATTATGGAAACCTAATTTTCAAAATATTTTGTTTCACTACGTCGTGATAAATAAGGCATGAATGAATATTTATAGGCTTTTTATTATTATACTACTACTACTAATACTAGACTATTTATTAGGCTATTGGATAACCAGTGATTGTACACTTATACGAACTTATTCAGAAAGTCTCGTAAGAGGTTAGTTCACGGTTTCCCGTGACTAAAGAAATGCGAATAGTGCAGGATATTGTATGGTGTCACAAGAAAGGGCTGGTGATTTCTGACTCATTCGTAAATTCTAAAATAAACAAACTAGACGTACAATATCATTATCGTATCGGTAAACAACTCTGCCCAATGTAATAAATGTGCAAGTACTTTATTCACATTTTAACAGTCATAATAAATAAACAGTTACTCGCTGATTGCCTTTTGAGTACAGATTCGAGGTTCGAGTATTTCGACTTGTGTGCGGAGATGTGACACTTAATGCGATACAAAATTTACACAGATCTGTACTCGATTATTACCTACATACGTTACTGAGCCTAATTCTGGAATAAGGCTCTTACCATGAATTATTATTTTTTGTCGTAGGTAGAGATCGCATTGACATTGTATGGTATATTTAGCTGTCGTAGCTTTCTGATCAGAAATTTAAACACAAGAGAACAATCGCTCTGTCGCCTTATCTAAAAAAACACTGTATCGGATTATACGAGTAGCGTATATTTTTATTCCAATGCCATTAATAGTATAATGGCTGACCACAGACCTGATAACCCTAAACACGATTACGATAATTGAATAACTAATACGTTCCTAATCCCCTGATCAATCGATTTCCTTTCTCTCAGACATCGGTTACATCAGACGATGCCGCTGGCGATGCCGACCACTTTATCGCCACCGGTCAAGGTGAAGGCCGAGGCATGACTGACGTAAAATAAAATGGAACAGTCCCGAATGGTGACACACCTCTAATACCGTTGAGTAAATAATTTGGGTAGGGCATCGAGTAGGGCTTCGTGATTTTATAGATCAATAATTAAGAAAAAATGATTAGGTTTCCAATCTAAATTATATCTTGAATGATTTATTTTCTGTTAAAATGTTGATGCTTTTTTATATTTATCTCTGTGTTACACCAGGAAGTCGAAAACACAATTTGTGATGTGGGTAAACGACGTGTCAAATGTATTGCTCAGATTTTGCAAGTTGCGTAGATCTCATTTATCAAAGTCAGACCCTACAGAGTACAAACCCAAGTTTTTGGCAAAGAGGATTAGGTATTTTTTAAAGATTACATTGTTAATTAGTAGAGCTTGTTAGATCCGAAGATAAATCGACGTATAATAGCTAAACAGATATATAAGATTACAAGGAACGTGATCTTAGAACGAATATATATATATATTGATATTATATTACTGAAATGTATAATGATTTTTTATACACAGCAGTAACTTCATACATTAGTGGGACTAATGTATGAATTCCTTTAATTGGGGAATTAAGGTCAACTCGGCTAGACCTAGGCCGAGCACAAAATCTGTTTTATTGTAACGTAATCGCATCGTTAACGTATTTAGTACAAACTGTAATTTATCTAGTACAATAGTGCCACAGATAACTCATAGTTTGTACTGAATACGTTTACGATACGATAACGTTACAATTAGGCCCACAACTACTATCCACAACATAAATGTTATTATTTAGCCAAGTAGTAACAAATTAGTATTTCTAAAACTGTCACATTGAACTCTGATAGCACCTCATAAAAAATTACGTACTTTGCAGAGTGAAATATCGACCCACAATGCACCAAGAACTTTCCCATCAATTAATAATATTATGGTGTCGTCCATATAGACTTTTACCTCCGCCTTTTAGTTAGACGTCGACCGCGACCAATGACGCAGAAGTTTAAACAAATGGCGCACTTTTCCCGTAAAATGTTGAAATAATTTTATAAATAACTGTAATAAACGATGCCGTTACCATAATAGGTTTAGTTTCTATGAGAAAACTTTTACTCTTTAAGAAAACTCTGTGATTTTTCGCTGAGATTGTTCTAAATAGTTATCTAATTGAATCAATTTGCTCCCTAGAGCGGATAATAGAGGTGTGATTTTCTCGGGCAATGAAGCGATTAAGTACCGGATTTTTAGCTGCGAATTAGTGAAGTGTGCTTGTTTGTGAAATGGAGAGGGACTGGTGGCAGTTGACACCTCGGAGGGAGATGCATTCGGTGCCCGAGTGTCTGCTAGCATTTGACTCACGGGTTTGTTCACTAATTTGTAATTTTAATAATGTAAATCAATAAACAGGACGATTTTTTCTTCTAGCTAGTAATTAGTTAATAAGTAAAGTATAAGTAAATAGTAGTTTAGTTAGTATTATATTTTGAATTAAGCTCGTAGAGAAAACGCAGAAAGTAGTTGTGGGTTCAATTTTAAAGACAATAATATCGATATTTATCGAGTTATGCAATTTTCTTTATTATTTTATGTATAGTTTGGTTCTACAACACTATGCTTTTACGAAAAATTGCCTTTACTCCTAAATTTATAAAAATCTATAAGTATTAACATCACATTAATCTTACTTAAAATTAAGCCCGCAGTTCCTCTTTACATTTATTTTTCTATGAGTTTATTACCAGCAGGGTTACATATTAGGGTAACACGTTAGTTATATAGTAGCTACCTACTCTTGGGAATGGAAAATAGAGATATTAGGAACTCTATCAAATGTTGAGAACATATTATAGAATAAATGCAATGCTACCACCGCCATCGCCAACGCGGAATAGTGATAATAATTATAAATTATTATCACTTTTTCGGTTCACACAATTTCGGTGGTAGTGCCACGCTGTAACCCCACAGCCGAATAGGCCGGCACGACCGGGGAAGTACCACACCTCCACATAACATCGACGTGAAGTAACATAGCTTGCTATTGCGTTTCGTCGGTTTGTGGAAGGTTCCGGTGGCCTGATTTCCCCCTTCCCCATTCTCCCTCTTCTTCCCCCCCTCCCCCCTCCACCCTCACCCCTTTTATCTCCTTCCTATCATCCTTCATCAAAGGTCGGCAACGCATCCTCGACACCTCGGGTATTGTCAGTGGGCGACGGTATCCCTTACCATCAGGTGAGCCTCTCGCTCGTTTGCCAACCAATCCCATAAAAAAAAGAAGAATAAGACTACCTTTAGGCACTCGTAGAATTTAAATAAATGTTTTGGTGCCGGAGAGAGTCTCCAAAGGAGACCGCAATAAATTGTACTTGAGACTTGTTAAGGGCCTCGCATTTTGTATTTCAAATGGTTTAATTTGCGAACAGAGGCTCCTGGCTTAGTTGTAAAGTCTAAATGGAAATGTTCCCGTTTTCGCACAGTTTTGTACGAAATACTTTATAAATAAATCGATAAACAGGATTTCCGTTTAAACCTAATACAAGTTAAATACTTATTCAGTTGCCATTTGGTCAACAAATGAGCGGCGCAATTGTGGCTAAAACTTTGGTTTGTTTTTCATTAATGCTCATTGTTGTTTCACACCTAATTTGTAAACTTATATCTAATTTGATGATTCTTCTATACATATGTCGCAGGTTTTGTTACATTGTAAATATTAACAACCAGGCTCTTTTAATTAGAAAAAACTTTCTTAATACAAAATAAAAATACTTATAGTTACCTAACAGTTTACGCGAATAATATTAAATCATTTCATAAATTTAATTAATTAACCTTAAGTGTAAACTGAATTGAAGTGATTAAAATTTTTTAAATAGGTACTATTTAAAAATTTATAAATTGTTGATTTTTTTTATGAATTGTCATTCGTAACATCAACTATTTTAATATTTTTTTAAATAATTAGTTACGTTCTAATTATACGTCATCGAACCAGCGCGCGATTCTGCAATCATTCAATCACGAGCTCGTCGACGAGCTCACCGATGTCAAATACTTTGAGATATCGCCCTTATAAATAAGGTTGTTTTCCAACGTTTCTTGTCACCTTTTCATTTTTTTCACGGATTTGTCAAAGATTCAACGATGTTTGCTCTTAGAGAATCGCATGGCAGTGAACTAATGGAAAAATGGAAAAGGTACCGTTGTAGTTTTGTCTTTTGTTTGAATAGAGTTGATAATGATAAGAGACTGGCAAGTCTTAAACACGTTTAGTGCTGCAAGTATTTAGCGAGATGTCGTGCACGTGGGCCTTTAACTATGATAGAAAAATAGTAATTAACGCACGCATTTTTTTCTTAAGGTTTTAATGGAATTTGAATCTTATGTTCTAGACATTACGATTGTTTGAAATTGCTTATTATGTTCGGCACAAGGCCACGAGTCGGTCACCTTAGTTGCGTCATCACAGCTGACTGCCAGTCGTAGTCAATTCAGCACTCATTTCCTCATTTCCTGCATGGACCGTTGCTCCTTGAGTGGAATGCCTAATTAATCAACTTTCAATTATTTCCTTATGAAGGTAATTATTTGGTTTGAGCAAAACGTAGACGAGCAGTGGTTTGGAACTGCTCGTAATAAGAGAAAATAATTGAGATAAAAGTAAATAACTTACTTTTTTAATATGAATATAAGTACGTAGAAGATCCACTCTTAAGTCTTACCCATCCCTTGGTACTCATTCTCATAGATACTGCGGTAAATCGTCTGTCAATAAGAATCAAATACGGACCGGCCGCATTCGAGAACAAATAAGACCAATGTCCAAGAGAGTCAATATCGATTTCACTGCAATGTAAATATAAATCGATGCAATTTAAATAGCCACAAATAGGTATTATACATTCACAGTATAGTTTATACATCTGTAGACATTATATAGGATTTTAAATTAGAATCTGCGTGTTCCTTAATGTACATACAAACAAAAATATTTACCAAATGTTACCTTAAAAGTGAATGGTCTGTCTATAGCATTCTTACTGATATAAACAGTCATATAGACGTTGATTTGAAATCATTCGGTTAATTTGAAGGAATTAATTGAAGTATCCCAGTTATCGAAATTCTTGCTTGTTCATACATATTAGGTATATAAAGTAAATATAATCTATATATAATACCAGTAAAATACATACATATAATGTAATAATCAGTGTTGAAATAATACAATAAAAATATTTTATATGGTCTGATTAACTACTGCTAAACAATGAACACTTAAAGTTTGTTTTGTTTTACTATTTTATTTTGTATTTTTTTATTTACTTATTTAATCTAGTATATGAGCTATTCCGTCTGTACGAACGAACCTACGAACATTTCACAGAACACTTAAATATATTATAAATGCAAAATAATGTCTGCTAACTTCGATGTATGTATTAGTACTATTAGTTAATCTGTGATATTAGTATAACGTCTTTACTCCGTGAGGGGGGGGGAGTTAAAAGAATATAATCCCTCCGCGCCGTCAGAATGTCAATCGTACTCGTAAGAGGCGAGAAAACCCGATTTACTAGATAGTTTACAAGACGGCATGTACATAGTGCAAGAGGCCGGTTTTGTTGGTACCATCATGGTATAGGTAAGGTATACCAGATATTCTACCGAGACGAGAGTAGTGCGTAAGCATTACTGTTTAAAGAGGACACAGGTGAGTTTAAAGAGACTCAAAAACCAATGTGGGTGACGAGTGGTGATGAGCCCATGGCGGTGGTGCGCAAAACTACAGTTCTAAATAAAACTGTCAAAGGCAGTCTCTTTCATGGAGTTACTTTAAAGGTTAACAACTTAATCTGAGATGCTGAACTCACTGAACACCTATTATACTACCTCTAAATGCATAGACTATAGCTTCTATAAGCGTTTTGTTCATGGTTAATGTACTGAAGAGCTCTTAAGTTTTATTCCTTCCTCGCCATTCCGATCCTGAACTACTCGTTCTGGTCTAGCATGCCAGCCATATACTGTTTAAAATTTCTTACCACGTACCAAAAAGTTTGACAGTTCCTATCCTACCTCTGTCGTGTAAGTAAATTATGGAATGCTCTGCCGGCGTAAATTTTTCCTTGCAGCCATGAGCCTGGGTCTTTTACGCAGGGCATGAAAAAACATCTCTTAGGTCATAGGGGTGGCGATTAACGCAGCTTACGGCTGCATTAATAGCAATGGCTTCTTGATTCCATCTCCCCTTTCTATCGGGCGAGAGGGAGTTACTTTAATGACAATTATAAAAATAAAGAAAACTCTACGATCGAACGCTCTAAAATAAACAGTAGTAATGCGTGGATGCATTGTACTTGATGACGATGATAATTACGATAAATAAATATAATGTTACCCATCAACCACTCCTCACAACTCACTTCGATTCCCAGGGTATGGCGTTCACCATCGAGGAGCGGCAGACACTCGGCATCCACGGCCTTCTCCCAGCCAGGGTCAAGACGCAAGAGGAGCAGGTGGAGCTGTGCAAGCTATCCATTGAGAGATACGAGAATCCACTCAACAAGTACATCTACTTGATGGGCTTGCTGGTGAGTAACAGATCACTTATGTGTTATTTATTTGTGTCCACGGATGTACCTGTCGAGATCAAAACCTTCTAATGTAATGATTTTTGAGGCTTTCGCGGTTCTTATACATTGAAAATAAACAACTTTAATAGGATTAAATTGCGTACTACTGCGTGTATCGAGAACGTTTTGATTAAAATATTATAAGCAGTAAATAAAAAATAATTTCCATAACTTTATAACAGACAAATGTCATCCAGTCTACCCGTGACCATAATTATGTCACTGAAAAGTGTTCGAAACGTCGGGATAAAATAATATAAAATTATACGCGATTTAACCTTAAAATGTGTCACGGAGGCTAAGTTAACACAAAGACGTCTTATTGTTATAATATATTTTAATTGTGTAAGAACCTTTTCTTTAGATTGGGCCTCTCAGACAACGAAATTAAATAATTCCAGGGAACGATGATCAAGGAATTATACCCAAGTACAATGTAGGAACATATTATGTATGTATTTAAATATCCCAGGGCGAAGTTAACCAGGGAACCACCCAACGCAGTGCGACATATTCTGCTTCAAGTTATTCATTGACGGCATGATATGTGGTGGGTGATACTCGTATGAAGGGCGATATGTGGAAATAATGGACGAATTAAACGTTACATACAGGTCGAGAACAACGCAACGGTCATATTATCGCGCTTATAAAATGCATCATGCTTATCATCAGCAAAATCAGCTTCAGCACACAACTTACAGCTAGTGTTAAATGTCAAAAGAAATTGTTTATTGGAACTTGTTCCATGCTAATGATAAAAATGTTTATTAATTTACAAACGAAACGCAACGTACTGAAAGTTTATTAAAAAATTGGATGATAAAGTTTTCTGTCGTTACTTTTAGTAATGTAGACGGAAAATGTTTCATTTTTGTTTTGCATGAGAGTGTAAATTATCTCACCGTGAAGTGTGTCTTTGCAAGTATGCGAACAAAGGAAAAGATGATTCGTGAGATAAGAACGTTGAACAAAAGAAGTATTAATAACTACTATTCAGGTGCCCTCCTCATATGTGTAATTGTAAATCCGTGAAGTGTCATATGGAGCGCTTCTTCATTATACCTATACACGTAGATATTATCATAAACAAAAACAACCCAACACAGGGCCACGGGGTAAAACCTGAAGGACCGGTCAGAAAGGCCACTATGAAGCTCCGCTCAGTAACACTGACAAGCTAGCGCTGCTTGGCCACTAATAATCTCTCAGTGCCCTAGGAGTAGTTTTTAACTCTTTGGAATAATATGGAACACATGATCGTAATTTATATCTTTAGACCCACTTCCAAAAAATGGAGGCGTTCTCATTATAGGACGCGCATTTGTTTTATCCATGTCCACGTATATGTACGTTTGACTGGTTCATCAGATTTAAATATTTTTTATAAATAGATTGTTTTTATATTTCCTCACCATCGGCTTAAAAGTTTTTGAGGTATTTTACTGTTATTTTAATTTAAATTGTAAATATATTCAGTAGTTATTACGTATATTATAGGAAATATACATGAAGTACATACATTCAGCAGTGGAAATCGGTTTCGTAATTTTTAAATAATTACATGCTAAGGTCATGGTATAACTAGAAACAAAATTTTCTTCCGAGGTTTGTGGAAAATGTATCAACCGTGCCGATGAATAAGAGCGATGATGACCTGATATAGATTTCTGAACGAAGACTTTAAGCAATTGCTTAAACATAGTTCCATCGTAGGCGGGGAATCTTATAAAAATATATACGATTGCTGATACTTAATATATATTACGGTTATTTAATTCAAAAACAAATATTTATGTGATAATATAAATAACTATGAGCAGTTATTATATAGATATAATATAACCGTCACTATTCATAGGTACCTATATAGATAGAAATTTTAAGTAATCCAGAATTTAATTATGTCCTTTATTCCATCAAAGGTCATTGGTAATCATGCGGCTAGACACAATAGAAATTTCATTGTTATAATATAACGACTCTTGATATGAATCTATGTAGTATCTATGCAGTCAATTTTAGTATTAGTATTGTGTGCGAAGTTATAATTAATGTTGATTGGTGTTGTTCAGCAAATTCTTTATTTTAATCTTATGTTGACGGTTTAACTTACGCGGTAGATATAGTCGATAGGTCAAGAACAATAGTACTAGCACAGTATTATTATATTAACCTGTGGTACTAGCACAGACGCAGCCGGGTGCGCAAGTACTCTATGAAGAAGTGGCCCAGAAGGTCACGAAACTGGTCGAGATATTTGACTATACCTACCGCGTAAGTTAAACAGTCAAAATAATATTAAAATATAAAATACTTACGAATGTATTAAATTAAGTTAAATTGATTATATCATCATTCTACGAAAATCAAAGTTTCGTATCACGAAATTCGTATAAGCTACTTATTGTATTGGTCGAATAATTAAATTTTAAAGATAAACACTTCAAAGAAATTATTTATTGAAATGAGGTAAGTTTGTGAGATTTCTTCAGCGAATAAAAATATCATGCCTGAAATCTCGAAAAAAAAGTCTAAGTAAGTATTCATAATATTAACTTAGGTTCGATATTAGACATATACTTATTACGAAACACGAGAGAGGATGTTATGATACAGTGAGAGGATACCTTCAAGCATGGTTCCTGAAGCCAGCGGCACGGCGAGGTCATGCCTCGAGCATTACTTTGACCTACAACGGCTAACACTACATATTGTAGGTACTATGTCATTAGTACCTACATATTGCACTCAGAGACATGACGTTATCGTGCAATAAATCGTTGTACGTACATACCTATAATAATTCTCCGGAAGTAAAAATTACTTTATAGATTAACCGCTTTATTCATTATCATCTATATACATATATTAAAGATGTATCGGATCGCTGTCTGTAAGTACACGGAAGATATATGAGAATGAATAATATTGTTTGAATTTTTGTCTGTTTGTCTGTGTGTTTGTGCACGCTAGTCCCAGAAGCTCCTTATCCGATTTAGATGCGGTTTTCAGTAATATATTGTGGTACGCTTCACTTAATATTTAGTGTTTGTTTCGTGTCAGTCGGTCCATAAATGTAAAATTTATTCAGATTCAGATTCAGATTATTTATTTGCCTTATAACAATGAACGTTATGTTAGGTATGTCATTTTACAAAAGATTCTTATTATTAATAATGTCATTAATTAATATAGTTACAAAACGTATAGAATAATACAGAATTATACATTGAATTAAAATAAGTAAGTAGGTATATCAGCATAATCATTCTTTAAATAAGTATGTCAAGTAAGTAATTTAAATTGATAAAAGAATCATTATGAAATAGAAAATTATTAAATTATACATTAAATTAAGATATGTAAGTACATCAGTATCATCCAATAATAATTTATACAATATGTCAAGTACTTAGTTAGGCAATTATAATCTATCAGAGTAACATTATTAAAATATTGTACCTATATAATTAAAATGTATTTTATTAGTCAATGTTTATAAAAGAGGATTCATTAATTTTCATATCCGTAAAATCACTTAAATTGTTAAATGGATTTCTTTGGAAAAATATTTTTAATTTTGTTTTAAAATCTATTAATCTAATTATTTAAATTTATAGAATAACTCTATCGCCACTACACCAAGACCAAGCGAGCGAAGCCGCTATATAGCGGGTCAACTAGTAATTAATAAGGTTTAAACTCTTATTTAAAAAAAGTAGTTTGTAATGTTTAACCCGTAGACTAGACATTGGCCTTATTTAGACAAAAACAATAGAATTTCCATGAAAACATACTACGATTACAAGAAATGCGACGTGTGTGGTTAAAACGTTACAAATATAACCCAGGCGGAATGTGCCCGAAGTGCATGTATGAGGCAGGATCTATCTACCCACTACCGACTTAAACTATGTGACGTGTGTTCGTATATTCGAAAGTATCCTAGCTGCGCAAACATCCGACGCAGCTAGGTTTCTATATCGATCGATCTGTATACAAGATCACTAAAGAAGACTAAAGTTGCCAAGTGTAGATCTCAGAGTAGATAATATGGGACTGACAGTTGTTGGACAATTAAAGCATCTAAATAAAAGCAGTAAATTAGAACCTGTGGTTTAAATAAAAGTCAGTAAAGAGATGACGATTTATTTTAACAGACGTTTAACCCGTTGAATGGCGATTCGCCATATTTGGTCAATAATACAATAGATTTTGCAGAATTCTACCTACTTTTCCAGGAACTGCAACGTGTGGTTAAAATTAAACTAGTTAGTATAGGTATTATCTACGAGTATGAGTATTGACCTTAGGACTCATATATTTTTACGGTTACTTGATTTCAGGACCGTAACGAACACCTTTTCTACCGCTTCGTGGGCGAGAACGTGGCTGAAATGATGCCAATAGTGTACACGCCGACTGTAGGCCTCGCCTGCCAGAAGTTCGGGCTGGTGTACCGGCGTCCACGGGGCCTGTTCATCACAATACACGACAAGGGGCATGTCTACGATATCTTGAAGAACTGGTAAGTTCTTTAAAAAAATTAATATCATATTCACAGCATCAGTTTATAATACTGGCAAGTGACAAGGCGTGCGAGTTACTTGTGTGATTGTATGCGTAAAGTTGGAACCACGATGACCCTTTTGCAAAATGTTCCACCTCTGAGAAAATGTTCCGTTCTATAAATGTACATACTAAAATACATGCCAATAGCCATAAGATCCCTGAAGTGGCTACATTCCGCTAGTTGAATCAGAAGGCGAGCTTATCGGTGTACTCGTATTACCCCTAAACAGCTTTACTGATTGTTTTGGGGGGACATGGTGTTCCATGTCTAATTCTTAGGTCTAGAACAGTACGTTTAGATCGATAAATGTGCCGTATATGCATAATATCCTGAACGCTAAAAGTAGCATTTGTTGCTTGTATAAAACAACCCGATAGAGAAATGTCAGTTTTACTAAAATAATATTAGTGAGTATTAGTTAGTATAGTTGTTATCGTTTAGTATACCTATACCACAGCCTATGTAACTTATATGCTGTGCCTATACTATCGCTTTGCAAAGGATGCAGCCCGCGGTTTTATCATCATTATTAATTAATTCGCAAACTGTTGAGGTACATTTAATTTTTTGTTAATATTTTCGATGCCTTTATGTATGTACTTACCTTTGACCAAAATGTTTAAGTCAATGACGGGCCCTGGCCAAACAACTCGCTGAATATTATTATAAAGATAAAAACAATTATGCTTTTATTTATGTAATTGTAGTAAATGTATGATAAAAAAATGCTTACCTATTCTTCTTATTCTTATTCGTTTTGAGGCCTGCACTGACGTCCCGCTTGGGGTGTTTTGTGCATTCCCCCCTGCCAGCATTTACTCAAGCCAGCCTAACTCCTTCACATAGCGGAGTATGGCCTTGGGTCGCTGGCACAACTGCTCCAGTGTAGATTGAGATGTTGTATGAACAAACGTCGATGATGCTGATGATGCATCTTGCGTTCTGGAGTGGATCTCATCAGTAGTCCTGTTTTTGCTCTAATATCTTCCGTGGCCCTGCAGTGCAGCAACACATGCTCCACAGTCTCGTCTTTCTGCAGACAGCCTCTACATAGTGGGCTGTCCGTAGCTCCAATCTTGTGCAACTGGTAATTTAGATTACAGTGACCAGTGATGATGCCCACCATTAGGCGAAGGTCTTGACGCTGTAATCCTAGTAATTTGTTCGTAGTATTTTTGTTTAGGATTGGAAACATGGATTTCGCATGTTTACAGTCCTTCCTGTCATCCCAATAGTTTTGGTGTTTACTTTCTGTGTAGCGACTCAGGAGATTCCGCACTTCCATTGCTGAGGGTCTGCAGAGTTCCATTTCCTCAGTGCTACCCTGCTTTTTGGCTCCTTCTTTAGCTAGTATGTCTGCCCTTTTGTTGCCAGCACAAAGGCAATGTCCCTTTGTCCATGATATAATTATTTTGTACTTCTCTGAAAGTCCTTGGAGTGCAGCATGACATTCCGTTAGGACTCTTTACCTTGTTACCGGTCTTCTCAGTGCGTGAACGACTGCTGCACTATGCGTGGTGAATGCCAGCAGCTTGTCTTCCTGTTCACTTTGTGATTTCAGGCGTAATACTGCCCTAGCAGCAAGTAGCAGGGCCATAGCCTCTGCTTAAAATGCCGTTGTGGTTTTGTTCAGGGCTGCTTACCTATGTTAATCTAAGTATAGTAGTATCTGTGGTATAGTAGTTATCAACGCAGGAATACTTATAAGTCATACTAAAAATATTGGTTAGATGCTTACCTATGTTAATCTAACCAATATTTTTAGTATGACTTATAAGTATTCCTGCGTTGATAACTACTATACCACAGGCACATCTTTCTGGCATAGTACGAATCCTAACGAATCACACACATTCACAGGCTGCAGCCAGAATGATCGGAACACACGAGTCTAATCCTCTGAGACTCATATCAGCTCGCTGAACGTCCACCCTATTTTGTTGAATGGTTGCATCACTTGGGAATTCATAATATTATCAAATTAGAATCAATCAATGTTGTTTTTAAATTAACTATATATGTATTTACGTGTGGGATGTGGCCTGAATATAATTTAGATTTGTGGTATTTCTACACGACGATAATCAACTAGAATGTTTACTTTAATCAGTGATTTGGATCACATGTGATAAATAGTAGCAGTAAGTACCTATGTGACTATATATATATGAATGAGACGCATTAAGTAAGAGCCGGCGCTCGGTTCAGTCTGTATCCGCAGATCCATTGATTTTATTTAGGTCGGAGATACAAGAGCTTTTCCTTTACCTACAAGAAATTTAATACTCTTACATCTCTCATATTCGGTAAATAGGTCCTTATTACCCCCAAATGGGGCTTGTAGGTGACCAATTAGCGCTCTAGGGTAATAATGTAGCTAGAAAAGCCCTGGGGCGGTAAGTAATTTAAATAGGATGGTATTTAAAAGTACTTCAATATATTCCCATTTCATTTATCTAATTTTGCCTGTGTTCCACCAAATATACTGAATGTGCACCAAAATATGTTCATTAAAATATGTCATAACGAGCATCTATTTAAAAACTGTTGCAAATTTGTAAAAATAGTAATACACCTAATTTTAAAAACAGGCATTTATTTTTTTAGTTTTACTTCAGATAATGCACTGCAAAATGTATTTGAATCAAACACCAATTAATGTCCAATGTAGCTTTATTAATAAAAAATGCTAACCTAATCTAACCTATTTTGTGTAACATTCAGGAATATTTGGTGCACGATCAGTATTTTTCGGGGAAGAATAAAATAGTTATTGTTACAATAGAATATTTGCAGCGCACTACAATAAAAAAGTGTTATATCTTGGTGTTAATTTGGAATTTGTTTGATGTAACATATTTTGTTGGCCGAGTAGTTTAATTATAGTAAAACAATTAAACGGGTTTAAGATCAATATTTTAGAAATGCATACATAGATGTACCTTTAGATTTTTGGTGAACACAAAAATATTATCCAATTAAATAAAAACAATTCACTCTTTCAAAAAGTTTGCGTATATCTAACCATCATACTGGCAATAGACATCATGTATTCAGCCCAATGACAAAAGAGGTCGCTTCGCTATTCAGTCTTGTCTTCGTATGAGTATAATAGTCATCAATTTTTATTTTTGTAATGCCGGTTTTTTTCTACTTACCTCACAATCGAGATGTAAAGCAGAGTAGTTAGCTCGGGTGTAAGCATCAATTGCACCCTCGAACTAAAGGCGCCCTCGCTGCGCTCGTGCGCCTAAATATCTCGGGCTGCAATTGATGCCTTACTGCCCTTGGCTACTAATCTACTTTTTATCCCTCTTCTAGTAAATTATTACGCGTTGACGTTTGCGATACGAATACCTACTTTTTTGCAATCTGTTTGTGCTACGGCCTCTGGTTGTTACTCTTAATAATTTCGAAATTCCAAACATGTATCGCTGAAACCGATATCTTACCTACTAAGTTTCTATCTACGCAAATATTAGTTTGAGTTTGTATTTTGTTTAATTTAAGTTCGTGTCTATGTACAATTAGTTTGTGCGACCGTCGAAGGAATAATTATGTGCTGAATGTTTATTTTAGGCCAGAAACAGACGTCCGCGCCATCGTAGTGACGGACGGCGAGCGTATCCTCGGGCTGGGTGACCTGGGCGCGTGCGGGATGGGCATCCCGGTGGGCAAACTGGCGCTCTACACCGCGCTCGCCGGTATTAAGCCGCATCAATGTTTGCCGATCACGCTGGGTAAGACATGCTCCAATAGCATTCTATTTTGAATAGTTCATCGTCAACAGCTGACTCTACTGTGAATGTGGATCTAAATTAACCTACTAATTATGAAAAAGATTAGTAAAACCTCGAACTTTATAAACTTACGTGAATCAAATTCATCATTTGATGGTATGTGTCAAATTATGTTTTAATATTAATTTGTACGCGAAAAAGTCCCGATCGATCGATCTCTTAAATACAAAATCCTCCCATAGCATAATCGTACCAGTAAGTTAGTTCTCTTCTGTCTTTATATATAAGTACCTACTTAGATTTTCTATACTACTGTATAGGTACAAACTCTGTATACAATAGAGCATTTATCACTTTTGCCAAGTCTGAAAATGGGAATGCTGTCATCATCAATGTCATAATGTCAATCCCATGTACATTATTTTTAATACTTATAAAGTAATCCCACTAATATTATAAATGTGAAAGTTTAGATGAATGGATGGATGGATGGATGTTTGTTACTCAATCACGGCAGAACAGCCTGGAATAGCACTTAAGCTACTTTTTATCATCATCATCATCATCATCTATCAACACGCGGGTGAAAAAGCCTAATATTCTTGGGCACAGCATAGACAAAATAACAAGATCTCCGCCTACGTCAAAGATCGTAATGATGACTTATTTTCTGTCAATATAGAGTTCTGGCAAAGATGTATCGGGATAGCTTAATCAAAACAAAGAAATTATACTACGAACTTAATATATCTTTGAGTCAAAAGCACGGAATGATTTTGACAGCTCGATACACTAGTCGTGCTCGGCGATAGAGTCGCCATGACATCCATCTTTGTTGTTCAGCCGACTGTAGTCTAGCGATTCCGCCATCACCACTCCACGCTTCAACCATATTCCTTCTTTTATAGGAACCCATCATAAATATTAAATTCCATTTAGAGCAATTCCATCTTTGCGCTTCTCCACAGACGTAGGCACGAACACTGACACCATGCTTGAGGACCCGCTGTACATCGGACTGCGACACAAGCGCATCCGCGGGCTGGAATACGACGAGTTCATTGAAGAGTTCATGCACGCCGTCGTACGTCGCTTCGGACAGAACTGCCTCATTCAGTTTGAGGACTTTGGCAATGCTAACGCGTTTAGGCTGCTGGAGAAATACCGTGGCAAGTAAGTACTTACCTAGTTAAATATAAATATGAAAGTGTATTATGATGATGCGATTTACACGTAAAAACGTTCAGTTTTATTATCTAGTATTGTAAGAAATTAATGCTAAACATTAATATCTACGGTTGTCGGTGAATTAACTTCTAGTAAGCAGTTTCTGTAAACGATATATTTATCAATTGTTTTGGATTGATGAATTGAAACGCGACGTAAACTTCATATTAGTAATGAATATCTACCGTCAGCTGATCAATCCAAAGATAAAGAATTGTATCTGATTGTGTGCCAGATTTATGCGTCAATGCAATCAAAAATATACGATCAGTTTATTACATGTAAATTATGATATTCGCAAACTGACTCATTAGGACTGGCCGTAGACCTAGAATTGTGAAAATTGGTGAATACCAACGATTCACATTACAAGTAGGTAGCGCATTTTTCTTATTGGCAAAATTAGGCAGGCATGCAGTCAGTCGGCCCACCTGATGGCAAATGGTCACCGTCGCCTATAGACGTTTGCAACACCAAGGGCGTTACCAACGCACTGTCGACTCTAAGGAATTTAATGTCCCCCTTTTTAAACAACCCCATACCGTAGCATAGAGGGAAAAATGTAAATTTACTAATATAAAAATATGTGTCTTCGGTACAATATTTTTTTTTCTTTATGAATTATGACTTAGCGCATGCAGCAGAGCTCTCTGTTAATGAGATACCTTCTACCGTAAAGCAGTAATGTTCACAATACTTTGTTCTGTTCATAAAAAACGAATCAAAAATGTTGGTAAAGACACATGTATATTTTGTGGTGGCGCGGAATACCCGGCACGCGGGTCCGATTCATACTTTTTTCTTTTCCTCCGCCCGGGATTTGGTTTTGCATGACTAAAACATCTGCCAGTGTCAAGTGGTTTTTCCTTCTTCATATCTTTTCCACCGAGTCTAGTCATCTTCAGTGAAACGTACAACCTAGGCGAGTTTCATAATATAACTTAAGTATAGGTATATACTATGTTAGTTTTAGTTATTAAGTTTAGAAACGAGGCGCGATAAATATATACAAAAAGTTTGGAACATTACTTATAAAAATTTATAGGATCTGGAATGTCAGTTTTTTATGCAAATATTTATATTACACTATAACAATACACTATGTATAAAAATAGAACTTGAAATTAATAATTAAACTCATACTTGAGTGGTTGTATTATTTTCCATTGAAATAGTTAACCGACTGGTTGTGGTGTTGCAGATACTGCACGTTCAACGACGACATCCAGGGCACGGCGGCGGTGGCGGTGGCCGGCCTGCTCGCCAGTCTGCGCGTCACCGGCAAGAAGCTCTCCGAGAACGTCATCGTCTTTCAGGGAGCCGGAGAGGTATGTCACCATGTACTGTATACTCTACTTGTTATAATAGCCTCTTACATTAAAATTCACCTTTTTGTATTGAAATTCTCGTGAGTTTGACACATATTAAACTATTACTATTAAGGCACGTCCCAATAATCTATCTATCAATAGTTTACCTTACTACCGATAGCAATTTGACGTAACGTCCATACAAATAGTGTCAAATATCTATCTCTAGTAAGGTAAACCGGCGATAGATAGATTATTGGGACCGGCCGTTAATCGACAAAACACTCTGGTTAGGGATCGAATAGGTACGTCGACCCGGGTTTCGAGCATGTCCGATGCTCATCTTCAGGGCGATTGCGCAACAGTGTCGCTGTTATAGCGTAATAGTTTAATATTTCACCTTGTCTTATCTTACTTATACAACATCGAAGAAAATAAGCTGCGTAAATTTAGCACTCTAAAAAGACTTCTCATATGGAACCAGCTGTAAATAATGAGCATGGGCAAAGTCATTGGCATTGATGTATGTAAGCCTTAAGTACATTCATCAGCCAGAAGACGTCCGCTGCTGACCATAGAGTAGTAGAGTATACAGAAGTACATTACCCACAGGCTAACAGCTCTATCAGCAGGTACCTAATCTTAACTGGCTTGCTCTCAGGCGTCGCTAGGCATCGCACAGCTGTGCGTGATGGCGATGATGGCGGAGGGAGCGTCCGAGCGTGACGCTAAGGATCGCATCTGGATGGTGGACTCGAAGGGGCTCATCGTCCACAACCGGCCCGAGGGCGGGCTCACCGTGCACAAGGAGAAGTTCGCCAAGGAACACGCGCCCGTCCGCACGCTCAAGGAGGTCGTCGATATTGCCAAGCCTTCTGTACTCATTGGTGAGTACGGCTCCGCAGTCATATTCCAATAACATTAACCTTCCTATTCAGGCCCTTTTTGTCTACAACAGACTTCCTACAGATATAGTCGCAACTCCAAGTGTGACGTGATTTAAACTTAGATTGAAACGCTGGCTCATCGAACGAACGTTTTATAGCTTTGATGAATTTATTAATTTTAAATAATGTAGGTAGGTATATTAGATAAGATAGTAATATTAGGTACCGATTTTGACATTTGACAATTATGTATATCAATTTTAAAATATTTGTTTGGTAAATTTCCTTTTGTATTTATTACTTATTAATATATTCGAATAATGAAAACTGACGTTAAACATTGTTTATTGAATAAATGAGTATGAGTATTGATAAACGTTCTATAAACGTCTCATATCTACTTAGCTAAGATATGTTATAAATCTGTAGTGATCAACTTTATAATGCGTTCATTCTGTATGTAGTGATCACCTTTATATCGACTGGACCTACAATATAGCTGTGTTATTTTGGCCGTTCCGAACTTCATGCGTTTCACTGCGCAATACATTTTCAACCGATATCCAAATAACAAGTACAATTTGAAAAAAAAAAAATCGACTTCCATTCTATTACTTTGGTAAAAATTAGTTATTGGAGTGTAACTCAAAAACTACTGGACAGAACTTGATGAAATTTGTAAGGGTAATGCTACACGTCACTATGCCGGCCAGTCGACTTGCCCGTCTTGACTTAACAACATAAAAAAATCCTCCATGAAACATTTATGAACCGGCCGGAGCCTTATTGTTTGATTCCCTTTGTGTTTAGGCGCGGCTGCGATCGGCGGCGCGTTCACCCCGGAGATCCTGCGCAAGATGGGCGAGAACAACGAGCGGCCCGTCATCTTCGCGCTCTCCAACCCCACCAGCAAGGCGGAGTGCACCGCCGAGGAGGCATACTCCAACACTGACGTGAGCACACTATACTCTACTCTACTTACCTGCTTGACTAAATGGCTGCTTTCATTTTATAGGTCATTGTCTAAAGAAAAAAAAGAAGGAAATGCTCACTGATGCTTAGGCGGCGATGTTTAATTATTTATTTATTAATTTGGGTTATAGGCGAGCAGCACTATTCTGATGTGCGCATATCACACTGTGTCGACGTTTTATTTAACAGTTCACATAATGTCCACAATGTTTATAGTCCACTGGTGCACTGATCACAGGTTAGCAAGAGACCCCTTAGTTTTCTGCAACCAGTCCTCGACCAGGTTTATGAAGCTGTTCACTGATGTAGCACTGACTACATCCTCGGGCAACCTATTCCAGCCGTGAACCACTCTTAAATTGCTGAGAATGTGATGCCCAATTAGCAGGTATTGGCAGGATCTTGTTGGATTCTCTGGTTGTGGCCCCTGCTATGCTCGCGATTACAGCGTTTAAACCTCTCGGCTAACTCAGGGAGGTTGTCGTATCCATTCAATATTTTAAAGGTCACTATTAAATCCCTATACGTAACCTTTCTTCCAAGGTGCTGACGCTCAGGGTCAGTCGCTATTCATAGGTCCTGCGGCGCAAGGCTGGTGGCATCTTGGTAGCTCTCCTTTGCACACTTTCTAGGAGATCAATGTCCTTTCGGAAGTATGGGCTCCAGACTTGAAACCCATATTCCTGCCCATATTAACTGCGGTCTGATGTAGGTCTTATATATCTTAATGAATTTTCGATAGTCATCGCTGGGAAAGCTTTACGGATCGCATATTTAAAAGATATTGCCTTTTTGGCGATCATACTTATGTGTGCTCTTCCCACTTTGATCTGTTGATATAATAACACCCAATTACTTTGGAATTTACTTAATAAGTAGCTGTTTATATACTTGCCAAATATGGACAATAAGGCTAAGAAGAAGATAATGTACCGATGATTAGGCCAAGTTCTCACGTGTGTAATGTTAAGTGAATAATGCAGGCAGCAGCGAACTCAAACCCGCGTCCTATTTTCAATAACAAAGTTAGGAAATGTTGTTCCACACAGTTTCCACGAACATGCAAAAAAAGAAAGATCGTGATAGCTAGTGCTACTTTTATATTATGCATGTAGTAAGTGGTTAGCTGAATACTAGAAAAATAGACTTGTATACGTAATGAAGATGTTTACTTGTGGAACTAAAACGTCACCATATAAGTGACTAATACCTACTTTACACTTATGTGAATAATTTTGATAATTTCTCATCGGAATTCAAAGGACCCCCTATTAGTAAGTATCTACATAGTTACTACGTCTTAGGTGTCTCCTCCATACAAACGTATTCCCTGACTTCCTCCCTGGATCTTGACACTGTTCAAATATGTTCCTATGTGACAATATTGTAACTTAGTGCTTATGTTTCGTTCTTGTTTTAATTAATTCATTGTAATGGGAGGTACGACTCCGTAACAATACGCTTTCAGAATTGTAGTATTGAATAGTGCTATTAAAGTTTGTGAAACAACAAGTTCTTTTAGGTATATATTAAGTTAGTTTAAGCGGTTGTCCTACATCATGACATGGCCACGTTATTCGTACCTTTGGTATTAATCCTTATATACGAGTACTTGGATGCAGGCCGCTTCCAACCGGTCCTTTTGGAAATTCGTGGAGGAGGCTGCACTAAGGACGGTCGTATACGTAATTAATCAGCCATATTTAACACACACACACAGTATGACATAACTTAACAAACGCAGATTTCATTTAGCCTAATGTAACACACACATACTCAGTGTATTATTTTTGTGTTTGCAGGAGCGCGCGATCTTCGCATCCGGCTCGCCGTTCCCGGACTACCACACGAAGGACGGGCGCGTGCTGCGTCCCGGACAGGGGAACAACGCGTACATCTTCCCCGGACTCGCGCTAGGGATCATCTGCGCCGGGATCGTCGACATCTCAGAGGACTTCATGCTGCTCGCTGCTGAGGTAATTGCGTATTTTCTACCGACTTCCCTAAAAAGGAGGGAGGTACTCAATTCGACTATAATTTTTTTTATGTTTGTTACCTCATAACTTTTGAGGGGAGGAGCCGATTCTCAAAATTTTTTGTTTGAAAGCTGGTGCTTCTCGTGTGGTCCCATTTAAATTTCATCAAATTCGGTTTAGTAGTTTTTGAGATACACTCCAATAACTGAATAGAATGGAAGTCGGTTTATGAATTTTTTTTCAATATCCAGCCATTTTCTTCAGGAACAGGGATGGCGGGGAAAACCGCAGCCGTTGTTGGGCGTTAATCGTTGATTTTGTTTATTTTTCCTAGATTTATAATTCTTTGAGTTTTAGTGTAACTGTGGTGGATTATTTACCGTTAACTGTTCATAATGCAGTGCACGAGTGTGGGCAAAGTAAAGACAATCATGAAAAGATGTTTGTGTGTTTCCTCGTCATCCCCTTACAAAGTTTTAGTAATGGATCAACCCCTTTACTAGAACGTGACTTAGACCTGGGGCCCTACTCCCACCTCTTAAAGTAGTCATATTTAAACCTTACCATTAAATTTGGTACCACCACGTCAATATAGCAAGCTTCAAATAATAATGGATTACGATAGACGTTTTGATGACGTATTATCAAATAGTACACTCAATTCGCGTACTTTGCAACTTAGTGTTACTGTTGGGTTGCGCTTTATAGGTATTGATCCTGGAGCGCACCATAATAGGATCGATTTCGGCTAAAAAGGAAACTCGCTGTAAATAGTATTGAAGTAAAATGTTGACCGTTTTGTGTCGGTGGGAGTACGGTACAATACAATACAATACAATACAAAAACTCTTTATTTGCACCAAAGTAAATACAACATAAGGAAACAACTTAAATAGTAGGCACAAATGGGCGGTCTTATCGCTAAAAGCGATCTCTTCCAGACAACCTTTGGATGGATAGCGATTACATGATTGACATGGACGGTGGTGCAACATCACGAAGAAATATATTATTACCTAGTATTACATGAAACAGATGTAACACTAGATAATACTAGATAGGATAGAAAGGGTAAAATTCAAATTAATAAAAATACACTTATATATAACAATACTTACACTTACCTACACGTAATAATAATATAATACATATATTATACTATAAACATACATGAACATATATACTTACACATACATAAATATCAATAATATAAAATAATATCAATCAATGAATTATGTCAGGGATTAACATTTAACGTGGAGAGATAGTAGTCTTTTACTTGAGCTTTGAAGCTATTCAGCGATTGCGCGCGTTTGATACTAGTAGGGAGGGCATTCCAAAGGTGAACTGCCTGGACTGTGAATGAAGAGTTGTAGAATATAGTACAATGTTCAGGAGTCGTTAGAAGTAAGTTTTCTGATGACCTAAGAGAGTAAGAAGAGCATTGGAGAAATCTAAATCGTTCTTTTAGGTAAAAGGGAGTAGAAGGATTAAACAATATGTTATACAGAATAGAGAGGATGTGAGAATTCCGGCGAAGGCGTATAGGGAGCCACTTAAGTTTACAGCGAAATTCGGAAACGTGGTCGTACTTTCGCAGACCAAAAATAAACCGAATACAGAGATTCTGTAGACGCTCCAGCTTGTTAAGCTGGTCCTCTGTGAGATCTATGTAACTGGCATCAGCATAGTCAAGAATGGGAAAAAGGAGAGATTGTGCAAGTGCAGCTTTGGTAGCAGTGGGTAAAAAGTTACGCAGTCTGTTAAGGGAGGCTGCTGATGCAAACATTTTTCGTGCTACAGATTGGATTTGTGGTTGCCAAGACATACAGTTATCCATGATTATTCCCAAGTTCTTAACTTGAGTGCTATAAGGCACACATATACCACCAAATACGATTTCGGGGAGAGTTGTGAAATCAATCTTCGATACTAATCTGGAGCTTCCAACAATGATAACTTGAGTTTTTATTGGGTTTATTGTAAGTCCGTGAGATCTACTCCAGTTAGCTATACGAAGTAAATCGCCGTTGACCTCATCAACAGCATCTGCTAAGTGATCTAGTGGAGCCTGAGAGTATATCTGAAGATCGTCTGCATAGAGATGGTAGGAAGAAGTAAGAAAGAAAGATATAGAGTTTATAAATACGGCAAAAAGAAGAGGTAACAGTACGCCGCCTTGAGGAACGCCAGCATTTGTTTCACACCAAGAAGAGAAAGTATCCTGAATGCGAATACGTTGGCGTCGCCCAAATAGATAGCTTCGAAACCAGTCAATTACCGATGGAGATATGTTTATAGAGCGAAGCAATGCTAGGAGGATGTCGAAATCTACGGAATTAAAAGCATTGCTAAAGTCAAGTAAGGTAAGTATGGTAAGCTGTCTGTTATCCATACCTAGTCTGATGTCATCAGTTACTTTGACAAGTGCAGAGACAGTGCTATGGCCGGTTCGAAACCCAGACTGGAGTGGATTAAGAAGCATATTTTGGTTGAGGAAGGAACTGAGTTGGTTATGTACTAGGCGCTCCAAGACTTTTGATAGGAAAGGAAGCATAGAAATAGGTCGATATTCGGAGAAGGACTTGGGATTAGATTTCTTGGGAAGCGGGATGATTTGAGCTTCTTTCCAGAAAGATGGTACGGTGCCCTCCAAAATAGAATTGTTTAATATATGGCATAGGATAGGGAGGATTTCATCCAATATAAGAACAATCATATTTCGGCTGATGCCGTCCACCGCCTGCTGCATTGGAGGATATTGATAGTATGCTCTTTTTAACATCACATGCAGTGAATTGACTCAGAACAAAAGGTGAGTGATCAAGAGTAGGGAGAGAAGAGAGATAAGTCAAAGTAGCTATTTTGTCATTTGAATTTACATTGGATGACGAAGAGAAATGTTGGTTGAGTGAGTTGATATCTAAATCTTGCGGAATTGAATGATGACGTGATTTCCCTACTCCCAATGATCGCAAGAACTTCCAGACTTTAGCTGGATCTTCATTATCTACTGAGTCATGGATGTGGCGACGTAGAGCATCCCTACACATTCTATTGCAGCGATTTCGAGATTTAATATATTTTTGCTTATTCACGTCATTAGAACAATGCTTTAACTTAGACTTTGCTGCTACTTTTTTGTGCATTAGTTTTTTATGTCTTCAGTCAACCAGGGTGCAGGAAGGTGTTTTATTTTTATGGCCCGCAAAGGAGCATGGGTGTCATAAAGCTGTGTAAGAGTGGAATTAAATATGGATACTTTGTCATCGATATTATTGGCGCTATGAACTTGTACCCAATCTATTTCACCAGCATCGTTTCGAAGTTTTTCCATGTCAATTGTACCAAAGCTGCGCTGCAGAAGTATCTTAGGCTTAGGTTTAGGAGGACGTACCTTATACGACAGAAAGATGAGGTCATGATAAGAAAAAGCATCAGCAGAACATTGTCCGTGTTTAACAACATGGTGTAAGGATGATACAAAAATAAGATCCAAAAGGGAGGGATTACAATTTGGAAAGTTATGGGTGGGGTTGAGTGGCAAAATGTGCATATTGCTAGAATTAACTATGGATTCCAAATTCACACAACGAAAGTCTTTTTTTATAAGGCAAGTGTTAAAGTCTCCCATAATTATATTATGGGTATAAGATGGAATAAGATCTTCTAAAATCTTTTCAAAAGATGCGAAGTAATTGACTCTTATGGAATGGCTATAGTAGACTCCGAGAAGAATTTTGGTGTGTGAAAGTAAAACTTCAATAAAGAGATGCTCACCGGCATCACAAGGCGGAGGCTGTGGTGACATATTTATTATTGAGTACAGAAAATGAGAACGTAGATAAATAGCCACACCACCGCCAACGCTGCCGGTTCTATCGTTACGTATAAGTATGAAACCGGGAAGAGAGAAAGAGGTGGACGGGAGACAAGGTTTCAACCAGGATTCGGAGACTAGTATAGCATGTACATTTGTATTGTCAAATGATGCCAGCATATCAGGGTAATGAGCCGGAATACTCTGTGCATTTATATGGAGTACATTAAAATTCTTAGGCACATCAGAGAACTGAGCCGCTAAGGTATCACTTAGCGTAGGAATGCTTACAAAGCTATCGTTTCCACTGTTAAAAGTATCATTGGAAGAGAAAGACAGATATTCGTCACTGGTGCTGCTACTATCTTGAGTATTCGACATATTACATTAATATTATTAATATAGATATATACAATTATATAATAATAAATATTTTATATATAAACTAAGAATATATAATTTCTTAACTATGTGTAAAATGTATGTACTACTACATACTTACGCATACTCCATCTGCCGACTATGTGGACGAGAGCGCTATTACCTTCTCTATAACTATAACACAAATATAAAAGTAAAAGTAAAATGTATGATTTCTCCTACAAATTTAGTAATGGATATTCAAAGTTTTATAACATTCGCTTGGACAAGATTACAATTAAAAACCTACTTAAGTCGTCGTTACTTCGACTTCACGGACTTGACATATCAACTAATATTTTTACGTGACAAATGACAAATGTACAACTCATAAGAGTCCTTATAAATAGAAAAAAAAAAAATCTGTCTTCTGTTAAATTTTTAGTAACGTCAACAAATATTTATGAAGAAGAGGTTGACTTGAATTGAATTGAACTGAAAGTGGAAAATAATTTACATGTTTGAAATTGGGTACTCAAAAACAAAGGCAACTAATTAGACAAGGAAGTGGGTAGACTACGTAGTACATATTTGGTACATATTTGGTCTGTAGGGTAGACAATTTATATGCAATGAGGAACCAGACAAGCGATTTTACAGTGACTGGGTTATTGAGAATGAACTAAACCTATGTACAATGAAATATGTACCTATTCCTACTTTCGAGATGATGCTGCAGCGACCCGCCTGGACTTTGATGTTGCCGCTGTTGTCTCTTTCGATCCTGGAGCAGGAGCTGGCTTCAAAGTTCCCGACACTTGCGCCGGTACAACATTTTGTAGTTCGATAAGGCTGCAGATGCGGTGACGAGTACCATCGGGCCCAATGACATAAATAAAGCCGTCCTTTGTCCAACACTTTGCAATACCGACTCGTTGTCTTGCTTCCATAAAGGCTTGGTGTCTAGACCTGGTTAGAAACTCGGACAGTGTTATACCAGTACCCTTCAATGAGGTTTTTGAAAACCACAACTTGTTCCGCATATCCAAGTCCTTCAGTTTAACCAAGACAGGCCTGGGCTTATCAGTAGTGGCGCGGCCCATTCTTTGGCAGCGATTAATATCATTCAAACTAAAGTCTTTCACATGCAAGTGATTAGTGACTGCCCGCATAACAACCGCAGCTGTATCTTCCTGTTTTTCTTCTGTTATCCCATGGAGCAGGAGGATTTTTCGCCGACTATGCATTTCGATGTTATCCAGATTCCGTGCCAGTAACCCCATCTGATGCTGAAATCCACGCATAACTTCTGCAGTGAATGATTTGAATGCTGCAAAATCTGCTGCCAAGGTGCCTGTGGTATTGGCGACAGGGGGTGTTTTCTGCAGTTCGCCTTCAAACTGGTCCATCCTCTTGTTTAGGGCAGCCATCACTTCAAGAAAAGTTTGGGATGCCTCCATTGTGAAAATTTTGTGTCTATATTAGTGAATTGAATTATAGATAGTGAACAATGGTGATAGTGCTGTTACAGGAAATAATGATTATGGCAGGTGAAGTATGCTCTCTATTATGCTAAACTAAGCATAAATTATGACCCTACAATGGGTTTTTATAATTAAAACTTTATAAATTTAGAAGAGCTTATTTGGTGAGATGTTTACACACATACCCTCCAAAGAGAAAAAAAAAAAAAAAAAAAAAAAAAAAAAAAAACTAAGTATGGTTATTCTAAGCTTATGACTAAACGCTCCTGATTTATGATAGTTGGAAAAAGGTGGGAGTAGGCCCCCTGGACAGTTAATGACGTACTTAATATACTATTTAAATAAAAGTCTTACTTTATGATTAAAATTAAGGAATACCTAGTAAATGTACAAACGTACAAGTCCACTAAAAAGGAAAGAAAATCTAGGCAGAGCATATACATAACCTGATCACTGATACACATAGGTACTTATATATACATATACGCACCCAGAACAGGCGCGGATCCAGCGCACAAAATAGGTTGTGGTCACAGCCACCCGAAAATCAGCAATAAACGAGTCGGTGCATGAATTCGCTCATGATAGATACAGTATCAAGTCGCTCGCCTGATGTTAAACGTCACGCTTGCCCATAACAATCCAGTGCCATTCAGAATTTTGAACTAGGTACACCACTTCAAAACCGTGAATCAACGCACTGCGCTTTTTACTCGGAGATATAAGATGTTCTTGCTCTGTAACTTAGCTGGAAACATGTTGTGGGCATGCCCACCGTGCCCACCATGGTGCGTCCGCGCTTGACCCAGACTCACACAAACGTTGGACAATACCTGTCCGGGATCGAACCCGAGATTGGCGGCTGCAACCAGCTTGGTAGAAACCCTGCTTTCTGGGTTGCTAGCAATTGCACCAACCGCAGCCAGTCAACTTTTACTCTTGTTTTCAACTTTTTACGCTAGTGTTCGACCGCGATTTCACTTGATGGTCATCAACAGACCATGATGATGCGGTGGAAGGGGTATCACACTAGACCTAGAATAACGACTGACTCTCAAGGATATCAGCTGATGGAACACACTGATGGTGATGGAACTGTTAGGTGTTAAGCGACAATTTCCGAACTTAAGGGTGGATAACTAGCAGGCGGACACCGGCTGTCTCCAGTTCCTGTGATTCCAGCCAATGTCACCATTCGAGGAGGTCGCTTTAGTCCAAGCGGCGGCTGCGTAATAGGTTCCCGCGCAGTAGGTGCTTATTAGGACGTAGGTCTACGGGTCGATCACATTAGAAAGACAAGTACAAAGTCGATGCAAGTTGTGGCCAAGCGGCCATGGCGTCAGACACGGATTATGATAAGGCGCGGCATCGATATCCGGTCCAAAGATGTGTAATTTTCTGTCCTAAAATTGTAAAGTTTGGTGTCGCTAAGCAGGCGTAAGAACTTTATAAATGATATAATAAAAAGGTAAAATTGAGAACTAAACCTGATAGATGTTGGGTCGAAAGTTAATAAATAAAATGAGGAAACAATTTGTGCATCTTTTAATTTCATTTTCAAACTAAATCTGTAAAAGTAATGTAAATGTATATATCTCTTGATATCCTGTGGAATTGCTGTCCAATTGCGTTGATTTAAGATCAACTCTAAACAATTTTCAGATAAACTCTATTATTGATTAAATCGATAAACTTAATTGTTTAAAATCTAACGAACTACTACTACGTTTTTGACAATCACTTAGGTATTATTTGGTACCTAAATCATGTCACTTTAAACCTATTATATATAAACAACTACTCTATTTATACTCTGTTTTAGGCACTCAATATTTGGTAACTATACATATCTGAGATGAATAAACTAACGAATTACAAGTAAAAAATGTCTATTGTATACATACTGCAGGCGCTCGCTGAGATTGTATCGGCGAAGGACCTCGAGCACGGCGGCATCTACCCGCCGCTACACGAGATCAAGAACTGTTCCGTCAAAATCGCCAAGAAAATAGTCGAACACGCGTACGCGTGCGGTAAGTGCACACTTTTATACTTACGACTGTTAACACTTAAAAGAGATTCCACTAAAACGATACGCCACGGAAGATATTAGAGCAAAAACAGGACTACTGATGAGATCCACTCCAGAACGCAAGATGCATCATCAGCATCATCGACGTTTGTTCATACAACACCTCAAACTACACTGGAGCAGTTGTGCCAAGTTGACTCAAGGCCATACTCCGCTATGTGAAGGAGTTAGGTTGGCTTGAGTAAATGCTGGCAGGGGGGAATGCACAAAACACCCCAAGCGGGACGTCAGTGCAGGCCTCATCGCCCCCAAAACTAATAAGAATAAGAATAAGTTCACCGATAATCAACCGAAACTATTGGGGTGGGAATCTCACAGAATGGTGTGAAGTGAAACTTGTTAATAAGCTAACAGCAAATATCTTTTCCAGTTCAGAAACTGGTTATTTTTGAAGACATTATTATATTCCAGGTAAAGCATCAGTACTGCCACAGCCAACGGACACAGAAGCGTTTATCCGTGCGCAGATGTACGACGTGCAATACAGCGGCGCCGTGCCGCCCGTCTACTCGTGGCCGCAGAACGGGCCGCGTGTCGATATGGCCTAGTCTACTCACTCACACAACGATCACGAAACCCCATAATGTCTGCACTAGCCGTACCTAATCATTGCTGAACCAATGATCATCTAAATACGACTATACTTTTCAATGTAGCTCATCTATCCGTAAATGTTTATTTGACGTCTTACCTGGCAGAAATGTCAGAAAAAACATCAAATAACTTTAAAAAATAGATAAACTAGAGTTAGGTTACTAGGTACTGTACCTTATATTCCACTGACAATCGCATCAAACTAACAGAGTTTCTAATATTCAATCTGAAGGTAGGTACTAAATGTACTAGATTTAGATTTTTAACATGAATTTTACGTAAAATTCTTATCTCTGGCGAGGAAACCCCCGGTAGATTGAACATTAGTTAACTAAGTATCTAATAAAATAGTAACTGCTCGTGAGTAGCATTTTGACATCGGTGTGATCGTCAATGCAGTGACCATAAGCTCCTGAAAGCCTTGGAGGATTTCTGATACCAGATACAGTCAGAGATAAAAGTTAGGTCCGTTTTTAGTCATTGTCATCACGGCCATGGCGCCGCATTTGACTGCAGGCAGAGCAACTTTTCTGATTTGATTGCTATATGTCCGCACCGCGTCACACACGTGATCCACACTAAACAAAATGTAACAGAAGATTCAGGTGGCCTAATTTTAAAGACTTATTATAACAGAGGTAATTAATATGCATGCATTTGATCACTATTACAATATATCGTCTGGCACTGATTCTGAATATAGGCTAATTTATAATGATACCTGACAGACGCACATACTAATAACTGTTCAGAGCATAGTTTTCACGTGACAAATTCCATAGATAATTAATTTCCACGCCTTTCACTTTTCCAACAGGGGTTTCGTCTTCTATGCTGTGATATTACAGCGGGGAGCAGTGTGTTGATAGGCAGGTACAGCTGATAGTACGTGTACTCGTATAACTCGGTACGTGTACTTACCTGTACCATAATTGTCGTAATGCGACAGAATCTATTAATATTAGTATTGAATGTATATGGCCATCGTATACGCTCATTTTGATATGCTCGTATATAATTAATTATCATTCTCAACTCAATATGAAGCTACATGCATCATTTGCTAAGGTGAACTGAACCTACGGTGAAATTAAATGATTTTTATTGTGATTAAAGTTTTATAAACTTTTACAATCATCCCAAAGACTCCATCCATGCAATGAGAGTCCATTTTTTAAAATACGTGTATCCTAATTAATGGACAAATATGTAATAAATAGTACTTATGTTGTATTAAAGAGATAATAAAATCACTTTTAGCTTATGCATTGTATATACAGCTTGAAAGTGCATTGTGAATGCGGAGGTACCTGCGTTTTGTGATATAAAATTATGGAAATTATATGAGTAGTCATATTAATCAGATGAGCATTTACCATCTTGCCGTGTCAGTATATAATTATTCACGTAATGTGTACTTATTTATTCATCATTCCAAACTAACATTTCTTGTATTAACTTAAAAATTAAGAAAATTCTCGATGTACATTTAACCGTTGCGCTTGTCATAGACGTCTTCATTTCATTACAAAGATTTGTGTTCCTTTAAATTTTAGTGTAAGATAAAATATGCTCATTTTATTTATAATTAAGTATGCGGTAAACGTGTTTATACTATGTGAATTTAAATAAATTAATAATGTGTAATTTTGTTTTATTATAAAATTTTGCAACACGAAAGGCGTTGACAACGCTCTACCGACGTCTAAGAACTCTCAATTACATCTGGCCACGATAACATTACCGTGACCTAGCATAGTCGGCCGGCTGTCCGGCTGGGCTGCGAGATGCCCATAATTATTGGCGTTCATTAATGCAGTATGACGTCATGAGCGGCATCACTTTCACGATCATGTCCGTAAAACTAGTAATCAGTAATCTACATACTCTAATCTATGCTAGTAATACTCTAAGGTCAGCAATTTCCGAATAAAGCCGTTGTAAACTTGACACATGTCAAATTGCCCGCTGACTGCCGATTTGCGGGGAAGGACGCAACAATAGCTGTCATTGATTTTGTTTTTCAAAATTTGTGTTTACGTTATACACATTACCTAACCTACACAGTTACATTTGAATCAATAGCATTGATAAATAAAAAACTCGCTACATGAAACTATTTTATTTACATATTTAACTTGAGGAACAACTAATATACAAAGGTACACATCTAAAATAAAGATAATAAAACGGAAAAATAGAAAGAAAAGTACCAACACAACGTGTTTTATTTTACTTAGCATATCTCTGTTTACTAATCATTCTCCACTACGGGAAACAAGTCTACTTGATCCTGAGAGTGAGTCAATAGCACCACTAGAAAGTCGCAGATTGGCGCAGAACCGACATAACACCACAAGTTTGGTCAGTGGTATGATAGATTCGGTCTTATGAACTTGAAACCACTATTTGACGCTGGTAGGCGCTGGCACATCCCATTCTACCAGTGACCTTGCCTGTTAATTTTTGTGGGCCTATTATTTTATCACTGGTGATTAAGAGACTTTCGTACATGGAAGTTTCAGTAGATTGAGCCTGTGCCAATTTTGTTCACACAAATTGCAGTATTTTACGGAATGAAGAATATCATTCATATATATTATGAACATAATCCTAACCGAACACCCACGGACCTACCCTCACCTGGTGTGCGGTTAGGAAATGGTTCATGGTTCAAACTAAATTACTAACTAAAGTTAGTATAAAGGTTAAAATATAAAACATTTTGTACTATATGAAATCATTTGACTTTGAATTTATTTGTCACAATGTTTGTGTGTGTGTTGATCATTGAAATTGAAACTATACGCCTCAAATGCTGTCTCCTGTGACCGCGCGTTAGCATGCATAATAATGTCGCCGAGATTCTGCACACAGGCCCGTCACGCAAGCGTCTAAATATGGCCTTACTTATAAACGCTACATAAATTCAAGTAATATCATTTAGTACGGCGCAGCACAATTTTTCTTTGGGCACTACAAATAACGTCATTTAAAATTAAACATCGTTTATAAGTAAGGCTCTTAATCTATTATTGCGGGTAACTAATAAAGTAAAACAAAACAAATCATATAGAGACTGATTTCAGTCTATATTTCAAAATAATATTTATAAATACAAATTGAGAAGTACCGATTCACAACAAATTATACCTAGATTACAGCGTTCGACGAAAATAATTATCACTTATCACTTCGTGTCTATCTGTACAAGTCAGTTCACATGGTGCGGTGGTGGGAGCGGGTCTCGCACGCCCGCGCCTGGGGTAGCCTCGGCCAGCCTGGGGCCAAGCCGGGCCGGGTTGGGGCCAGGCCGGTCGGCCGTCGACGGCGGCGCTCATCTGCTCAAAGAATGAGACCGCTCGCGGGACGTTGAGCTCTCACCGTTGCACCGCGGCCGGTCATTGCCTGTAACGCACCATGATAACATTACAAGCCTCTCCTTAAACAGCCCCACTATCATATGTCTAAATTAATGCTGTGCTCGAGACTGAAAGAAACGACAACAAAATTAGGGCTTATTGCACATTTGTATGATATCCCACAAAATAAAACAGTAAACATAAACGTTATTGTGTCGTTAAACAAATTAAGAGACTCTTAAAAATAACAAGCAAGTGACTTGCTATATTTACGTTTATTTCTAGAACTGCGAGCATCAGCATTACTCTTAGTAATTTGAAGAATAACATTGATTAGTGATGCGAGTAAATCTCGTTAGTCGCAGAAAACACGGACGAACACAAAAAGTACATAAAATCAAGCCAATTTACGAGATTTGACTGGCATCGAAAGTTATACATCAATAAATTAAACATCTAGAAATAGGAAAAGAGCGTCCATTGGACAAAACTGTAAAGTTTAGATATATATTGTAATGTAAGCCAAATAAAATAAATGGCACAAAAAATCAAATCGATCATAAATCGTCATGTCGCAATATGAGATTCGATTTGCAAAAAGAAAGAAATAAAGCTTTCAAAAAGCGTCTAACGTTAAATAAGGCCTGACCTAAGGAATGCCGGCCTTGTAAACTGGTGTCCTATAACAAAAGATAACATTTCATTGTATGATGACACATCATTATATTTGGTACAAATATCAATCATGCTCGCAATTAAAAGTGCCATTTTGTATGAGTATCAGTAATGATAGTTGTAAATTTTCTTATATTTTTATATTATATTTATAAACAAATCAACTGTAACAGATATGTCACAATAGTGAAGCGGCCACCCAGTGCAAAGTTCCTGTTGCCCTTAAAACCTAAACAATAATATTTGTTCATCACTGCTTGGATGCAGAATATCTAGCGTAATAGAGGTAGCCAACCATGATGACAAATAAGAGAATATGGTCGTGTGAACATGTATTACGCGGAGCTGAGAATGGCTATTCTGTACAGTATGGCCGTTTTAACTTGTCCACATAGAATATAACCAAGACGATCTACTGCGCATGTGGGGAAGATTTGGGAAATATATTTTCATCACACATGCTCGTAAAATAGCTCTTAATTACATCGTTTTTAGGTTCGGAATCCATGATTTTAAACACCACGTGGACTTTATTTAACACACAAGTATGTTTTGGAATTATCCCGAATATATAAAATTTGTATCTCGTTGCAAGTTATATGCATGTAAGTTAAGCAATCTTAATTTACCTAAGTAATACTTAATTTTTAAACGACTTTATTTAGCTTGACTAGTTAATACTAATAGTTAATAACAAAAAGTTTTTATATGCCTAGCTAAAAATGGTACACAATTTAAATAAATAAATAAAAATGCAATAAATGTAAAAAAATCGCTTTATTGCATTTTTTAATATAGGCTGAATGTCAATGCCGTGCGCGCCCTAGCTTGCAAGTGCGCGCGTTTATACAAATATTAGTCATCGTATTTGCTGTGTAGTTGATTATTACTAAAGTCTGTTATTTTCTCGCATGTGTGATGAAAAACGTCGTATGACACGCGTGTGGGATGTTGATCATTACACACTTGTATCATAATGTACTATTATTAGCAATGATGCACACGAAGCCCAGGGGGGGCAAAATAAATCGGGCGTACTGTTAACATAGGTATATGTGTGAGTAGTTACCGAGCCTCTGATGCGGCGGCAGCTTGTTGAAGAAGGGATGCTTGAGCGCGTCCCGGAGCGTGACGCGCTGCGAGGGCTCGTACTCCAGCATGCGTGCGATCAGCTCGAACAACTGCCGCGCCTCCTCGCCGCTGCTCGACAGGTACCTCTGCATGACAATATCATAGTTAGTAATAACTTAGCCTAAGGCCGCACTACGGTTAACCGCGTACGATTTTTGGCCGCGGCACTTTGTAACTCGAAGTTATCAATACAAGCGAACGCATTGGCGGTTTCATATCGTGACAGATTTAAAAACCGTAACTAGTTACAAGTTGGTGCGCGGCAAGAATGAAGAGACCGAGTTTACTTTTTAACATATGTAATTATGACACAACTAATGAAAACGAAGGCGGTTGTTAACCGTAATGCGTTAAACGCGCTTTGAAAACGCGTAATACGCAAGAAAACACACATCTAGGAAAAAATAGACAAAGTCAATGAAATGTATTTATAAGCTCTTAGCCAATATTTACGCCTATTATCCCAACACATTAGTTAACACAAGTAACTAACGTAAATAAAAGTAAAGGAAAGAGAGGTCTGGAAGAAACTGGAGGAGGCCTATACCCGAGAAGGGGTTCCGATCAATGAAAAAGAGGACAGTATCGATAGTGATTATTAAAATAAAATTCTTCTAATCACAAATAATAAAATTATATATCAACTGATATTGTAAAGATAAGATGTTTCTTTTTATTTTTTATTTAGTAAATTGTAATTCATGTAATAATTGGATTGGAAATAAATGGGCTTTATTATTTTTATTTAACTAACGTCGGTCTCAACAGACCGGCGTCGTTTCACCAAGAGGGAAAATCAGACAATGTTTAAAATTAATTAATTTTTTTTTTAAATAAAATTTTTTTATACAATATTGTACCTGCACGGCTATTATGTATCTCAGTTGCTAACAAATGTTGATTGAAATCTTGAAAAATGGCGGCCCTATGTCAGTTTTGGCAACTCCAGTAAGCAAACATGTTAGTAATTTGATTACTGAAGCTGGCAAAAGTGACATAGAGCGGCCATTTTTTCAGGTATCAATCCACATTTGTTAGAAACTGAGATACATAACAGCCCAGCAGGAAATAAAGATAACGATTGAGGAAATAGCATTAATATCTACTTGTATAAGCAAAACAAACAATTATCTGTAAGAATTAAATCAATTCATGTAGCGCGACTATCTGTCGAATCAAATTATTTACGTAATTCCGTAATATGCAATGCAAACCTGCTCGTAGGTGAACACAAACTTACAAGCAGATGTGTGTACGTGATAAACCTACATAGTTATATACATGTAACTAGAGGTTTCACTCTCGTGCAAAGAGAAAGTTAAACACATCTCTGCACTTGCGTAATAACGACGAAAACCTTGTTTACGATCTTATTCAAACCAGTATTAAAATAAATGTAAGACTGTTAAGTGCAAGCGCCAGAGCGACAGCCATGAGAACGCATTTTCAAGGTAACTTATAAAATCATTTCAGTATATCTATATATGTATGAAAATGAACCCCTATTTCTCCTGGTTTGAAATAATTAATCTCACAGTTAGTTTCATATTCATATCATTTATTGCATCATACATGTAACAGGGATCTTAAATATTACAATACTGAGTCATATATGTACCCAATTCAGGGCATTGCAATATGAGTAGAAGCGGACCGATATATTATTACATTTTTCGTCAAAATTTATCCTTAAAAAATTCGTCTAGACTATAATAACTTCTAGTGAGTAATAGAGTTCTTAGTTTAATTTCAAATATTTGGTCTTTTTCGTGAGCTTTTATCGTATCCGGAATTTTATTATAAATTTTTACAGCCATGATGTTTGGGCCAGAACTGTGTATTTTTAATCTTTAAGAGGGTAGTATTAAATTATGTATATTTCTAGTTTCGTAAAAACGTAAAGTTTTGTTGAGGTTTGCGTTCCCACTGCAGAAAACTGTAGAGGTGTTTGAAAAGATTTCCGAATAATATGCGCGATATAGTGCGACCATTTACAGCAACATAAAATGATACATAATAACATGACATTAAACACGTTTGTGTATAGATTTGTCAAGATTAGCGTACGCACTGTCGTCGTTTTTGATTCTCGCAACATGTTTAGATAATCAACATTGTGCGACAGTGCGTACGCTGCTCTATACATTGACATCAAACAGTGTTTACAACATATTTTCATGTGAATGTTTAAGCAGAGCGATCTCACGGTAACAACTTTACTATAACTAGTCGGTCTCTTATACTATACCTTATACTTATGTTTTTTTTTGCACCTAGTAAACCTCTTATCATTTTCATCCCAAAGATCTTATTTATTATTAGGGATCCCGCAGGTGTTCTTACTTTTGTTTTAAATTAATGAGTACAACACTAAGCCAATAGATGTATCTAGATATAAATATGGACTTACCAATAACGGCTTGCAGTTTTCTCTGACGTATCTGCCAGAAGATGATTTCTCATCCCAGTCTAATTTTCCGTGATAGAAGTATTTCGTTCTAGTTTTACGCGCCATTCTGAAACAGAATACAATTAGTTGACAAGTCGATCACATGATATGTTGCTATAAATAAACACAGTGCAGTTTGAATAAATTAGTTTGCGGAATATTCAAACCAGTCCCTACGTAATAGACACGAGGAAGTGAAATTATTATTAGTTATGGACGGCCTTGAACGCAACTTGCTACAACATAAAACTGTAATACTGGTATTTTGGAATCGCTGCGTTAATTTCTATCGCCGTACGTCATTTTGTTTCGTATAATTGGAATGGCCGTGGTTTTAGTAATTATTTAGATGTATATATATCTAATAACAATTATTTATGATCATGACCTCTAAATGTAGTCAACGTAACAATAGTTATGGTAAGTTACCATTGCAAGAATTTTGTAATATATTTTGACAATGTAGTGTTTGTTTCATGTCAATCGGTTCATATATAAAAAAAGTTGTTGAATAATGAAGGATAATTTTATTTTAAAGCCGGCGTATCCTGGGAGAGCGTCCGGTCAAGCGAGCGAAACCGCGGTCGGGTCAACTAGTCTTTCAATATTTTTACAATTGTTGACATCAATCGGTAGTAAAGTATTTGATTTATAATCTACAGCATTTGCAAAACTAGTAATAAATGGAAATAGTCACAATAAAAACTGTATCCATCAAATCTAATTTGCACCGAATCTAAAAATCAATCTGAATGAAAAGAAAAATCAGTCACATCCTGGTAACAAATCTATCTATACATATAATAAAAATGTAACGGATCGCCGTCTGTACAATATATATGAGAAAAAATATTATCGGCACTTTTAGAAACGAAAATAGAATGATTTTTTTGTCTCTGCGCTTGTGTACGCTTATCTCAAGAAACGGCTAGCCCGATTTAGATGTGGTTTTCACTAATATAATGTGGCAAGCTTTACTTACCGTTCAATCGGTTCATAAATAAAAAAAATGATTGAATAATAGAAGTTAGTTTTATTTTAAAGCCGACGTATCCTGCGAGGCCACGCGAGCGGGTCAGTTAGTACTAATATAATGGTTATGTAAAGGTAAGATGTAGTTTGGTTTACCTGTAGGGAATAGGTCCGAGAATCCTCTCCATCATGGCGAGGTGCTCGCGGTTGTCGTGCGTCTGGAACAGCGTGATGCCGAGGAACAGCTCGAACATGATGCAGCCGATCGACCACACGTCGCACGGCTGCGACCATCCTAGCTCTGCATCACATAATAACACTCATTTCAATGAAATATCAACATCAAACAATGTTATAATCACACCAATATTATAAATGAGAAATTAAAAATGAAAAAATAAGAAAAAAACCAGACACGCGCACGAAGGGTTCCATACCATTATCTCCCATACAACAGACATAATTTTTTGCCATTTTACGGACACTTCGTGCGCAAGTCCGACTCGCACTTGGCCGGTTTTTACCCTTTGGGTACAGAACCCTAATAAGTAAACAAGTGTGTGACTAAGTGTGTATGTTTGTTGCTTCTTCACACTAGAATGGTTCAACGGTTGCGGACAAAATTTGCAATAGGCATATATCCCAAGATTAACACATAGGATATTCCATAGTTTTTTACGTGATAATTTAAAATCAATTTAATAAACTATATAACACAAAATATTTGTTATTAGCTCTCGCGATACTAAGGCGATCTGAACTAACATGGGCTTCTAATCCCCTGTTAGTTCAAACTATATTAAAAGTATAAACTGTATGAATAAAATTAATGCAGGCTAAAATATTTTCATTACATTTTAATAAAGACGGTTATCATTTTCATTCTTAATTTTAAAAAATACTGCATTATACTCATTTTATATTACTATTACTACTGAACCGATTGCTAAATAGCTGATAGCTAAAATGTTAATGTACATAGTTAGATTTGAAATATTACATAGGCTACTTCTATTTCGTAATATATAAATATATTTTTATGAAAAGACATTTTTACAAAAACGTATAGTAACGTGATAGGTTTTACACATGAGAACATTATGTTATGTATTAATTCTTAAAAACTGAACAATTATACAATTATGAGAAGATATTAATCAATTATAAATTTGATTTGGCTTGAGTAATCTTGGACGCTAACCTTGAGAGTTATGTGGTCATGCTGCCTATTACAAGTACAAAGAGAAGACTGAAATAAGTTTGCCGGCCATCGACTTCAACATGATCTCATACTAGTTATATAGATTTGCAAGATTGTTATCCAGCTATCACTTTTGGAGATGCCACCGTCGTTACTAAGTACTTGATAAACATCGACCTTGTTAGTTTTTCAGTCAGAGGCTCGGAGCATACTGTCTGAATTACGTAATAGTGTTTAATGCTTTGTTACTTATTTTTACTAGCGCTTTACTTCAAGGAGTATTATATCTTATTTATTTCAAAACTAAAATACACATCGATTTCATATATTTGAGGTCAAACCTTAAAATAAATAACGTAGTTTTCAGTTCTGGCACACTTGGTACATGTAAGAAACACCTTAGAAACTTCGGCTTCTAGTCTCAAGTTATGAGTGAGGTTTTGATCTATTCCTTAAAAATATCTCCTATTTTTGAGGGTTTTTTATTGTTCACAAAGACAGCACGAAATAGTAGAAAACATTCAAAGAAGACAAACTTAACCACTTTATAATTTATATTATTTAGAGATTACGCCACATAATTGCTAAAACTACTCTGTCTGTCTGTCCCATCTTTTGAACCGTAACAGGTAACCAAATCGATTCTCTTATTATTGTTACTATAGTAAAATATAGTAATTACGGTAAAAAAAGCAAGAGGTGTAAAAAGAGCTAAAGTAATATAAGAACAGTTTTTTAACGGTTTTTGCTTTACTTCTATTGTGACAATGGTAATAATGTACAAACGCCAAACTTGGCATGATCGCTCGCGCTAGAGATGATTTTTATGTTATTCGAAGGCTGTACAAGCACGAGATCCAGCTGGTGGTCAGTGGTAACCTCTGCCTAGAATAATCCAGTACGGGCGCAGTGCATTTTGTCACAAAGGACGAATTGCACTGCGCCAGTAACCCTGGGACATTAAGTTGTTAAGTATCATGTGCCTGTATTTTCATACATTACATAAAATAAATATGTGGAGGTGCAGCAGTAGATACGGAACCCTCAGTGTGCAAGTCCAAGTAGCACTTGCACGGTTATTTATATTATCATGTGGCTGGATTGATTCCTTACTATACTGCCATTACGTGTACTAACGATGTACAAATAAATAAATTCATTTCAGAAGTGACTACATACCAATCATAGTAATTGTAATAATAGCTATAAATGTAAACGAGGCATCAAGAGGAAGACGGGTGTTCTGTGGACTATTGGTCACACTACGGCACAATACGGAGAAGGAAATATTCCGCTATTTAAAAACGTGTTTTTATAACTAAACAATGTTATGTACGTAGCGTGAATAACACGGGATCACGGCGATAGTTTATCGGTGCAACACGTAAACGATTGACAAGAACGTCATTCTTATATTGCGTATAAAGGTCATATCTATCTATTTTATAATTCCTACGTAAGCAATAGAACAGATTACAATAACTTAGGTATACAACTTATCTAAAAGTATTTATATAAGAATTACTACTATGTCCATAGAATAATACATTGGTATACGTTTCTCCGATTTTCTTCCTAGATTTTGATACAGAGCCAACATTTTTTTGTGACGTAGATATTGACCGCTGACATGTCCCCAAGTTTAGATTTTTTATAGTTACCTACTCCTAGAAGATATGACATACCTACGATGCTTAAAACTGTCTAGTTTTCGGACCTGTTCTACCTGTTTCCTTACAAACGGCCGGTCCCAATAATCTATCTATCGCCGGTTTACCTTACTAGAGTTAGATATTTGACACTATTTGTATGGAAGTTATGTCAAATTTCTATCGGTAGTAAGGAAAACCGTGGATAGATAGATTATTGGGATCCTCCATTAGTGTCACTTGACGTGACTTCGTATCGCCATAACGATATCACTTTCCAGAGCTTACATAGTAAGTCTACGTTATAGTTATCATAATTATAATCAGCCAACAACATTCCAATGCTGAAAAATGACCCTTCCTCCATAGAGCGCGAATAGGGTCATAATCCAACACAGCGCATATTCATTGTAAAGTACAATATGAATGGGCGATAAAGAGATAGATAAGTTAGTATATATATATATATATTATATAGTATGTGTAAAAATTTAGTGTTTGCTACTATTGGTATGTATGGTAATGGTTATGGTAAGTGGTAGTAAGTAGTATGTACCTAGTATGACTTCAGGCGCCCTGTAATGCCTGGTGGAGACGATCGTGCTGTGGTGCTCGTGGTCGAACGTCGCACTGCCGAAGTCGATCAACCTCACGTCCGTGCGCTTCACCCGCAACTGGTCGTGTGTCTGCAATTCGATATACAATCTTACAACAACAAATCATAATAATACTATAAATGCGGAAGTTTGCGGGTGTAATAATAAAACGAGTCCGTGACACTTACGAGTTGTCAATAGTTATATAAATAGAAAAACATTTTTTACCAAAAAATGGAGCCGTCTTCTACACCATAAAAAAAAAAAAAAAGTAAAATCATTTATTTCAGGCACTCCAATGACCCATAAAATAAAATAAAATACAAACTAACACTACAAATAAAATAAAATGATATCACGCTGTAAAGAGGCGATCATCTACTTAAACCTAAGTGTAAAAAGTGTGTATTAACTTGTTAAAGTCGGTACCATGATAATTGAAAAGTACCTGTTATCATAATATTGTGCTCATGGTACCGACTTCGACAAGCTATTTCGCACTTTTTGGTGATGAAGTCGGTTTGATTTTTATTAAAAAAGTTCTTTTCCCCATTTCTAGTGACCCTTGCTACTTACGGGAACTATTGTCATTCACCGTCAATTACGATACCATCAACATAGGCCAAACACATTTCAGTTAACTGAGTGTAGCACAAAAAACACTTTACCGAATTCGATGAAATTTAAATGGACCAACAGTAAAAAAAAGAAAAAATCATTAAAATCGGACTACTTTGTAAAAAGTTATGCATGATCATACGCATATTATAAAAGAATAAAAAAAATATACGCGTAGACTTGAGAACTTCCTCCATTTGGAAGTCGGTCGAAAATTATAAATTTAATGATTATAAAACGTGTGTTTTAATAACATTATTTGTGAATATGTATGTTTGTCACTTCTTCACGGTGAAATTCAAACTGAGGCTCAACAGATTTGTGTGGAATTCGGAATACAGCTTATGTAGCTATAAGACAGAGGATTAACGCATAGACATCAAAGGTTCCTGTGGGATTATTTTCAGTTCAGTCGGTGGAACCAGGCAGGACTCGCACAGGAAGTTGTATATTAAATTATTATTTACATAACACCACTGCTTAACAGTACAAATAACACAAAAATTTGCGTAAGTGTAACGTAACCGTATCGTTGAATTATACAGTACAAACTATAATTATTTATCACAGATAACTCATAGTTTGTATTGTGTACCGTCAACGATAAGCTTACCATACACTTACGAAAATTTCGTGCTATGCCCACAGTTATGTCGGGAAGTTCAACGATTGTGTGACAACAAATAAATGATAAATTTTAGTCTATAGGCGAGACTTTTCCGCGAGATATTGTGTATTATGATAATATTGTATAATTTGCACAAGTTTACAAGTGACCGATAATATCAAGTCGTAAAATTAATTTCTGCTTAGTCATGGTCGTATCAAAGTAGATTACGGTCCTGACTCAAGTGTACTCATTTGCGAGTGTTATTTAATGTAATGGATAGAAAACTAACTCGTTTGACACCAAACAAGTTTTTGTACACGGACTTACTACCTGTTATAAATTACTGATCATACATCCGTCGAAGACGTGTGACTTTCTACGAAGTAGTATATAGTAGTAATAGGTACCTACCACAATATTTATTTACATATTGCTTACATATCTTTTACGTATGTATATAGATTATTTATGAGGATAAACATACGAGTAATTTAGCAGAGAAAAGATAAATAGACAGATTGTGATGTGTGTAAACTGAACACATATTTAGGTGACATTTAAAATAAATACCAGATTTCACATAACACGTCACGTAAGCTGCCTTATTGCTTGCCTATAAAGATTGTTTAATTACTCATATTCTAGTAAGGTTATTATATCGGTTAATAATTTAAGTTAATAAATATCGCACTAGAACAATCACGAAACAAATCATTTCCCAATGGCAAATACATAAGATCTTTTTATTTTGATATTTGAAGAGAATGCATGAGCTGTTTCATGCGGATCATCAAAGTAATATTGCCAGAGATAAACAGATTTATTTTTCGACTTTCAAAAACGATGTTCTCAATTCGACATGTAATTTTATGTGTAATAATAATATTAACCTAATAAAATGTAATCCGTGAGTGGCAAAACTTTAGCGCATGCTCGTTAAATTAATCAAAATTAGACGTTAAAAATTAGTAGAGCTTTGTGCAATATACACAAGGTAAATAAATGTTTTGTATGGCGATCCCTGTATCAAGTTCTGGTCACTTTGTTTACATGTACAACTTATTTTTACAACTTTATCAGTGTTTGATTATACTTCGATTAAAGGAAAAAGGCCTTTCTTTGGCCGTCGATATAGATCGCGTATATCACACCAGTCCACACTAGCGATCATTACGAGCGCAAGCGATAAGCATAAGATTATTGGATCATCAAAATGATAAATATAGACCTAGCTTATTACCAATAGTCTGTTCACCAGGCAACCTTTAACAATTTTATATCACGGTGAAAGGGGTAGGGGCCGTAGCACAAACAATTTGCAAAAAGTATTCGTGTGATAAACGCCAAGCTTCGGTGTACAACATTATGAGTTGTCTGTGCCCCAGTTGGCTCAGATAAATGATAGTTTGTACTGTTTCACGTAAACGGCACTTTACGTTACACTTACAGTTATTCGTGCTAGGTCCACAAATGACGTTGGGACTGTATGGATGTGCTCACATGACTTGGTTTAAGAGCGCATATGAAAAGGAATGGTTAGTAAAAACGCGACACCATAATGATTTAGAAACATATACCTCTACGAAATGCTATACGATTCATAACAATTTTTACAATAAAATCAATACTAAAGACTTCATTCATACAGTTTTGGTATTACGGAAAACGGCCAAATTAATACAAAATTCTGAACGGCTAATAATGCAGAATATTGCCTTCGCGCATGTATCTATTTCAGATTTTTAGTCTTATTTCTTCACGTGCCTCAAATTGAAGTGGCATTCGCGTACCCTTACTACGCCTTTAACAAATAACTTTAATTAAAATGCACACCATAGTAGATACGCATCCGCACATAATCGAGAAATTAAGAAGAAATTTAACTATCATGTCAACATGTATTTAGTTCATCATCTATTATTTTCATATACTGGTATCAATAAGTTAGAAAGCAATTTGATATGACTGTTCACTGAGTCTGGAGTGAGTCTAAGGTGAGATGGTCCGAGTAAACAAGTAAGTACCTTCTTTGTGGGGTTGTATACGGAGACGACTTCATAGTCACTGTCGACAAACAGTATGTTCTCCGGCTTGAGATCAGTGTGCGTGAGTTTGTTGTCGTGCAGAAACAACACGCTGTATATCAGTTGGTACGCGATGTGCCGTACTTGCTCCAGTGGGTACGGCTGGTAGTTGTTGTCTTTCTGCAATCATAACACAACAATCGTGTAATGGCCACAGATTAATATACTAGGTCTAACATATTTGTCCACATATTTGAATTGTCCAGGACCACTGACATGTTTATCTTTCATTACTTCTTATAAGAGGTAGGCAGGCCTTAGGTAGGAACTACGCAGTGTTTACTCATTTGCAGAGATGGACAACATAGTCCACGCGAAAAATGGTTATGGCAAAGGAATATTTTGCCCGCAATAAAGTAGGCAATGCGTATTAGTATAGTTGCGTAGTAGGTATTCCAGTTTATCGTATATGTACGTTATCGTAGCAAATTATGTAAAACAATTAAGTCAAACTCGTTATATGTATGTATATATGTATTTGTATATATGTATATACTTTTGGCGTGAATATTGTAGACCAAGCATCCAACAAAACAGACAAAATTTTGCATTTGTTGTGTGATGAAGACTTTTCTTAATTTTAGAGACAAAAATTACCCATCCTCGTAAAGTCAGAGATTGTCTGAAGACGAGGGTTCCATTCCGTCCAAGGATATGCAATTGTACTCTCTAAAATTAGAAAATTAGGTCTCACTACGCTAAGCAGGCGTTAGTGCTTTACAATCATAAAATAAAAAATAAACTACTTTGGTGAATACTAGTACAACGGGTTTATTCTTATTGGGCGAATGTAGCAATGTCCCTACATTCCTCAGAGTCATGTTAACACAAAATTCCTTTCGAGAGTTCAATTACGCCTTAACAATAAGAATAAGAATGAAGTGGTGCGAGCCTGTTTACTGACAAGGCAGTTTAAGGGAGCAATAAAACATTACTCACCAGGAAGTCGAATACGCTTTGTCCGAGCATCTCGAACGCGATGCACATGTGCCCGTGGTATTCGAACCAGTCTAACATCTTAACACATAAGCTGAAAAAGAAACGACATACATATTAAAATTTCGCACGTCATAATTCCGCAATCAAGGGCGTGCGAGCACAATTTAGATTTTATACGAGAATTAGAAGCGAACTGCAGACGGTATTTTTGTTTCGAGTTGACATCGAGTTCTTCGTTGGCCGAGCGCCAGGCAGGAGCCGTAACGTCGCATATAAACGCGCAAGGTCAAATATTGTTAAAGTCGCAGCGTCCGGCCGACCTGCCTCCGTTATCAACAATGATGCCGCGCCATCAAGCGTGCAACTAAGTTACCAATTACTTGGCAATACTTACTTTTTACAGTCAGGATCTAGCTCAGCTAACTTTTCTAACACGTTAATCTCGAGTTTTGCAGCCTCTCTGTACTTCTCCACATTTTTTATTATCTTCAGAGCCATCCTGTGCTCCCTGAAAACATACGATTGACACGGTCGTTAATACAACGGAATTTTCGCGCAATAATTATAGAAAGTAGACGAGTTACTATAAACAAATGGAAATAGAGGTGAATATTTGCCGTAAGGCGCGCGCACTGCCAAACAATGTGTGTCATCATCCGGCTGCGCGCAAGTGTTAACGACACCGACCAACAAATACAAATACATTTATTATTTAAAAACTTTTTTTGTTCATGTGCTACTAGACCCGATATGCAAATGAGTTCAGCTAAAATCAGATAAGGCGGCGGTGACACTTTCTGAATAGTCGTTAAAATAGCAAGCAGTGCCGGTGTCAAGGCATTTTCAGGTCGTAGCGCATGGCGGTGCAACATAAACAGACGTTAGATGTGATAGTGTGCATGGTACTTACATTTCTAAGTCCTTCACCTCGACCACTTTGCCGAAGGTGCCCTCACCGAGCGTGTCGATGATTTTATCTGAAATCAAACCGACCAATCAGTCAACTGTTACGGTAGACAAAGTCATGATGGAGTCCGGAATACATTGGTTTGGAGTTTAACTAGTTTTAAGAATCATATACAAAGTCTCAGTTTTTGGATGTCGTGGACCAATGAATGGAGCTCCAACATGACTTGGCGAGAATGCACAACTGGGTAGAAATGAAATGTATTGAAAATTAGACATTGTCGATATAGTTATGGCAAATTAAAATTGCTAATCAATAATAGAAAAAATAAAAAAATCTTCTTGTACACGATTCACTGAACTGTAAAGGACAAATCTCAACAGAAAGAGAAAAATAATGTTGCTCTTGGTCTTCTGTTGGATGTATAAGATATCGTAAAGTGTAATTATGTGTGATGTGATTTGTAGTTTCACAATTATTCAGTGTGGTGGGTGTGTGAGTGTGTATTGTGTGTGTGGCGCATGTAGTAAGAGGTTAGGTGGTAGTGTAATGAGTTGTATGGTTATGCGTAGTGAGTTGGATAGTTATGGTACACGAACATCGGGCTCCCATGACATATCCGGGCCAGTAGACCAGATGTCCGTCCTTGTCGTCCTTGACGGAAGAGCGTGCCCGGGAGCTCTGCAGCAGGAGTCGACCGCCAGACCGCCGAGCGCCGAGGGACAGCCGGAGTGAGCGCCACCGCACGCGCCATCACGCCACACGCACCACGCCAACACGCCACATGCCACGGAGAGCGCCACGATCGCCACGACCCGAGTAGTGTTGTACCCAACAATCAAAGAATGGAACGGTTGCCCGTCAGACAAGCGACATTTGGTATTGGAGTGTCGTACATGCTGTTAAGAGGGCGGACGGGTGGTGGACGGATCGGGCGCGGACGGGCCGCCGGCGATCGCCGCCGCGCCCGGCTTAGGACGGGCAGGATGGGATCCGATCTTCAACCAAAACTATTACAGCACTCCTCTCTCGCACACACCATTCAAAAATATTTAAAGGAATAAGTGTCCACCCGAACCTCTCTTATATGTTTTCGTTCAGTTTGTATACTAACATTAACAGACATAGATCCATAAGAACTTCGTTTAAGTTTACATGTGGAGAATATTTTTAAACACAGGAGAGACATTTTAGCGTTAAAAACACGCACAACAAAACTCAACACATGCACTATCATTGCACTTTTAGTTAACTTAAGCATCGACAATTCAATAACTCACTGTTAGTTGCGTTTTTCTACATTTTTACATTGTACCCGCGAATAAAAAAGAAAACGAACGTATTCGTTTCACGTCAATGTCATATTAATACGTTCAAAGGATACAATAATTCAGTTGTCATGTCATTATGCATGCGTTCAAAAATATTAATGATTCCATGTTTCATAACCAAATATGACACAATCGAATGAAATGTAATAATTTACCAAAATCTATTGGGGTTATTAAAAATCTAATCTATTATAAATCTACTTGACGATTGACAAAGTGAACAAAGTCAACTGTAATTTTAAGCTACAATATCGAGATGACGTATAAATTATACAGTGAATATATAAAACCACGGACCAGGTGTTTGTTAGCGGCAACACAGAGGCGCAGGCGGTTGGTTAGCTTGTGCTTACAGGCGGCGTGACCGCGTGCCGCATGAGGTGCCGCGGCCGCTGCGGCCGAGTGCGGCTGCGGAGCTCGGGTGGTAGGATCACCACATCTCCCACGCCGAGAGGCTCCGGCTTCCGAGCCACGATCGTTTCGTTGGTCGCATCCCTTGCGTCCTTGTCTGCCATTCGTCCATACATTTCGTCTAGGTGCGCATACTTCATTATTAACCCCTGTATTTCTTGCCGCTTCGTCTCCCGATCACTGAGTAATCGATCACCGACCGGTGTTTTATCGTCATCTTCGTCGCTTGAAGGGAAATAGATCTGTTTTTGGCCTCCTCTATCCCGGTTGGGCGACGATGCAAGAGTTTTGTTTATATATTTTGAATTGTCTTTTCCTGCCTGTAGAGGAGAAATGAGATCCCGGCTTCCCTGTTGAGCACTTAGATCTATAGGACGTAAAGATAATTTCGCAAGTTTTCTTTCGTTTTCGCTTTTTTCGGCTCTGAGCGACCTACGCTGGTGTCGCCTGTACACGCTGTCTCTGTCTTTTCCGTAATACGTGCGCCCGTCCGGAAGAGCTACAACGAAACCATTTTTATATTCATCCTTATCTTTTTGTTTGTGAGAAGATAATCTACGATCCGAGGTGTTTCTAAAAGGTGTTTTGTCACGGGTTTTTTCTCGCGGGTAATTATTGTTCCTGAATGAGTTTTCACCAAATACGGCAGTAGTTAAACTCCTCATCAATCCTCCTCTAGACAAAGTAATGTCAGGTTCTAAGGTTTTCTCACGGTCTTCTTTCTCTTTTCGTGCTCGTTCTTTTTTCTGAACAGCTATTCTATCTAAAACTGACGAATATTTGTCCTCCAAGCGACTGCGCGTGCTTCCCAAGAAAATAGTGCCTTCAATATTATTATTGGCTTCCTTTAGAGGATATCGTTTTGAGAACGGTGATGATTTATTATCTTTCAGATGTGCTCTGCGGAATGAGTCACTTCTACTGAGAGCACTAATGCCGGCGGCAGAATGCAAAGGCGAGGTGTCGATGCGGGCTGATTTCGGTGCGCCGCCCAGGTGGCCGTACGCACGCTCATCGTGGAACTTCCTAGTGTTAGGCACGCTCACGCCGGACGAAAGAGACGTGTACGCTGACAAGTGCCCGTTGTTCTCGTAACGTCGAACGTTCGACAAGGCGGAACTTTTATTACTAAGGAATTTGTCGTCGAATCGTGAGCGTGTGGCAGCTAGCTTTGCTTCGGCGCTTGTTTCAGTCTTTTCAGACGGCCCTCGTCGCGTTAACCTGTTAATGAAGCTAGAGTAGCCATCGGACAGCAGCTGAGTCACGCTGGTCGTGGATGATCGGTTATAACGTTGACGTCTTGGACTCGTCGTACCGTTCCCGGTCGTACTTATACTAGCCATGTTATTTCGTTAACCAGAATTTATAATTTATACGTGTTTACAAGCAATTTATCCCGGATGGATCACATATTCTACAAACATCATATTTTTTATATTCACGAATTTCACTGGTTTACACTGCGTAATGGTTCACCACCGGACATTAGACTGGTGCTATCTCGAGATTAAGAGCGTACCTAAGAGCGAGCGAATTTCAGAAAGATCACTGGCGCAGCCGAGTGCGGCCGTCGGTGCCAAGTAATGGTCGCGGACTAAAAATATCGGCAACCCGTGGGAGCGCCCTCCCGCGCACTCCGGAGGTGCCCGTCGTGAACACATTTCCTTCGCACTACACTACATTACCTTACCTACCTGGCTACTTTTTTGTAGTTTAATATCAATTAAACGGCATAGTATGACTTTTATTTAACTCTCGAAAACTTTATTTTTAACAAAATGTAATGTGTTTTTTATGTAATTCCAGAATACCTACCCAAATGAAATACTTAACCTACGACTTAATTTCTCTCATCTATTATCGTACCTGCTACATCAGCGCTAGACGTGCACACGTAGTATGTTTATAATAATTACATTTTGTCTGTTTCTGTTTCTAGACTGTCAGTTTTGTGACTTACTGGTTCGCAAAGTAGTCGTGGTAAATGTTTTGGTTGGTTATGTGTATAAGAGCGGTAGATTTTGAATGTAACCGTTTAAGCGGCGAGGTAGCCAAGACATTGCTGTCAATAGGAGGTGGGTAATGAGGTCAGTGGAGCGAGTTCGAGCCGTGGACAATGCCGCGCAGTCGCGAGCGCACGCGGCCTACACGCAACATCTCGACTGTATGCGAGACGGTTAGCGTTACCGGTTACACCATAGGTCAACTGTTATCTTTACCGCTGATGACAACCGTGCGTTATCTATACAGTCGGGTTTGTGGTGATGAGAGGATGCGGTACGGACGCACAAGCACACAATAGACTTCATGTTTGATAGTTCATATCAGACACGACTACCATACGTGACGTCGACTCGGGCTTATCACACACACTACAATATACAATAACATTATCCGCCTTATTATAAAAGGCGAACTAAAGATAGTGCCAGTTTAAACCATGGTTTAAGTAATTATCATATAGGGAATTTCCTGAAACTATGGATAGAATTCGGGACTATCTTTAGTCCACGTTTAAGCGGTAATAAAGCGGTACAAGTTCACAATCGATTCAGCTCGATGCCGGCGTGTGTTACAATATTTACATATACAATATTGTATACATATACATATGTATACAATATTTTTCATTGATGAGCCTCAATTTTGCGTGGCAGCAGATTATCTATCTATGTATGATATTAGCAAGGGCATACGCTTCAAATGTTAGTGACAAATATAATATGCTTCATACCGAAGGGGATCGAACAGAACCAAGTCAAATCGGCTGTTATTTTAAGCTTTCCCTTCCAAGCAACGAAAACCAAATATAAAAATCATTATAAACATTTAAGATAGGCTATCTATATTATATAAGGTAGAAATGAAATACGCACCCCTGTAAACAAACAAAATTCTTGCGATGACAGAGGATAATTAAAATCGACAAACTGTTGGATAGCTTTAAACAAATTAAATGCTGTCATACTGTACACTGTTAAGTATATGGTAAGTACTATAAACAACACTGATGCTACAGACACCTCAGCAGCACTGTTAACGATTGGGCATGTTTTTAAACCAATACAAGAACTATTTAGTTGCATTGCAGCTTAATTTAGTACGGACGTGCAAAAGTGACTGTTAGTCGAACAGCTGTTTTTACGTCGGGGACCCCTCACTACAAAGGGGCACTGACAGGTAGAAAACCCTCGCTTCATTGGCCGCCATGCCGGCCCCACTCTAGTAGAATACAATAATAATAATAGAAGCGGATATTTAGTAATAAAATAAAACTCGATCAGGACAAGGTTTAGCGATATATCCAGCGGTTCCTTTCAATTTGAACTTAAGGACTTGTGACTATGAGCACTGACAACTGAAACGTGGTGTCGTGATCAAATTAACAATCCTTTTTCCGTTTCGATTTATACCTTTGTTTTATCAATATTTAATAATTGCAAACCCTAATAAGAACTAGATATTATTAATACGGTACCGTTTAAAGATTATTTATATGATCCGAAATAAGATGCACTAGATACTATCGGGTTCATTGCCCTAAAATACAATGTCAACATTAACATAACAAACAAGATAAAAATCTAAATGCCTAATAATAAGCTAATGGTGAGAAGTTTAAATTTCAACAGATACAGTGAGTTATATGAATTACCGAGGAATCACAACATATTACACTATCGGATAAGCAGAACAGGCCAGTTAAAAGGTTAACGTTCAGAAAGGCACTTTTAGTAAAACTGACCTTGCCCACGAGTCGACTACAAGCACCGTCGACATCAAATAGGATCTCCGCGACGACGGAGAGCAATTTGGAAACATCGTGCCACTTGCACCCGTGCTCCTTGAGGAACCGCTTATAAAGCTCATAGAATGATGTAAGCCGTAGGGGCACACGAGACCGGTGATGCTTCACTGATACTTCGGTCATTATGCACTCTGTATGTCCGACTATTATTGCACCAAGTATGCAGTTTAGAATGTGTAAACACCCGCCTCGCGTTAGGGGCGGGCGGGCTCGCGGCCGGTTGTTACACAACTGTGCTGTGAGCGATACGCCACTATAGCGTGCACGAGTGTTCACCGAACGACCAACGGCACTTCTGACACGATCAACATTATTTTGACTACTTACAATATAAACAAGTATAAAAAATACCGATGACTCAGTGATAAGAGACGTTAGTTACCGCGCTGAACAAAGTCTGAGACAAAACTAAGAGAACGGTCCACGACGTAGCACTTCAATTAACGACAGCGAACGATTGTAACTGAGCTTTCGGTTTAAACAGGATATATCCGCATCCAACTGATTCGTCACATTGATCACCATCACTCCATCAGAGCAAGAACATGTATCATTTTTCTTAGAATTTCTTTTCAGTTCTGTATAATTGTTACAAGAGCACTTAAATACAATCGTGCATCTAACTAAATGAAGCTTCTTGTTTCATGTCGTTACTTATCGAGCTATTACCATCTTATCTTATTGCATTACGGTTTATGTTCTAAAAAGCGGATTATTTTGTTTTATCTGCAATAAAAATATAAAGTTACCTACCTAGATATTATTTCTGTCTGTTTTTTCGTTCTCGGACTATATAATGTATAGCGATAAAGGTTTTTTACCGGAGCATGAAGACAGAATGCGGCGATTGAGGCAACACGAGCAATATCGGCAAGGTCGACCGGAAGGAACTGGGCAATCTCGGCATTACCAAATAGATAGTTGCGCTAAATCGCGGGCGCACCGCATTTATCGGACCATAATCTTGAGCGCCTAGTCCGCAAGCATGCCACACTAGGCAGTATTAATGTTATGCGATAGCATATCGTTCTAAACAATGAACTTGGCCTCCAAATACCAAGCATAAGATGTGATATTAACAAATAAATACAGTTCTTGGAATTCCTAACATCTTACGGCTACTCAAAATCGCGACGTGCTTTGAATCATTCAAGAAATGAGCGTGTCCTCCGAAACTACCTTATTAGAGAATTCTAATTAAACAAATTAAATAATTTGTAGTTACAATATTTTTCTTAAACTTTGTATGGTATTAGACCTTAACTAAATGTGTTTTTTATATATTCACTGTGACAGTTAATGAACAGTGGGCCTAGCACGACTAACTGCAAAGTGTAGCTTAACGTGTCGTTTATGTGAAACAGAACAAACTATTATTTATCTGGAGCGACTCTGACACAGGCAACTCATAGCCGAAGCTTGACATATTGACGCTTACGATACGAATACTTTTTCGAAAATTGTTTGTGCTACGGCCTAAGGTATTTAACACACAGTAAATTAATACAAATATAAGATTTTTCGTAATGCTCCAACTTATTTTTAATTTCTGGTCTCCAACGAATGTTAAGGATATGCAAATCTAGTAAAGTCCAGCTGGAGCCGGTATCAATGAGTCAAATTAATTGGCTAGATACTGTGTCACAACAATGAAATTCAAACGTAACCGCGCACGTACGCCTCTATTACTCTCGATTAGGCAAATGTAGAATCACTTGTATTACTAATGTAATATTATACTAGAAGAACATACTTAATTTATAGTACAACATTGTATTATTTATGGATATTTAAGGCTTTGCTCGCGCTAGCAGCATCTTATTTTTAAAGCAGTCCCATCGGAGCTATTCCAAGAAACGGAGGTAAAGTGGTAAAGATTCATTATTCATTTAATTATTTTGAGATGCATTTTTTGTTTTGAATGATGGTACTTTTGATGAACAATTTAAACTTTTATCATTTTGAGTCATTTTAAATGTTGCAACTTCTCTTTTATCACTTAGATGGTGATGGTACAACGTTTTTGTTAATTACAAGTACAATTTGAAAAATTTAATACAGACTTCCATTCTATTCAGTTATTGGAGTGTTTCGCAAAAACTACTTGATCGAATTTGATGAAATTGGGAAAAATGGGACCACACGGGAAGCACCAGCATTCAAACAAAAAAAGAATTTTGAGAATCGGCTCACCCAGTCGTAATTTATTGCAAACATAATGAATCTACCTCTTTTTAATATATGATCATTGAATGGGGAGGGGTACTACAACTAATGTTAATACTTCTCGCATGTTCACCTCGTGCACCCGTTCCCATAAGTAGTTCTTTAGGGTTCCGTACGCAAACAATAACCCAGAACAGACACAGAATAAACAACATTACGCCGTACAGAAGAATGACCCCCATAGATAACGCGTCAATATATGCCTACTAAAGCATCCCTACAATTGTAAAATCTCATTCAATGCAAGCCAATTTGTTTAATTGTTTTGTGATTTAACATCAGTGGTATTTCAGAGTTTCAGATGTACGAGTAAGTACCTTTTTAATACAGTTGCTCAAAAAGTGGCGTATTGCAGGGACGTATAGCGTTCGGGATGTGGGCTATTACATACTCGTGCTTTTTTTTTAACCTTTCCCGAACTCGTGCGTTCTCTTTCCCAACTGTCAAAATAATGTGTATTAACCCCTTAACTCGCGATTCGCCATATTTGGCCAATAATACAATATATTTCGCAGAAATCTACCTACTTTTCCAGGAACTGCTTGTTGCGGTCAGGATTTGGATGGGTGACCGCTAGTGGCATTATTCGATTGAGCGCTTCCGTGCTTCGGAGGGCACGTTAAGCCGTTGTTTGTCTTAGGATAACAGTCGTTAGCCTTCGAGCGGCCTGAAAACTTCGACATGGGTTGGCCACTAACCTATCCACCAAGCCGTACTTGGCCCGCGTAGTGGATAAGTTAGAGAGAAAAACCAACCATGAAGTTTTTACTAAAAAAATTCATAGAAGTTTTTATGATTCATGCAAATACGTATATTTCTAAAAATAAGCTACTAATTTGTTTCAATATCAGATTTAATGATTTGATTGAATGAGTTAGGTTAGGTTTCATTTCATTTCATCTCTTTAAATTTCATTTTCATTTCATATCAATAAAAAAAATCTACTGAAGACTTGGCTGTATGGGCATAGTTCCCTTTGCCTACCAGAATGGGTGAAGAATAAAAAATCTCTGCTTATATTCTACGGTTGGCGCCATTAACCAGAAACTTTCTTTGCGAGTTTATTTTATTAAATTGCTTCATTTTTTCGCAACTGTATTAAAAATAGTCGTTCAGTACACGTGCGGAACCTTCTTTGCAACTTGTTCCGACTGTCAAGCGTCGGAACTCTTTGCAATGACAGCTTTTCTACACTTGTCATGAAATATGCTATTCTTTGTTTATTTAGGTAAAAGTTTCGTTGAACTTCATTCATTTTTAACGTTTTTTTTGTTTTAATTGCAGAATCAGCAAAATGGGCAAAAAACTTCAAACCCTTTTTTATATCATCCTTACTTAATATAAAATCGTTTTTCCCGTCAAAGTTATAGTCGGCGCCTTAAAATATTGTTTGTTTATGTTTTGAAATCGAACACAGTATATTTTAAATTAACTAATCAGAAATCTGGGATGGGTTTATTTGTTCATATCCCTATACCTGCAATTTTAGAGAGAAAAATTCATATCCTAGGATGGGATTCGAACCCGCGTCTTCCGACAATCCTTGTCAGACACCATGATCACTAGGGCATCGAAGCACGAGGTCCGAGTATGGAATTTTAAGAGTTAAAATTCGATGCTCGGACGGTAAGCCTCGGTGTCCAAGTGGTCATGGCGTCTGACACGGATTGTCGAAAGACGCGGGTTCGAATCCCATCTGTGGATGCGTATTTTTATTGACCCTATCCATTATTTTGCTGTGAGTAATGTCAAAACATCAATTCCCCGGTTTCATTCTAGCTATCTAACTATAGCGACATTATTATATAGATTGGTGTAGTACATGCGTTTTATTTGCAAATTCAATGAATTCGATTTCCAATATGAATAGGACCCGAAGTTCTATTGAGCACTTTTAGCTATCCTTCATAATTTTAGATTGTGCTATACTCCGCCCACTTGAAAAATTCACACAGTGCGCGTAATAAATGAATTTGTTGGTCTCGACAATTATCATACACTATGGCACAGAGATAACATATAAGCCCGAACAGTAACAATGAATACTGAAAGATTTGCTAGAAATCGGGAATATGTGGTTCCGAAATGTAATTAAAAAAACTAACAAGAAACAACAAAATGGCGCTTTTTGCTTGCAGATTTCATGATTTTCAGATTTCAGATTTTCTAAAAATGAAGTGGTGGATGAAAACATTATTATTTTTAAAATAATTATTCATAACTCTTCAGGATGAGTCGCCTTAGCGGAGTGCCTGTTACATTCAATCTTCGATCAGAACACGCATTTACGAGTACCAGAAAACTAGAGGAAAATACAAACTTATAGCACGAATACAAGTTTAGTATTGAATCTCATTTGAACTTACTTATTCTGGGATTAAATGAATTAAACGTTCGCGAACTAAATTATTTTTTATTTGTACGAATGTACCTGCTATAGTCAAATAAAAAAATGGGATTCGGGATTTTTTAATGAACATTATAGTTTTAGCGGGTATACTTAGAGATCACATCTAAAATTGGAGGATATTCATAAAACACGAGACGCGTTTGCCAAAGTTTATTAGTTTTTATGAATTGACTGCGGGCAGAAAAAATAAAATTTCAACTTCCTTCATCAAGCTGCTAATGCGGGACTATACAAGACTCACTATCCTCTCAACTATACTCCGCTAAAATAATTAAAGAGCTATTTTTACTAATATTTTAGCAGATTTCTTATCAAAGGCCCTCACGACTGTTTTAAGCTATTATTTATAGTATAGTATCGATGTAATACTACACCTCGCCACTGGCTGAGTGAATGTTTAAACTTTGCAAAGCCAAAAATATTTATCTAAATTAATTTGTGTAAGAACTTTAATTATGAAGATATAAGTGGTATAAGAAACGAATATACATTTATAAATTTTATGTAGGGTATTTTATACAAATCTCAAAAACTCATCATAGTGTAAAAAATCGTTTGAGAACAACTCTGATTGAGCGAAACATAACGAAACAATTGCGTTTTTTTGCAATTTGGATAAGGAATCGTATATGCGAGAGAAGAATGTTTAGTTTCTCCTAGGTGAAGGTGATCAACACGATACTATTTTCGTGCGCATGCGTAGTTATGTTTATAATGGCACAATTCACTACACGTGGCGCCATCTAATTTTCACCGTTGGAATTGCAAGTTTATGGCGGCTGTGTAGCGTTATAACTATTTTGAAACAGATTTTAAGAATGTTTTTAATTATAGTATCTGCCTATTTATTTACTTCCTGACTTTAAGGTAATTTGTATAAATATTCATAATTTGTTTGTTTGTATAAAATAAACCATACTAACTAGACTATATATCAATATTTATATATATTATGTACGCAAGGGGTACAGAACGATATGTTATCATATCACAGCTCATTAGTTATGGTTTAAAAAATATCTCCAAGTGCTCGCTGTGATTAAACAAACCTAATCACTTATTAAATTCTGAAATGGTTAAGCCAAAATGGCCGAAGACTAGAGATAAATTTAATCCTTGACCTAATAATATCATGCTAAAATAGATGCGCATTGCTCTTGATGCGCTGGCAGCGCTTTGAGCGTAGTTTTGACACCAACATAGAATCCATTCAACTTCTATGCAATCTTTAATCTATTAGATGCAAATATAATATAATTATGTTGGCTGACCTCTACTTCCTTTGGTTGCTTCTCGAGTTTATGCTGCTGCGATGTGTGCACAGTAGGAGTTGCTTGCGACGGTGTAAAAGAACATGACGGTTGAGGTTCCACTGAGGCTTGTTGGTTTCCTTTTACTTGTGGTACTGAAGGGGGCTTCTGGCTCTTCTCAAAGGCAGGTCTACTTTCCACTTTCTGGACCCGAATCTGCGGTGGAGGGACTGCATTTATCGGTTTATCACAACTAGGTGGCTTACGAGGCAGCCACGACGGCGGTACTGCGGGTGGATGTGGATGTGCTACTTGATGTACTGCATTTACGTCACTTTTTGGATTTTCAGATTTTTCAGATTCTTTGGATGTGTTCACTTGTGAAATAGAACTAATTTGAGAATTTAAATATGTAGAATCTTCCTTTCCTTCCTCTTTGATAGATGCCTTTTCAGTTGAATTCTGTGGTATTGATGATAATGATGGCAAACTGTCAGGTATAGGAATTGACGGTAACTGGCACAGAGGTAAATTAGATGTCGTTGTACATGTGGCTTCTTCTACTTCTATGTTATTGCATACTGATTCTTGTGCTTCAGAAGCCTTTTCTATTTGAGTATCTTGTACATCAGGAAGAAGCCCAGGTGACAACTCGTCTCTACTTTGAGAATAATCGGTACTATCACAGCATGAAAGTTCATCAAGACTTTGCACGAGATCTAGCGCGGAAGCTTCTTGATAATCAGTAGAACATGGAGATGTGTCATCGCTTGTATCATCGACACCATCAGGAATTTGTAAGCTTTTACTGTCAGGAACAAACGCCAAACTAGACGTTATATCAATGGAAATGTCTGCGTTCAAAGACTCTTCAGAATGTGCGGACGATTCTTTCATCAAAGAAGAGTCAATAACACTATTTTTACCATCTTCACTAATAAAATTACTCACTAAAACAGTTGATACATCTGATGGCATGTTAATCTCAAGATTTGCATTATTACTATCTATATCAACATTAGCTAATTGACTAATTTGCAGTCCATGATTTGCATCAGTGTTTTCTATTCGGGCTTGTTCAATGGCAGGTAAGTTCATATAAGTTGGTATAGCATAATCTAAATCTGTCAGCGGCATATAATTAATGCCTTCTTGATCACCGATTGTAGTTTCATAATGCGGAGAGTAATATTGGAAGCCAGTGCTGTCACCGCCATAGGCTGACCAAGGATCGTTTGCAGGAATCAGGGGTAATCCTTCATAGTAAAGTCCTGTATTTAAATCTCTGTCTATCAAATACTCTGGTTTGTATTCCCAGGTCGGCACAAATGCATCTTCAAAAGCTAAATAACTGTCTGGGAGCATTACCATGGTTGGATTTAATTGTGTCGCCTCTAAGGCGTAAGAGCCGTCATAGAATGGATTGTTGAGCACAAGTTGAGGATGTTCTATAGGAGCACAGTCCACGGTCACTTCAGCTTCAACAAACAATCCATATTTTGATAGATCTGGTTCAGATCTCCTATGTCGAAATGCATGTGAGTCGATATTGATGTCAAATTTTGGTGTATAAATATCCGAAATATCGAAACTATGCGTCCTTCGTAAATAGTTATCCGATGGTAACTGATATTCAGCGTTTTCTGTTTTTAGCACTTCGTTCTCATTTTGACCATTAAAAGTTCCATCACATGTCGGCACACCCACGTTGTTTATTTCGCATAACGCGTCCTCATCGTTTGTTTGAACATGAGTATCCAGTGGTGGGTGAAGGGCAAGACCTTCAGGCACGGCGTCATTGGCCAACAACACCACGCGCGGCAGTGTCGGTGGAGGGCCGCAAAACAGTAAGTTATTAGGCGGACCACGGGGCGGCTGTGCCGCCATGGCTCAAGCAGCGGCCGCCCGCAGCCCGACGCGGTGGACTACAATTTCGGTTCGGCAAGGAAGACGCGCCAGGCGGCCGGCTGAGCTTTGCGACTGACTGAAGCCGTACGAAGTGACGAAGGCGAACACAAATAGAACAGGCGCAAGCGCGAGGAGGTCGCCGTCTCTCGCGCACATCTTCACGGGCTAAGGCGCACGCGCACGCGCATTCACAAGCCAAACCCGTCCCGCATGTTATCCCAAACCGGCACAGTGACGTTTATGCTTTATTCTGGTTCCGCACTTTGCTTTCGTCAAGTACACAATTACACAGAAGTGAGCCACATACAGGTTTTCGGGTGGACACTTGTCGAGTGTTGGATTTTGAATTCACATCATTCATTCATCACACTAAAATTTCATATTGAAACGGAAGACTCACCTGTTCAGGGGACCGCGGAGATGACTCGTCGCGGTGGTGCCTCCTCCGCCTGTGTGAAGTAGGCGAACGCCGGTGGTGTGATCGCTTGGAGCGTTCATTTCTCCGCCTCCACGAGTGCTCCGAGCTGCGAAATCATTCATCGGTACGCTGTAGGGTTAGTGGCTAAGGGAAAATAGTGAAATGTGCAACAAACGTAAGACGGTGAGATGAGTGTGCGCTAGGTTTCGTTTCGAGATGTGTTACTAACGTGGGTGATCGTTCGTAGCCATAATGTGGATCTACGAGCAGCACTAGATGTTCAGAAGGCGGCAGGCAACATGCGCGCAGCAGCGCCCGCACTGCGCCCCAGCGCCGTTGCCCCGTGCCTAACGTTTGTTTCCGTCTTACACCTATCTTAAAATTGAATTATATTACACAATATTGTAAATAACGTTATGTGGTAACCGACACTTCATCGAAAAAAACACAATACTAATATAATACAGCTTGTTCAAACTATAATCAAATCTCGTTTTGCTACAAGTATAACTTTCAAAAATAAATATATAGTTATACTGATAAAATTTAAAAAGATAAAGTATGAAACGTGGATGCGGAAGAGAGTGCAGTGGTTATGTCACGAGCAGCAGGCGCAGCGTGAGGACCCGCCGCCGACTGCGGTCACGAACGCACTGCCAGAGTCGCCATGTCGCTTGTGCGCGAGATACTTAGTGAAGTAAAACGACATCACAATCAAACGGTCTCTCAAAACAACCGCCGTCACAACCGAACAATCAAAACCTCCACGTCATTCGCAGTAAATACCATCTGCACATTACAGAGACCATGAAAAACTAAATAATTATTTAAACATTCTGGATTCATTAAAATGACAATTACCGCAAATGTGTTGTTGCGTTCGTAGAATAATTTATATTTAAAACTTACCAGCAAACTCTCAAATATAGGGGATATGTAACGATTGTTTCAGAGATTCTTGACAGACTTTCAACTTTTCCCGCCATTATGAGCAATATGATGGTGAAATTTATGAATTGGGAATCAACTTATGATCAAACATTCATGATGTGATGACCTTATGCCTTATACACGTATATACTAACACAAGTGAACTGAAAAGTTAAAGGGACAAGGTATGCTACTAATACAATTACTTACGCGCTCAGATAATTGGTTTATCTTGTCGCAGTGCAAGTACAGTATAGAATATACACCCAAGTATGGGCATACAACTTTACATAAATCAATTATATAAAAAAGAGGCTTAACGCTCCAACAGTCCTAACCTACAAAACCACATCCCAGGTCTTTTTATGTATGGAAGCGACCCTCAAATGATGCTCAGCAATTTTGACTTTATTTGTTAAGACCTTGAGTTTTGAGTTGTTTAGAGTTTCCCCCAGTTTAGTTAATCCTATTGTTTTTTGGGAATTATCCGTATACGCCAGTTAAAAATCCATAAGCAATTGCCACTTAGGAATGTCTAAGCGACACTTTTCTATGAAAAAAATACTAGGTGAGCCGAAGAGTTCAAGTCTTATACGAGTCATATAAATGTCTAAGATTTAGAAATTCAGTATGTACACATACGGCAATAGTATGTGTATGTCTCAGTGTTATAATTCTAATTTAGAATCACGCAATCAATCATTTAATCAACCAAATATCTCACGCAAATAGTTCTTATCATTTTGAGTATTGAGACCAAGAACACGACAGGTAAGATGTGGGTGTTTACATACCTACGTTTATAGATCTCTACCGACGTTTTTGGGGATGTCAAGACGATTTTTATACGATGAACTGACAAGACAGACAAGTCATGCTTCTAATGGAAAGCCCCTCTAAATACCACGACAGTTGCATTGTATCCAGAGTAAATATTGCGTGCAGTGCAATGCGCTTATCACCCTGAGACATTGGGGTTTCAGTATCATTCACCCATTCATTTCAGGTGCCCTTCAATCCCTAACTAATAATTCTAGCGCACTGTGGTTTTTCGCCAGAATATCTGTCACTGGTACTGGCGGTACCAACTAAGACGGCATCTGCACAAGAGGCCTACCCTGCCACCTAGTAAGTCGGGTTTGCTCGCCACTTAAGATTCACGTCCCAACGGGGCGGAGTGTAACCTCCGTCCCCATACGGAGAAAAGGTGTGATGGTACGTATGTATGTATAAACCAGAAAATTTGACTAACAGGAGACTTTTATATTCGTTTATAGTTTTTAATAAATCGCCTAAACCGTGATCCAAACCACGGAATATGACATAAATCCTCTGTAATTTTGTGACACCAATCGAACGTCTATTTCTTTTAATGAACTTTGTGACATAAATAAAATACCATCAAATTTAACATTCCTGTAACTGATCCGTTGGATATTTTCCACTTTGTGGGTATATTATATTTAATAGGGTATGCAGTATCAGGGTTCGAGGACCCCAATGGATATATATCAACATACAATAATGGTTTAAAAATTTTATATTATTAGGTAATATTTTGCAGTTTGTTTCTGTATTTCTACTTCCCAAATGTAGATGGCGTTGGAATAGAGTTAAAACATACTCCCTAATAGTAAGTTTTAATTATTAAATGGCAACTTTGAATAGCTGCATCTCCCCGGCGGCGATTGACAGTTCTAGATTATGATCCGTTCAGCCTTTTAGGCGTGAGAAAGTAATAACAGACAGGAGAGTTTTTTTTTCTAAAATAAAAGTAGCCTAAGTTACTCTGTATAACACTAGCTATCTGCCAGTGAAAGTCTCATTAAAATCGGTCCAGCCGTTTCATTAGCCGGAACAAACACTCACAATTTTTTTTTTTTTACATGTAATGGTACCATATACATATGCATTTAGTAAAAAGCTGTTAATTTGGAATTACAAACAGTCACTACAATTTTATTTATCTGTACAGAAGTAGAACAAGACTTATTTGATTTGATTATATTATTCTTGACTAATTAATTTTAATGTTTCTTGTTTTCCTATAAGTTAGTAACTTACGGAAATGAATGAAATTTAAAGATTATATCTTTTTGACTTTATTTTTCCTTCATAGTTTATAAGAATATTATATGATTTTGAGTTAATTTTTCTGATTTTATACAAATACCTACCTAAATAAATAAAACACATATGCAAACAGTATACTTACAAATGTCAATAAAATAATAATACGGCTGTCATACAAAATGGATACATATCACGTTTTTGATATATCCTATTAATATTATAAACGTGAAAGTTTGTATGTATGGATGTATGGATGTTTGTTACTCTTTCACGCACAAACGGGGGGGCTAATGTTGATGAAATTTGGTATGGGGGTAGATGAGGCGCTGGATTAACACATAGGATACTTTTCATCATCATCATCATCATCATCCATCACCACGCGGGTGAAACCGCGGGGCGCAGCTAGTAGGATATATATCATAAATATCCGATATTTTGATATTTATTATAAATATCGGATATTTTGATATTTATTATAAATATCGGATATTTTCGAACCCTGTTCAGTATTCAGATTGTCCGCATCCTCCATATTATGTGTATACCTGAAACTCTGGTACACACATATTACAAAAGTTTGCAGACTTAAAACGATCTACTTTGTAGTTGAAATGACAGAGAGCATAGCGTAGTTTAGTATTGAAGTGATACCGCTTCTGAACATATTTAGCTAGACAAGCTCCTTGAGAGGCTGCGCAATGCGCGGGCGGCTTCGATGTGTGTCAAGCTTAATGTCACATTGTTTAGCGGCACCAGACGACAGGTTGAACTTGAACACGCGTTATTGTTTCAGTCACAGACCTTCGTATGTTCATATTTATTGGATAAGAATAAATATGACATTTATCATTCTTATTTGTTAAATTGCAGGTAATAAATACAGAAATTGACATTCTAAGAGTTCGAGATACTCAATAGTCAAACTATTAGTCAATATTATTTTGTAAATCAATTTTAACTCTTCAAGGTACGTATGATATAAATCAAAGTTATGCGTGCATGTGCCGAAATCATAGCGAGTTTCCATAGAATGAATTCCCAATCCGAAAAAGACCGGCTGTCGGGAATCCGAAGGGAATTCACTCCATTCACATCCGAATCTGTTCCCGAGGCCTTTAGACAATTATCATCGGATTTGAAGGTGGTATTGCATGGAAACTCATCCGATTGCTCTTTGTAAAGGTTAACTCATAAACAATTTAACGTAAATTAAAATTAAACAAAAATAATTACTAATAGCAATATTATGTACGTAACTAGCAACTGTAAGTGACATTTTCTCCACCCAGAATACTAGATTTTTTACATAGTATTATCTAATATGAAGCGTTATAGGATATGTTCTAGAAATTATCGTACCATCAGTCACCAAACATGCAATTACAATGCTCGTGATTTTTATCTTGTATTTAAAAAACTATAAACGAAATGCAATATTACAAATATTTTATGTCGCCCTTTTTAAAACATTACATTTCGTTAATCATATTGATATTTATTATATTGCCAATTTATCGCACTAACCACTTAGAAATTAAACTCAGTGTCAGATTTCAGAGTGAAACTTTCGTACATTCAGTTTGTAAAGTAAAAATGGAAACACCGAAAATCTGAGTAATTTACGAATACGACATACGACTAGGGACTAACGCAGCAGAAACGGATCAAAATGTCAATGCTGTGTATGGAGACGATACTAAAAGTAGATACTAAATACTAGGCGCAAGAACGCATTGTGTATTTTTGGTTTAACCGCTTTCGTAGTGGAAACATCGACTTCAAGAATGAAATACAAGGTAATCAACGATGAATTGAAGGAGTTCCGTGGAAGCCGATCCGCATCAAACTACCAAAGAATTGGCGGCATGCTTTGATGTTAGCATAGTCACAATATTGAGCCATTTGATCCAAACCAGTGAAATTAAAAAAAACTTGGAGAATGGGTACCTCATGATTTGACTGATCTGCAGAGCGGAGCGCGCGTTGAAGCTACCTTGTTACCTAAACCGATTACAGCAGAAATGAAGGGATTTTAGATCGAATTGTGACGTGTGAAGAAAACTGGATTCTTTGCGATAATAGCACGGGAACAACGCAATGGTTGACCCCAGGTCAAACGCCACAACAATGCCCTGAAGCTAAGTTTACTCATAAAAAGGTGATGGTAACGGTTTGGTGGTCACTTCATGGTGTGATTCACTATAGCTTCCTCAGATCCTGTCAGGCATTTCGCAATAAAACAACCCCGCCTTGTCAATTGGTATTCAACACTATTGCTTCATGACAACGCAAGAATTCACACTGCTCATCAACACTAAAAGACCTGCCAGTTAGAAACCATCCGTTATCCTCCATACTCGCCGGATCTTGCCCCAACGCACGAGAAAAAAATCTCATCCCAGAGAGAAGTATAAAATGTCTTCACACATTTAGTGGAACCCAGGTCCCCAGATTTCTATCGCAAATGTTTCAATGATCTTCCGATCAGATGGTAGAAATGTATAGATAACGTGGGTTAATACTAAAAATGTTTCAATTTTTAAGTACAAAATGGCAATATTATACTTAGACCCCGAGTATATTCTTTACTATTTATTGTGTATTAAAGAAGTAAACATTAATGAAATAGTACTATTAAAGAAACTTTACGAAAATATTACAATGGATTACTATGTCGATATAGTGTATATAATACATATAAATAAATGTTAATTGTGTCAACAGTTAATATGTTAGCTAGAATGGTTTCTGTTCCTGTTATTGACTGAATATACTTATTTATCAAATCGGAATAAAACGCAAGCAGCAGTCAGCCAAGTTAGTATGAAAATCCATACCTTTACATTCAGCGGCCAAATAAATTATTATGATAACTCATAACTAACGTGGTGTTATTTAAAAATGGTATTAACCCTTTGCGTCTCAGAGACGTATATATAGGTCAGTTTCATTCATAATTCTTTTGTTTTAATTATCACGGTATAGGAAGGATTCAACTATTTACTCCGAAACATTGCAGCAACCAAGGATGAATCAATTATTTTATTTTATTTAGGAACTAGGGAATAGAAAGCGGTTCAAAGAACGCGCCAAATGAGAATACTTGTATTTACAATGAAAAATAGTAGGTCAACGTGATCAAAAGATAGACAAGACAGTTTATATCGCATATTTTGCGATTTCATAAGGGAATCAAAACCTATAATAACCTGAATGAAGCTATCTTCAAGACCAAACTAGCGTAATGCCTACCAAACCCAGTTCAAGAGTACAAACCCACATACCCACCCACAAAAAACAATGTATTGTCTCAACAACACATGGATAACCTCATCATCTTTGAACAGTACGAGAATCCACTGTTTTGCGCAAGCCTTCTTAAAGCGTTCCTATTCAGTTCATGACGGAACCAAAAAAAAAGTCCAAAACATTTATTCAATTAGGGCATGTAAAACGCACTTATCAACCTAACTACAAGTGACTATTCAACAAACTTTCAAAAACTCCAAGCATTTATTCAATTAAGGCATGTAAAACGCACTTATGAACCTAAAACTACGAGTGACTATTCAACAAACTTTCAAAAAGTCCAAAGTATTTAGAAAGAACTTTATAAATTCTTCAACTTTTTTAGCCATTTTGCGATGGGTACGAGTACATACCTACATATGGATTTATGTTCTAAAATATGTATATGGGAAACCCATCTTTAGCTTTGAAATAAATTTTAAACACGAAACTTATCCTCTAGATTTGTTTAGTGTTCGCACTCGTAATCACTGTTATGAAACTATAGGCGGTTGATGTCTTACAATGAGATGAGACACCTCACAACAGCCAGCGTGGGTTAATAGTAGTAATGTTTTGTAATATGACTTTTTGAAACCAGACAAGAGCTACACATAATCATTAGGTGTACAAAGAGACGGATGACTCTGCAGTCGTCATCAGTGAAAGCGGCATCTCGTATATCTTTACAAATTAACAATAGCCCAGAAGTAAACAGCTAATAGTTATTAATGCTCTCATTTTGAAAGTGACATCGGACTAAGTAACATACATAACACAAAGGATGTATGATTACAGAATATGTATAACAATTGCATAACTTGTTATTTAAGGAAGCTATTCGGTAGTGATGGCGATGCTCAACAAAGCGACGTACGTCACTTGAAGACGATGTGGTTGCGAATAACAAACACTGGAAAATTCACTTTCGACGATTGACGACGCCATCGATTCGCAATCTAAAGTAGGGACGCAATAGAATACATATCAGCAGCTTTATTTCAACCGGTTCTTGACAAATACCAAAACTTGCGGAACCGGTAACAATGTCAACTTCTTTTCACGTAACCCGCTTTTTGGTAAAATTTTATAACACGCACCGTCATCTGTCAATATCACATAGTGTGAGATAATTTGTGAAATTTCGCTAGATACTAGTTTCCTCTTTGTTAAGACCAGTGATCTAGAAGTATACCTCATTGCGACAACTCAAGGTGGTTGTTAAATGTGAAAGCGAACATTGATGCAATTCGCGACTCGTATGTTTATGTAGACGTAAGTACGCGTAGTTGGCGCTTTTGGCTGCGCGCGAAGTATTCATGGTAACGACACTTGTCAATATTGGTAGAAACTGTGAGAAAGTTCATATGAATACTTTTTATGGTTATGCAGCCATCGCGACGGTATGGCACTGTTTGTATTACAACTGAGACGCAGACTGAAGTTATTCGTAAGCTAAATAAATTACTATAATATAGCAGATTTATTTTTCATAATAGGTCCGCTTGATCAATTGTCATTAGTCCTCAATTAGTAACCCATTAGGTAAATCATTCAAACAGGCATAATAAGTAAATAATGAAAGAAAACATTAATAATTTGCATTGCGGCCAATGTTCAAGTAACAACGGTATTAACACAACGGTTCTTTATATTTAGAAAGACAGAACACGTGTATTGAATCATCTCCCATCTGTAAATAACGTTTCGCATTTAGACACATTTCCATATACCTACTACGTTTTTGTTATTTCCCTTTCATTGGCCTCCTTATAATTTTTTAAGATCCATTTCCTTTATATTTGCTATTAAAGTCTAAAAGTTAAAGCAGGGAAAGTTTTGAGTAAATAAAGAATTTGGCTCAAATGATAAGGTGTGCAAAGTTCAGAGAGAGAGAGCGAAACTCTGAGGTTACATTAAGCATAATTGACAGTTCTGTGACTGCATCAACCATTGCACGTTGTTGGCTGACACTAAGCGTTATGAAATCAAAAGCTATTGCTGCATCGAGTATTCCGGACGTGAACAATCTCTGATCAATCAATGAAACTCATAAACATCCTGATAAGAAACATTTCTTAACGAAAACTCAGTTATGACATTTTTGATATGGAATGCACAGAAAGAGGTATGAGGTAGAAATCGAGGGCTACTATTATTGTTTGACAAGGCCGTACCGGATGATCGATTATTAAGAACCGTGTCAAAGCTGCAACCTCCACTAATGACCGTTCGCGCGTTGACACCGCTTTTGTCAGGTCAATGACAACATTCACAACGAACATTATGCCACATTTTTAGAGTTCTGTTTACCCTAATCCTTTTAACCCTTTCTATACCGTGATAATTAAAACAAAAGATTTATGAATGAAACGCACGTAAATTTACGTCTGGGACGCAAAGGTTAAGTTATAACATGACGGCATAGATTTTAAGCATAATACAACAACACAAGTTTAGATAAAAAACATATAACTTTTTTGAATGCAAATGAAACGGAAGCTTAATCCATGTTTCAAATTATGCGTTAATATTTGTATATTACAGTTAAAATATAAGTTTTAGTGTATTTACTATATTTTTATTCTCATTTAATTACACAGGTTTAGATAATAAATAGGCGAATAGTAATGACGTCATAACGCCCACCGAGTTGACAAATCCTTTGCAAGCGCACTAACCAGGACAGGACCTTGAAACATTCACTGTGAACGCTATCGAGACGAATCTTTTGAGCTATGGCGGTGCTGGGCGCCCACGAATTCAGATACCTACGAAAATATACTATTTACATTATTCAGTTACACACGGGTGAGCTTTAAGCTTTAAATTAAGGGCGGACAGATAGTTGTATATCCTATTCGTGATTTTAACCAAGAAAGAAACCAGGAAATATAATTTATTTGGGTTGATGGCATACTGGTTTTGCTATTCTAATGATTAAATATCTTACCGAGTCTTGGTGAACATTGAAAGTAATAAAATAAAAGTACCCCTTCACCTACCTTTCTTTGATTATAATATTAGATCCATTACACCGTGTTAATTTTGGTTGTCATTGGAGCGTTAATGGAACTAAAATAATTTTCCACTCAGTATCTCATCGATTTCTGCTGAGTACTTACTTAATGGAACCATAGAACTTGAACTTAATGGATCGAATGTTAAATAAAACCATAAAAATATAGGAAGGACATTCCAAAACCACGATTGGCCGTTTGAGCGAAACATTAACGCGATTCTCGCATTGAAGCCGAACGGCGATAATGAGCGAAGACATTAAGCAACCAGCGCGAGCGGCAGGATGGATAAAGCGCAGCAAAGGTGAGTCATGGCGAGTTGTGCAACGTCTTTGCACAACCAGCCTCGGCTATCGACCGACACTGTCATATAGCGTAATAATCTTTCAAACAAACGGCTTAGCAGGGACAATAATAAAATGGCAAACGCATGAGGTTCATGGTCAGCTCAAAGTAGGTCTCAGAAAAATGCAATATTTTATATGGTTAATATGGTGATTGTAGTTTGGAGTACAACACAGTTCGTGTGAGCAACAGTAACGGCATAATCTACAGAGCTGCAATTTAATGAAAAAAGTAAAAACATATTATTATATAAGCCACAGTCGAGGTCAAAATATGTGATTAAGTTTCCTTGCACAGAAAATTTCTTTCTATATACCGAAATCCGATTTGCGAAGAAGTTTAGTTAAATAATTCCTACTCAATTTTGGATTTCGTTTTATAGCAACTAGCAGTACAAATTAAGTAAATACATCCTCGTAAATATAATAAGCAAAACTTGCTGACGGAACTGCTGAAATTAGGGTTATCTAAGGTTACGCTTTGATAATTATTATTATGGTTATTAGAATAATTATAATATTATTATTTGGTGCTCCAACTTATAGTTGTTATGCCCTGTTACGTTAAGTCATAATCATCATTATCAGACGACACTAACGACACATAAGCTAATTTCTAATTGTACGAAGCCCTCAGATGTTTCAGGGATTGTGCATGAAGATAACAAAACGTAGCCAAAACGATTTCAATGCAAAATGCCTAAACCATCTCGCAAATATTTACTCGCCAATAAAATAGTCCAACATCGAAATCTGACCACTCTTATCTTCAGAACTTCGATGCTAGACATACAGACCAATAACGGCAAACTTATAATAGCCAACTTTATCGTTGGATGCTAAAAATGATACTGGTGTCGATTCTGTAAGCATTCTCTAAACTAGGAATCTCGAAATTATGGCAGTTCTTATTCTGTTAAGGCTATAATCCAAATTAGTATAACACTTCCAAATGACAACACTAAAATTACATGTATCTCTTTAATTGTAGGTATATTTTAGACAGATTAGTCGTCACGTACTCGCCAAACTAAACTCTGCAATAAAATTGATTCAGAATTAACTCAACGCGGATAAAAATTGTTTTGATTAAAAATAAATAATCTATTTAGTGTCAAAAGTATACTTATGTAGATCAGAATTACAACTACTGGAAACATAATACACAAATCAGTGAGCTTACCACAAAAAGTATTGAATATTCAAAAAAGTATTGAAAATTCATATATACCTTTACCTATAGAAAATTTTAGTAAAATGAAAAAAAAACCTGGGCGCGTGAAATCAGACCGCATCGGCATAGAATCTATAGAACCCTATTTGAGTTATATGTATATAAAAGCTCGCCAAGACAAATAGCAACTTCTTTTAGCCGGACACAACATAGAAATACACTCTATCAAGCTATCAACTCTAACGCACACTAGAGGTCGGAAAGATTGTTGCACTTTTAGGCAAGAATGAGGTAATTTTTGTTAGTAGTCAAGAATAAAAAGGCATATTCATGTGAAGCGGGATGAGGGTACATACGACACGCTCCACTCGTGGTCGCGCATATTCTTCTGGAAGGCGGCAGACTTGGGCGTCCAAGAGTCGACGCCGCGGTAGAGCGCGGGCAGCTCGGCCACCTTCACCTCGAGCCGTTCTGCGAGCCGCTGCTCCACCACCGCCTTGGGGCCACTAGTCAGTGGCCGCTGCGGATCCTTCATGCTGCGAACCTCCACACCGGTATACCCGTTTATCTTCTCTCCGTTGCAAGACGTCACGCTTTTCGGGCTATCTGTGCTGAGTAATTTACTTGTAACGGTATCTGCCTTACTGTAATTTTTATATTGCACTGATTCTGTTCCGTTCGCTATTCGCGAATACTTCAAAGAATCGTAAGTGTCGCCGTTTAGGCTACTGTATTCGATGTGGTTTAGATTGATGTCTCTGTCAACTCGTTTAGTCGCCAACTCGTACCCATTTCGTTTGCTATAACGCTCCTCGTGACTTTGTTTAAGGAAATTATTTTCGAAGCTAGTTTTACATTTAGGAACATTGCTTTGATAGTTGTTATAGCCTAAATCTTTACTATGTAAGCCTTTATCACAGCCTTTTTTGAGAGTATCTTGAATATCTATTCCGTTCCCGTTGACTCTAGTGTAGCTGAAGCTGGCGGGCTGTCCGCTGTCACTTCTGTGCTCTATCGCGTCTATTCGTTCTGCATCCTTGCTTTCGAACTCGTGTTTAACGAGAGCGACGCGAGATACGTCGCCGTTTCTTCGCTGCGGTTTACCATTGAAATCCGCGGTCATGATGCCAGCCCTGCTCTGTTCGTTGGGAACGGTCCAGGTTTCGTGCTTCTCCTTTTCGCTGCTCTTGGAAGACCAAGCTTTTGCAAGCGCAGCTTTGAGCGCCTCCCGCCGTTCCTGCACGCTAACTCTCGGGTACTCGTGTATTGGAACGATGGCGGGCGCATATAGAGTCGACCGCGGCGTAGCTCGAGTTATGCGGAAACTTCTGAACTCCCTGTTGAACTCCGAACTTAAAGAATAAGCCGGTATTCTCGAAGTAACCATTTTGAGATCAAAATTTCTCCGTACATAAAGTATAAACACACACTTATAATTGTATTAGCACAGAGCACACTGAACACATATCGACTCTACCTAAGAAAATACCAAAATGTGAAAATATATAGAATCGAACGCGACGCGTGATTGTGTTTAGATGGCAGATGACAATCAGATGAAAAGGCTTAATTTGAGTGTGCCAGTAACGATGCACGGAATGGATATACGGCGGCTGTGGGCCGCGACCTTCGCGGTGGGCGGCAGGCGGTGGCGGGACAACGCACTGGTCAACGAACCAGGGCGGATCGCAGCGCACCGTCTCCGTTGGGCCTGACCACTTGCATAATGCGCTACCGAGCCCTCGCTTATCTCATATGCAGTTATTCTGCCGATCACGGCGACAATCCATACATAATCAATACCGGCGAACAAAAACTTAATTAATGCGGCTAGTTAATATTAATGAACGCCACTGGTTGATAGACGAATCTATTAAAGTGTAGCATAGTGATAAAACTTCACTTGTGCGTTAGCCTGTTTTGTGGAGCAGTTACGCCGTATAAGTGCAACAAGTGTCGCCTTGGTGACATCCCTAATATGGGTAGGCGCTGCCATATGGCCAGCGCCCGATACATCCTAGGCGGTCCCACCAGCTGCATCCACATAAATGTAACCATCACTACACACACACACGTTTTCTGGGTCAATAATTTGGAGTCGTTATAATTATTTGCCTTTACATTCGTTTGTTAAAGTTTTAATGATACATAGGTACATTTACAAACTCTACATCAAATTCTTAGCACTGTATACATTATTTATTTATACAATGCGCCAAGATAGCAATAAACGAGCACTGTATTACAAAGATAACAAGACATGTTTACAAATGTATTAAACTGGGTTATTGTTTAGAGATTGAACAACAAGGAAAGAGCAATGTATCTGTTTAAACGGCACGTTCGATTCAACACATTTTCAGCATTTAAGTTTTGGATGACAGAACCGTACACTCCTGTCGAAGGATGGGATCTGCATAGGAAGAAATCCACTAAGTGGGATATAGCACCGGTAGCTACAACTAAGGAAACCACAATCTGTCATAGCACGTATGCGGCGGGAGCTATCGGCTTGTGGTGTGTAAGGAGAGCAACCACCGGAAACGAGTGCGTGCGAGAGACGGGTGCGCGCGGCGCGGCGCGGGACCGGTCTTGCATACCTTCTCGTAGCGCGCGCGAGAACTGCGTGCGGTGTGCGTGCACCGCTGCCACTAAACTGACTGAAGGGAAGCAAAGCAAAGCGGCCGCGACCGCCACGAGGACCCCACCGCTACCACCGCCGCCGCCTCTCTCCTGCCTGCCACCACACCACTAGTGAAGTGACTCTAACGCGAGAGCACTACGGGCTGAAACGCAGGAGCACTGACCTTCGTTACGACAAAGCCGACATACTAGCTGACGACTATCGAGCACCTAGGTCGAGTAATGCCTTTATTCGACAAAGTGCAATACTCTGACTAATTTATATACCACTCTCAAAGCTAATACACTACTCAATTCCAAAGTACTTCCACAATCAATTAATAATAAACAGGCCAAAAATTCTGAATAAAATAATTAATTCTTCTATGTACGTTAAAATTAGATATAGCCACAAGAAGAAATTGTTATGATCGTATCGATATGATCGTCGTACAACAGTTCTAGTGTAATTTATGATTTCCCACAAAAAATATGAAAGTTTACCGCAGATCACTTTGTTTATCGCGAGACGTGAAATCAATTTCTACACCTAAACATAATTATCGACACTGCGTTAACGTCGGGAGAAAATAAATTCTAAGATTGTAACACATCTCTTTGGTCTCAGATTGTTTGAAAAAAATATATTACATTTTGTAACTTGTATTGTAATTTTAACTTGTAACAACGTATAAAAGTGTACCAGGGCTTCATCTCACCGTAGCGTTTATTGCATGATAAATTGAAGTGAATAGTTACCTGAAACAAAAAAAAATATTATTGAGACTACAACAAAAACCTTGGCCATTAAAAACATAAATACATAATATAAAATTAAAAATAAAACATGTACACTTCAACCCAATTGAGGTACAGAAGGTCGACACTGTTTCGAAACACTGCATTAACTGAACATTATAATGTATGCATTTGGGCCACTGACAAAACCAAATAATTCACGAGTTAATATAGCTACACCAATATCAGTAATACATGAATTAATACAATTTCAGCTTTAGTTACTTGATCTAAAACAAAACTGGCCAACAAAGCACCTTCGTATTTGATATTTTCGTTACTTTACTAGGAGGGCAATATCAGAATGTTCTATTTTTTTCATACTGCTCTTATATTATATTTACTTGAATCGTTATTAATAATAATAGTTAAGTTTCACATAGACTTCATACTGCCAAATTAGTTTTTGGGAGCATTACGCAGAGATTCGTTGTAGCATGTAATGAGTTTCGTAAATGGGTCTTGTTTCCCCGTCCGAATAGAAAAGCATTATTTCGACCACACAGAACTCCAAGTACTTAAAATCTCTTTACAAACTCTACCAAATCATGCTACAATTAGTTCAAAATTGTAATGTTATAAAAGAAAGGAGTAAATAAACCTACTTTCACTATACCATCAGAAGAAACAACTACTTTTATTGGCCAGTAAAAAAAAAATAGAACTTAACCTCGCACTAAATATCCGATCCAATTTTTGTTTTTCATAAGGTTTAGGGTCACTTACTGAGCATAAAAAAGTCCTATAACTCAAAAATTATGGACATTAGAAAAAAGTTTTAAAGAAAATGTATAAAATACTAATCTTTAAAAATGGATAGATGAATTTTATTAATTTATCCAATATTTTAAGAGCTATCAGCCAAAATAGAAAAACCGGTTCATTAAATGGGCCATAAATAGTAAACGGTGAGTTTTATGAGTGAGTGAGAAATTTTATTCTCTACAATAATGGTATAACTTTTGCCCTAAAGTGAGATTCCGAGATATCGGTCGAACACTTTTGAACCCTAAACCTTATGAAAATAAAAAATTGGACCAGAAATTCAGTGCGAGGTTGACCAAAAAACAGCTAATTTTATGAATAAAAAGATCTAGAAATGTACTACTAACTCTTATTACTTATACTATATACTTCATTCGTACCTTATGTGGATGTATAAAATAATTATAATTGATGTTATGGGCATTAGCGTAGGACAATATATGGTTACGGGCATGACAACGAAGTCTGGTTATAAACATGATTCGTCCTGTGGCTCCGCCCGCGTGTGATTTGACATTACCACAGGAACATACATATTCCGAAATAAATACGTAGTTTATGTGTAATCATCTACTTATATTAAAATGGCAGACAATTCGGTTGAGTAGCGTTTGTGTAAAAGAATAAAAAACATACCGGCATACTTTCGCATTCATAATACTAGGATGATTATAGCCCATATTTTGTTAACACTGAAACCCAAAATGTGTATTTTAATGTTATTGTAAACACTACTCGTGTCCAATAATGTGGCAAGAAATGGCTCATAAAATATTTATTTATGTGTGAAACAAACATGGCCTAGAGTGGAACATTATTATGTTCTTATTCAGAGGTGTGATGTGTGTCACTGCCAATGATTTTACACTCGTATGACTTTATAACCCTTTAGGGCTTTAAGCTCTACGTCTACTTGACCTGCATTAGATAAGAAATAAACCATATTGTTAAGTCTAACTGAAAGCCATGAAATCACCTTCTACGAAATTTAATGAATTGCATTTTTGTTTGGAAAGTTTGCAGTGAACGAAAGAGAATGAGGAAATAATGAGTGAATCATAAATGCGAAACACAAAAGTAATTTACCTAAACAACCGTTAGGGCACGATACTTACCTCCTACACGGCCTGTTTGTAAAAAACCCTCGATCTCAATCCGTTACATGTAAGTGATGAAATGTTAACATGGAAATTGATGAGACATACTCGTACCTACAAAACTGTGTACTCGTACAATAACAAAAAGTGTAGTTGACCTAGCATTGTAGGTGACTGTCTCAGTCTGTACAATTGGTGGCGCGTAAATGATGGTAAAAAATGATGGCCCGGAGGCGGCTGCGAGAAGCCAACAAACGGAGAGGTCCAATGACCCAAATGATTATTACTGGGTCGCCTGCTAGGCGTACCAACGAAAGGAAAAATCGGTCGCAATCACGACTTCCTTCTTATAGAAACACATACAATTAACAAATAAACTGATTAATAACAAACAAATTATCTAGAGTTCACTATATCGCCATTTGTTTGTCAACCAGAGACATTTGATTTAGAGAAAAAATCGTCAAGTTTTTTTAAAATTATATTGAGGGGCTTTTCATAACATGGTATGTTGACGCCATCGTACCCTAAACATAAACTGTAAACATTAGGCAACAGGAAACGTTAGGCTGTAAAAGGTACGGTTCCAAATCTAAATATTCATCAACAGCTGCTTAATCACAGATACAAATATTAAAACACGCATGTATAAAAACGTTTTATACTAGTTCTTAGCTGGATGTGTTGAATTAATCCGATACCATTTATGGTGCTCCCGGCGAAACCTGATCTGTAGAACACGAGTTCAACACAATCTTAACAATCTATCAAAATAGCATCCATAAATAGACTTCCTGGAGCCATGGGATTCTTTACCATCACTAAATCAAGTGGCGTGCCTGCACTGTCGAGAGAACATCTTTTTGCACATTATGGTACACGTCAGATAGTATAAGAAATGAAAATATGTGGGTAATAGATCAATTGAGGTTGTCTCGTTTCTCGCTAATTACTGTACTAGCAGCACCAAGTGTTTCAAAAATAGCGCAATAAAAACTGAGTCAAATATAACGGTCCTCATTAATCATCGAGGCCAGTATCGGTCAAATACAAAGTACATTTACCCACATCACCGAACAATATTAGTTATTGATTCGTCATCATTGGGTCACTAGGCTCCATAGCTTGTTTGCGAGTATTCATCATCAATCTCAATTCAACGGTTAAATCAATTTCAGACTATAAGTCGAAATTGTACACATGTTGTTAGAGAAAATTAACTTGAAAATAACACAAGTAATACGTACGGCGTAACATTTCTTTTTTATAAATAATGAATAAAATGTGATGAGACGAAGTGGTAGGTACGCCAGGTTAGTAGAAGTTGGAAATCTGTGGTCATTAAATGATCACGAATTTCCCACCCTTTTGGAAAACACTGGGGGTTATGCACGTACATGTACTGACAACGTGAGATACAGGGATGCTGATTGTAGCTCATTAACGATGGACTCAATTGAACCTGAGAATTCTGAGCACCTTCTGACGGTTCTAATGTCTGTACATTAGATACGTCAAGAGGTGCTAAGAATTCTAAAAAGGATTCATACATACACATCACATGTGACAAATAAAAAAAAACAAGAGGAACAAAGCTTAAAAGCGTCCTCGAAAGAAGCGAGTCACATCACAGGGCACATGCGTTCAAATTGTATCCTTAGATAGTAGAGACGATGATTGAAATAGTAATGCAAGGAAATATTACAGAGACCTGGGAGAACACCTCATGGCCTTTTAGCAAATATTATGAGCACTATTCTTGCAACGAAATACGAGTATGTTCTATCAGTATTAACAGGAGTTAGGTTATATACTTAATAGCATAGAAATACAACATACATAGATGTATTAGAAAAGGTAGTTTAATAGCGGCTAACATTATTATTATTATAAGTGTGTTTAATAGATAAGTATATCGATGTAACTCTACTCACTTATGCAAAGAGATTTACTAAAACATTGGAAACTGTATTGGTTTGTGTGTGTAAATATTTCTTATTTAATTATATACTACATTAGGTACTGTTTTAACCTGTGTCTCAAATACATGATTTTTCTGTCTTTCTTTACTGTTATATTCTACATAAATTTAAGGCGCGGCCCAACCCCAATTTTAAAATAATCTACGATAAGGTTGAAAATCGCTTGTTAGATTGGACGATGTAATGCGAAAATGCGTTAATTTTGTGCGTTTTCTTTATATTTTTCGATATATACTAACAGAATCGAAAAAACTGCTGGTTATAACTTTAGTACTATACGTTGGCTATGAAGTACCTAAAAATAAATATAGTGTTATCGCTGAAAATTCTGAGAGTTTCGACGTGAAAATTTATTTTTGTGTACCTATTCAGGATTTTTTTCTGCAGAAAGTGAGTTATATTTATGAATTCTATTCGGTTAATTACTTTTTTCCTATCCCTTTTCTAACTTTAGTATTTTTTTCATAATATATTATCGATCTGTTTCGTTACACTACGTGTTTAAAAATTCTGCTTTTTACTATTATCAGGATACGAGCGCGTCTTAAATAAAATAAGTATTTAGTTATTATTACGTTGCTGAGAGACTATTAATCGTACCCATTGATGTCACATGCATTTTTTTCACAACACAGAACCGACATGGTCAATTAATACCAATAACAAACGTTAGTTTGAAAAAAAAAACAACCGCTACGAATCCGTGAGAACAGATTCGATTTATAAACAAAAATAAAACAAAACCTAACGAATCGAGCATAAAATTACACGAGACGATTAATTATTTTTTTACCTTTACACGGATAAGCGGGACAGGAGAAATCAGTCCGACGACCCGCGTTAAAAAACGCCTTTCCCACAAAGACTCGCCAGTCGAGCTTCTCAGAAGCACAACAAAGATCCTGTATACGCGTTTGTGACTCACGCTTCTGGTAGAGCCTTGCTTCCAGACAAAAAGAAACGTCAAACTGTTTTACAAAACAAATAAAACTAACTCTGTCCAGTTTTGTTCCACTGCCGTTCAGCGGCTGAAGAAAATCTTAAGACATTAAGATATTTGAGTTTATGTTGACACTTTATTGTGTTATATAAATGAGTAAGAGTAGGTAACAAAAGTATAAAGGTTAACCTTGTGCCCTTATATTGTGCGCAGACTTGTGGTGGCTATACCACCAAAGGAACGTTGGCGTTAGCCAGGTGGCCGACCATAAAACCATGGGCAAATGTTGAACAATATAGGATAAAAACTATAAAAACACATTACAGATGGGAAAGTATGTGAGTGAGTGTGTAGTTTGGTTAGTTCTTCACTAAAAGAGCGGATTTGGACAAAATTATTTACACGGACGAAGTCGCGGTCCGAAACAAATAACATAAGGTAACGTTCTCACATTGTACCTGCGATAAGGATAAAGATATGATAAGACAAACCTTTCAAAACCTTCTGACATTATTAGTAATTTGGCCTCCCTCCTCCTACAAGGATTTTTTTGTCTAGTGCGTTCGATCAGGGCCAATGGGATAGACCGATAGGTAAGGTTTAAGGCAAGGAAAGTAATGGTAAATTTGGGTCTCCAGAGAATATAATTGAAAACATGAATTGAAACAGACGACCAAGATACAAGTCAATTACAGGCAATACATGGAGTCAGCTCGGTCGTGTTAATGGGAGGAGAGAAATCTGGTCGTATACCACATGGGTCGCCGCGGGGCTGAAATTGGGGCAGAAAGTGGTGCTATAGCGACGTACAGTTGTATTCGGAGAAGAGGCGCGTAGGTGTCGCCAGCCGCATTATCGCGCTCGCCATCCTTCATACAAGAAATTGCTTGTTCCCATAATTTATATTCGAGGTCGCTGTCATACTCATGATATGCGATTAGAAAGGAGACTGCAATTGTATAGCGATGAACATACAAACTCATGTTATGACTGAGGAGAAATTAATGTTCCGTCTAACTAATATTTATGGGCAACGAACTCATTAGGATGGAGAGTTCAAACTAAGCCATGCATTGTTGAAGATTTATATTTAAATAAATTATGATTGCAATTAGATCCTTTAGAGATGATACAGATAACGACGTTACATAAAACCCGTTATAAAATATTATTTTATTGGCTCAATATGACATTGCAATTATCGCGGCACGTATTAATTGCACAATTTGTTATTCATTAACACCTGAACTCAATGACTCAGGAAAAAAACACATAATACGGGTACTTTGTCGCGTTCGAAACACGGAAGCACGTAGAGAACACGTCGAACGAGAAGAAGGTTAAGCCACAGAGCGACTGACGTTGCTTTCCGACACGTCACTTTACTAGTTAAAGCACCTAGCAATATATCTTTGGTAGCCGCGGGCATCAGAGGGAAACTTTCGCTTATAAATATTTCTTATGATAAAAGGGAAATCATGTCGCGTGTCATGGTAACAAACGGCTCCAGATACAATGTGCAAAGCAACAGTGCGGCTGGTTAACAATCAGACAATCAAGGTCACCGTGAAGTTGTGTAGAGTGTAGACAGAGGCTTGAAAACAAAAGTGATCAGATCACAGTTCACGCGTGATGCAGAGATTGCGTGAAGCAAAGCTTTGTTTGCCCACACAACACACACCCGCATCGCCGTTATCCGCCCGATGCACGTCGCGACAAATTAAGATTACAGCGAGAAAATTAAACCTGGATAACTCCAATGGATAACCATAATGCTAAAAATAATAATCAGTGTATGCAGATTTTCGCTAATAAGTTACTATAATTCTGCATATAACATAATGTACTACCCGACACTGCACCAATTCATAATAACAATACTAGATTGAGAAGTAATTCATAAATAGAATAAATCATGTACCTATTAACTGTAAAAAAAAATTCTTCAGAAAGAATTGATATTATAAATAACACCAAAAACGTAATAAAACTTCAAACGCCCACTGCCCGCCCAATCACAGAATCATTTTAAGTACCTATCCTATTACGTACGTAGTTCTTTCTATAGGATGTCTTAAAATGTCTGACATAATGAGTACTCTAATAAAACTCAATTAAATCTGTTATTTGCAACGCAAGCGGGAGGGTGTAGCGAGAGATTGCAAGTCACTGTTACAGCGCCTTGGAATTTCTTAGAACTTCTACAGAAAATTAATAAATAATATTGCACCTCACGGGAAAACTAATAGGAGTAACAATAACTGTCACAACTAAATTGTATGAATACGTTTCCTCTTTTTTTGGAAATCGCTTATAAATAGAAAATTATTGCTTCACTGAGTGGGCAAAATTAATTTCTGCTGCATGCAGCAAATGCATACTTTCGAGCTAGGGAGACAATATTTGGAATACATATTATTTTTCTTTATTGCAGAAAAAATATGTTCTCTCTAATATTTTCTGTCCGAAAAATAGGGGCGCAGGTAAATAAGTTGTACGTTAGTCTCTGTGTGCCTGTGGAATCCGAAACGAGGGATCCCATTTATATGAGATTTATTTACTATTATTAATTATTTATTTATAATTATTGTCTTATTTATCTTAATTATTAATATTAATTATATTATTATTAAGTCCAGGACAGTAGAGTCTGAAGTCATAAAGGGGTAATCGTGTCATACCTAGGCTTTTTTGTACATTTTATTTTAAGGGTCATTGATATTTTCATCAACGTAAACCGCACACCAGTACGTACTTACAACCATGTAAATGGAAATATTATCATCGTAGTTGTCTTACTTGTGGGCACCATAATGAGCTCGTTAAAAATATTTTTGTATCACCCTATATAGATATGACTTAAAAGTAAATCGGTTTACAACGAATGAACTGGCTGCCTATTAAATACTTCCGCGAATGAACAATTTACCAAAAGATCGTTTGCAATGTTTTAGTGCGATGCCTTCGACGGTATCGAACAATACGTGGGCGGCCGATGCATTGCCGAACCTTAAACGGAAACCTTGTTTACCTACTTGTCTTCCCTTAAGGATAGTCAATATCGATGCTCGACAAGGTCTCCTGTCATTATACTCGTTCTCATTAAGCTGGGAATCTTATCTCTCACTTTAATAAGCACACGCAAGCCGACGCGGCGCTGTGGCGGCATATCGGTTCTTTAGTCCTTCACAAAAATGATTCAATTCGTTCGTATTGAACTTCCGTAATCGTGACCCGCACCGCGCCTGCTAGTGCCGACTACCGCCTTGCCTGCCCCGTGCAAACAAAGTGATGAGTGCACACATCTTTGTATACATACCTACATTTCATGTTTCAAGCAAAAAAGGAAATAAATGATTTCATTTGCATAATCTACTCGTACTACGCCGACACTGTTTTCCTTCATTTAGTAAACTGATTAAGAGAATAGAGTACACATAAATGGGTTTTATTTAAGTTTATTATATTCGTTTAAGTAGTTATTATGAGGACATGACTTAGCAACTAGAGCTTCCGATACTTAGGTAGGACATGAACGTGGAAAAATAATCATTTTATATTGTTTAAATATTAAACACCCGCTTATGATTGTGTTTGATGGTCAATGTCAATGTTGATAGCAAGACACCTCAACTCCACACGCAAGTGTACACAAAGGTATTCTTGCAATGAGTAATAATTATACACATACTTTTTTCGAACTTGTGTATCAAGTATCAGCACATCTTTGAGCTCATATTTTTCACTTTCTCTATTGGACGCAGTAAATTTCAATCGAAGTAGATAAAGTTTTCAGAGACAATACTAAGTGTTCTCGACAATTTGGGTTAACGTGATCATTTTCCACGGGTGAGTCACGACATAGTTAACTGTTTTTCGTCTAGGTTCGCACGTGTTCCAATTCCCCACATTTCATATATTTCATTCAAATGTGTTGCACGAATTCGTTTTGTTTGTATTTTTATGACTATTGTAAAGTGAAGAAGACAACCATAGGTTCGTGTGGCCCTTGGCTTCGGAATGAAAATAATTTTAGGTAACTTTTCGTATTATATATAGGTATATTTTCGTATCATATCAAGTAAATGTTGTTTTAGAAGTATTAGGCGACCTATAAAACGACGATAAACAAAGCCAGCCCACGCGCCCACCAAACAATACCGACATTACTGATTAGTATGTATCTACCGGTTCCATGAAGCAAGATATGTAACGGATTTAGGTACATAGGTACCTACAACACGCGCATAATTTATTTGGTACATTCGATTAACGCTTATATGAATACAATGCCGATGTTTATCGTATGTATTTTGAATTTAACAGATTTCGAAATTAAACTAGTCGATCGTTAACATTTAAATAACATCAATCATTAATTATAATTACAATAAATTATGCAAGTGGTGTTTTTAATACCTTCCGTTCGGAAAGCATGAAGAATCAAGATGGGTTTACATACATTAAAATGAACATTTGTTACGTCAGATATTTACTGGCAGAGGAAGACATCGAAATCATAAAATGATTCCGTGAAATGGAGAGTATTAATTAAGCAATGTTTTTTATTAACAGACAAACGGGTCCATGGCAAGTAGCTTTCACTAGACGCCTACCGCGGACAGGCGTCCAACCAAAACCCACAATACAGGTTTAGTGCAAGAAAACTTTAAGTGGTGTCTTCCAAGAAACGCCTACATATAATAGTCTGAGTACCCTTAATTATTATCTACTAATTTATGAATTGTATTTCGCAATTTGATTGACTTTGTAATAGTGAAAGTGAAAAGTTGTCACGCTTTATAATTTCGAGAGAAAGGCTCTTTTGGATACTGTAATAATGCAATTATAATATGTACTGCGTAACATGCTAGCACATTTTATTGAGGTAGGTATAATCTTCTTACATTTAACCAAATTTAATACTAATATATCGAAAACGGACAAATACAAGATGCGATATAGCAACTGAATCGCACCGATCTACTTAAGTATGTTAGTTTTGCTAGCCATCATCAAATAAGCTGCAGTTTTGCTAATAACACACAATACAATGTGATAATTCATATGAAGATTGAGCAGTAGGAAAAATTAATTATTTCACGTTAATCAGGTTATTTTTAAGCATTAAACAGAAGCGAAGATGAAGTAGCTCGTTGTCTTAATTGTCGTTCTTGCACGCGCTGTCAGTATGTACTTTCTACAAACAGCCCGCTGCTACCGGCGCGTCGGCAAGCGCGTTCCACGATTAACAATCACACTATCATACTTTTTATCTATATACTTAGGTGTGTTATTAGTAAGAGTAAATGCAGGTTGCTCTTCATTCTCTGCAGAGCAAATTTTTTGTCATAAATTGTTTGTCTGTGCGCCCGTCGTTGTTTACTCTCTTTAAAACTGATGGGAAAATACTTTTCAAGAACAGAATAGTGATTTATTACTCTACTCTACTATACTGTAGAGTATCTTTTGATATAGATTTATGATTTACATTTAGATTATAATATAGAGCGAAAACAAAATGACAGTCGTTTCATTGTTTTTACTTTATTTATTATAAAAATAAAACTTATTCAGATCACACTAGAAACTCTGAAAACGATAAACTCAATTTATTGTTACTTAACTCTAAATGATTGTTTTTGGTGTACTATTCATTCGTAATGGTCAATTTTGAATCTTGTTTCCTCTTATTAGTAAAGGTTAGGTACTATATATTTGCTTTTGTGTTTGACGAAGTACAAAATGTTTGCACCACTCAAAATCCCAGGCCATTTTCGATGATACGTAACAACGAGTACTGTCGTAACCACACACGTTGCAGTTCCTGGAAAAGTAGGTTGAATTCTGCGAAATCTATTGTATTATTGGCCAAATATGGCGAATCGCGAGTCAACGGGTTAATACTGCGACAGCTCTTCTTTTTCCAGCAACATTTCCCGTTATTATAATTCTAATAATATCTGTCCCTAAGTACGTGTCGCAGATATTTCAAATATATGTTGGAATTAATAATTTGCCTAGAGTTTGTCTGGCTATGTTTAAAAAGTTCCGTGGCTGTAAATACGAACGACCTACGGGGGGGTTTTACGAAACTCATTGTACTTTGCCAAATTTAGAAGTCATAAAACATTACATATTATAATTTTTGTTGCGGTATGACAAGTCATACGCCTGGGCAAGTACCACACCTTTGCCAGTTGTTCAACCGTGAAGCAGGAGTATGTTTCGTGGAAGGGCAATGTTTCCATCTACATCACAGGGCAAAAGTTTTAGAACCTTATATCTCACGGTGTGACGAGCGCAGTGCATTGCCGTGCAGGGTTTTGAACGTGAGATACATAGGCATGGGCAAGCGTGACTCTCAACATCGGGCGAGCGATTTGCTCCGCCATGTAACCGATTGTCATCAAAAACACTTACGGTACGGCCTTAATTGAACCACTATTAGTTATCCTGTACCTAAACAAAGCATAAAAGCGTAGATGCTAAAGAAGCATTGTTTTTGTAAGGTACCAACGACATACGTAACGTAACGACGTGTGCGATGGAAGTAAATAAGAAAAGCTACTGTACAGGAGCATTGTTTTCTGAGATGATTCTTTATTTCATAGAAAAATCAACAGCTATTAAACTAAGACGTCCAGTATTTTTTTGGGTTTTACTAAACTAAACAACTATAAACATTTTTTAAGTTATTATTATTACAAAGCCTATCAATACAAAGGTCTCTAAAAAGGAATGGAAAGGTTTCAACTTCACATTAATAATGATATCAAACACGTTGATAGCTACTATGATCTATATCTATATTTTGCAAACGTTAAACCTTATACATAACTCAAGAACAACGTGATAGAATTCAATCATGTTTTCATATTTTTTTCCAAATTTTTCGGACATAGAATATAGTGTTTCTTTTTAATGTGACGTCAGAAAGCAAAATTATAATGCAAATTGTGGTAAAATCTATTATAACTCTATACCCATTAAATATGATTAGTTACCCTTTTCAGTACCAGAGATAAGTAAGACAATTGAATCTAAGAGATCTATCTCAGGTGAGTCCGACTTGAGTCTTGACTTTTTATATAAAAATGGGATGAACTGAACTTCTGAGCCTCAACGTCTTGTTCTACTGATGGGCAGGGAAATATCAAATGGGACTTATCGATGGGGACGACCACATAACATCAGGACCGACCATACTCGTAGTATAGAGACTTTACTGTAAATTAAAGTATTGATGGTTTACTTTTAGCTCTGAGCTCTTGAGGGTCTACTGATGCTTTAAAGGGTCTGAGTCGTATATCTATGTGATCAATGTATTTCCGTGGAGCGAAGCCGAGAGCGAGTCAGCTAGTCAAGTATAAATACATGTATTAATATGTGGAAGCCATTAGAGTAAACGTAGTACGCTCAAATAAGTACTCATTGAGCGTGAATCGATTTATGAAAGACGCACTCGTGTGTGGCACAAGTGACCATGGATGGGAATATATAAAAATAGCCCCTTTGCATAGCAAAATTTAATATTTGTGCAATATTGTACGTAGGTAGGTTCAATAAGCCTACACTCACTTTCGTGTCCCGAAATGGATATAGCAATAACGATGAGTAATGAATAGAGAGCTGCTTTAATTCGCGCCGCTGCCTGCGCCCACGCGCTCGGTACAGCGCGCATCCACTCGGAACAATGCTTACTGGTTTACTTTCTCGATTGACTCACACTAGCTCATTACATACGTCTAGCTACACGAACTAGATTGATGAGACGACTCCAGGAATCTCACAGTTGACGCGACAGCCAATAGGTTCACTTTCATTAGCATATTGTCAACAGAGCTGATCAATGACGTAAGGACTACGACAAATAAACTGAGTAGACTTAATGTCTGCAGTGAGGGAGGCAATCGCTAAAAAGTTAAGACAACTAAATAAATTAAACCGCGAAGAACCTCGCATAGCCCTTGAAAGGCGCAGTGCACTTAAATTGAACAATTGACGCGTTCCATACAAGGAAATGGTGGACTAACTTTGTTTACGTTCATTTTATGAGGACGAAGTATACATTTCTGTAAATTCCCTTAACCACATAGGAAAATAACAAAACCGTCAAATGAGCTTTATATGTTATATTTAAACATGTAAATAAGAACACATTTTGATTTTCCTGAATATTATGAACAAATAAAAACAAACCGTAAGTAGTGCGATGTTTTGGTAAGAATTTCCCAAACAATTTAAATCAAGTAAAAAATCCATTAAGAAACGAATATTAGAATGTGAAACAAGTGTGTTACGCATAATGTAACGTGTTATAGAGTAAGTATGCGCAAGCGCACGAATGCGCTAATGAACGTATGTCGCGCCGCTGACCCCCGACCCACGCGGGTTCAACGCCCTCGCTCGTCCCCGCGCACACTCCTCTTCCACCGACTCCGGCCCATCCAACCAGGATGATGGCCGACACCTTTATCAGTACTGTTTAATCACCACAACAGACTTCTCTTTTACTTATTTACTCAACATAAATTACGATTATCAATAATGATATACATTACATGCTTGCATGCATGTCACTTTAATTACATCCTGTTTTCGCTTTCTTTACAATACTATCTATATGTTTTGTATTTATTATGCAAGACTAACATAATAAAATAAACATTGTATGGTATTAAACAGAAATCTAAAGAATTCACGCAAACCTATAAAGTGTGTAATATTCGAGCTTTCATTCTCCCCCAGTCCCAGACACATATATTACTGCTATGAAGAATTCGTAAAAGATATAGTGAACATAATTCGAAAACAAAATATTTAATTTCTTCAAGTTTGTGCTTTTCGCTTAAAGAGACGCGTTGATGTCTTTTCTTTGAATGTTTCAAGTATATATACAGATTAAGTGGATTATCATTAGATAATGTTAATATTGACTAACCAGCTGTGAGAGACATGTATGGAGCGATGCGGGAACACCTGCCAGCAATTACACGTCAACGGATGTGAGTAGTTAAAAAACTGAACCTGTCATCCGCCGCGCCTAGTGAAACTAACCCTGAGTTATACTGAGCCCATGTTGAGCGATAGTGTCTGCGATCTATGCGGCTGTTATTTACACATTTAACTAATTATTTCACCGTAGCTTCTTCATTCAGTGGGTTTCGATCAGTTCCACCCCAGTGCCAGGTATTCTGAGGATAGGCAGTAGGCATTACTGTGTTTGGGCTCCGAAGGTACTGCAGCAAGGTAGAATTATAAAGTATTTCACTAGAGGCCTACAGCCACCGAATAAACAATAATAGTAACTTCAACAGAACGAAACATACCATAAGATTAATGTCACAAACCAGTATGATGCCTGTGTGAGAACTTAAGGACTGGAAGAACAGAGATCTCATACTAACAACCGCGGTAAAACGCAAAACTACAGCTAAGGGTGGTGCTGTGACCGTCATGGGAAGGCGTGGCGCTAAAGTAGTAGTTTAATAAAAGACGTTACATCATTTTAGTTATTGTCATTTAAATAGCTGTGCCCCGCGGCGTGGGGTGTAACTCTGGAGTAAAACTGAGGTGTTTGATGGCTATGCTCATTTACTTTGCAGCATCTAAGGCAAATAAGTTTGCGAACTGAACTCCTGTGCAAGGGGATACAAATATTATAGGAAATTTCATCATAATAACGTCCATAACACAGACTACAAGGTGGGTTGTTACGTCCAGCAAAAGTACTCGAGTATACGAGTTGGTGTAACATATATAAAAAAATTCTAATTTGTTAACTCATCATATATTTATGTACATGTTCCTTATTCTATATTTATACATTATAATATTTGATGAACACTGATGAAATGAAATTGTTACAATACAACTGACAAATTTTGGAGGTTTCGTGATTTATATTTTTTTGCTCAATATTCTACAAAAATAATATATACCATAGTCATAGCAATACACATGGTAGTAACATAACATAAGGTAATAAATATGTAATAATGTGTTTTTAATAATAAATGGTCACGAAGTTAGTACGTTAAAGTTTGGATTCCATCGCTCTAAGTGTCTACAAAATTTACCCTATAACGCATTATAGGACAGATGCGTGTATATCGTCGTAAAAATCTGTAGCTTTTATGTTTCCACATGTTTCCATATTCAGTGTACATGTATATAGGGTGTTTGGTAGAGGGACCGACAAACCAAATGAGCGTGTTCGGGGGACCACTTGGAAAATACAAGTTGGCCAAAAAAAATCCCCAGTGGGATTGTGGGCAGTGGGAACTGGGCCCCCGAACACGAACATTTGGTTTTTCGGTCCCTCTACCAAACAGCCTGTATATACATGTACACCGTATGATACAACTATGCTGTCGGGTTTTCTATGTGAAATACAACCAATGAAGCGTCCTATGATAATTCAAATATGCGAACCAATGTTCGCAAAAACCTTGCAAACATCCGCGCGCGGTCGCGGTAATTTAGTTGTAGTAAAATATCTATTGAAGCTATTTTGTATCTGTAAACGGCATAATTACACTAAAAAGAATTGTATCTTTTGAACCGTAATAGCTAGTGAGCCGGTTGGAATGTTTACAAAATATGTGTAGATAAAGCACATTAACCAACAAATGAAAAAGAAATGTTAAATAAATAATAATATTAAAACAAAAAGACTCGCAATCATTTTAATGATTGCGAGTCGTGAGAGTTAGGTGTGATTTTAGGATTAAACAAATAATGAATGCATTAAAATATAATTTAATAATAATCTAGTTAGATGATTGTCGCCCGATTGTGACACTTAAACTTAAGGCGCTGTCCAACCCCAATTTTAAAATAATTTACGATGCTTTACGTAAGGTTGAAAATCGCTTGTTAGATGGGACGATGTAATGCGAAAATGCATTAATTTGTAACAATATGAACGTATTTCATTGTTTGTAGTATTATGTGGTGTGGTTGCTCTAAATAGCTTTAATATTAGTCTATCTATGTAGCTACGTACTAAACATAATTTTATCAATATATAAAAGATTCTTGGCTCCCTTCCACACTTCTTTTGAAATGATTTCAATTGGCCTCTTTATGCTAGATATATATGGATCAGAGGTGTATAAAAGTCTATAGAACACGTCTTCATTCGTAGTTGACCTAGAACATTTCCTCGCGTATTTAAATCTAGTTTTTTAGTCCTTGATCTGCGATTTTTGGATATCTTAAGCTAGCTATTAGCAAAACTTATAATACGTTACGTTACTACTCTTTTCTACCTCTTAACATTGTCCGATTTCAGTTTAGATTTTTTCAGTTTTTTTTTAAGTTCTAAAAAAGTAAAATTATAGTACTTTGAAATACTGAAAAAATCAAACATAACGTACGGGCATAGTAAACAATGTGTTAATTACATGAAAAAACATACTGAAATCTGACAATGTTAAGAAGTAGAAAAGAGTCATTTCTTTTAGTATGGACAAGTCTAAAAAAGTAAAATTATAGTACTTTGAAATACTGAAAAAATCAAACATAACGTACGGGCATAGTAAACAATGTGTTAATTACATGAAAAAAATACTGAAATCTGACAATGTTAAGAAGTAGAAAAGAGTTATTTCTTTTAGTATGGACAAGTACTACGAGTAGCTATGCAATCCTCTTAAGATCGTGTGTATTGAAGATGTACTGCCCATATTTCTCTAATTACAAAAGCAACTATTCTGAGAATAATAATTTCCATACCTTTCAGGACTGAAGGATAAGCCTGCGACACCAAAGTATCTATGTCAAATGGCAATGTCTTTCATGAAATCAACCTTTCATGGGATTAACGTGATATTTACGCGTTATCGATATCACAATAGATAACGCGTAAGTTACGTTAATCCCGTTTTATTATTACAAATTATATTGAGCGTGACTTTTTTGTTATTTTGTGCTTTTACCTTATTATTTCGAAAAAGCATTATGATTCTAACAAAACCAACCATGTCGGATGCTATATAGCCGGAGTCAACAATTTGAGTTAGGCCGACGACATGGTGCTACTGAGCGCGTCGATCTGTGGACTGAGGAACCTGCTCGCTACCTGAACGGAATACGCTCGTGATCATGGGCGCGAGGGCGGAGGCGCGAACTGACTGCTTTCACGCTACTATGCGTAAATGTGGTCCCTGGTGCGCAGGGTGCGGAGCAGCCCCAATGCTGTATTGGCCATGATTGCCAGTAGATTGGACTGTCCGTATATCCGGCATGGTTGCGGCAGGCATCTCGCACTTCCAATGCCGATTAGAAAATTGTAAATTGTATGTTGAAATTTGTATATATATAATATTATTAATATACTTTTTTTTGATGTACTTATGACTTGATTAATTTAATAACAATACTGACTTAGATATTTGCTAACATAAAATAATTTTTGACATTTTAGTTTTTGCTTTATATTTGTTTATGATTTTTATGTGCTTGATTTTATTTTAAACATATACACATTACTAACATAGTCACATTACTTGAAATAAACAATTAAGATTTTTTTATATACTGACATTGCTATCTCCGCTTCTTAGACGAAGTTTATGAATACGTAACTACTTTTTGTCTACGTATACCATATACATACATGTATCGTTATATAGCCCTGTGTTTTTTGATATTATGTTTTTACCATATAAGACACTTGAACATGTCTATTCTATAGATAGGTAACATTTTGATATTTTTATATCCCAAGTTTAGTGGGTAACCTTAAGTTAGTAGTATTAGGTGTACGTCTAGTACTAACTATGTACTACGCATGTGTACAGCGCTTGCATTATTTATATTTAATGTTATATTTGTATAATGATTTTATAATATCTATTAAGATATAACTATAACTTTTCCTGAAACACACAATACGTCTATGTATAGTTAAGGAAGCACATAGAATAAAGGACGTAAACTTATGGTTAGTTACGTTTTCTGAGTTGCATAGGTATTTATGATTGTGAGCTAAATGGTGCAAGTTGACAAAAAAATACGACTGTATTTAGACAAATTAGTAACAAATTATTTTAACGCCGCAGTGCAAGTAGGTACGGTACTTTGTCGATCTATAAATTCAATATATAATATCGATTAAAGGGTTTTTCAAGGATTCATATTGTCAAATATGACATTTATATAATAAAACCGATTCAGTGGCCCGAGCACGAACATTTGCTAAAGTGTAACGTTTACGTATCGTTCTGTATACAGTACAAACTATAATTTATGTAGAACAACTGTGGCACAGATAACTCATAGTTTGTACTATATACGTCAACGATACGATAACATTACACTTTTTCAAATGTTCTTGCTCGGGCCACAGTCGACGTCGAATTGTCGAATTTATCGATCGACAAAGTACCGTACTTGCACTGACGAATATAATTATATATAAAAGCGAAAGGTCATTCACTCATCACGAAATCTCAGAAACTAAAAGTGCTAGGAGTTTCAAATTTTGCATACGGGTTCTTTTTAGGACGTAGGTGCTCACTAAGACGGGATTTTATGAAATTCAACCCCTAAGGGTTTTTTTTGGGGTTGATAATTTGTATGAAACTTCGTTACTGCGAGTTCTAAAAGTTTAAAATTTTGCATGGGGGTTCTTTTTTGGACCTATGTACTCACTAAGACGGGATTTTGTGAAATTCGACCCCTAATTGAAATCTGACCCATTAAAATCTGTAATTAGGTACCGTATCCCGCGAGGCCACGCGAGCGAAGCCGCTGGCGGGTCAGGTAGTATAATTATATAACTGAAAACCAAATTTTGTCAAAAGTATGTTTGTGAATGTACGCCGTGCATGGTCAAGATGCGAATAGTAAACCTGACTAGCTAGGTGGTAGACCTCTTGTACAATATACCGTCTTGGTTGGGATCACCGCAGCGGAGGATACTCTGCTGACTACAAGTACTGTGCAAACACCCGTGTGTTAAAGTTTGGAGAGCACTATTTACTGTAGAAATTGATAATACTCCATAAATGTGAATCAAAATAATCAGCTTTGGGCGCCACTGCAACTGAAATGAGCATGTGTGGAGCTTTCTATCAGGTGCATGATATAACCATCTCATCCCTTGAGAGTAAAAAACAAATACATACATGTGTTATCTGCTTTCGCTATAAAATTAATTCAACAAGTATGGTTCTGAAGCAATACATATTTGAAGAAGGCTGGTTGGCGCATTAAGCTCTGTGCCGGTATGAGGGATGTGTACCTACAGCAAGGTGCACATTTCGCGTATGGCGCAGGAGTCGGGAGTCAACGTACTTCGGGACCGGTTCGATAATCGATCCCGAGCCGGGCGCGCCTTGGTCCCCCATCTAAAACTAACGGCTTCTTCTACCAGTCTTGACCATACGCCGCGGTTAATAAATAATAATAATAATAATAGCTAAGACTAGGATGGTTCTTCGCTGTACAAATAGTTTAACGTTTCATGCAACTACGACGTTTGCTGCTGTGCGATTCTCTAAGAGCAAACACCGTTGCATCTTTGACAACATCCGTTAAACAAATGACGAGATTACAATAAACGTTGGAAAAGCAACCTTATGTACAAGGGCGATATCTCATAAAGTGTTTGACATCGGTGAGCTCGTCGAAGAGCGCATCGACGAATTATTAGAGAATCGCACGGCTGTATGTTTCATAATTCGGTAACGGGAACTTTAAGTCAAGCTTTTCATTCTATTATGAATTGTTAGGGACATGGTACTAATACTAATAACTAAATAATTGAAATTGCAAATCGAACCTGTTGAATGGCCTACGATTCACAAATTTAAACATAAGATCGTTGGGAATAATATGGATGATTCATTGATTTAGTTCCCATTGGTGAACTACAAACATTACTATAAAAATATGTATAAATAAAACACACATAATTGTAAATTTGCTTTAAGATGAACGTCTATCGTAGTGGGTTTACGCGGAACCGTCTTCGTTTGAAGGCTTCTGTAACACTTAGAATATAATATGTCCGCTCAAAATAAGCTATTTCATGTAATTTTATTAAAGTATACACGTAAAGTATACCAGATGTGAAGCATTTCATAATCATATAAACGATTTCACGTAACTACAAACTGGCGCGTTTTAGTTTATGATTGCCGCTTTGCGTAATACCTTTCCCATTGAGGAACTGTTAACTAGGTAATTATGAGACCGTAATGGCAGTAAGTGTATAAGTAAGAGGGCTACCGGACAGTCCAAGTCGTAAGTTATGCTTCCATTTTCTTCAAAGCGATTGAAATGTCACTGAGAATTGAATAGTCGACACCATTCTGTGAACATGACAATAGTGCCATTGTTTCTCATTGCATGTTATGATTATCCATTTGTCGCACCAATTTATATACTCAGGGATGCAAATACAATATCGCATCAAATGGTAAAACGTAACATCTGTTTTACTGTACCAGCTAAGTAATTACTAAAACTTAGTAAATGATTCTGCCTTCTTACTCAGGTACTCAACAAGTTCTCAACAGATAGGTATGTAGTAACTGGAAGAGTTGACCGTTGGCCCACAAATACAAATGGAAAAATACATAAACAATAATATATTTTCCATAATTGTTGAAATGATTTACTAACTCCGCCATGTAGGGACTGAAGAGATTTATAATACTACACGGCGCATAAAATATACGAGACGATTGAATCAAAAAGTTAATTTATTGCCATTAATAGTTTCATCCATTTATGATCATGACATTACAGTTATCGCGTTGAAATTTGTCGTCTGTGGCTATCAATTGAAGCATGTTGCCAATAAACAGGACTGAAGCATAACAGATTGAAATCGTCGACGACGTGCAACGTTTTGGCACCGAATAATGATCTAATATTAGAAAAGTATGTAGCAAAATAAAAATTGCGCAGTCAAAGTAACAATTTAGTGGCGTGATAAATCGGCGACAAGCAGCTCTCACTAAACGGTCGTTGATTCCGTCACATGTGCCCGATCCGTGCACAATAGCGGCGGCGACCGCAACGACGGCGACGACGCAGACACTCGGAATAAATAACACTCTTCATAATGAAACATTCACCAATTCCACAGTCTCCACACATAAATACAGACGCAAATAACGTGCACTAATAGTTGGCCGCTACGCCATAAACCTATGTCTGTTCCAAATCGGTCAGTGGCACTGCAAATGGTCTGATATTACATCTAATTCAAATGTGTTGACGTTTTTCTCGATCGTTGGTTATGATACGTGTACATTTGTTTTATTGGTCCGGTTGCATGAGTGCCAATGCGATTAGAGTTTAACTTTACCAACCACAATTATATGATGTACTAGGTATTAAAAACATTCACTTCATCTCACCAAGTTCATCGTTTTTACATAAATACAAACGCTATAGGTAGATCATAATGTTTGTTAAATCGGGCAGTGGTATTGGAACAGGGTAACGTTAAATGCACGGAATTACATCTAAATAACCAGTGTTATATTCCTAGACACATACATAGTGGACTTGAATTTTGTACTTCTATTCTATACCATTTCTTTTGCTTTTCTAAAGGCAATTATGTTCCTATTCTTTAATAATGTCTAATTGAGCGAAATGATTTGATTGCAGCGACCGAGAAAGGATGTTAAATTAAAATGCAAGCTATGTATGCGAGTATGTAAGAATGTCAACATGCAATGATTCCCAACCAGGCACGTCACACGTCATTAACGCATTACCGAACACAATGCGACGCAATGTCTGCAGAACGCAGCACATCGAAGTAGTGGTGGAGGTCAAGCGTCGACTTATTTAAACAGGATATGATGAGTGGCGACCTCATCATCGTAATCCGATACGTTAGCAAGGAAATAATTTTCTTTAACGATCATCACCTTGGGCCGCTGTCAAAATGATGTAGTAGTGTGACATGATGAGCTCAGGAAGAACATATTTTTGATGAGTACGAACATTAGCGTTTCATGTAGTTCATATTGTTGTATGCAAAGCCGGTGTCACGTTTCGTAAAATCCCGATATAATAAATAATACATGTAGGAAGTGTATGAGGGCCACGAGTTATCGAATTTACAACAAGCGGTTTCTAGAGGCATAAATCGTGATTGGATTATATCGGACGTGTTGTTCGGCTCCGAGACGTAAATCTCCGAGGCGGCCGACGGTGGTACAGCAGTGGTTGCAACGCTGCGTTCCGCTTCGCAACATGGAAAGCGTTTCTGACCAAGATCGACGCAACAGAGCCAGATAAATCTCGTATATACAATATTCGCTACTTTCAGCCGGGAACCGAGTGTAATTAGATATTCTATTACATTTACTAACTTTGATGCTATATACATGCTCGCAAAAAACGAGCTAGCTCTCAAGCAATTGGAGAAAGTAAAAAATATTTTAATTAAAATGTCTCTCGCATTACGTCTAGTGGTAGGTACGATGCTTATTAGCGAGACACGAAGAAAATTCCATCCAATAATCAACTTAACGAGATTGATCTAGGACAGCTTCGTCTATAATTGTACAATAATCGCTTTACAAAAATTTAATACAATTAGCTTTGCAAAAAGCTCCGCGTGGGTCGCAGCTGCACCTACTTACTGCACTTCTAGTTTTACTGTGTCAAGAACAACGCCTGTCGCCCCCACCCCGCTCGTCGTCCCACCATTTGTCATCTGAACACGACAAAACCGAGTCTTGCGGCAATTGGTACGCAATCACACTTGCGCTCTAAGATGTTGCCTTTTTCACAAAATAGCAATACGGTTTAGATGCTTCCTTATTGGGCAACTGTCCCACAAAACAACCACGCACGACACCAGCTATACGTAAGAAGGTAGCAAAGCCAAACCAGCACAGGTCAACAAGCTAAATTGCATTTGTTCTACTGATTTCTAACTGTCAAACAATGTGTAAATAAACGATTACCTACAATCTTAATTAGATGCACAACTGCTCTGCTCAACAAAAAAATGCAATCCAATTTATGAGTATGACGTGCGTCCCGTTTGTCAGAACCGAAATCACGTATCGCTTGCTCACAGATAAAATAAAGATAACCATTTTAGTAAACGACCTTTCAGAGGTCCTTGGCATACAATTGTTGCAAGACAAAAATAAAAATATATCGACATGTTCATATACCTACGTCGACATTACAGTACATATATAAATATTCCGTACTTATACAAAACAACGACGCGACGTAGGCATGCCAATACTTTCAATAACGTACCAAAACTTATGTACCTACCAACCCACTATACTTGAAACTCCAATTTGTAGTAAATTACAGTCTATATGAGCCGCTGTATCTTTACTTCAGTTGGTCGCGAGCTAAACAATTTATTTACACGAGAAGTTTAGGTGCAAATTGCAGGCACTGCACTGCAGCAATTACTAGTACAGTCGCCAGCCCTTTGTGCGTAATATCAATTTATGGCCCTCAGTGTCGAATCCATTGCATTATAAATGCGTTTAAGCTTTGTGAAGCAGAACACTTGGGTGAATAGAGTTCAGCGGCCTCATGAGTTAATATATTTTTGCGATGGTGTTTTTAAGACAATAACATAAATCACTAGGCGCTACCCAACTGAGTGTTGCCTATAAATACAAATAAATAGCATACGGTTCACTTTCGTCACACAAATGATGTCTGTCGGAAGTTGAAACTAGCAGTGATTAGCCCACACTAAGTACACTAGATGTTTGAGTTTAGGAAATAAGAAACAGAATATAGAGCGACGGTAGAATGGCATAAAAACTAAATTACAGAGTTGATGCTCATTATTCAAAACTACTGAGAAAGAAGACGATACGTACCCAATTCCCACGTTTTACAAGTGTTCGGTTAACTTATGATACGACTGAAATCCTGCCATTAAATGGACAATGAAAGAAGAAGAACGAGATAGGTAAGAGTGTATAAGTGTATACTGGTCTATAATACCTACGCCTACAGATGAATAAGGCACTCGCGGCCGCCGGCCGGGGAATGCAATAACGAAACTGGATTCCAGACCAGACCACTGTTGACGACAGTTCAAGCAAACTCTGTACTAGTGAATTTTACATACCCGGCCTTCGTTCGGTGGAAACAAACGGTCTGCATATAAAAGATACATAGGTTTATTAAGGTTGTCGTTATGCTTTGAACATGTCTAATATATTGGTTTGATATAGTTCACCAAAAAAACTTGTACCGAAATTATTTTTTTCATTCTATAATGAAGTCTTTAAAAACAACTACCAATTTTAACAGTTATGAGAATTTATTTGAAACAGTTAAGAACCTGTGATGACTATGAATTATATTCTAATTACTAATGATTGTGCCAAATAAGCGACCTACTCCGTAACTGTAAGTATAACAATAAAACAATTAAAACAGTTTTAACTGCTCATTCTTGATAATGTTTTTCAACCAAAGAAGAACAAATGACTCAGTATAACGGATTTTAATATAAAACAATGAAATGAAAATATTTATTCACAGCCTTGAGTGAATAACGCGCGGCTCTTCAGAAAGTAAAACTTGGTTAATAGGGTAAAACAATAACCATTATGCGATACGAATGTCAATGTAAGCGTTGATGTATGAAAAAAGTCAAGTGCGTTCCCACGAAACCAAACACGTCGAAGGCCGTCTCTTTAACGAGACATGAGTGACGGCATAAACATAGTTTGTATTGCCAATTTGTATCTGAGCCACCTATTTAATCATACTAATTATTGATTGGCACTTCTTGACAGCAAAGCAAAAACTAGCCGCACCGGTTGCCGCTAAAAACGTCTACACGCGCCTCGTCGAGACGTTACAATATTTTTTAAGGGTTTTTAAGTATTGTGAAATTACATAATTAATTTTATCTCTGTACAGATGGCTGTCTACGTAGATTAATTTTTATATTCCCTTTCATAGTTGCGTTTTGCCATCGCTGCCGTCCGAATTTCTAAAACCAAAAGCGACGAGAATAATGTATTTATAATAACCGACTGAGCTTGAAAGTTTCCGATAGATTACGCTTGAGAGAATATCAGTTGAAGATGTAAAAATAATCTGGTGGCACGAAATAAGGGAAGGGCCTTCTTGATTACTTTGTGGCCGATGTATATAGCTTTAAATGCTGACTGGGTTTCTTATACTGACTTCTTCATTACCTGTCTATTCATATATAATCTACCCATAAGTCCTTAAGGCGGGGGGTCCCATAGCAAATGCTGCGCAGGCCCTAATGTTTAGAAGCTATCATCGTGTAATTTCAAGAACATTAAACAGGAATATTTTCTCTACATAGGTATTGCAAGTTAAAAAATATGATTTATGCTATTTATTACGAGTATCTTACAAAAAAACAGTTCCTAATAAACTACTGAAATTGGGGAAAAAAACATCCGATTCTTGCATCTCCACATGAACTACAACTTGTATAACGTTAAAAATGTATTTATTAAACGTTTAATTTTTTTTAATAGACCTATTTTTTATATGTTTTAACAAATGATTAAAAAATTGATGAGAAAGTTCGGCAGAGGGCCGTGCGCATGGGTCACGGGGCAGTCGGCAGACGCATCTCCAACCCCCGCTAGAGACTGTCCACTACCGCCCAGAACGAGATTACAAAGGTCATGTGCTCTGGGATGCGCCTTAATGAAAAATATTTTTTCTGCCGAAATAGCAAATTAACGGCCTCGTTTTGTCTAAAGTATTGTAAACTCATAATCAGCCCATTATGTTCCCACTGCTGAGACTCGAGCCTTCCTCTCAGAGAGAGGAGTTGGGCCATAATCCACCATGCGGGCCCAGTGCGGCTTGGTGGATAGGCTAGTGACCCACCCATGTCGAAGTTTCCAGGCCGCCGAATGCCTCCGACATAGCCTGAAGACTGTTGTCTTAATACAACAATCGGGACCGACAGATTAACGTGCTTTCCGAAGTACTAAAGCGCTCAGTTGAATAATGCCACTAACGATCACCCATCCAAGTAATGACCGCAGCAAGTGTTTCTTAACTTGTTGATCGGTTAAGATCGTCAAGTCAAGCTCCACTGTGAGCGCTTCCATTGTAAACTGGGCCACCGTCAAGTGCTTTATAATATAATAACGTTTAACTATATATATTTTTAGTATTATGTATACACATATATAGTGTAATACTAAAAGTATTACAATAATATCCTTAATATCGTAGATGACATAAAGCAACTGGAACATTTTTCTTTCCTAAATGTTATGGTTCCTAATCTTATGCTCAATCTCGGACATTCATTAAACGCACTATGTTCTTGATTCGAGTTGTATACGAATCGTCAAATTGTAATGAATTATAGCTTACATTTATTAATGACGTCATTAGTAATCAATAAAACCACCATGGTTGAATAGTTTTGTCGTCCCCTATTTATTTCCCTATTATTAAGCCATTTCAAGACGATATCACCTTCCAAGCGAGGTGTTCTTAACGTCCCCGTGGCCTAATCCGCGGAATACCGTTGGGTAGTCCGCAACCGTCCACCGTTAGTTTAGCCATCATATACATTTATGTACTAAAAGTGGATGTTTCACAGTAAGATATATGGGAGGTTCAAGATTTAACTTTAGAAACGGGATATTTACTATGTATTGGATTTATTTTGAGCTCTCGATATTTCGACAAAGTTGCATGCGGCATGATCCTGAGTAAACTGAAATAAATATCTCGTTTGTAATGTGACCATGTTAGTTCAAATTGTATATCCCCATATAGGTTCTTCGTCGACAGTAAAATGTTTGACCTACCAGGGGTTTTTTGCCATCTTGTAGTCACTAAGACCGTTATACTCGTAGTTTCGCCATCCCCGTTTGTAAGTATGTCAGAGCCATTTTATTCAGAAATTTGTGTGTTTCACACGCCTGATTATGCGAATGAGTATTGAAATGCCGTAGGTTTTAAATAATTTGGCATGCTGAACTGTCTTTTTGACTAATCCCACAGCATTGTGGTAGTCTGCCGGCCCACCAACCCACAAAATTTAAAATCTATCGCTAGCCAGCACACCTATGTGCTGTGTTCAGGCAGCTTTCCTTGTGTCAGTCATTATTCTAGGTCTTAGGTGCCTTAACTCATCCGCATCAGGACAAAAAATAACAATGGATTTATGAATGAACCTTACCTCTGAAAGAGGGTTGCTGATCCCAACAGATTAAACCGTATCACCGTTCACTATCAATTATATAAAAAGTTAGGAAAAAGCATATTCACGCGGTTAACCCTTAACTCAAAGAACGCAATAATGCCCCATAAAGCTCCTCGTCCAATATATTCTTACTGTTTTGATACATATTTCTTTCAAAGCCTAATTCTTTTTTTAACATGAGCAAAGAGAGCGAAAGATTTACACTCACGGGACTCCAATTTATATATTTATTACAACATACGTGCCTGTAAGCACAGCTCTTTTATAGCAGTTTTATATACACTAAAGTCGTGTTTTAGTTGAATACAAGCATTTATGTAATGTTGGAGTATGAGTACATATAGTATTATTATAACGATGATAAAAATTGTTAAACTTGAACAAACTTTGCTGAAAACAAACCTATCTTCAAACCGTAATGGACATCAACATGTTTAGTTTTTATGATCGTATCAATAATTTCGCATATTCGTTCTATTCGCCATAAATTAGTCCATATTCCTACCTACATAACTAGACTTTCACTAGTAAACTCGATTAAATACAAATTATGCCTAGAAGCAATATCGTAAGGAAACCTGAGTAATCGGGTGGTAGGCTTCTTGTGCAAGGGACCGTTTTGGATAGTACCAGATATTCTGCCGGGAAACTAGCGCGCTATAGTGCGCTAACATAACTATGTTAGGGTGTGCGGTTAGGACACAGTAGCAAGTGAAATTACTGGGCGATAGAAATTCAAAAATTAATGTCTCGGAACGACGAACGATGTACAGCCAGTTGCCATGCAAAGCCAGTTCTAAGCTCCATCGGCAACCATGAGATGCACGACTTGTTGCAGAAATACTAAAAGGTACGATTCACTGATCCCAGGAAATGAAATCAACAACGAGCCATAGCAATATGCGCAGTGAACGCATGCGTCGTTCAGCAATTCAGCAATGTACATGTCGAGAAGATGTCCGGTAATAAAACTAATAATTACAGTTCGGTGAACGGACGCATTAGTAATTCACTTAATAACGGTAATTTCAGTTCCTTTCTAGCATACCTTAAATAAAGAACGGTGAGCAAAGTCAAGAATAACTATTGTATTTTTGCGAACCGCGGACGTGTGTTCTACTCTATAAAACAAGTTTTTATGTATGAGAAATAGTCGGAACACATAATATTTAGTTGCAGGTTTTCAATCTTGAGAATATTAGCTATAGCTAACCAAGCGACGTTAGAATGTATCCTATAGCCATGGTTTATAAACCCATGCTTCATCCGCTAAAGGTTCTACACGTGAATACATGATGGGTGAGGCGTGAACGTCATCCTGCATAGCTGAAGCAGCTGGTTAGCTATGAACGTGAATGCGCTCTTCGCTTGTAGCGTGCAATTTAAATTTTAATCCTTTTTGTAGCTACGGGGTTAATTCAACTTACAATGTTCTAAAGTACGACGTACTTACAATGTGATTCACGAGAATATTCTTTACGTTATCTAGTAACCAAGTTTAACACTAATGCAGCCGCTGAGGCTATAACCGTCTAAAATACAACAAATGACGTTTCTCCGATGATTACAAGGGATCAATAATATCTTATTATCTGATTAAGTTTTGTGTACGTTTTATAAGATTTTTAATGAACATTTGATTGCAACTGAGATACGTAATGGCCCCCCGCGCATGTTGATGACACACCTACGCCTGTGCACCGTTACGAATATTTTACGGTTAATACAACATTATTATATGTTAAAACTCAGAAATCTAGGGAAATTAAACAAAATCAATTACAAATAATGCAGTATTTCCCCACTATCCCCCTTGTTATATTCAGAACCGTGCAAATTACGAGTTACAGTGTTAAATCGTAACTATTCAGTACTTTCTAATTGGAATACTTATTATCTTGGTTATTTACCTATTGTTAAAATATATTTCAGTTGTTCCTCGATTAAATATTAGTAAATTTATATAAAGATTTATTTATTTGTCATGGATATTCATAACTGCATCTTTTGTTGTTCCTATGTCCATTTGAAATATTTTGTTTGAGTATAAGTATTTTAATTTTACACTGAAGTTCTTTCATAATTCTCAACTTTTTATTAATTCATTGATCTAACAAACTAAATTGATTAACCTTGCTATGAATCAAGTTTTTATAATGGGGATCCATACGCAAAGCTCAACGCAGAGGGCGCCAGCGGCGAGATGGCCACTGTAATGTTAGTGTCGCTTTGTTTTTTCAGGAAAAAAATATTTTTTTTTGTTTTGAAACCGATCAACCATCGTTACTTTCAAGACGTATGCTACCTGGAAGCTTATAAAATTGAAAGGTGAACTTAAATATCGAGGAGGAAAGATGACTGGAAAGAAAGCAGATCTTGTTGAGAGGTACCCACTATCTAATTAATTATTTACTTTTAATCCTTTATATACCGTGATAATTAAAACAAAAGCTGTATGAATGAAATGGACGTAAATGTACGTCTCTGGTACGCAAACGGTTAACAGTGTTCTGTTTTAGATTAGAGTGTTATTTAGTTGTAATTTAATTATTATTATTTGACTCAACATAAATTAACCACTCTTTTATAGTGGATCTTTGGAAAATAAATGTACACCGTTATTATTACATCCTGGTACAGCACACAAAGGCATATTTGGAGAAAATTATTGTTTACTGCATGTAAGGTTACAAAATGAATGGAACTGACAGGTTTCAATGGCCATCCCGACGATGCGCCATCTGGCGTGATAAATTGGCAGTGAAGATCCCCATTGTGATATGAAACACAAAACAATATGAGAACTCGTGTTGATTTCGGTGCAGCGCCATCTAGGCGATACTCACATACCTACCTTGTAGAGGTTGCGCTAAATTTTCCAACTGCGTAGTTGCGGTTCATGAGTCACGTTCTATTCAACTGAAACCACAGGCTTCCGCTAGATGGCGCTTAATTTTTGCTTATTGCGTACTTTATGGTATTATTTAACGAGTTGTATACTAGTATACTGATTAAGTAGCTATGCATACAGATACATATGAATGAAAACCAGCCCAAATTAATCAGGGGTTGTGAACAGTGCTCTTTTGCCGCATAATTTAGAATAGGCCCACTTGGTATACAGTTAAATTAATAAAGCTCACCTTTCACGTTCTCTGGACCTGCTTCTCTTCCTGTAGGAACCCTCCGCGGAGCCGTCATCGAGCCTCCGCCGTTTGGCATCGTAAGAGCGCGATCTGGACCGCGAGTGCGACGCATAGTGCTTCCTGCGAGTCCGCGGCATCTGAAATAAGACACATTCATTCACATAATGTACATACTCATACAGCATGTTACAACACTAAACGACATCCAACTCTCAGTTGAAAAGCAGGAATGTTAGCATTTTATCATTGTGAAAGTCTACAACTGCCCAAGAAACTTGCAGTGCAATCCAGATCTTTAACATTTATAAGTCTGGGCTGCACTGATCACCCCGAGACATAGCTGTTTAGTCCTGTGTCCATTAATTACACGAAGTACAGTGCCCTTCAACTACCATTATTATACATAATACATACAGACAAAAGTAAATTTTTTAAACAAGTTATTATAAAAACTGGTTTAATAAACAAGGTATTATTATAAAAGCTTTTAGGTGAGGCACAATATATTTTAGATAATGTAAATGAATTCCATAATCCACTTGACAGGATATATGGAAAAAAAATACAAACACTATCTGATAATGTTTCTATTAATTGACTCATTTTGGTAGGACAGTTGTTTGGTGATTGGCAACAACAAAACTAGTCAAGCTTAATGGAAACTAGAGAAAAGCTGCAGAAAGTAGGGCAAATAGCTTTCCCCTGGCAACATTGCTGCTTGAAACAATGGAAAGCTTTGTATACCATAAGGCCATTATTGTACACTGCAGAAGCATCTGTGGAGATGTTAATCAATATAGAAATTAACAACTTTGTAGATTCTGTTTCATGTGGGTAAATGTTTCTCTTTTAATTATCTACACTACACAACAGACATCTTTTCAAGAAATTAGTGCTACATATACCTCAATAAAACATGTACAAACTTTAAAAATAACAATTATTCTGTTAATAAAAGAAATGAATTATTTGTCATTTGTATGGCATGGGTATGTGTCTACTTGAGAACCCTTCAGTATTCATTGTTCAACTTTAGAAATAAGCAGCCTTACTTATCCCTTCAAGAGTCGTTATATTATAACAATGAAATTTCTATTGTGTCTGGCCGCATGATGACCAATGACCTTTGATGGATTATAAACATTACTTAAACTTAAATAATATTTATTATTTAGTACCACATAGAACAATTTTGCCGTGCACACTACTGAGTTATATCATTTGAAGTTAAGCATTGTTATAAGGCTTATGTTAGGCAGCTTATTTCAAGTTGGACTGTTGTAAAAATATTATTTTAACAACCGTTACTGTAAAATAGAATTTATAATAAACACTATATTATTCATTTGAATCAGGTACATTTAAATGGATTTAATCATCAAAATGTAATTACATAGTGCACCAACTAAAAACAACATTCAATAAAAAATACTATGATGTTTAGTTAGAGTAAGACATGTTTATATGATGTTATGGTAGGGAATAGAATGCATCAAAATGTAAATGTGATGAATTAAAATACAAAGGTCTTGTTAATGTAAAAACATTCTCATAAACATGTTATGATATTGAAATATGGTAATGTGTATGTACATGTCTATAGTGTAGAAGCCATTCCATTGAAAAACCATGCTGATGATTGACAGTCAAAACCTATTTACTAGATAGGTACTTGCAACAACAAAATTACAATATAACACTGGGTTTTAACTATAAAACAACTGGTTTTGATTAAGTTTTTTATATTTTTGTCAGGAGTGGATAATGTCAAAAAAGTGAAGATAAATCAAAACGATTTGTTTCTAGTTAAATAGAATCAAATGTATAATGGATATAATTGAAGTGTGACAAATGCTTAAACCAAAATAAGGATCTGATAAAGTTTTGTTAAGTGAATTTCATCTCCACTTTTTAAAGTTAAACAAAGATTAAAAATTATGCAGGAGTAAATAAATGAGTTAATAGTTGTTTTGACAGTCATACTATATTTATAAGGAAAGTACTAGTGAGTACCTCCACTTACCATAAAAATTACCAAATGAAAGAACTCGTATCCAAGAGGTTAACGCTGAAAAACATAAACTTTTTAGACCATCTGCATTTGGTCAATGGTGCTTTGACTACAAATATTATAGATGATGAACTAAAAATAGTGTGTGAAAAATAAACATGTTATCTAAACCATGCTTATGGGAATTATTATTAACATACTCCTGGGATGTTTCACATGACCAGTCTGTTCTCGGCATCACATTTCTCATACTTTTGAGATTTGAAATTACACTGGTGAATGATTTTAAAAATTTTGCATTTCTTTAACATGTCAGAATGAATGTGTTCCTGCACCTAATCTCTGTAAACACTTAACACTTAGCTTCACACATTGATTTATTTGATAATTATTGAAATAAGCAAGTCATTGTAACTGATAAACTAAGTATTATGTTTGCTGAAAAACTGACAGAAAACTCCCTTACTTTCCAATTGAGTGAGTAAAGGTGTATAAAGATCTACATTTCACCAGTTATGTACCTAATATGTTATGGTATCACATCTGAGGGGTGAGCATATTACTATGTTTTATGTTATCAAAATTTTAAGACTTATCCAGAACATTCTAATTCTTAAGCATGGAACTGACATGGCATTAATGGCCACAAAAAGGTAATACTTGTATATTTTTCGGTCTTCGAAGATATATATGTTTAGTTTATCTTAAAACCTTTCGAATAATTAATTACTCCAAAATTTATATGAGTTGTTAAAACATGTAAAATAATAATCTTCACATTAAATTATCCCCATAGCAGATTTTTTTCTGTGTGAGATGTATTGTCTCACAGACTATGTACCTATGCCAGTTACATAACTAAAATGAGGGAGGGAGTTTGGAGTTAACTACAGAGATATTGAAAGTATTGTAGGTACATACTTGGGTTTTCCTATTTTGTGCAGTATCATATTTATTCCCTGATGATGTTATAAATACATGCCCTATACAGTACAGATGACACACCAATCTAGATTACTATTATATGAAGATTTATAGCCATGCATATCCTTGCCGCAAGACAATTAAGGCTTTTTTTATATGATAATTTTATGTTTAGTGGGTATTACAGTGTGGAGCTCATTGTTGTGTACCAATTTACAGATACAGGTCATATGCAAGAGTAATAAGGATAAAAATATATAACATAGAGCTAATGGAACTATATATGCATGATGAATTTAGAGAATTTAATAATTTTGGTATATTTGGCAGTTGTTTATGTGTCTCTAACTAGGACAAATGTAGCTACTTTATTTTGTAGATGTAAATGTAACATTCAACATTGGTACATGGAACATTCATTTTAAAGCAGTTTCTGAGAATTTTACTAGAAACATTCAGAAGTTTACTAGGTATATCTTGAAACTAACCCTATAGGAGCTATGTTTGAGACATAACTAAAGAACGTACACACGCCAAAACAATGTAACTTGTACGTGTACGTTTACTACCTATGTAGGTAGTTTACTAATATTTCCAGGTAGGTCTACGTCGAGAGACCTTCAGTATTTATGAAGGTACGAATGTACGTATTTCCTAAATGCAGGCCGTGAAATATATCGGAGCGTACGTAACTACGAACTACGGTTACCAATAACAAAACTAGAGTGATATCGAAATGCACTGCTTCATCTTTCAAGGCATTCTAGTCTGTTTCATCAGAACTAATATGTGGGCCATATTTTAATGTCAGGCGATATTTACATAAAATCTGACGCCATGTTGGTTTCACTGCGAAAAACGACTCCATTGGAGTCCTATGAAATTTGAAAGTAAAACAACTTACTTACCCTCAATTCACGTAAGTATTTCAATTTACACCAAAGCAGTTGAGTAAAGTTGGTAAGACAATTCCAAGTTCGCGATGCAGAGCCCTGAAAAATGCTGCTTCGCAGGAAAGGCCCAAACATCGATCCGAATACACGAAACGAAGCAAGCTGCTTTGCTTGCTTGATTGATTCAGTTTGCTTGATATTGATAAGCTTGATTGCTTTGCTTGATGCTTGCTGCTTCCGTGAATCTGATTACAGATTAGTTCAACCACGGAGAAATTAAACGCACAGATTATGCTCACATGTTATTATATTAGAATCAATATAAATATGATGAATGAAAAATAATATACAAAAAACAATTACTCGAATGCATTACCAGAATATATCTAAAATAGTAATACTTGAGTCAAAAAGAAAATACCACATTTTGTAAAACAGCATAAAAGAAAAACATCTCGTAAAGAACGGATCAGACCCAATAGTCTGATTTAATCTATAATCAGGCTATGGAATCTTCATAGAAAATATACAACGCTATGATTTTGACAGCTCGACACACTAGAATTCGTAGTATCCTTTCTGTGCTAGAAACTCTCGGCGATAGAGTCCGCATGTCATTCGTCTTTGTTGTTCAGCCGACTTTAGTCGAGTTTTTCCGACCCCATCGGAAGGTGTCATATTGTCCAACTTATAGGTAGATCTACCTATTTTAGCTTGCGTGGTAGACCACGTCATATTGAAAATGATGTTGACATTCAAATTCAAATTCAAATTCAAATTCAAAAATTATTTATTCAGTTTAGGCATCATAGACACTCTTATGAACGTCAAAATTTTTAAATGATTCTACCGCTGTCTTCGGAAAAGAACCACCGCCGAGAAGAAGCAGCAAGAAACTCGTGGGCCATTATTTTTTCAAGTCTTTGTACATTGAGGTTACATATGAGTAGTATTAAAATAACAAATTTATTCAATAGTTGGCTATTAGGCAGAAGTGGAAAGCTTCCAGGCATCTTTGTCTTCTAAGTAGTGACTCAATTTATAATAGGCTTTTTTCATTAGTATATTTTTGACACGTAACTTGAATTTCCCTTCAGTGAGCTCAGTAATGTCTTTCGGGATTTTATAATAGAAACGTACACAATTGCCTAAGAAGGACTTATTTTTAGTTTTCGTGAGTCTAAATTTAGATACAGCTATCCTATCCTTATTTCTAGTATTAATATTATGCATATCACTATTTATTCTAAACTTCTTTATATTTTTACGAACATACATTATATTTTCTAGGATATACAAAGATGGAAGAGTTAATATATTAATTTCTTTGAACATTTGTCTTAAGGATTCGCGGGGACCCATTTCGTAGATGGCTCGAACTGCCCGCTTTTGCAATATAAAAACTGTCTCTATGTCCGCCGCTGACCCCCACAGCAGGATACCATATAACATTATGCTGTGGAAGTAAGCAAAGTAGACCAGTCGAGCAGTAGCTATATCTGTCAATTGCCTAATTTTATGAACCGCATATGCAGCTGAGCTCAGTCTTCCAGATAATGCATCAATATGAGGACCCCATTGTAATTTAGAGTCTATGCTAATACCTAGAAAGACTATTGCCTTGTCAATTTTCAATTTATTTCCGTCGAGTAATACGTTTGGCTCTATATGTCTTACATTAGGCATGGACAATTTTAAACATTTCGTTTTCTTTGCGTTGAGAAGCAGGTTGTTTGCGGCGAACCAATTTGAAACAATAGTTAACGCGTTGTTGACTTGAACTAGTTCTCTATCTTTCCTATCTACTTTAAAAATCAGAGAAGTATCATCCGCAAAAAGAACTATGTCAGCAAGGCCCTCAACCATATGTGGTAAGTCGTTGATATATGCTAAGAATAAGAATGGACCCAAGATCGACCCCTGTGGAACCCCCATTCTGACCAAAGATCCAGAAGATGTCACGCCATTAATGCCAACTTTTTGCTGCCTATCAGATAAGTATGATTCTACAAGATTCAGAGCAGCTCCACGAATTCCATAGTGGTGTAGCTTATAAATTAGAGTGCGGTGCTCTACACAGTCCAAAGCTTTGGAGAGATCACAAAATACGCCAATGGCATCCTGTGAGCTCTCCCAAGCCTCCAGCACATGCTTGACTAACTGGACTCCTGCATCTGTTGTTGATCTGCTTTTCGTGAAACCGAACTGATTTTCGTGTAAAATCCTATGTTCATTAAAATGAGACAAGAGTTGTTGAAGCATTATCTTTTCGAATATTTTGCTCAAAGCCGGAAGCACAGAGACCGGTCTATAATTTGAGGGGTCGGCCTTACTACCTGATTTAAAAATAGGGGTGATTTTACTCATTTTCATTAGGTCAGGAAATGTACCTCTATCAATACATAAATTAAATATGATCATCAAATGTATATAGTGCTATAACTTCTATTATTGACTCTAGCATTTTTACGGATAATCCCCATAAATCCTCTGTTGCTTTAACGTTTAAACTTTTAAATGTTTTTATTATTTCAAAAGTAGATATATGTCGGAACCTAAACTCAGGAATTTGGAGCGGGAAATTGTCTTTCAGAAAGCCCACTGCAACACAAGGGCAAGAATCAAGAGTATTGGTGACTTCTAGTGGTATGTTAGAAAAGAAATTTTCAAATGAATTCGCAACATGACTTGGGTCTGAAACTTTTTGGTTATCTATTTCTAGCACATATTCTGAATTAAAAGATTTACTTTTGCCGGTCTCTGTATTAATAGTTTTCCAAACTGTTTTAATTTTGTCATTAGATTTTCGAATTTTATCCCTTATAAACAAAGCTTTTGCGCGTTTGCATACTGACTTAAAAACTTTTGAGTAATTTCTTACATAATCATGAAAATCTTTACTAGAAGTTAAAGATTTTTTGTGATATAACTCAAATATTATGTCTCTACTTTTTCGAATACCTCTAGTTGACCAGTCACCAAATTGTAACCTACCGTTGAGCTGCAGTTTTTTCTTCGGACAGATTTCATTAAATTCTGTACTTACTAATGAAAATAATGTACTATAAATGTCATGTGGATCTTCAGAAGTGAATTCCACCAGACTAAGTTTCAACTCTATATTTTGTTTAAGCTTTTCTAGTTTACCTTTTGTTAGCGGCCTATGTTCGATAATGGTATTTTTCTTAGTTCTCCCGATTTCGAATTTGATAGCGAGGCCATTGTGGTCTGATCTAACTCCCACCATTACTGATTTTTCTGTAGTCTTACAGTTTGAAAAAATATTATCAATGCAGGTGGATGAAGAGTCGGTTACTCTAGTTGGCTCACTGAACAAAAAATTCATATTAAAAGATTTAAACAAAGAGATAAGATTAGTTTTATCAGTTGAATCTACCAAAATATCAATATTGAAGTCACCGCATACAATGATTGATTTATTGCTTTTAGTTAATCTCTTGAGTACACATTCCATTATGGACATAAAATTACAGAAATTAGATGCTGGTGGCCGATATACACACAATAATATATGACTTTCCAGTTCTGCACAAGCAATTTCGCAAACACGTTCAACAGAAAGACCTACTATGTCAGACCGTTCCTTAAATTTTATATTTCTTTTACAAAGAATAATACACCCTCCCCCTTCAGCAGATATTCTGTTGAACGCACTGGCTACCTCAAAATGTGTAACATTAAATAACATTTTATCTGGTTTTAGCCACGTTTCTGTAAAGCCTAATACATCAAATCTATGTTTATCTAATAAAAGTTCAATGTCTAATATTTTGCCAGAGAAGCGGTTAATATTTTGATAAAATAGCGATAAGATGTCAGCACACTTCTCTGTTGTCTTGTTTAAAAGTTTAAACAATTAATAGCTACATTATTACTATTATTAGTACATGTACTAAAAACTACAACATTGTCACTACTCTTCGTTATATTTCCTATAACTGCCTCAATATTGAAAGCTACCAAAGTAGCAATTAGCTGTCTGGATTTTTTAGGACAGTACATGCTGTCCCATGTCAACTTAAAATTACAAATAAACTTATTGCAGTCAAAAAATAAAAGTTTGTCACTATGACGACATGTCAAGTTATACATTAATGTGTTGAGTGAGTGTATGTGCAAGTTCTCTTTTTCAGACAATAAATCTGAATAAGGGAAGGCACATAACATTATTTTACATGCCTTAAGTTCTAACAAAGTGGTTATTCTAGTAATAACCTCTTTTCTATCAATACCTAAACTATGACCTAAGAAGACAACAACTATTGATTTATTATCTATTTTTGAGTTTAATATTGTTTTTTCTATCTGAGCATAGGTTGCTCCCGGCATACAATAGTTCTCCACAGCACACTGCACTGAGTTACTTAATAATGAACCAAAGCCTACACCTATTTTGTCTGAAAATACCATGATTTTATGCGGTTGAACTGGATTAGAGCTGACATACTGCTCTCCGCCTGGGACCGTGTCTGTGATCAATGTTGGTCTGTTTTGATTTGACAGAGATGTTGAGAGTGCGCTAGTACAGTCTGGTTGTGGTTGAATGTGGCAGCTCGAGTGACTATTCTCAAGAGCCTCCACACACTCCACGTTCAAAGCCACCAGGTCCGTTAGTTCAATTGCAGTCTTGTAATGCTCACTTAGTTGAACTTGAGCTGTCTTGTAGCTAGTAAATACGTCCTGCAAGAACTTTTCTTTATGGAGCAGCTCAGAGCGGAGTTCCAGTGTGTCATTGTCATATAACTGTCGAGTTATTTCCAATTCTTCCAAACAATTCTGAATTCTTTCCTCTAGTAACAACTTTTCTTTAATTAATTGAACATTTTTGACAAAATAGCTTTGTTTTTTTAATAACTTTTGACATCTTTTGATAGTTTTCTTAACTTTAATATATTTCTTTATTTTATTTCGGCTTTTAAAAAGTGGGCTTTTACAAACAGATTTATCTCCGGTAAGATCAATGTTTACAATATCTGAAGAGCACTCCAACTTGTTTCCGGCTAGCTCATCAAAAAGGTTCAAGGTGCTGGTGGTCTGTTCATTTCACTTATCTGTGTGTAGCTGTGATATTATCTTATGGGCCTTATTTAATTCAAATTCTAGGTTGATTATACGACTTAAGGCTTGTTCATGAGTCTCACCACACTCCTTGAAGGATATTACAAAATTTTGGAGTTGTTCGCATTGATCTTGTGAGTCCAAGTATTTAGAATGTAGTTCAGCCAGTTCACCTTTTAGTTCAGTGTTTTTTGTGATGATCTTTTGCACTTCGATTTCACTGTCTTCTCTTTCTTGTAGTAGTTGTTCACTAAGGTCTTTATAGACTTTTAGTTGTTTTAGGGCAGCACTCAGTTTTTCCTCCATTTCCCTCGCCGATGTCTTGCGGGTCATAATAGGCATTTTGGTGTCAACTGATCAGTCAGCTCCTGAAACCACAAGTGAAACCACTAAACAACTATTCAAATAAAGTTTGTATTACAGGTTTTCATACACAAGTCAGTCTCATAGCCAAGTCAAACAACAAAAAGAATGCCCACCAAAGCTTTAAATAAAACAATTAAAAAGTATTACTGTTTTTACATTGGTTAATACTGTGGAACAGGTTAAAGTAGGAAATTAAAAATAGGAAATTACAAGTAAAAGTGAGACAGGTTTTAGAATACCAGACTTAAAAGGGAAATAGCATAGACAAAAGTAAAAGTAAAATAAAAAAAGTAGATAAAAATAATTGGAAATATAGTTGTACCTGTTACCTACTGACTACCTACAGACTGCAGTACTTATAAAGATTTGCGGTTTGTAAAAATCTAAATAATCAAAATAATACTATCATAAGTTACATACAAACATATAAGGCTATCAGTTTAATTCTGGTAGTTACACAATTTAGCAATATACTATGATAGTACAATTACAGTTTTTTCTATCTTTATATTAGATTAATTATAGTGAGCACAATTTGAGATCTGACACGAGCAATATAAGCTGCTTGTACCTAATTGTATGATGTGTAGTGCGATGTGTAGTTGTTAAAAGCATGTCTGAGGCAAGAGTTTTATCGTCAATTTTGCTTCCACAGTTATGTCAAGCAAAAAGAGAAGCAACGGTGACAGAATGTGGATTGGACGATGCTCACCGGAGTGAGGCGTGTATAGGGCTAGAATGAGTGTTGAGTAGGTGCATTAAGAATGTTAATTGAACACAATACTCCCCGGGATTTGTGATGAACATCCGATCCAAGTCGTCAGTTTTGAATCCACCCGTTGGTAGCCGTCAGTTGACAGCACAACTTTGTGCTCGACGAAAAACTTCTCGTAGTATGTTTCCCACACTCGTACACCTCATATAAACACTAATAAGATGTTTACACTGATTTTAATTGGCACTGAATACTAGAAAATAATAATTTAATAATTTTCCACCGTATAGTACTAAAGTAATAACCAGCAGTTTTTTCAATTGTGTCATTAAAATTCAGTTATGCTGTTAAAGTATACTACAGAGCTTTCTATAACGACTAACTTGCCTAAGGAACCCTGTGGCGCCCTCGTGATTGCTCCCGAGTGTTACGACCTGCGCCCGCGTCAAAAGTTTGCGTCGAGTTGGGAATAAATGGCTCTTGTGCCATACCTATAGCGAGTTAAGAGACGAAATTTTTGTCAGAGATAGTTGAATAACTAAGAAATCTGATACATAAACATTCATGTTAAATGTTTTAGTAAAATGTTATGTTACACGAGGACAAACTTGACGTAGCCGAATAAATCTGAGTTGATGTGGAAAAAAAATGTTATTTAAAAATTTTACATTAATACCTATAGGTTTTTTGCGGTAATTAAATAGTAAAAACAATATCTAACTAATTACATTCAAATATTTGAATTCCTAGAAGAAATAATATCATTAAAAAAACTTGCAATCTGACCCCAAAAATTAAGTTTTATCAATAAATAATGCTTACCAAGACAGGATTTTGATTTGATACTTATAAATATTTTGAATGTCTAGAACAGAAATATTATTTTTACCTAGTAGCATATGCTTAGGGTATTAATAATTACATAAAAAATAAGAGCTACTTTGAAATTTCGGACAATAATGTTTTTTTTTTCAACTTGGGGGCCCATTTTCTAGACTTAGACATGGTGATTTCTAAAAAAATTTTTTTTATAAAATATAAATTTTCTTGTTGGTTTTTTTATTTTATTGGAATTCCTATTAGAAATTCTACAAACCAAACTAAGTTTCAAAGAATAATTATAAATCAGAAATTATTAAAAAAAATTACAAATTTTGAATTTTTAGTATAAGCGAATTTAACTGTCACGTGACTTCGATTTTTTATCGATACTGACATGATATGGCGTATTTATCATATTCTGAGTAAGTGTAATTACTTGACATTATTTCTGTAATATTTTACAATGTAAAAGTATAATCTATTCAAAATAAAGCAAATTATAACCAATCATAACAATCAGAATTAGCTTACCGAGTGTTGTCGATTCGTGACAAATTTTTTTCGTGTAAATTTTGATGTCAGAACTTAAATCACTTATTTACAGTATTCCTTACACATTCGCGATCATATTCATGTATAATTTTTATCACAATCATGAGTTTAACCCTATTAATTCACTAAAAACTATAGCACAAAACATAACTTCACCGCCAAACACAGATGAAAATATAAACATTGATTATATATTATTTTTAAAGTTTACCGATAGAACATGTCCATGTGTAGTGTTGCCATAGAAAGAAAATATATTACGCTAAAGAATTACACTCTATGGTTAAACATTGGGATGACTTTAAAAAATAAACAAAAGAAAAACGCGCGTGACATTTACTTGCAACAATTGTTGCGCCGACATTTTGGACCTAAAAATCCTTGCAGTTTTGTGGCGCGGGCAAAGTAGTCGATAATAATAATTACTGGAATGGTAACATAAACAAAAATTTAAAAACATTGTGACTATACGAATTAATTTATTATTTTATAACAACTGCTTAAAATATATCAGGGCCGAGCTATTTGCATTGTAAGAATTTTCAAAAAATCACATAAAAATTCTTATTATACTCGTTTATGGTCTTTGTTCATTAGTGAAACATTACTGAATCGGATGGTTTAGAATTGATAACTGGTTGTGAGAGTGTGAGAGAAAAAAATACATTTTTTTTATTATTATGAACCCATATTGATTGCTCCACATTTATTTACCATTGCGCGAATGAACGCATCACAGAATAGACACCAGTAATAACGCCAGACATACCTACCCACTTAGAATAGATACAACGATGAAGGAACCTACCTACTCGCGAATGTTTACGCAGCTGATGCCTAAACCTACTACCGACGGACGGCTGGCCCGGGCGGGTCAACGTTCGCACGTCGTACCTATTCTAAGTGGGTAGGTATATACTTTAAGCAGTTGTTGTAAAATTACAAATTGTTTATTTTGAAGACTTCTTTCGAAAAATAATTGTTTCATTAGTAGCTGAAGAAACTTAAAAAAACGCCACTTTTGCGCATTGTCCTTTGTGGCTGACAAAAAGAAAAACAACGCCAATACTCGATACAATGTTGCGCAAACCCCTTTATAACGAAGAACGGGGAATCCCGCTCGGAATACTAGCACATTTTATTATAAAAGCATATATAAATATTAAATAATATTTGTTTAATTTTGATAAATCTTTTGTTATACCATTTTTTATTATATTAAAATCTATCAAACTAAAGAGGTAACTTATTCCGATTTTTAGGACTTAATCTACCGTTTTTCCAAAATGTGGGTGGGCAACACTTTTGGTACTCCTGTTGTTAGTTTCCTTTGTTGTTTTTATAAAAATAAGAAAAAAAAACGCTTGATTTTCTTTATAAAGACTTCTTTATATATGATTTGGCTTTGTACAAGCTCAACAAGAATGTGGTTATAATGCGACGAAGAGTGTGTCGAAAACATTTTGCATCTAAGTAAATTCGACAAAGACCGACACAGGGAACTCATTTTGTGCTCACTTCTGATCTCTTTCGATTCTGACTTACTCGATTTTCCGAAGAAGAATTTGCAAGTGGCGTACGAAATCAAAATGATTCCGGTAAGTGTAATAAAATCGAGATTATGTTTTGATTTTGATAGTGATTTAGTGGTGTGCCATATCTACGGTATGTAAAGATCGATAATATATCGATAGACGGACAGACGGATAGACGGACAAGCAAACGGTCAGACACTGTGACTTTTAAATCTTATGTTAGACATATTAAAAAGACTGGTTTATAAAATTATGTTAACAAATTGTTTAAAATTAAGTGCGTAGGAGAAAAAAAACAGTACAATAAACACTATTACATATAAAGGCACATTTGGCTCGTATCAGGATGATTATAGGATGGTATGCTCCAATTCCGTGGCTAGGCGTGGATTAAGCGGGCGAGGAGAATAAGATATCATATGTACAATGAGTCTGCTTTTATTACGTCACACTGAGATCTATTATTACAGCACATAGTGTTTAGAGATCAACTTGAATTAACTTGGGGACAAGGTATTACACTTAGTAGCGAACGCTGCCACGATCAAACGCAAAGTGAGCTCCTCCGAGCCTCCGAGCGTGTCCGCGCGCTCCCCCCCAATGCCTCTGTCGGACGATGACTAAGTACTCAACGGTAATTGGCTCTCAACGACCGACCAACCGACCAATCAGCGAACAGCGCACGCTACCAGAGTAGTATAACTACCAGAGATGGCGCCACTTTGCATCTCTAGTCCACCAAAACTAAACTAGGTGGCACTTGACTTAATAATAACGGTTAAAGCTATGTGCCGACGTATATAAATAAACAATATATAATAAACAGATAAACCATTTAAAAAATAAACGCCCCTCCACAGATTCCCCCCGCGACTGTCGTGCCGTTCGGACGTGTTTACGCGCAGAATTATTTTAAATACTTTAACAAAAAGGAAGACAATTTAAACTCAACCTTATAGTGAAGTGTATTGGGTACAGTTTCCAAATACCAGAATAGCCTTTGTTGGTGTCATAATTGTAAGTGACAGTGAATCAAATTGGTCTACGTTTAGCGAGCACCAAGTTACGTGACAAGTTACGTGAGGGTCTGTCTAAAATATGCCCGCAAATGAAGCGAAATATCTGGTTTTGGTGATTCGGGAGTTTTGTGCTAATTTAGATCTTAGCCTAAATAAGATTAAATTTAGAGTTTTTGTTTAGTTTAGACTTTAGAGAATGCTTATAAAATATCGATATCTACCAATAATTTTTTCGAAGTTATTACAACAGGTAGGTACTTAAGTAAATTTATATGTGTAGGTAGGTAATTGATAAGACTGTTAACTTTATATCATAATTATTGAAATATTGTGTTGAAATGTTGTGTCATCCAGTTTATGTACCCAATGTGGTTCCTAAATTTACTGTCACGAATGAAACTTACTGAACCTTCGGGAAGAGACTAGCCTCCCACAACACAGGGAATCCTAGTGTGGGAGCTAGTGCTCATAACTTAGCTTAAAAGTATAGATAAATTAAGTACAACTTAGTATAGCTACGTAATTTTAAGCTACATATTGTACACCTATATCCTGAAATAAACATGATTTGATTGATTGATTGATCGAGATGTTATGCTTACAAGAACAAAGACTTGTTAAAATATATATGGATTTTCAGAGCCAAAAAACTCCTTTATATCAAAAAAGATATATTCTCGTACTTATTAAAAATGTTAATAAAATGTTGATTTAAACAAAATATCTGTTTATTTTTATCAAGGAACTAGTATCACTTTTGGTGTTCCTACATGTGTGCCTGATAATCTTCACGACCACAACCCCACCTGTCCAATCTGATTTCATATTAGTCCCAACAACAGTCGAAGGGGAAACAAGGACAGAGTGTTACCTATCACGCCTGAAACTAGAGGTAAACCTTCAAAAACATTTTTACAGCACTTTTATCCATATTTTTTTATATTTATACTTAAAGTAGAGTTTTAATTCTTTCAGAGAGTCCAAAGCGATCCCGGAGGAAACTTATCGCCAATATTGCATTATTGACGCCAAACTGATGACAGTAGGAAAATGTATTACAAATATGCCAAATTAATGAATAGCAGAATAAAAATGAATTATAATATGCGGCTAAAGTTGGCTGAAAAGTGTGAATAGTCCAGACTTTGAAACATTTACAGCTGACCTTAATAAAACGTGTATATCATTTTTCTGGATACAGATAAAATTAGCGGTGAAAAATCTAAAGGACGAAGATTTACTAAATGAGCAAAAATTATGGCTTTGGCTCTTTGAAAAAAAGATGCTACATACGATAAACTTTATAAATACCAAAACTATACTTTCGTTTATTATTGAAACAAAAATAACACAGTTATAAAGACAAAAAGTTCGGAATACAATTATTATAACATGCCATTCAAATAGTCCTTTGATGTGGGGTTTGAAAAAGTGATTATGTTAATTTTTAAATTTTTAATGTATGTAAACATCAATTATTAATAATAAAAAACAGTGAAACTTTATCGTTATTTATAGTATCGATAGATTTCATGTTCGGCTGTCCTGTCACTCTAATAACAAAGAGTGAGAAAAAAAAGGATAATGGCGACTTCTAGTGTATCGGTTACCCCTCCCGTACCCCTGTCGTATCGTTATACCCCTCGCCTGTTGAGTTTCCAGTCTGTACGTAGTACATATAATTGTCCGTGTCTATGATCAGACCGGACCGGTGATCCCTAGGGAGCATAGATAAATCAGATAAGGGGCGACTAAAAGAAAAGAAGCTTGGAAGCTTTAGAACTTAGATTTTACAGAATGATGATTAATTTTCGTGGTGTACCTACACATTTAATAATAATGCTTAAATGACTAATAGAATAAAATCTTTGACATAGAATAGAGTATGGACAATTACTAAATGTAATGTATTTATAGATGGCGTGAAAAAAACTATGCAAAAGTAATGAATATCGTTTATTTTGTTATTTTGGTTGCATTTTCCGTTCCATAAAAACCGTAAAACGTTGTATTTGTGTTTTCCTCGTGCATTGCCTTAGGTAGGAAGTTCAAGTATAGTATTATCTCATTACAAGTGGGGAAAGGCTGTCATTGCAAAGAGTTCCGACAAATGTCTACCCGAGCCGAGGCGCAGTCGAAGGCGAGGGTTGACAGCAGCGGTGCCAGATTAGGCGAATTATCGCCATTTAGGCTACCTTGGAGGGTCAAATGGCGACCAAAAAACCCCATCGGCTACCAGTAGCCATTTAGGCTACCTAGAAAAAAATTACGAGTGATTTAGGCTACTTCAGGATTACCCTAAATTTATAAAATAATTTCTTGATAATTGTATTTGCTTGTAACGAAACGTAATATGAACGAACACCGTTCTTCGGTTCTTTCCCCATTCTACTACTACTACCCGAACAAAATAAGAGACACCTCATTGGGATGCATTTGCATAGAGCGCCGCAACGAGATGTCACGAATCCAGGTGACTATTTTATTCGTCCGGGTTTTAACTCATTCTAACTAGCTGTATGACAGAGACAGAGTCCAAAATCGAAACAAGAAAGAGAAACAAACGCAATCCACGCAATCTCACTCACAACACAACTTGTATCTGGCGCGAATTTTTCGATTGCTTGTTTCATAAGTTGTTATTTATCGTCAAATGTAAAGTTTGATATAATATTGTTTATTGTGTGAAAGTTTTGTGTTGTTTGTCAGTTTGATCTGAATAAAAGTTCGAATGGGTAAACACGGTAAATATGCGAAACACTATCGCGATGATTGGGAGAAGATTCCTTGTTTCAAAAGTAAGTACCTATTCACCTATAGTTTCAATACACACATAATTTTAGCTGTTTTTTGTTTTTATTGTATTGTGTGTATATAGCATAGAACATATAAACATCAGTCATATTAATTTTAATTCCACGGACTTTCGACGCACTTTTTTTGAAATGAAAGTGCAATTTAGGTATGCATTTTCAACTTTACTGTAAGACAGTAAAGCTTGTTTTTCTATGATACGACTATGTCATGTCTTGAACCGCTGCTGCTGTGAAGTCAGTCACGTATTTTTTTTAACGAACCAAATTTAGTGTTGCCGTCTTGTTTTGTGTCGGCAAGTTGCCGACACAAAACAATAATTACGTTAGTTAGGATTTGAAATAGAATTTCAGGTTTCATAATATTTAATCTTTTATTTATTTTTATTACAGATTGGCTGACTCGGACACCAGAAGAGCTTATTATGAAAGGGAAAGGAGAAGCCTATTGTAAATTATGCTTAAGTCCCTTGAGAGCACATAGAACAGATTTAGAAAAACATATGAAATCAAAAGCTCACATAGAGCGTGAAAATGCAACAAATATAAAAAAGCAGGCAAAATTATCTACCTTTGGTTGGTTAAATATGAGATAATTTACATCTTACATTATATTTTTATTATTTAAATATTTTATTAATTAGGTATACCTACTTACATTTCAGGCTTTTCTACAACTGACAAAACGGAAAAAAGTAATGATATCCAAATCGCTGCCCATGTGGCATGTCATGGTTCTGTGAAGAGCATCGATCATATGGGTGAAATGCTAAAGGATATTGGAAAGGGCAGCCCTTTGGAAAATTTGCAGCTGCATAGAACTAAATGTTCCAATATAATAAAAAATATTATAGAGCCTTGTTTAAAATCCGAATTAATAAAAGAAGTTGGTGATCGTCCATACTCTATCATCCTTGATGAGTCGACTGATGTTTCATCTGAAAAATACATGGCCTATATGATACGTTATTACAACACCACCCAAAAAGCCATAGTAACGGACTTCCTTGGTTTTCAAGAACTTTATCACACTACAGCAGCTGCATTATACACTGCCTTTACAGAGTTTATGAAAGAAATGAGTCTCAATCTGACAAATTTGATCGCGATAGGCACGGATGGCGCCAGCAACCTAACAGGACACAGGAATTCTCTCTACACACATCTGAAAGCTGAGTATCCGCAAGTTCAGTTACTCAAATGCGTATGTCATAGCCTGAGTCTGTGTGCTGCTAAAGCTTGCGAAGAACTGCCGTCTTCACTCGAATACCTACTGCGAGAAACCCGAAACTGGTTTGCACATAGCCCACTTAGATTAAAAACTTACCAATATTTGTACAAGTCACTCAATAGTGACAAAAAGCCACCAAAGCTTACACAGCTGTCTGCTACACGATGGCTGGCATTTCATGCTGCTGTGGACAGCAATATAAAACAATGGAATGCGTTAAAGCTTCACTTTAACAACATAGCAGCTACGGGTGAAAAATGTTACTTAGCTAGAGAATTGGCCGGCATGTATAATGATGAAACTCATTTGCTTTACCTTGTCTTCCTTTCACCATTGTTAAAGGATGTCACTGATGTTAATATTATATTTCAAGCTAACAATGCCAATATAACGAAGATTTACGATGATCTCCGCATTCTCCTGCTGGCAACGGCCAGGCGAGTGTTTAAACCAGCCTCTTTAAGAGCTGCTCATGCCCATGATCAACAGTTATTTACTCAAAATATAGAGTCGGTCAAATCAGCGCTCGCCAAAGCAAAATCCGAATTCGAAAACTCATTGCTTAGCGTGGAAAATATTGATTTTGGGTCGTCTTTTAAATCTTTGGCCCAACAACTTCCCGCGAACAAAACATTAGAAGTTCAAAAAAGATGCACTGGGGTCCTTGTCAAACTTTGCCAGGAAATTGTCAACAGACTACCAGCCAATGTTAATATTGTACAGAACCTTAGTGCATTCGATGTACAAAACACTTTGAGTATTGGATGTGTCAACAAGCCATTGCCATGGGAGCTGGCTCCTTCCACTGCAAATAAGTCGGAAATTGAGAGACAAAGAAGACTGATAAGCAACTATACCAGTGCCGACATCAGTGAGGAGGATATTGTGACGCCAGAAAAAATGTGGATAACTTTGCTTGAAAAGAAGAACGCTGGTGGTCAATATGTTTGCAGAGAGCTGGCCGAGTTTGCTCTACGCTCGTTGTCTCTTCCAATTAGTAATGCAACAGTAGAGCGTGTATTCAGCATAATGAACATTGTCAAATCCAAAATGCGGAACCGTATGCAGCTGCCTATGATGCAAGCGATAACTCGCATACGTTTGCATTTTAGTGTGCGAAAAATATGTTGTAATACATTTCGCCCTACGGACGAAATGATAAAAATGCACAACTCAAAGATGTACCAAAGAACACCGATTGATGCAGCTGGATCATCTACTTCCTCTACAGCTTCGAGAAATGAAGATTCTTCCTCTGAAATTGATGGTGAAGTTCTGCAGGAAGTTATTGTTTTATTACAAGAGGATCATATATAACTATCTACCTACATTAGATAATTAAAATATATTTTATTTCTTTACGTTGTCTCTCATTACGTGCCTTTTTTATTTAGACTAAATATAGGCTCCTTAGCTCGAAATGTTAGGCGAATTAGGCTACTTGTATGAAAAAATGTATTAGGCGATTTTAGGCTACTCGGTATGCAAAATTAGGCGATTTGAGGTCGCTTTTATCTGGCAACCCTTTGACAGTTGGAACAAGTTGCAATGACGGTTTCGCACGTGTAAGATTTATTATTTATAAAAGTTATAATTCACATAGACATTGAAATTGGTACAGTTTTTTATACTAACTGGGGAAGTTTTAGGTTGCATATTTACTGTTTGAGACAAACTATTATTAATTTCGTATGATTGTTCATGTATATTTGTCATTCAATGGCGTTTGCTAGTTGATGGAATTGGATCTGATGAATTATCATTATCAACCAAGGTAGATGGACGAACGTTCTCTTCAACATGTGAAGGAGGACGGACTGGACCTTAAATGAATGGATTGTGTGATTTTTTCCTAGTTTCTAGTTTGTTGTTTAATGAATCACCAATATAACTTTCTGCAACTGTGTCTGATTTCCAACCTCCTAGTCGCTTTAAGGACGTCAAATTGGCTCCTGAATCTGCCAATAATGTAGCAGAGGTCTTCCTGAAGCTGTGCGCAGTATAATACTCAGCATCCGGCAGACCAAGAAACGTAGCTGTTTCTTTTGGCATATTACCAAATTTGTTTATCCCGATTGCTTGAGCTGTACACTTCCCTTTTTTTGAAAAAAAAAACGGTCGGTTTTTTCTTTTTGGGACCGCTGATTCATATATTTTTGCATTATTCTAAGAAAATCTCCTTCAACAACAAAGCTTCTCGGTATCTTATTTTTTGTGTTCGGAATCCTGATTAGTAGCATTTTTCCATGGGCTTCAATATCTTTTAAAGTAATATTGGCTAACTCCTCTCTGCGGCAAGCTCCAACAACGCCAAAAATCAGAGCAACCTACAAAAAAAGGGATTTTATTAATCTATTTTTAAATAATGTATTGACTGTATTTTGCGATTTTGTAAACTGAATAATAAAGAAAAATATAAGTACATATTTAATAAATTACCTTTGTGGCTAAATAACGATCATGGGGAGCGTCGTTCAAAAACCTTTCCACTTCATTCGATGTTAATATTTTCGACTTTTTACTTGTAAACCGTCTGATTGTCGTTTTAAGAAAGCATTTAATTTTGGGTATTCACTTATATCCACGTTATTCCTTATTTTCAGCATACTTTTTATCATCGAAAACCTCGACCATAACGTAGAAAGTTTTAATTTTGCTGAGAGTTCGGAGAAGTAGTGATGTAACGATTCGATCTACCAACCCGGTTCAAACCGGTTTGAGCTTCAAACCGTTCAAGTCGGTTTGAACCTATGTCAAACCGATCTGCATGTGCTGAACTGAGCGAGCACACGGCGTGGCACGTCGCGGGGGTCGAGGCGAGCTGCGAGCGGCACGGTTTGCGCCACCGTCAAACCGATTAACTGAGTTGCGTAGTGTCACGGGTAGTGTTTTGTTTTAGTGCGATTAATTAAGTGTTTATGGGCAATTTTTTATTATGAGAGCATTAGTCAAGCCAGATATTTGCTTTATATGTTAGGCCATTCTATAATATTTTGGCGTAATACCTACAGATTTAATTAATTAATAATTTAATAACAATTAACTCAACCCAGTGCCGAAGTCAAGTCGGGTCTACAATATTGTGCACTTTTTTTTAACACTTGTCACTGTTATGTGAGTGTATTGTATTTATTGTTTCCCTCAGGGCTTCGAAAATATAGAGTCTGACTTGTCAAAGTCGATTTTAATTCGTTCTTAGTTTCTACCAGAAACGAACAAGTTAAATTTGTATTCATAATCCGGTTTCCTTATCATAAAACGCAATACAAATTAATTGGTCGCGTCTACTTTGTCATTTCGGTTTGTAACTCGGTTTCAAACCGGTTTCCTTCTATTTTTACGGTTCGATTTACAAGTCGGTTTGCATGAAACATCAAACCGGTTCAAGTCGGTTTGAAAAATTTCGACATCGTTACATCACTACGGAGAAGTATGCCAAAATAAATATTTTCTGAAAAGCTATTTCTTCTTCTTCTTCTTCTTATGTGGCTTTTTAACGTGGAAAGACGTAACTCTGCCAGTGTCATGTTTTGGCGGATATTTTGCCCTTGTACTCCCCCAACCCTGAAGGAGTGACCATTGTACGGTACGGAATCAAATGAAAGTAATATGAATATCAAAAGTATTAAAAACTGGTTTTGCTTTTACAAACGTATATTATTGGTTTTAATAAAATTACATAACATATAAATAAATGGTGTGAAAACAAGCGATAAAAGAGAGTTAATATCAGTAGGTCTAGCGATATCAGAATTAAGTTTAATATCATACTTACTTTATTACTATAACAAGAACTTAACTTTGGACATGAAAAGAAAATGTGATTTAAAGTACCGTCATCTAGGCCACATTCACAAAGCGAATGATCCCTGACCCTGATTTTAGCAAGAAACACGGGAGAACAAACGTGACCTAGGCGCAAACGAATTACGGTGGAAGTGACCCATTTCTCAGCATTTTTAAACTTAAAAAACCAAGGTTTTGAAGGTATGGTAGGCTGAATTTAGCCAAAATGCCTACCTTTGATCATTCTTGTTCGATTCCAAATATTCGACCATTTATCATTTAACTGCACTTTTGCAGAGTTACGTAAATCGCGAGAAAAACAGTTGCAGTATGATTCCAGCCCCAAATCAGTAGCCTGCTTAGCAAAATTATCTGCAATTTCTCAGCATTTTTAAACTTAAAAAACCAAGGTTTTGAAGATATGGTAGGCTGAATTAAGCCAAAATGCCTACTTTTGATCATTCTTGTTCGATTCCAAATATTCGACCATTTATCATTTAACTGCACTTTTGCAGAGTTACGTAAATCGCGAGAAAAACAGTTGCAGTATGATTCCAGCCCCAAATCAGTAGCCTGCTTAGCAAAATTATCTGCAATTTCATTACCTTTAATGCAGCTATGGCCTGGTATCCAAGCTAAAACTACTTCGATACCAGCTAAATAACATCTATAAAAAAATTCTCTAATTTTCAAATTAGTGTGTAACATATCCTTCGCACGAAATGGAAATTTATAAATGTCCTGTAAACAACTAAGAGAATCCGAAAATATGATGCATTTATTTAATTTATAAGATTCGACATATTTAACAGCTTCTAAAATTGCCACTGATTCACCTGAATAAACAGATAAACTAGACGAACATTTAAAGTTAAGTATAATACGATACCTAGGTATCCAAACAGCTGCTCCGACATAACCATTACTCGTTAATCTAGACGCGTCCGTAAAAACCGAAAGCCAACCTGCCCAAGAACGATCTAAAATATCAAGAAACTTTTTATCCGCACCAGGAGAGTTCTTATCAACGCCAAAATTTAAAATAATATTAGGTCTGAAAACTAAACACTCATAGGGAACAGTAAAAATGGGTTGTATAGTAAATTTATAAATAGTGTGAGACAAATTAAATAATTTGTTGTGTGAATTCAAAATACATGGAGGATCCTTGTGACGCCAGTAACGAGAGGATGAAACTAAATTACTAAGACAAATTAACTTCTGTAAAATTGGATGATTAGAAAATTGAGCAGCATGAAAAAAAAAACGATCAGAAAGATACTGATGACGAAGATAAAGAGGGGGCTCTACGCATTCAACTTGAAGAGCATTGATAGGAGAAGATTTCATGGCCCCAGATATAATCCGAAGACATTTGTATTGCAATAAATCAAATAATCATCATCAAAGATATATGTGAGGAGAACCAGTTAGTCTTGAGTCTATATAATATAAGACCGAGAAATTTCGCTTGATTCTTAACCATAAGGCAATGATCATTAACGAAAATTTGAACATTAGGGATAGACCGCTTTCTAGAGAATACTACAACATTACTTTTCTCTGAAGCTAAAGAAAGCCCATGATCTACTAGCCAGATATTTAGATAATGGAGAGCAGAGTTTAGTCGAGAAACTGACTCCGAAAAACTTTTAGAAGAATAATAAAGAGCTATGTCATCAGCATACTCAAGGATTTCACAAAATGAGTCAACACTGTGATGAAGGTCATATGTATATAAACTATAAAGTAGTGGGCTCAGCACTGATCCTTGAGGAAGGCCTTTCCATACCATTTTTGGGGATAACAGAGAATTTTGATATCTTACCGATATTAGTCTACCTAACAAGAGATTAAAAATGACATAAGTCATCCGTTGAGGAAGATTTAACTGAAGCATTTTTTGTTTAAGGATAGGGAATTGCACATTGTCGTAAGCACCCGTAATATCTAAAAAGACGCCAATCAAATGATCATCCTTAGAAAAAGCAATGCGAATATCAGTGGTAAAAACACCTAAACTATGAATAGTGCCAAATCCTTTTCTAAAGCCAAATTGAGACTTCGATAAAATTTGACGATGTTCTAACAACCACTCTAACCTGTTTATTAAAAGATTTTTACCATAACAGATGATAGAGCAATAGGTCTATACGAAGACGGGGTTGAAGGATTTTTGCCAGGTTTCAAAATTGGAATGATTAATTGATGTTTCCAAACATCAGGAAAGTTACAATTTGCATATATGTTATTAATGATATTCAACAAATATTTTTTGGTATTCAAAGATGACAGACAAATGAATGAATATGGAATTCCATCCAAGCCTTTCAGGTGATCTAAGGCAGCTGAAAGTTCATCAAATGAAAACAAGTCATCCATAGGAACACTAGAGATCCCAGAACTTGAAAAACAAGTAAAATATTCTTTAGGAGGAACAAAAGGAGGAGCTAACTGGTCAGAAAAAGCTTCTAGCCATGATATGTCATTAGATGACAAATCACGACAGTCGTTTTTGGAATTTCAAAACGATTTGATTTTTTTCCATATAAGGTAGGAAGGAGAGCGAGGAGAAAGACTTTCGCAATATTTTGACCAGCAAATTTTTTTTTTCTTAGAAAGAAGTCTTCTAGACCTTGCCAAAACCTTTTTAAATAGAATAAAGTTTTCATAAGTAATATTTTCAGAAAACTATGTTTCTGCCTCATTTCGCTCTTTGGTAACACTAGTACATTCAGAATCCCACCAAGGAGGTAGAGGGATATTAGATCGAGGCTTCTTTATGAGAATAGTAGAGTCTGCAGATGCAATAATGGCATTTACTAATTCTGTATATAAATTTAAGTAATTAAACTCATTAATAGGAGGTAAAGAAGATACCTTAGAATCAAGAGTGGAAGAAAATGTATCCCAATCAGCACTATTAAGTCTATATTTTAAAAGAGGAGGTAAACTAAAAGGAGCTGGACATTGTGAGGAAGAGGAGATTAGAATAGGGAAATGATCGCTTCCATGAGAGTTAGGAAGGACAGACCAAAACAATTTGGAGGATAGAGAAGCAGAAGTTAAAGATAAATCTACAGCACTAGGATTTTGAAGGGAGGAAACCTGTCGAGTGGGAGAACCATCATTTAAAATGCATAAATTGAAATCATCAATGAGATCAAGTAGGTAAGGTGAAAATGAGTCAGGAGCACGAGAACCCCACATTGGGTGATGACATGATGATGAGAGGAAAAAATGAGTGAGAGTTCAGAAATTGAAGCATTAGGATGAGGAATATAAATTGATAAAATAGATGTATCAAAAGATCTCACAGCAACAGCATTAAATCTACTACTGTGAGGAGGAAGTGAGAGTAAAGAGTAGGGCATAGTTTTTTTAACCAAGATGGCGCTACCTCCCCACCCATCGTCACGATCATCCCGAAAACAGGCGTAGCCAGGTAACCTAAAATTAGAACCTGGCTTCAGCCATGTCTCCGAGATAGCCGCAACAACAGGTTTATATTTATTAATCAAGTAAATAAGCTCACATTTCTTTGATATGGCGCTCCTCACATTCCATTGTAGAATCTGATCCATGTTGAGAATTTACGACATAAGAGATTTTTTGTAAAATCTGCTGAATATTGTTCGGTAGTGGCATTTCATAAAATTTTGAAATCATATTTAACAAAGTACAAGATATTAATTCCAAAAGGTTTTCATTTTGAGAAGATCTTTCAGAATTTAATGCACAACCATTAGTCATAGTTGATGAAGGAGATGCAATAATTGCATTATGAGCTACTTTATCGTAAGATTTGCAAACTGACGCAGGACAGCTTCGAGGCACAGACACAGTTTTTTTATAGGAGACAGGAGCAGATTGCGTTTGGGCCTTTTCAATAATAGGAGACGGAGGACTTGGCGTAAAATTGACTATATCCGCATACAAACGACGATTGATGGATGGAACCCGCGCGGTTGCCTCCATATATGATATGCTTTCCTCCGAAAAAATGTTTTTAATTATCTTTTGTCTATTATGCTCAGGGCAAACCTTGTCTGTAGCAAAATGATTGCCTGAACAGAATAGGCAAGAATAATCAATTACCTGACAGGTAGAGCCCGAATGAGGTTGTGCACATTTAAAACAACGCGGTTTAGATTGACAAAAATTTTGAGTATGACCAAATCTACAGCAGGACAAGCATTGAATTTAAGGCAATTGATATTTATCCACATTAATGGCAGCATTAAAACAGAAAATTTTCTTTGGTAGAAATGTACTTTTGAACGTAACTGCAACCGTTTGAGTCGGAATCCATACTTGCTTGTTTTCAATAAATGTTTTTCTATTTAATCTCCTTGCCTTTAAAACCGGCCCACAGCCAGAAGGGCATTCAAGTGCATTAACCAACTCCTCCATGGACCAATCCACTGGAATGCCCTTAATAATACCCGTGCGCGTTACGTTATAAGTCGGAATTTGAGCATGAAAATCATAAGCAGACAGAAATTCACATTCTAAAAACTTGTTAGCCTCATCCCACGTTTTGAATTGAAGCGCAACTTTATTTCGACCTATCAATTTTATTCCATCCGAACAAATGCCTGTAACTTTATTTTTGAAAAGAAGTTGAGCTACCTTTAAGACTCTTAAAGTATAACCAGAAGCAGGGTCAGCGATATTCTTTGTTAAGTGGACCACATAGGGGCCCAAATCCGTCTGATCATAATGAAGATCTTTTACGTCAAACTGGGGGACAATATAGAAATGTTGCGTGATCCAGTTCAGGATCACTCATTTTTCTTTCGAAAAATGAGTGATCCTGAACTGGATCAGCTGTTGATTTGTGATCTTAATCGCTTTTACCAATAATAAAAATACTATTTACAACCAACAAGAAAAAAATACTTACTAAAAGAAACGAAACCAAGTTTTTATCAAGATTAATTAATAAGAAATCTACGCATTAAACTTCCGTATAATAGCCAACTCACTTACAAATAATCCCAGATAAGGCTCAGAAAAACAAAAATATTCTTTCAGACTCCCAATAATTTTAAATAATTGTGCTCATTTCGCACGCTGAGAACGAAAGTGACCGATCTCAAAATTTTGGTTAAATGAGTTAAGTATACAGAATGACTTAAAAAAGTATACTCTATCATACTTATATTAGAAAACTGGCCAATAAAGGTAAAAAAAGGATAGAGGTATATTTCGGTCTCTTTGTCACTCAACCGTTCCCTCCCCCCGCGCCCGAATCAAAGTGACGAAATCAGTGTTGCACCGTGAGTTGTCGTGACAAGACGTGACAAGTTTAGTACCGTAGTGACCGATTACGCTTTGTGTCTGTTTGTTTGTCAATTTCAGAGGTAAGTTTAGTTACAATTTATATTTATAAACTGACTGATTTAGATTTGGGTTCCTTTTACATTGAATGTATTAGCGTATTAGGTGACATATAACAAAATCGGTCACATATTTATTAACAAATGAGTCTAAATAATGGACCAATTTTGAATCAGGTCCGTATAATTTTAAATGTACTCATCTGTATTTTGTACTATTTAAAAGAAAGTCTATTTATTATTTTTAAGTTTGGTTTTCAATAGACTTATTGATTAATAGTGCAATTTATTACTTTATTCAGTGTTTAAAGTTCCCTACTGAGTCGTCAATCCCAAAACTAAAAATGAAAAGAAGTGCTTTAATTCTTCAATTGGTGGAAGAGAGACAGCAGAATAAGGTAATTATTAAAACTGTTTATTTATTATTCGTTTTTCATTAGTACCTAGGTACTACGAGGGTGAATCAAAAAATTCTTGGAATCAATATTAAAAAATGCAAAGATTTAAATAATAATATTTTATTTTTCTACATAATCTCCCTCCAATGCAATGCATTTAGAATAACGCGTTTCTAACTTCCTTATTCCTTGTGAAAAAAAAATATTTTCTTGACTCTCGAAAAAGTCCTCTACGGCAGCTATAACCGCGTCATTATCGTGAAATTTTGTTCCACGAATTTCCTCTTTTAATTTTGGAAATAAGTGAAAATCACTTGGGGCTAAGTCCGGAGAATATGGTGGGTGGTCAAGGAGATTGAAGCCAGCACAGCGGATTGCGTTGAGCGCAACTTCCGATCGATGAGCAGGAGCGTTATCTTGAAGGAACAACACGCCCAACGACAGTTTTCCACGACGTTTTTCTTTAATCGCTTCACGCACTTTCGGGATTAAATTTGCATAATAGGGTCCAGTAATCGTCTGGCCTTTTGGCATGTAATCAATAAAAAGGATTCCTTCACTATCCCAGAACACAGAGGCCATAACTTTGCCAGCGGTAGGAGCAACTCGAAATTTCTTAATGGATGGAGAGGATGGTCGTTTCCAAGACATGCTTTGTCTTTTAGTTTCAGGATCAAAATGGTGGACCCACGTTTCATCCATGGTGACAAGACGACGGCAAAAATTATCCGAATCACGCTGGAACATTTCGAGATTACGCTTGGAAATTTCCAAACGTCGCTTTTTGTTTTCGTCGGTTAACATTCGTGGCACCCATCTTGCAGACACTTTTTTGAACCCCAGTGAATCAATTAAAATGGATTGAACGCTACCAAAAGATATCTTTAGGATCTCAGCTATATGTTTTATAGTCATTCTTCTGTCTTCCAAAACCAGATTCTCAACCTTTTTGACATTTTCTTCTGTAACGGAGGTTGAAGGCCGCCCAGAACGCGGGTCATCTTTACAGCTTGATCTACCTCTTTTAAATTCAGCCACCCAGTACGCAACCGTAGAATAGGGTACAGCATCACCCCCTAATGTCTGCTGAATGTCCAAAAAAATTTCCTTCGTAGACATTTTTTTCAAACTGAGATATTTTATCACCGCACGTAACTCACTTTTATCCATAATTTTGACTTTTTAGCAACTCGTTGCACAAAAAAATTTATTACATGCGAACGAACTGACAAAAACAAGTGACAGTCTGCATAAATATAGTGTGATAGACACTCTTTAATTTGAATATCGAACTTGATCCAAAAAGGTTTCATATATATGCACTTCTAAGAACTTTTTGATTCACCCTCGTATAATTATTTGTAAAAATGTATATATTTGTTTTCTATATTCTCTAATGTACTTGTTTGCAGAGTCCTGACGAGGCTTTGGAAATCGACAAAGAAAACATGCCATCTAGCCCTTCAATTATCGAGAATACACCTACACGTCTGGACCAGGAATATTACAATGTTCAAATCCCAAGCAAAAAAACAAAACCTTTAAATGAAAGTTATTAATTTTTATTTAAGTCATGGGTAGTCATTTCAATGTAAGTTTTATCTTATGATGAAATGTTAAATTATTCATGTTTCAGGACCCTGAAAAGGCTTGTCAAGAAATAAATACTATAAAATAATCAAAAGTTACTGAAAAAACCTCGGAAAGTACATCTGCTGTCCGACCACGTTCAAGAAATTCCAGTACGAGCAGTTCATCTTCATCCTCAAGTAGTAGCAGTACTTCATCATCTTCAAGTACTTCTGTTACAAATGAATGTCAAAATACAGCTACTCCGGGCCCTAGTACAAGCAATTTAAGATCTCAAACAGGTATCCAACGTTCATACGTTCAATCACCAATACATCCGAATGAAAGTGATGTGGATCTCAGTGACTCAGATCCAACATACCATGCTGTAAATTTCAATCAAAGAAGTAGACGTGTTTCCAGTACTAGCGCTTCCTCTTCTGATTCTTCGGGTCAACCGGAACCTTCAAAAAGTAGGAAGCGTAAAAGGAACCCTGGTAACTGGAAACAAAATCAAGCAAAAATGTCACGAAACTCCGGAAAAAGTTACAGATCTATGTCCAAATCAAAAAAATACATTCCAGCTAGGCATGTGAAAGAAACATGTACGAGCAAGTGTAGACTTAAATGTTTTGACAATATAAAAGAGGATGAGAGGTATAATCTGTTCAAAGCCTATTGTGGATTATCAAATTTGGAACTGCAGCGTGCTTTTATTAGATCTTGCATGATGGAAGTGCAACCTAGGTACAGGTACTCAAATGCTCGAAACCCTCGCCTTCCATGCAACGCCTTTTATTTCACACTCGATGGCAAAAAGATCCATGTTTGCAAATTGTTTTTCAAAAACACTTTGGACATAACGGACAGACAGCTAAGAACTGTTAAAAGTAAAACCAATAGCCATGGTATCGTAGAGCCTGAGCGTAGAGGAAAGCATGACAACAAAAAAAGGGTAGACCCTGAACTGCTCCAAAGCATCAGGAACCACATAGAGTCGATACCGAGGGTAGAATCCCATTATTTAGGAGCGACTACAAATAGAGAGTACATTTCTGACAGTAAAACTATAAGGGACCTCTGGACTGATTTTAACAATTATTAAAAAGAAAAAAGTCTGCCACAGTGCGACTATTGGTTATACTTGAATACTTTTAATAAAGAATTCAATATAAGTTTTTTTCAGCCGAAAAAAGACAGGTGTGTTGCTTATGAACTTGCTCCTGAAAGTACTAAAACACTGCTCAAATCGAACTATGATAAACACCTCAAAGAAAAAGAACTATGTCGCCAAGAAAAACGGACGGACCGTCGAAACATTGACGAGACCCACATTTGCGCTATTTATGATTTACAGTCCGTCATGTTATGTCCCAGTCCAAATTATTTTTACTATTCTTCAAAAATAAACTGCCTTGATTTCACAATTACAGAATTAAAAAATGGATAAGATGATAAAAAGTCTTACGGAGACGTTTACTGTTATTTTTGGGACGAGACCCAGGGACAAAGGGGAGCCAATGAAATAGGTTCATGTATTTTCGATTACTTACGAACCCTAAGCGCAAACAACGCAGATAAAAATTTACATATAACATTTTACTCTGACAATTGCACTGGGCAGAACAAAAATAAAGTTATTGCTAGCCTATATTCATATGCTGTCGCTTATTTCGATAACATCGAAAGTATAACCCATAAGTATCTTATAAAAGGGCACACCCAAAATGAAGCAGATAATGTGCACAGCTTAATTGAAAAGGAAATTAAAAAGAACGAAAAAGCAGGGCCTATATACATACCTGTTCAATTTGCTACCTTGATCAAAAACGCTCGGAAGTCTGGACAACCTTTCATAGTCAAAGAAGTTAATTATGAATTCTTCTTAAATCTCAAACTACTTCAAGAGCAGTGGGGATACAACTTCAAGGAAAACTTCCATAAAGAAACAATACTGTGGAATGATCTTAAAGTACTGAAATTTGACAAAGCGGAGATGTTCCACTTTTATTATAAAACATCATACTCCGATGAGATGTTTTCTCAAATCGACATGCGCAATAAACGTAAAAAAATTATGGGGTTCAATGAAATTGTAATTAAACAGCTGTATGAGCATGCACTTGAGTTAAAAGAAAATAAAAAAAGGGATCTCAAAGATTTAGTCAGAAAAAATTTAATACCTAGTATTTACGCCAGTTTTTACAACATTTTGTGAGGAACTTTAATTAAAATAATAGAACATGGACACATACGACAATTACCTATTAAGAGATATTAAAATAACAAACTTTAAAGAAATATGCTGTACCAAAAATTTAAGTCTGAATTAGTGTAATAAGCAGAGTTTAATTAAAATTAATAAGTTGATTATATACAACTGAATTATAACCACAATACTGTTACTGTGGTAAACTGATAGATAAGTTATGCTATTAATACTGTTGTTGATTTGATTTAAATACTTTAAATAACTATTTTTATTTTTATATTGGTTATGTTTCGTTAAATTTAAGAATTAGTTATCTAAACCAGTGAAAACAGAAGGTCTCATTGTTTGGTTTGTCTGAGTTAGTGTATTAAGCAGAGTTTATTTAAAATTTGATTAGGTAACACAACCGAACTATAACTACAAGACTGTACTAGTACTACTATGTTAAACTGATAAGTTAGTGCTAGTAAAGGCATATTGTTGATTTGGATAAATACTTTATTAGTGTTACAGAAGAGTGATATTGATTATGTTTCGTTATAATATTTAAGAATTACTTACGTAAATTTTTGGTTTCCTACCACTTTATGACACGATTTTGATATTGTTGTTGTATGTTTTTTTTTTTTTTTTAATGTTTGTATTTTTTTATTGTGATTATTACTGATTCCTATAATGTCTAAGGAGTTATTTATTAAATGACACTTAACACATACTTCACTGTTTCATTTAGCTTTTTTGAAAAAATATACAAAATCTTAAGAATAAAGCTGACTTATTTTTAGAAAAAAACATCTTTTTTAAAGCAATGTTAGAAATGAACAGACCATTACATAAAAAGGTCAGTAGAAATAAAAAACTTCTAATGCTAAAGTGACCAAGTAATCCAAGTTTTTTTTAAACGTTATTTTATATGGGAAAATCATATTTTTTTCTCTTCTTTTCAATTCTTTCTTAATGTATCTAAAGCTATTAAGTCTAACAATATATTTCAACAGAAATTCATAACCTTTGTTACCATGTTCTAGTGTTATTGTAAAATGAACAGAAAATGCTTAATACGACGGACACATTTTCGCCTATTCCCAAAAATTGGCAATTTTGAGTTGAGTCACTTTCGTTCTCAGGGTGCGATTTTTCAACAGAAGCCGCGATCATCTTCCACACCCGCTGTAAAAATCAAACAATCGAAAAGCTATTTAATTTTTTTTCTCTTCTCTCCACGCATATATTCGTCGTATGTAGATATGTAGCGAGGTATCAGGTGGAGCGTCAAATCGTAAACACGCGAATTTTCTGGTATTTTGGTCAAATTTTTATTTAACTAACTAATCTCGCCCAGAATAGGTTTTTGTGTTCCATTTCATTAGACATAGTTACTGACATAATTTGTTAGTAGGTTCAATTCATTAGCGTTTTTAGTATATTATTGCGTGATGAATGATCCCCCTGATCCTGGTGGAGGCATGGACTTTGTCCAGCCGCCTTCCCGTACGGCGTTTACATCAATTTCATCATCTGTTGACGAAAAGGCTTTTGAAATAGTCAACAGAAAACGACGATCTGAAAAGCGTAAGATGACTAAAGATTCCCGTAGTGACCGTTCACGATCACGTACAAAATCAATAGTTCACGATGAAACTACGTCTAAATTTACAGATGCGTCTGACGTTGTTCTCCAGGCTGGACAATGTACCCCTCCCAACTCCTTCTCACCTAGTTCCTCTAGCCCCCTTCCTAGCGGACCCCCTGCAGCTTCGCAGAAGTCTTCATTTACACCTATCGGTCGGCAATTATACGACTCAACAGATCGTGGCCCTTTTACGGTCCATGTTCAGAGGGAAGAGACTTCACCTACCCCTGGGGCATCCCTTCACTCGGTGACATTTGGGAGATTCCTCTTTAGCCGTGCCCGGGAATTTCAAGGAATCATCGATGGCTCAATAAAGAATGTTGGTCGCAATCGTATAGCTCTAAGCTTTCATTCAACCATTTCAGCCAATAATTTCATCCAGTCCCCTTCATTGCCAAACAACAAACTCAGAGCTTTCAATCCGTCGTTTAATATTACTCGGATGGGTATAATTCGCGGAATCCCAGTGGATATAACTCCAGAGGATGTTATGAGCGAAATGAAAGTTCCTGAAGAGTGTGGTCCAATTTTAAAAGTTCACCGGCTCAATTTTAAAGTTTCCATTGACGGAGTTGTGACCTGGAAACCGTCACAAACAGTTGTTTTGACTTTTGATGGTCCAATGTTGCCCTCCAGAGTTTATCTATGTTACAACTCTTTCCCTGTTGCGGCTTATGCCTTCCCGACTATTCAGTGCTTCCATTGCTGTAGATACGGACACACCATGACGCAGTGTCGGTCAAAACCTGCTTGTTTTAAATGCGGTTCTAACCACTTAGGAAAGTCATGCAACGTGGATGAAGTTGATGCGAAATGTTTGTGGTGTGGTGGCAATCACTTTGCTAATAGCAAGTGCTGCCCTGAAATGCAAAAGCAAAATAACATTAAATCCCGTATGTCAGAATTATCTATTTCATATGCTGAAGCATCTCAGTTTTTCCCTGCAAAAAAAGTCCTTTGCTGAAGTTACTTCCACCTCTGTTGCAGCTCCTTTACCTAGTCCATCCAGGAATTTAACTAATGGACCGTCCAAAGTTCATTACAGGGGAGGAAGAAAATCTATGAAATCCCATATATTGCCTTCATCTAGTGTTGGTTATGATCGTGAAGCGTACATGAGCATCATTCGAGAAGAATCCTCTGGAGCATCGCAAAACGGTTGTGCTTTCTTAAATCCTCTGGCCCAAAAAAATTAGATTCCTTCTGTTCAAGCTATAATAGCTGAACTCCTACAGCTCTTGAATCTATTATCCTCTCTCATGTCTAATTCCTCCTCTTCAAGTAATTCACCGTCCAACGCTGCCTTCAACTTAAATTCGCTTATTTCCCTACTTCAAAATGGGTCCCTTTGACAGGATCCTTCAATGGAATAGTGATAGTATTTGCAACAAAAAGTCTGATTTGATATTTTTAATAAATAAACATGAAACAAGCGTCTTGGCCGTCTCAGAGACTTGGCTTAGACCTGATTCCTTTTTTAGGTTGTTAGGCTATGTCGACGTTCGAAGTGCCAGGATGGCTATGGTGGTGTTGCACTATTTATTAAAAATAATATTAACTTTTCAAGTATTTCTATCCCTTTTCATAATAATGGCTTTGATGCTGTTGCTGCACGCATCAACGATTTTACAATTGTCTCCATATACATTCCTCATCCTTCTAAATCTATTATTCGAAATTTAAGTTCAGTAATTATGTCTCTTCCTAAGCCCCTTCTTATTCTAGGTGATCTGAATTGTCATCATACGGTATGGGGGTGCGGTTTGTCAGATCCTAATGGGTTTTTTTTATTAGATTCATTAGATAGTCTTAATCTCTGCATCCTTAACGATGGCTCCGCTACGAGAAGAACTCGTCCTAATGAGTTTACTGCAGTAGATCTTTCTTTATCCTGAGCTCGCGTCACTTATGTCTTTGTGTGTTCTCCCATCTACTCATGATAGTGACCATTTTCCAATTCTTTTACGAATCTTGCAAAAACATTCCCGTCCTGCTTCAATTAATTCTCCCCTTCTTAAATATATAATTGAAAATAACAGTTCTATCTGGGATGTGTTCAATGATCGTACTGATTCCAAAGCCTTAACTTTACCTATTATAAAATCCTCTAACATTATTACCTGTTCTGAGATGTTAGTACGATCTCTAGTAGAATGTGCTGATTTGACTTTCCCGGCTAAGAACTCTCATCCAGATAAAGTTCCTTCTCCTCCATGGTGGGATAAGGATTGCTCTGAAGCCGGTAGATCTCGCAATGATGCAGAAGCTATCTTTTGCCTGTCTATGACCCGTGATAATTTTATTGAATTGAATAAAATGATTGCAAAATCAAAGCGTCTCATTCATGATAAAAAACGTAATGGTTGGAAGTCATTTTGCTCCAGCATAGGCCCCAATACTCTTTCATCTCTTATCTGGAAGAAAATACATAGGTATCGTCGGTCTCAATGTGTTCCTTGTCGTAGTTGTTGCCCTTCCCAAGTTTGGGCTGATGCATTTATGGACAAATTGGCCCCTCATTATTGTTCTCCATCATTCAGAATTACCATCTCTTTCTAATCCCTTTTCTAATGATCCTCTCGATCAACCGTTTACACTTAATGAGTTGGAAAACATTTTGAAATCCGTTAAAGATTCTGCTCCAGGTATTGACGGCATACCATATTCCTTTGTTTCTAAGGCTAATGTGCGCCTTCAGAACTATTATTTAACTTTGGTTAACACAATTTTTGCAACCGGATTTGTTCCAGTTTCTTGGAAGTCTCAATATATTATTCCTATTCCGAAACCTAATAAAGATCCGTTGGACCCTAACTCTTACCGTCCTATCGCTCTCTCTTCAGTCTTGACTAAAATTGCGGAACATTTGATTAAGAACCGCCTTGAGTGGTTTCTTGAGAGCAATGAATTACTCGCTAAGTCTCAATACGGTTTTAGAAAAGGCAAGAGCACTATGGACAGCCTTGCCATTTTTACGACTGACATATGACTTTCATTTACGCGCAATGAATATATTATAGCTGCTTTTCTAGATATTTCCGCAGCCTATGATAGTGTCCAACTTCCCCTTCTTAAAAATAAACTAAATCGATTGAGAATTAAACTAAATTAGGCAATTTTATTATGAATCTTCTTTCAGAGAGATATGTATATCTCCGCTGCAGTGATTCTTCTGTTACTTCTAATAGGGTCATTTGGCGGGGCTTACCGCAGGGCTCTGTCCTAAGTCCACTTCTATATAATGTATACACGTATGATCTGGAATCCTCTGTTGGTCTAAGTCGTATCCTTCAATACGCTGATGACATACTTGTCTACAGCTCTCATCACAAAATTGATGTGGCTAGTAAGTGTATTTCCCATTCCCTTGAATGTTTAAATGACTGGCTTCAAAAAAATGGTCTAGATTTATCTCCTACAAAGAGTAATATCGTTCTGTTTTCTCGTAAAAGAAATCCTCCTGATTTAAATATCTCTATTAGTGAGTGCAGAATTCCAGTAAAGGAGTCGGTTAAATTTTTAGGGATCTGGTTGGACAGTAAACTAAGTGGTCGTCAGCATTGTGAATACATTTCAAATAAGTGTGAGAGGAATATCAACATATTACGGTGTTTGTCTGGGGTGTGGTGGGGTGCCCACCCTTTTAATCTTAAATTACTATATAATGCCGTTATCCGTAGTGTCTTGGATTATGGTTCCTTCTTTCTGGAACCTGCACGTAAGCGAGATCTTACTAAACTTGATCTAATTCAATCCAAATCACTCTGGATTATTACTGGTGCTATGAAATCATCTCCAATCAACGCTCTTCAAGTGGAGTGTGTGGACCCTCCGCTTCATCTTCATCGTCAATTCATAGCTAATAGATTCTTCTTCGGTTCTATTCATTTCTCTAATCACCCTCTCATTCCTAAACTCCAACTTCTCAAACAATATGTTTACACTTCCCGTTATTGGACTTTTAAAAAACATCCGCTTCTTTTGAAAAGTTATTCAATCTTTAAATTGCTTAAGGATCCCACGTATCGTTCTACTAAACTATCGATTTTATAATATTAATTACTTTGTTATAATATCGCAGCCAGAAATAATTTTGGATTTTGGTATCTGTAAGGGGGACCTCTACGCTGATAAGTATTTTCAAGAGCTCTTGCTCAGGAATTGGCGTGGATGGCATACCATTTAACGGATGCCTCAAAATTGTCTCAGGTTGGATGTGGTGTATTTCACTCCCAGTTTGATATTGTTCAAAAGATAAAATGCCCTCCTGAGTCCTCTGTTTTTACAGGTGAATGTCTAGCAATTCTTGAGGCGGTAAAATATATCCTTCTCTTCAAACTTCGTCAGACTATAATTTTTTCAGATTCTCGTAGCTCGCTTCAATCCCTTCTGTCTAACCCTTTTCACTCTAAATTTCACCCCATTGTTCTCCAAATTAAAAAATCTTTATCGGATTGTATTGATAAAGGGCTAGAAGTGGTTCTTGCTTGGATACCAGGACACCTTGGTCTTTCTGGTAATGAACGTGCTGATAAAGCAGCCACTGAAGAAGCGGTTTCTTGTGGTGATAAAGTACCGTATATTAATTATAGCGTTGACCTTATCTGCCTCCCTAAAAGTTTTCTTTATAAGTCACGGTCTACATACTGGAGAACGACTAGCTCATCCAAAGGCTCTGGTTTTGCTAAGATCCAACCAGAAATACCAAGTAAACCTTGGTTTTCGCGGTGGTACTTCGGTAAGATTTATACGTCGACCTTAATTCGCATGAGGCTTGGTCATTGTTGCTCACCTTCACATTTAAAAAAGATTCATATGAAAGATTCCTCTATATGTGAATGTGGCCTTGATGAGGGGGATCTCAACCATATATTCTTTTCCTGTCCATTGTGTGATAATGTTTTTTCTACAATTCTCTCATATCATTAAAAGTCTCATTTGCGACTCATATTCCTGAACTTTTATCATCTACTAATATTGATATATATAAAGTTTTCGTTCACTTCCTCACTATCAATAACATTCGTTTATAATTTTGTACATATTTATTTGTTTTTAATGTTGTTTGTTTATGTTCAAATAAGTTTTCTTTAAGTTATTGTTCTTTCTTATTGTTATGTGTGTATATTTTCATTTTTTCATACAAAATAAGCCTATTCTGGTTCATAGTTTGCTCAAATTCGTTTTAGGACGTTTTTGTTTTTTTGACGTGAAACTGGCACAAATGTCATGTTGACAATTGCCACAAAAAAAAAAGATATGAAGCGACTTTTGACTTTTCCGGTAAAATGTTCTCCGAAGCATTTTGTGCATTATACTGAGTTCCGGTAGTGTTAATTCAAAAAAACTAGGGTCGAAAATAATCATTTTGTGCAACAAACAACTAAACTCGCAAAGAAAATTTCTGTAAAATGGCGCCAACCATAGAATTAAAAACAAATTAGTAGCGTCGTATTTGCATGAATCATAAAAACTTCTATGTTTTTTTTTAGTAAAGACTTCATGGTTGGTTTTTTTTTTAATAGACATTATTTTGACAGTTGGGAAAGAGAACGCACGAGTTCGGGAAAGGTAAAAATAGCACGAGTATGTAATAGCCCACATCCGGAACGCTACGGCCTTTATTAATAAACGTTGCGTGAACATAGATTAGGCGTAACACGCTTTGTCTTGCTTTCACGCGTGACATTTACTGCAAGCGAAAAATTGACAGATAGATGTTTTAACTACTCCGGGTTTATTACAAGTTTATTAATAAGGCCGTACGAGTATACGTCACTGCAATACTTTTTGAGCAACTGTATTAAAAATGTTAATGCGTCCACCGCTTTACTAGAACGTGAATTAGAAATATCAATACCCTAATGGAAATCTTACTTAATGCAACTAATTGTAAAAAAATAACTACAGCTTTGCATAAAAGAAAAGAAATTAAAAGGGGCGCCATTATCTCTTTAACTGGTACAGTGCTTGAATGCATTCAGAAATGTTAGCCTACGTGATAACTATAACGTCAACAGATGAATCAGCGTATCAACGCTGATTCAGCAACTGTTATATTTTAGGTAATTTTTTTTACATGGATCTTATATTAACATGTACAAATGTCAAGTTATTAGTAGGTAATACATGGCACGAACTTTTTGTAACTAAGATTCTTTGATATTTTAATTTTAATCATCATAATTATTTATTGGAAGAAAAACATGAAAAAACTAAGATTTGTTTTACCTACGTGACTTAGCTATTGTTTGAAAAATGTTGCTTAATTCAATTATACGTTGCCCGGTGAAAGAAGTGATTGAATATTAGTCTTGGATCTTATTGTGTACACTTTCGCTTTTTCATTCTTTCTCGCTAGAATTTTCTCTTCTCTAATCCATATGAATTTGAAGACTCCTTTAAGGTCTTGCTTGACCTGCAGTAGCAGGTCAAGCAAGATGGGTTATTGTGATAGGGAGTGAGTGCTTCTCTAATATATATCTTCCTTAGAGTTCCTTCTCCTTTTTGGAAGGCGGTAGAAAACCACCGTAACTCTGAAACTATTGGTCCTAGAATACTATTTCCTAAAGAGAAATGATAAATCACGGGGAGATAACAGCTATCAAACTTAAAACTGCTATCATTTGAAAACTAATGAAATAATATTAGTTTCTAAATAAAAATGATACTTTTCGTCAATATCTTCATTTCGGATGACAGCTGACAAACATAGACAAAGGTGTCAAACTTAAAACTGAAGTAATTCTGAAACAACTGATCTCAGAGTACTAGTTCCTAAAGAGAGACAGCAGTCTTCATCTAGATCTTTATTTCAAATGACATATTTCAAAGTTAAAACGGCCATAACTCTGAAACTATTATTCCTATATTCCTATATAGTTCCTAAAGAAGAAACATACTATATACCACGTCGAGCAACAGGTTGTCCAGCAATGAATGGATAATCCAGCAGGTACTTGAAGGAGGCGCCACAGCTGGTACGAAAAAAAATTCAGGCTGGGCCGAAAATATGACAATTTGATAAAAAAAAATTGCTTTATCATAGGAAGATATTTTTTTAAATCAAAATGTCATATTTCCGTATATAACTTAACTATACAATATGAAGAATTCGATGCCCCACGAATAATGTGAGTGTAACTGCCCGCTGAAAAAGTCTGTGGTTAAATACCCGATAGTAATGGGATACGTTTTCACACAAAAAATACGGTAGTGTAGCGATATTCCCCAACCACCCAATTTTTCATTCCGTACCCAAGATAACCCTGGAAGATACCCCTGGGGGTGTCACGGGAACTTGGATTAGGACCCGTGGCACCCCCAGGTCCTGATATTCATACATCTGAATTCACCAATCGAATAGTGATGGGACAGATGTACACCATTGATATTAGATATAAGCTTAATCTAATATATAATAATAATTTTTATGGAAATAAATTTACTATCTTTCTAAGTATTATAGAAGACAGATATCTGTGTCGCTATCATATTTATTTGATATTGCAGCCAAAAATTTGGCTAACAAGGTTGCTTCTATTGGGCAATCCAATAGTATTGACAATGCTTCTATTGAGCAATTTGACATTTTTAATTCAGCTAATTGCTTGGCTACTAATGACATTGTAAATAATTTAAATTAGTGCCTAAAACAATAGAGACAACCTCTTGCATTAAATCAATCAATATTGTTCATCAGAACACTCAAGGTATGATGGGCAAAAAGTTGGAACTGGAATTGTTTATAGATGATAGCAAAATAGATATTCTTTGTATTACTGAACACTGGCTTAAAAAGAACCAACTCTTATTTAATTTTAATAATCATCAAGTTGCTAGCTCCTTCAACCGAGAAAAATCTATACGTGGTGGCTCTTTAATTATTACAAATAAAAATATAAAACTCAAAGAACGAAAAGACATTGTTTGTGAGCCTATCTGTTGAACGAGTAATAGAAATGTCCTGTATTGAGTTTGAGCAGTTCCTTGTTCTATGTGTATACAGACCTCCATGCTCACCATATGATGATTTTGAAAAGTGCATGGAGGAAACATTAATTAAGCTATCTAATACAAATAAATCAATGATTATCTGTGGAGACTTTAATATTAATTTGCTAGATAATAATCAGGTAGTGGATAAATTTTTGTTACTGTTTAAATCTTATAATATATACAATATTTTCTTGGAACCTACTAGGATAACAGCCACAAGTTCCACCTGCATAGACAATATATTTACTAATCTCAAACCTATTAAAAATTTCATTATAAATAATCTAGAATCAGACCACTGTGGTCAACTAGCAGTGTTTCCAAGAAAAACTAACAAACCCCAAAGCAAATATGTTAGCTTTGTTCCAATAAATGCAAGCCGCCTAGAATTGTTAAGAAGTAATATATCCCGGAAAGTGCCAGAGTTGCCCAGTCACAATGACCCAAATATATCATATAACTCACTGTTCCATCTTATCAGTGATGAATTTGGCAAAGTGTTTGTACCAAAAACAATATCTGTTGGTAATCGTGCTAGGTTTAGTGAATGGGCAACTCCAGGAATTTATAAAAGTAGGCAAAAGTTATATGAATTGTACCATGAAAATCGTATAATCATAATCCTGTATTTTTGGAATATGTCAAACGTTATTCTAAGTTATTTAAACGAGCCTGTTCCTCAGCTAAATCTATTTATTTAAGAAATAAGATCAAACATTCTGTTAATAAAATAAAAATGACGTGGAACATTATAAACAGTGAAACTGGTAGGAATACAGTGCGTAATCGAGACTTTCATTTAAAAATTAATAATAAAGATGTAAGAGCAGATTTGGAGGTAGCGGCCGAGTTTGAGAATTTCTTCACTAATATTCCTTCTTTAACAACCAAAACTCTAAAATCTTCCTCCATCTCTGCTAAGATCTTACTTAAACAAATTGTAACTGAATGTGACACAACTTTTTAATTTTCAATAGTTAATTGCAAAGATATTGTAAGCAGTTTCAAAAGTCTAGATACAAAACAAAACGGCAGACCTATGTGGTCTTTCTGTGAAGACCGTTTCTTCAATTATAGATGTCATTGCACCCAATCTAGCAGCTGTGTTTAATAGTTGTTGCAAGTGGTTTATTTCCTGACCTAACGAAGCACAGTAAAGTGGTTCCTTTATTCAAATCTGGTAGTACTACTGATCCAACAATTTTTCGGCCTATTTCTGTACTACCTACGCTAAGTAAGATTTTCGAAAAAATTATATTACATCAATTAGAAACTCATTTTAGCGCAAAATTTTTTTTCCATAAGAATCAATTTGGGTTCACAAGGAATCGCTCTACTATAGACGCAGGTATAGAACTTATAAAAGATGTGTTTGATGCCTGGGAGAACTCTCAAGATGCCTTAGGTGTTTTTTGTGACTTATCTAAGGCATTTGACTGCGATATACCGTCCGACATGATATACTTGTCAGGAAATTACAACACTACGGTATTAGGAACATGGCTCTCAACCTTTTGACTTCATATTTAAATGATAGAATTCAAAGGGTTGACATGAATGGTAAAAAATCGCCCGGCTCTATAATCTCAATGGGCGTTCCACAAGGTTCAATACTAGGGCCGTTCTTGTTTTTAATCTATATTAATGACTTACCTTATTATGTAGAGAAGAATCACGAGATTGTATTGTTTGCAGATGACACTTCTCTGTTATTTAAAATTAAAAGGCAGTTATTAAACTATGAACCAAAGTCAAAGTGTAGCGTGTCTTGCCCTACTGATACCATTATTATGTTCTCTTTTGTAAGGCAACACACTGGAGCTAATATTTGTAGTACCTAAGTAAAAACATTTTAAAAACATCTGTATAAAAAGAATGGCCCCGAGTTTCTTGCCGCTTCTTCTCGGTAGGCTCTATATATTTTGGAACGCGGCGATAGTCTTTAAAGTACATTATAATGAAAAATTGACGTTCATAAGTGCGTCTTTGATGCCTAAATTGAATAAATGATTTTGACTTTGACGTGACGCCATTCAGTAGCATTTTTTTTATTTTTTATTATTGCTTTTGTTCACATACTCAATGGGTCCGTGGCATTATTTACATTTATATTTTAAACTTATATTTTTTTTTATAATTACTAACGGTATACAGGAGGACATTTTTTATTTCTTAACTAAACTTACATAATACATTTTTTTTTGCACACAAATAGACTTTTAACTCATTTCTAAATATCGGACATACCGAGAGCATACCGGCTCCCGCAAGCAGCGCCCGTTCACGAGCTTGACACGTGTGCCAGCCATCGCCCTCCTCAACCATATTTGAGGGAAGAGGACGACCCGCCACACGACGCCGCCGCGAGAAGAAGCCTTTTAGTGAGTGTGAATGCTCAAGGTATACACTCATACATAATACAAAAGCCTAAGCTTGTCTAATTGTTTTATTTTTTTTATAACTAATTTTTATATAAGTCGGCTTTCTCCACCCGGCCCAGGGCCACCGTCACATCCACATTCCGATCTTTTATGGCCATCTGCAAGTTGTAGTCGCGGATAGCATTTGGTGACGCAGACACCGCACGTCGCACGAAACGGCTGATGGCGTCTTCTTCGTCGTCGGTGTAGTAGGTGAAGGTCCTGGTGTGCCGCGAGACTGCAACCACTGCGTGCGGGACGCTCTCGTGCAGACTCATGTTGCCCTTGGTTTTAATGGCGATGACCAACTCGTATGTCAGCCCCTGTGCTTCATGGATGGTAAGGATGCGCGACCCTGTGCCTTCACCATAACCCTGGTTGGTCAGGGTCTCCTTTTCTTCCTGAGTGTGTACTAGGAAGAGGGTGTTGGGAAGGGTGCTGGGTATATGCGCATCTCTGTACCTTCTCTGCTCCAGGGACCTAATACGTGGGGCTGAGGAATATATACCTGAATATATTTCTTTCAACGCGTACGCAACATCCATGGGATTCCGGTGTGTGCACAAATACTCCTGATTGATGCTAGCTCGTAAGAGTGCGACTTACGTTCATCGATAGTAGTTTTACAATTTTTCAATCATTTTCATATTTTTTTGTTACGCTAAATGAGCTTAGGACATTTTCCGAAGTGACTGTGTTCCGCTTCAAGACCTCGTGATTCTCCATCTACGTAGACGTCACAATTCATTTGTACCCTTACTACTCGCACCGCATCAATGGGGACTTCGACGTCAGCAGAGATCATAAGGTTAGATTTATTTTGAGGTAATCACTGGAATTTGATCTCAGTCGGGGTCTTGATGATTATATCGGCCTTTTCTGTGAACTAATGACTAAATACAACGGGGCTTAAAAAGCCATAGTCCTCAACCAAGTATAATTCAACCATTTCGGTAAGGCCTTGAACTTCCACAGCTGCATGTGCAACTCCTAAAGGACGTGTCAAGTACCCCCATATACCCCTAAGTACTGATAGGCCTGGACTCGTAGTGCCCCCTAGTGCGTAAAATTACGGCGTATATACATTGTTTGGAAGGGCCTGGACGATCCGAGTTTGTTCCAAACTTTAGTTTGATTTGTCTCCGCGTCATGTTCAGAGTTTCTCTAGCCTGTCCGAGCTTAACTGTTCAAACATATTTAAGTACCTGTTCTGGTTTGCTGAACTGCTCTGCTTGAGCACCGATGTTTACCGCCCGATCCTGTATACCGTAAAGTAGGCAATCTACCGCCTACCTACTTTTGATTTTAAACCTATTTAGCAAATTAATCTTTATACAATAGTACATTTCTAGAGATTATCCGTATTTTACTTTCTTAAACAACATTTCGGTTAAAAGCTCGGCGCAATCTTCCCTACAAGGAAAGGATTTCTTCCATTCCGTCTACGGGTGCAATATCGAAGCTAGACTCTGATACCATGTTTTCGTGAAACCAACTAATTTAGGTAGAGAGTAGTGCATAATTTCACTCTCCTCTTACTCATAAATTTTGAAAACTTCTTCTACCTTAGTTATATCCAGGCCGGAATCCTTTGTTCCTTTACTGAAGGGTCGAACACCGATACTACACTCGTGTTGAAGGTCATCTTAGGTTTATCCGAGCTTTTCTAAAATAGTCAAACTCTTATCTAATAACTTACTGCTAGAATCTTCTTTCCTCGATAGCAACCTCTGTGATTTACTTGGTGATAGCGAACTTTCCGGCCTTGAACTTCCACAGCTGCATGTGCAACTCCTAAAGGACGTGTCAAGTACCCCCATATACCCCTAAGTACTGATAGGCCTGGACTCGTAGTGCCCCCTAGTGCGTAAAATTACGGCGTATATACATTGTTTGGAAGGGCCTGGACGATCCGAGTTTGTTCCAAACTTTAGTTTGATTTGTCTCCGCGTCATGTTCAGAGTTTCTCTAGCCTGTCCGAGCTTAACTGTTCAAACATATTTAAGTACCTGTTCTGGTTTGCTGAACTGCTCTGCTTGAGCACCGATGTTTACCGCCCGATCCTGTATACCGTAAAGTAGGCAATCTACCGCCTACCTACTTTTGATTTTAAACCTATTTAGCAAATTAATCTTTATACAATAGTACATTTCTAGAGATTATCCGTATTTTACTTTCTTAAACAACATTTCGGTTAAAAGCTCGGCGCAATCTTCCCTACAAGGAAAGGATTTCTTCCATTCCGTCTACGGGTGCAATATCGAAGCTAGACTCTGATACCATGTTTTCGTGAAACCAACTAATTTAGGTAGAGAGTAGTGCATAATTTCACTCTCCTCCTACTCATAAATTTTGAAAACTTCTTCTACCTTAGTTATATCCAGGCCGGAATCCTTTGTTCCTTTACTGAAGGGTCGAACACCGATACTACACTCGTGTTGAAGGTCATCTTAGGTTTATCCGAGCTTTTCTAAAATAGTCAAACTCTTATCTAATAACTTACTGCTAGAATCTTCTTTCCTCGATAGCAACCTCTGTGATTTACTTGGTGATAGCGAACTTTCCGGCCTTGAACTTCCACAGCTGCATGTGCAACTCCTAAAGGACGTGTCAAGTACCCCCATATACCCCTAAGTACTGATAGGCCTGGACTCGTAGTGCCCCCTAGTGCGTAAAATTACGGCGTATATACATTGTTTGGAAGGGCCTGGACGATCCGAGTTTGTTCCAAACTTTAGTTTGATTTGTCTCCGCGTCATGTTCAGAGTTTCTCTAGCCTGTCCGAGCTTAACTGTTCAAACATATTTAAGTACCTGTTCTGGTTTGCTGAACTGCTCTGCTTGAGCACCGATGTTTACCGCCCGATCCTGTATACCGTAAAGTAGGCAATCTACCGCCTACCTACTTTTGATTTTAAACCTATTTAGCAAATTAATCTTTATACAATAGTACATTTCTAGAGATTATCCGTATTTTACTTTCTTAAACAACATTTCGGTTAAAAGCTCGGCGCAATCTTCCCTACAAGGAAAGGATTTCTTCCATTCCGTCTACGGGTGCAATATCGAAGCTAGACTCTGATACCATGTTTTCGTGAAACCAACTAATTTAGGTAGAGAGTAGTGCATAATTTCACTCTCCTCTTACTCATAAATTTTGAAAACTTCTTCTACCTCAGTTATATCCAGGCCGGAATCCTTTGTTCCTTTACTGAAGGGTCGAACACCGATACTACACTCGTGTTGAAGGTCATCTTAGGTTTATCCGAGCTTTTCTAAAATAGTCAAACTCTTATCTAATAACTTACTGCTAGAATCTTCTTTCCTCGATAGCAACCTCTGTGATTTACTTGGTGATAGCGAACTTTCCGGCCTTGAACTTCCACAGCTGCATGTGCAACTCCTAAAGGACGTGTCAAGTACCCCCATATACCCCTAAGTACTGATAGGCCTGGACTCGTAGTGCCCCCTAGTGCGTAAAATTACGGCGTATATACATTGTTTGGAAGGGCCTGGACGATCCGAGTTTGTTCCAAACATTAGTTTGATTTGTCTCCGCGTCATGTTCAGAGTTTCTCTAGCCTGTCCGAGCTTAACTGTTCAAACATATTTAAGTACCTGTTCTGGTTTGCTGAACTGCTCTGCTTGAGCACCGATGTTTACCGCCCGATCCTGTATACCTTAAAGTAGGCAATCTACCGCCTACCTACTTTTGATTTTAAACCTATTTAGCAAATTAATCTTTATACAATAGTACATTTCTAGAGATTATCCGTATTTTACTTTCTTAAACAACATTTCGGTTAAAAGCTCGGCGCAATCTTCCCTACAAGGAAAGGATTTCTTCCATTCCGTCTACGGGTGCAATATCGAAGCTAGACTCTGTACCTATCGTCAATTTGAACACATAAAAGAGTTAAAGGGAGATAGCTATAGGGTAAACACGGATCGAATGCATTACAAATAATCAATTGCGGTTAAAAAATAAACGTTCACACTGAATTAAATTCTATTATTAAGAATATAAGGTCACATTTTTGCTTATCAAAGCATAGAGTAAAATGGTCGGGAGGTCGGCAAAAACAGGTGCAGTCGACCAATCAGGGCAGGCCAGCGAACGGACGCTTGCGCCAGAGATCGACGGTGCTCAAGAGTGTTAACCCGTTTTCTAAGAAAGTCGGTCGCGCGCGCTTTTGTTTAGAAAATATTCTTAAATTAGAGTGTGTACCGGGATTCTAAAAACGACGGTTGCGCGCTCGTTTAAAGAGATAATATATTTAAATTAGAGTCAAGTGAAGTGTAGTGTCTTCCAGGGCTGGTTATTTATGTAAGTGTTTCTTTAATTTTAACCTCTCAGCAGAACTCCGTGGGTTTTGTTTTTAAATTAGACTTATTATTTAAATTTTAATATTTCAAAGCTTGCTGTTTTTAGTGATTATTATTAATGGGATAATTCCTATGATTTTATGGTTTTTTATAAAATTTTGTTAATTAAAACATAGCAAAAATTGTCTAATAATTCACTATCATGCCAAAATAATTAAATAATTATTGTATGATAAAATGATTTACATATATTATAATATTGATTCAATACACAATTAATTAAATGTTTTCTAATATTTATGTAGTTAGTTTAAATCGAATTCTAGTATAACTTAGCATAGAAGAACATATTCATTATTCTATTATTAATATTATAACCCTTCTGAGCTTTGTCTGTGAGTGATGGTATCTTTTATGCATTTGAAAGGGTAGAACATTCATTAAATGTATCAAAAATTGTTGTTGTAAAGTAATATTTTAATGAGTGTTTTATTACTTCTGTCATAATCATATTTTTATTGTATTGTTCATTTTATTTCTTGTGTTTGGTTGTATCACTCATATAATTACACATTACATTATAATATATAATTTAAATTCAATTGGACGTGAATTAATATAATCCACGGATCTAAATGAATTTTAGGGAATGCTTACTCAATAAAAGTAATGATTTATTACTCTTAGGAGAATATAATAAATCATGAATGTGTGACAACATAAAATTAACACAGCTTAAATTTAAGTAACATTTAGAAGTAAGTAGTTACCTTCACATTTTTACATCATAAATTACACACCATAATTCATTTACCAAGATAAAGGGAGCCTCGACATCATATATAATTGAATAACTGTAATTTCGTCTGTATTAAATTATTTGTATTGTGGCACAAGGGCTAGGTTGATGGTGTTACCCAGTCGATATTGAATCGAGACTATCTGGGGATATCAAATAATCTTGCATTGTCGGTGGGTTTCAATTTATTGATTATCCTATCGACATCCCTTGTGTCAAAATTCAAATTTGTTCATAAATAACAACACGCAAGTACACAACACTACTTAACAACAATTTTAAAGCTATTGGTTTAAGTCAGTAGTACAAGACTGTTGTAGAGGTCTTTCGATTTTAGTTTTAAGAATTAGGGCGGTACTTAAACCAAGGCTTGAGATTAAATCTCTGTAATAATGAATTTAGTAAAATACACCTTCTGTGTATTTAAATAAATACATATGAGTGGTTCACCAGTTTTCAGCTAGTTTAAGTGGGAAGTTAGGGCATTTAATAGGGACTGTGTTACATAACAAGAAACTTAGTTTGTGTGCTCGTTATTTAGAGCAAAGTGCTAACAAGGGCGACTGCTTTTCGAATGAAGTTATTTCCCTTGCAAGTAAGAAGCCATAATCTTTAATTAGGTTTTTTATGTGTGAATGCACTTTATAACTTTAATCATTTGGTAATTAAATATGAACACAGACGCGAGTATAATCTTAAAATTATTAAATAATAAAATCCTGTCGAAGTTAAATAATATAACATTACTTTTGGAAATATCAAAATTGTCCGAAATTGGATTTGATACTCTTAAGGTAATGAAGAGGAGAAAGTGACAAAAAATAATCAAACTTGTGGATATCCGATGACGTGTGCCGGAGGTTTCATGTAGATTTAAGTTAATAACTTTTTCTTTCAGCGTCCACGTGTAGATTTAATTAGTTCTAAGTGTAGTTAGAAACATGAAACCATTAGTGATGGACGATTGGATATCTGCTTCTCTCTCCTCCGCGGTAAATTCCTATTTATATAGTTGTAATAATTGCGTTAATTCTTCGATTTGGGGGGGTGATAATTCTGTTTCTTCCAGTACACAGGAAGTTCGAGAGCTGTTTGCCGAACTGTGGGTTGTCATGTAGATTTATCGTAAAGAATTGAATTATTCTAATATCGTCAATACTGAAAATACGTATTAAACTAGTAGTGTACTAGAGTAGATACAGATGTGTAAATTTTACCCATTGATTAAACGAGACTTACTAGGACGTATCGACGTAATTGAATCTTAAAGCAAGTAACTATTTACTGGATGTTTAACTTGAATTATTTTATTCCAAAATACAAATCATTCTTCTGAAGTCGACGAAATAATATTCAACGTAAATTCAAGTGTAGTGAGGATTAAATAATAGATTGGTACTATTAGGTAAATTTCCAGGTTGAATTACATGACGACTCACAGTCTAAAAGAAGTCTTCGGAGGTTTGTGGCATGTTATTATAAACTCACCATATCGGTTTTGTTTACATCCAACTGTTGTACTATAAAATTAAAATTATATTTTAATTGAAATAATTGTCTTACTAAAAAAAAAATATATATTTTGAATATATTATTTCTAATATAACTATCATTTCTCAAGATGAAACGTTGTGTATGCTTAACCGATATGGGAAATCCTAATTAATACAATGGGTGACTTATTACCTTGCCAGTATTTAATTTATTAACAGTAAATAATTACAAAGTCACTTATTGTATAACAAGGAAATACGATGAATTTGTCTATCCATTTTGTTTTCAGAGATGTTTACATATACGTTTTATATTATCTTGCTGTATATTATAGTTAAGTATATGTTGACGTGATCACTACTTCTAGGTATATCATAATACTACTGTATATCAAGGGAACTTATGTGCTTTTGTTTAACCAAATTCTTTCAGAGATGGTCATTATTTAATTGGTATTAATTTATATTATGTTTTATGGTTACACAACTTTTTATAGGTATGTCAATGGAACATTATATTGAACTTTAGTTAACCAATTTTCAGAGATTGTCACATCGATTAATTAAAACTACCTAATCTAGCGGAATATTATTAATATGAGTATGTTTGATGTATTCACCATTTGTTATAGATTTTTCGTAGGAGACTTAATCATTTTACGGAATAGTTAATATTATCCTACCTTACCTAAGCTTTATAGCGGGTGGTAGAATATTCACAAGATATTTTTAAAGTTACAGCAAATAAGGCGACTCTTAGGGGTCAGTGTGTTCTTGGCTTGGAATTTATTACTCTTACAGGAATGTATGGGGAATATATGGAATAGCCTTGACTTAATATATTGATCTTTAATCGATAAGCAATTAAGCGTAATTAGATTCACTTACGAGTTAGAAATGAACAGGGACCGGAAGTAATCTGCTTTCAAAGTAACGTATTGCAGCCCAGCTTTGTTATCATTCTGTCTCTTAAGATGAATAATTAAGTTAATGCAGTTAAGGCGTATCTGTTCAATTACCAATTATTGAGTGCCAAGACTCGGAAATCATATTTCATAATCAATTCGGTTGTGATAATACTGGTTGCCTTTGACTTGATTAAATTAGATTCTTGTTAATTGAACTTAACTATGAAACCCTAAGTCCTTCTTTCGTTAATTCGTTCAAGTATTTAAATTGTGATATATTTAACCTGACAATAGTTTGATAAATTCATCAGACTGGAGTGCTTTTATAATTATGTAATAAATGTTGAGCTAGTTGCGATTTTGGGGCCTCACAACCCCCGGGATTAATAAACTCCCTCGCATGATTGCTTAATTTGGAAAGCTTCGACTGCAAGCATAAGTACTATACACGTCGGTGAAAAATTTTCCCCACACTGGACACAGGTTCGATAAAGGGTGCTCTACGGCCAAAGAGTTATTTATTTATTGAACCATTTACAAACATTATACACGACATCATCGAATTATGGTTGGGTTAATATTAATTGATCGCGGGAGGTTGAAGTCCTACCCTAATCCATTTAATCACTTCCTACCCTTCTGTTCCTATATATTAGAAAGGAGAACTGATATTATTACAAGTAATTGAATAAAACTATTCAGCCCTAGCATGATGTTACTTATGAGTATAGAATTAATTATTCTTAAACTATACACATACTAAGTTCTATGTGAAAAAATAATTTATATGAAACATATAGAATTATTTATTATTTCAAGATGAAATTAACTTTCTTTAACTGTTAAACAGTTTGGTTGTAATAAACCTCAGTATGATATGGTTCTTGATTACTATCATGAATAACCAGATTGGTTTGAACCCCAAAATAATAATCTTTTATCTCATCTTGTGAGGCAAGGAGATATATCTGACTGTATTTATAATACAGGTATAAAACTATGACCAATTTATAGTCGTATTGAGTATTGATTACTAGGCTACTGTTGTGTGCCAATTTGCAAACCTAGGACAATTAGTCCTTTTACTACATTACTAGTCAAGGCTAGTGCAACAGAACACCGATTTATAATCGTATTGATTGCTAGGCCACTGTTGTGTGCCAATTTACAAACTTAGGACAATTAGTCCTTTTGCTACATTACTAGTCAAGGCTAGTGCAACAGAACACCGATTTATAATCGTATTGATTGCTAGGCCACTGTTGTGTGCCAATTTACAAACTTAGGACAATTAGTCCTTTTACTACAATACTAGTCGAGGCTAGTGCAACAGAATTGAAGTTCCATCAAGCAGAGTTGAATGGTTATTGTTATACACTAAGTTAACCATTCCTATACTATCCTTTCCCCTCCAAGGGGGTGCAGACATTGGATGGCACTCATAGTTGTGGGCGATGGATGGGGCCCTCAATCTTATATAACAAACAAAATTTTTATTACTTATATACGCACACATTAATTACCTTGAAAGTCTCTACAACTCTAAAAGAACCAAGGTTACTTATATTAACATAACGTATGGGTTGACGATCATTTGGCCAAAACATGACGAGAGTAGTTCGTTCTTTTGAGAGAGGTGGTATAGTTACAATTTGGTGCCGTGACCAGGATTATTAACTTCAGTAGAGTTATCTACTTAAAATGTAGGCTTTACAGCCTACAATTTGGTGTTCGTGAAGACGGAAAGAGTTAGAGTATTTTGAGGAATTAAATAAAGTATATGTTGTGACACTGAAATTAATGAATTTTGAGTGAAGATGGATTGATAGTTATTGTGGATATGGAAATTAGGATGATGAGAGTTAGGGGGGTGAGGAAACTGTAGGAAATAAAAAAAAATATATAAAGTCTTGTCCTTTGCAGATTGCTACAAAAATAGGAAACTTAAAATTTAAATTCTGACGATCTAGAAAGTATTATATCGTTGGTTACAAATGTGGTTGTGCACTAATATGATAAAATCACTGATACCTTAACTGACCATAAATGCTTATAAAAAATCTTTGCACAAGTAGTTGAATCGCAAGTAGAGTATAGAAACGCTATGGTGAAATAATAAAGAATCTAACTATATATAATTTATACATAAAAAATAAACGGGAAAATATATTTCTATCATTTAAAGTTATATAATCCTTTAACAGAAGCTAATTGAAAAGTAATTAAATAAAAGAAAAGAGACATAGTAATTCTAGCGTCCACCTTGTATCGCGTTTGAATTCGAGAAGACACGCTAACAAATTGTTTTTTTGCTTGAAGCGAGAGACAACAATAAATATATATACTCACAGATTCGGAAAATAAAATCTTTCTTACATAATAATTTATAGAGTAGAAAATGTAATACTTTAGTAGTTAGATTAGTAAAAGAATGACCGCACTAATATGTTATGTATTGCATCAATTCTTACGACTTAGCTATCATAAGCAAACATAACTTAGAGACATGTCAGCATTGTACTAGACGAAGTAGAGAAACATGCTATTAAGTGTGGTCTTACACAAATAAAATAAAAGCGAGCCTTGAAAACACACGAAGAAAACCAGCTTTTCCAATTAATTTAAACACTAAATAATTAAATAAAGAAAATCAATGCACAGGAAAATTAGGTAAACATGTTAAATAAAATAACTAACTGTTAGATTTCAAAGAAAAATGAGATTAATTATTTCAAAGTTCAAGCATTTCATAAAGATTTTTTTTTCTACATCAAGCACTTTAATAATAATAACAACTTAAAGTTATAATAGATAAAATAAATTTACTAGGTCATCTAAGACAGTTGAGGTTTAATCTACTCTTAAGAGTGCCTGCCGTCAATAGTAATTATAATCACAATTCATATGTGTGAAGAGCTAGTAATAACTTTAACAACTTAACTAGACTAGTAGGTATTGATTTGTTTTGTACAAAGGTAGCGTCCGCTAGGTGACTGGGTAGTAGAGAGTTTTTATTTCTTATATTTTTGTGGTTAGCACCCGACTACGTTATGGTTTTCATGCGCACAATTATTTAGTAACAATTCATATAACATCTATCAGTGAGCATCTATAATTGGCTTTATGTTTCTACCGTTTCTGAAAGTACATATTATATAGCTGTTGGTCTTCAAATAAATATATAAAAAGAAAGAGCGTAAATAATCAAATTCATTTTTAGATGGAACGCTAATCGGTTTACAAACTATTGAAGAACTTGAAGTATACATTTTATTTATAACCTCATAATAAATATTACTATTGGATCATAAGTTAAAGATGTTAAACACGCGATAAAAAAAAAAAAAAAAAAAAAAAAACTTCTAAAAGTAAAATTATTCAAGTGGTTAAACCTTGTCCATATAAAAAACTGGAAATATTAGGAATCTTGTATTGATAGGCTTATAGGGCCATAGAGAGTCAAGGGGCAAATATGTAGTTTTATAAATGATAGTCATTCGAGGTTAGTTCAGTTAGTTAAGAATGTATTGATAATTGCGGAAACCTAGATAAAATCAGTAGGTTACAAACTGAAATTTAAAACAATGCTCCGTTCGATCATAAAAGATAATAATAGTCAAATTATAAAAAGGACTTAAAAGGAACATTTAAGATAAATTGAATTGAAACTAATTACCAACAACAATTCTCGACCAAACACTATTGAACGGTCAACAAAGACTTGGGCGGTCTATTTCGGACTTACTGTCATAAAAGGCATTCAAGAAGGTTCTTTGTGGCTTCCGAAACTTGAACATCTGTTTTATAATAATTATTTTATGATAGTATACCATAAATGCCTAATGTCACATAGCTAAAATACTAATAGCAAAACAATATAGCTCATAAACTGATAAAAATTAACTTCGATTACGTCATGTTCCTGAAGCAGAACTAATCAAATGCTATACAAATCACGAACAGGACTGAATAAATATATGAGGGACGACATTGTAAAAAGTAATCCTTTTCCAAACGTAAATAATGTTTTGGACCTAGTTACCTAAAACTTAACAGGTTACTGTAATGCGATTTACTTATCCAGATAATTTGGTAGAGTTTAATTTAGAGTAAATTGATTAATAATATTGACGTTAATGGATACCAACGACCATTTAGTGATAAATATAATGATTTAAAAATAAGTAGTTGGTACTACTCACTCTATAGTAGAAACTAAGAGAACAATATCCAAATCGCGAATATTGATTATTATTAAGTAAAGTTATGTGTTTCGTTAAATCATATTGTATGTGTGAATAACTTAGATTGATTTAAAATATAAAACGCTCAAAATTAAACATAAATCTTTTATAAAAAAGTTGTGCTGGAATAAGTAGGAGTAAAACGTTAATAAGAAACTTAAGAAGATAGACATAACAAGTTTTACAGCCAAACAAATAGAAAAAACATTGATAGGGATAAGTGTTATTAATTAGGGAATAATAAAAAAAAAATATAATATATATTTGTTAATTACAAAATTTAATTCGTTTAACACTCATAAAATTTTGGGGGGTGAATGTACCTATCGTCAATTTGAACACATAAAAGAGTTAAAGGGAGATAGCTATAGGGTAAACACGGATCGAATGCATTACAAATAATCAATTGCGGTTAAAAAATAAACGTTCACACTGAATTAAATTCTATTATTAAGAATATAAGGTCACATTTTTGCTTATCAAAGCATAGAGTAAAATGGTCGGGAGGTCGGCAAAAACAGGTGCAGTCGACCAATCAGGGCAGGCCAGCGAACGGACGCTTGCGCCAGAGATCGACGGTGCTCAAGAGTGTTAACCCGTTTTCTAAGAAAGTCGGTCGCGCGCGCTTTTGTTTAGAAAATATTCTTAAATTAGAGTGTGTACCGGGATTCTAAAAACGACGGTTGCGCGCTCGTTTAAAGAGATAATATATTTAAATTAGAGTCAAGTGAAGTGTAGTGTCTTCCAGGGCTGGTTATTTATGTAAGTGTTTCTTTAATTTTAACCTCTCAGCAGAACTCCGTGGGTTTTGTTTTTAAATTAGACTTATTATTTAAATTTTAATATTTCAAAGCTTGCTGTTTTTAGTGATTATTATTAATGGGATAATTCCTATGATTTTATGGTTTTTTATAAAATTTTGTTAATTAAAACATAGCAAAAATTGTCTAATAATTCACTATCATGCCAAAATAATTAAATAATTATTGTATGATAAAATGATTTACATATATTATAATATTGATTCAATACACAATTAATTAAATGTTTTCTAATATTTATGTAGTTAGTTTAAATCGAATTCTAGTATAACTTAGCATAGAAGAACATATTCATTATTCTATTATTAATATTATAACCCTTCTGAGCTTTGTCTGTGAGTGATGGTATCTTTTATGCATTTGAAAGGGTAGAACATTCATTAAATGTATCAAAAATTGTTGTTGTAAAGTAATATTTTAATGAGTGTTTTATTACTTCTGTCATAATCATATTTTTATTGTATTGTTCATTTTATTTCTTGTGTTTGGTTGTATCACTCATATAATTACACATTACATTATAATATATAATTTAAATTCAATTGGACGTGAATTAATATAATCCACGGATCTAAATGAATTTTAGGGAATGCTTACTCAATAAAAGTAATGATTTATTACTCTTAGGAGAATATAATAAATCATGAATGTGTGACAACATAAAATTAACACAGCTTAAATTTAAGTAACATTTAGAAGTAAGTAGTTACCTTCACATTTTTACATCATAAATTACACACCATAATTCATTTACCAAGATAAAGGGAGCCTCGACATCATATATAATTGAATAACTGTAATTTCGTCTGTATTAAATTATTTGTATTGTGGCACAAGGGCTAGGTTGATGGTGTTACCCAGTCGATATTGAATCGAGACTATCTGGGGATATCAAATAATCTTGCATTGTCGGTGGGTTTCAATTTATTGATTATCCTATCGACATCCCTTGTGTCAAAATTCAAATTTGTTCATAAATAACAACACGCAAGTACACAACACTACTTAACAACAATTTTAAAGCTATTGGTTTAAGTCAGTAGTACAAGACTGTTGTAGAGGTCTTTCGATTTTAGTTTTAAGAATTAGGGCGGTACTTAAACCAAGGCTTGAGATTAAATCTCTGTAATAATGAATTTAGTAAAATACACCTTCTGTGTATTTAAATAAATACATATGAGTGGTTCACCAGTTTTCAGCTAGTTTAAGTGGGAAGTTAGGGCATTTAATAGGGACTGTGTTACATAACAAGAAACTTAGTTTGTGTGCTCGTTATTTAGAGCAAAGTGCTAACAAGGGCGACTGCTTTTCGAATGAAGTTATTTCCCTTGCAAGTAAGAAGCCATAATCTTTAATTAGGTTTTTTATGTGTGAATGCACTTTATAACTTTAATCATTTGGTAATTAAATATGAACACAGACGCGAGTATAATCTTAAAATTATTAAATAATAAAATCCTGTCGAAGTTAAATAATATAACATTACTTTTGGAAATATCAAAATTGTCCGAAATTGGATTTGATACTCTTAAGGTAATGAAGAGGAGAAAGTGACAAAAAATAATCAAACTTGTGGATATCCGATGACGTGTGCCGGAGGTTTCATGTAGATTTAAGTTAATAACTTTTTCTTTCAGCGTCCACGTGTAGATTTAATTAGTTCTAAGTGTAGTTAGAAACATGAAACCATTAGTGATGGACGATTGGATATCTGCTTCTCTCTCCTCCGCGGTAAATTCCTATTTATATAGTTGTAATAATTGCGTTAATTCTTCGATTTGGGGGGGTGATAATTCTGTTTCTTCCAGTACACAGGAAGTTCGAGAGCTGTTTGCCGAACTGTGGGTTGTCATGTAGATTTATCGTAAAGAATTGAATTATTCTAATATCGTCAATACTGAAAATACGTATTAAACTAGTAGTGTACTAGAGTAGATACAGATGTGTAAATTTTACCCATTGATTAAACGAGACTTACTAGGACGTATCGACGTAATTGAATCTTAAAGCAAGTAACTATTTACTGGATGTTTAACTTGAATTATTTTATTCCAAAATACAAATCATTCTTCTGAAGTCGACGAAATAATATTCAACGTAAATTCAAGTGTAGTGAGGATTAAATAATAGATTGGTACTATTAGGTAAATTTCCAGGTTGAATTACATGACGACTCACAGTCTAAAAGAAGTCTTCGGAGGTTTGTGGCATGTTATTATAAACTCACCATATCGGTTTTGTTTACATCCAACTGTTGTACTATAAAATTAAAATTATATTTTAATTGAAATAATTGTCTTACTAAAAAAAAAATATATATTTTGAATATATTATTTCTAATATAACTATCATTTCTCAAGATGAAACGTTGTGTATGCTTAACCGATATGGGAAATCCTAATTAATACAATGGGTGACTTATTACCTTGCCAGTATTTAATTTATTAACAGTAAATAATTACAAAGTCACTTATTGTATAACAAGGAAATACGATGAATTTGTCTATCCATTTTGTTTTCAGAGATGTTTACATATACGTTTTATATTATCTTGCTGTATATTATAGTTAAGTATATGTTGACGTGATCACTACTTCTAGGTATATCATAATACTACTGTATATCAAGGGAACTTATGTGCTTTTGTTTAACCAAATTCTTTCAGAGATGGTCATTATTTAATTGGTATTAATTTATATTATGTTTTATGGTTACACAACTTTTTATAGGTATGTCAATGGAACATTATATTGAACTTTAGTTAACCAATTTTCAGAGATTGTCACATCGATTAATTAAAACTACCTAATCTAGCGGAATATTATTAATATGAGTATGTTTGATGTATTCACCATTTGTTATAGATTTTTCGTAGGAGACTTAATCATTTTACGGAATAGTTAATATTATCCTACCTTACCTAAGCTTTATAGCGGGTGGTAGAATATTCACAAGATATTTTTAAAGTTACAGCAAATAAGGCGACTCTTAGGGGTCAGTGTGTTCTTGGCTTGGAATTTATTACTCTTACAGGAATGTATGGGGAATATATGGAATAGCCTTGACTTAATATATTGATCTTTAATCGATAAGCAATTAAGCGTAATTAGATTCACTTACGAGTTAGAAATGAACAGGGACCGGAAGTAATCTGCTTTCAAAGTAACGTATTGCAGCCCAGCTTTGTTATCATTCTGTCTCTTAAGATGAATAATTAAGTTAATGCAGTTAAGGCGTATCTGTTCAATTACCAATTATTGAGTGCCAAGACTCGGAAATCATATTTCATAATCAATTCGGTTGTGATAATACTGGTTGCCTTTGACTTGATTAAATTAGATTCTTGTTAATTGAACTTAACTATGAAACCCTAAGTCCTTCTTTCGTTAATTCGTTCAAGTATTTAAATTGTGATATATTTAACCTGACAATAGTTTGATAAATTCATCAGACTGGAGTGCTTTTATAATTATGTAATAAATGTTGAGCTAGTTGCGATTTTGGGGCCTCACAACCCCCGGGATTAATAAACTCCCTCGCATGATTGCTTAATTTGGAAAGCTTCGACTGCAAGCATAAGTACTATACACGTCGGTGAAAAATTTTCCCCACACTGGACACAGGTTCGATAAAGGGTGCTCTACGGCCAAAGAGTTATTTATTTATTGAACCATTTACAAACATTATACACGACATCATCGAATTATGGTTGGGTTAATATTAATTGATCGCGGGAGGTTGAAGTCCTACCCTAATCCATTTAATCACTTCCTACCCTTCTGTTCCTATATATTAGAAAGGAGAACTGATATTATTACAAGTAATTGAATAAAACTATTCAGCCCTAGCATGATGTTACTTATGAGTATAGAATTAATTATTCTTAAACTATACACATACTAAGTTCTATGTGAAAAAATAATTTATATGAAACATATAGAATTATTTATTATTTCAAGATGAAATTAACTTTCTTTAACTGTTAAACAGTTTGGTTGTAATAAACCTCAGTATGATATGGTTCTTGATTACTATCATGAATAACCAGATTGGTTTGAACCCCAAAATAATAATCTTTTATCTCATCTTGTGAGGCAAGGAGATATATCTGACTGTATTTATAATACAGGTATAAAACTATGACCAATTTATAGTCGTATTGAGTATTGATTACTAGGCTACTGTTGTGTGCCAATTTGCAAACCTAGGACAATTAGTCCTTTTACTACATTACTAGTCAAGGCTAGTGCAACAGAACACCGATTTATAATCGTATTGATTGCTAGGCCACTGTTGTGTGCCAATTTACAAACTTAGGACAATTAGTCCTTTTGCTACATTACTAGTCAAGGCTAGTGCAACAGAACACCGATTTATAATCGTATTGATTGCTAGGCCACTGTTGTGTGCCAATTTACAAACTTAGGACAATTAGTCCTTTTACTACAATACTAGTCGAGGCTAGTGCAACAGAATTGAAGTTCCATCAAGCAGAGTTGAATGGTTATTGTTATACACTAAGTTAACCATTCCTATACTATCCTTTCCCCTCCAAGGGGGTGCAGACATTGGATGGCACTCATAGTTGTGGGCGATGGATGGGGCCCTCAATCTTATATAACAAACAAAATTTTTATTACTTATATACGCACACATTAATTACCTTGAAAGTCTCTACAACTCTAAAAGAACCAAGGTTACTTATATTAACATAACGTATGGGTTGACGATCATTTGGCCAAAACATGACGAGAGTAGTTCGTTCTTTTGAGAGAGGTGGTATAGTTACAACTCTGATACCATGTTTTCGTGAAACCAACTAATTTAGGTAGAGAGTAGTGCATAATTTCACTCTCCTCTTACTCATAAATTTTGAAAACTTCTTCTACCTCAGTTATATCCAGGCCGGAATCCTTTGTTCCTTTACTGAAGGGTCGAACACCGATACTACACTCGTGTTGAAGGTCGTCTTAGGTTTATCCGAGCTTTTCTAAAATAGTCAAACTCTTATCTAATAACTTACTGCTAGAATCTTCTTTCCTCGATAGCAACCTCTGTGATTTACTTGGTGATAGCGAACTTTCCATCGAATCCGACGAAAAAGAATGGTACCGCTTACGCTTGCTCGTAGGCGACGGTCGTCCCGAAACGGCCGAAACTAACGTATTACTTTCCGTTTGCCTCTCGTGTAGGTCAACAGACTCCAATCCTCTGCGCATACCTTTCCTGCTTTGGTGGCCATGCTCTTGCCTCCAGCAATGGCCATTTCCTTCCACATCATTTGCATTTCATCCCAAACCCAATACCACGGGTCCTTTTTTTTTGCTTTTTTTATTTTTTTAGTGGGGAAAATGCATTTACGCATACCCGTTCGTCGGGGATAACGAACGGGTTATGTCGGACTCTCACTACCGACTAAAAACCCCACGATGTCCTTCGGCAACAACTTCAAACAGGGTTACGGAGCCGTTTGCGCATTCTCTGCAGCCCTGTCTTGCCGACGTCTGCCCCTCGATGTTTGAGGGCAGACCCACCTCGGAGGACGGACAGATTGCCCCCCCTCGTACTGCTCCAGCCACGCGCTGGGACATACAGCGCGTCACCACCTCAGAAGGACCTCATGGATGAGGGGTGCCGAACGTCCCCACGTCCGACAACCCAGGCCCTGCTAGCGGAGATGGAGTGCGGGCTCGAATAGCTCGCCTCCGTGTCCGCGCCCTTCGGAGCGGGAGAGAGAGGGGATTTATCTCTCTCTCGCGCTCTTCGGTCTCTCTCTGCGACATCACGTCCTCACAGAAAGAGACTATCGCCTCCCATGACCTCTCGTCATCGACCATCCTGGCTATGATGGTCGGTAAAGAGAGGTCCGCCCCTATGACCGAGACAAGGGTCTGTCGCGGTTCCTCTGCCCCCGGGCACGCCTCCAATACGTGCTGCGCGGTTTCCTCTACGCAGCCGCACTGGTGGCACGCAGGGGTCGCTTCTCTCCGGGCCACGTTACACAGGTACCTCCCAAAGCATCCATGCCCCGAGAGGACCTGAGTTATTCGGAAGGTGACCCGTGCACCCGCTGAACCCACTCCTCCAGTATTGGCCAGACCGCCTCGAGAAACCGGGTGGCGCCGGCTCCTCTCCGCGGGCCCACGGCCAGCCGTCTACTCCAGGACGCCAACGCTACCTTCCTGGCGTGCGTTCGCCATTGTCTCTTCTCTTGGGAGGCAGGATTGAGTCTCTCCTGTCGGGCCCACGTTCTACGCCAGAAGACCAAGGAAAGAACCTCGGCCTCCAGGTCCCATGGAAGGGAACCTGAAAAAACTAGGGCAGCGGCCGTCACCACGAGCCTGGGTGACAACCGCTGCAAATGAGCCCCGAACCTCCACCTGCTGTCAAGTACAACACCGAGATACTTCAGCGTCGACCCGACAGCAATGGATGTCCCTCCCACCATAATGTTGCAGCCAGAAGGTGGTGGAGGTGGCGCTCTCCGACGACCAGGAAAGCATATGGCCTCAGATTTATGGAGCACCACCTCGAGACCCAACCGCCGTATCCGGGTCACTATCGCCGCTACTCCAGCAGTGACCAGAATGGACGCTTCCCGTACCGTACTCCCATGGGCAGTAACCAGAGTGTCGTCAGCGTAACAAACGACGCTGACGCCAGTCAGGTTAACGCCGCGCAAAACCCAATCAAAACCTATGTTCCACAAGAGTGGGCCCAGGACCGACCCCTGTGGAACGCCGCGCGTCACTGGGCTCTGGCCTCCGCCATCCCTCGTTGGGTAGACCACCTCTCTATCTGAGAGGTAGTCCCCAACGATGCGTTGGAGGTACTGAGGCATGCCGTGGTGCCCCAGTGCCCCCAAGATTGTGCTCCAGGGTATGTTTTTGAAAGCGTTGGCGATATCTAATGACACCGCCAACATGACCCCGCCGTTAGAACTTGCCTCCTCGGAGAGATCGTGAACGCGGGATATGGCATCCAGCGTCGAACGACCTCTCCGGAACCCGAACTGATTGTCCACCAGATCTAGGAATACCACGGGTCCTCCATTATCCGTTCCCAAACCAATACCACGGGTTCTCCAATATCCGTCCCCAACCCAATACCACGGGTTCTCCATTAACCGTCCCCAACCCAATACCACGGGTTCTCCATTATCCGTCCCCAACCCAATACCACGGGTTCTCCATTATCCCTCCCATGCGCATCAGTCCTATCCTTGGACTAAGCACATCTCCAAAATAACTTGACCCATTACCTCGGGTTTCCCCCCTGCCTTGAAGCCCTGAACCTCGGGCATATTCAGCAGAGTCCTCCATCGTCCAAGTTCAGATCTGAAACTTACAATGTCAAGCTTAATAAAAATAATATACGTTAAATGCCGTCCAAATTATGTATTTCAGTCCAATCAGGCAATCAGCTTGATTTTATCTGTCCCAACCTTGTGAATAATCATAAGTTTCGCCTAAAAACAAACTCATATAGGTATCCCATGATATTTTTTTCATACCCGTATGTGGAAGTGGATTAAATAAGACTAGTCCACCATATTGTATTTTGAATGACGTCACTCAATTGACTTTGCATCGTCATTCAAACTAAACATGTAAGGAAAATTTGCTGCCTTATATATGTCTTGCAATATTTATATAATAATATAGTAATAGTTCCGATAGTAATAGACCCGAATATAATAATATAGCTATTGCGTCCGACTTCGTCCGCGTAGGGAATTTTTTTTAAATGTGTATCTTATACAAATTCAACAAAGAATTTTCAAGATACAAAGTTTCATCCTCAATTTCACCCCAAATCATCCCTGTCAAAAATGTTTCAAGTAAACATTTTTTTCATATGAACTGTCTAAAATACAAATTTTCACACCTATAAGTTCAAAAACGTTTTCATCCATTTTACCCGCAAAGAGTTGAATTTCGAAAAACCCTTTCTTAGGTACACCTCTAGACCTCTCACCACGAAGACAAAAACAACTGCCAAGTTTCAAGTCTCAACGACCAGCGGTTTAGGCTGTGCGTTGTGTCAGTCAGTCAGGACTTAGATTATTATTGATTGTATTGTTTCCATTGCTGGCCGACATTCGACACATCAAACAATTTAACACATTTTATACCTGACGATTTTATATTAAGTTAATATAATAAGCGGCTCAATGCGCATGACTTTAACTAGCGTCACCCTTACAATCCACCAAACAGTCCAGGATTACATTTAAACACTATTTTGTTGTCTCATCTATACAGATAAATAAAATTGAAGTGTCTATTTATAATTTCTGATTAGTAAATTATCTGCATTTTACTAAATGCACATGGAAGTATATACGGTACTTACATAAAAAAAAAACATTTATTAAAATTTGTGTCGGTCTGTTTGTTCTGTTGTTTCGGCTAATATCTAAAACGGCTGGACCGATTTTAACGGGACTATCACTAGCAGATAGCTGACGTTAAAAAGAGTAACTTAGGTTACTTTTATTTCACCATTATCACCATCATCATCCATCACCACGTGGGTGAAACCGCAGGGCGCAGGTAGTCATATATAACAGATGATTAATTACACCCCGTGCCTTACTGCCATAGAAGTCAGTAAGCACCTTTATTAACACATTGCACAAAAATTTCAAATATTATTCTTCAAACGTATATAACTCATCTCCTCACTATTCGTATCATTAGCTTCGTTATTCCTGTCAATAAGCTAAGCTTAGTACTGTGTGAGTGGCAACTATAATTTTCTAGGTCAGTCTTGTGATATAAGGATCCATAACATGAAAAAAATAAGCAATATAATATGAAAAAAAATAACTGTAGTTCACTAAAACTTCACAGTTATAAGTAGAACCTTCGAACAAACAAACAAATCAAATGCATTCCTGCAAATCCATTACATGTAATTCTACTCGTTTGAGTTCGCTAAAAGTGCACTGTACTTACGTTATTCCGAGCTGCGAGCGTGGTAAGAAAACGTTATATTCTCTTTGTATCCCACTTCTGACCTTTCGGGAAAGGTCAGACGGAATTTAAAACGCCAATGATACAGATACATTTCCTTATAATATCACACTCGATAATACATCATACAATGAATATATAAAAGTCAAGATACAATCCAATGTACACGTCCTACTTTTTCCAATATACCATGAACGTGAAATAACTTCTTGATTCCTTTTCTGTCGCGTGGCGAATGTGTTGTTTGTCCCGCGAATCTTACAATATTGCCGACACCATGAACTAAAATTAGCAAGTTTATAAAGTAAGCAAAAATAAAGAAAACAAATGACGCAAGTACTGTAATATTAATATTTTATACTTTTACTTAAACTTTTAAACATGGTATTCAATCAGTAACAATATAATGTAACAAGCTCGTTCAAATGACTAATTGTAACCGCTCTCAAGATGACAACATAACTAACGTATTATATACCTAATCATGCAATATTTTGACAGTTTAATACAAAAGGTTTCTATCTAACTAATATAGTCTATTCACTAAGAAGCGACCTTACACATGGTACATGGTTATTTCACCCTTTTTAGTATTTACAAGTTGGTTTAAAACCAGTTGCCTGAATTTGATGAGTCTGCCACTGTGTGGCATGGGGTTCATCTCATGCACTCCCATGCAATTTTAGCTGCTGGAGCTGCGCCGAAATAATATAAAATTATTTTATAGAATATCAATAGTTAGCAAATAACTACCCAATGCGTAAAATGGAAGGTAAATTCAACTAAATTCTTACGTTTTCTAAGTTTCGTGTGTCCAAATGCATATAATGAAACGCTTGAGCCGCTATTGTAGCCGCTTTGAGTATGTAATAGTTATACGATAAGGCTAAGAAATTTCCTAGCTTAGCACCTATTGGTGGCTACAGGAACTTTGCAAAAGAAAGAAGATTTCTAATTATGACGAAAGTTGTATAATATTTAGGAAAAAACTACTGGTTTTTTCTCATAAAAATCTCTAAAGACTCTAATAAAGAAATGTCGCCTAGCTGCGAATTGTGGGAAAAATTTAAATATCATTATAGAAACCAATATTTATCGAAGGAGTTACAAAAAAACTCACATCTTACATCATCATCATCATCATAGTCGGCATCTTCATTGCTAAAGGTCGTGTCTAGTCTGAATGGTTGACCGCTCGATGTACTATCCTTTTCCACGTGGTTCTGTCTTCGGCGGTCTTAATAGCTTCATACATCTTACAGAAGTATGTAAAAAGTGTTGGGAGTTTATTTTGCAGTTGCGTTAGACACGATATGTCAAGAGGCAAACGGTGTGTTTCAAATCTCTTATTGGTTTTTTTGTGGGAGCATCAAAAATATATGTATGATCCAAAAGTAAATAAAAAAACCGAATACGTTTCGGCAACTATTATTCTCCTAATTTGTCAGAGCCCTCCATCATCGTCATGAACAATGCTCCAACACCATAGAGTAGTGGTAAAAAATAAAGATTAACCTCTACTACACGGGTCAAAGATATAAAACTTGGGATGTTGGAAAATATTAGAAAGACTTGATCTGAGATGAAGATGAAGCTCTTGCGAGTAAGTATACCTATGCTTGTAGGTAATATAAACAGGATCCCTTGCATGAAATCGAACAAATCCTTGGAGATCGAGGGCACACTGTGATAAGACTTCCATTATACTGCTGTGATCTACAGCTTGTCTTAAAATAAAAGAAATTAATAGGGGCGCCACTATCGCAAAGGTTTCTTATCGCGAGTAACCACAATAGTACGATTCTGAAATTTGATATTTGAAAGGTACCTGTTAAAGGCAAACTTTTTTGCGAGAGCTTAACACCTATTTTAGCGTTTAGTTAAGACATGTTTAATATTGAGTTGTAAATAAAGTTAACTTGCTGTTATATATATATATATATATATATATATATATATATATATATATATATATATATATATATATATATATATATAATATATAATTTATATTGCTAGCGAAATAGAAACCAGTTTTGTATAAAAATTGTGCAAATTCAAGATCATCTTCTAGATATTCAACTTCTGACAATAGGGTTGTTGACACAGTCGAAAATAAATTACAAGGTATTGTTAACTTAATAGTGGTTGGAGCCAAGAACTCAATGATTTAATAAAATATATAATATGCATTGGATTAACTTTATTTTGAATAAATAAAATGTGTACAAAAGTTTCTAAAAGTCACGTGACCAAAAATTGAAGTAACTGCGGAAATGATGTCATAATGGCAAAAACATGATAGTATCGTGCCTTATCAACAGATTGAGAATCAAGCAAGTGAAGCAAGCATCTAATATTATTGCTTTAAAACTAAATACATACTAGGTTAAAGAACAAACTGTCGGTCCATAAACCCGGTTATAACCGCAACCGAAATAATAAGTTTGTTACACATTTTTTATATTAATTAAATACCAATAAATATTCAAAAACATTCGTTTTTCTTGTTATCACTTTTGTTTCACATTTATGGACTTGCACATTTTCTCTTTTTAAATTTAAAAAAGGATCTTGACAGACAAGTACAGACGAACTGACGGACAACAAAGTGATCCGATAAGGGTTGATTTGTCCTTTTGAGGTGGACAACCCTACATAGAACAAATCATGTGGCTCAAAAGTAGGTTTATTTTTGTAACTGCAGTGTTATAAACTTTTTTTCAAGTAGGTAGTTAGAGTGTGCTCTAAGAAATAATTCAGTTATTTAACTACTGTTTTGTATAAGTCACGTGGATGCATTACTAAAACTTGAAAGCACGATTGACGAAAAAAAACAAAACTAATGTTTTATGATTGTATACACTTCACTAACACACGTGCACCATTGTGAACATCAACTGTTAATAATCCACCACTATTGTTTTTGCATAGTGACGTCATACGACGTTAGGCTGCCATTGAATAATGATTTAGCGCCAATTTTAAAAGTTGAAATAAAAACATCGTTTTTTTTATTAAGGTTCTTTAAAAAATATTAAAAATATACTAGGTGTGTATTTCGGTATCCTGATTAGTTTAACGTACAATAAAAAAGTCAATAACTCCATTGTTCTTCCAGGTTTGTCATTGATCCGACGCAATATCATCCAGTCTACTTCACGTTTACTTCACTCTCAGAAGTGGCATCACTGCCATTTTCATTTTAAAGATATATGACGAGTGTATCAATGTCCTCATACAGGGTTATACGCGTATATTTCGTCGTACTCCCTTTCGATTTTCACCACACACATAGCTAGTAAATGACTTAGAATGCTCGTTCAGCTGCTTCCTAAAAAAGTCAAATTGAACGCTATTATTATTACATGCGTTAAACAGCTATTATCCAAGTAAAACAAAAAAACATAATTATCTATACACTGTCAGTACATTCAGCCACACCTCACCTGTTGAGTCTCAGGCGATGTCTGAGTTATGCAACCTATCTATGTCTATGTCAAACGTCGTAAGCGCAAGTATCAAAATCGAGTTCGCCAAGCTATACGCAATTTGTAAACTACAATCTATGTTTACATTGTAAAAATAAATAAACATAAGCTTTTTTAGCTAGCGGTTAAGCAGTGATTACACATTTTTTGGTTAAAATAATAATTATCAAGCGATACATACCTGTCATAATATCGGCGGTTCTTTTTATGACACACATTATTTCACAGAATCAGAGTTCTTTACAAAAAAATGTGGATGTGCAGTTTTCTGGTGTTTAATATTTAGACGAAGACAGTTTCTTTATGGACTTTTAATGTAAGCTTAATGAATTACCTATAAATTCGAAGTAAACTGAAGAAGAAAATTTATAAATATTATTTTAAATGTATGGTTCAAGACCGTTTATGTTTACTGAGGTAATAGAAAGCACAAAAAACACGTTTCCTGATATCTAAATTGTAAGCTTTGCCTACACTCGTACCATATCAAAAATCCTTACGGATGGCAATCCACCTCTATTACACGTCGACTCAGGTGGATATATAGAACTTAGAAAATTATACGTAACTAACGACAACGACCGTCATTTTGAAGTTTTCTTCGTTAGATATTTAGTTTAGCTACGTCTTGCGACCGAATGTTCAACCAGTCGTATGTCTTTAGATAAACTTCATCATCTCAGCCGTAGGACGTCTACTGCTGAACATATGCCTCCCCCACAAATTTCCAAAAGGACCGGTTGGAAGCGGTCTGCATCCAACGTCGTCCTGCTACCTTTATCAGGTCGTCAGTCCACCTCGTCAGTGGACGAACTACGTCTTTAGATATAGTCTGATTAATCTATGGTCGTACGGTAGCTTAGCGTACGGTCGACGTAGGCACAGTAGAAATATAGAGAACAGTACGGAAACTACCTTAACACGTTCGAAATGTCCCACACATAAATGAGTGTTACAAACTATTTCTACATCATAACCTTTATTATATAATCTAAAATATGAAATGTTACACTTGACTGACAGCTATCATCTTATGTTATGTTGTTCTTACAATTATAAATATTGCTTATAAAAATATGTTCACTTTATAAAAGTCACTCACTTATAAGCATTTCCGCGATATTTTTTAAAATGCCACGTGCATATTACGTAGTATAAGGCTGTTTGAACTATGCCAAAACTGGAGCTATATTTTTAAACGTCCTGCTGAATTTGAAAAGGGAGAACAATTAATTGTTTACAATTTAATAGTCTTCTTGTATGATCTATCATAATAAATTCGTGAAACATAACACAAAATACAAATCTTAGATGGCGGCTGCAATAGATTATAATGTTATTATCGTCGTGATTTGAAGCGGATAGTGCAGCCTAAATTGAAATCCAAGATGGCGGATGCGCGAAAATTTCAACTTTTTCGTCATGGGTCTCGTTTTCATGGTTTTCGAGGGTGTTGAAGCCGATAGCGCTGACAAAATTATTGAATAATATACTGTAATTGTCTATTGTAGATTTATATTTTATAATGAGATGAATGTAAAGTTGGAAAGCATCCTGTCAACTGTATTTATGAACGCTTTCATTGAAAGAAGCCTCTGAAAGATGCCTGTGAAAGAACTCTCAGATATAATATCTCTGTTGCCTATATGTTCATTGTTTTTGTGTGGAATAATAAACCTGGATTTCTATAGTGAAAACGTTTATTTACGACTTAAAAATAAACCTCTGACTCTTAAAACCCATCAAAAATAGAAATCCAAGATGGCGGCTGACGAACCTATCAACTTTTTAGTTTTTATAGTAAATAATTTGTAATTTATCCGCGCGCCTAACCCTGGCTCCGTACGCTCCCGCCAAAACCGGTAAAAGGTTACGCCTTAATGATAAGTTAGTGACCTACAAAAAAAGCCAACGTTCAATATTGTGCTCTAATAAATACCTTATATAATTTTTTTTATTTGTAAACTAGAATTAACTAGATTTGATCACTGCAGAACATAATAATGTTTTATTTAAAAAACAATATCTTTAAAAATTAAAAGTGACAACCCTATGGCTTCAATGGAGCATATAGATAATTGTTTTATCAACTTAGCTTAGTTTCCATACTGTCACATCTTATTACTGTGACGTAGGTCTCATTTCGCAGCCGCATTTGTTTAGGTTATTTACATCAAGAAACTATTGAACGTGTAACTCGTGCAAGGTTCTCCTTCTTATTTGGCTTTTTAATGTATGAAGACGTCACTCTGCCAGTGTCAACTTTTCTTTTATAAGTGGACTCGTACGTTTTTATTTGCCATTCCACTAGTTGTATGGTTGCATAGATAATATAATCATAGTCTCTAAATAGGGCGAATTCTGTGTATGGTTGCATTGCACCATTATGCTTTAACATCTATACTAGTTTGTGGGTTGCATCAAGTGAGATTTTATTCAAGTAGTCACAATCACAATAAGGCTGCTATTCTCTGTCTAGTCTATAGTAGAGTTTTAGTCATAGATAAAACACTATATATTGGGATTAGTTATTTATATATCCCATCCCACTAATATTATATAGGTATGTGAAAGTTTGGATGGATGGATGGATGGATGATTTGAATGAATGTTTGTAACTCAATAACGGCAGAACGGCTGAACGGAACTGGTTGAAATTTGGCACAGAGATAAATTATAGTCTGGAATAGCACATAGACTACCTTTTATCACCTTCATCATCACTATCATCTATCACCACGCAGGTGAAACAGCCTAATATTCTTGGGTACAGCATAGACAATATAACAAGATCTCCGCCAACGCCAAGATTTTATTGATGACTAAAAACGCTCACAAGGGGCCAGACGTGGGTCAAAAATTGCACTTTTTGGTGGCAAAAATACCTCTTTTTTTAGTTTTCCGAACGCTGAACAAAAAGAGGAATGATCGACATTTTCACCCACAGATTCCCAATTCGAACGCCCCTTGTGAGCGTTTTAGCGTTATTTTCGCTAAAAAACGATCAGAAGTGATCTATTCGAACGCACTACTAGATGGCAGAACTTTGCCAATATTCGATGACAATCTTTCCGCTAGGTATTATTTTCATCTATGGTTTGGTCATAGATTAATCAGACTATACAGTCCGGCAAGTATAACTTGGCACGGCTGTGCGCCACTGTGTTCAATGTCAGTGTTGCCACTGCACAGAAGATGACGCGAAAATTGAGAAAAAAATTAAATTTAGTTCAATGATTTACGGATTTACTTGAGGAGTATTATGATAACAGACCGAGAGCCCATGGACGCCAAACCTTTGTCATTTTATTATTAGTAGTATTTATTTAATTTACTTGCCTGTCTTTGTATTAACAGAAATATTAAAACATAGATGAATACCGATATGTTTTTAACTAAGTTAGAATTAGAGGTGAGTGTGTTGGGGTTCGACCAAAATATAACAGTTTTTGTTAGTACATTATTTATTACTAGAATATGTGTGATCTAATAAATGATCTTCTAGATCTTCCAAGTCCGACGCAGAACTGTCAGATGAGGTATCACTGTCGCTAGCAAGACATATATTAAAACTTTCTAAGTCGACATCATCATTGTGATATTCATCTTCTGACCGCTCAACTTGATCGCAATGCGTTTTCCATGTAGCAGCCGTTATAGTCTTAAAAGCATCTTGTGCCAGACCCAATATTTCCGATTTCGATCGACCCACATTAAATTCTACCACCTTGCGTTTTACCGACGCCCAAACTAGCTCTATCGGGTTCAGGTCGCAATGATAGGGCGGTAATTTTAGAACTTGGTGCCCATGCTGTTTCAACAGTTCGTCTGCTTCAAACACATCAGGTTTTTTGTGCATTTTAATAATTTCATACAATTCAGATTTCTTCATGGTATCTAAATAAGACAGCCCGTTGACATGGTTGGTGGCTTATTTAATTTCACACAATGGTATGGCGCGTTGTCCATGACGACGATGGATTGCGATGGTAAATTGGGGATTAATTTTTCAACTAGCCATTTTTTGAAATTTGTGGCATTCATCTCATCGTGGTAATCTCCGCTTTTGGTGTTTGATTTAAAAATCAACAATGCGTTCGGCACAAATCCTTGTTCACTTCCAGCGTGTACAATAATCCATCGCTGTCCTAAAGATATTTCTTTAATACTGCCAGCAACTTCTTCAGATTGCCAGCATTTGTTGACACCATATGACAAGTGAATGTAAGTCTCATTTAGGTATACAACTGGACGTCGATTTGCACTCTCTCGATTTGCTTTCAAAATTCTCAAGTATCGAGACCTCCATGCTGCTATGTCATATCTTTCCATGAGAACTTTTCGTTATGATTGGCATTTCCGGAATTTAAACCCCAAGGTTTAAATTCCGGAAATAATCCTGAAATATTGAGTAGATTTGTTACAATCACATTATTTAAGTTATATCTATAAGTAAATAGGCTATGGTTAGTCAAATGCACACTTTCAAAGACCACGTCATTGCTAATCTTATTATTTATTTATACTAATCTATACATCTCTAGTCTAGGAGTCCAATAAAGATATTTAGGTAGTTAAAAAATAAAAATGAAATAGCAATGAAAAATTTTAAACCACCATGGAGTGTAACGTCAAAATTAAAAATAGTCACCTTAATATAATTTTTTGCAAAGTTTCACGGCTACCATCAAATTGAATATCATTTCTTAGTTCCACCAAAAGCTTCGGTAATGTCGGAATTTCTTTTTTTACGGTATAAAATTGATTTATCTTTCTCCGAACTACACCCAAATCAAAGTCATCCAAATTACACTGGGTTTCCAGTCTTTTTCTTTTTTTCCTGGTGTATCAATTTTTGACGAGGTAGCTTCCGCTTGTTTCCCTTCTGCAACAATTCTTTGAACAGAACGTTCAGAAACACCTGAAACAAAATATGTATAAATGTAACCATGAAATTAGAGTAGGTAGGTAAATTTATAAAGTTTGCATAGCATTATAATTATAATTCATCATTACCTATACACAACCACATTTTATTTAACCACATATTAGACATAAACATTTCGTTATACCCACGGCTAATATTTACGTGTAATGTTGACAACACTCACCAGTCATTGCCGCCACCCTTGCATTTACGGATTTTAATGGTATAATCGGTTCGTTCTTTTCACATTCTTGTGCACAAAACGAATGTACTTTTATAACTGCTTCTCTTGTACCACTTTTTATCACTTTAGGCATGATGATAGCACATTAGTTAACAAAATATTCGCAACGATGTTTACTATGAACTCGGAAGTGTCAAAGTGAATTTTCAAGATGGCCGTTTTAGTTCCTCAAATCGCGACCGCCAACTTATACTTGTGGCACTGTATCTAGGTTGGGTAAGTTTCTGCATAGATATAAATAGGGCGAATTCTGTGAGTTTCTGATAGCAGAGCTTATTTATAGTGCGTTCAAATAGCCCAAGTTGGCGAAAATAGCGCTAAAAACGCTCACAAGGGCGTTCGCACAGACATTTATATGTACTATACGTACAGACTGGAAACTCAACAGGTGAGTGGTATAACGTTACGACAGGGGTACGGGAGGTGGAACCGATACACTAGAAGTCGCAATTTTTTTTGTTTGTTTTCTCTTTGTTATTTATTGTAGTGATAGGGCAACCTAATATGAAATCTATCGATAGTAAAAATTACGATAAAGTTTCACTGTTTTTTATTATTAATAATTCAATATTTACATACAATAAAAATTTCAAAATTAACACAATCGGGTGGATTTCTAGAAACTTGTCCGTTATTTAATGGAATTCCACTATTTTAAAAGTATTTAGTTTAAGATTAAGTGTGTTTTATTTGTTCTATTAATATTGTTATTGTATGTATAAAGTTTAGGAAAATACTATTTTATACCTTGAATATTCATTAGTTTTCACGATAATTGAAGCTCAATGTGTACTCAGTCCATGAGCGCCATTACGTCACCAAATAAACTAAACAACATACATATATAACATAACATAAAAATAAACAGCATTTTTTATTCGAATGTTTATTTAATCAGTCTTATGATAGGGGTATCACATTAACCTAAATTACTTATGTAAATGTAATATGGACCTCTAAACAACATTACGTCACTTTTTGGTACTTATTACTTTACACCAACGACTTTGATGCAGATCATACGCCCCATAATTATATATGTATATAAAAAACTAAACAGGTACCTAAATATCCTTTCCTAATTAACCTAGAATCTCATATTTACCTAGAATTATACAGAATCAATCATTATAAATAGCACAGCCAAAGTAGGACACGTCACGTTAATGGAATGAGATCTGACGAATAGGAACTATTGCTCGAAATAATACGAGAATAAAACGGTAGACGGTATAATGATTAGTTGTCAATTAAAGAACACACTTGGACTGTATCAAGTTTAAAAATGCGCAAAATCAGCTTGTTAATGTACACACATTGAACGCGCTACCCATGAATTCCGTTACATCACGTTTTGCGATCCCTTATACAATACGTTACGCAATGGATGTGACGTATGTGTACAGATCCAGAATCAAACGAAAATTACTCCTAAATTAATGCAAATTTGAATTTTCTACCCATATTACATGATTATTCAATAAAACATCTAACATATAAGTCGAAAAATATAAATCAAAACCAGTCGTTCGTAATTGAATCATAATTTGTACCACGTGACGGAGCAAACGATTTGCTCTATTTTCCGGCTAGACTGCTGTCAAATATAAAATATAGTGGATGCCTATGGGCTTAGATTGTTGCCATTTGTTAAAATTAATTCTAGTTTTAGTAGTTTTTTCATTAAAACTTGATCAAACACAAAGTGACGTATTGCGGAATATCCACGCGAACGTATTTCGGAGACGGCAAATATTGTGTTTTATTTTAATTTTGAACTCTCAACCAACTTTTATTAAGTTCAATCTAATATCTTGGACTTAATATGATCTTCTAAAATAACAATCGTATCAATATTAAAGATGAAGGACAACATTACAAATTTTCATTTTGAATCTGCATAGGGGCTGTGGACACGTGAGATTGGGCATGTTTTTATTTCCTATTAAATAAATTTAAAATCTATTTAATAGGAAATATGTACCTACTCGTATTTATTATTAGTTTATTTGTAAATAATTTCAATTTATTCATAAAAACACATGTATTGAAGCAATGTGTCACTGATAAACAAGTTAGAAGTCATAGGAAACGGAATTTTCTAGCAAACAACATTTGTGATACCTGCCAAATCACTTTTTCAAACCCCACACCTTAGGACTATTATAATGGCATATTATAATAATTGTATTCCGAACTTTTTGTCTTTATAACTGTGTTATTATTGTCTCAATACTAAACGAAGGTATAGTTTTAGTATTTATAAAGTTTATTGTTTTTAGCATCTTTTTTTCAAAAGGGCTAAAGTATTTTTTTTATTTAGTAAATCTTCGCTTTTAGATTTTTTGCCGCTAATTTTATCTGCACCCAGAAAAATTATTTACACTTTTTATTAAGGTCAGCTGTCAATTGGTGTCAATAACGCAATATTGACGGTAAGTACCCTCCGGGATTGCTTTGGACTCTGAAAAAATCAAAACTCTACTTTAAGTATAAATATAGCTATGAAGATAATGATGGATAAAATTGCTGTACACATAGGATGCCGAAAATGTTTTTGAAGATTTACCTCTAGATTCAGGCGTGATAGGGTAACACTCTGTCCTTGTTTCCCCTTGGACTGTTGTTGGGACTAATATGAAATCAGATTGGACAGGTGGGGTTGTGGTCTTGAAGATGATAAGGCACACATGTAGGATCACCAAAAGTGATACTACTCCCTAGAAAAAATTAAACAGGTATTTTGTTTAAATCAACATTTTATGAACAGTTTTAAAAAGTATGAGTGTATAATTTTTCTTATACACCTTTGTATGTTTTTGGCTCTGAAAATCCATATATATTTTTACACATCTCTACGAATGTTCTTGTAATCATAACAGCTGTGGAGGGGCGTTCCTTTTTTGAATGGTTTATATGTTTTATTTACATGTTTATTGTACTGTTTTTTTTCTCCTACGCACTTATTTCTAAACAAGCTGTTAACATAATTTTATAAAGAATGTCTTTTTTTAATATGTCTAGCATAAGGTTTAAAAAGTCACAGTGCCTGACCGTTCGGTTGTCCGTCTATCGATATACTATCAACATACTAACGATCTTTACATAGATATGGCACACCACTAAATCACTATCAAAGTCAAAACATAATCGATTTTATTACACTTACCGGAATCGTTTTGTATAATAAAATAAAATAAAGTCGGTTACGCATCAGAAGTGAGAAAAAAATTGTAGTGTGTGTGTGTGTAGTGATTTCCCTGTGTCGGTCTTTGTCGAATGTACTTAGATGCAAAGTGTTTTCGGCACACTAATCGTCGCATTATAACCACATTCTTATTGAGCTTGTACAAAGCCAAATCATTTATAGCTTTTACCCTGGCTTAAAGCTGGTACAGCCTGAAACGCAACACGTGTCTGACCTAGATATACTTTTAATGAACAATATCACAATAATTATCACACGAATATACAATTCACTAGTTTTATCTAGTCTTTGTAAAAAAATCACGCGTTTTTTTTAATATTTTTTATAAAAACTACAAAGTAAACAAACAACAGGAGTACCAAAAATGTTGCCCACCCACATTTAGGAAAAATAGAATAGTACATTAAGGCCTAAAAAATCGGTAGAAGTTGGTAGAATATCATGTTAAAATGGTAGATCTACCTCTCTAGTTTGATAGATTTTAATATAATAAAAAGGTACTAAAAAAGATCAAAAGTAAGCAAATGTTATTTAGTATTTATACATGCTTTTATAAACAAAAATTCAAGTGTTACGAGCTGGTTTCCCCTTACTTGGTTATAAACTTCCTGCACAATTATCCTACTAGCTAGAGCCGAGCCAACTTACGAGTCTTTTGCCGGTTAATAATAATAGCTTCTGACCGTTGACTCCGTTAAACTATTATTATTAACCGGCAAAACGCTCACGTTAGGGATCAAACACTTTAACTCCGTCTTTAGTTATTACTGTTTAGTATATTCAAATTAAAGTTCTATTTTTTTAAAGTTTGTAATCACAACACATCCAAACCCTACGACTACGAAATCAAAACAAAATCACATGTTATTATTAGTATATTTAACTTTAACTTTTTTCAAATATGTCCTCAGCTGGATTGCCGCTAGTACCACGGTATGCTAGGTGTGCGGTAATGCCACTAGTACCACGTGGATAGATTATAAAATAACCTAAGATTGGTCGGTTATGGAACACTGATCAGCGTCATTATAAACGAATGCCAAACACAGAATCAAGTAAACCAACGAAATTGTAGTCAAATTTCTATGCACATACCATGCACAGTTGACAATGTTGACAGTGACACCTTCGTGTCGTGGGATTTGCCTGTGAGCCTAGCACGAAAATCTGCGTAAGTTTAACGTAATCGTATTGTCAACATTGTCAACTGTCACGCGTTGTTAGTGTTTTCATTGCATGACAGATGTAATTTGTTTATGACAGAGAATGTTTTGTTACAGTTTGACTTGAAATAAATTCGTGTAGTCACAATGTTTTTAAATGTTGTTTTATGTTACCATTTCAGTAATTATTATTTTAGAAAGCTCTGTAGTATACTCTAACAGCATTACTGAAGTTTAATGACAAAATTATTTTCAATATGACGTGGTATCAAAAAAGGTTGATTTAGGGCTTAAGGTAGTTCCCCCCCGAAGGGTTCCCGCATTGACGTGGCGGGGGGCTCAGTAGCCGTGGCTTGGATCACCACGGTGAAGCCATGAGGAACCCAGGGGCCGCGCTGGCGTTGGGGTGCGCTGGCCGGCTCAGGCAGGGCCGCTCCTATGGGCTTTAGCCGCCAAGTCCACATAGGAGTGGCGGGGTCCGGGCGCTTTGGCGCAGACTCGAGGAGGTGGGGCCCGGGCGCTTAGGCGCAGGCTGAGGAGGGGGGCCCGGGCACTTTGGTGCAGGCTCGAGGAGGTGGGGTCCGGGCACTCGGCGCAGACTCGAGGAGGTGGGGTCGCGGGGGGGTTATCCCCCGTGGCTGACGTAGCAGGCGGTGGGGCTACGTATCCGACCCACCGCAGGGAGACCACGGGCGTCCAGACACGGGGAAATATGGCGCCCATTGTTGGCGGGTTTGGTCTCTGAGGCAGTTGCAGCGCGCCATGTGTTCTGGCGTGCCGCGAAGAGAAGGGTCCGGCAACGGACAGCCGCGGCGGGTTCGCGGTCGTGTGCAAAATCTGTCCCGCGTTCCCGCCAAAAGCGGCAGTGACGGAACACCCCGGGGTTTTGGTGGGTATATGGACTCCCACATAACCACCTACCTCCCCGTGGTAGGTGGTATCCATAAAGGATTTCCCCGCACAAAAAAAAAGGGCTTAAGGTAGTTGATAGGTAGAATCAAGCTAAAATAGGTAGATCTACCTATAAGTTAGTAGATATGACAATATGACACCTTCCGATGGGGTCGGAAACGCTCGACTAAAGTCAACGTCAACAAGGATGAACAACAAAGACGGATGACATGCGGACTCTATCGCCGAGAGTTTCTAGCACAGAAAACGATACTACGAATTCTGGTGTATCGAGTTGTCAAAATCATTATAATTTGTTTCTATGAAGATTCCATAGCGTGGGCGATCGAATTGGGTGGGTGAAAATGTCGTTTAGGGCTCTTTTACTTTTTCCGTTCGCAAAGCTATAGTCCTTCAAATCTAATAGATTTGAATTTTGACGTTTCATACTCTTCAAGATGAAATGGTTTTGTACAGGCGTAACTCACACAATTTCAATAACCTTCAACGTAAAACCATGGAGTTATTACCTCCTTTCAAAGTTACGTAGTCTGATGCTTCTTTTTGTTTTTTACGTAGTGTTGCGACTGGTTGCGACTCTTCATATTCACTTTTATTCAAATAATCGGAAAAGTTTTCGAATAATCGAACTTATTGATAACCATTGTGAAAGCCATAAAATCATTATTGATAACTAGCTGCGCTCCGCAGTTTCACCCGTCGTGGTGATGGATGATGATGATGAATCAAATACACTCGAGAGCAATGAATCCGGGTCACTTAAAGAATTTTGAAAATCTCGGAAACTAAAAATGATAGGTTAATGCAATAAATTGTATTTAATAGACAATGTAATACTCCTTAAATGAAAGTAAAAAAAATATGAGTCACCATACATTTTATTAACACAAAATTACATAAAGAAAAAAACTGCTGATCTCTCCTTAAAACAAAAATAGGAAACATGAAATTTTTGAACTTTATTACGATTTACTTGAATTTTAATACTTCGTATTGCCTCCTCGTGCTTCCATTACTGCGTTTACGCGGTTTGGCATGCTGTACACCATGTTCCTTATACGATTTTGGGGAATATTCTCCCATTCCTCTGTGAGAGCAATTTTGAGCTCACGAAGCGTGATTGGGGGAGGGTTTCGTTGTTTTACGCATCTGCTTAGTTCGTCCCAAGCATGCTCGATCGGGTTGATATCCGGGCTGCGCGCTGGCCACTCCATACGAGTAATGTTCATCTCTTGAAGGTAGTCATTCACAATCCTACCTGTATGAGGTCGGGCATTGTCATGCATAAATATAGCATCCTCACCTAAATTGACCATAAATGGACCAACGTGATCATTGAGGATTTCTTCCACATATCTTTCGCTAGTTAAAGAGCCGTTTTCTATGATCACCAGCTCTGTGCGACTTTCAGAAGAAATTCCGGCCCACACAAGTACAGACCCACCACCGTAGGCTACTTTTTCTTCGATGCATGCTTGCTTGAATCTTTCCCCTGGTCTTCGATACACTCTGTGTCTTCCATCGTGCTTGTAGAGCATAAATTTTGATTCGTCGGAGAACATAACTTTTGACCAATCTTCAATACTCCAATTTACGAGGCTCTGGGCATATCTTAGTCTTGAAATACGATGCCCACGCTCCAGTTTAGGGCCGTTTGCAGGTCTAAGGGGTTTTAAGTTAGATTCAGCAAGCCGACGTCTTACTGTCCATGCACTTGGGTTACTTCCTCCGAGGCGTCGAAACTGATTTGTGAGTTCAGTTCCTGTGAGAAAGCGATTTCGAAGCATGGTGTTCACCAAGTATCGGTCTTCTCGTGCTGTGGTACACCTGGTTCTGCCCGTTCCTGGTCTGCGTAGGTTAGAACCAGTTTCTTCGTAACGTCGGAGAACTCTTTGTACTGTTGACAGCGACACACCGACAGTCCTGGCTGTATCGCGCTGACTCCGGCCGGTTTCCAGCATTGTAAGTATTCTGGTGCATTCTTCAGGCGTAAGCGACATAATTTCAGCTTGAATAATGAATATAGAGCACTATCAACATGGTTTATGTACCCACATAAATGACAGATTACAAACAAAAGCAAAACCAAATGCTGTAATTTCGTAGTTCCATCTTCGAAAGTGGCCCTTTTTCAAATTTGATTTTTTTATGATATAACTTTACAATAACTAAGAAGTTTTAATACCTTCATTTAAGGAGTATTACATTGTCTATTAAATACAATTTATTGCATTAACCTAGCATTTTTAGTTTCCGAGATTTTTAGGATTCTTTAAGTGACCCGGATTCATTGCTCTCGAGTGTATTATAGCGTACTTCGTTAGTCAGACATAATGTAGTTTTCCATTCGTACAACTTTTTTTGAATCGGTTAATTACTTCATGCGTTTATACATTGCAAACAAACACACAATCAAATCTTACCTCTTTATTATTCGAGTAGATAAGGATTAATATCAAGTTACGAGTAATGTGGCCTAATATGTACCTGCGTTACTATTGCATATTTTAAAATATAAAACTTACTGTGACATAACTGTAATCGTTATACATATGGGAACACTAACTTTTTGTAGATTTTAATGTCTTCTATAAAACTGTACATCACTTTGCTCTATTGTCAATAATTTCCGCATCATGCGCGATATAAGGACTGTTTGGGTATTTTTTTCACGCCTTCGTACCTTTGGGTACTTTATCGAAGATCTATAGCCTATGTTCATCAGGGATAGGCTAGGATTCTAATGGTGTAAGAATTTATCAAATCGGTCTAGTAATTTCGAAGGCTATTCAATTCAAACTATCAATTAAAATTTAAAGTATTTGAGTAATTATATTTATTTTTATAATAATAGTTTTACATTAGTTTTAGAGTAAGGTGATGTAATTTTAAATAAATATTTGTAGGCAAAATTGTTCAAGGCAGTTTGTTGTTGTGTTTGTGTCCAAATATCTCTAAAAATACGCAGAATTTTTTAATCTGGCAAGTACTATATATATAATCTTTGCAGTTTCGCGCCATTATAAAAAGAAAATATTGTGAGCGTACTTTTTTCCGTTTGTGCGTTTTGTTGTGTATTTAATTCGAGCCTGTGGAGACGCGTAGTTTTTGAGAAATAAAATATTGATGATAAATTATTTTTGCAATATTTATGTCAACCACGTCTGTAGAGTTGGGGGTTGATATTTTTTTACAGATAGGTTACATTATTATAAGCATGTTTCAACATGCAGAGACGCGTAGATTTGAAGAAAAAAAAATATTGAAAATTAATTATTTTTCCAATAGTTACGTCAATACCAGTCAATACCAGTTAACCTACCACTCTCACGAATTCTCGCCATTGAAAGCAAAGAGATTGAAAGTTTCGTTTTACGTACGTTTCAGTTGTAATACGTTCGGTAACATTTTATTTTACATAAATTTACGTAAATAGTTATACCTATTTTGTACTAATTTCAATAGTTTTCATGCACACATATATTTCACAGTACAAGACCCCTCTCCCTCCCATTTCCCCCTCCTCCCTCATCTCGACAGACGTTAATGAAAAGTCGTACCCGTACATTAGTGGGATACAAAGAGAATATAACGTTTTCTTACCACGCTCGCAGCTCGGAATAACGTAAGTACAGTGCACGTTTAGCGAACTCAAACGAGTAGAATTACATGTAATGGATTTGCAGGAATGCATTTGATTTGTTTGTTTGTTCGAAGGTTCTACTTATGACCGTGAAGTTTTAGTGAACACCTAAAAACGGATAGCACGTGATATTTTTTTCTTTTTACATTGCTTATTTTTTTTTCATTTTATGGATCCGTATATCACGAGACTGACCTAGAAAATTATAGTTGCCGCTCACAGTACTAAACTTAGCTTATTGACTGGATGGGACTGGATTACATGGGATATATTATATAATAACGAAGCTAATGGTAAAAATAGTGAGAACTTACGTTTGAAGAATAATATTGGAAATTTTTGTACAATGTGTTGTACAGGATGTCGCTTGTTTAAATAGATTAAGTGTGAAATTTATAAGTTAGCTCGTAAGATATTGCAATTTGTAAGATAAACATAGTCTTAAGTCTAGGTTTTAAGTACTTAGCAAATAAAGATACCTAGGTCTATTAGGAACAGATAGGGAATTACCGAATTAAGCAATAAAGTGCTAGGGGCTCTCTTATAGGTAAGGATCCGACTATAAAGCGTTAAATTAAGATAGGTAGGTGCTCTCTGTACAGTAAATAACGGCATATAAATAGTGTCACATTTTAGAAAAGGATAGCAATAGTCTGAATGAAACAACTATAGATGTAAAATTGTATATAAACAGCGCCATTTTGCGCAATTTTATGTAGTAACCTGTCGGACACCTTCGAATAAAGAAGCTTATACTCAAGATTGGACAATATTCTCTTCAAGTACTCTTCCAACCCAGCCACAGTTAGTGTATGATCCCGTACATGTGTTAATAAAGGTGCTTACTAACTTCTATGGCAGTAAGGTAGGGGGTGTAATCAATCATCTTTTATATATGACTACCTGCGCCCTGCGGTTTCACCCGCGTGGTGATGGATGATGATGGTGATGATGGTGAAATAAAAGTAACCTTAGTTACTCTTTATAACATCAGCTATCTGTTACTGAAAGTCCCGTTAAAATCGGTCCAGCCGTTTTAGATATTAGCCGGAACAACAGAACAAACAGACCGACACAAATTTCAATAAATATCTATTATGTAAGTACCGTATACCTATAATTTCATATGCATTTAGTAAAATGCAGATAATTTGAAATTATAAATAGACACTTTAATTTTATTTATCTGTATAGATGAGACAACAAAATAGTGTTTAAATGTAATCCTGGACTGTTTGGTGGATTGTAAGGGTGACGCTAGTTAAAGTCATGCGCATTGAGCCGCTTATTATATTAAATTAATATAACATCGTCAGGTATAAAATGTGTTAAATAGTTTGATGTGTCGAATGACGGCCAGCAATGGAAACAATACAATCAATATACATGTATATAACCTAAGTTCTGACTGACTGACACAACGCACAGCCTAAACCGCTGGTCGTTGAGACTTGAAACTTGGAATGTGTTTTTGTCTTCGTGGTTGAGAGGTTTAGAGGGTTTTTCGAAATTAAACCCTTTAGGGGTAAAATGGGTGAATGCGTTTTTAAAGTACTTTGTTTTTGAACTTATAGGTGTGCGAAAATTTGTATTTAGATAGTTCATATAAAAAAATGTTTTTTATATGAACATTTTTGACAGGGATGATTTAGGGGTGAAATTGAGGATGAAACTTTGTAATTTGGAAATTCTTTGTTTTTTTTAATGTAATGGTGTAAATATTTGTATAATACACATTTAAAAAAAATACCCTACACGGACGAAGTTGGACGCAAAAGCTATATTATTATATTCGGGTCTATTACTATCGGTACTATTACTATATTATTATAAATCTTGCAACACAAATATAAAGCAGCTCTCTTTAACCGAATGAGTTGAAATTTTCTTTACATGTTTAGTTTGAATGACGATGCAAGGTCAATTGAGTGACGTCAATCTAAATACAATATGGTGGACTAGTCTTATTTAATTCATATTCATACCCGTATGTGGAAGTGCACTTCCACATACGGGTATGAAAAAATTACATGGGATATATGAGTTGGTTTTTAGGCGAAACTTATGATTATTCACAGGGTTAGTACAGACAAAATCAAGCTGGTTGCCTGATTGGACTGAAATACATAATTTGGACGGCATTTAACGTATATTATTTTTATTAAGCTTGACATTGTAAGTTTCAGATCTGAACTTGGACGATGGAGGACTCTGCTGAATATGCCCGAGGTTAAGGGCTTGAAGGCAGGGGGGAAACCCGAGGTAATGGGTCAAGTTATTTTGGAGATGTGCTCAGTCCAAGGATAGGACTGATGGGTTGAGGACGGATAATGGAGAACCCGTGGTATTGGGTTGGGGACGGATAATGGAGGACCCGTGGTATTGGGTTTGGGATGAAATGCAAATGATTTGGAAGGAAATGGCCATTGCTCGAGGCAAGAGCATGGCCACCAAGGCAGGAAAGGTGTGCGCAGAGGATTGGAGTCTGTCGACCTACACGAGAGGGAAAGGGAAAGTAATACGTTGGTTTCGGCCGTTTCGGGACGACCGTCGCCTACAAGCAAGCGTAAGCGGGTACCATTCTTCTACGTCAGATTCGACGGAGGTTTCGCCATCACCAAGTAAATCAAAGAGGTTGCTATCGAGGAAAGAAGATTCTAGCAGTAAGTTATTAGATAAGAGTTTGACTATTTTAGAAAAGCTCGGATAAACCTAAGATGACCTTCAACACGAGTGTAGTATCGGTGTTCGACCTTTTGGTAATGGAACAAAATATTCCGGCTTTGATAACTAAGGTAGAAGAAGGTTCCAAAATTAATGGGTAAGAGGAGAGTGAAATTATGCACTACTCTCTACCTAAATTAGATGGTGTCACGAAAACATGGTATCAGGGTCTAGCTTCGATATTGCACCTGTAGACGGAATGGAAGAAATCCTTTCCTTGTAGGGAAGATTGCGCCGAGCTTTTAACCGAAATGTTGATTAAGATAGTAAAATACAGATAATCTCTAGAAATGTACTATTGTATAAAGATTAATTTGCTTAATAGGTTTAAAATCAACAGTAGGCAGGCGGTAGATTGCCTACTGTACGGTATAGAGGATCGGGCGGTAAAAATCGGTGGTCAAGCAGCGCAGTTCAGCGAACCAGAACAGGTAACTAAATATGTTTGAACAGTTAAGATCGGACAGGCTAGAGAGACTCTGAACATGACGCGGAGACAAATCAAACGACAGTTTGGAACAAACTCGGATCGTCCAGGCACTTCCAAACCACGTACATACGCCGGAATTTTCTAACATAAAATGTTACAACTGCAGCGAAATCGGTTACCGAAGCTTTAAACGTGACAAACCTCTGGTTAAATGCACAACTTGTGACCGTATTGGCCATAAAACTTCCGACTGTTTTAGAAACAGAGCGGTGAACGACACCGAAAAGAACACAACTTCAGATAATGTTTTTGTTTGTTGTTTTATGTTTAGTTTTTAGTTTAAAAACAGGTAGGTATCCGCAGTAACTGCTGAAGAACAAGGTATTTCATATTAAGGAGAACGGGTCGCTAATTTCTCGCCACGTTGATTTGGGGAGTCAACGCTTCCTTATCAGGGTAAATTAAAAGTTAAAGTCTCTGAACCTCGAGGGCACTACGAGTACAGGCCTATCTGTACTTAGGGGTATATGGGGGTAACTTGACACGTCCTTTGGGAGTTGCACATGCAGCTGTGGAAGTTCAAGGCCTTACCGAAATGGTTGAATTATACTTGGTTGAGGACTATGGCTTCTTAAGCCCCGTTTTATTTAGTCATTAGTTCACAGAAAAGCCCGATATTATAATCATCAACCTCTAAATAAATCTACTACGATCGATGAACGGAAGTTGCACTTTTACGAGCTACAAACCTTTGCAGTTATCACTTTATCAAGCAGTTTCCGCTAAAATTATGGTCGACTGCAACACTCTCCGGCCAACTCTGATAAATCAAGATTTCATACCCGTACTGCACGATGGTTAGTTCTACTCCAGGAGTACGACTGCGGGATAGAATATCGCCCGAGAACTAGGAAGTCACACTAAGACGCAATTAGCAGAAAACCCGTGGACAGTCCTTCAGCGAACAACTCATATTGGAACCATTACCGGTACACCAGATTGATCAGGCCTGGATACAAACTGCTGATGAAGCGAGTGAGAAAATAAGAGACATTTAATCTGATCCCTCTACAATAAATTAGACGATGTGCATCAAAACTACAAGTTTTAAAACGGAAAAGTCTACTGTATAGTAGGTGAAGAAATGAAATGGCTTGTACCACGCGATGTGAGATGGCAGATTCTCAAAATAAACCATGATGCCGTTGAAAATCATGGATTTGAAAAGACGTTGCACCGCATTAAAGAACATTTGGTTCTATAAGATGCGCAGGCTTGTGAATAAATACTATTTGCCTTGTTTGGAGTGTGCCCACCACAATGCTCTCTGTGGCGAACTTGAAGGCGAACTAGACCACATCGAAAAAGGCAGCACTCCTTTACACACTATTCATGCAGACCACCTGGGGCCGTTCGTAAAAAGCAAGAAAGGCAACTATTACATTCTAGTGCTATTGAATGGGTTCACGAAGTACGTGAGTATAAAAATATGAAAACAGTGACTTCAGTTTGGGTGATGAAAATCCACCTCAGTTACTTTGAAGTCCCCATACGCCTAATCACTGATAAGGTACTAGTTTCACTGGCAAAAGTTTTCAGGACTTTGTAAAATTATATAGACTTAAGCATGTCCAAAATGTTGTGTCGCTACCCCCAGGGAAAATGGTCAGGTAGAAAGATTTAAAAGGGCAATATTTAAGCGGCGTCAGCTTCTAGCCATGGAGATGACGAAAAATCCTAGGACGAGTACTTTTTAGTCATAAAAGTAGGTATCAACACGGCAAAACATAAATCTACTTTAAAAAAGCCCGACCGAGCTGCTGTTTGGATTTAATAACATGAGCAGTACGGAAGGTAAGCGGGGCGAAATTATTAACGAGATACTAAACAGGACCCCCATGTAGCATTTGGAAAACATAAGACAAGATGCAGGAAAAGAGATCTAATAACAACAAGTAAAAGATGCGTCCAATTACATTAAACACAGAAAAAACACAATTACTTACAATCATTGCAATTAAAGAGGCTTCCTGCGTGTACAGAGACAGATCCCACATGATGGTAGGTCGCAAAAGTTATTCGTTAAATATCACGGCCCTGCCGCATTGTCAAAATCCTTCCTAACAACCTACGAATAATAATAAGTCGTAGCTAACAACAAATTTCTTGTCAAAGACATACCTCCTACTTGTAAAGAAGGCAGGAAGTTTGAAACTATAGTTGCAACTGATAAACTTCCTTGGTCGACTTTTAATAGAAATTTGGAATCAGAGTCATCCTATAACTCCAGTGATCCTAAGTAGTGTGTGTCTCAAATAAGATCACCCAAATATAGTTTAATTCATTATTAAATGTAAAATGTAAAAATAATATTAATAGGAAATAGTAAAACAAAATGTATTTAAAAATAACAACTAATAATAATAAACCATTCTGAAAATATATCTATGTTCTGATAAAATGAATATTATATCAAAATAAATAAAAGAAATACTATTAATCTCACATAAACTGTTTATTTTGTCATTATAATAAATTAACTAGTTGTTCCTTTATTGTTGTTCATGATTTTAGTCATGTTTGAATTTTGAAAGCGATGGGACTCGCTTATAACAGGATGGCCGAGCTGTAAGGTCACTTCTTAATGAATAGACTATATTAGTAAGATAGAAACCTTTTTGTATTAAACTGTCAAAGTATTGCATGATTAGGTATATAATAAGTTACTTATGTTGTCATCTTGAGAGCGGTTACAATTACTCATTGAACGAGCTTGTTACATTATTTTAATGTCTTATATTTTTACTGATTACATACCATGTTTAAAAGTTTAAGTACACGTATAAAATATTAATATTAATATTACAGTACTTGCGTCATTTGTTTTCTTTATTTTTGCTTACTTTATAAACTTGCTAATTTTGGTTCATGGTGTTGGCAATATTGTAAGATTCGCGGGGCGAACAACACACTCGCCACGCGGTAAAGGACAAAAAAGGAATCGAGAAGTTATTTCACGTTCATGGTATTTTGGAAAAAGTAGGACGTGTACATTGGATTGTATCTTGACTATTATATATTAATTGTATCATGTAATATCGAGTGTGTAATAAGGAAATCTATCTGTACCATTGGCGTTTTAAATTCCATCTGACCTTTCCCGAAAGGAGTGGTAGCGCTGATTCTGTTTTGCATACCAAGTATTAGAAAAATCTCTTGTAAAACCACAGAGTTCGCCCTATTTCCATCTCTATATATCTATGTGTAAAACAAGTAAAAATAAATGTTAGTACTGATGCGTAAAGGCAGACCGTGGCCTCCTTTATTTAGCATTTCTTATATTTTTTACACAGTCAACTTAGAGATCCCTTTCGTAAATAAATTATATACCTAATCAAATATAACAATGATAAATAAAAGATGGTATTATGAGAGAGTAGAGCAATGCACCGCCGCCATATCATTACAAAGTAGTAGCCACAAACTAATTTTGTATATATGTATACGCTATAGTAACAATAAACTAACCAAGCCTTTAGATAGGCATCTCTCTACATTCGGCATGTCCCTAATTTTACGATCCCACATCAAAAACGCGTACTAACTTGGTACTACCAAGTATATTAAAACACTTGAGCAAAGTTTCACAGTGGCAAAACGGTAGTAATATATTATTTCATGAGTCGTTGACAATCGACTGGTGAGGGGATAAAATGAAAGTATAATTTTCAAAAACTACTGATTTGTATTACTGCGCTTGCATCACTGTTTCGTTCGGTTCGGGTCAACGTGTGAGATCGGCGAAAGTATCCGAAACGGGAGCAGACCGACCTTCTGGCGGGAATCAGCTGATCGGGATTGCGCAGTGCGCAAATGTGCGGGGTGCGGGGAGGGCCCGATGCACGGCGCGCTCGCGGGCCCGGACAGTCGCGCGCTCCCGCGGCGGCCGACGAGCCCGCGCCCCGACCGCTCGGCGTCCGCACCCTCGCACCCTCGCGCGCTCTCGACGCCCCTGCTGACTCACACGGGACACCTACGAGCCTCAACACCCGTATCGCACACCGCTGCCGCGCTATTCCCTCTCACCGAAACTGTGATAAACGTACAAAGAGCCGGCCATGCGGGCGGGAAACGCACCACGCCGGCCCGCGACGCAGCCTCCCGTCCCCGTCCGACGCATCGACTCGCTATTATGAGAGACGAACCCTGTAGTAAAATGTTCGATATGTCAATTCAGGAAGTGAACGGTAAAGGACCAAAGAAGAGAAAAAAGTCTCTGGAGACAATCTGTGATAGCGAAGGTCGGGAGCGAGCGGAGACGAGCTCGGTCCAGGGTGAAGAGAATGCGGGAGGTGCGGAGACGATGGTGGCGGTGGCGACGGCGGCCCGGGTGCCGGGCCCGGCTGCCGGTGTGCGGCTGCTGCACTGGCGGGACATGCCACGCCATTTGCAGTTCAACCCGTATGTGCTCACCGGCTACCGTCCCTTGCAGTCCTGGAGCGGCTGTGTACGCAGCCTCTTCTACTTCCACAACGAGACTATAAACATACTCACACATGGTAATTCTGCATCTTTTTAAGCATACCTCATAGCAACCAAAAATTTATTCTTCATGGCTTTTACACCTTATAACTTTGTACCTTTCCTTTGTTGCATATAGAGTTTATCTATACCTACATTTCGAGAATCACCACGGTAATTTTTATTGGCCTTTGTGTCTAAATACTGAAACACAAAGCAAATGTATTTAAATAACTTATGAGAATCCGCTTATGTTGTCATCTTACATCATAACACTTGCTTGCTTGTCTTGCTATGACGTATATACAATGTTAATTTGATTAACATGATTACCTCGTTCCCGTTATATGGATATGCCATTAAATACCTACATCAACTACGTTACTACGTACGTGTTTTTTCAAGCAGTCATCGGATCCTTGTTGGTTGCAGGCACATTAAGTAAGTGCTAATAATGAAAACTTATTCATAAGTACTTAATCTACTTTTTCATACTATTCCATATTTAATAAGTATTATTCCATTATTCCTTAGTCCGAAATAACAAACATTATAAAATAAACTTTTCGAGCAGCCGGTGCACGGCGTGGCGTAGCATGTGCTACGACAATCGTAGCAATCACTTTAAATTTTTTTTCATAAAGAATAATGTAAGTTACAGTTATTTAGTTATGTAGGCAATAATTAATGTTAATCGGACAATGTTAAGAGGTAGAAAAGAGTTTTTTCTTTTAGTGTGGACAAGTACTAGTTATGCAATCCTCTTAAGTATTTGTCGTTTAAAAACGTGCACCGTTAATATTTATGCATGTAACTGTGTGCGTTGTTGGATCGATCACGTTTGACAACGACAGTTCACATAGGTACATTGCTTGAAGGACAATGCTGAAATAAGGTAAAACACGGTGTTACTGTAAACTCCAGGTTTTCTTTCTTCATTGCTGAAACTCGTGCGGGAGCGTTTGATCACACCACCTAAGAGAATAACAAGTACAATTTGAAAAAATTAATACCGACTTCCATTCTATACAGTTATTTGAGTGTAACTCAAAAACTACTGGACCAAATTCGATGAAATTTAAATGGGAACACACGGAAAACAAAAAAAGAATTTTGAGAATCGGTTCCCCCAACCAAAAGATATGAGGTAACAAACAAAAAAAAATAGTCGAATTGAGTACCTCCTCTTTTTGGAAGTCGGTAGTAAAATAAACCTTTTTTGTATTAATTTGTGATTTGATGTGTGGGTAAGTCGTTCATCTGACGGTAGTCGTCAAGCCTGGCACAGTTACAGAACGACTCTGATATTCTTACTAGCTTCAAAATTCTGCGGGGCCCTGTACTGCGCTCGCCCGGAGACATAGCCGTTTATGGAGGATCCCAATAATCTATCTATCCACGGTTTTCCTTACTAGCGATAGAAATTTGACATAACGTCCATACAAATAGTGTCAAATATCTAACTCTAGTAAGGTAAACCGGCGATATATAGATTATTGGGACCGGCCGTTAGTCACATTCGCGTAATAATAATATTCACAACCCTCTTTTTGCACACTTTTTTGCGAAATACTCTCTAAAATTTGTCTTGTCAGACCGGCAAAAAGATGTTAAATCGACGTAAGTAAGTAAGCAGGCTTGAAACCAAGATTTCGAGAATTTCGACTATAGTTTTGAAAACGATATAACCTAATTTGAGACGCCTATTCCTACGGTCTCTGCACTCTCTGGACGAACGCCAAAGTGCTGGAAGCAAGCTGCATTTCGAGCCCAAAACAGCAGTTGCGCCTGCCAAGTCAATATCAATTCTTACAATCTCTGTAAAAGTACTGAATAACAGACTCCTTGCATGCCTCAAGCGCATGTTCTACTTAGTGACCGGCAAATACGTAAATCTGAATAATCTGAATCTTTAGAACTAGGGATCCAGAGAGCAACAAGTCATATGAGAAACGCGGACATATAGAGATACGTATATGAAGAATCGACATCTAGAAGGCCTTTCAATGAATTTGAATATGATGTCTAGGTTATAAACCTACTCATCACACCTCTTATCTCGGCTTGCTATTATTTACTTCCTATGTATCTAGATATCGGACGAATGATTAAGGTTTCGACGTTCTACAACTCATACTGTACTATGTAAAGGATATTAAAGTTGCAAAGAGTTATTTAACCAATGTTGGAGCCACATAACCCCAATATAGTTCCTTTTGTGGTTGGGTTTTTCATCGGGGATTTCAATATGAACAAAATCTATGTCAGGCGCGCTTATTCTTTGCGAGTCAATGCCAAATTCTATCATACTTGAGATAGTATATCCGCATGATAAGCGCCAACCATTGACTACCCGGAGTTCCTCTGACGTATACCGTTTCCTTTTCTCTTACTTTCACGAGCTAAGGTGAGATAAGTACTAATTACCTTCTACTATCTACTTGTTCAACTTTTTTTAAATACAAGTCCGTTGGTCTATGGAGTCATAACAATCTTGTGGACCTACCTCTACACGTAACTAGTCCGAAAGTCGGGTTCAAACTATTCATGAAGTGAGCGCAACCGGCAACCGCTGGCCCGCGGGTCGGCCGCGGCCAGCACCGGTGTTTTATCCGGCCTGGCCTATACATAGTACGAAAGCCACGTAGAAAAAAAGATACTTGCATAATATTTTTCAAAATTATCCTATACAGGATGTTTGGTAGAGGGACCGACAAATAAGTTTTTACAAATGTTATGGTGGTAAATAGGTACAATTTCTGAGAAAAAGGGAAAATCACAAAAAAAAGTTAAACATATTGGGGGGTCGGGGATTTTTTTTGGCCAACTTGTATTCTACAAGTGGTCCCCCGAACACGCTCATTTGGTTTGTCGGTCCCTCTACCAAACACCCTATATTGTAGAAACCTGAAAAGTAAAATAAAAATATATTTACTACGTACTTTAGTACTCTTTCAAATAAATATAACTTAATATTGCTACGAACTGGGACATTATGATTTAAGTTACAAATAAAATAGTACAAAGTAAATCATTATAATATTTTGCACATCCACACCCAGGTACACTTATCCCACGCACTTATGCAGAGGCCGTACAATATGTGAAACTCTTCCTTTTTTCATTAAAAGATTTACCTTTCTTTGTATGTATGGCCGTCCCATAGAGGAAAACAACCCCTTCCTACATAGGCCGACCGCATCCCTGGCGTCGAGCCTCCTTGATATACAGTCTGAAAATCATACATAATCAATAATTAAGCAATGACGTAATCCGAATTCTCATTACTCATTATATTTATACTGAGTTTCTTGATAGTGAATGGCTGCATTTCGACCCGTCACGTCATTATATACACACCAAAAATCATTGAAAAATAAAATCAATGTGAAAATTTAATAACGAGTATATAGGCGAATCAAAGTATTTCATTTCTCATAAGTTTTTATCCTATCATATTTCGAAGAGTAAGAGATGATCAGAGCCTGCAGGAAACATTTTATAATAAGATAGATGGATTTACTTCTTTTATTTATTCTTAAGATTTTCATAAAACATAATAATTAACAAAAGCTCCGAACGTATAAATATATTACATATGCACATTCTTAGATTACTTTCGCTGAGAAAACAAATCTAAAGATAAATACTAGTATTGTAAGAACAACGAACCCATTCTTCACATTGTGAGAGATAGAAAGCAAAACGAATGCAAATATTCATCGGCCTCGGAATGTGAACAGATTCTGTTGTCTCCGGATCTGCCAATAATTGTGTGGGAGTGTAATGGGGGCAAGGGGAAGCCGCTAGCCCCATAAAAAATTCGTGCGCGGTGAGCGATGAGCTTATCTCATATTAATTCGGCCTCGATTCGTTTGGTAAATGCTTACCTATTCTCTAACGATAGGTATTATTATATTCACACTATGTATAGTAGAAAATATACTTTGCCATTATGGATTATTTTCTGTGGCATATTACCACCAGCGCTATGTACAATTAATTAATTTCTTTGGCAAAATCTCTCTGACTTAACGACACAACCTCCATTATTAAGAATTATTTTGTACCGCTAGATAAAATTTCCACCAGCATATTACCACCAGCGCTATGCACAATTTCTTTGGCCAAATCTCTCTGACTTAACGACACAACCTCGATTTTTAAGAATTATATTGTACCGCTAGATAAAATGTCCAGGAACTGAGGGCCATGGGATTAATTTACACCTTACTGCGGGCGGGGAAAACTTAAATTGGTTTGCGCTTATAGAATATTAAGGAGGATAATAAAGACCTACAGCAGTTGTACTTTCCTTACTAACTTGGCATGGCACTCTTTATACGTATGTCTTGATCATAGATTCTGATATATCTTACGTAAATAGGGCGAATTCTGTGGTCTTGATAATACGAAGTTTGTTTTTACCAGGAATTTTAAACAGGGTTATATTTGGTTAATATACCAGAAACGTCTAATGTATTACACATGTTCATAACTAGCTGCGCTCCGCGGTTTCACCCACGTACTGATGGATGATGATGAGGATGAATCAAATATACCTAGCGTAAGTTACTCAGGCGTAATGTAGCTCTAAACTCGTCAAAGAATTGTTTGAATCGGTTAAGTAGTTTTACGTGTGTCCATTACAAACAATCATATATTATCTTTCCTCTTTATTATTAGAGTAGATAAGGATTAACACCAAGGTACGAATAATGTGGCCTGGATTGTACTGGCTTTACTATTCCATATTTCAAAATGAAAAAGTATTTATTGTGACATAAACCGTTAAAGTTAGACATTATGGTAATGTGGACTACTTTGTAGATATTGTATTGACATCTTCTATAAAACTGTATTACGTCACTTTGCTTTATTGACAATAGCATAGACTAAATAGTCAAGTTTGCGCAGCGTACGCGATATAAAGAAATTTTTTGGAAAATTTTCCACACCTTGGGTTACATTATCGAAGTTTTCATACGGATCCCTAATTTTAGTAAATATTACATAGCCTATGTTCATCAGGGAAAATGTAGGATTCTAATGGTGAAAGAATTGTTCTAACCGGTCCAGTAGTTTTGGAACCTATTCAAAACAAACAAATCCTTCCTCTTAGTGTAGACACCAAAACCGTCTAAGTCTAAGGGTGGGATTGCTGCTCTCTTTACTGAATACTACAATTTGTACTACCGTAAGTAGTAGACGTTTTTTGGGAGGGTATGGTATGTATACATTATTTGATAGATCATTTTCATAAAATAATTATTTCAATATATTATTTGCTGTTTTTTTGTTACATTATTGCCTTATCATATGAGTAAATCTTCTCAACACAATGTTATCGAGAGAACATTTTGTAATCGTTAATTTTTCCGATGGCCATATTTATAGGTTCTGTATCTCAAGCAGTAAATTGATTATAGGATAACGTCGTTGTTTGTCTGTCTGTCAAGAACGTATCACGTTAATATTAATATTATTACCGTCTACTGTCACTTCTAAATAAACTTCTAACAGCTCTAGCTGTTAAAATTATAGCATTGTATTGGTTGCATTATTTACTATATGATTGTAATATTATTAGTAAAATATGTAGGGATATATTAAAATATTAATAATATAATAATAAGAAAATATATTTATATAGCTATATGTCGCTGTCACTGATTTTTTATGTCCTACGTCTTATTTCATGCTGTTTCACTAATAACTGTATAACCACCGTATATGTACTACATACATGATTTTTAAAGAACTAACGCCGGCTTAGCGAAAGCAAAGTTTGAAATTTTAGAAAAAAATATTTCCATGGTCAGGATTTAAATCTGTGTCTTCTTGAAAACAGTGTCAGGCGCTGACTACAAAGCCTCCGAGGCACCAAGTATAGGCCTTGAGGATGGTAGTTACCCCTTTTCTAAGTTCTTTTATCCGTCGACGTAAAGAGACGGAGTGCCATCTATCAGTGTTCAATTTCAATATATTACCAATTTTACTATACAAGACAGTTTTGGCAAGTACTTATCGTATCTCGATGGGCAGTATACCCAATATTACACAAAAGGTTTTAGGTTATAGCTGTATTATAGCATCTATTAATCATCTATTAAATAATTATTATAGTTTTTTGATACTCGTATGTGGTGAAATCTTAGATCACAGATGTTGATCTAAGGGTAAAATACATATTTTATCTATCTCTATTAAAATACATATTTCATTGTTTAGATTAAAATAATGTAGTTATATCAATTATCAAATACTTTTACTTCTATTAAAATTGATATACCTTTACATCTTTTTTATTAGGTGCACCACGGCATGAAAAGCAAGTGAACGAATTATTTTAAACAGCCGTAAATATCCAATTTAAACCTAAATTAAAGGTATTAATTATAGAAAAAGGTCTGGAGGCCCAACACAAATAACTTACATAAAACGTACAGAAATAGTATCGTTATCGTAAAATTATATTTATTGAAGCGAAACTCATTTTGTTGGATAGACTGAATAATGAAATTAAATGAGACTGCGCAATCTCATTTAATTTCATTATACTTCGTGTGAACAATTTTAGAGTTGTGCACAATATTAGGAAAAATAACACGTATTTCATAAAATCATATCTAGATGATTTCATTTTCATGTCGAATAATTATAACTATAAATATTAACGAACTTTAATATAACTTTACTTTAACATTTAATAATAACTTTAAATAATTACAATTAAAATCTGGATGAAGCTTCCCGCCGAGGTTTTCCTCCAGGTAGGACACCCGCCTGTCTTTTAGCAGAAAAAAAAAGATAAGAAGTAATTATTGTATGGGCTTCATATTCAGTAATTCGTGAATAATTCCATAACGGCGGAGCCACTAGATAAAGCTGACATTGTATAGAGTTCCGGGCTGCTCCCATGTTTTAACCACATTAATCTGGACTCTACCTGCAAGTAGCAGCTCCTCTAATTCTAGCTTCACCTTTCTTGTACATATTTTAATAGTAATTGAGATTAACACGACGACCACTTCCTAATTGCACTATCTGCCGACTGCTTCTATTGTTTTGTTACAGCCTGTAGTGTTGAATTACAATAAAATAATTTTAAAATTTTATTCATTACGTTATAATTTTATCGTAATATTTATATGGTGTTCATTTCATTGTGTAACATACTTCGTACCTACCTACTTTATTTAGTAACTAAGGCCGTCGAATGTCAAAACAATATAATGTACTTTAGATTATTTTCTACTTAGTAACTTTCTTGAAAATATTTTTTTTTTGGTAAATCTTAATTTTTTCTGGTTTTAATCCATATTTCAGTTTTTATTATTTATCAGTACGTTATTTTATTTCAAAAATATCTTGTGACATTTTGAATATTTGTTGGTTATTAATATAAATAATATTATAATATTAATTTATTTATTTAAAAAACTACAGCAAATGTAGTGTTTTTTCTGTTTTAGTTGTCGTTTGCTGGTTTTACCTTATTTTTTTTCGAAGCAAGACTGTAAAACAAAATTGTGTAATATATATTTTTTTAAAAGTGACGTAATATTACTGGTTATTTTATTTAAATTATCTATAAAACAATTACTTAGGTTTCGCTTTGTATTTTCTTTATGAAATAGCCTTTATTTTTAAATGATGTATCGTATTATCTGGTAATCTTTAAAATTAAAGCGTATTACATAAATCATAATATAAAATAAAGTCAAGTTAAAGGTTTAAAAAAAATAGGATGAAATAACCAGTAAGGTATAAAGGTTTCTTAACCCACGAAGCACAGGAACAGACGTACGAGTCGGTTTTTGCCATCAAGGGCGGTTTGAAGCTGCACGATAGCGTTTCCCATGCAGTCGTTGCAGTTTCGCGACACACCGGGACCATTTTTTATGACGCAGATGACGAGAACGATGCCATTAGAAGGTAGGTTGAAGGCGATGGTTGAAAAATCAGAGACCATCCTCGAATATAACCTGAAAATGACCATCAGAGATAGGAACAGAGTGGTGATGGAGAGCCTTCTAAAATAAGATCAGTCAATATTCTAATTAAGGTATATTTATATATATTAATATATATACATATACTAGACACATGTCTATAGTCAATATACGTCCATCAGTAGTTACCTATTAATGTAATGGGTAGGCCAATGTCTACCCATTACATTGCGACCAATCATGCTCACGAAGAGGTGTTGGCAAGTGGCGGCATCGTGTGTCGGATCGCCATCTTCCCTCAAATATGGATGAGGAAGGCGATGGCTGTCACATGCGTCAACTCGTGAACGGGTGCTGCTTGCGGAGACCGTTCTGCTCGAAATGTTAATACAGTTTTTCCAGTTCTATTTGTATTTATAATTGTAGGTAAAAAAAATTAGGTTTATTCTATGTTCCCTTTTTGTATGCTAAGATGTAGTACGCTTAAATATTATTTTTATAAAACATAAAGTTTAAGTTAAAAAATGGCACGCACCCTGGAGTCTGTGGAGATTAGATTAAAAGTACAAAAAACAACACAAAATAAATAAATATAATAAACATGTATACAGTTTTACGGAGAAAACTTATATTTTACCAGAAAAATATAACCGAATATGTTTATTTTGTAAAAATTACAAGTCTTAAAGATTTAAATAAAAGTTAGGTAAGCTCCAAAACAAAATCACACAATATTTAAAAAATATTACCTTATTTAAAAAATATAATGTATTTGCCTGAATAATGTACTGAAAATATCACATAATGTTCATCTGTAATTGTAATATGATCTGTGCCTGTATCTTATCTTTGTCCTTTACATATATGTTTTCGTATTATTATTACATCTCTTTAAATTGTTTTTAATTTGAGTAATTCTGTTTTGGCCATATTTTAAGTTTTTATATTTAGTGTACATGTTAATTGTAAACGCTGTTGAATTACCAAAATAAATACATCATTAAACAAAACAGATTGATTTAAGGAAAGATTTACAAAAATCATAATCATAATAAATCATATGATTTACATGTAAATAAAAACAAAATTAATAGAATAACTTTTTGTTTTGGAAAAAATAAAGAAATTTCGAGTAAAACATCACGCAGTAGGCTCCAAAGTAAAAAAAAGGCTAGTACTCCAAAAAAAATTATTAAATATAATTTATATTTTAGGAAAAGAAACACTCAGTATGCATATAAAAATTATTACGGAATAATCAGAAACTTAATTATCACTATAATAATACTGATTTCTCTTTGTAGCAGACGGATTAAGATCAAAATACAAAGGTTTTAGTAAACTGATTTTGTTCAATAAAACATAACTCCATCAGAATAAATACGTAAGGGGATACGAAAATATAGCTATTAAAACCATAACAACACGAGTATGTACGTTATATTTGTTGTTGGGAAGGCTTCCCTTTGTAAGGTTGTACTTTCGAAGGTGAGAAGTTCTCTCCTAAATTATACCACAACAAATGTAAGTAGATTGTGTTTATACCTATATGGGCTATCTGAAAGTGGCTCAACTGTAGTTTATTTATATTAAAGTTGGTTTTGACGTAAGGGGCTGGTGGTTTGATTGACAATATTAAAATTTTGGATAATAATAATACTAATAATTTTTATGATTTCTTTGGTATGAATACTACCGTATAATGGGTAGCGTTACCTATTATAAAATATATAATTACAAAAGACTCTCATGAAACGAAACTTGACTAATAAAAATAGCGTATTACCGTCGTAAAACTCGGGTAGTACCCAAGTTGCAGTCTCTTAAGTAAGTAATATGTAATAGTCGTTTCAGTAAATTAACAAAACAGGATTCTACACAAGGAACGTTATATTTCGTTTTAATTGGTGTTATATTTTATTTTTAATCTAGTTTTACCAAGAGTGAATACGCTCGCGAGGCTGACGTACCTTAATGTAGTCGTTTTATTTCATACTAGCTGCTCTCCGCAGTTTCACCCGCGTAGTCTTGAATGATGATAGATATAGCGAATGTTACTCAGGCATAATGTAGCTTTATACTCGTGAAAGAATTGTTTAAATCGGTGAAGTAGTTTTACGTGTATTCATTACAACCACACAAACAATCACATTCTTTCCTCATTATTGATAGAGTAGATGAATAATGTGGCCTGGTTTGTACCGGAGTTACTATTGCATATTTTTAAATGAAAAGTTTTTGTTTTGACGTAACTGCAATAGTTGGACATTTTGGTAATGAGGACGTCTTTGTAGATATTGACGTCTTCTATAAAACTGTAGTACGTCACTGCTTTATTGTCAATAGCATAGACAGACTAATATTATATGGTCATGTTATTTCCACACCTTGGGTTACATTATCGAAGTTTTCATATGGATCATTAACTTTTTGAAAATATTACATAGCCTATGTTCATCAGGGAAAATGTAGGAATGTAATGGTGAAAGAATTTTTCTAATCGGTCCAGTAGTTTCAGAGCTATTCAATTAAAACAAACAAACAAACCTTTCCTTTTTATAATATTATATAGTGTAGATGTAGTAGTGTATATTGTAGAATTGCATTTTTTTTTTGTGAAGATGCTATCAAAATATTGCTTAAATGTTTTAGACAATAACTTTATAAGACTTTAGATTCTGTTTTTGTTAATTTATTTCTAGCATCCGTGACTGGTTTTGGTGAATATATTTGTACTGTACTAACTTTATAATAATCTTAATAGTTTTAGTGTAGTGGTATAGAGTTTTAGGTACTCGGTTTTAGACTCTCGTCAAAGTATTATTTATTTGAAGTGTAGCTTTATAGATATTTCGTGTAACTATATGTAGGCGTATAAGTAGGTACGTGCTTAGATTTCCAGCCAATAGGTCCATCGCGATAAATGAATTTCAGTTCATCCGATTGTATCGATTCGACTTAATGGATGCCGGAAATTCGTTATCTCGCTCCATATTTGACTTCCATAGTGGCCCGATCGATATGTGCACATACTCATACACTGTCTGAATAACTACCTGGGCATATCTACGATGGACTAATTTATTTAGTAGTTGGATAAAAGTTTCGATAATTCGGGAATTTAAAGGATATAAAGGAATTTAAAGGAGGAGTTTAGATTTTTTATACGTCTACATGTTCAAAAAGTAGGCTTTACATATGTTCGTTGATATTTCTTACTTCACGCTGAACCGGTGGAATTAATGAAATGGAGATAGATTATACTTACCCCTTGGTTACGGTGGATCGCGATAACGTAATGCAACGCAGATGAACTCACGTGCATTTTTGCGCACAAGTTTGAATAATGATATGATCAAGTGTAGACGTAGATTAGTGTAGATAAGTACTATGCCTCATAATGAATTTCCCTACTCTCCAAACTGAATAACCCGAAATTGTAATTTTTGTGTGTTCGTGTACGTTTTGCATCATTTGCTTAGCCGTTCAGAAACAATACAGTGGAAACTGTCAAAAAAGTAGGCTTTTACGGCCGTAAAAACCGTCGATAGATGGGTTTTAAAAACCTATCAATCGACGGTTTACTAAAGATAGATTGACTTTTTGGTGGTACTGCCACGCTGTAACCCCACAGCCGAATGGGCCTGCACGACCGGGGAAGTACCACACTCCCACATAACACCGAGATGAAGTTCCATAGCTTGCTATTGCGTTTCAGTCAGTTTGTGGGAGTTTCCGGAGTCCCGATTCCCCCCACCCCCCGTCCCCCTATCCTAATACCTCCCCTCACCCCTTCTATCTTTTCCTTCCTTATCCTTCACAAACCGTTCACTGGAAAAGTTTCTACAGTAAAATCACTTATAAGGCAAAAACTGCAACCTCTACAAAGAAAAGAGCCTATTCCTTCCTCAAAAGTCGGCAACGCATCCTCAAGACCTCTGGTATTGCTCATGTCCGTGGGCGAAGGTATCACTGTGAGCTGCTTGCTCGTTTGCCAACCTATCCCATAAAAAAAAGATATTTGACACTAACTATTTGTATTGATGTTATGACACATACATTTCTATCTGTAGTAAGGAAAACAGTATACATAGAACAGGATAGATAGATTATTCAATCAATTAAATCAATTAGACGCACCGGGGATTACGTAACATCACATAATATTTTGCATAAAAACGCTTTGCGCTCATTTGTAGTGCTAGCACAAGTTAAATTCTGTTAAAATGTTATTCATTGTTTTATTTTAAAGCTCGTTCTATAATTACACCGTTTAACGTTTGTATATGCATTATAGTTTTACCGATAGGAAAAAACCTTGCAAAACACGTTTCTTGTATACCCTTTGTAGAACCTTAGTTTTTTACTGTACTTTTTATTACTCTTTAGAACATCCAGCATAATAAAACGTATTACTTAATTTGAAAATTTCAACCGGTTCAAAAGATTTAAAACTTTAAAAGACAGGCACCAGTAGTCATAGGGTTAGTTGTACTAATATTACAAAATTTATGGCGTGACATTGTTTACTTGTTATATAATAGTAACAATGCAATCTACTATATACTTGCTGTTAGTTAGTCAAACTATTCAAGAGTAGTATTTTTTATCTGAACTTTTATGCGTAGTTCGGAAAGAAACCGAAAGAACTAAACATTGGACGGGTTAAGTATTAGGTATTTAGCCCAGTCAAATTAGCTCAAAAAAGGGGTAAACCCGGAAAAATATTAAGGAGTAATTTTCCTACGGAATTCGTTTGGCGTCATTGGCAGTCTAAATTTTGTTTTGCTTGGTATTCGATCCGTTGCGTTACCTGCCATCTTGGGTCCTTTTAAGGGTCAGTTTTTGTTTATTGAATAACTCGTTTATTCTAAACATCAGTCGAAAAATATTTATTACAAAAGTTGTTTAGAATTCAATTTCCTACAATTTTAGTTCTCATATTTTTTCCTAGGATGGATATTTTCCGATTTATACCCCAAAAGTGGGCTTATTTTTTATTTAACAACATGTTCATTATAAATTTTACATGAAAAATTGTTATCAACAAATTATTTTTATTTAACAACATGTTCATTATAAATTTTACATGAAAAATTGTTATCAACAAATTAGCAGACAATTACAGTAATAGTCTTTGTTATTAACATAAAGCTATGGTATTCTGAAGACATTATACTCTTCAAAGTTGAGAATCATTTAGTTAAAGCAAGGAAGTTGATTGATTCAAAGATTTGTCAAGAGCATTTTGGTATGTACTATTTTTCCTCATTGTGTAACTCGGCTTAAGCAGGGACAAAGAAAAATCGCGGAAGCGTAACCTTCACCTTATACAACACGAAGCTCGCTCGGCTCTTACACCACGAAGTACTCGTAGCATCGTGAATTTCACGAAGCAAGCTTTAACTTAGCAACTACGTAGAGAAACCATTAATAACCTAAATTGCTGTAGTTGTACTGGAAAGGAGAATATTTTCTGGCACAAATTGTCGGTTAAGATTAAGATGAAGCATACTTGTAATTAAGAACTTTTGGGTTTTCTTAATATAATTAATTGTGTTACCGACACTTGAAATTACTCTACTCGTAGATTATTGCGATTATAATTGATCGCTTACATATATTGTGTATGAATTTTAAAAATGTCTTTATTGTCAGCCTTTGCCCAACTGGAAATGAAGTTATCGCAATTCTTCAAAAAGTTTCCTTTGAATCGAGTTCTCATCATCTCATCTTAGCATCATGTAAATTAGTTTATTGTTTTATTCAATATTATTTTTATACTAGCAACTGCCCGCCACTTCGTTCGCTTAGTAGGCTTGGTTTCGGCCTCGCTTTCGTTTAAAATACTTTTCTTTCATAACCTTCTCCTAACAATAATTAAAACATCAAAAAAAGAATACGTGAATTTGTTCCACCCGTTCACACGTGATGCAATGACCAAGAGAAATAGATTCATTTTTATATATGTACTAGCAACTGACCGCGACTGCGTTCGTGTAGTAGTAGTAGTACCTAGTAGGCTTGGCTTTCGGCCTAATAATAATATGATAACCTGGTACCGGGCCAGAGGCCAAGGTATACAAGTTACGAAAAATATAAGAAAATCTTTTTAAGCTTTTCAACGTCAGGCTAACGTGCCACCGGAAGTCTATTGTCTTAGTATATACAGAGAATGGAAAATGACGAAGCTTTTATATTCTGTCACCATTATGAATTGACGTCCCTGGGCTGTACAAAGAAGATCAATCTTCACCCTATTTTTTTTTACTCTGGCGTAATTTACTCGTAGCTATCATATATATTTTGTTAAGGTACGAAACGCGTAAGTTGTGTCCTTGATAATGAGGATCATGCCAGGCCAAAAGTTTAAGATGCCACTCAGTAGCTCTTTGCCGAAGTTTTGCGTAGCACTGAACTGCACTCATCACCCCGAGACATTGTCTGGCGAGTCTCTCTCACCCAGCAATTTCATTTACTGCAGTGCAGTGCCATTCAAACTTTAACTTAATACTTGTTTGTGTTGAAGTAGTTTATCAGGCACTGTGATGGTACCAAGCAGGACGGTTTCTTGTACAAGCCTTCTTGTGAGTCGGGGTTTCTCGCCTCTTACGAATTGCACGTCGGTGGAGGGAAATTTATTTCACTCCTAGACTTTTATATATTGACGAATTGCCTGCGGACAGGAACTGTGGGTTGGACATGATATGTATTGGACCAACTGTTACGCATTTACTCATGCAGGTGAGAGCTTATATAAATTTTACTTTATTTGCACATATGACTCTCATAAATCTCCAGAATACCCGTTGTTTACATATATGATTTTTGAAGCACACTATATTGCTTCAAAAATCATTATTCGTTATATTTAATTTTGCTTATCAAAATTAAATATAACTATTTCAAACCTGCGTTTTCCAACCATCCATGTAACAGACGCCATAACTGCGGCCCCCATCGGAGCGTCGAATTTACTCTCTCTTGGATTTTAACCGTTGTTTGAGGACGAAGCGACACCTATATATTTGTATAAAATAGTCAGGTAGTTACAATAACACACCAGCCAAATGAGTCGCGGTCATTTGAAACCATAAAACGGACTAGAAAATCCTACGTAACTCGCAAATAAAAATCTATTTATACCAGGGTTGTGTTGAAAGTAGGCGGGATTCCTGTAATCCGTACTCATACGTAAGGTCAGAAGTCGTGCCGCGTAGTCTACGTGGCGACAACTATATTTATGTCGCTTTGTGGAAGCGGTCTCGAGACGGGAGTTTTATACAAAACTTCTCCCATACATCCCTACTGGGCGAGCCAAACTGAGAGTTTTGGGTTCAGAACAAAACAGACTCAGACTCAATAAATATACCATATATATATATATATATACATATATGGTATATTTATTGAGTATATATATATATATATATATATATATAATGTAGGGTATTATTAAAGCGATATAAGCGCCTAGTTTTCCTTATCTGAATAAATTTATAGCAGCTACGATCCGAAACAAAGAATGTACTCGTAAAGACGAAGTGCTGGATATCAGGCCTAGACAAAATTCAAGCAGGCGTTTTTCCGCACACGCTACAGACAGAACGTTCCCGGGTCCCGTCTACGAACTTAGCGTGACATTACGTGACTTTTCCACTAATAATGGTAATGTCAACGCCGTACATTTTGGAGTTGTCGTTAACGTTAACAGAAACATCTTTTGTCTAGGCCTGGATCAGTTAGGCTATCGTGATTGACCGCACGAATGTGCGTGTTTGAAAAATTACATGGGACTAAAGCATATTCGTCGAAACGTGGATGTTTAAAGTTTCTCTGCCAACCCCTTCACAGGTATAATATGGGCGTGAGAATAAATTGAACCGGTAAATATATTGTTTCATTTAAATTTCAGTTCTTTATTGCATTGTTACGGGTAGTTTTAAAAAAAAAACAAAAATTACGTGTTACATTATTAAGTAAATAATTTTCTTGTTATACCTAGACTCAAATTGCACGCCTATCGCCTAGATCTCACCTATTGTATTCGAAATAAATTCAAGATTAATTAACCCTAAATAACAGTACAGGCTATTTTCATCTATCTATTCGTAGCTTTTTGTAAACAACCAGACCGATATCCTACATTACCTAGTGTTTAGCACATCCAAGTGGGATATGCTAAACACTAGGTAATGTACTGGGAACATACGAGTACAAAGTCAAAACAACAACTTTTATTATATTATATTATATTATATTATATTATATTATATTATATTATATTATATTATATTATATTATATTATATTATATTATATTATATTATATTATATTATATTATATTATATTATATTATATTATATTATATTATATTATATTATATTATATTATATTATATTATATTATATTATTATTTTTGCATTAGGTATATTCTACGCTGTGATCACTAGTAGTTGGCCAAAATGAGTCGCCAATAATGATAACACTATCGTAAACCTAAAAAAGATACAATTCTGCACGGTTTCTAAAATCCTTTTACAGTCTCAAACGGAGTTTTCCCTGTAATGTAGAATAAGGAAAGTGTCCAAAAGCCTTAGTACTTACTGTTCAACTTCATCCATCTATTTTCATCATAGTTAGCGTAGTTTTGATCATAGTACATAATTGGTGGCGTTTTATGTTACTCGTATAACGCATTATATTCATCTCAGTGCAGGGACTAGCAATTGTGAGTTTTAGTCAGTCTCACCCAGAGAGCTTACGTTATAAATACTAAAATAAGACTTACCTACATTAATAAAGAAACAATGCAGCTGTAAATTCAAAAAATATAGGTCAGCCAAGTTTGTTACGTAACGGCACTTAGCTGAACGAAAGTAAAATACAGCTTTCCGCTCGGTTTCGTTTTGGCTTAGGGTTTTAAGCGAACTATATAACAAGAGCTTTGGCAGAGAATTTCAGACATCTAAGTAACACTGTTGTGTTACTTGAAATTCCAAGCGAGTAGACATTCATAGCCTTGGAATACTGCTGACCCAGAATTGTTCACATTTCTGAGAACAGAACGATAATAAAGCGCATTGTTTGAAATCATAATTCACTCTGCCTTACCTCTCCTCTACCCTACTACGTTAACTGAATTTTATTTCCTATGCTATAAATATTGGGAGGGGCTTGCGCAATAAAGCCGTATTTTCAATATCTGGGTGAAAGCTTCGAGCCACACAAGTAACGGTAGGTAGAGATAAGCTCTGTTTTATGCCTATTATACATATTTGACTTTGTTTTTAAATGTTTATATCACCACACTAGTCCGAAAAGTGTACCTTAAAATCAGGGAGCGATAGTGAATATTGAGCTCTAAAGTAAAACTGTTTGAACTTTTGTTTCAAACTTTTGTGCAAAAGTGAATTTGACTGTTTTAACACGTATGTTTATATTTTAGAAAAAACAAACTGCGCCACACAGTCTCACCCGCGTAGGGATGGATAATGATGACGATGAAAATATTCTATATGTTAATCCAGCGCCTCATCTACCTCCAAACCAAATTTCATTAAAATTGGTTCAGCCGTTTGAGCGTGAAGAAACGAAAAAAAACAAAACTTTCGTCTTTATAATATTAGTATGAAGTGTGATAGGTACTGTTGAGTCGGTTTAGTTAGGTTTTGTATTTACTGGCAAGAAAGTACCTAATAAAAATTTGTGAGCTACATTCGAGCAAAGATTTTTTATGGGATAGGTTGGCAAACGAGCAAGTGGCTCACCTAATGGTAAGTGATATCGTCGCCTACGGACATCCGCAATACCAGAGGTCTCGAGGATGATTTGCCGACCTTTCAGGAAGGAAGATAGAAAGGAAGAGATAGAAGGGGTGAGGGTGGAGGGAGAGGAAAAAGGGTAGGGGAACGGGGGGAGGGAGGAATCGGGCCTCCGGAAACTCCCGCAGACCGAATGAAACGCAATAGAAAGCTATGTTACTTCACGTCACGTCGGTGTTATCTGGGAGTGTAGTACTTCCCCGGTCGTGCCGGCCCATTCAGCTGTGGGGTCGCAGCGTGGCACTACCACCAAAAAGTAATTTGTTTCTACCTTTGGATCCATCGTTTCCTCCTCGCGCGATACTTAAAAATCATTTAAAAATGTTCTATGTGCCGTTCTTAGATTACATTTAAGTTATACGAAACATTTTAAGTCAGAGTTTATTTAAATAGTAGCATTATCATGGACAAAAATTCAATTCCGTGTAGGTACAGTTGTACGAATTTAGTTGGTGCTTCAAATCAAAATCGAATCAACATTTGCAATAAAGAAGGTGGCAGCAGGACAGGCTATGTTAGAATCGTTACAATGTTCTAATAACTCCTGTCACTGGGGCTGTAGCCTATCCACATAGGGTTTGCGTGGTTTATACCTCCTATTCTTCACTCTGACGAGAAGACTTATAACAACAAGGTTACACACTCCTACTCCGTATACCGTTTACTAGGTGTTGCGGCGCCCCACGCCTCCGCGCTCCCGGCGAAACCGTGTGCTAACCGCTGTTTGACGGGCGGTAGTTGCGCTGAGCGAGATCAAGAGTGCGAGGGAGAGAGGTGATTGCTCCGTCTCTGTCTCGCCCTATGCGCGCGCTGGTGCACCCGTCTCGTAGTGTGCGTGTTATAGTGTCGAAGAGTGATGCCTGGACCTGCGGGGTCCGAGGATGCCGGGGGGGTGAAATAATACGGCTGCCTTCTCTTCGAATTGAAGGGGCCCAGACCGTCCAAAGAAACAACGAAATTTCCCCGGCTCTTCCTATAATGCTTCCTAGTATTCCTAGCTTCCTAGCTTCCAAGTATTCCTGGCTTCTTAGCTTCCTAGTATTCCTTGAGTCTTGAGTTGAGAGAGAGCTTCCTATTTGCGAGTAGGTATCCGATTTTCACTGCATAAATTGCCTAATTTCTTAATCGCTTAGCTACCTCGGTGAATTACCTTACAGAGAGCCCCTAAGCGCGCCGTGAAATTTGATCGTTTGTTGCCTAACGTTTACTTTGGATTGTCTGGTTTTTACCCCATAACTTTATTATTCCTTCTTGGATTACAGAGTTTCTTACATAGTTGGATTCGGCGTGATGCGCCCTATCTTATAACATATAACTTAAGCTATATCCTGCCTAAACCGTAGAGATACAAGCCATTATCTCTTTAAAAACCTATTTTTCGGGTAATAAAACAATGGAAAACATTTTCCCCTGCCTATGTCATAGAGTCTATGTAAAATGTTTTTATTTTATATTATTCCCTACCTAATTACCTATCTTTTGGCTATTTTTCCCTATATCTAGGTCTCATATATTTCCCGTAAAAAACCAATATTCATAAAAATTCTTAACAATCTTAAAAACGTCATACTATCGTTACTAAGAGACCTAGATTAACATAGTTTGGAGTTCTAAACTCCTCGTAACCTATACTATCGAATTGCACTTAAGATATTTCAAAATATAACAATTAAATTTCAAGTTAACATTTTCAAGGGGCGAACGAGGGCCATATCGCTATTTCACTCACTCGTAATGCTTTGTCTCGCTCGCGCCTTGCTTACAAGTTTTAAGTGTTTATTTCAGTAGATGCGTCGCTGACATCCTCCCCCTCGTGCGCAGCACCGACTCCTGGCTTGGCGACGCCGTTGCTCGACGCTCCGTTGGCGGGTGACTCGTTGTCTCGTCCTCCATCGTCTCGAGCTGGAACCAGTAGCACCACCTTGGTGCTTGGGCGCCTCAGGACTCCTCCGGTAGTGCGAACGTCTATGACTCTCGTGTGGCCGTCCGGTCCAGGGTAGACACGGACGACTTCTCCTCGTGGCCATGTTCCTCGTGGTAGTGTGGAGTCCACTATGAGGACTGTGTCTCCACACTGCAGATCACGGGTGGTGATCTTTCCGTCGACTTTTCTCGGGATTAGAGTTGGTAGGTACTCTTTCACCCATCTTGCCCAGAAGTGGTCGATGAGCCTTTGAGCCACTTTCCAGTCTCGTCGTTCACCGAAGTCTTCGTTAGTGAATGCCCCCAGTCTTGGCATGCCACTTGATCTTCCAATGAGAAAATGGTTGGGCGTAATGGCTTCTTCATCTTGGTCTTCCGCCACGTCGACTAAAGGCCTGGAGTTGACGATGTGTTCGGCCTCCAGCAGTAAGGTGTGTAGAACCTCTTCCTTCGGGAACTTCTCCTTGAGCGTCACCCCAAGCGCCGTCTTGATCGACCTCACCAAGCGTTCCCAGGCCCCGCCCATGTTAGGTCCGCCCGGTGCCGTGAATTTCCAATGCACCCCCATCTTCTCCGCTTCCGTAACGACCTCTTCTTTCTTCAATTCTTCTAGGGCTTCTTTCAACTCTTTGTTGGCCCCCACGAAGTTTGTGCCGTTGTCGCTAAACATTGATTTCGGCATTCCTCTTCTTGCAGCCATTCTTCTCAACGCCAGGATCATCGAGCTCGAGGAAAGAGATGCAGCAAGTTCTATGTGGACAGCCCTGGTCGTTAGACACGTGAATAAGTCTCCCCACCTCTTCTCGTGACGTCGTCCTACCGTGACGATCATGGGACCGAAGTAGTCTACGGCGGAGCTTGTAAAGGCTGGCTCCCCGTAGCGTAGTCTTTCTTCCGGCAGGTCTCCCACTGGTGGTCGTTGTGGTGCACCCCTGTGTAACTTGCACCACTGGCATTGATGTGCTGTCGCTCGTACTGCAGATCGAAGCCCCAGGACCCAGTACCGCTGCCTCACTTCGTTCATGACCGTCGCGTGATTTCCGTGGTTGAAGACAGTGTGGTAGTGCGCGATGAGAAGTCTAGTAACTTGATGTTTGCTGTCTAGCACGACTGGACGTTTGAAAGTCGAGACCAGTCCTTTCACAGCGTCGATTCTTCCCCTGACGCGTATTAAACCGTCTTCCATGGTTACGTCGATTTTACTTAATTTGCTGGATCTGTTCATCGGTTTCATCTTCTCTAATGATGAAATTTCCTCCTTGAAGCTCTCCTCTTGGCTCCTTCTGAGCAGAATTTTCTCTGCCATCTTCATGTGGCTGTCTTCGATGGGTAGAAGTCTTCTTGTCTCTTTCACTTCGTATCGTATTGACTTCTCCTTTTCCTTTTTCTTATATTTTCCCCACGTCGGATCCGCCCTCTCGTGTCGCCTTGAAATGTTCACTCGTTGAGTTTTCCGTTTACACATGTCGATGAATTGAAGTACCCTCGCCGTGGCCCTCAGCAAACGATTCCAACTAGAATACCTCGTTGGATCTGGAGTACTGAACCGGTTGACGACCTTCGTTACTGTGACGATTGACGTTTCTTTCTCTTCCCCTGTTGGTTCCGCCTTGAAATTGCGAGGTTTGGGCCAGGATCCTTCATCTTCCTTCAGGAACGCTGGACCAGTGAACCATCTATGTTTTCCATTGAACTCGTTAGGGACGTCTCTCGTCGCGTCGTCAGCAGGGTTGTCCTTCGTCGATATCCATCTCCATTCGTGTGGTTTGGAGGTATCTTCAATCTCGGCAAGTCGGTGGGCTACGAAAGGCTTGAATGTCCTCGGATCCGACTTGATCCATGACAATACTGTGCTCGAATCCGTCCAGTATGTCTTCTTAGTCACTTTGACATCCAATTCTTCCTCGATAGAGTGCGCCATTCGAGTCCCCAGTAGCGCGGCTTGGAGTTCTAGCCGCGGCATGGACACCGGCTTCAATGGAGTGACCCTCGCCTTTCCTGCTAGTAACGTGACGTCGTAGAGGCCTTCGTCGTTCCTTTGTCTCCAGTACACGGCACAGGAATAAGCCGTCTCGCTTGAATCCGTGAAGACGTGTATCTCCCCCTCGTGCCTGGAGTGTCCGATGCACCTTGGAATTCGAAGGTCCTTCAACAATTGCAGGTTCGTCAGGTATCTTCTCCATTGTTCTTCATTTTCTGGCGTAACTTCATCGTCCCATCCGACCCCGCTCCTCCATATATTTTGCAGAAGTCTTTTTCCCTGTATGAGCACGGGTGATGCCAGCCCCATAGGGTCAAAGGTTGACATCACGGCACTCGTGACTTCCCTCTTCGTTGGCGTCTTGCCTTGCTCAACTACTTCTTGAACATTTCTCAGAGTGGTGCGAAATCCCATTTCGTCCTCTTGAGTGAACCACCTTAGGCCCAATGTCTTTTCTTCTTTCGATCCTAGCTCAACTTCCTTGTTCATTTCATTTTCATGAGCTATTTTCTTCAGTACCGTCGATCGGTTGGATGCCCATCCTCTGAGCTCGAAGCCTGCTCTTCTATGGATGGTATCCACTTCGCTGGCGATTTTCGTGGCTTCTTTCTCCGTTTGGAAACTGTGTAAGTAGTCGTCCATATAATGGTTCCTTTCTATGGCTTGAACCGCTTCAGGGTGTTGCTCTCTGAAGTCTTCAGCGTTTCGGTTCTTCACGTAGATCGCAGCGCTTGGAGAACAAGCTGCACCGAATATCACTGACGTCATTCGATACTCTTTCGGTTTTCCTGTACGTCGATCTCCTCTCCATAGGAACCTTAGGCTGTCACGATCCTCTTCTCTTATTTTAACTTGGAGAAACATTTCTTTGATGTCCGCCACCAATGCCACGGGATGTTGCCGGAACCGTAGTAATACTCCAAACAGGGACTGAAGTAGGTCTGGCCCTGATAGGAGTGCGTCGTTCAAGCTCTTCCCCGCGAACTTTGCGGCTGCGTCGAACACCAATCTCCTCTTCTTCTTCGTAGGATGCGTGACGGCAAAGTGAGGCAGATACCATTTCCTCGACGACAGTGATTCTTGTGGCGCTTCCTCTGCGTAACCATTTTCCAACAAATTTTCGACTTGTTTCTTATATTCTTCTTTGAAGCCCACGTCTTTATCCAGCTTCTTTTCGATGCCCCTCAGTCGGCACTCTGCAGACTTGTAATTCTCTGGCATCGTTTCCTTTTCATTCTTCCAAAGTAGTCCAACCTCGAAGCGCCCGTTATCCAGCCTTCGAGTGGTTTTCTTCAGTATTTCGATTGCTTTCCCCTCAGCATCCGTGCTTGGCCGGCGTGGTTGCACTCCCAATGATTCTACGGAAAAGTGTTCCCTGATGAGCTTGTCCAAGTCGTCTTCTCGGGTGGAGATGTGCGCGCAGGTGAGGAAGTTGACCGGTTTGTTTGCCCCCGAGTCGGATCCATGGAGTACCCACCCTAGGTACGTGAGTGATGCGACGGGCTGATTCTTCCTCCCTTTGCGTGTTCCTCGTGATACGATCAACTCCCAATTGTCTTGGCCAATCAAAAGCTCCGGCGATTCTTCTTCGTAATACAACTGGTCGGCCATTTTACTGAGATGTGGTAGCTCCTCGATCTTCCTTTTGTCCACCATCTGAGGCGTAAGGTGTAGATTGTCGATTGTGCGTGCCCCAGTGATGAGCCTCTTCCTGTCTTGATGGATCCCTTTAATCCTCAAATCCACTTTCATTGAATCCCTCGTTGTGATGGTTTTTCCTCCCACCGTTTCCAGAGTGAGGGCTTCCTTGGGTCCTTTTAATCCAATTTGGTCAGCCACTGACGAGTTCAGCATGGTGACCGTTGACCCTTCATCCAATAGCGCCAAGACCCTGGCACTTCCTTTCGGCCCGTATAATTCCACGGGTACCATTTTCAAATACGCCTTCTTGGCTCTCGTAGTGTTCACTTGAAGAACGTTATTTGTCACTTCACTTTCCATTTTAGATGACTGTTCTACGTGCTTCGTTTCGTGTAACAGGTGATGATGCCACCTCTTACATTCCTTGCAAGCTGGCTTCTTGCACTCTTCTTTCCTGTGACGACCTTGAAGACACTTGAAACACACTTTTGTTTTCAATGCGATATCCCACCGCTGCTTCGTCGATGCGTCCAGGAACTTCTTACATTCAACGAGTCTGTGACTCCCTTGACAGTGTGGGCAGGATCCTCTTTCCTGCTCACTCGCGGCGTGTGCGGTTTCCCTCCTCGTGTATTGTTTCTTAGTTGCACTTTCTTGCATTGCGTATGGTCCGCATCGGTCCGCTTCACGATTCAGAAATTTTCCCAGATGTATCAGATCCACGTCTTCCACCGCAGCAGTGTAGTCGAACCACCTGTATCGAAGTACTGCTGGCATTTTATCCACAATGATCTTCAACATTTCTGGCGATTGAAGATATTGCGGTTTCTTCAAACCCTTCACGGTTGCCACCACATTGTTCACTTGGCTAGCAAACACGCACACGTCCCGCGCACTTTCGCTCATTTTCGGCAGGCCCCTGAGCTTCTCCATTTCGGCCAACACCAATGCATCCGGTCTTCCAAAGCGTCGTCGAAGTGCTTCCATCACTTCCTCCGGCGCACACTCCGAATACAAGAGGCTCTTCACCGCCTCCCGTGCTGTTCCCTTAATGGATTTTCTCAGCCTCGCCATATTTTGCACTGAAGAGAAACTGGCTGCACTATCCTCGTACACCGTTTTGAAGGCGAGCCATTCACCGTTGCTTCCATCGTAGAAGGGTAGTTCACTCATGTATCCCGGAACTGTTGCGCTTCTCGATGACGCACTTATTGCCTTCATGATAGCTTCGGCCAGTTCTCTCGTCCCTCCAGTGGTCGTATTCGAACGATCTTCGTGCTTGACTGTTTCACCCTTGGTAAGCCCCTCCCCGGACTTGCCTTCCGTTGGACGCCCCTCCCCGGACATCCTTTCCACGGTGTCAGCCACCCACTTCTGGACGTTCACTTCCCGATCCACTGGTTCCTGTATTACGGAATCATTGTCTTCCAGCTGCAGTAATTCCAGGCGGGTCCTCGCCAATGCAGCTGCTGCTCGTGCCTCCTTCAGCTCCAGTTCAGCCAACTCAGCACGAGCTTCCAATTCCTTCTTCCTGTTTCTGCTTTCAGAAACTATTGATGCAGGCTTATGCGGATCCTTTGACCTCCTCTCAATGCTCTTGTGCTTCGGGTCTTCCTTGTTCTCAGCAGGAGCGCCTTCCTTGATGACAGTACCGGTCGTCGTGGTCTCGTACGACGTCCCCGACGGATATGTTCCCTCCGTTGTGGTACCCGACGTTCCTCCTGATTCACCCGTAGCACCACTCGACTCTTCTGTTGTCGGCGTTGGTTCCCGCCGACCGCTTCCTTTGTTACTCCTTGTAACCGGCATACTTCCGATGTGTATGCGTCCTTTTCACTCTTCGAAACGCCGCGTAGTTCACGCACTGGTAAATCCGGCTCGAAGGACCACCTGTTGCGGCGCCCCACGCCTCCGCGCTCCCGGCGAAACCGTGTGCTAACCGCTGTTTGACGGGCGGTAGTTGCGCTGAGCGAGATCAAGAGTGCGAGGGAGAGAGGTGATTGCTCCGTCTCTGTCTCGCCCTATGCGCGCGCTGGTGCACCCGTCTCGTAGTGTGCGTGTTATAGTGTCGAAGAGTGATGCCTGGACCTGCGGGGTCCGAGGATGCCGGGGGGGTGAAATAATACGGCTGCCTTCTCTTCGAATTGAAGGGGCCCAGACCGTCCAAAGAAACAACGAAATTTCCCCGGCTCTTCCTATAATGCTTCCTAGTATTCCTAGCTTCCTAGCTTCCAAGTATTCCTGGCTTCTTAGCTTCCTAGTATTCCTTGAGTCTTGAGTTGAGAGAGAGCTTCCTATTTGCGAGTAGGTATCCGATTTTCACTGCATAAATTGCCTCGATCGACGTTATCTGCAACCCCTAGGGGCTGGAGGGGGTGTCGAGCCTAAGCTCCTTACCCCTGCTGAAGCTCGGGTGGCCACTACCACCCGGTAACTCGTTTGTCTGCGTAGTGTGTCAATCGTGACATCACTACGCAGATACTGTACTACAGTTTGTTAAACGCACTATACCTCCCGGAGGTGGCATTTGCCATCACAACTCACGGGGGTACAGTGCGCCTTTACGTCAAATCGTCTTTTTCGTGTTTCCTTATACTTTTGTTCTTGTGTCCTTAGGAGGTTTGTGCTTGTTACCTACTGTAGGTAACTTTTTCATATTCTGTCTCATGCTCTGTCTCGCTCTCGGACTGTAGGTGCATTTCGCCTATGTAGGTAACTTACACCTACGTCTCAATCACGTTGGAGTTTGTAGGTGCTTTCATTGGCCGTACTGGACTCGAGCGAGTGTCGCGAGTCCTCTTCCGGCTGCCTCTTTCAGGTCTGCTCCTGCCGCTAATGATAGCAGTAGGTCGGTCAGAATCCCCAGGATGGTCACCCACGGACCTTCATGACCGACCTCTGGTTCGGTTTGCTGATGTATGTTGCGCCTTGGTACAGGTATTGAATTGCTTGTCGCCGGTTGCGTGTGATGCATCTCGGTGGTCTGTTGGTTCTTTAGGGCCGCTCGTCTTCTATCGACTTGTAAGGGCACGAACGCGGGCGTATGATGCCCGCGCGCGCCCTCTGTCGGCCCTTTTTGTAATACTGCTGATTCCGCCCCGTTGGGCGGCATGGGTGTCGAGGCCGCCCTAGGGCCGCCCTCTACTAACTTTTTGGCGCGGTTTCGCCTGCGCTTACGCTTCTTCTTCTGCGGCAGCTGTTCATCTCTACCGGTTGGGAGATTGGCTGCCGGAACAAGGGATGTTGTTGGGAGAGGTGGTGCGCTCTCAGTGCGGGCCGGTTCGTTGACCGCACGAGGCGCTACCACTGTCAATTTGCGTTGTTGCTGTTGCTGTTGTTGTACTTGTTGAACGCGCACAACTCGCGCACGTTGATTTCTATTTACGGGGCCTTGGGGGGCTACTCTGGGGTAGGGTCCCTGGACCTTTAGTCCCCTCCTCCGGGCCTCCCGTAGATAGTGTGGACATGTGCGACTGCAGGCGACGTGCTTACCCCTGCAGTTAGCACACTTGGGTGGTTGGTCGGGGTCGCGGTTGCACTCTGCCGCGAAATGTTCCCCCGCGCACTTAACACAGCGCGGGGGGTGGTGACACCCTCCCGAGGCGTGACCGAACGCCTGGCACCGGTGGCATTGTGGGACCGTTCCGGCTCTCGGTACCCAGCCTTCTACCCTGATGTTCGGTATGTTCAGCAGCTCGTTTATAGCGTAGAGTCTGCTCTTTTCGTCGTTGTTGATTCTGTCAAGGAGGACATAGTAGGTAGGTCCCCCTTTGCTGCCTTTTCTCGGCAGGATCTCTTTCGCGTACTTGGTCGTGAAGCCCTTGGCCTCAAGCTCCGCGACGATCACTGCCGAGTCAATGCCATACGGAAGGCCCTTTATGGCAATCTTAGTAGGAAGGTCGGCGGCCCCCGCGTAACAGTGCCACGCGACCTTCTTATCGGCTGCTGATGCTTCCGTTAGGGCGCGCTGCACCGCCCTAAACTCTTCTATGGATTTGCACGTGTAACGGAAACCCTTGCCCACGGGTTTCACGTTTAGTGGATGTCCTAGCTTGCTTTTGAGTTGGTCGAAAATGGATACCCATCCCGGCAGCGTTTCTATGATAATCGGTGGGTATCCTTTCATTGTAGGTATTGTTGTTGCAGTAGGTGCGGAGGCCTGTCTCACCGTGGGGGAGTTCGGCCTTGATGTTACCGGCGATGCTAGCGCCGCTGCATAAGAGCGCGCCGCTTCAACCGGTGGGGTAGGTGGTGACGGCATGGGTGCCGCATCCATCGGTACCGACTCGATCGCCGCGTACGAAGTCGAGTCGGTGTTATGGCGGTGAATATTCTGCTCCGCGACACTGTCGTCGTCGGAGTCTGCCGTAATATTAGCCGGTCTATCATCTGATGACGTCATAGAGTATGCTTGTGTAGGTGGGGTGTCGGAGGATTTCATACGCAATCTCTTCTCGTCACCCCCCAAGTCCTCAATAGAGGAGTCGCGCCCTTTCTTGGAGGCGCCTCTGCCCGGAGGCTTCCGGTCGGTTTCAGCATCGGCCTCACACTCAGGTTCGACCATGCTGAGTCCTAGGTCGGAGGCATCCGATCGGCTCGTGTTAGTAACTAGCCTAGTTTTCTTCCTTTTTGCTAAGAAAGGTTGACCAGGTTCAGCTGTATACACTGTTGTTGGCTTCGATGGTCTGGTTGTGGTTTCGCGCCGTCTAGTGGGCTCAGCCACTAGCGGAGCGAGTCCGGCTCCGTCATCATCTACTTCCAGTTCCCCTGCCTCATACCAATCTAAGTATTGTGGCCTGATGAATATAATCTCTCCAGTGGGGCGCTGGAAGACTATATACCCATCGGGGATGGTGCCTTTAGGTACTAAATTGTCGTACGGCCCGGGCCTTCTACGAGGCAACGGGCGGTCTTTCTCGGCCATGTATAGGCAGAGTTAAGTAATGTCATAAAATAGGTGAGTAATATAATCCCTTTGAGTGTATACGTGTTGCTCTTGCAACTAGCGTATACCTCAGTGAGTGAAATTTTTCTATTTACTACCGGCGAATCGATACTGGTTCTGGAGTTTAGTAACTAAACCCCTAGCCAGTATCTTTCCTTAAGTCCGAAGCGCGGGATGATACAGCTGCTGGAACGCTTCAGGTTCAGGAACGAAGTTCGTTGGTAATCGGGATAAGGCACCGTGGGAGATCACGCCGGGGCGGACCTACAACCACAATGCAGCCGAATACTTCCGAACAGCGAGTTCGTGGGAAAACCTCCGAGCTGAGGAGGGAGGGGTGTCGGAAGTGTGGGGGGCGTCTCAACGCTACTGCGGAGAACGATGTCCCACCCAACCGAGCACTTGCCGCACGCACAAAACTCAGGAGATTCTCCTGAGGAACCCTGTAACAGAAAAGCTTGGATCGCAAATTCGTGTCACAGTTGGTCCTCATAAATTGCCTAATTTCTTAATCGCTTAGCTACCTCGGTGAATTACCTTACAGAGAGCCCCTAAGCGCGCCGTGAAATTTGATCGTTTGTTGCCTAACGTTTACTTTGGATTGTCTGGTTTTTACCCCATAACTTTATTATTCCTTCTTGGATTACAGAGTTTCTTACATAGTTGGATTCGGCGTGATGCGCCCTATCTTATAACATATAACTTAAGCTATATCCTGCCTAAACCGTAGAGATACAAGCCATTATCTCTTTAAAAACCTATTTTTCGGGTAATAAAACAATGGAAAACATTTTCCCCTGCCTATGTCATAGAGTCTATGTAAAATGTTTTTATTTTATATTATTCCCTACCTAATTACCTATCTTTTGGCTATTTTTCCCTATATCTAGGTCTCATATATTTCCCGTAAAAAACCAATATTCATAAAAATTCTTAACAATCTTAAAAACGTCATACTATCGTTACTAAGAGACCTAGATTAACATAGTTTGGAGTTCTAAACTCCTCGTAACCTATACTATCGAATTGCACTTAAGATATTTCAAAATATAACAATTAAATTTCAAGTTAACATTTTCAAGGGGCGAACGAGGGCCATATCGCTATTTCACTCACTCGTAATGCTTTGTCTCGCTCGCGCCTTGCTTACAAGTTTTAAGTGTTTATTTCAGTAGATGCGTCGCTGACACTAGGGTTCTTTTTATCGCGGGAGGCATCGAAACACACAATAACATCACACCATCCAATACCCGAGAACAAATATTTATGCTATTTACAAGAATATTTACCAGGGATTGAACCTGGAACTGCGCGCTTCACTGGAAAGTTCGCCAACTGAACTTAAAGAGCCGTAGATAATGTAATCATTATGTTATGCTTTAATTTTGTTAAGTTGTTTTTGTTGTTGTTTAAGTTTTGTTACAATGATATGGTATTGTTTCAGGGGTGTCCCTCGTGTATATGATGATGGTCCTGCCCGGTCTACTGCCGTGGGGTGGCGGGGGGTCCTGGTTTCTATCGCTGTGCCACCTCCTGGGCGCCATGGCGCCGTGGTGTGGGTCCTTCCTCTATCACCTATTCATGAACCACGACCGTGGGGAGGCGCTCTACCACCGTCTGCTGCAGCTTGATATGCTAGGGATATGGGTCAGCCAGAGTATAGGTAAGCATTTTCAAATACATTTTTTAACAATGACTTAATATGACAAATACAATGCTCAAACATTGGGCCCATAGGTATACATATAAGACATAGGCTGGGATGCAAATACTATCTCAAGTTCTAACTCTTGCCCCAAAATGTTAAAAGGCAATTTGAAGTTACGTAGCACGAGCTATATTTTCGCTCAAAGCAAAAACTTTGGCTTCTCACTGTTTGACATTTCTGCTTACCTTTGAATAATTTTTCTATTCTAGGATGATCCCACACGTTCTTAAGGTGCTGTCATATCACGATGTCGACAAAAATGAAGGTTTTAAAGCAGTTTATCTCATAAGCAGCGATTAATTTAAACCTACAAAAATAATGTGAAATTTATAAGACTTCTACGTACACATTGACGGAATTAAAAACATATTTTAACATACTAGAGTGCATTAAAAAAAATTCAAATATACCACTTCATTTCAACTTTAAAACAGTTTTTCTCTTTATTCACTATTATATTTGTTACGAAACACATCATAAAATAGAAATTTTTAATACACATACATTGACGGATTATTTTTTTTATTTAAGAGTGCACATAATTTTTTTATGATATTTTTTACGTTTTTTCGAGATGCGCTTACTCGATTAGTAATTTAACAATGTTGCCATTGCAACATATTTTCATATTTAGCCATTTTACTTTATATTATAAATATCTTTATTTTAAGAGCAAAGAACAACCATTACAAAACCATTGCGGTTGTCAGCGTGCACTACTATTGATTTGGGGCCTTTGGTAATGTTTTTCATAGTTGCGCATTTCATCGCTCCTGTCTTGGACTGCCAGCATATTTTAGGCATCACGTCTTTGATTTACATCAGCCTCGTGCAGAAAAAATATTAATTTGTTTTCCTGGTGGTTTTTATTGTATATAACGGCAATGGAGACGGCATATCGTGGTGTGCTATGAGAAGAACCGTACTACGACTGGCATTATAAAAAATTTAATCCTAGTTCAGCGCTTTTCTTGAATACTCAAGTGTGTAATGAAGAATAATTGTTTTGATTACGCATTTATCTATTTGACGAAGGTATACCGTTTTTTACCATTTAACCGTATATCACTTAGCTTTTGTTCGTGGACTTGGTTTGGACTATACGCTCTTAATAAAACAATAGATTTTTAATCGACTTCAAAAAAGGAGGCGGTAATATGTTCGTACACACGACGTATTTTTTTTTTATGTGTATGTTAATATATTTCTCCCTCATTTGTGGACCGACTCCGAGGGTGGGAACCACCCATTTAAATTTCATCAAATTTGGTCAAGCTGTTTTTGAGTTACACTCCAAAAACTAAAAATAGTTACGCCTATCGTGATGATATCATCATTGACCGTGAATGACAACCACAGCCAGTGGCTGTGGTTGTCTTAGTGCAAAAGTAAGGAGCAATAACCCAAATGATTTAAAGTGTCAATTGTCTGTTCTATGACAGTTTTCGTAACTGACTTTTAAATTTTGTATCATAGCACGACAATCGATTCCGTGAGTAGCAAGGGTCACTAAAAATGATAAAACATTTTTTACAAAAAAATTGAACCTAATATACCAAAAAGTGTGAAAGTGCGGTTGCTTCAGACACGGTTTTTGCCAAATTCATATTTGAAATAATTTCTACATTTTCTATATAACGTCCTTGGTTTGCCGTCGGATTAACTTGCTCATCCTAAGATTGTTATCTCGTGTGCATCAAACGTAATGCAGTTCCGTGTCTATTTATTGCTGTTTTGAGTGTCGTAGGATAAATTGCACTTGTATTCTTTTCTCAGTCAATTGTTATATTAAATAGGTACTAAATGTTTGAATTTAGTATAATTCATGTTAGATAAATAATTTTGAACCATAAAACTAGAAATAGAACAACAAGGTGCCAAGGTATCGTAATCAAAGAAATGTTGGGCATCCGCGTACCATGCACTGCGTACTGTGCATATTGAGTACTAGCTGACCCGCCAGCGGCTTCACTCGTTTGTTCTTGGTGTAGTGGTGGAAGCGCCTTTTTGAAATCTCGCGGTCTTCGGTTCGATCCTCGGGTTGGACAGTTATTGGGATTTTCTGTCAGTGAAATTCTCAATAGCACTTCGGAGTCTGGAACAGTGTCCCGTAGATGGCAATCCTATTTAATATCCTATCTAATTGGTCCAATGTAATAGGGGGCGACCCTATTACATAGGACCAAAAATCAATCCGGCGAAACGCAGGTATTTAAAACACCACTGCTTACCCCTTCGAGGATATATATAGTGTGACGATTTGTTATGTAGTGTTTAATAATAACACGTATTGTATTATTTTCCTTAAAATTTATTTTTACCAAGTTTTGAGTGAGATGCACCAGAAATATTTTTTCCTAATAATTTTCGAACTTGACTGCACACCTTATATTCTTAATTATTGCGGTTTTTAGTCGTAACATAAAAGTTCATGCACGCCAACCATTCAATCGAGACCCCAGTTTTATATGAGACCATGTAGCGTAGAGAGATCAAGCTGCAATCTTGAATTTATGAGACGGATGAAGATAAAAAGTTTATAGTTGAGGAGCTCCGGGCTCTGTCCTTATCTATCCATATACCAAATTTCATCGAAATCCGTGCTGAACTTTTTAGTTATGCGTGAGCATACAGACAGACATTTTTTCTAAGACGTATTCTTGTTCAGTAGGTAATTTTACGTGTTCTGAACCACATTTTTTTAATTTTCTTCTTCGTACAGACTTTTTGGCTTCTTCTTTATTATAAGTATAGAAGATAGATAGATAAGTAAATAGAAGTTAGATATGCGATATTACATAATAACTTAGAACCTCTGTTCAAGCTAACGATACGCGACAAGCAATATAGTGGAAGTTACTATAGCTATTTATCCTATTAATATTATAAACGTGAAAGTTTGTATGTATGGATGTATGGATGTTTGTTACTCTTTCACGCACAAACGGGGGGGCTAATGTTGATGAAATTTGGTATGGGGGTAGATGAGGCGCTGGATTAACACATAGGATACTTTTCATCATCATCATCATCATCATCCATCACCACGCGGGTGAAACCGCGGGGCGCAGCTAGTATATTCATAAAGGGCCTTTCCAAATCGCATGCTATGTAAATATCCCTTTGAGAGCATACACGGGCTCTCCGAATCAACAGCTACCTCCTACGCCGAGGGTGAAAATGAAGGGTCGATAGGGTCGTATATTTGTTTGCCGTACAGTCTGTATTTATAAATTAAATACAGAATTTCGCTAACTATAAATTCGTTTTTTTCTCCATTCCTAGTTGGAAATCCTACTTATAATATCATAAACTCGAAAGTTTGTGAGTATGGATGTATGGATGTGTGGATCTTTGTTACTCTTTCACGTTAAAACGGCGAAGGCAATTTTGATGAAATTTGGTATGGAGGTAGATGAGGCGCTGGATTAACACATATACTTTTCATTAGCATCATCATCCATCACCACGCAGGTGAATAAGCGTAATATGCTTAGGCACATCATAGACTAAATATTAAGCAAGATCTCCGCCTACATCAAGATCGTAATGATGACAGTTCTGTCAAAGTGTGTGTCAGTTTCTGATAACTTAGTCAAAAGCCAAGTTAATTTGATAGCTCGATACACTAGACGTGCTCGGCGACCGTCAAGGGTTATGAAATGGAACACAAATACCGTCAAGGGTGATGAAATGTTATGACAGTTTTTTTCCTTAAATATACCTTATATTTAATATTTGTATGTACCTAAGTCCTGTATTTTATTATTAATATTTGTTGATTGATATACTCGTACTATAAGTATTTAAATTTACTCATATAATACTATTATAGCAATTGCGTTTGACCATGTACATATTTTATGACATTTGAGACGCAGACGTAGTCGCGGGCGTCAGCAATAAGTCATACATTATTAACGAGAAGAAGCGCTCGCAGTCGAGATAGTTTTGTCGTTTTTAACCGAAATGTCACCGTGACGAGTTAAGAGTGAATAATAATAATAATAATAATAATAATAATTTTTATTTGACTTATTTCTTAGACAGTAGGTACTTACAAAACATTGGACTTATATATAAATATGCACTGTTTCCAATTGGTGAGATAGTTGGTGCCTGTTGTAGTAATAAAACTGTATTACAGGCAACAACGCCCTCCGTTTCTAAAAGTCACTGAAGCATGAAGTAGGTATAAGAACAGTTAGTTTACGTAAGCTTTGACAACAAACATTTATTTAATATACAATAATCAAATCAAACGCGCGCGAGTCGGTGTGAGTGTGTGTGTGAGTAAGTGTGTGTGTGTGGGTGTGTGTGTGTGGGTGTGTGTGTGTGTGTGTGTGTGTGTGTGTGTGTGTGTCTATGAATATGTGAGTGTATATGAATATGACTATGAGAAAGAGAGAGCGAACAAATAACAAAAAATAATTATTAAAAGAAATGCTTAAGGCGCGGTCGTATCCTGATAATACTAAAAAGCAGAAACTTTAACATCTAGTGTAACGAAACAGAAAGATAATAATCTATGAAAAAAATACTTAGGTTAGAAAAGAAAAAGGCAAAGAGTAATAACCGAACAGAATTCATCAATATTACTCGCTCTATGCAGAAAAAAATCCTAAATAGGTGCATAAAAATAAACTTATTTGATTAAATGAAGCATATTTCCTTCGTTTGAGGTTCTCTGGAGATTTTACAGCTGCACCTGCCGACCGTGCAGTCGATTCGAGATGAAAAGGCGCTAGTGGTCAGTACATTTGTGTGGACCTCTATTCGTACACCATAATGTCAATACTTTGTACTCAAAATAAAACATAGACTCATTATATATGATCCAGTATATAATGTATACTGTTTGAGTTTACATTTGTTCTTGGTATTGGAAATATAATTGTGCTATTACAAAACATTGCGACAAAACATTTCAATCGTAATGCGTCAACGATATATGAAACTATGTTCAAAGAATTCAAAGGGAATTCAGTTCGACATTTCCCAACGTTTCACGGAGTTCATGCGGGAAAAGCCGAATACATTCATATCAATGTCACAAGGCTGCGACGGTCACGCAAGCTTGACATACAGAATGTAGAGTTCGCATATTCTTCATGAAACGAGTTCACAATTTTGTACACAGTTTTGTGCCTTTAAGGTAGTTTTGTCAAGTATATATGGCCAGCACGCATCCATTGTATTATTACGATGTATGGTAAGCAATGGCAAACCCCTAATGAAATCTGACCCAGGAGGCCTAAAAGCATTAAAAGCTGTTTGATAACACTATATTAGCAAGTATTATGATGTCTGTTAGCTATTAGCCATCAGCCACGGAATCCTAAATTTTAATGACAGTAAACAGCCGGGCGATTCTCTAATGATTCGTCGGTGCGCTTGTCGAAAGCTCTCCGATGTCAGATACTTTACGAGATATCACCCTTGTACATAAGTTGTTGTTGTTTGTTGTTCCAACGTTTCTAGTCATCTCGTCATTTGTTTCACGGATGTTGTCAAAGATGCAACTGTGTTTGCTCTTAGAGAATCGCACGGAAGGTCTTGGAAAATTATATTTTGAACAATACTACATGGTTTTCGTTTGTTTTTCATACACATTAGCATAACATTTCTAGATATAAGTAAACTTAAATTAAATACTCTCAAAGGAGTTCCCGTAGTTCTTCCCCGTCGTCCCATCAGGGTCACGTCATAATCATTCTTGAGTAGCTGTTTTCACCATAACATACGTTCCGTGATTTCGAGAATTTGTAACTAATAACATGTTTGTTGTTATATACGAGTATAATGCTGTGTCTGATCACGTTGCTAATAATACTAAGAATATTTTCCTTATGAGAAACGTGCAGGAGATGCTTCGGTGCGTGACCTTAGTCAGCTTAATATTTTAAATTATTGTTTATTTATTTAGCCATTTATAACAGTATTACAGTGTTACCATTTCTTAACAATAATACAATCTTAATATATAAATAAAACAATATTGTATTAAACAAAATAATAGACTTGCATTATCTTTTGTGATATAGGTATAGGTTTTTTCAATTCATTCATGGAAACATATTTTTATGTGATCAATAGATGGTACAGTCACCTGCAATAATCTATATATATAAAAGCGAAAGGTCACTCACTCACTCACTCATCACGAAATCTCAGAAACTACAAGTGCTAGGAGTTTCAAATTTTGCATGGTTGGTGTGGCTTTTTAGGACGTAGGTGCTCACTAAGACGGGATTTTATGAAATTCAACCCCTAAGGAGGTCAAAAGGGTTGAGAACGTTTGTATGATACTCCTTTGTTTTTGAACTTATAGTTGTGAAAATTTGTATTTCATCAAGGTCATTCAAAATAAAAAAATGTTGGCGTAATTTTTTTTGGATAGGTGGTTTAAGAAGGTGAAATGGAGGGGTGAAAGTTTTGTATGGAAAGTTTTGTGTTTTTGAACATACAGTGGTGAAAGTTAGCATTTGGACAGTTTAAAATGATGATTTCAATATTTATTGACAGGGACGACTGAAGGGGTGTAACGGGGTATATTTTTTTTTTCAAAGGCTCTTTGTTTTTGGAGCTACAGTGATGAAAATTGATAACTGAATAGGTAATTCTAAATAAATAGTGATGCTTACAATATTTTTGTCAGGGATAACTTAAGGGGGAAAACGAGGGATTTAAAAACTACTACATATTATAAACTGTAGAGGTCAAATTTCTGTACAAGGAAAACTATGTTAAAAACCGAGTCAGGGGATGTAAGGAGTAAAAAATAAGTTTGTTTCTCTGTATGTTTGTCTGTCTGTTTGTACGGGCTAATCTCCGAAACGACTGGACTGATTTAAATGAAATTTCGTATGGTGGTAGCTTATATCCCTGATCAACATATAGGATATTTTAGATCCCGGTAGATTAAAAAGTTCCCGTGGGATAATTAAAAATCTGTTATCCGCTGGCGGGTCAGCTAGTATGTATATATTCCACAAACTTCCAAACTATGATACATTACTTTAATTCTTAAAATGTACACAAGAAGTATGTTGAACAGTAAGATAATATTAATATCATTATTTTAGAGTAATATTGTCGTTCATTTATATGAAATTGAACACTTTTGAAACTTATAGAGTGTATACATCTTATTGCAGGCGACTGTACAAGCACAAACAGGTGTGGTGTTAAGGTATAACCTCTTGCTATACCAGATAAATATCGTCATAAGTGATATGCACTACGCCCATCCTGAAATCCATCCACGCTCTGAGCCATTAAGTGGTTAAACTCATGTGCCTGTAACATTACCGGCAACCATACGCATGAAACCAGAACACAGTAATACGAACATACTTCTTTGCTGTAGAAATAGGTATGATGTAATAAGCTCGTAATATGGACAAAATTCCCAGATTACGTACAAATCACAACTTTCGGAATTTCTCTACAGTACGCGTACGATCGCACGAATTTAATTAAAATGCTGAACATATTGAAAAATACAGCGCCATGTGAAAGTCTGGAGAAAGGGGTGAGTACGCGTGTGTAGCTATTTATTTACGTATGTAAGCGTGTAGTCGTAATTTTGGTGGAGAATCTTGTGCGACACTAGAGCTCGAGTGAAACGCAGCTGGTATCATGGGAAAGGGATATGAGGCTGTATGAAAGGTTTTATTTAAAATACAGCAGCTAAGCATATGACACATCGCAGATAAAAATTGCTTAGGTATTCTAGCCTAGGTATGGCTGTGTAGTCTGTCAGATATATCTGTTCTCATAGATGACACAAATCATATCCCTGGCGCCAGAAATGGTTAAGCTAGAGATGCAATGTAGATTGCCAACTCTGCTTTGAACGACTTTAATAGTCAATTGAATGTTCAAACCTTTTTTGTTTCGTAGTCATTGTAACTGTAATCTCAGTAGATTGAAATATTTGTAGTATTACAATCTCTAAGTGCGTGAGAGTGAGACATTTGAATCAAACCGAAACTTGCCGGAATATTTTTTTCTATGATAAAGGACTGTGTCTGTAGATTATATTTATGTGATGGCTACTAAAACTACTGACAAAGCAAAATAAGTTTTCGTTGATTGTTATAATAAAACTTCGCAGTTATACATTATTGATTCAATTACAACTTCTTTCCGTCCGGAAAACCACATAAAACGGTAATGTATATTGTACATACTTAGGTGTCAGTAGTCATACTGTGGTCAGTTTTGACAATTATATTATTTCATTTCTTGAGTCACGTAGACCGTGATCAGCAGACCGTACCTGAAATGTGCATCTGTTTCTTTGAAGGAAATGGATCACGGTAACAGGGTTAACAGTGGAGACAACGCACTGGGATCCGTGACTAATTCAGTGTGATCCCGGGATCCGTGTAGACAAACCCGTCGTGTCAGCTAGTTTATAATAATGTTGCATTAATATATAATTTGCACCCACGTCTCGTCTTGTCACGTCATGCTACATTACGAGCGTGGTTTGTGGTGAAATGGCCAGTTTTGACAATTTGCTCGACAATGCTTGACAATTGGCTCGCTACGGTGCTAGACTGTGTAATTTTTTTAAATGAATTGGTACTTGCATCATGTGATCATCATCTCAGCCGTAGGACGTCCACTGCTGAACATATGCCTCCCCCATGATTTTTCCAAAAGGACCGGTTGGAAGCGGCCTGCATCCAACGTCGTCCTGCGACCTTAACCAGGTCGTCTGTCCACCGTGTCGGTGGACGACCTACGCTGCGCTTGCCGGTGCGTGGTCTCCACTCCAGAATCTTTCGGCCCCATCGGCCATCTTTTCTACGTGCTATGTGCCCTGCCCACTGCCACTTCAACTGGCTAATCTTCTGGGCTATGTCGGTGAGTTTCGTTCTTCTACGGATCTCCTCATTTCTGATTCGATCACGTAGAGAAACCCCGAGCATAGCCCTCTCCATAGCTCGTTGTGCGACTTTGAGCTTATCTATGAGGCCCATAGTAAGAGACCACGTTTCAGTGCCATAAGTCATCACTGGTAACACACATTGGTCGAAGACTCTTGTCTTGATGCACTGAGGTATTTTTGACGAGAAGACTTCGCAAAGTTTCCGGAACGCTGCCCAGCCGAGTTGGATTCGACGATTGACCTCTTTCTCGGAGTAAGACCTGCCTAGTTTGACTGTCTGTCCCAGGTAGATGTACTCGTCAACAACTTCGAGAACTGAGTTCCCAACTGATATTGGGGTAGGTACAACATGGGCATTAGACATAATTTTCGTCTTGTCCATGTTCATCTTAAGACCTACCCGTTGGGAAACTCGATGGAGGCCTTCGAGCATTGTACTGAGGTCTTCCATGGATTCTGCCATGACTACAATATCGTCGGCAAATCGAAGGTGAGTGATGTATTCGCCGTTAATATTGATGCCAAGTCCTTGCCATTCCAGAAGCTTGAAGGCGTCTTCCAATGTAGCGGTGAACAGTTTCGGAGATATAACGTCTCCCTGTCTCACGCCTCTTTGCAATGGAATTGCCTTCGAACTCTGCTCCTGTACTCGGACTGACATGTAGGCGTTTTTGTACAAACACTTCAGCACTTCAATATACCGATAGTCAATACGGCACCGCTGGAGAGACTCAAGCACTGCCCACGTCTCGATCGAATCAAAGGCTTTCTCATAGTCCACAAACGTTAGACAAAGAGGCAAGTTATACTCTTCGGTCTTCTGTATAACTTGCCGTAGCGTGTGGATGTGGTCTATGGTACTATAGCCTTTTCGGAAACCGGCTTGTTCCGGAGGCTGGAATTCATAAAACCTGCGACTGAGACGGTTCGTTATGACCTTCGAAAACAGCTTATAAACATGGCTCAAAAGCGAGATGGGTCTGTAATTTTTAAGTAAAGTGTTGTCACCTTTCTTGAAGAACAGCACCACCACGCTTTTGTTCCATGCTTCTGGCGTTGAACCTTCGAGTAAGACGGTATTAAAGAGCTTCTGAAGGACTTTAAGTACCGGTGTTCCACCCGCTTTCAGAAGCTCAGATGTGATACCGTCGTTACCAGGCGCCTTGTTGTTTTTAAGCTGTTTCAAGGCCATTCTAATCTCGTACAGGCTGATGTCCGGGATATCTTCGGTATAATGTCGGGTCAGCTTGGCTCTTGGGTCTTTGACCGAGCTGCTAACAGGTTTAGCAACCGAGGTGTATAACTGTCCGTAGAAACTCTCTACCTCTCCTAACACTTCCGCTTTCAATAGACATGTCTCTTGCGAACACTTTGGAGCCTTTTTTTCCGCTCTATCGTCTCTTTAATACGGTTTGTATTAAGGATCCGGATGTCGTGTCGCAAGGACTTCCATATACGTCTATTGAGCAGCCTGTATGCTTCAGCATCATCCGAAGACTGCAGTTTCAATGAGCGTCGTTCAGCCATGAGGTTGAGGGTATCGTTGGAGAGTTTCTGTGGCCTATCTGTACGGTGGGGTTTAAAGTACTTGGAACCCACTGTATGGACAGTTTCTACTAACATGTTATTGATCTCGTCCACTGAAGCGATGTTCTCAAGGCAATCGAAGCGATTGGATAGCTCAAGTTGAAAGCTCTCGGGATCTTGAATACGTGCACGAGTGGGTCGGAGCGTAGACTTCATCAGACGAGACCTCTCAAGTTTGACATTAATATTCACCGTGCCTCTTACCATTCGGTGATCACTACCGGTTTTAACCCTGTTGATCACGGAGACATCAGTGAATATTTGCCTTTTGGTGGTCATAATGAAGTCAATCTCATTTCTAGTGGAACCATCGGCACTCAGCCAGGTCCATTTCCTGTGAGGTGGCTTCTGATAGAAAGAGTTCATCATAAAGAGTCCCTCTTTCTCCAGGAAGTCGGCCAACCTCTGTCCCCTACGGTTCCGTTGTCCATAGCCAAATTTCCCCACTTTCAACTCATCCTCGCTTCTCTTACCCAACTTCGCGTTGAAGTCCCCCATAACAACTAGAAAGTGCGTTTCAGAGGTATGTATGGCCCGACTAATGTCCTCATACATATCCTCCACCTCATCATCCGGGTGCGACTTCGTCGGTGCGTATATCTGAATGACCTTCAGCGAATATCGTTTGGATACTCTGAGTATTAGGTATACGACCCTATTGGAAACGCTATCGATCTTAACTATGTTGTTAGTAAGGGACTTGTGGACGAGAAACCCGACACCACCTTGGGACTGTTGGTCGCCCTCCCGGTGGTAGAGTAGGTTACCTGATTTTAGGGTTATCGTGTCCTCACCCGCTCTACGGACTTCAGATAACCCCACAATGTCCCAGTGTAGCTTACTCATTTCTTCTTCCAGCTCATATATCTTCTCGTCTGTCCTCATCGTGCGTATGTTGTGTGTTACCAGGGCCAGTCGTCGTCGTTGGGGGTGGTAGCCGGGCGTCTGCCGGGGATTCTTAGCACCCCCTGCCCCACCGTTACCGTGGCCGCTACCGTAGCCAGGAATAGAGGGGCTGCCGGGGACTGGGGGCCTGGTTCTTTTTGTCCAATCCATTGAGGGGATTTTGCCAATACTCCCCACGCTTGGCAGGCGGGTTGGCGAGCGCAGATTGTGTGTTTGACTGGGAAGGTGCTGCTGCCCACCTTCTGATTTGTTATCCCTTAACCGCCTTCTACGGCACCCACGGGTAGAGTTGGGGGGGGGGTGCTATTCTAAGCCGGCACCGCCACGGCAACTTGCATAAGTATATATTATTTCTATAAATAATCATATATACCTTTAGCATATAAGCCATTTTCAGTAATTTTTTGCAATTTTATGGAGAAACATTTCTTCTGACATGGATTTTCAGAAGATCGAGAGAGTTCGAATCTCGAGGATGTCATATATCATAACTGTCTAAAATTGTTAAACTTGTTGAAAAGTTTGGTCATTTACTTCTGCGTTACATTAAGCCAGCCGCGTAGCACACGTAGGCCGACATGCTACGGCTATGAATTACACAATATCCCACGAATATTATAAATATGAAAGTTTAGATGGATGGATGGATGGATGCATGAATGTTTGTTGCTCTTTCACGCTCAAACGGCTGGGACAAATTTGATAAAAGTTGGTATGATGTGGCTTTAGATTGACACATAGTATACTTTCATCATGCATCACCACGCGGGTGAAACCGCGGATTGCAGCTAGTAATATATAATTATCAAGTGTAACAGCTTGTAATAACTTTCTTTGACAGAATGATAATAATTATGACAGTGTTTCAACCTGTGTCTAAGAATAGTTCTGTCATAAAATAATGAATATCAAATAATAGTAATCGTATTTAATAATCGTTGTTATGGCCATTAAGCACAGTGGACATGAAACGTAACGTAAACATATAATTGACCTGATGATCGAGAACACGTTAATCAAAAATTCAAAAATTCAAAATTTTTGAATTTGAATTTGAATTTGAATTGACCTGATGATCGAGAACACGTTAATCACATCGGTGTAGACGCTCAGCCTTCTAACACGTTGTACTTAGACGTAAAATGTAACCTAATTACGTAAGTAATTTAGAAGCTAGTTGAAGTTCTTCATATTGTCAAATATAATATCGAACTAAATTTCGTTTTACGTAAGTGTTGTACAATTTTTAGGAATGTGAAATTAAATATTGAAGCCTATTCATACTTAATATTATAAAGAGGAAAGATTTGTATATTGTAACGAAAAAATTCTTTCACCGTTGGAAAGCTATATTCACCCTGAGTAACATAGGCTATATAAGATTCATCATCATCATCCATCACCGCGCACCGGGTTAAACCACGAAGAGCAGCTATTCATACATACAATTAATCCTGCCCCATAGAAATAAGTACCAATTTTACGGCCAAATTTTCCTTGCTTTTTATCCTAAACATAAAAAACCGAATCTGTTTACCCGATTTCAAATTATGCACTTACCAACGCATTTCATTATCAGATCAGTAAAATTATTTCTCAAATTAAATATAAGTCTATATGAAATATGTATGATAAAAATGATACACATGTCCGATACTTAACTATTACTACTAGAATTATATTTATCCTTACATATACATAGATTTTCAGTCACTTTAGAACTACGAGTATATTCATAGTTATTATAGGTAAATACATAAGACTTATTTTTCATTTCTCATACTCGGAAAGGAGTGTTGTTTTGATCTGATTATTGGGTGGAAAATGCTGCTTCCCTCCATAGAGAGGGAAAAACTCATACAAATTACTTCCCACCTGAGGGTGGGACAAACTCATACAAATTAGTAATTTGTATGAACTTTAAAAATAGAACTGCATCAGCTGTGAAGAGTTTTATGTAAAAAAACTAATTAAAAAAAATGCTGCGGCCATGTGACTTTCTAAACAGCCAGTGTGAACTTAGCGCAAACTTCTTTGAGCGGAATAAGCCGCAACAATTACGCGGTGAGTTCCATATTTAAAATTTAAAAAGTCGCCATAAATTGGCGGGATACTAATCTGTTATGTATCTGTGACGGAATTAAAAAAAATAGGTAATAATTTTTTATGCTAAGATTTGAATATTAAAAATGAGTTAATGCGATTCTGAAATGTTGACACCAGATTCAATTAAAGACGAGGCAAATTGTGTTATTGAAAATATTTTGCCAGAAATCTCAAAAGAAAGATATATAAACACATACGTAATATATAATTAGATATATAATTTCACGAGTTGTCCTAATTTGACAATTAATTTTAAATAGGTACTTACTACTAATATTATTATATATTATCAATAAATAGTTTAGATAAACAACTGGTTTTATTTTCCTCATATTCGAAATGAAAAGTAGAATGTTTAACACGGGTAAAAGAATCAACTCCTACTCGGACTATAGACTATAGTCTAAATAGCTCGAGAATTAATTTAACAATCTACAAACAAAAGTTAACAATCTACTATTTATTGTTCTACGTTTCAAGATAAACAATATAATTAACTTGAAGTAACCATTCCATTACACCCACTTAAACCAAATAACAATGTAAAGTAAATGTTATATACATTTAAGAACAGTAGAACTTTTCATGAATGAGTACGTCCCGAGCCACAATACTTTTTCCTACCATGAATCAGTAGGTAATATTTGCAATACTGCGTTTTGGTTTGAAGGTATGGTTTCCGGCAAAATTACAGGGACATGAGACTTAACGACTTAATTTACAAGTACAATTTGAAAATATTTAATACCGACTTCCATTCTATTCAGTTATTGGTCAGTTATCTCAAAAACGACTCGGCCGAATTTGACGGATTTTATTTGAAAAATAAATGGGGTCACACGGGAAGCACCATCTTTCAAACAAAAAAAGAATTTTGAGAATCGGTTCACCCAGTCGAAATTTATGGAGTAACAAACAAAAAAAACCATACAGTCGAATTAGTATCTCCTCCTTTTTTGGAAGTCGGTAGAAAAGGGTTACAGGCGCAGTACAGTTAGTAAACAGGCGTAGTCACTTGTGACGAAATGCATCAGTTGTAGGCAGAGGCCACTTAACATCATGGGCCTCGTGCTTGTACCGTTATGTAAAAACTAAAAAAAAATGTTTTTTGTAAATCTATACTTTTGCACGGACGTTTTAGGAAATGAATCTACTGCCAGATTGTCTGTAAACTATGGAAGGGGTTATACAGACGGTTTGCGTGTATAATTATATTAGTCATCGATAGCCAGCCGGTGCACGGTTACCGAGCCACCGCGCGCCGCCTAGCGGGGCGGGCGGAGCGCTCCCGACCGATATAACACGATTATAACCACTCACGGGGAATTCCATTTACGAATTTGGAACATAAACCCGCCGTTATTTCAATATTGACTTACAATGTCACGATTGAAATAATTCGTTTTGTAACCGACTTCAAAAAAGGAGCCGGTTATATGTAATGTTCGTGTGTATGTACTTTTTATGTGTATGTTAATCTATTTCTCCCCCATTTGTGGACTGATTCTTAAATGTTTTTTTGTTTGGTAAAGTATACTTTCGAGATGGTAAATTTCATCAAATTCGGTCAAGCAGTTTTGAGTTCACTCCGAAAACTGAAAATTGTTACGCCTATCTTGATGATATAATCACTGACGGTGAATGACAATCGATTCCGTAAGTAGCCAGAGTCACTAAAAATGATGAAAAATATTTTTTACCAAAAAATTAAACCGAATTCAATACCAAAAAGTGTGAAATCACTTGTCGAAGTGAACCATGCGCACAATATTGTGATAAGTACGAGTAGGTACCTACTTTTGAACAATCATATGGTACCGACTTCAACAAGTTATTTCACACTTTTTGGTGTTGAAGTTGGTTCCATTTTTTAGAAAAAAAAAATAGTTTGTACATTTACGCAGTTACTTAGGCTGACATCCATGTGATTTCAAAAGCTCTGCCTGTGGTAAACGTACATAGTAGGTATGTACCTACTATGTACGTTTATGTGTGCGCTCATATATAAATTGCGATACTTTTTTCGTCTTCTAATCTCGTATGTTGGTACATTTGCCACTACTCAAGTTAATTATGTTAATAACTTTAAGTTGCATCAAGATTTTTATTCAATAAGTCAGATTCAAGTCAATGCGTGTCTATCATTAAGTCACTGTCCAGTCTATGTCCCTGAATAACAGGAACTTTCCTGCATTTATTGTTGTTTTGATCAGGATTAATAAAATAACTTAGAGTGTTTTTAAGGATAGTGTGCAAAATAAATGATTGCCTGTCAGTCAGCACATCCGAGGTTTTATATAGATCAACGGTAAGATGGCGAAAAGGAAGTCCCGCTCCAACTTTCAGTATAGAGCGCGGTGCTCTTTCCATTTCGATGAGAAATGATTTAGAGGTGCCGCCCCACGAAGTGATGCAGTAATCAACTATTGACTGACAAAGTGAGATGTACACCATCTTCATAACTTTGCGGTCGGCTACGTGTCGCAGTGTCCTAAAGATGTATATGAGCTTGCGTAGCCTCGTCACAAGTGTTTCAATGTTAGGATTAAACGTGAGTGTCTGATCAATTGTGATTCCGAGGTATTTTATTTTGTCAGTTCTTTGTAGAGTGGGACAGTTACAGATAGCGAGACCAGCATTGCATATATGAACTGCGATAGATATAGCAGTTGTGGTGTAACCTATTCTAAATTAATAAATGCTTATAAATAAATGATGTTCTGCAAAACCTGATTATGACGCAGAGTTTCATACAAACAGCCTTTGAATATTAACCAGTCTCACTTAATGAAATTTGGTTTAGAGAGTAGATACTATCTAGGCTCCTATTTACCCAGTTTCGTAGTAGTTATTAGGCTCGGCCTTCAGCCTCGCCATAGCCTCTCATCTTTTCTACCTTTTTCTTTTATAAGAACCTTCTCTTGACAATATTTAACTAAACGAAACAAGAAATAGTGAAATCGGTAAAGCCGCTCTCAAGATATAGCGTGAGCAGGCAAAATAGGGGTTCATTTTTATATATATACTAGCGAATGCCCGCGTCTTTGTTCGCTTAGTAAGCTCGGCCTTCGGCTTCGCTATAACCTCCCCTCTTTTCTTGGTTTTTGTTTCATAAGAACCATCTCCTGACGTTATATAACACAACAAAAAATAATTAGCGAGATCGTTCCATCCGTTCTCAAGTTATAGCGTGACCAGGAGAAATAGGAGGCTTTAGTTTCTATCATGTCAAAAATTGTACAGTTTAATAAGTCCAAAACTATTAGATACATTATAGAAGTAAATGGATTGTTCTATGTAACAAAGTAAAACTACATAACTTTGAAACAAACAAACTATTTTTACGAACAATATCTACAGAAATTACGCGGGGAAACACCGCTAACTGATGCAAAACGCATCTAGTGCAACGCAATCTGGGGTTTTGGATTACTTATTACATAAAAAATATGATCCGTTATCTGATGTCAATCCTACTATTTTATTATTTTTTTAATATTATAAACGCGAAAGTTTGTGAGTATGGTTGTATGGATGTATGAATGTATGGATGTGTGGATCTTTGTAACCCACAAACGGTGGGCAATATTCATGAAATTTGGTATGGAGGTAGATGAGGCACAGGTTTAACATATAGGATACTTTTCATCATCATCATCATCCATCACCAAGCGGGTGAAAAAGCGTAATATGCTTGGGCACAGCATAGACAAAATAATAAGATCCTATTACCGCCTACGTCAAGATCGTAATAATGACAGTTCTGTCAAAGTTTGTGTCAGTTTATTTATTATTATTATTAGTTTCTGATAGCTTAGACAAAAGCCAAGTCAATTTGACAGCTCGATACACTAAACGTGTTCCGCGACCGTCAAGGGTGATGAAAAGTAACACAAATACCGCCAAGGGTGATGATTGTAATGACAATATATTCCATGGTGATTTTATTTTATTGTTATTGTATACTGATTGATATACTAAGTATTTAAATGTACTCAAATAATACTATTATAGCAATTGCGTTTGACCATGTACATATTTTTAGAAATGTTGGTAAAAAGATAGATATTCCCTTGGAGAAATAATAAGCTACTCGAAGTACTAATCCTGCGCTGACGTAGTCGCGGGCACCAGCTAGTATATATTATGTATATATACTCATATATATACCTTATAACACACATATACCTTAAAACATCCTCTATTTTAAAAAGATAAAGCTCAGATTCTCAGTGCAATCTCTTAATAATTGTTCATGCCTTAATGCCTTCCAATGATGACTGATGAGGACGAGAGACGTGAATGAACGATGATGATGAAGACGAATCGATCAACAATAACACAACACGTACACCGAGGAGTTTGTACAACCATTCTCATTTATTTATCGACAATATTACTATAAATACGTGTAGTTATGATATAGGTAGGTATAAATATGTGTGTAGGTAAGTAGCTGTGTGCTAGGCGATAGGCAACCATACGGAAAACAAGACGAGAACATTAATTAAAGCCCAGATAGTGCGGGCGTTGCGGTTACAGCCGCAGATTATGCCGCACTCATAGTCACAATAACAGCCTCATTTGCGTCAGCCGGCGCGCCTCGCATTTTGTCCTATTTGTTGCAATGTCAGGGTGACTACACTGCTTATAGTGGATAGGATTTCTAAGTACCCAACTATATAATTTCGTACTAATTTTTGGTTTGAACTGGACTTTGTTAAATAATGTTCAATGTGAATCAACTTCCAACTAACAATAATATTATTGATGCTTTAATTCCAGCCATTAATAGGTATATAATGTTCTAATGAGTCCTTACGCTTTCGAGATTCTAATACATTGAAATTAACCAGCTTTAAATGGATTAAGTCGCGTGCAATACGTCATACTTTTCAGACGTTTCGAACATTTTTCAGTGAACATGATCACGGGTAGAGTTTACCCGTAAAATTATACGCGATTTAATCCGCTTAGAATTGTTTAATTTCTATATTATAAACGGTTTGAAAGTATGAAAATTTCGAGAAACCGATCGCTTGTTCCGCGGTCTCGCTCGGCTCAGACGGAACGTGACATTGAGTCATACTTTTTCGTGCACCCGGCGTTCATCTATTTATAAGACGTTGTTACCACGTAAAAAAAATATTGCACTTCTTTACTGCAATATTTTTGATGTTTGTGGTATGTGATGAAGGTGTACCTCACCTGTCTACCTCACTATCTCGAAAAAAGTGCCTTTGCCTCAAATAGCAAGCAAAAGTAATGTTAAAAGCACTCAGTAAAAATAATTTTGAACATGCATTGTTTTTTTAATATTATTCAGCAGCGAAACAGGGAAGCCATGCGCACCACGTCAGCTCATGACGGTTGCAGTGCTCTGTGCTTGTCATCTTGACGAATCGGATGTTGAGTCTCAACCGCACATCAATTTCACTTGCTACAATGCCCTTCACAACCTAACACAATGATGCTTGTGCGCTATTGCGCGGTAAAATATCTGTCACCGCTGTAGTAGGTACCGACCTAGACGACATCTTACAATTACAAGCCATAGTTAACACGTAGTAAGACAGGATTTCACATTTCTTAAGATGCGCTTCACGCCAGTGGAGGAAAAACCGTCTCTCTCCCCTAGAATTTTCCCCTATACCGAGTGATGAAGATGATCTTGGTCTTGGTGATAACCTATATACTCATTTTTAATATAACCAAATATTATAAAACAATCCTTGAAAGTCAAACTGTGCGGCTGAACTCCTTGATAACTTCTTATTGAGTTTCTCCGAACGCCGAGCTCTGAGCGGATCAAGCCGAAGACCAAACAAACTCAACTGTAATAATAGTGCTGTTGATAGAGTAAATACTCGATGCGCTGAAACTATTTACTTTGGTATATTGTTCCTACTAAGAGGTCTTAGTTTTACTTACGAAGATTTTAAAGAATAGCCACAACAAAATTCTACCCTATAGTATCTTATATACGAAATACCGGTTCAAAAAAATCTTTCACCACTATATTAGGCCTGAGTAACATACGCTATAATAGATTCATTATCACCATCATCCATCACCGCGCGATATATATATATATCGCTTATATATATACATATATACATATATATATTGTTATAGTATAAAATTTCTATAGTCGATACACGATATCGGCTTGTGATTGGCGTACTCGCTATCAATTTTAGTTCTACCATTTACCGCGAGGTGGCACTGTTCTTTTTTTTCATAATTTTTGTCGCGGCAGTCGATATCGAGCTACGATTGGTGTCAATGTTGTAAACTCATGGTAGACCCTCTGGTGATTGTACTGGACATAAATAACGCCAACGCAGAATCAAATATTGTGTCTTTTAGCTAAAGTGTGCAATCATTACTGTTTCGTTTTTATCGCAGCGTAGCGGGTTGCCAGAAACAAAAATGCAACTCATACACAGTCAGATCGATAATAACAATTACGTATACATTTAACTTAATTGTTTTTAATATCTTTAATGTATCGAAGTATTAATTGGTTATAGGCTAACATTAGTTAGATAACTATACCTACAACCACGACTTTCAATGTCATTGCCTACCTACAACATTATCATTATATTGTTTTACTGTTTGGTCAAGAGGCAAATAATGTTAACTGACAAATATGGAAATTAAGATGTAAATATTTAATTGGTTCATTTCTGTTCCTGGCCTGTCTCAATTATATAAATTTAAGTTTGTTATTGTATTTCGTATCTAATAATTATTATAAAGCTAATTTAATTTATTGTATATTTTACCTTATATATAAGTAAGTATAAGTGTTAAACTTATTTTAATTAAAATATCGTATTATTTCGGCGCGGTCCAACCCCAATTTTAAAACAGTTTACGATGCTTTACGTAAGGTTGAAAATCGCTTGTTAAATTGGACGATCTAATACGAAAATGCATTAATTTTGTCCTTTTTCTTTATATTTTTCGATATTTACTAACACGATTGAAAAAACTGCTGGTTACTACTTTAGTACTGTACGTTGGCTATGTATTACCTAAAAAATTTAGTGTTATTGCCAAAAAATCTGAGAGTTTGGACATGAAAGTTTATTTTTGTGGACCTATTTTGCAGAAAGTGAGTTATATTTATGAATTCTATTCGGTTATTACTCTTTTCCTATTCCTTTTCTAACCTAAGCCTATTTTCATAGTATATTATCGATCTGTTTCGTTACACTAGGTGTTTAAAGATTCTGCTTTTTACTTATATCAGGATACGAGCGCGCCTTAACGAAACGGAAGGGATACCGTACATAAACACTAAAATAACGGTATGTAAGACTTTTCTAGTCTTTTTTTTTATAGAAGACAAAAACGAACGTCTTATAGTCCAGTCAAATAAGGCGATATATTGCAAAAGAGTGGAAATAATTCGCGACAGTAGTTTTTTTATTTTATTACGGTTTAATATATAATATCAATTAACAATAGACCATGATTTTAACTGATGTTGAAACTTGCGACTTGTGTTGAGATGCTGTACCCCCTTTGTTCATATGTAATTGAAATTACTTAGCGTACACAAACACCTTCTAATTATAACACTATATTTATTTAATTAATATATTACATAACACACAACTAAATACTAACTTAATTATTTAGATGCGAAGATACCGTTAAACTAGAAACGAAACAGAAAATGTCGGTCCCCACGATACAGGGAATCCTAGTGTGGGGACCAAAGTGCAATAATATAAAAAAATAAGTTTGTGTATAAGATATGAAAATTTTATTTAAGTCATAACACATAAGTTTAGTTGCCGAATAAATTTATTATTATTATTAATATGCTGTTAGAATCATGCCTAATTCAATTCCTACGAAACTTTACCTCCGGAAGATGGTTAAATCGAGTAATAACTTTAAAAATGCATAACTTCATTCAGGAAAGAGTGGCGGTCGCTATATTTTTATACTATACTTAACTTAAAGTATTATAATCTAGCTTCTTACTGTGTATTTATCAACCAACTTCGAAAAATAAGAGTATTTTATCAAGTCCAGGTGTATATTTTTTATGGATAATCACGAAAAACTATTTGCAGCGTAGTCCCATTTTAAGAATTCTTTTTTTGTTTGGTAATGTATACGTCCAAGGTAGTCCGGACAACCGTTTTTTGAGTTACACCTACCTCGATGATATCTCTAGGCTCGTATTAAGATTTTAAATAAGTAAAGCAAAGAAGAGATGCATTTCATATTGCGATATGAAACTAACCTTGCACAATTATATTATATCAGTTGAAAAATAATAAGCTCGTCGCACCGGCGTCACTTTGATATCAATAAAACAAAAACATATCTATACCTGCACTTTTTTATAGCTTGACCTGGCTATTGTTGTCTAGTCTAGACTAGCTTTCTGGGGCAGTCTTAATAAATATTGTCTCATCTGTTCTATCATAATAAATCTCGTACTACTTCATATAGTTAGTTTACCGTAGTATCTATGGTAGTACCTGTGCTGTGCACATATTAAGATACAGTAGGTATTTGATTGACTTTATAAATGAAAACACTATTAATTTGGGAAAAGCTAACGTCGCTAAATCAGCAGGGCTATTATGTTTATTAGTTGCTAACAAATGTTGGTTTAAATCTTGAAAAATGGCTGCTCTATGTCAGTTTTGACAACTCCAGTAAGCAAAAATGTTAGTAAGTCGATGACTGGAGCTGACAAAAGTGACATAGTGACGCCATTTTTTTCGATTTTAATCTATATTTGTTAGCAACTGAGATACATAATAGCCCTACAGTATTCAGTACACACTATCATTTATCTATTCCAACTGTAGAACTCTTTGTGTATAAGTTCGTCCGGGGAAGTACTGCCGCTATTTCTACCGTCAAGCCACTGATCTCCTAGCCTAGCGGTCATGACGTCTGGCACGGATTGTCGTTAGGGGGCGCCCATAAATTACGTGAGGTGTTTTTTTAAATTTTCTGTCCCTCCCTCTTATTCATCATATATTAATCGTATTACGATTACGCTTAAGATTAAATCTTAAGCATGTACAATCTGGATTAAATGGACCAAAATAGTTTTTTTTTTTTGTTTCAATCAGAAAAAAATTGCGTGATATTTGCCGACCCCCCCTCTCTCCAACGTAAGATTAGATGAGATTTGACCCGACCCCCTCCCCCTCTTAATCATCTCACGTATTTTATGAACGTTAATTAATATTATTTTATTTTATTTATTTTATAAATTTAATAAACCTTAGACGCAGGTTCGAACCACGTCCCAAGATGTGTAATTTTTCTCCCCAAAATTGCAAAGTAAAGGATCACGCATTCAGAACTCGGAAATGGTTTGTTCTCGGCTGTTAGATGTTGTGGTGTGTGTTGTTGTGTATGTCTCTGGCATGACACGGGGCATCATAGTGACTGTATAACTTTATTCTGACGGATCTATAAAATCGACGGTATTAGTATAAGTAGACTAGCAATAATGGCGATCGGCCATTCAGCAGTTGAGTACCCCTGGTATATTTTACACGCTGTCAAGCTGCAGTAAAGTTGGGCAAGAGGCAAGCCCCGTGGGGTCAAGTACAATGTCACGGACTCTACCAGCAGGGTGCGCGGGCGTGACGTGTTCGCACTCGTTGAGTCAGCGTTGGTACGAAGGTAATATCTCTGACTTGGCCACGATATTTTACCATGAACATAAAACACTGCTTCCGTTTACCTTGTTGTGAGTTACTTTCAAACTCCTTTTGAGATAACTTTTTACTTGGTTCACGGCTTTAATCTGTCCGAATCAGCAAGACTCATTCGAGTTAAGTTTCATTCATAAATCTATTGTTATTTTTTGCGCTGATGCGGACGGGTTAAAGCAAAACAGGAAAGTACCTAATGAAAATTCACGACCGAAGTTCTTCGTAAAGATTTAAGCTGGTTTGTGCATATAGTGAGTCTATAGGCTACCGCGAGCCAGCGGTAGTAGCGCATAAATATATCGAATCCATATATTATGTGTAGTAAGCAGGTACAGTATGTGGTATTATTTTTATAAGAGTCCATTTCTCCATCTTGGTCGGTACCAATACAATGACATATTCTGCCTTTTAAACGGTAGTGTGCAGTCATTGCTGTGCCAAGCGAAATTTCTGAACTAAAGGGAACATTTCTAGGAGTGCCAGGGCGGTGTAGTGCAGCTAAGAACTATAAAGCTCTAAGAGGAACGCACTAATTGTCAATACTAAAAGACATGACTCTTATTATTGCCCGATTGTAGTGAATCGTTATTCATGTCAGTAATCAACATATTGTTTATACTAGGCTCAGGCGTTTTGATTTTTTTTAAATTACTATAAAGTTACTTTATAGTACATACTTTAAAAAATGTTTAGTATGGAAAAGCTAGCTACAAGACGTATGCGTTAAACTGCGAATGATATTACAATTGTCATAGAGGTCGTAGGGCTTCTAATAAAATACAAGATGTATCTGCATTAACGCTAATTATTTTTCATTTTATTTAACTTCCACCCACGAAATATAAAAAGTTTCCAACAAAATTACCACCTAAAAAAGTATTTTCTTATAAATTTGCATACAAGTTGACTTATCCGTATATATTTTCACTGTTCATCGTACATCGTTATCGAGAATTATCGTACCAGCCGCTTGTAATGATATGTTTTCTTCGATTATCCAACATTATGTGCCCATTATCTTCGAAACCCGCAATTACAGAGCCAATATCATTTTCCTTCTTTTAACAACTGTAATGAACTGTCAGGTTCTTATCTATTATTTAATGTCTTTCTAAGGATTCTGTCACCTTCACAGTTTCATCAAGGGTACCTTATAGGGTTTCCTTTCGGAATACGGTTCTAAAAAATAGGGCGGCTATTAGAAGTTAAGAAAAAATAGTTTTTTTCGCAATATGAAACACAACTTTAGTTTATTCCGAGATGAAGCGAGTACTTACTTAAATATTTGGTGATCCATTTCACAAAAACCATACGGTCAATAATGCTACATATTTTGGCACTCATCAATAAATGAAGACCATACAAGGTACCCCCCGTCGACCCAGAATTATGAAATTTGGCACGTATGGGGAATGAACCACAAATAAAATATTAAAAAATATACATTATTTAATACTACAAATTTTTATAAAAATTAAGGATGGAGAGTTAACTTTGATGTTTATCGATGTATGAGAGATTGTATTCGAATAATAATTTAAGAGTGTCATTGAGTGTCTACAACCTGACTAGATTGTAGGACACAACATTGTAGTATATATACATAGTACCATTTTGTTACAGCATTAGTGTCTACATGCAAGTTTGTACCTTATATACTCGTATATTGATTCGACGAATATTGTCGGAATAAAGTTGTTTTTCTTGTCACGCTATATCTTGAGAATGGCTTTACCGATTTCGCTCAATCTTTTTTGTCAAGTTAATTATTGTAAGGAGAAGGTTCTTATGAAAGAAAATAATAATGGAAGATGGGAGGTTATGGCGAGGCCGAAGGCCGAGCCTACTACATGAACGATGTCGCGGGCAGTCGCTAGTACATAATAAAAAACCTTCATGTTTTCGTCTAAGTAATACTGTTGGAAAATCCAAAGATTTCAAGAAAATAGAACGTAGTGACATTGTATACATATACTCAGAGAAAGATGCAACTTCAAAACTGAGTTTAAAACGTACAAGGTATAATAGAAAATTATTAATAGTTTTAATTCCATCAAAATCCCGGCTTAATTTCTAAAATCAGCTGGGATATTAAGATAGTCAAATCAAAGTCAAATGGCAGCCTAAATCGTCAGCCTGATTCTTACATTCCCGAATAACTATCGTTGCTATTAAGGTAAAGACCAGCCGTCTTTAGCTGATCGAAGGAAGTGTCTTATTTGGTGTTTATTTTTTTTGTCATTAGGAGACACGCACTAGGCCTATCTGGTGTTAAATGGTGCTGATAGCAAATGCATCTCTAATATACGAGTAAGTTTGTACTGCCTACATCAAAATTAAAAATGCACACGTACAGCTCCGGCCCAAATGTTATGTCAATAGAGATATTTCATAAAATACCAAACGACTAAAAGGCGAAAAGAACTATATTTTTACAAAGCGTTTAAATGACTTACTACTAAAAAATGGACATAACTTGGATAGATTCATTAACGATTCATTCATTTAATGTAATTTTTTTATTAATTAGCTGCTCTCCACGGTTTCACCCGCGTGGTGATGATGTTGAATCTTATAGGTACGGTTGCATACATGGTACGGTTGCATACACGGTACACGGTACTACCTAGAAGGGAGACTGCTTGTAAGGACTGCTGCCCATTGGCGTAGCCAGGTTTCCTGGTATACCCATCCCAGAAAACACGATCTAAAGTTATTAAATCCGGTCGAACAATAATTTCGATACTAAGTGGCAGTCACCCCTCATTCAGCCGACTCCTATGTTACTCAGGGTGAATGTAGCTTTCCAATGGTGAAAGAAATTTTGAAATCGGCCATTACTTTTTGGCCCGTTCGTTACAAACATACTTACATACAAATCTTTCCTATATAATATTAGTATAGATAATTAATTTTGTGTGCAATACATTTGAGTATCCGCTGGGAACAGATAGCGGATAGCCTTGTGGTTATTCCAAGCTCCTTCAGAATGGATACGTTGGTTCGGCGCACGGTCCATGGGATTCGCAACATCCGCAACACAATGTACATATGATTTCAAAAATAACTGAGTATTGAGTATACATATTTAGTCAATTAATTGAATGTGGGTACTCTTTCAATAGAATTCATTGGCATCCCTAAGTACATATTTACTGAATACCATCTATAAATAGACAAAGTCGAGGTTACTTTCACAAAATTACTTAGCATTCATTGTTCTAAGTGCTTTTGTTTGGAAGAGAAACCTCCTTCGAGTAGATAATGCAAAATTATTGAAAGGCCCTATACCCTTCTATTTTATCTATTGATTCTAAAGCGTAAAACAATATTGACAGTAAACCTTTAGAAGTATTGTCGAAGTCATTTCTAATTAAAACTTATGTACCTTCTAAATATAACTCAAAACCACCTCGACATATAGAAGTAGTACTTGTATATTGTAATTGTAGATAGTAATAAGATGATTGTGAACTTATGGGGGTGACATAGTCAATTTATAAAACCACCTCGACATCAACAAAATGTGAGTGGTTATGATAATAATATAAATTATGGTGCTCACATAGATTTACTGTCAGTCATGAAATAATAAACTATAGAGCAGAAGGGGAAAGTGAGCGAATCGACCCACAGTAGTGTCAGTGGGCTTTCCCGAAGCCGCGTTAAACAAGCAAACCGGGGTGGAATTAGGGCTGCTACATTGTTATTCTGGAGTAGTATGTACAAGCAAGTAAAATGTAAACTTGTCCACATCATATTGTAATTTAAAAATACTCATTAATACTCTATGTAGCTTATGTTTCGGACACCGTTCTATGGTAATTATAGCTAGCACTAATGGATTATTCATGCAAAGCTGCTGATCATTAATTAGCACCGACGAAATCTGTCTTTGACGTATTTGTCCCAGTTTCTGTTACAGTGACATAAGGATGAGTTTAGTTCTCGAAGGCGGTCGGCGAAAAATCCGCGTTATTTCGATTACTACTTTTTAACCTCATCCGTAGACAAAAGTACGCTGAGGACAATCTGTCGTCTACGCAGGGTCTTTATCAAATCCATTAATTTTATTGCAAAGTAGGAGGAGGTTCTATGTTCGACTGTATGAGTTTTTTTATGTATGTCACCGATTTCTCCCCTTTTTGTGGACCGATTCGCAAAAACTTATTTGAAAGATTTAAACTCACTCCCAGGAAGGGTGGCCATTTAAATTTGTTAAAATTCGGTCGAGCGGTTTTTGTGTTACACTCCTATAGCTGGAAAGTGTTTCGCATATCTTGATGAGATCCTTATTAAAGTTGAATGACAATCGATCCCGTAAGTAGCAAGGGACACGTAAAAGGGGATTTTTCCCCCCAAAATTTAAACCGGAAATAGGTTTTATTATGTCTTTTTAGAAAATTTTAAACTAGGGGGTACGAGTCTTGTGTAATAGTAAGTGTTTGTCGATACCCCGGGGTTATCTATAAGCTATAACTAGTGTGCAAGCAATACTGTGGTTAGGATAAGAATATCACTTTAACAAGTGAAATTAGACTTTTAAACTTGGAGATTTAACTTTGATTTGGGTTGACTGCTGCTAAAAGCTGAGTAACACTGGAACTGTCACAATCACAGCAAGCATGGTGCCAAAAATGGAAAAATATATTAAATCTGAGTTGACAGCCCTAAAAGCAGGCGCCGGGACGTCCCGGGCGGGCGGCGCAGCGCAGTTCACGAAATGTCAGTAGGCCGTTTCCACGGCTCCAACTGGGTCACCTTATTAACGAGTAGAGTGCACCAGCGCGCCACTTCACTTTCTACCTAGACCTGCGCTACAACCTTGATACCGTGCCGTCTTTAATTAAACGCTTTTATGTTATTAATGAGCCCTTGGACTTTGCATACGGCCACGACATTAAAAGAATGCAGAAAAGCTTTGCATAGACACTCATTATAGTCAATAAAGGTAGAACACGTGCTTCACGTGTAGTGGCACCTACTCGCCATGTTTGTTAATACTTTATATCGAATACATTATCTATAGAACCATTAGAACGCTTATCTGGTTTGAAATCAGTAATTTATTCGTGCTCTGTTAATATTGTATTGAACATTAAATAAAGTCAAACTTTTCATGACCAACCAAGTTTTCAACTTAATAAGAAATGTTCATTACATATTTATTTATACAAACAACTCATAAACTTCTAGGGAAATTCGAAATCATATTACATTAACTGTTTTGTCAGTAAGTACATAAATTATGTGAAGTTAAATAGAAACTTTCGGTAATCATAAACAGAGTAGGTATAATTGAAAGTAATCTACAGCATCAACACAAAAAGTGTGATGTAATCAGATACCTGCTAATAAGGATAATAACGGTGTTTAAAATGGAGGAAATATACATCCCTATATTACTCGTATTAAGAACATTAGTAGTCTAGTAGTATCGAATGGTAAAAAGGACTTGTAAGTAAATTTCACAGAGGCCCGAGTGCACCGCTAATTAGATTAAACTCGAATTTAAACTAAATTTAGTTCGAACTAAAACCACAGAATAGTTAATTATCAACTCTTTAATTTTACAACCACTGTTAGTGGTTGTTATTTCGGCAATTTTAGAACGAATGGTATATTTATATACTCGTACAGAAGCCAAATTTCGAAATCGGATAACTGTCGCAGACACAATGTCTATTCGTCGAGATCCCACTCTTCGACTACTGGCTATTTTAGACCCCGTTTTTATTTTAAGTGTATATTTATAGATTATTCGCTTAATACTATTAACATTAAACTAGACTATTTTATTAAAGTTATCTTACGTTACGGTTAGAGATAAGATTAATGTGTAAATTTTTCACGTTATTTTGTAGTATCTGAATCAATACAGACAGACTCAGCTTTACTACGAATGTATCGTTTATTCTGCAGTTTTTATAAAGTACCTATAGTTATTAAAGTAGACGAATATAAACAAATAAAAGTAAAATTAAAATCTATAAAAGTAGACCAGTTGAAAATTATTATATAAATTAAAGTAGGTATAGGTATTCACACTAGCGCCGCTTTATCGTGGCACTGATATCAATAAGCCACTTAATAATATCTATATATAAACACTTGAGTAAAGTAAAACAAAATGAGTAACTCGTATATTTAGGCCAAATACCGGTCTAACATCCACCACAAAATAGTCTGGATATTGATAAAATTCACATGTATGAACTGGATTTATTATATCAGGCAATTGACACACAAATAATACAAACGTATTGAGTGACACACATCGCAATCATACTACTACACTAACACTACAAAATAATTAATATGAAATATTATCAGGGGTGTTTTTGTTTATATTATCAGTGGTGTATGAGTGCATAGCATACCTTGTCAGCTATGAGTCGTGGAGGCGGAGTCACCCGCGTCCGTAGGTACTCTTGGGGGCTGCAGCGTAAAAGCGCTGTATTTTAAGGTTGAAGGGTACTCTATCTAGCAAGTGAAATTACTGGGCGAGTGGGTTTATGCGAACATAACTATGCTTAATAATACCCATGCCAGTGCGGTAACGCCCAGAAATTTGAAAGCCCATGCGGATTCACTACCGAAAAGCAGTGCAACTATCGAAGGAAGCGTAATTGAAACCGCGGCCATATTCCCGCGCACTCAAAGTGGCTAGTAGGTACTTCCAGCACCTCAACTGCTTGTGCATAATAAGACGCATTGTTAATACATAGTTAATCCATAACATAAGTAAACAAAGTAAACTATGACAAAAATCCTTAAAAGCCGTACACAGACGGGAAGCTGGTAAGCATCAATTGAATAACTCGCCCACTAGCACTCGCAGACCAGTTTAAAAAAGAAATACAATACACTGCACAGCTAGTAGTGATGTAACACTATGTTCATCAATCATGTGTTACTCGTGCCCTAGTTGGCATCCGTTGTAGCGACAAGCGCAGCTCCTACGACGTCCAACTATAGCAAATATTGTTATTGAAACTTATCTCAACTGCACTCTACTTTCAACACTATACTTATCAATAACCTCTCGAGCATTCAGCGGGAAAGACGACTGCTTAGTTTTATCTGACTTCAAAACTGTACTTTCAGTTTACTCCTTACATGTTAGATATATTTGATCATCGAATTCACAGACTTTTTTATTATACTCGTATTTAATTAACTTTGAGGTATCATCCACACAAGGTCTTGAGGTCCTAAACTGGACCGAGCCTGTACTATGGGAAATAGATGACATACTCGTATGACTGATGAGTACATATGTATATGTACTTATATCTATATGTACACCCAGCCACAGGTCAACCACCTGTTCGGGGATCAGCGGCTCAGGAAGGCAAGGTTGCGATCAACTGCGCCAACCGGCCAGTCATTATTGTAAAGATTACATCAACTGATTCTACTGAACTTGAACTGATTATAGTTAATGTTTCCACGAAACAGGGCATTCAAAGTTACTGTTCACAGACAGTTATAATAAAACAAATCCGTAAGCGCTTTGTTCTCTACTAATCAGCAAGATTAGCATCCCTTGCTGCGGTCGCTTTGTCACTTTCGACTTGGATTAGTGACCACTAGTGGCTTTTTCAACTGGACCGATTCAGTGCCTTGGTAGGCACGTTAAGCCGTCGGTTAACTTGGGTCTTTGGTAAGGTGTCTTTGGACACCAGTCGCTAGATTATGTATAAGACTTTCGAGTGGTCTGGAAGCTGCATCTCTATTGGCTGGCCAATAGCCTGTATCCACCTACCTGTACTGGGCCCTATTAGTGGACTATGGCCAATTTTCATGCAACGCCCGAGTCCCAGCCGTGGTACGTAACGGATTAGTTATGGTTATAAATGAATTGCAATAAGCCATTTCTCTACTTGCGAAACCGCATCTAACTAAACTAAATCTTTCCACGGCGCGATCAAAATAAAACAGTTCAAAAACTTTGATTGTAATCATGAAGAACAGAAAAAAATGATAGAAATTTAAGACGCCCACTAATTGCTATTTTTGTGATACCTATCTTTAAATAGATATAAAAATGAAACCCTATTTCTCCTGGTCACGCTATAACTTGAGAACGGCTTTACCGATTTCATACATCTTTCTACTGACTTCTAAAAGGGAGGACGTACTCGATTCGACTGTATTTTTTATGTTTCATCATCATCATCTCAGCCGTAGGACGTCCACTGCTGAACATAGGCCTGCCCCATGATTTTCCAAAAGGACCGGTTCGAAGCGGCCTGCATCAATTTTATGTTTGTTACCTCATAACTTTCGACTGGGTGAACCGATTCTCAAAATTCTTTTTTGTTTGAAAGCTGGTGCTTCCCTTTTTAAATTTTATCAAATTCGGTCTAGTAGTTTTTGAGTTAGACTACAGTAACTGCATAGAATGGAAGTCGGTATTAAAATTTTCAAATTGTACTTGTTTTAAAATGTTTCTAATACTTCGTAGATGGTTCTTACATTAAAAAAACATGACCGGGTATGGCTAGAACTACGCGAACGAAGTCGCGGGCAGTCGCTAGTAATATATAAAATTCTGTATAAAAGTGTTTGTAACAAATGTCCTCCGAAACGGTTTGACAGATTCGTATGACATGTTGTTTGTATATTCAGTAGGTCTGAGAATAGGTCGTAAAGTCCTTTAAATCATCAACACATCATCCATCACTACGCGGGTGAAACCGCAGGGAACAGCTGGTATATTGATAAAAGTATATACTTATGTTTCGTAAATGTTTTCTATCATAAGAAGTGGTATGTACGTATTTGGTCATTAGCTTGAAAGAACAACCTACATGATTTCGTAATATAACGCTTGTTTAAATATTTTGCAATCCTTCGATTATCGCAAATCACAGATTCATATTCGAATTGTGTTTTTGTTAACTATTTATTTACAATTTATCATAATCATAAATATGTATGCCATTATATCACATCGATGAATGATGGTCTAAAACTGTGATCGATTTATTTTTATTTCTTGGCTGGTTTTTATTGCAATACCCCTTAGTCTTCAAAGGGCATATTAGTCGTTAGATACCTAGTTTTGTACTACGATTAATTTTTGGGATTGTAATTGAAAGTAATAACTGCTGATGTAATGAATGGGTTACCATTACATTTGGATTACGTTAGTTAATTGATCAAATTTGAGCGTGTTGGATGAATCCGATCAAATTCGAGCACCATTCGAGCAAATATAGAAATTGATTAGAGCTCATCGAAGATATTTCCAAATAACTTAACTTTGGCGTTTGATCACACGCGATTGTAGCACTAACCGCAAATAATAAGTTTGTAATATTAAATTCTACTTTTTAGGGTTCCCTACCCAAAGGGTAAAACAGGACCCTATTACTAAGACTCAGTTATCCATCTGTCCGTCCGTCACCAGGTTGTATCTTATGAACCGTGATACTTAGACATTTGAAATTTTATCCGATGATGTATTTCTGTTGCCGCTATAACAAATACAAAAAAAAAACCGTCCAAGTACGAGTCGTACGATAATTATAGATACTATAATTTAGTACCGAGCTATGCGTGCTCGAGTCGGACTCGCATTTGGCCGGTTTTTTGTTATTAAACTACATATTTACGGCTTTTAGATTTTTTTTCCTTTACATGTGCTGTAAGGCATGCCTAAAGCAAAGCATTGCTTCTTGCCGAATTTCATGACTCTAGGCCAACGGGAAGTACCTTATAGGTTTTGATTCTCGTCTGAAGTCACAAAGTATGCTAAAATGTTCGACATAATTGGTCATATCTTTTAATCGCGTTGATTTAAAAGTTTAATTTTATTACAGCTGAAAGGGATCGTAGCCGTATACCCAACTGTTTGAAATACCTATGCGATATAGATACGCGTAGATACGCGTACCTGACAAAATGGGCATTGACAGACAGACGGACAACAAAGTAATTCTATAAATGAGGGTTCCAATTTCCTTTTGAGGTACAGAAATCTAAAATTAAGTTTTGATCGATGTTTTCTGATGTCAGTGATTCTAAATGTGTGCGTTTTTATTAGTAACTTTTTTTTATAATCAATGTTTATTTAGGGGCTTTTCCCAACATGGTAAGCCAGCCCCATCACTAAACTTAATTACCTACTATTGACTAAGATTTTCTTATCTTCTTACAATCTTTCAAACCCGAGTGCACGAGGAGGCAGACACTGAATCGTTTTATACCAAATGTCTTTTGCCATGTTTCTTTCGTCGAAATATTCTTTGAATGTATTGTAACAAATTTCTTTGCATCTAAATAAATTTTCTGTGTAAAAAGGTTTAATTTCGTAATCAGTGCCTTCTGTAACCGCTAACTATGCTAATCTGTCAGCCTTCTCGTAACCTTTAATTTATATATGAGACGGAACCCATTGCAACTTCAGTCTAACACTTTTTGTAATAAGGTTGTTAATACTTTTTAGAATTAGGTAAGCTACCGAAACACCTCTGAGGCCAGAGGCGCACCGAGCTATATGCTGCAGGGCACTTTTGCTATCCCTAAAAATAACAAAACGCGGCTTATTGATAAGATTTACGTAATTTAAAGCTTCTGAGATTGCAATGAGTTCCAATGTCATAATCGGTACATTAGCATTTGTCTTGTACATTGAAATATTGTTTGTAGTAGAGTCATAAAAAGTTATTCCTTTACCATTTGTATTCTTCATCCCTCTGTAAATATATTATGCCATTGGTTGTACTTTTCAGAGATTTCCTTTAAGATTTCTTATTTTAGACAATCACTAACGTGATTTTTTTGCGGTGACGCAATCCAAAGTAACTTTAAGTAAGCTCTTAACTTCAATACATGTTACCCGGAGTCCACATCTCCAAGGTGCTGAAAGCGTAAACGTCGAATACACTGCCCACATGCTTCTACAAGCAGCGGTTTTCTTTTCCTTTGCTAGTATCCCGTGGTCATTATTGTTAAGATGTTCTATTTGCATAATTGTAGTGTTTTCAGTCTAAGAGAGACTTTATAAATAAAAATTTAAAGGCTAGATACATTCTCCTCCTGAAAAGTGGTGCTATGCAAAGTTCGCTTTCTATAACGTGTATTGGGGTATATTTAATTAACCCTCCAATAGTTCTCAAAGCCTGGTTTTGTAGTTTACCTAATTTCGCTAAATGAACTTTTGCACAACTGCTATATAAAAACTTCCAAAATCAATCCTAATTCGTACTACTGAGATATATAAAGTTCTTATGTTTTGGATGCACTCCCCATTGCGAACCGGATAAAACCTTCAGTAACTTTAAAAAATTTGAAGCTTTCTGAACGATTTCGTTTATATGCTTATTCCATAAAAGAGATCAATCCAACCATAGTCCTAAATATTTCAACTAGATCTAATTTGTTATAATTTATTTTAAGATTAATTATATTATTATTACGGCGGCCTCTACTGAACACACATATTTTAGATTTGCTGGGAGACAGTTCAAGTCCCAACGCCTTCCTACCATGTTATTAAACGCTTTTTTTTTTTAATTTGCGTAAATATACATCTTTATTGTTAACGTAAACACGAAGTCATCGGTTTAGTAACTTTAAAAAAATATCTTAAAAGTGACAATTATCCTAAATTTCTGTAAGTTAATTGTCAATTCTAGAGTTAGTTAGTTTAGTTTAGTTCTAAAATTATCACAAAATGTTGCTGCACAAAAATTACCTGATTTATAATTCGCAAGGGTTTAAAAATGTTTCTCTCTTCGTTGGTCTCACTGACGTTATCAAATGGCACAGGCCCCATTATTATTTTATAAGCAGTCGATATTGGTAATAACGGCGTTTTTCGACCCACAGTAACTCACAGCCCGAGTTAATGTTCAGTCACGCCTGCCACTGAAAAGTTCAAATAAGATCTACATTCTCTCCGCACGTTACTCATTGCCTCAGGATGGTGAGCACAGTTCAGATATATGCAATAAAATATTTAAAAACCGTGTATATATATATATACACGGTTATATATATATATATATATACACGGTATATATATATATATATATATATATATATATATATATATATATATATATATATATATATATATATATATATATATATATATATATAAAGAACACGACTTGTACGTTTCTTTTAACTTCACCTAGTAAATATATAATATATGTTAATGTATTCCCCTCACCATAAGCTCCCTTTTCGCGAAATTTATTCTTGTGTCATTAATGCAAACTTACAAAATAAAGAAACGAATGCAATAACATTTTCACTTCATGCTCATCTAGTATAACGACCTTATCTTAATAGCTCTGAAATTAGGCAGAGATGCACGTAGACAAGAGGCCGTAGAGTGGATCAGTCAAGAGACCCCCGACTTTATTGGAGGCCCATCGACGCGCTGAGATCTTTCCCTTTCCTCCACTCGGCTCGATAGCCCTCGGCATTGTACATTTGTAAACGGACAGCTTAACTTTAAGAAACTTTTAATGCGGCTTTAATCTAGCCTCGAGTCTTCAAAGAACTACATCTGAATACAAATCGCCAGCTCTTTGTCGCGGGTGATTCATTTTAAGCCGTTTTGTCATACCTCTGAGGAACAAAGTAAGTCAATTTTACCTTGACGTTTATATAAGTAAATTTAAAAAAAAAGTGTGTTTGCGGCTAGCTTCGTCGTTTTTGAACCGATTTTGATGATTATATTTTTGTTTGATAGAGTATACTTCCGTGGTCCGTGGTGGCGTGGTGGAATTTCATCAAATTAGGTCAAGCAGTTTTTGAAATCCACTCCAGAGTTGATTTATCTTAATGATATCATCATTGACAGTGTACCCGTACGTAGCAAGGTCGCCAAAAAGGTGTTTTTTTTTTATCAATAGATAGTACCGACTTCTACACTAAAAAGTGTGAAATAACTTGTCGAAGTCGGCACCATGCACGCAATATTGTGATAATAGATACTTTCGAACTATCATGGTACCGACTTCAACAAGTTATTTCACACTTCTTGCCATTCATATTTGCTTTATCTGTTTTTTCCATCTTAAATTTTTCCTATAATGTATTTTGTCAATATACATATTGACTGCCACTGCCATTACAACCAGCGGTTACTATTAAATTATTTTTAAATATAGTTCACTTTCATACACAGTTATATTAACCTTGATTTCTGAAAAGGCGATTGGCAATATTTTGGAAAGAAGCCACTCGTCGGTATTTCGGCTCGGCCTTCAATCGAATAATGTGGTAAATCTTGGAGGGCGAAGCAATCAAGTAGTACAATGTATATTTGTACACTATAGTGGGCGCGGTACCCTAAGGTGATGACGTCAAAGGTCACCAGTCAATGTCATTTATTAGATTAACTGTGACTTCGCGAAATCGCATGATTGGAAGTCTTTCACTGACGCGACCTAAAAATGGAGCACGGATACAAAAGTATCGAACGACTGTTTTTTCGTCCGTTGGTAGTTGGTAGTATACAGTGAAATACAATCAGCCCACAGTGATGTGTTGATAATGCAAGTTTCTGTCGTTCAGAGGAGTTTGTGTATCGTTTTTCAAATGCCTTCTTTAAAACCTTTTATGATGTTCGGACTAATGGCCTCCAGAAAGCAGACTTCAAATTGTGTTTTGTTACCATTACCACTGACGTTGATGCGTCAGTGGCGTCCTAGGACGACCCGCTCTCAATCCCATGAAACTAAAGTTCTCGAAGCGGTTTCTCGTAGCAGGCGCTGATTAACCCTTTGAGTACCATTGACGTAAATTTACGTGCGTTTCATTCATAAATCTTTTGTTTTCTACCGACTTCCAAAAGGAGGAGGTCCTTAATTCGACTGTTTTTTTTATGTTGTTACATAACTGAATAGAATGGAAGTCTGTATTAAATTTTTCAAATTGTACTTGTAATTTGTGTATATGAAGGATTAAGGTTACTGGTTAGAGAACACACCTCAACACATGTTACTGTATAATTTTTGGCAGTAAAGATGATTGTTTCCGTACAAATCGTCGCCATTACTGCTGCAAGATTGGCTTTACAAATTTGTCACACCAAAGCCCAACGTTACTCAAAAACTTAACACTTAAAACGTGCACGTCACAATCATCCCAAGCGCTGCATTTGGTAATTTTTATGCATATAGTAGAAACTATAAATCTTGGTTATCAGGTTTCGGGTCGGTGTAGAAATACATACAGTCCGACTCTATATGTATAATAGATTAAACATTTAAAGAAAAAGATTCGTGATATGTCAGCCTACATTCGTTAAGCTATTCAAGGTTCGTGAAGCTTAAAACCAATTGAAACTTCGAAATGAGTCTAATATATAAACCAAGAGAGCTAGGGGTTTACGTAATCATATCTCTACAGACCAAAAGGGCAGGCTGTAATTTACTATCAAAACGTTTTGATTCCTATTACCTCATGTATTCTCCGTTACTAAGATATACATTCATACAGGTATTGTTCCTAACATGTTTTAGGTAGATTTTTGAAAGAGAAATTATAAGTATACATTATTTTTTGTGATAGAAAGACATCAACGCGCACTTATTTACGTTTACGTCTAGACAAGCATCTAGTAGTACCTACGTTGATATAAAATGCTATTCTGTTTTATATTTTATACCTTCACAACGATTTCTCTAGGTCAAGGTAGATAAATTCCCAAAATGGAGATCTGAAAATGTTAAACTTCCAAAATGTTGAATTTCCTATGTGTTCAACTAGATATTCGCGTAATTTTAAGTCCCAGTAAGCATTGCATTTCTCGCATAACCGCATTAGTTTTATTGTAACCACTCACCGAACTAATGTGCTTTTTTGCATTAAATCGGTTGATATACTTCACCGAACTATTGCGTTTGTTTTCGTAGCAGTTTTCCCAACCTTTAGGCAGTTATAGCCGAAAGCAATATTATCGAGTTAAGGCAAAACATCTACTCGTAAATGTGGTTAAACCTTACGAAGCGTGGGTTACGTAGGCAGGATAACGCCTACATTTTCGGAGTCTACATTCCTTGTGAAGTAAGAAATTAGAGCTGAATGTAGCATAAAATATGGAGGCGGGATCATTAATTAGAAATCTGAGGGAAACTAGAAGTGCCTTGCTTACTTTGATTATTTGATTAAGTAAGTATGCTTAAGTACTATATTTGTACAAATTAGGCTATTGTAAAATATAGCTATATCTTATAATATATTTAATATATATATATATATACACCTATATATCATAAATCCTGTTAGAGTGTATTAGATCTTAATTCTTAAAAAACTCTGAAATAGTTTTTGCATAAAGTAGAAGTAATAACAAACATATTAACACTTTGCGTACCATTGACGTAAATTTACGTGCGTTTCATTCAAAAATCTTTTGTTTTAATTATCACGGTATAGGAAGGGTTATGACAGATATTAAAATAAGCAGTTATTCGGTTGTAATCAATTCTTAGACAAAAGCATACACAATCCAGTAACGTTCCATCTCGATCGACGAAAATAACGAGATTAGTTACGAGTATGTTCGTGAAACGAGGCCCAGGCTGCAGCTGACGTTGCTCGCTCGCTCCGCTAGCCCCAGACAATACCTATTAATAATGCCGTTACACATATTATGTAGGGGCTGTGCGCTGCCCAGATTACATTCCAGCCTGCAGGGGCAACACGTTATATCTAATCTTAGGCGTAATGAGCTTTGAGTATATCAGTTTTGATAGTGCCAACTTATGTGAACGAACACAGGCTCAGACCTCCGCTATATACTGCCAAAAGTACTGTTCAATACGCAATGTTATGTGCGTCCGTTTCACACCACAGTGATCCATCAACTGGTACATCTAAGCTACATTAGAGAGTTTTAAGGTGGGTGGTTTCAAAATTGAAACAATTGTTTTTCGTAGTTGGTCCCGATAACTATTGTAAACGATTATGAGATAGGTGGTTAACGACGATTATATTTTATTCCAGGACTAGCTGTACTTAACAAAAAACTGTAGTGTAGGTACTGCATGCTCCAGTAAGAATTATCGTCATATCCTCATATCATAGAATGCAAAACGACGTAAATCTGAAACGAGTAAATCTACGTTTTAAAAGACGTTTTTTTATGTAGGGACTCTCGCGGCTGGGTCTTATTAGGACCATCACAGTATCCCTACGCAGAAATAATTACTAAGGAGCTTAGGCGAAGACTGCGATTGTATGACGCAAAATCCAAGTGCCCGTGCATCTCTCTGCTGATAGTCTTTGCAAATGCATATCCCTAAGCATAATTTTGCTCTATTTATATTCTACCGTTTACAAGTCAACAGTAAAGAATATCCCAGTAAATTTACTTTATGGTGTGTGTTCTGATCATCATAAATATAAAGTGATTCAACAGTCAACTATTTAAAAGAGAATTGAAAAATAAAATACATGTATTGCCAACATTAAACCGATAATTTGATACCAACTTATTTCAAAAGTGTACCAGAAGTTATACACTATACAAAAGCATTAACTGTGTAAACGACCCGAAAACGGGTGACACCTATAAGTAACTGGCTTTAATTTTATACTTTTATGTCTATAATGCCCCAAATAGTGCGGGTTAACTCGGGAACTGAAACGCTTTTGAAAACTTCATATCCTTTGTCGGGGCAGACGATAAGACTCTTTGATGTATGCCTTTGAACACATATAATAAGCAATATTATGTATACATGTAATAAAATTGTCTCTGACTAAATGGTGCACAAAAATTAATAAATAGTAAATATATTATATTATATATTTAAATAGATACATATTTAAATATATATATATATGTATATATATATATATATGCCTTTTTTTAAATGTTTTCTAATACTTCGTAGACGTTTCATACGTCAAAAAATAAGAATAGATGGGAGGTTATGGCGAGTCTGACGGCCGAGCCTACTACCCTAACGAAGTCGCGGGCAGACATCGTCGTAATAAAAAGTATTTAAATATTCTTTGAAAAGGCTGACTGATGAGATTACTTTGTTAAAGATGTAGAAGAAAATATTATTAACATTTTTTTGTCAGTCTGCCTGTCTGTCTAACAAATACCACTGTCACTACTAGACAGATATTGATGAAACTTGGCACAGTAATAACTAATATTATGGTGTTACATACTTTGAGAAATTATTGTAACAAACTAAAGGGTTCTTCTGGAATAGGGGATGAAAGTTCAAAATTAAGTTAATTAATTACTTGACTGATTTTTCCATTTTATCTGTTAATTAGCTGATAAGTTTCTAAGCCATGTTTCATCCGTCTGTGATGACCAAATGCTAAAACAGACAGTGTTAGACAGTCTACACTAGATTTTTTGAGTAGAATAACAACATCGAACACTCTGTAATGGTTTATAGCATCGATAAGCTCATATCACTTGACGACTTCCAAGCTCCGGTGGCTCAGGTTGCGAGTGAGCGGTCAATGGTTTTCGTTGGTTCATCGGTAATAAGAGTCGATAAAACGTTATTTTAGACCCATATTTGTACCCATAAATGATGTTCAATGGATTTCAGTTAAATTTGGAATGCAAATAGCTTTTATCATGATAAACTAATTGGAATTTACCACGAATAGACTTTTCATTTCATTCAACAGGTAACTTAGTACTCGAGCGATCGCAGTAGTCATTTTATTAAGCCGTCAAAGTCGCGAGCAGGATACTAATAATTATAATTTTACTGAATTTCAGCATTTTTGTCGTATGTCTTTATATAGTCGTGTAAACACACTACTTACTAGTTTAACAATAAAATGATTTGAAATAATTTTATTAATATTGTTTACAAACTTAAATAACAAATAACAATGCATGCGTTTGTTTTGTTGAATAATAATTAGTAAAATACGTGTGATATTTTCAAGAGACAGTACAAAGAAAATAACATTTCAACGTATGAAATAGGTTAACTTTAAACAAAACTTTTCTCGACAATGTTGACAAAAGTGTGAAAATCCTAGCGAAATCGGAGTTCCGAAGCTATGAATATTTTATATCCGAGGAACCAAATCCGCCCAAGCTCTCGAAAAGTAGGCCACGTTACGTTACACAGAGCCGTTTTCAGATGTAACATTGTTGTACAAATTATAGGTATTTGTTTAGGCAGTTGTACGTACACGGTGAAGGAAGTCGTTAAAAACGTATTAATCACGGACAGTTACCGTACCGTGAATTGGCAGCCCTAGTGGCTAATGATTCAGATACTGAACAATATCGTTACAATCCCCGCAAATGGAGTTAGCCGACGAGTCCAGTGGAAATACATGAAAAATGGAGCAAGTTTCGGGTAACTTTTCATCTGGGTTTCAGTCGAATTTTCCTCTTAGGCCGTTTTTCCCGAAGGTTATCAGATTCAAAATATAAGTTCGCTTTTATAGTATATTAGGCCTTTATAACTAGTGTTAGAGAGTCATCGAACTATAGATGCAGGTTATATACTTAATCGTTTGCGGTACCTATATAAAAACGCACCTATGTGTACGCATGAAAGTTGAACACAGACCATGGACATATGGTCTGTGAAGTTGAAAGCTGCTAAAGGTTGACGTGATGGTAAGTCTAGATCTCTAGCAGGTGAGCACTACAATAGTGCTCACCTGCTATATATATATATATATATACATAGATAGATAGATTGTATATGTTAGTGAGTTTGAAAGTAGAGTTCCATTACCAAGTAGTAGAAAGATCATTAGCAAGGAAGTAGATCGAAGCTAGGATTAAGAGCCATTAACACCGATGTAGAGTCGCTAGCCTGCCGGGTTTCTAACGAGCATATTTTATTACTTACGGCGAGCGTGTTTTACAATTCCATTAGTAAAGTTAATCCCACCATTCTTCTTTTATTCATTGCACGACCAGATGTACTGCAATACGCCAGTGATAGACATACCAACCACATTTACGTACGAAACGTTCTGGTTCAATTTTAATCGTGCGCTGTGGTAGATAGTACACTTCATACAAGTTTTCCGCCAGATACAATTTTGGAGTGTCCGCAACGCGTGTGAATAAATTTGGATGTATTACTGTGGAAGTATACAGGAAATCCTAGTGTGGGGTTACGAGTGTGTAAGCGTTTTTATAATAAAAATATCCAAGTGGCCATAACGTGATTGTGGTTTGTTCCAGGTGCGATCCCGATGGTGACGGCGACGGTTTACTGCGCGCCCGCGCTGCTGCGCTACGGCGCGCTTGCCGTCTACTGTCTCGGCAGCCTCCTAGGCCTTTATAAGGTTAGTAGTTTTGTATTTCAGGGTTAAACCCCTTTAATACAGAGTAGAAGAGGTTATGATTTGAACTCATTTATCGTTATAATGAAGAGTGGAACACAATTGCTGTTTTATAATTCTTAACAGGGTCTATCTCAGCCTGGTCATAAGAAGACTACAGTTACTAATGCATATAATTACTCATGTTTTCTTTACATTTATTTCTATGCCTGATGTTGTCATTGTTTAAAACATATAGTATGTGCTTAGCTGCCTGTTATACTTTTTCATGGTTAAACTTCTGAACCAATATTTGACAGGCCGGTTGGCGCAGTTGGTAGCACCCCTGTCTTCTGAGCCGCTGCGCTGGTCCCGGGTTCGATCTCGGACAGGTCAAACATTTGTGAGCATGAACATGTCTGTTTGATCTGTGTCTGGTTGTGTATTTATATTTAAGTATGTTACCATTATACAGCCTCTGCCTAGTTTGGAACCTGAAGACCTTTGTGTGGATGTTGTCCCATATTATATTATATTAATATTAATTACATTTGACAAAGACAAAGAGATATCAGAACCGAACAAGGAACATCTTGCTGCGGTCACATTTTCAGCTGAGCTGTTTCCGTGCTTCGGAATGCATCTTAAGTCGACAGTCTCGGTTCTGGATCTTAGGACAATAGTCGTTTAGCTATGTCGGTTGATTCGAGTTTGAAAACATCTAGATACACTAGGACTAGCCACATAGCCTTTCGACCAAGCCCCACTAGGCTCGTTTGGTGGATTACGGCAAATACTTCACTCTCTGAAAAACAAGCTCCCACCAGTGAGAACGTAACGGACTGATTTACGTTTCAGTTATGTATTATTTGTACTTTTAAGAAACGGTAACGGGCCGCGTATTTCTTGCTTCAGTTGTGAAAATCAGTTTCGTATATTTTTTCAACACAGAACGCAAAATCAAAACAGGAGTTATTAAACGTTACTCAATTGTACTAAAAAATAGGGACAAAGTGTGAAAGCAAAGTAGGCCAACGGAATGCCAACCCAACGAACATATTCCCTTGTGTAAAACCTAACGTATTTTGTTTTCATAACTTTTACAATATATGTATCAATAATATTTTTTTACATACGAAGGCGATGCGGGCGTGGTCACCGTGGGAGCGCCGGTTGTGCTTCGCGGCACCTTTTTGCATGCGATTGCTGCTGGCGGGCGCAAGGGCGGCTCGCGTCGGCGGCGGCGACCCTCATGCCATACTGCACGTCTTCTTACAGGTAACACCAATCATGACCAATCTTTATATTCCTACTTTATCCCACATTTGAGTCCAGTCTTGGATTGGTTTGGAATATATTAAGTAAAATTAATAAGCAGTTACTACTGTCAGCTTAAACATATAGGCGACAAAGTCGTACATATAGTTAGAGCATATCGTGAGATAAGACCTAAGGTATATTTTCCTAGAAACACAAGAAATCCAAACAGAATTGTTTTGCCATAGGTCCCCATGTACATAATATAATGTTGTGAAATTTGTGAACGCATATACAGTGCTATTTCAGAAGACACCAATAAAGATCAGTTTCAGAAGTACCGAATGTGTACGTAAACGTGTTGTAACTTACCTAAACATATTTTATTAATTTGTTTTCTTTAACGCTAATATATTTAAAAAATATGGTAGTTATTTTGTATGAAATTGTTAGTATTGACGTTGAAAATGTTTGTGTTTTATGTGGACGTCCCACTTTGGCATAATGTACCAGGAATTAATTAATTAATTAATTTATTAATTTATTTATTAATTAATAACATTTTGAGTACGGTGGTACACCGGCATTTTATGGAAATAAATTATTCTTATTTTTCTAAAGGGTACAGTACAATACGTAAGTGGATACACAATACAATACATGACAGGATGTAGTTATGCAATAAATGTAGGTAGGTACACCATGAAATATTATTTAGTAAATTTGCCTATGTGCATAAGAAGCTACTAGGCCATGTATACAATATACAAAAGAAGTGTAAAGTATAGTATTACATTCAATGATGTCATAGCTGTTTTCATAAGCTTGCTCGTATTTTTTTGTATGTGGAGACCGTAACTTGATACCGGTTATATTGATATAGATACAAGAAGCAGTCCCATATCGAAACAAAGCCTCAGCGAAGTAAGTACTCGCCTGGGAGTAATGAAGTGTGATAATTAACGGAAGGAGCTAACGAACGGGTGGCAGTGAACAGTCGAGCGAGGGTCTAAACACAGTTTAGGGCTATGGTTTAAGGCTGCTATATACCGAGCTAGGCGGTTTGAATTAATAACGGCGTGTATATAAAAAATACCGGTTCGGCGCGCAGGTTTCTTTTTTGTGTAATCAATACACAAAATAAGCATGTTGTTTATAAGCGTTAACCAAGCAAAATAGCCACTATGTCGCCCTTTAAAGCCGAGATATCTTAATTCACAATAAAAATAAAACCAATAAGTTAATCCTGTTTATGAGCTCCCTTGCAAATGTTATCAAAACCTGTATATCCGGTTCAACGTGAAGTCAATGTTTTCTACTTTTGTAGGGTTTGAATTATTTTTAGGAATGGTACATAAAAACTTTTACATAAGTATTAACATATTAATTTAGTATATCAATCAATATATCAAAAATATCCCTTTAAGGCCACAATCCATGGAGCAAACAGTTACGTTAATATGCGAATAATTACGACCGAAATAAGACCGAAATAATCAGCACAATGCTGGTTCCTACAAATATAGTACTTATATAAAACATCATAATGGAAACGCTGTGTATGACGGGAATTTCGAATCCAACGGGGTAAAATCCCCTTGAAACGTTTAGACATTCCATTGAGTGATCATCGAGGAAATACCGGTTCAAATCACGCTGCAACGATACTATTACGGTATATAGCTTTTATAGAGTTACGCGCTAAACAGAGAAAATATTACTTTTCACATGGATAGAATAGTTTATGTTCGATTTAAAAATACTTTACAAACATAGTTCAAAAAAATCAAGTTTACCTTCTTAACTCCGGTAAAATATTTTTTCTAAAGCTGCATGAATAGTTCATCATAACACATCATACAAATAATATTATTATTTGTTCGTAGGGCCACATAGTTTTAATTATATATATTTTTTGTTACGTAAATATTTTATTGTTTAGCTGCTCTCTCCGCGGTTTCACCCGTGCGGTGATGGATGATGATGATGATGATGATGAATCTTATATTATATGTTACTCCGGATGAATGTAGCTTTCCAATTTTTTGAGCCAATTCGTTACAAACATACTTACAAATCTTGCCTCTTTATAATATTATAGTATATATTTATAGATATCTCCAAACACGTTTTATCTCTAAATTGTTTAATGTGTTTCTTTAAATAGTCCGTAGGTGAAACTCTGGCAAATGCGCTTGTCAATGAACTGACCCTGACGTTTTCGAACAAAGTCATTGGGCTTCTAATACAGTCTTCGGATTATTTTGATGATGTTAAAATTGTCCAAGAGCGAGATGTCTGTATCAGTTATTCTAATAAACTTGAGTCAGCTAATATTATTGGTAACTCAATTAGTAGTTGAATTTACAGTTGAATACTATGAATACGGGTTTATAATGAGTCACTCATTACAACACATGTGCCATAACATAATAATTGTAGAATACATTTAATCCCCAGAACCAATCTGCATATACGCTGCAATTGTGAGCATCACACAACATAGTGTTGAACGTATTACGCATTAGATTTGGTCTCGAGTGATAGATGCATATATGAGTATGTTTATTCTCAACGCGTGTGTTCAGTATGTAACGTTATGTAGCTGCCTATTACTATTATGAAGTAAAATATGTAATATTATATTTGTATGTAATTGTGTAAATATACAACTGACGTACATGATGAGAGAGATTAATGTCTGTTTTAGTAACTTTGCGTCACTAAAAAATACATCTATTTTGATGAACAGTTGAACACGCCCCATGTCTGGCGCGTTTGGTGTGCTCTAGCCTTACTCGGGTGCAATATGCCGGCGGCGACATAGCAAGTTTCCAGGTGCTGCAGTGGCCAGGGACCCCCGTTATTTATTGTCCACCCCTTTATTAGTTTGGTTTAGTGAAGCTATAGTTGGTTTATTGGACGAAAAACTCAGTTTCTGTTTAATTATAAACCTGGATTCTACAATTAATGGTTTTATTATAATTAGTTGATATCACTATATACATAATTTGAACCACAAGCCTTACAAGTAGACTTTCTACAAGATGTCTTTAACATATTTAAAGGTTTCTATGCTAGCTATATTATTATCATGCAGTATTTAAAGGGCTGTAGCCATTTGCGTAACCAGGGTTTTGTTGGGGGAAGCCCATAATAGTAGAGGGCATCCTGTTACAAAATGAGTTTATTCAAATTATTCTTTTCCATTTACTTCTGCAACTGAGTCGGCTGACTGTGCGTTTGCGACTTATGTGTCGATGTAATCGAAATCATCAATTGTCTGTATTTTATACTTTTTATGCGGTTTTTTCTGGGTGAATTGGGAGATACCGAGCACACTCATATACCTGGCTATGCCAATGACTGTAGCCTGTATCTTTTCAACGTTGATGAATAGCTTTAGTTGAAATTTTCCCTATTACTAATATGTATACTTAGGTATTTACTTACTCCCTTACCTGCATGGGAGCACTCTCGATTTTATTATGGTACTCCTTGCTTGAGTCCGTGTTTCCCGAGAGGAGGGACCTACAGGCTACAATTTGCTAGTCTTCCAGTCAAAAGCTATAAAAGTTATCTTTTAGGGAGACGTTCTACATTATTGATCACATCGTTACTTTACCTCAGGCGAGATCAAATCTTCAGTTTAACTTTATAGCCATACGTGATCAAACGCCTGCCTATAAAGTTTCTTGCAAAAGGGATTCACATGGATATATTAATGGTTAACGAGAAGGAATTTTGCCTACTCGTCAAAAAAACTCTTTGTTATAATGATTTTAAAGTGTTTAGTGTTTATTACTGAAACCAAGACCCAAGTCGCTGAACTTTTATGTATAGAGCGAACATAAAAATAAACGTAAAGAGCCTAATAAAATGGTTTAAAATGCTAAGGCTTTTAAATATATGTAGGTAATACCCTTACTGAGTTTTGCTGGATCCCGCCCGCGGTGTGAGCGCAGATTAACCTGTCTAAACAAACCCTGTTGTAATAACGGTGCTGTTGGTAGAGCAAATTTTAAGTAAATAATTGTTGCGCAGATATCACTTTCATTTCGGTATATGTAATATTTTTTTATAGGATAGGTTGGTTAGCGAGCAAGCGGCTCACCTGATGGTAAGTGATACCGTCGCCCACTTACATCCGCAATACCCGAGGTTTCGAGGATGCGTTGCCGACCTTTGAGGAAGGATGATAGGAAGGAAAAGATAAAAGGGGTGAGGGTGGAGGGGGAAGGGGGGAATCGGGCCTCCGGAACCTCCCACAAACGCAATAGCAAGCTACGAAACGCAATAGCATAGCAAGCAATGTTACTTCGCGTCGGTTAGGTGGGAGTGTGGTACTTCCAGTGCCGGCCCATTCGGCTGTGGGGTTACAGCGTGGCAATAGCACCGAAAACTATTGCATCTACTTCCAGGTGATTCTATTTCGTTCCCCAATATTTTTTTATAGCAATAATTACTGCAATTGTACGCTTAGCCAAAATTTCTAAAATAATTACCTGCGATCGTTAAATGTTCGCAAAATTTGATTGTGAATATTAGACATAAAAATATACACCGTAAGGCTAGTTTTTTCTAAGACAGGGTCCTCATTATCTGTGTTTATTCATTTAAGGGATGACGTGGCCAAGTCGTGCCTCTAATGGTAATAATTATGCTTGCCCATGACAGTTCCAGTAGGTACTAATTTAATCCACAAGCTAAAGTTTTGCGTTTACTTGCACTGTGCTTATTACGTCGAGACATCAGCCGTGCGATTCTCTAATGATTCGTCGATGCGCTCGTCGACGAGCTCACCGATGTTAAATACTTTATGAGATATCGCCCTTTTTCACAAGGTTGTTTTTCCAACGTTTCTTGTAATCCCGTCATTTGTTTCACGGATGTTGTCAAAGGTGCAACGATGTTTGCTCTTAGAGAATCGCACGGCAGGGTCCCAAGTCTCTTAGCTATTGAACCGCGTTATCGCAAGTCAATTGTATGAAAATTGTAGTTTTTGACAGTTTTCGTAGTCTGCTCGCTATTTTGGTTCGATTGGTCCAGCGGCTTGCTATCGATATCTTTTAACATAATTGGTACGCTGTAAACTATTCTGTTGCGATTGCGTTGCTATAGTGGCGTACATCGATAGCCTGATTTTTAAAACTAGTTTCAGTGATATTTTGACAGTTTTTTGAGAGAAAAATAATTCAAAATGTGTTTATTTATTGTGTTTTTGCTAGAAAACCGTTGACTGTTGAAAACTGTTGATGTTTTGATTGATAGAAGTTTTAAATTTTATGTGGGTGGTAACATTCGCAAGCCTTACCGCAGCCATACGACAGTAATGCAATTGCTATACAACAGCGATTGAGAAATGGTGTTTTCAACCACTGCTGGTTTGACCATAACAAGTAAATATAAGTACACTGAGGTATAGTGGATTTTAACAGACTACCGAATTTGACATTAAAGCCATCTCAATCGCAGAAGCATCGCAGTAGTATGCGATTGCTCAATAGCTAAGAGAGTTGGGCCCAGTTCTTGAGCCTCGATAACTAAGTAATAATACTTGTAAAGCTGCCGTTAAAATCAAACCAACCAACTATAAGCAAGCTAACTGTTACTTGAGGACCAAGGTTACGATTTGTGAACTGCACCAGGAAACAATAGGAATATTCGAACCAATTCCAAATCGAAGCATCCTAACAAGTAAATAGAAGTACACTGAGGTACCATTATTACGTAATAAGTAGCGTAATGGCTCATTGATGATTAATGTACTTACCCCTAACGGGCCCTTGTCAAACCTTTCAAAATGAATGGGTTAAGCTGCCCAAGAGAGGTTTACTTTCTTTAGACTTTGAGTTCAAACATTAAACGTTTAACTGCGGCTGTACCTCAGTTACATTAAAAGCTCTGTATAAATCTGAATATCTTATAGACCGCAAAGTGCATGATTCATTCATACTTACGCCAATTACCGTGCTTACACACAAACACAAAGGTAAATGCCGTAAACGTTTCCGCATTGACTCAGGGTACCCCAACAACATCATAGAGAAGTGAACTCTATACCTAACCAATTTAGATCATGTAACCAGCCATTCGTGATGCGATACAATTATTATTGTTTATTAATGCCGCTTTCGTGCGACGGCCGCTGACAATGGTCAGTTTTTATCACGAAACCCATTAAATGGATATCGTTCATTTCAGAAAATAGCGCTGTGGTTACAGTTTACGTAGAAGTTTCTTATAACCTACGAGACAAAATGTCTATTTACTTAGGTGAAATGAGAAAGGTGAATCTATGCATCTAAATATGTGTGGTAGGTACTCGTTTTACTTTATATAAAAGTTATTGTTATCAATCAGCTGTATAACGACTTTATATAAGCATATCGATTTCGACAATATCAATTATCGCAAGAAAAAAACCCGATACTTACTTTAGGAGAGCGAAAATGGTATGTTAAGTAATTTGTGTTTGTATAATTATATATTTATATAATTATATATTTGTATCTGGCGAAACGTTTGTTTGAGGCGTCGGGTGACCGAAATGCTGGCGCCTATTTTGGGCAAAAACTTAGCATTGCCATCCAGCGTGGCAATGCCGCCAGCGTTTTGGCCACTTTTCCCCCCACCATGGGGCTTATAGATTAGATAGTTATTATTATTATTTTATTCAATTTTTAATTATTTAAGTAAAAGTTTAATTAAAATTTAGACGTTTATCACATTAGCCGTATGCATTTGTGTTTGTAATTTATTTACATGTGGTTTTACTTATACTATCAATCAGAGCGTTTGTTTTGGTATTGTGTTCTTTTATAGTAACAATATTCTATATCTTTAAAATAAACTTTTTTCTATTTAATTAATGACTGCGATTCATTTAAGGGTAAGAGACACATTATTCCTTAGTATTTTTGACGCCGATTGTTCAAAAACCGTAGCGGTGAAATAAAATGTATCTATAGATAATCTGAAATAAAATATATTATCGAACTGTAGGTATGACCATGCATAATTTTTTAATTTGGATGATTTATTTTTTAATAGAAATAACAAAATTCCATCACTATCAGTTTTTTAAGTAACGCTCAATAATAGAAACAAGTACATTATATATATAAATATATTATATTTGAAAAATTTAATACTGACTTCCATTCTATTCAGTTATTGGAGTGTATCTCAAAAACTACTGGACCGAATTTTATAAAATTTGAATGATACCACACGGGAAGCACCAGCTTTCAAACAAAGAATTTTGAGAATCGGTTCATCCTATCAAAAGTTGTGAGGTAACACAAATAAAAAATAAATTGAGAATTGAGTATCTCCTCCTTTTTGGAAGTCGGTGGAAAATGTGTTCGTACATGTGGATGATACTCGTATAGTTTTAAGGATAAATGTAGCACGTCAGTAGTGGAATGGGAGTCGGTTTCTTTTAATATTAACTATTAATATCTATGTTTATCTCACACAGTGATGTGAAGTGTAGTGATAGTCGCTAAGAAAACGATGGAAAACCACGTATTCATATAGCTTCATTATTACAATGTTCGGCTGTCATTATGTACTTTGTATTTCCCTGACAAGGCTGAGCTGATTCATCAATCTTACTCACAATAGATAATGCCTTGTTCTACGTAGTAGGTATGTATTTAAAAGAAAAACACTGGAACTATATGACTATATGTTCATGTACACATCGTAAATATCTGTAATTTAAATTTAAAATATGACGCATTGATTGCGTTTAAACGCCAGTGTTTTGATGCGTCATATTTTCGCTTTATTGTCAGATGCAGGGTAAAAACCACCTATACCTCAAAATATCCTCAAATTTCTTAGAATAATCAATGATGTGAAGAACTAGTGCTTAACAATTATTCCTAAGATGACATTAAGTAGCTTACTCTCGTAGAAAAACACCCAAAATAGATATTCCGCAATAATGACTCATTTCCTTGATTTTCCGGTTCATTGATAGTTTACTAGTTTTCTTCTTATAGGAAATAGTATATAGGTATATGAGTACGGCCACAAATAAAAAGGCTGTAGACGAATTACGGTTTAAGATAAGAAACGAAGAACTGTAAGTTACGGTTAAGGGGTGGGACTCCACACTAAAAACGTGTTTTCTCGACGTTTTTTATATTTATCGCTATTATAATAAATACAATATTTTTTAAATATATTTTTATAATTATAATAGCGACACTAAGTGTCAAGAACACGACTCACACTAAGCCGTTTTTTAATATTCGTTCCTTTGTTTTACAGTTTTTACTATAATGTTTTCACACCATGTTAGACGACGAGACTCTAACGGCCTTCCTTATAAACGTTGCTTAAATTTAAATAACGTCACTTAGAAGAACATTTTTCTTTTGCGCAGTACTAAATAACGTCATTTAAATTTAAGGCCGCAAAAGATCTATAGGTACATACACATAAATAAAATTGATGTATCTGTTTGTAATTCTAATTTAACATAGGATAGCTTATATAGCATAACATAGCTTTTCACTAAATGTATATGGATGTAGCTTTTCACTAAATGTATATACGGTACTTAAATAAAAATCAATTTACGAGTAAAAACATTTTGTATACTAGTCTGTCCGGCTAATCTCTAAAACTGCAATACCAATTTTAACGGGACTTTCACTGGCAGATAGCTGATGTTATAAGGTGTAACTTAGGCTACTCTTATTTCATTATCATCATCATCATCGTCACCATTATCTATCAAAAAAAAATTGTTTTAACATTATTTAGCTTAGCTTTAGCTCGAATGCGAATGCTACTAAGATGAGACTAGTCCGGACGTTGGTTTTCTCCATATTTCTTTATGGTTCAGAGTCGTGGAAAATTCGAGCAAAGGATCGGAAAAAGATAGAAGCCTTCGAGATGTGGTGTTGGCGTAGGATGCTCCGCATACCATGGACTGCTATGAGGACAAATAAATCTATCCTTGAGCAACTACGCATAACAACTAGACTGTCCACAATCTGCTACGAAAGGATTTTAAGGTATTTTGGCCACGTTGCCCGTAGGCAACCAGACAATTTAGAGAAGCTGGTTGTGGTCGGCAAAGTAGAGGGAAAAAGACCTCGCGGCCGATCACCTAGCCGTTGGTCGGACCAAGTGACCGCCCTCACTGGACTCTCTGTTACGACCGCCTTAAGAGAAGCCGAAAACCGAACCAAATGGAGAAGTATTGTGCATAGAGCCATGAAGGCCTTTCAGGGACACGACCTTCAGGAATGAAGTACACGATCAAGAAGAAGCTTAGCTTTCAGAATCCTAAACCATCACCATACAAAGCCCTCAGTGCGCGAATCTGACTCGCGCTTGTCGAGTTGTCACTTCAGTAGGTATACAAGATCATCTCACACCAATTAGCGTATTGACATTAATACCTTTAACTGTTCACTAAAGGTAACCTTCATAAATAACTTTTGAGTACCGACTTGCAAAAAGGCGGAGGTACTCAATTCGACTGTATTTTTTTATGTTTGTCACCTCATAACTTTCGATAGGGTAAACCGATTCTCAAAATTCTTTTTTTGTTTGAAAGCTGGTGCTTCTCGTGTGGTCCTATTTAATTAATTCGGTCTAGTAGTTTTTGAGTTACTGTCCAATAACTGAATAGAATGGAAGTCAGTATAAAATTTTTCAAATTGTACTTGTTAATTCGACCGATCTTGAAATAAAAACTGAGCCAACGATATATTTCTTGGTTGAACATTGTTTCTTATATTTATGTGATTTTAAAACGAGACAGGGTGCGTTATTCGTCTAATGGTGAATGTCACATCTGCTGGTAACAGTTGCAGTGCCGACCAAAGCTTTGCTTCACAGTTCAGCACTGCACTGCATTGAGTCGATCACCCGAGACGAGTTCATACCGGGGACGCAATATGAATCACTACAGGGACGTTCAAATCTAAACATCATTTATTATACACCGCGGTCGCCAGTACTCGCGCGAACGCAGCCGAGTGCGCAAGTTCTCTATTTAGAAGTGGCCCGGACGGTCACGAAACCCGTCGAGATACTCGACTATACCTACCGCGTAAGTTAAACCGTCAAAATAACATGTAAAACAACTGTATGTATTATGTTCAGTGTTTAAGCTGAGACACTCCGCCTACCAAGTTTCTGGATAAAGACCAGCTATTATTGAAAGACAATTATTTGGCTACTGCTATGGTTACTCACGATGTGGGTAAAAACTATATTGTTACACCATCATTCCCTTATAATATTTCATTCGTAACGTGTAAAATGAATCTCGTGTCCCTTTGAATTGGAACACAATGGCGCGGCCCCAGTTGGCCTGTTGCCAAATTATACTGCGACCTCCAGAAGGCAGTATTGCGAAACCTACGCGAGACGTAATCCGGCACGTTTATGTATGTTTCATGTGAAACTTACATAAACCTAGACTACGATTGATCTCCTATATCAAAACAAATGTTTTACTTTAAGTATTCTTACGGCTTTTGAATACAAACTCGGACGTTTCTAAAATAAAAGGAGACATATAATTTTGTTATAAAAACTAACGTGGTTTTCATCCATTTTTAATTAGAAATACAGGATTACTCACGTAATATTTATCGGATAGGTCCGACTATACTTTCGACCACATTCGGTGGTTTTTTTCAACGAGTGAACCACCGAATGAGGTCGAAACTATAGTCGGACCTATCCGATAAATATTACTTGAGTAATCCCGTATTTCTAATTAAAAAAGAAACATATAATGTAAATGTACGTAAGAGACGCCTCCTATGATACTAGGACAAATCGGTTCGTATGTTTGTATGTATGAGTGTTTGTTTGATGATAAGGGTTGATTGGATTGTCACGAAATTTGTAGATGGCAGAAGGTAATTTAGTATCTTTTTAAAGTAGTTGAATCAGGTTGTTATTGATTTCCGTGTTATAAAATGGGTTAGAAATTAGTAACTTTTAATATTTTTGGGATATTTCTAGTTTCAAAATAGATTTTTAATATTATATTTTGAATCCAAATGTTTATTTTCGTTAGAAACTAGAAATAACATATAAATGCTTATAAAGTATATATAGACATATAAAAGTAAATGGGTTAAGTTAAGTAAGAGCAACGCTCCCAGAAATAAGTCATAATAACGAAAATTTGTAAATTGCATGATCTTAGTTCGGGGCGGACCACTCGTATGCTTTTTTTTTTTGAGCTTTTTATACAGACTTCAGAACACAGACAAAAATAATATAAACTATGTGTATGTCCCATGAGAGAAATCGTAAAAAAAAATCTTAGGTAGGTATCCTAATTTTAAGGTCCATCATTATTACTTAGCTACTAATGTTGTCTACACCTTACTCTAGGACTAGGATTGCTTGGTATATTGGAAGTGGTAGCTTTTAAAAACCTGAATATATGTAAACTGGTATTTTTTTCTCACCACTCTTTAGTCGTTCTTATTTTTGAAAACAATAGTTCAATGTACTACTCTTTTTAGTTTAAACAATAAATATAACTGCGTAAACTGTGACACAGATAGCTCATAGTTTGTACGCCGAAGCGTGACGCGTTGACGCTTACAATACGAATACTTTCTCGCAAATTGTTTGTGCTACGGCCTCTGTATGACACTCTATATTATTATTATTATTATTGCTGACTAAGTTATGGGTGTGTACACCCATAACTTAGTCAGCAATAATAATAATAATAATATTTTTTTCTGTTTTTTATACTCCATTGTATTTGCTATACCAAACAGGCCTCTAAGTGTTGGCTACAGCCCCACTTATGCCTTTGTAAAGGACCGGATGAAATCCGAGATTTTTTTTTGAATAAAAGAAATAATAATAATATGGGACAACATCCACACAAATCTTCTTGTGAAGTGTCAAAAGTCTTGTGTGAAATTAATTAATTAATTCTTAACTTGTGAACTAGTACATCCTAAAAAGATAGAGTATCGTAAAATAAAAAATATTATTTTGGAGAGCTTGTAGACTGAAGCTCGAAAGTATTATATTTTACTTGCTATCGTTTGCTGTCACTTATCATCAATTGCAGTGCACATTCAGTTTATCTCAATTCCTGCCCTCTAAACCTCTGGATCTACTGATCTACTGATGAAAATAACTGAACTGATTCTGAAAATTATTTTATCAATATAAAGCTTTACTATTCCCGAGTAAAGGCTGTGTTTTATTGTAAGAATAGCTTTCGCCCACGGTTATACGCTTGCTACCTACCTCCTGAACGGCTGAGCTAATGTTGATGAAAGTTTCGTATTTACATAGGCTACTTCTACTTGTTTCTTCGTACACGACGCGTGCGATACAATGTCATTACCTCCGGTGGTCCATGGAAAGACAACAAATTGAAATTTTGACGTAATCTGATCTTTACCCACAACCTGAGTGTGTTCCTTAAACAAAAGAAAAGTACCTACACATTTTGCTATTAGTTAGTAGTTAATACTAACTACAAATATTGTATCGTAGTAAGACACGTAGGTAAAGATTTGAAATTTAGACTATTAATTTGGTCTAATTTCGGATATATTTTCATAACCACCTGCGCCCCGCGGTTAAACCTGCGTGGTGATGGATGATGATGATGATGAAGATGATGATGATGAAAAGTATCCTATGTGTTGTTAATCCAGCGCCTCATCTACTTCCCTATCAAATTTCATCAGCCCAATGCCCAGGCATTTGAACGGGAAAGAGTAAAAAAAACCATCCATACCTACAAACTATCGCGTTTATAATAAATATTAGTAGGGTAAGAGACTGGTACTTTACAATTTAAGTAGTATGTTATGTTATAAGTAAGTATTAAGTATCAGAAAGTCATTATAGTCAATATAACTATATTATATACTAACTTATTTATGATTAGGTACCTACAATGTTATCGATTAGAACATAGATAGTCTACTGCATAGTCGGCCTTGATGTTTACGTCACAGTTATTAATTAGTAATGATTCTATTGGAAATAAATTAAACGTCAAAGAACACAGAATTGGACTAGACTCGCAGACTAATTGAATTTAAAAAAATTGAAACTAAAGACATGAAGATGAATGGGAGAAAGAATAACTAGGTATTCTACTCTTTGAAGAAGAATCACTGAAGAAAAGGCAGTAAGGTCGTCAAGACTATAGCCTGGCCAAAAAGGCCGACGGATTTTTTTTTTATTAATTGGTACTCAGTAGTTCAAGGTTCTATTATTTTACCATTTATACTTTTAAGTGACGTAGTGACTAGGGTACTATTATATATACTATTATTTATTCTGTGACGAGTGTAGGTAGGTACGTTAGAAATGAGGAGGCAACAGGTTTTTATTCTGATTACTCACGGAAATATATTATAGTAAATAAATAATTAGGTTATAACTTTTACTGTTCTTTATAAGAAACTCCTAAAGTTTCTAAGTTAAGTTATTGAAATGTGTGCCTTCAAGTAATATATAACTACAATAACTTCGATAAAAACTTGAAATACAACAATACAAATAACTTTATATAAGGCACTGCCCAGCGCAGACAAGAGAGGCATCAAGGAACCTTTTGTCTGCGACCTTTACCTTTTTTTTTGTCTACCTCCATACCAAATTTCATAAAAATTGGTCCAGACGTTTGAGCGTGAAGAAGTAGCAAACATACAAACACTCTCACAAACTATCACCTTTATATTATTAGTAAAAATCTAATATTAATGGTAATAATGTATAATAATAATTTCATATAAACTTAATTCAACAATAGTACCGATCTAAGGATCATATGTCTCTCAGCATTATGCCCGGTTCACATTATTCCAGTCCAGTAATCCAGCGAGTTATCCAATCCAGTGCTGGACTGGATCATATCGTCCACATTACTCCAGTCATTCAAAAGCTGTTAGATCGGTAACACTATAGTGACAATGCTTTCAAGAAAGGAGTTTAGAAACTGTTTAACTGTTTAATTATTACTGTTAAAAGAAGTAACGCATGTAGTGGAAGAAGCATTAAAAATCAAAACGAGAATTTTGGTAAGAAATTGGATGAGCGTATGAAATGAAAAAGGAGGTTTCAAAAATGCTTTTGCAACATCCGACATCAGAAGATGTCATTGAATACAGATTGGCAATGAAAATGACAGCAGAAAGTTTTGAGAAAACTTGTACCGATATACTTTTGAGTAAAGTACCATGACAATGAAAAAACATCTTACAATAATTAAAGAAGTATTTTTCTAATAACAGCCGCATACTATAAATACAAACTATTTTAACAAATTCCACAAAAAACAACAATGCGTGTTCACTTTTCAACGTGTAATCAAGCACTGGATCGGCCGTTCACACTATTCCTATGGCGCTGGAATGGGCGAGCTGGAATGAAAATAAGACCGTCATTCAAGTGGACTGGATTGATCACTGGAATGGGTATATTCCAGTACAGGTTCACATTATTCTAGTGGCATTCCAGCGCTGGACGGAATGCTGGTCTGGAATAATGTGAACCGGGCTTATGCGGACGAGCGCGCGACGAAGCGATGTGCCGTCGTTTTATTGCGGTATCAGTGCAAGTTCAAAGCAGTGTCCCACTGGTTTATTTATTATTCATATATCTCGTTTGCGCTGTGCCGGCAAAACAAAAAATATTATATACTAACTAACAACGCTATTATTAACCACGACCATAATCTGCAGCATTGTTACCTCAACTCTGTATATAGTCATCTCGAGATGACGGGCTTCCCAACCGACACATGCGGAATAATAAATAGATCCACGGACACAGAATAACTAATAGGAGACTACGGAGCCCTTCCGATGAGATAATCAGTCTTGAGGCTCAACTCGCCGCGCTTGAACCCTTTGTTTTGACCCTTGGTCCCTTGCCGTGGATCGATGCGTAGCAATCGCGCCTAAAACATAATCCATGTTCCTGCAACAAAGTGCCAAGACTTTTACATAAATAAAGATGTCCATCAAAATTATATGAGCTTCGTATATTCTTTTAATTAATCAAAATCAAAAAAATCATTTATTCAATTTAGGCATCAAAGACGCACTTATGAACGTCAACTTTTCATTATAATGTACTTTAAAGACTCTACCGCCGCGTTCCAAAATATATAGAGCCCACCGAGAAGAAGCGGCAAGAAACTCGGGACCATTCTTTTTATATAGATGTTTACAATGTTTCTACTTAGGTACTACAAATATTACATTTTATGGGTGGTAGAGTGACAACTTGCCAGAAGTGGAGTATTCCAAGCATCTTTATCTTCTATATAATGTCGAACTTTATAATAAGCTTTTTTTATTAAAACGTTTTTTACAGTCAACTTGCATTTGCCCTCTATGAGCTCAGTTATGTGTTTTGGGATTTTATTGTAAAAACGCACACAATTTCCTAGGAATGACTTATTAGTATTCGCAAGTCTAAAACTAGGTACAGCTATCCTATTTGTATTTCTAGCACTATTTCACTTATATTTATGTAAATTTTTACGTACGAACATATATTTTCAAATACATATAAGGAAGGCAACGTTAATATATTGATTTCTTTAAATAAATCTCTCAAAGATTCACGGGACCCATTTCGTATATAGCTCGATTGTAAATGACGATTCTCAATGCTTTAAGAAGACAGGAATGACAGTTTCAGTGGAATATATCCACTCTTACATTATTTAAAAATATATAAGATCGTACGGACGTCATAATTTTATTTATGTTTTTGGCATGCTTATATTTTTTGTTGTCTTCCTCCAGGTTTGACAAAAAAAGGAGGACTGGTTACTTATATATACGATTTTTGGTATATGTCTATACTAGTTGAGCCCCGACGTTTGTCCACGTGGTGATGGATGATGATGATGATTATGAAAAGTATCTTAAGTGTTAATCCAGCGCTACATCTACCTCCATACCAAACTTCATCAAAATTGGCCCGTGCCCGTGAAAGAGTAACAAACGTCCATATATCCATACGTACAAACTTTCGCGTTTATAATATTATTATATAGTAGGATTTTTGTCAATGAAATCTGATCATGTGAGCTCAAATCAAATTAAGTCATATTTTTATTTGTTCCATTATCATGCTCAATTATATTATGTCAAGTACACTTACTTACTACCGTGTACTTAGTACTGTTAGGTTACGAATTTATTTGGTAAGCAGACGTGCAAATATTGGTAAGTATGTTGGTATGATATCATATCATCATCATCATCAGCCTGTAGCAGTCCACTGCTGGACATAGGCCTCTCCAATTGCACGCCACTTAGGATGATATATATATGGTATGATATATTACACTAAAATTAAATACCTTACAGTCTGAAATCGATTCTATTCTTCTTCTATCTATATTTATTAATCTCATGAATGTATAAATTGAAATTACTATAACCTACTTAAAATTAAAATCTACTTTCATTCATTTACACAGACAAGAAATTTATATAGATTAAAATTCAATTCAACCATTGTAAGGATTAATAAACTCAAGTTTGTAAGCGTGGCCTTCGTATCATTTCAAATCGTCCTCAATAGGAAGGTATGGCTGTTCATTATTGCGAATGTCTACTATATAGGCAATAGGATTATTTGTTAAGCTCGTTTACAGGACAGTACCTACCTACATAAAAATGAGCCGTAGTTGTGAGTCTTCAGTAGCAATTTGCATACGTGGGACAAATTTGATTCTAATGTTTGTTATCGGTTTGGTGGTTGGCTGCCTGTCCATTTGTGGTCGTGGCATAATATGTTTAACTAGCGACCCGCCCCAACTCCGTGCGGGTGCAAATAAGAAAAAATAAAATGTAAAATTAAATAAGAGAAAAAATACCGACTTCGATGAGATTATATCTCTCAAGTCGGTTATATTTACAGGTAAAAATTTTTTTGTAGCTATTTACCTATTTAGCAAATTAACAAATCTACATTAGGTACTAATTACTCTTTAGATTCTTTACATTAGTTTGTCATTTAATGAAGTAGGTCGGCATACGTTACGTTGTCGTTAGTAAAAAAGGGGAGTTAAATACGAGTAGGTACTTAACTCCAAGGAATTTTAGAGGAAGAAGTGGTCCGGACGGTCACGAAACCGGTCGAGATGTTCGACTATACCTACCGCGTAAGTTAAACCGTCAAAATAATATTAAAAGGTGTAATACTTATTTATATATAAGGAGTTATTTATAATTAATTAGGGAGGTTTTTAGAGGAATTTCAAAATATCTTATGAAGTTACAATTTACACGTATATCAAGAAACTCCTATATGGTTTATAAGTTATAGGCAACTAAAGTATTGAGTAGTTAAGTAAGTGATTCCGTGCCAACTTTGGATAAAGTTAATTGTGGAGAAACAACACCAACTGCAAAATATATAGGTGTTTGTGCAACCCGAATCCCAGCAAGCGAAGGGTTATAAATTAAATGTAGGTAAAACTCAAGCGTAGAGAGTGGTACTAAATAGAACGATACATCATCATCATCATCTCAGCCGTAGAACGTCAACTGCTGAACATATACCTCCCCCATAAATTTCCAAAAGGACCGGTTGGAAGCGGGCTGCATCCAACGTCGTACTGCGACCTTTATCAGGTCGTCTGTCCACCGTGTCGGTGGACGACCTACGCTGTGCTTGCCGGTCCGTGGTCTCCACTCCAGAACCTTCCGGCCCCATCGGCCATCTGTTCTGCGTGCTATGTGTCCTGCCCACTGCCACTTTAACTAGCTAATCTTCTGGGTATGTTGGTGACTTTCGTTCTTCTACGGATCTCCTCATTTCTGATTAGATCACGTAGTGAAACAACCCCGAGCATAGCCCTCTCCATAGCTCGTTGTGCGACTTTGAACTTACTTACGAGGCCCATAGTTTACAGATATCTATTAAATATATCATACAAATAATGCCTCAGTGACTCGAGTTAGCAAGATTGGTCTTAGCTTACATAATTTCAATAACCATATAGAAATTTTGTCTTTTGTGAGCGAGAGCTCACAGGTCTTATCAAACAACAAAGGATCGAACCACTTTTTGCTAATCAAGAAAGACACGCTTTACGAATTAGTAAGGGAAAACAAATTTGCTTTCAATACTTAAAATTCTTCTTACATTGAAGAATTGTACCTAATTTTTAAACTTTCGCGATTTGAAAACATATTTATATTATATTAACGGGGCTTAATCGCGTTAGTAATAGTATTTATTTACCTCGACGTTTCGATCAAGTTGCATTGATCGTGGTCACGAGCGGACTGAAGAGGCGGGTGTCATTGTCTTGAAGTATGAAGATACTTTTTAATATACCCCCAACAGTTGTTATAAAAAGTCATTGTCCCGACACACAACACTAACGATATTGACAGATTATTCTGAGGATAAATCGCGACGGGAACACTTTTTAATCACTGGATTCCATGTTGCCGCCAGTTTGAAACCATCCTCCCGGTTGAAGTTACAGTGTTTTTTAATCTCAACCGCTTCACGTACTCGTACCATTCTCGAGTAATAGTGACGCTCCGTTGAGAGAATTTTGGGGTCGTTTTGCCTTTGTTGATGTGTGAACCTTTTATATGACAACATTAATTATAATGCTATTGTTGGTTTGCAGGATGCAGTGTCACTGGGGGGCGGTGTGATCGGCGCAATGCACATTCCGGAAAAGTGGTTCCCGGGAACTGTGGACCGCTGCCTCAACTCACACAACATTATGCATGTTCTAGTCGTACTCGCCGTCTACTCCATGCACCAGGTCAGTACCAATTTCAACTGCTCATACAGTACCATCCTAACTGGAAACAAAATGTTTGGGCTCTCAGATTATAAAACAAAAGGTTGGGCCCAAAACGTTTTTTTGTACCGGTAACTCAAGTGCGGTTAAATTTAGAATCTTGATAGGGCAACACTTGCTACTGGGTCTTTGGATCGCAAAGTGACGTAATTTGCCTGTAAAAATGTAATTTGGCTATTGAATTTGTCTTGGATACTTGGATTTGATAACTAAAACCCTATTGGTAAAACGTGAATTATTAACTATATTTGTTATCGTCTCGAACAAAAATACTTTAAGTGTGATATACTGGCTGAAAATCGACTTGGATCTCGTGATAGTGATGGCTTTGTTGGTATTCCTTCTCCCGGACTCTCCTCCTTGTCTCCCTTCACAGCACCAACCAACAGAGACTGAGGTTACTACGTGTATCGCTTCATGAACTACTATAAGTCATATTTGCTAAGTACCATTTGATTCAGAGTTCTGTGTATTTCTGTGAGCTATTGCAGGAGAAGAGATATGAGATGCAAGAACTATCTTAGTTGGTAAAGCTCTCTGTAAATCGAGGACAGAAATGTTGTACAAGTTTGCCCAGTTACACAGACCACCACAAAACTAACTTTCTACTGCTATTAGTGGTCTGCTGGCATTTGAGCTGGTCTGCTACACAAAACTTTACTTCGAAATTACGCAAATAGGTACATAAATAGCCATATATGTATTTAGACTAGTAGTCTGCGTCTTATGTAGTGGTTATAATCTGTTCGACGGTTTTAACCGAGTTCACATTTTCTTTCATCTGTTGAAACATAGTTGGTCCTACTGAGCACGCCACTTGTAACTTGTACAAACTAATGACAGAGACGTCTATCTCAACATTTTAAGTGTTCAGTTTTATCATTAACTTTACATTTTAATATTATTACAAAATAAAACTGGCTGTATTCCAATTACGTATATTAGTTACTTTTCAACATTTTTAAACGTTGAACACGCAAACTAGCATGTGGTGTGGTGCTAACCACCAAAGCTTAGTGAAAGACAAAAGACAATTTAAAAAACATTTTTTTTCTTCGCTATAAACCACTATTTATGACAATGTCGGCATACCGAAGGAAGTTTTACCTGATATGATATATACGCGTAACTGTTGATTTGAATTAAAATTGGATTATTTGCCTTTTACAGGTGACGACACGTGACCTGGAATGGATGTCGCGTGTAGACTGCCACGCTCCGCTGCGCCACCTATGACGTCATCCGGGATGATACATTCCACTCCACGCTTTCTAATTCTAACTTCTATAAACTTTATGTGTACACCCATGTCTGACTAGGACCCGTATACCAAATTGACACTTAGAAGTGCTTCTCGACTTGACTGGAGATTTGCTAGATATATTCTGTCGCACTGCAATAGACTGCAACTGAGTAAGGGTGTGTAGGGCACTTTAGCGAATGAAATTACTGGCTTGATGGCACTAATTATTTAAAATTCACTAATCTCGGAATGACGATTGCATTACAGTACGCAAAAAATAACTAGCTCTGGATGGTACTTCAACTGTCATGGGCAGGCGTAATGCTTTCTATCAGGCGCACGACTTGCCTGACTCGACACTTGATAGTATAAGTAACTAATTAGTAAACAAGGATTATCCAATCAAGTCGCCATTCACAAGTGAGCGTCCATATGGAGTGCCACGGACCTAGATACAGAATAGAAAGGGTGTAAAGCCAGGATCAATTAATATACTGACTAAGGCTACGTTGGCATTCGCGTCTTTCACAATTAACCGTGGGTGTATAACATCGGGGTTGAATAGGCTATACTACAAACTGTTTCGTCCGCACGATATTTCTAAGGTTTCCGTCTAATGGTTCACAGTCGATATACTAAACAATACTTGGAACACGCTAGTAGGTTAGTTTTGTCAACATCCATACTTAAATTGGAATTCTGTTACAATGACGAATAGAATAAGGAAATTTTCGTGACCTGGTTCGGCCACTTCAAATGCAAGTGTTCAACAACTAAATAGCACGGTTAAGTGTCTTGATTGTAACTAAATCATCCAAACACTACATGAGAGGGTTTACAAACAATGCGATAAGGGTCAAATAGATATAAATCTGATGTCATATTAGAATTCCAGGTCATTGTTTAGTAGCGACAATGCAAACAGCGGCCCCTGCCGCCGCTTCGATGATTAATGATAGATAGGCGATTTAGCGAAATTTTCAATATTCACATACAATTTTGCACTCTCATGCGTTTGAAATACGTATGATAAACATATCTGCTAGTTTGCCGTTCTCAAGCACGGATACGCGTAAGGTTCAAATATATTAACTAGGCAGAATTATAGGAATAGTGATAGTAAGCTATAAGCACGACGTCTTCATATTTTTGCCGATAGCCAGGAAATGAGTACCTAGTTCAAGGTGGTGATTTGGTTTTATCTCCTCAGATAGGTATACTAAACAATAAAATGCTGCGGGGTGACCAGTGCTATGCAGTTAACCGCAGAAACTTTTAAAGACACTATAATATAACAAAATATGTGATGACATGGAAACTATCATAGAAGGGCCTGGCGCCTATCAGCAGCCTCAAGCCTCAAGTCTGCCCGTTTCGTCACACGATAACTAAACATTATTAAGACACTGAGAGCAGCTAAACTAGAGAAAGGGATAGCAGTATTAGCAGTATTTTTTATCTAATAGGAGCAAAAGGAATAAAACACAAAGACTATATAAAATGATATAGCAGACTTTGAGAAAAAGTACGAGCGATTGAAAATTTCGGGGAATCAGTATTTTTTCTAATATCGTGCGTCAGTCAAAGTATTGAATTTGATAATAACCAAGCTATCTCAATTATCTCGCATAATTAAATTACCAATTTTATGTCGATTTATATACGTGCAAGAGACATTTTGTCTTTCGAAGACGAGTTTAGGTACATCTTTGCTATTGTTTTCTTTAGTTATAAATGTTCGATACAACTAAGTTATGAACAAGTATAATGAATAATATAACACGTAGTACCAATATAATACTAATAAAGTACCAATACAATAATAAATAATTTGAGTACGTTACGCTAACGTAAACAACCCAACAAACGAGGTTGACTAGGTGATGTCAGCGTCTTAAAGAAGATAAATACTGGGTGTGATACACTGAGGAGACTTTTGATGCGTTTAGAATTATTACACCAAAACCAAATTACATTTAGACTATTAGTCCAGCGCTTTGTGATCTTTGGATGCATTATGCAAATAAATTAATTAAAGTGCAAGTGATACTTATGCATAGATAATTAAATCCTATAAATATAAGCATTATATTGTAAGGCGAGGCATTCAACTGAATTGTGACGAGTCAAAATAAATAAGGTGTTGCATAGTTGACAATATCACGGCCTACGTATAAGAGATGATATACCTAGTAGTGATTCGTCGCCACAACAGCGATGTAAAAGTACATTCGTGTACAATTTAGTTGTATCCTATTTTAGAGCCACTTACAATAACTAGATCGTTAAAACTATAGATAGAACTCCGTTAATTAATAGTTAAAGTGATTAGTGAGATAAGTTATCGAATTAGAAAAGTTATTAACGCAAACGAATCTTTTTAAATCTCATTAGGCTTGTAAGGTTAAAAATATATCTATGTAAAAATTAATACTAATATTACTTAGTTTCGAAGGTACCTATTTACAACAGATACCTAAATAATTTCCTCCAATACATTGTGTCCAATGCAGATAAATTAATAATTTATGCACTTATTTTAATAATTATTTTACTTATATTTTCATCTTTAAGGTGTAACCTCTTAAAAAGAAAGAGAAATACTTTATCTAATTCTAGCGCAAGGTTAGGTTGTTCGACATAAGAGACCTTTTAATATAGATTTTCCTTAAAGGCTACGTGAAACGGATTTTTGAGAGTCTAATTCTAATTCCAAGAAATAGACAAACATAACTTCATGGTAAATGCGAGAGCTTACACCTTAAATTGATCCGTTATATTTTAAACAAATGACTAAAAGACGTACTTAGTTGTTGTCCTAGCAAGTTTTGAGTATTATACCGCCTTTCAAAATATTGTGCTCGATATAATTGAATTTCTAGAATGAACCTCCAGCACTTGGAATGTCTATTATTTGGTAGTTGATAGCTATTTTCACAGTTTATAACTCCGCTTTCTCATTCTATCCTGGTTTCTAAAGTTTCAAGGAGAAGAAAAGTATTAATTTATGCTTTAGTTTCTATAAACTTGTACTTATTACTTATTTCTGAAAGGACATTCTTCCGGTTTTGTATCAAGCCTTCAATTCTATTATACGACAAACTCGTATAATAGAAGTACCAAGTGTACTTCTAGTACCAAGCTAATCAAAATAATGGTACGTAACGTATTCAGTTAATTTTCTAAGAAAAGAAATATAAAGAAAGCATTCAGTACACTGACGCTTTAGCTAAAATTATGTTTTTGTGTTTTTATATACTTAAGGAGCTATGATGTAGCTAGGCATAATTATACTGTATATATATATACCTTAATAGATACATCTCTATCTATAATTATAGGATGAAATGGTTTAGGTTGAATATTATTTGTTAGATAGATAAATCAAATGATATTTAGCTTTCAAATATATTTCATTATTCTGCGTAAATTCTCTTTGAGATTATTTTTATATAAATTGCATTTCGAACTACTATGTACCTGCTTGCTGTGACCAAACGACGGCACTTATATTTTTATATTATTGATGTCGTGTGCTTTCCCGCCCTGGTGAGACATCATCTTTGAAACTAAGCATTTTGAACACAGCAAAAGTGTTAAGTATTAGATAAGGAAATTCACTAATCCTGTGAATACAATCTTTACTAGTTAGTCGTATAGCACTATACATAAGCTAGTATTATCGTAGATTGTGTAGTAAAATCGTTTTGAGCAATAATTAGAAGACAATTTGTTAAGGCGTTTGACAAAATTAGTCAAATAAACAGTAGAATGTTATTTTACACGAAATAATCCTTTTTAGCTTTTTGCGTGCTTTTAATGGCTTTAGGCCTTCTGGCACGACATTTGATACCTACAATTGCCGTTATTAAAAAGTCGTTCTGTCTCTCATCTTCCATGCCAAAGACGGAAATAGAAAACCGTGTTAATTTTGTTTAGTGTAAATTTATTTAGTTGTGCCAGTGGAAAAAAATTACGTATGTCAAAGTTCGGATGAGCGAAGACATAGTATTTAGATGGAACCAAGTCTAGATGAGGTTTTTGCAATTCGTTGTCACTTCTGTGCAAGGAACTCGGTACATGATCATCAAATGTAATGCAAACAGCAAATAATGTGTTGCATCCAAGATTTAGATTATTTTAATCAATGTAGGTAATAGAACGAATATGTTGAGTTTACCAATTTGTTATATAATACACTGACGTCAAAAGAACAAATAACAATTGTCCAAATATCCATTTTACTCAGCATTCTATAGGCACATACCAGAAAATATGCATAGGCAAAAGACATTAGAATCTGCTTCTAGTTAAAGAATTGGTTAAAATACATATAAAAATAGATCTTTTGAAATATTAAAACGTGTATAAATCAATATTTTATTTATAGATCCATAAAGCGCTAGGCAGATGACGGGGCGGGGCGGTCTTTTTGACCGCGAAGCAATAAAGACCGCGTCTGCCCGTCGATGCTCGCGGCTGCCCTCGCCAGACGCGACGGGGCGAGCCGGGGCGGTCAATTTCGCCGCGAACGATAGCGCAAAGGGAATCCTATACACCAACGCACACGGAGGGCAAAAAGACCGCGCATATCCGTAGCTATGTAGCGGCGAGGGCAACCGTGGGCAGACGCGATCTTAATTGCTTCGCGGTCAAAAAGGCCGCCCCACCTCGTCGTCTGCGTAGCGCCAAGTGTACACCAAATTCAAATAAAGATTGGAAGATGCAAATAATCAGTGTTATTTCCCAATTACAGTCATTTTTTAGAAACTGATTTCTTAGCACATTATTTATTTCTTAACCTACTATAAATAATATTTTAAACGTGTAATATATGTATACATAAAATGTTGGAGATTGTCATGATACTTTTATTTTGTTTACACAACGTTTAGGCCTTGTAATCAATTCTTTCGTTATCTAAAAATATAAATTCTAAGCAACATTTAAAAAATGACTACTAGTGATACGTGTTTTTTTTTCTTACCTTTGTATTACATCAAAACATTGATTGTTTAATATTATAAAAACCACCACCAAATTCGTTTGTCTATATTTGAGCTATTTGAAGATATTATGTACTTATGTAAAAAATAACTGTTTTTAAATTTCTAAGTTCTTTTTTCGACTTTTAAAAAGAAATTGTTAAACTATATACTTTCTCACCTCACTAGCTCAAAAATGTGTCTTTGTTAATCTCACTATAACATAGTGTATCATCCTTGCTATAACTCACTCAGCAAAGCGATATATTTAAACGCCGTAATATAAAAAATTTATCAAATATAATTCAATTTAGTTACAACTGCTTTTCTTACATTTTGTATTGTGCAATGAAAAGTATGTGTCACACGAGATTAAAGTGATTTGTTTCGTGTGCCTTTGAATCTATCACTACGCTTGAGATCTAACGGCCGGCATACACCATAATTCCTATCGTCAAATCGGCATGACGCTGCTGTTATAACTGTCATGCCGATCCTGTCGCACACACACGGTCAATTCTAACTGATCCAATCGGCAGGGTCATGTCTATTTGACAATAAGAAGGATGGTGTAGGGCGGCCATAACTGCAAATCATATGCTTGTGATTAAACAATAGGATCCTCGGGATCAAAATAAGCGATCACAACAAAAACTAACTTTGCTCTCTTGTTGCACCGAAACAAGTCCATGTTTAATAATATAAGTACAGATGTGTTTGTTTCCTATGTACTCGGAGACAATAAACTTTTGGATTAGTGATAATACGAGTAAATTTTGAGCAATACGAAAACCAGTATTGAATTACCAAATTCTGTATCATAGTTATTCAGGTCTGCTGCATGCGAGCTGCATGTTATCATCGACAATTTATTAATCAAACTTTTCAAAGTGTAGAAGTTGAAGTGGTTATTAAAGATTATTTGAATTCAATTTCTTATTCGTTTTATTTCTCCTGACCCGGCAGCTAGCTTTTCTCGGGTGATGAACAGTGATGGCAATAGCGCGTCGCGCGTTTAAAAAAGTGCTATGCCATGTTGCGCGTACATCTATACACATTTTTAGATCTCGAGTTTTTAACTAATTTTATCAGATCCAATACACTCCACCGGTATAAATTTGCTTTTTGTTGGTCAAACTATTCAAGGGTAGTATTTTTTTTTTGAACTTTTATGCGTAGTTCGGAAATAAACGGAAAAACACGGGACTGGTTAAATAACTGTGATCTCAATAGAAATAAGTGCCAGAATGTAAACTACCAAGATGTAAATATGTACCGGGAATTATAAAACATAATATACTAAGTACAGGAATTACAAATCTTATATTTTGTTTTGCTGCCTTTAACCAATTTTTCCTGTTTTACCTAATCTAGGAAGTCTGAGATGCGTGTGTGCCATTGCCATGACGTCACTGAGACAAATACACGTACCTAACATAGGGTTGCCAACCGTCAGGACTTCCCCGGATTTGTCCTAGTTTAGAGGGCGTCCGGGGCGCGTCCGGGCAGCGTTTCATTAGTAGTCCGGGTTTAAAAATTTAAAGTTAAGACTTTACATTTTTAAACCCGGACCTAACCGGAATAAAAAAAATCTAACTCATTAACACATTTTGTAACAAACTGTAATAAGATTCTGTTTTGTTAGGTACATTTAAATGATGATAACGGATGACTAAATTTAACTTACAAGGTCTGAAAATAAATAAATAAGTGATTTATGACATTTTTTATTACACAGACTGAGTTTAAAAAAATCTGTTGACATGTCCGTTCAGGGCTCTAAAATCCGGGATTTTTACGCGTCTTGTCCGGGTTGTCAAATTTTAGAGATGGCAACCCTAACCTAACTATATAAAAATATGTAACCAACTTCCAATGCGTGAATTACACGCCTCATCTATGCTCAAACAATAATATCGTATAAATAAATACGTGAATACGTACAAAATCAACTCATTATGTTCATACTGCTGGGACTTGAGCGTTCCTCTCAGTTGCTGTTCTAAGACAAACAACCAGGACCAACTGCTTCATGTGCCCTCCGAAGCACGGGAGCGCTCAGTTAAATAATGCCACTAGCGGTCTCCCATCCAACTCCTGACCGCAGCAAGCACAGTGCGTAATATCCCCAAGTCGCTTCGCGCTTAATTTGCGAGCCTACATACGTGAATACTTTTATCATATTATTGAGCATAACTTTAAACGTTTTGAAAGAAAGTCGTCTAAAGTCCTCATCATCAAAACTTTTGCTGAAGGGCACCATAAACCTAAACATCATATCAGACAAATCATGAAGCGTGCAAGAATCGATAAGTGTAGCAGATTAAGTATTGCTATATAGCAGGGCGTAGGAGTAAATAATAGTACCTATGGTGTAAAATATGGCAGATAAGTAACCACTTTAGCTTATGGGGATATTCCGAGACGTGGTTATATTTCCAAACCGAACTAAAACGAAACTAATACAGATTCCTTTAAACTTATTATAAGCTGTAGTTCGGTAAGATCCAGATATTAGACATGAGCATAATCAGTATCGGGAGTAAAAGAGATTGTACTTGCGCCATTTCAGCGGTAATTTAGATTTGTGTTTCGTCTTGTTTAACGTATAATAATGATGGATTATTAAGTGTTCGTGGCGGTGCGCGACTGTAGACAAAGTGTAGAAATTAATAAAATTATTTTTATGTTCCCGTCAATCCACTTGAAAGTTTTAGTATTTGCATCTACCGTTATACTAGTACGTGACTTAGACAGATTAGAGACAGACTTTAATGTGACTGTTTTTTATATCATTAGGGTACAGAACACGCACGAGGGCCACCTGGTGTTAAGCGGTAACCTCCGCCGATATAAAAATATATAATTTGTGTGAAAGTCAGATCATCGATTTCGTTTGTGCAAAATCTGTAGTAAACCAAAAACAGTTTTTTTGTACGTTGTTAGAAAACTGTACAAGCACAAGGCCTAATTGATGTTAAGTGGTAGCCTCTGTCTACAACAGATACTTTTCGTCACAAGTGACGAACTGCAATGCGCCCGTAACCCTGAGACATTAAGTCTCATGTTCTTGTAATTTAAATTTATGTTTTGTATGAGAATTATAAAAGCAAATAACTAATAGTTAGCGTGAAATTCAAATCAACAATTTTGTCTGTGGTAAACACTACCGAAAGCAATTAAATTGTTGTTCACTTATAAAAAAATCAATTATTAGCTTAAATTTACAGATGGAGAACCGACCGTGACATATATATATAGTTTCATCGAATAACATTTACCAACTAAAAAAAATACTACAATGTAAGTTGCCCCTTCCAATCTAGTCCAATTTATCTATTCGCTATTTAAACGGAACCTTCGATGCGCGAAACAGACTCGCGCTAGTTCAGTTTTTTTAATATAACTACTTGGGTACAGTACAGGCTTAGCAGTTGGGTAGTAGTGTAAGAAGTGCAATTACTAAACGAAGGGGACTTAATACCTACATATTAGGTGACGAGCACAGTGAAATGCTGCGCAAAAACTTGAAAACATAGAGCTCTGGGTGACATTGCTACTGGCATAAGCAAGCTTAATGCTTATAATCAGGCTAACTAGTATTTTGTTTTGTTACTTGATAACCTAAAAAAGATCGATCATTACATAATTAATAAATTCTAGTGACCTTTGATTTCGCCACTTCAGTGGCTGCTTTGTTATTTTTATCATCTTGAGTTTACGTAAATATAAAGTTTTCCTCATATATATATACATACATATATATTTTAATACAGTATAATTATTATGATGCAGATATTTTTTTAGTTCTGTTGTTTACCTATGTCAGTATTTTCTGGATGTAGTATATAGTGGTGGCAGGTCGTTCTTTTGCTCAGAGGTTTATTTCAAGAACCTGTACATTTCGAGAGATATGTAAACATACATATGTATGTTTGTATCGTTAATTAATAATATAGCGCCTTTTACGTTGCGTCAAAAATAGCATTCAGTTACACATTCATCATCATCATCTCAGCCGTAGGACGCCCACTGCTGAACATACGCCTCCCCCATATTTTTCCAAAAGGACCGGTTGTAAGCGGCCTGCATCCAACGTCGTCCTGCGACCTTTATCAGGTCGTCTGTCCACCGTGTCGGTGGACGACCTACGCTGCGCTTGCCGGTCCGTGGTCTCCATTCCAGACCTTCCGGCCCCATCGGCCATCTGTTCTGCGTGCTATATGCCCTGCCCACTGCCACTTTAACTGGCTAATCTTCTTGGCTATGTCGGTGACTTTCGTTCTTCTACGGATCTCCTCATTTCTGATTAGATCACGTAGAGAAACCCCGAGCACAGCCCTCTCCATAGCTCGTTGTGCGACTTTGTGCTTACATAAGTAAGCACAAAGTCGCACAACGAGGCCCATAGTAAGAGACCACGTTTCAGTGCCATAAGTCATCACTGGTAACACACATTATATCTCATTAGTTACACATTATATCTCATCAATACGTTCCTGTCCATCACAAAATTATTCCTTCCCTTTGTCATGGCTGTTTACACTTTGTTCTCTATCGAACACCAAACATTAAGCAAAAATTCTTTGTTGTGCTGCCAATTATACTTCCAATAGCTTTTATCGTAATCTTATGGTATATTTTATTCCTGGCAGCAGCGGACTTTTCCCTCAACAACTCTCAAGTTGCTAGTAGCATAGATTGAGGTTGCTAGGTACCTATATAATTTATCAAGATAACTTGGATAATAAAACTATCAACGTCTAATCAATTTAATTGAGTCCTAACTCAATTGTTTTACTTCACTTTTTACATTTTTCGTGTCAATTTTCTATTTCGACTTTAATGTTGCAGATGATAAGAAACAATCCATAATTATTTTTTCTATAAAATGTAGGTCAAAGTTTTTAGGTCAAAGCTATTTTTCTATTAAATTTTTTTTAGCTAAATGTTTTAATTATTTAGGCACCAATTTCTAAAAATCCACACACGACAAACAATGACAATGTAAAGTATGAAAAGCCTATAGGTACACAGGGTTAACACATAGACTACTTTTAACCCGATTTAACAGGTAGTTTTCAGAGGAAACGTGAATCCTTATTATTCGTAGACGAAGTGCTGGGCAGAAACTAGTACTGATACAAAGATTTATTTTTTTATTTTACATAATTTGGAAAGGCTTTGCCGTAACTTTTAATATGTTGTTGTATTTACTACCAACCAGAATTATCAAAATCATATAGGATGATATACGGGTTTTGCAGTTTGCTATGATATGAATCCCTAAGCAAATAAGAAAAACGTAACAATAACACATTCAATTAAATTTACTAATAGGGATGCGGCCTCTTCATCTATTATATCACGTAAACTACTTACCCGAATTCATAATGAAGCTGAAATTGCTATTTTTGTGACCGGTTCAAAAATTACCAATCAGCGACAAGGGTCCAATTGGGGTTAAAGCTTGCTTGTTGAATCTAAAACATTTGGGGTTGAATAAAATTTAATAATTAATAAACGATTTAACATAAGAGGGAAATCATTTAGATGACTTTCATTGTTTTGAATTAAACTATTTAAAGACTACAAAATTGGGGGTAAATTTTGTATAAAAGTCATGCGTTGAATCTAAAACAGTCGGGGTTGAATAAAATTTAATAATTCAAAATTCAAAGTTCAAAATTCAAAAATTATTTATTCAGTTTAGGCATTATAGACACTCTTATGAACGTCAAAATTTTTAAATGATTCTACCGCTGTCTTCGGAAAAGAACCACCGCCGAGAAGAAGCAGCAAGAAACTCGTGGGCCATTATTTTTTCAAGTCTTTGTACATTGAGGTTACATATGAGTAGTATTAAAATAACAAATTTATTCAATAGTTGGCTACTAGGCAGAAGTGGAAAGCTTCCAGGCATCTTTGTCTTCTAAGTAGTGACTCAATTTATAATAGTCTTTTTTCATTAGTATATTTTTGACACGTAACTTGAATTTCCCTTCAGTGAGCTCAGTAATGTCTTTCGGGATTTTATTATAGAAACGTACACAATTGCCTAAGAAGGACTTATTTTTAGTTTTCGTGAGTCTAAATTTAGATACAGCTATCCTATCCTTATTTCTAGTATTAATATTATGCATATCACTATTTATTCTAAACTTCTTTATATTTTTACGAACGTACATTATATTTTCTAGGATATACAAAGATGGAAGAGTTAATATGTTAATTTCTTTGAACATTTGTCTTAAGGATTCGCGGGGACCCATTTCGAAGATGGCTCGAACTGCCCGCTTTTGCAATATAAAAACTGTCTATATGTCCGCCGCTGACCCCCACAGCAGGATACCATATGACATTATGCTGTGGAAGTAAGCAAAGTAGACCAGTCGAGCAGTAGCTATATCTGTCAATTGCCTAATTTTATGAACCGCATATGCAGCTGAGCTCAGTCTTCCAGATAGTGCATCAATATGAGGACCCCATTGTAATTTAGAGTCTATGCTAATACCTAGAAAGACTATTGCCTTGTCAATTTTCAATTTATTTCCGTCGAGTAATACGTTTGGCTCTATATGTCTTACATTAGGCATGGAAAATTTTAAACATTTCGTTTTCTTTGCGTTGAGAAGCAGGTTGTTTGCGGCGAACCAATTAAACAATAGTTAACGCGTTGTTGACTTGAACTAGTTCTCTATCTTTCCTATCTACTTTAAACATCAGAGAAGTATCATCCGCAAAAAGAACTATGTTAGCAAGGCCCTCAACCATATGTGGTAAGTCATTGATATATGCTAAGAATAAGAACGGACCCAAGATCGACCCCTGTGGAACCCCCATTCCGACCAAAGATCCAGAAGATGTCACGCCATTAATGCCAACTTTTTGCTGCCTATCAGATAAGTATGATTCTACAAGATTCAGAGCAGCTCCACGAATTCCATAGTGGTGTAGCTTATAAATTAGAGTGCGGTGCTCTACACAGTCGAAAGCTTTGGAGAGATCACAAAATACGCCAATGGCATCCTGTGAGCTCTCCCAAGCCTCCAGCACATGCTTGACTAACTGGACTCCTGCATCTGTTGTTGATCTGCTTTTCGTGAAACCGAACTGATTTTCGTGTAAAATCCTATGTTCATTAAAATGAGACAAGAGTTGTTGAAGCATTATCTTTTCGAATATTTTGCTCAAAGCCGGAAGCACAGAGACCGGTCTATAATTTGAGGGGTCGGCCTTACTACCTGATTTAAAAATAGGGGTGATTTTACTCATTTTCATTAGGTCAGGAAATGTACCTCTATCAATACATAAATTAAATATGATCATCAAATGTGGCGCTATAACTTCTATTATTGACTCTAGCATTTTTACGGATAATCCCCATAAATCCTTTGTTGCTTTAACGTTTAAACTTTTAAATGTTTTTTTAATTACTAAACGGTTTAACATAAGAAGGAAATCTTTTTGATGACTTTCATAGTTTTGAATTAAATTAATTAAAGGCTACAAAATGTGAAATTGTTCATCTATAGCGAGATAGCACAACCCTTTGTTAACGAGATCACCCGAGGTAATACTGCCACCATACCTACCTTTTTCTACCATGAAGCAGTTACCTATATTTGCATAACTGTGTTCCGGTGTGATGGATATGGTTGCCGGTGAAATCACAGGCATATGGTATAACTTAATGGCTCAGGATTACGGGCGCAGTGCAGTTCGTCGCTTCACTGTCGCTTGTGACGAAATGCGTTAATTATAGGCAGAGGCTACCGCTTGACACCAGGTGGGCCTCGTGCTTGTGCGCTCCTAACCAAATGACATTTAAAAAAATGGTGGTAAAATATATTTAGTAAACAAGCGCCAATGGTGTTGAATAGAGGATGAAGGTAAATACGGGAAAATACTTAAACTTAATATCTAAAATAAATGTAGCTCAACTTCAAGTTTTTTTGATGTCTTTGCTTTATGCCACGGGGTTGTAATTGGAGATGTAAATCTCCAATAACTTCCCATATGCCACAACCATGTGCTTGCTTGAAAAACCAAGCACATGAGGCTCATTAGCGTTATTTGTCATGTGAATACCAAGCGGGTGTACTAGCGCATGGGACAGCTAAAGATCTTGTTATCCGAACCTTGTACATATTACATTATTACCCGACTATTTATCCTTTACATTTTGAGTGAGCTTGGTGAGGAGACAATTGACGTAAGACACAGCCCGCATACAATGTTTATTGCACTCTTGTTATCGCTGTACCTGCACCTATATTTATAACAAGACAAAGCTACGTACATTGAAATTACAATTTATCACGATGACTCACCTAATGCGTATTTTCAAATTCACGTGAAATACGTTTCCGTTTTCAGGAATTCCTTTGTGATGTGGCCCGCTTATGTCGCTGTATAGTAGCATTCTTATATTACTATAGATACTTATACTCGTATGGATCATAGTAGGTATTACAGTAGTCAACAACATACTGAATCTCAATATTGGCTTTTTATAACTCTGACTCTGATCTCTTCTTATATATATAATATATACTATGGTATATAAAACAAAGGCGGGTTTGTTCGAACACTTATAAGTCGAGAACGTGTTGACGGATTTTCATGGTTTTGGTGTCTTGTTTTTGTTCCCGAATGTAGAATAACTATAAAAAACATTGGAAACATGTAGAAAAAATTAAATTAAAGAAAACATATTTTCCAATACAAAATGTTCAACTGTCAAACATTAAATGTTCATTCCATCCGATACGGTACCCTCTTCCCTCAAATCAAAGAATGTAACGTGTAGAAGAGTGAGAACTTAATTAATGTGTAAGAGTGTGTAGAAGAGAAGAGTGAATAAAGGTCTCGAATCGACAAGATATGTCCACATATTCACCACAATGGCATTAAATTTCAAATTTTAAAAATGTAGAATAATGTCAATAAATAAAAGTGATAAAGAATTGACGATTGATTGATTCAATCACGTTTTGCTGAAACGCGATTGATAGAAGTACTGAATGTATGTACTTTTTTAGTTGTTTTTGTATTATTATCTTAATAATGTAGTGAACTTAATATTAATTTTGTATTCATTGTATAACTATAATAAAATCATAAATTAAGTTCGGCTAATCTGTAAAACGACATCCATTGACTGTTCAGGTGGTACGAAGTTCACCGAGTCAGCTAATAATAATTATATATACCTAACTGGTATTAACGTAAAAAAGAGGTTGTCTGACTGCTTTATCGATGTGCGCTGTTTAAACGGATTTAAAGTAAATGAATTTGGTAAAAATCTTGACCTTTAAAATTCTTACGATAAAGTTCACGACAACGTAATACGTACGTAGTAGGTACCTACTTAAGCCATAAAACGGGATTGAATTATTTCTATACCAATGTAGGTTAATATAGTTAGGGACAATTTATTGATCCTTATAATATAATATTTATGACTTTATCACCAAGGAAATTCTATGTTGATAAAGTTCGCTCTTTTAGGGTGTGATTTCGTTTTATACTTTAGGAGATAATGTGAAATAAAGTAAATACCAAAAATAGAATAGAAATAAATAAACCCACGGCAAGCGGCGCCGCCATTTACCTACCGCTTGCACAGAGCTGTAGATTCATAAAATTATTGCGAAATATAATGGCATATGAAATTGTCGATTGACCGCACTAGTCACTTATAGAATTAAAATTAAACGTACATAGTGTCAGATTTCAGAATGAAACTTATTTCACATGAAAACTATAAAGTAATACATTAAAAAGGGTCTCATTTTTGACTTTTAACCATTTAACGTGAAGATGGAAACAGGTAAAATCAGAGTAGGCAATTTTCGAATACGAGTTCCACTAACGAACGCACTGTGCGTTATTGTTTTTTTTTTGGAGTTTTCGTAGTGGAAACTTCGACTTGAATAATTAAAACTACGAGGAAGAACAGCTACTAAGGTAAATAACGATGAATTGAAGGAGATGGTGGAAGCCGATCCGCATCAAACTACCCAGGAATTAGCGGCATGATTTGACGTTAGCATGCATACCCACAATATTGACCCCTTTGAACCAAATCGATAACATATAAAAAAATCTTGAAAAATGGGCACATCATGATTTGACTGATCTGCAGAACTCCGGATAATGAAGACTCTCTCAACAAAACAGCCCTGACTTGTCAATCGGTCTCCACCATTATTGAAAACCCAAGAGCTCAAACTGCTCGACAACCAGTTTTAACGCTACAAGACCTGCAGTTAGAAGGGATGGTTTCAGCCACCATACTCGACTACCATACTTTCCGCAATTTGCCTTTTTTTGCGCGGAAAAAACGACTTCCCATAGGTATAGCAGGTACAGCAGTACAAACAAATGCCTTCACACAGTTTGTAGAGTCCAGGTCCCCAGAATCTTATTGGAAGGTTTGAATGATTCTATCACAGTACCATTTGAAATATATGGGCCGCCATAGAAAAGAAAATGATACACAACTTAAACTTGACAGTGTACAGTGAGTATCGTAAAATCGCCCATAATATGTACTAGTAGCACCCCTAGTTTTAAACCGACTTAAAAAAGAAGGAGGTTCTATGTAGACTGTATGTTTTTTTTAAGTATGTTCAAAGATTACCGATTACAAAATACTTTTTTTATTTGAAAGAGTATACCTACATTCGAGGTGGTCCTATTTAAATTTCATCAAATTCGGTCAAGTCATCAAATTTTTTTTAGTTTGTAATTACATCTGCTGCGGAACCCTATTTTAGAGCATGGCCTGGCGTGCTCTTGGCAAGTTATTAATTAAATTGAAAAGTAATCCATAAATTAAAATTATTTCATTTTAGTACCTATTTTATGTAATTACATACTAATTGGTGGCTAAAATGTTTCCATATCTATTAATTGCCTATACTGATTTTGAATCTCTTAATAACTTCAATTATTTTTTTCTACGAAAGTCTAGTGGCAAATTGTGTCTAATGTGTAGATGAACAACTATTTGTAATTTATTTATTTAAAACCTACACCGAGGTCTTAAAACTAAGTCCCAATTACTTCATGCTTTTTGATTTTAATCGTGTATTTTTCAGTCAGGAAGTTAGACATCTATCTAATTTTCAAGTCGAAAGCTCAATTCTCTTAGTTTCATGTGACAAACAATCTATAAAAGATTGACGTAGCATCATCATGTCACCTTACTTAATTAGGCAGTATTCGCTTTAAACTATCACCGCCACCGAGGCTACGCAGGTGACTGATAACAAATCACCGAACACATTACGCGACATGATCCTCCAATCGGTCATACGCTCAGCTTCCTCGTCACATCATGACAGTGTGTATATAGAGTGGTGCGGCAGCGTCGGCGGCCAGTAGCAAGCCGGCCGGGCACGCGTTGCAAGACAAGATGTTTGTTTGTGGTCCTCAGTTGTGCGCGCTGGTGCTAGCGTTGGCGGCGGCGGCCACCGCGCGTCCCGGAGATAACGACATCGTCTTACCCACCAAGCTTGGTAAATATATATTGCATTTTTATTAATATAAAAAACAGAAATAAAACAATATACAAAACCTATATAGTCTTGAACTCAAATTAGGATAAGTTCAACTGATTACTATTTGTAAACATAAGTAAATTAAAATTTTAGTACTATGAACTCGGATTATTTCGTTATTTTATGTTTGATTTCACTTACCATATTGTTAGGAAAAGGGTAATCTTCTTTTCTTAGATTAAAAGAAGATTACCCTTTTCCTATTTACTATTTCTTTCTTACTTACTATTATTATATTTTTTTTACTTTTATTATCGTAACGCTTATATTAACCGCAATATTCAGTAATAATAATTTATATTTATAAAATCAAGTACTATGTACAACTTCTTGTATTACATATATGTATATGTAATACCTACTTGCGTTAAAAAGTAATGCTTCCTATATCATATATCAACACGACACGAGTCAAACGAATTATATACTATTGGCAAGTTTTATGCATACAAACGTACCTTCGTAAACGTAAACAGATATATTATGATTTTACACTACACGCATTTCTTATGAAAATTAAAGTCAAATAAGTATAACAAATACCGTGGTAAAGCAAAGCGTGTAGTGTAAAATCATAATATATCTGTTTTAAAGTGAAGGTACGTTTGTATGCATAAAACTTGCCAATAGTATATAATTCGTTTGACTCGTGTCGTGTTGATATAGTCTCATATTAAACAAACACGATTTTTCGGTACCTTTCTTGTATTAGTTTTATCAAATATAGGTCTTAGTCTATCTACTATCGCGTATTTTATTGATAACGTGAACTAAATGCTCTGATAACAAGCAAGGAAGGGATTTCCTACTAATTAAAAAATGTAAAAACCTAATTAGGTACCTAAATTATGTACGTACTAGAAAACAAACTTATGTTGTGATTTTTAAGAGCAAATCGGGTTTATTATACAGTGCTAATAATTTTACTATTTTACCCTACCTTTGATAAATTTTATTGGAAGTTTATGGAGTCGTTTTATTGCTACTAGGATTTCTGCTTTGTATTGTTTACAGTAATGATGTCTCTAAGTCATTTTTATTCTACCATCAATAATAGATCTGCTCAGTTAAATCTTTGAAACTGAAACTGCAATAAGTAGGTACTTAAGGGAATAATGGAATACAATATAATTTCAAAACAATAGTTTTTTCCTTCCTTAAACAAACACTATAAAATGTTATTACTACTATAGGAAAATTATGGTAAATTATTTTAACTAGGTATTCTAAAAGGTATATCAACTGACTATGTACATACACTAACGTAAAGTCCCTACCTATTACCACTATTTATATTGCGTCTCTGCATCATAGTACTTACCATTACTTAGTATGGAATACCAATGGTTCATTCTTAACGAAGTAATAATAATTCAAGGTGCAATGATGAACTCAGTAACGGAGAGTAGATATGTCGGTATTACCCACTGACTGTGCATATTAAAACATATTTAACAGGAGTATATCATTTATATATATTACATACTAGGGACTGCCTGCAACTTCGGTCACGTAAAAAGCTCGGCCTTCGGTCTTTTCTTGGTTTTTCTTTCATAAGAACCTTCTTCTGACGTTAATTAAAAGACAACAGTTCTAAAGTTTATAGCGTGACCAGGAGAAATAGAGGTTCATTTTTATATAGGTATATAGATATTTGATTTATTATATCTATGGTTTGGAGTGCGTGACAAAATTAAATAGCGTTTATCCGTTCAAATCAATTGATTGTTTTCCTTTACAAAAACGCTTCTTTTAGGAAACGATTTTATGTCAAATAGGAAAATGTACCTAGTTGGTAGTAGCTTATTACGAATAGAGTTCACGTCCACAAAATATACAACAAAACATTGTATGCTGTGTCGAATCGAGTATATGTACAGAAATATCAAACAGCTGCTGCAGCAGCAGCTTGTGTTATAAGTTTAGTTGAAATAAAAATAATAAAAAGACGTGTGGCACTCGGAGACTGCCGCGGTAAAGCTATTGCATAGCTGTTTTTATCAACTTATGCAATTATAATTATTTAACCAATGCCATCTAGAGGCGAGTTGCTGAACTAAAGAGACAAGCGTGATATTTCTAAAAGTCATTAAAAGTTCTGCTATTCATCGTTAGATGGCGTCGGAGTGGGGGGGTGTTAGGTTATTTTCGTTACGGAATTTCTGGATTCGGTCTCCACGCTCAAGGCCCGCGATAGAAGCTATGCAATAGCTTAATAAAGTAGTTAGGTAATATCATATTCATGGTTATAATATATCTGTACCTTGAAAATTACTAAATAAAAACATGCGAGTGTTTACTCACATGTTTATATACGGCCTATCTAGTTAACCCCGGTTCGCACTTGACCCTTTTTTCTGTGATTAACAGTATTAAATTATCAATATTTATGGATTACTTATAGATAGGACAATTTTATATGCTTATTTGTTTGCACTAAATATAAGAAGTAACAATAAGCATCTGTTGAAATATATGAATTACTAGCGATTGCCCGCGAATTCGTTCGTGTAGTAGGCTTGCCATAACCTCCCATCTATTTTTATTCTGTTTTTGTAAGAACCTTCTTCGAAGTATTACAAAACGCTTAAAAAAGATGAATAATATCGGTAAAACCGTTCAAGTTATAGCGTGACCAGAAGAAATAGGGTTTCATTTATATATATATATATATATAGATTTAATTGTGAGGTTTCGATTGTCTTTATTGTAAATCCCGTTACAACCATACCACATTAATATTATTATATAATATTATTCCTACATCCATATCCAGTTTAATTTTGATATAAATCAATACGCATGCATTGATAATCCATGAGTATGATAGTCATCGTCATGTTTCATCAATAGTTTCATCATTAATACATTTTCTTTTCATTTATCAACAGTTCAATAGTTTACAAAAAGTTTAGTTAATGCCTTATCACAAATTAAGTATTGAAGTAGGTAAGGTAGGTTAATGAACAGTACATACACAAAGACTAGAATAATAAAATCTGTTGTAGGCAACCCTAATATGTAAATTGGAGCGGCTGTGACAGTTTTTCCTGTGATAAGCCGCAATTTCATTCGTTCGTGACCATGTTTCCAAACTAATTGATGTCTATTACGTAGGTAGTGGGTACTTACGGATTGCACCTGACTATTGTTAACAGCAACTGTCAAGCTAACTTAGCACTTATTGTTATGTTTTCACTTGAAGAACTAGTCCCGAGTTACATTAACAATAATTATTAAGTTGCATGTTGAGATTTTTATTATAATACTAATAATATTGTTTATTAATAATTATTGTATCTTAACGTCTAGTCAAAATATAATGTCCATTCATAAACCACAAGTATTTGCCCGTATTATGGTATATTTTAATTCAATTATATTGAGCAAATTTATTTATTGAAAAAAGGCCTATTGTACCTATACTTTCTTTTATCTTTATTCGCGTATTTGAGTTCGTGGTTCGAATTGGAGCAACGTGTATTGCACGAAATGACAGACCCTTGTTAGTTCATTATCACTCAAAGCATATTATACTGAATCGTATAAAATGCTACGTTCCGTGAACAAAAATGTCTTAATATTGCTAAAAACATAATGGCCTAAACGTTACAGAAAAAAATGTTTCGTAAAGTTTTTAGCGCGCAATAAATAAGCAATCCGAGTTTCATTTAAAAATAGTTTACATAACACTTTTGACTTACTTATCCCCAGAATAAACAATAGTACCACTCACGTAGCTAACGTTTTTTTTCTTTTTGCTGCACAATGCAGGACATTCAGAGTGAAAACCAGGAACCAGATTACAGTAAAGTAAGTGCCTCTTTTGCGTCTTCTCCATACAACGTGTTTAGTAATATATTTTTGGACATAGATATTATACCACGTTGACTTTTTTGTTACTTACAGAAGGTAAGCACTACCCAGGCTACAGGGTACCACCCAGCCTGTATCCTGGGTAATGTAATAGTTTTTTGTAATAGTTTCAGGCAGTTTTCGGAGAGTCATACCTTCTATTACAACTGGTCAATATAAAAAGCTAAACGGAGGGACATGTTGTCAATATCTTTGTCACTTAAAACAATATTGGCACTATGTCGATACTCAGAGGAAATTGAGAATCTATGAGGATGACGCCAAAGACTCACTAGTTCAATACTAAACAATCGTTCCTGATTATTCCTTATAAGCGGTGCTGATACGTATAAATTATATCAGCTGTGTTAAAAGCAAAAAGTGATATATGTGTTACAATGATGTCAAGTCTAAATTACTATTTAATGTAATTTACTTTATTTTCAGATCAAGCTGAAAGCAGCAAAACAGCAGTAGACCAAAAGACTACCACTGAAAAGCCTGTACCGGCTGAAATATTAAAGGCAGTCAATGAAAAATACCCTCATGCATTGCTCTTTGGAGGCACCTGTGGAGGCACCATTATAAGCCCCTCCTGGGTCCTCACAGCTGGTCACTGGTAGGCGAATATGTTTATTTATATCTTTAGAATTAAACGACTTCTTTCATTCCCATTCCTTTTACAAAGCACTGGGCGAAAGACAATATGACATTGATATAGAAATCCCACCTTTGTGCATGTAGCATTTTGCTTCTACATTCATCATCCGTACCTACTGATAAAAACTGGAATAGTTTGAGACTCCATGGTTTCAAGGTGATTTCACGCGTGAACAACTTATGTTTTCAAAGTGACCATTTTTCATTTATCATAGCTGAGCACAACATTATCAGGCGAAATAGTGAACACAATAACATATAAAAACTTAACCGGAAAATTATGCACCAAGGGAATAACGCAAGTGACGTCACGGAATCGTATTGAACTCCAGGCTCGATGAAAGAATCTAGGAGTGTATACACTTACTTAACTCCCGAAGCAAAGCGAGCAAAGCGGTTAAATTTAGTACCTACTGGAGGAAGAAATTTCAACTTAAGTTCTCTTTGGTGTCAGTCATTATTAACTTCTGCTTCTTCTTCGTTGGCTCTTTAACGTTATAGACGTTACTCTAATATTAGGCTTACGTTCTTACGGTTACGATTGCATGACATATAAAGTGGAATTGTCAAACAGTTGGTGATTAAATACTTATACCTATACAATGTGAAGAATACCTAGTTTCGTAATATGAATCATCGAGTCGTAGGTTTGCCTTTGTTCAATGTCATCGGCTAAAGCCAACTGATGGACTAAGCCAATGTCCAAAAAACATCTAGTGCTGGCCAATATAATAAAACCTCCAGAATCTCAAAGCTAGATAATGTGGATTCTTACTTATAGTGAGTCGGATGTCGAAGAGTGAACTTGAAACCAACATTTCTTGTTTTAGCGATGTTATTTACGCGATCCTTAAAAACTAAATATCATGGCGTCCTTGACCTCCGTATATTCCGATATTTATGTCTCGGAAATGAATAAAAATCATTAATTTGTATTCTTTTAAATAATGCGTGTGTTATGCAAGCAAATAGATGTATTATTGTATATACAGAAACAATGAAACTTAATGTAATTCTTAATACAAATCAAGGACCTACTTAAATCAACCGATAGATCATTGTTGAATCTAGTAGAGAAAGCCTTTTATAAAATGTAGGTGTAGGTAAGTAACTACATGTTTTGGGCTAAACTTTTTTAGGGCTAGGTGAATATAATATACCTAAACACCATTTCAATAATTGTGTTAGGTACCGTTTATCTATTGTATAGTACATCAACAAACCTTATTCGAGTCTAGTTACGGTAACAACCTTCTCAATAGAAACCCAGTTTTTGTTTAAAGTCCACGCCTCCACAACTTACAAACCTATTTATTAAACACAAAGAAATATATGCCGATCATGACATGAGAAATAAATGACGTCAATGGAGGAGAATAATGAGTGGGTTTTCCTGGTAAACGTGTTGATATAGCTTTAAACATGTTGTTGTGACTTTGGAACCAGTCTGGTACTTGGGTATTTCTGGTATTTATATATAAATTCATCCTCCTCACACATGTAACTGTTTGTTGTAAGAAACTCCTACAATAAAGTTAATGTGTTCATTATGATCCCTTCAGCCGTTTAGTTTAGTTATCCTATTGGCTGTTACTACACCTAAATATTTAATACCTATTTTGCGCGCATTATATATTTAATTGAGAACCATGCGCTTTTTATTATTCTATATATTATTTATATAGAATACTAGCAGCGCCTTGTGGTTTCACCCACGTGTTGATGGATGATGATAATGAAAGTATCCTAAAGTATCCTAAATGAAGGTATGTTCCCCAGATTCATTATGATCCGTTCAGCCGTTTAGTCGTAAAAAGTTTACAAACAAACAAACATAGTTAATTGCGCATATATAATATTAGTTTCGCATTCAAAATTATACTTTAAGTATGACATTTTTAATATACCTAAGTCTTTCTTGCGGAAAAAGCCTTCATTGCTGATGCATACAATTATTTCTATGAAAGGTTTATGAACATCAATTTATATATTAAATAATATTACTGGTAAACAGGAAACTATTTTCTCGTTAAACATGGGATACGTATACAGAGTAATTTAACATATAGCAAATATAATAGCGTATGATGGCAGAGCTGTGTAAATGTAAATGTTCTCTTTTTGCTAGTAATGTTTTCAGTTCTATGCAGTATGTAGGGCAGTTAGAGATTAATTGATAATACTACAAATAAATAATGCATATACTAAGTACAGGCAGCATAAGAATCAAGTTTTTCAGAAAGAAAAATGTTAGCACGTTTCAATTTTTCTGGCGACAAACTTATAAAGCTTAGTAAAATATGACGTGTGTTTTTTGTACGATTGCAACTGAGGCCGTAGCACAAACAATTTGCGAAAAAGTATTCGTATCTTTTAAAGGTCAACAAGGCACGCCTTAGTGTACAAACTATGGGTTATCTGTGTTACAGTTGCCCTAGATACATGACAGTTTATACTGTTGCACGTGAACGACACGTTACGTTACACTTACGCGGTTATTCGTGCTAGGCGCACAGGCGTATACAGAATACAGGTAAGTATATAGAACTACATATATCATATGATACCATTTAGCGTCATGGGTTTCTATGCCACACCCGCGCATTGAATTGGAATGTGCTTTCAACCGAATCCCAAAAAATATCAACCATTTATAAATGAGTCGACGGAAATGATGAATACAATAAAGCAACCAGTTGATTCCATATACGTACAAGGTTAAATTTTTTGTATAGACTTTAGCATGTATCTATATACTTTATGGCTATAATTCCTATACCTTTGTAGCTTCGATATTCTGTTACCATATGTGTAAATCTAGCTCCTCATCTACCTTCATACAAAATTTCATCGAAATTGGTCCGTTTGAACGTGAAGAAGTAACGAACATACAAATACACTTACTCACAAACTGTTAGCTTTATCATAATAGTGTTATAAAATAGGCTCCAAAAGACGCCGGTATTACTACCGACCGCCGTCGCGAAAGTGCCGAGAAAGCGGTAAAAATCTTCATACAAAAGTCTTCATAGGCGTCTTACGGAGTTCTGGTATCAGCTTCACTATTGCCACCTCGTTGGTTGCGTGTCCGGCGGTACTCCACGACCCGCAATAAAAGAGAGTACTTTAGTACAAATGTATACCCGATGGTAAAAAAGTGGTTTTTCTACAAAATTTCAAAATGTTTACATTCCTAAACTATCGGTTCTGATGTAATAAAAAAATAGAATGCTCATACTATTTTCATCATCAACATTATCTCAGCCGTAGGACGTCCACTGCTGAACATATGCCTCCCTCACAAAATTCTCAAAGGACCGGTTGGAAGCGGCCTGCATCCCACGTCGTCCTGCTACCTATATCAAGTCGTCAGTCCACCTTGTACCTTGTTGTGTTGACCTACGTACGATCATATTATTTTAATTATGTTTAATTTAGTTTGTACATAATATTCCAGCACGCTGTTCACCGGCGGCAGCTACGTGCTGGCCGGCACCAACAACACCGACGACGGGTCGGGCGTCTACCGGCGTGTGAAGCGGCTCGTCATCCATCCGCTCTTCACCGTCGGACCTTACTGGCTCGACGCAGACGAATACAACATCAAACAGGTACAACGCCTTTGCATTCCAGAACCACTTACATCTTGAAACTTACGCAACTCCACAAAATCGTAATATATAGCCCAGGTAGCTTAATTTTTGATATTCATACGAAAGGCCATGTACAAACGACTCAGTGATGCAAATAACTGGATTTTTGCGCAAATTTGCGGGACGTCTGAAAACTAACGCCAAACTGTTTTATGTAACTAGGTTAGATTCTGTGATATTTATATAAATTACACAAGTTACGAATTTTGTTATATTTGTCATACAAACTTACCATGCAAACGTAACCATACAATGACCACATAAACTTCTATATCAATTTACCAGTGCTGTATATAGAAAAATAATAAGAATTTAAAACCGTAACGAGGCTTGGATTTACCTAGTTACAAACAATACGACTAATATGGCAGGTACGCTATGGCCCGCGCTCGCCGCTGCCCACTAGAGTGATTCCCGAACTATAAATAAGCTCGATATAAATAACTGGTCGGAGACTATTTCCGATAAATACTACGAGTCCTAGTCAGTCAAAAAGTATAATTAAACCTACGAAGAAATACTATAATTTATTCGTAGTTAAGGACATAACTCGCGATGGTTTTCTATCTCAAACTAATCTGCAGCCTCACTTACCAACTGCAAAGTCCACGTCCTCTTTTAAATAATAATAATACCTACTATATACAATTATGTAATCCCACTGCATCTTAACGGAGCTTAACGGAAATAAACAAACGTTAACTTCTTATCTTTATCACAGACAGTACAGCCATTACTACACTAAACAAGTACAATTTGAAAATTGTAATACCGACTTCTGTTCTATTCATTTATTGGAGTGTACCTAACTCAAAAACTACTGGACAGAACTTAATGAAATGGGACCACACGGGAATTACCAGCTTTCAAACAAAAAGAAAATTTTGAGAATCAGTTCAGCCTACCGAAAGTTATGAGATAATAAATATTAAAAAAAATTAACAAAACAAGTGGAATTGAGTACCTGCTCCTTTTTGGAAGTCGGTAGAAAATCAAAACTCGATGGAGAGAATTAAGTCTTAATCTTAGATTTAGAGTAGAAGTACAGTGCAATAAAATAATAAATAATATGTTGAATAGAAAATAATAGTAAAATGAACAAAAAATGCATAAGATACTCTCGCAAAAGAAGGTGCCGGATATCTGTCGGTAAACATGAAGTGGCACTTTGCCAACGAATTGCAATAAAAATGCTATATCTCCTCAAATCAAGGATTCAAGTTAGACCAACAATTATATTTTATAAATAAAGGAAAAAAAATAAGATCACTTTAAAAGATCGAGTTCGTATGGTTTATCGATGGTTTTTTTTTTGAATGTTTTTTTCGTATAGCAATTTGCTACGCATGAAATGCTCGGTCGTTGATGTCTTTTTTTCATAAGTTAGTATTGCGTAGTAAACTGCTACACTCTAAAACTACGTATTATTTCTTGTTGAATATCAACATGAATTATTATACCTCTAACGTGATATTTGTTTCATCAGTTTTCGTGATAAAATACCATAATATTGACCAGAAATATTCATACTCGTACTTACTTGAGCGAAAGTGCACGACGCAAATACGCCGGTCTCTTAGGGCGAAGTCAAAGTGGTAGATCATTTATGATATGAATATTGCTAATTATTGAATCTAATTAAATTGCTGCGCGTGTTACTCCAGGTGGCCGCTCGCTGGGACTTCCTGCTGGCTGAGCTGGAAGAACCATTGCCTCTGGACGGGAAGACCATGGTAGCAGCGACCCTGAACGAACAAGCCGAGCTACCACCTGGTCTCGACGTTGACTATGCCGGCTACGGCACTGAACATCATGGTGTAAGTAACGACTTTCTTTTTACAAAATGTATTACGGTGCATAGTGAGCAGCCGTGTACTTCTAATTTAATAGTACGATATAAAGTAAAAATTAGGTGAAAACGTTTATATCGAAAGTATGACGGGATGGCTGCTTTTAAGATGCGTGCTATCAACGATAGTTACCAAGGATCTCGCAGGTGGCCGGGCATAAAAATAAAGCCAAATCTTTTTAAAATATATGAGGAAAATATCAAATATTGGACCGACGATGATAATTGCAATGCCCATAATAAAACGTACTAATATAAATAATAATAATGAATCCTCTCTTTTAGTACTTACTACGTCCAAATGTGGATTTCCCAAAATAAAGGATATTTGTTTTATTTATCTCAACACAGAAGAATTATTTCATATAATACTCAGAGGTTGAGCCTATTGACTTCCAATTCATTTCCTGACATCATTTAAATTTTTTACTGAACGTTAGTGGTAGGATATGGAATAGTGCAAATTTTAAGCTGACACTGTAGGAGTATGATTAATCACACTGTTTTCTCTCACCAGGGCACAATGCGTAGCGATATGCACGGCATGGAACTCTCCATCCAGGCCGACGAGACCTGCAAGACTCTCGAACAGTACAACCCTCAGGACATGCTGTGCGCCAAAGGACGCCCACCCAGGCTTGACTCCGCTTGTAACGTAAGTACATACTAGTACCATTTTAATAAAATATACATAGTTACATACATACATAATATTTATCAAAACGTATGAATGAAACGGTTTTCTTATTGTTGACAATCGGGCTTAGGGACTCTTGAGTCTCATAGACTCTCCAAACTTGATCAAGAGCCACGAAAAATGAGCGCTTCCCTTTTTTAGCCTCTTATCCCTGTCCATGCTGTACTGTGCTCGTAATAATGCAGCAAGTTCTGCTTGGTTTGCGATACAAAACTTTTCTAGACGAAAGCTATCTCTATATAGGTATGATTAAGTTATACAGCCTATCGCTTAGTGAAGCACTAAAATTTCCATATTATATATATTCAGCTTTGTCTACTCTGAGTATTTGTTCGTTATTTGTTTACATGAAACAAATAACTAAATGATAGAATGAGCTCATAATAAATTCAAAAGGCTACAATTTTACCACCGCATCCGGAAATGTCATGGGAATTCATAGTCACCTTTCCAATCTAGTTTAACAGTTTAAGGGACTAAGACTGCTCTGCTACGAGCTCTTCCGAATGTATATTAATTTTGTTTGTGGTGGCAGGGTGACAGCGGCAGCGGACTGGTGGACAGCAGCGGCCGGCTGGTGGGGGTGGCGTCCTGGGTGGAGGACGACGCACGCGAGTGCCGCAACGGCGCACTCGTCGTCTTCTCGCGCGTCTCTGCCGTGCGCGACTGGATCAGACAAGTCACGGAAGTTTAAAGATCACGTGTTCAAAGTCACTTTGTTAGTGTTTAATGCACGTCTCGCAAAATACTTTACTTAATCGTAAAAAAGTAGTATTGTACAAAAAATAAGTTCATAGAGACAAAACAAAATTGTATTGCATTTAGTGAGTGCCCATCTATGTTTAAAGACCACATGTGGTCACCAGATATGGACACCATTATAGGTTTGATCTAACACTCATATCCTTAAAAATCTAAATCGTATTGGTGATTTCGACAAAGTCGTAACCATCTAGAGGTGTCTAATGTGAAATGTAAGTTTAAATGTGGTAGGACGTTGTTTTTGTGAAAAAGTATTATAAACATTTTAATTGTAAGAGATATTGTGTCGAAAATAAGCATTTTCTATATTTTTAAGTACAATTTAAAATTTAATTATTATAACTATCAACTGAATTCAATTGTGACGTTCTCTCTCTATTTCTTTTTCTCTCTATTTCTTCTTTGTTCATTGAAAAAACGAGAAAATCGTTCTAGCACTCTCTTTTTCTCTCTCTTCAAAGTTGTTTGTAAAAAAAACAAGTTGTGATGGCTTGCTAGTCAAACTGTTATTCTAGGTTCGAGATACAAAGGCCAATAAAATAAAATTATTTTATACATACTATATGAGTTTCATTATTTGCATAATTTGTATATGAGGACATGCTATTAGGTACCTTTTTCAACAGAATAACAAAATTCTGATGGTATACTTTGAATCTGATACATAGGTAAGTATTTCGTTATATTAAAAGTTATACCCAATCATAGGTGATTTTTACCCCACGGCTGCCACCAATGACCTCACCATGTCCGTCCCTATCATTGTATATATCATTTTAAGACCATACAATTCTGAGACAGAGTCACTTCTAATAGTAGATTATGCACCGATCCGAACCGAATTATAATTTAATTCCCGGGCAAGGGGTTAAAGCCGCCCAAGACAAAGACAGGCTTTATCCTCGAGGTGCATACTCAACTTTTCATACCTACTGCGATACAATAAAAACTCAGAGCTTTAAAAAAGCAGTTATTCAAATTGGACACATTTGTCCCGTTATAGAGGGACAGAGTAATATTTTTGGAATGAACATTTTATGGAAAACACTGTCCTAGACTTTAGCGGTTGCTTATTAAGTTATAATTAGTACTCACGAGATGTACATTATGTGTACTAAATATCGGGAATTTGTCAATAAAACAAAAAATACAAATTATTAATCTAAATTTATTTTATCGCCTTCAAAGTAGGCCCCATCGCTTGCAATACAACATCTCCAACGCTTCATCCAGTCTTCCATACATTTTTCATAGGCTATTTGCGGTATGGCCTTTAGCTCATTCAGCGAATTTTCTTTTATGGCTTCTATCGACTCAAAACGTTTTCCTCGAAGTGGTAATTTTAACTTGAGAAATAAAAAAAGTCAGACGGAGCCATATCAGGTGAATACGGTGCTTGGTCGAGAACTTTTGTTGAATTTTTCGCTAAAAACTCTTTCACTATAATGGCTGTGTGTGACGGTGCATTATCATGGTCCAGCATCCATGAGTTGTGTTGCCACAAATCTGGACGTTTTCGGCGGATACTCTCACGCAAACGCTTCATGACGCCTAAATAATATTCTTTATTCACTGTTTCTCCCTCTGGAAGGAATTCGGAGTGAACCACACCACGGTAGTCAAAAAAAACTGTCAGCATCACCTTGATTTTGGAGCGACTTTGCCGCGGTTTTTTGGGTTTCGGCTCGTGTTCGAGATGCCATTCTGAAGACTGTTGGCTTGTTTGCATGTCGTACTCATAAACCCATGTCTCGTCGCCAGTTATTATACGTTTCATAAAGGTCGAATCCGTAGAAGCTCGGGAAAGCATGTCTTCAGCGACATGCTTTCGCTGCGCTTTTTGAACAAAATTGAGCTCTTTTGGAACTAGTCGAGCGGCGACGCGTTTCATGCGTAAAATGTCAATGAGAATGTTGTGGAGGGACTTAAAAGATATGTTCATCTCACTAGCCAACTCTCTCAGACTCATACGTCGATTTTCGAGCACTAGCTTCTTGATTCTGTCGATGTTTCCTTTGGTCGTAGCGGTTGAAGGTCTACCAGAACGAGGCAAGTCTACTACTACTTCTCGGCCTTCTTTAAAAGCCTTATACCATTCATAAGCCCTTGTTTTCGATATACACGATTCGCCGTAGGTATTTCGCAACATTTTTAGTGATTCACCACATGAAATATCATTCGAAACACAAAATTTAAGGCACACTCTTTGTTCAACAATATTTTCCATTGTAAAAATCGCCGAGAACTCAAAACTATGACCAACAAAAAGTGTAGTTTAAAACAAATTAAATGACAGATCCCGCTCAAACTTTGCGCGCTAAATCAGTACAGTGCTACCAACATGCAGTAAAAAAATTAGAACGACCTCTTTTACACGGGTCTTTTTATTGACATATTCCCGATACTTTTTACACAGAGTAGTATATAGCTAAAGTAGACACATAACTGCTGCTATGCTGCACACAGCAGTGTGGCGCTAGAGAGTATTGGATTGCAGGGGTAGTATTGATACTAGTTCTTAGTCAATACATATTATGATTTTTTTTTCTGGACATCGATAAAAATTTGCAATACTATCCGGGATTCCACTCAAAATTACTTGCCGACCCCTGGTATAAAGTATTATTCTAAGGGGTAGTATTGCAAAAAATATAAATAGATTTAACAATCTTAATTATAATTATTTATTCACCTCTAGACCTCTACCCACCTACCCCTAGTAATACACACTCCAGTGAAATACCAGTGTGCTGGTTTTATTTTATTGTTATAGCGTAGGTTTGTCGCTGTACAGTGTGTAGTATAGAAGTTCGTGCGCGCCGTCCAGACAATCGAGACCCCAGTTTTATATGAGACCGTGTAGCATAGAGAAATCAAGCTGACATCTTGGACTTATGTGACGGATCAAAATAAAAAGTTTACAGTTGGGCTCTATTTTATTTACATGCCAAATTTCATCGAAATCCATTTTTACTAGTTTTTAACTTATGCGTGGTTCATAGAGACATACAGAAAGACAGACAGACATATTTTTTTTCAAAAACGTCATGTTCTTGTTCAGTAGGTAATTTTACGTATTCTGACCTACATTTCTTTTTCTTCCAAGTACAGACATTATGGCCTGTAGTCATTTATTATAAGTATAGAATAGGAGATGAAGAATGTTAAAGTTTAGAGTAATCTCCTAGTTAGCATTAATCAGTGTAGTTTGTAAGTGATTTCTGAAACGTAACAAACTTAATAGTTATTTTCTTTTCTAGCTATTTGTGTATGTATTAAATTTCCAAAATAATATAAAAAAACATCATAGAAAAAATAATGATTGGTCAATGATTATTTTATCGTTGATACAATTTATCGATATATGGGCCCATCTTTAGTATGAAGTGGAAACACTCGAGGCAGAATAAAAGAGCAATAAGTTACATTTAAATATGTTTATCATTGTTGCTGTTATATAATTTTATAATTAAATCATCATCATTATCAGCCGGAAGACGTCCACTGCTGAACATAGTCCTCTCCATTGCTCGTATTACGCCATTAGGACAACAGTAAGGGAACACGTCTCAGTGCCATAAGTCATCACTGCCACACACTTGGTTGCCTTGGCCCACAGACCATATAATATGGTATGTGCCTTGGCCACACCGAGGTACAACGTCAATGCAACATCGACTTAAAAACAACGCGCTAATTATTCCGATAATTATCGCGATAAATTGAGTGGCTACACTGCACTGGTACCGTAAACGTTAACGCCCATTTCATTGGCGATAAAATTGGCAATAATTCAAGATGGACGTCGACGCTGCTACACTGTATTTAATGAGTGTCAATTTGTATTATATGAATGTATTGTATCATATCTTAAGTATATGATACAAAATATTTTTTCCAGGACTTCAAAGATTTATAATATTTATTTAAATGGGCTCTGTAATAAAAGAACCCATTAGGGATTCATTTTTCTTTTTTAATTCTTCTAAAGTTTACACATGCGATCCATTAGCAATCACGGTGCACACTGACAAACGTTGGTGTGGCCGCTTCAATTCTCGCGTTAAATCTCTCGTCTCTCTTTGATGTGCCTAAAAATACCACCAGCAGATTTATCGGCCATCTTATATATCGCCCGTTTAGGGGTGGCTACATCTACGGTTAACGTTCAACAACGCGATATTCAACGGCGTTTCTCCTCGGTGTGGCCAAGGCAGGTGAAATCCTGGTTTCCAGGCTCTGAGTTGTGATGGACGAAAAAATTTTTTGAAGTTTATGATCGCATATGTTGTTGTCAGAATAGTGTGTGTACCTACGTGTTGTGTGTTTGTGGGGTGGGGGAGAGGCGAAGGTGGGGTTAGGTTGTAAGGATTTGAGTGATGAGTGAGAGTAGCTGGGGATTATAACTTAGTCTAGTAGGATCTTCGCAGTTTAGTCAGTAAATAAATTAATCAATTTATGTTTACATCATGTAACCGTAACAAGTACAATTTGATAAAATTTAATACCTACCGACTTCCAGTCTATTCAGTTCTTGGAGTGTAACAAAAAACTACTGGACCGAATTTGATAATTATATTTATATAATTTTAAATAGGATGGACCAGCTTTCAAACAAAAAAGAATTTTTGAGAATTGGTTCACCCAGTTGAAAGTTATGAGGTAACACACATAACAAAAAATACGGTCGAATTGAGTACTTCCTCCTTTTTTTGGAAGTCGGTAGAAAATACAAACATCATCCAGGGGGGTCCATTAATCACGAAGCCATGGCATTTTTCCAAGTCGGTGTATGGTACGGGTAATAAGGCCTAGACCGACGGAATCTATATTGGTGGTCGAAAGATTTCGAAGCTGCGGTGTACTGATGGTATTTTATAAAATATTCTAATTGACATGATATGACATTTTTTTTTAAATAAGGCAGATCTATTAATAGGCATAACAATACGGCTAGGATCTCTTTTTGTTACCCTTGAATTGGGCTTGTCTTTAATGAAATCAAATAACGCCCCTTGTTCATTAATTAAAGTACATACTTAAAATATATACATGCCTGGTAGCGACAATACATTTAGTTTCTCGAATCAAGGTTTACAGGAGCTCAGTGGCCGGACATTACATACAGCTCAAATACACTTTTTTTGAGCAATAAAAGCCTAATTAATGTTTGTAGAATTACCCCACAAAATAAGTCCATATCTCAACACAGATGAGACAAAACCCTAATAGGCAGTAAGAGCAGTTTTTTGGTTCGTAAGTCTTCTTAACCTTCTAAGAGCAAAATCAAAACGATTTATTTTATTACACACATAGTCTAAGTGTGCCTTCCAGGTACACTGTGCGTCTAGTATTAACCCTAGAAATTTAATAATGTCAACTTGTTCAATATCTTCATACAGCATATCAGATTAAGATGTATTGTATTTTTATTATTATAATTACTAAATTGTATGAATTTGGTTTTAGAAAGATTGGCATTTAAATTATTACGTTCTAACCATTGAATAATAGAGTCAATTTGCAAGTTAGTTTTATTATCATATTAGTGTTGTTACCATCGTTCGCTATAACTAGAGAAATATCATCGGCAAATAATACACATTTATGCTGTGTGACATTAGGCAAATCATTGATATAGAGCAAAAAAAACAGCGGCCCAAGGATACTCCCCTGCGGCACGCCGTAGTTATTGCATATATATAGTGTTTGATGTGTAAGTGGTATAAACCAGATTATCATCAATATTTTTAGTCCTACATATTGTTTTCGATTTTTAAGATAACTGCAGAGCCACTGCAAAGCTATACCTCGTATTCCATAACGTTCGCACTTTCTAATAAGTAAAATAAATGTACAAAATCAAACACTTTGCTTATGTCAAAGAACATCACACAGACGGGAATACGTTTATCAATAGTTTCAGTAACAATTTTGATAAGGTTAAATGTTGCTAGTGTTGTCGATTTTTTTTTTGAAACCCAATTTGTTCATCTCTTATAATGTTATGCTTATTTAAAAATTCAGTTAAACGACAATGCATAGCCTTCTCAAAAAATTTCGCAAATATGGGGATTAGGGTTAGAAGCCGATAATTATTAAGGTCGGTTTTGGTGTTTTTCTTATGTACAGGTTTAACAACGGAGAGTTTAACCTCTCTGGAAAAATACCTTCTACGAGGGAGAGATTCAACAGTTACCTCGGAATAAATGTTAATCCAGTGGTGCATTCTTTTAAAATATGGGTAGATATTCCATCAAAACCTACTTATTTTGTATTGTTTAATGATACCATAATTTTCACTACCTCCTTCACTTAGTGGCCGTAAAAGAGACTAGAGCAAGTATTTTCTATAGATTTGATATCAATAGCATTATTTCTATGTATCGTAGAGCTTTTATTAGTCAAATCAATAAAGACATTATTAAACGCTTTCGCTATATCCGTTGTATTTGTTAATTTACGCTCTGCATAGGTAATAGATTCAATACTATCATAAGACTGGGCTTGTTCTGCCCTGAATTTTATAATATGCCACGTAGCCCTACATTTATTTTTTGCATTTATTAAGTATATTCGATTCATGTTTTTTGTTGAGAAAACAATGCATTTTCGGAATATAGTACTATATTTTTAAATTTACGTTTAGCGCTTGATGTTTTATATTTATAGTAATAAAATCTTAGTTCTCTCTTACGTGTCGCAGATATTCTAATACCCCTCGATATCAAGTTAGCAGATGAAGTGTTAGGACTAATTTTAATGCTGTCCTGTGAATTTAATCCGGTTGTTCCAAAACATCAGTCCACGCAAGAGATGAAATATGAGATTTAAAGTTTTCTATTATATATATTATTTTATATATTATATTATATATTAATAAATGTAGGCACTATAAGTACCTACAGACTATGTATACTCTAAATTTTGAGTGATCCTAAGTTTATAGCACTCTTGTAACGGTACAGTGCGTGTACCTTAACCATCAAGGAAGGCCAAGGCCAAATTAAAAGTCGCGTGAAAATTATTGAATTAAATAATCATTAATAAGTACTTTTTTCAATTGCCATTATGAGCGTATTGCTTCTTCTTCTTTATTCTTCTGCCACATATTCCCGTTATATATATAGCATCGGAATCTCTCACGTGTTTATCTTTGTAGTGTTGACCTTAATTCCCAAGAACGGAAAACCCAAGTATCATAATATCGCCTTTTTTAAACTCTGACATTGTTATCTTTTCAGAGGTTGAAAATAACACAATGATATTATTTATCATTGTCCCCTACCTATAATATAAATTAAGTGTCACAGTTTTATAAATTTACATAGGTATATGTTCGGCTTCGCTTGCGTGGCCTCGCGGGATAATGTTTTCTTTGCGCGGAATCCTAATTATTTTTGTAAAATAAAAGTAGGCAGCCCAAAGCCTTAAAAGATCGGCTAGCCGTATCGGCAATAAGCCGGAACAAAAAGATAGACAGACAACATGGAGAATGGCAGCCCCCAGTCTAAGCAATTGAAAGTAAACTTAGAGGCCAAGGGTGGTTTTCAACAATGTGATGGGTGGGGTAATTGTTTGCTGACTATCACGTTTGTAAAAGACGTAGTCAGTGTGCGACTAGCGGCCCTCGCTGCTAGACCACGCTCTCCATGAGGATGGGCATCGGTACTGCCCGAACACTGTTCGGAGTATAACGACTAGATGATAGACGTGAGTGTTTGCCGGTTTTACCATTTAACTATGAGTTCTCACGGAAGTTTTTATGACAAAGACGTAGTCTTTTAAAGTAGGTAGGTACATAGCTTATCGTCTTTTGAGTAACTACTTCTATTTCGTAACTCTCTTCTAAGTTGACGCGTGTAGATACGCGACTAACGCGATAAACTGTTCATCTTCGCAAAGATGAACAGTTTGGCTTAGTATGTGCTGAGTTGTGTTGTGTACCGAAGCAAAATAGCTCCTAGAATAAATACAGATAATTGAGATGATGCTTCGACTTTACGCGAGACTATAGCTGCCCTTTCCGCGACTTCACTCACGTGGCCTTGCGCAGAACCCTTATTCTTATTCCTTAAAAAATAGCCTAAGTTATAACATCAACTATCTGCCAATGAAAGTTCTGGCATAATCAGCCCACCCATTTCGAAGATTAGCCGGAACAAGCAGAGGAACAAAGTTTAAAAAAAACTTGTTACTGTTACCGTATAAGTAATTATACTTTCATATGCGTTTAGAAAAAGCTGTTATTATGTCAAAACAGACACTTCAATTTTATTTATTATATATGTATGTATAATATGTACATACATTTTATTGTATTATTTGTGTAGGTAGATAGATGTTCATCAATACTAAATAAAAAAAAATATTGGTATATAGGTACTCGCAGTACAGAAAAGCCAATAATATTATTCTGGCGTTAATCTCCAAATGTCATCGGTCAGCTTCCTCGTCACATCATGACAGTGTGTATATAGAGTGGTGCGGCAGCGTCGGCGGGCAGTAGCAAGCCGGCCGGGCACGCGTTGCAAGACAAGATGTTTGTTTGTGGTCCTCAGTTGTGCGCGCTGGTGCTCGCGTTGGTGGCGGCGGCCACCGCGCGCCCCGGAGATAACGACATCGTCTTACCCACCAAGCTTGGTAAATATATGTTGCGTTTTTTATTAATATAAACTAAACAATTAATTAGCACGCAGTCAGATGGCCGATGGGACCGGAATGTGCTGGAGTGGAGACCTCGGACCGGCAAGCGCAGCGTAGGTAATCCAGCGACGAGGTAGGCAGACGACCTGATAAAGTTCGCGGGACGATGCAGGCCTCTTCCAACCGGTCCTTTTGGAAATTTATATGGGAGGCATAGTAAATATGTTTAACTTAGTTACTTACATCACATAATTTTGTTTGACTAATGAAAGGATATTATATGTAATCCCATTATAAAAACTCTTTTTAATAAGAAAGTATTAGTAAAATTGATTTTGGCCGCCTCAAAAGGATTACGCACCAGCCAAAAAAATAATCATCAAAATGTATCCCTTTGGCCGTTAAGGAAACCGAAGTTTGGAAGCTTTGGAAGTTTTCTAAACACCTTTTTTTACTTCTATACTTAACTGGTTTCCTAAACGCCTTTTTTATACTTCTAAGTAACTGGTTTCATAAAAGTACTATGTTGTTTTGTATTTAAAAATAGTGTTCAGTTTAATGACTAGTCTAGGGCAAAGTCAAAGTCAAAGTCCGGCGACGAGCCTAGCGAGGAGTGTTAGGTTACTTGCGACTACACAACGTGCGAGCCAAGTGATCGAAGCGAGCGCGCCGCGGCAGTGGCACATTGTTAATTATTGTCAGGAGAAGGTTCTTATAAAAGAAAAACCAATAAAAGATGGGAAGTTATGACAAGGTTAAGCCGTAGCTACGCGAACGAAGTCGCGGGCAGTCGCTAGTCTATAATATAAAAATGAACCTCTATGACCCCTGGTCACGCTATAACTTGAGAACGAATCGAAAAATCTCGATAATTTTTTTTTGTTGTATTAATTATTGTCTGGAGAAGGTTATTGTGAAAGAAAAACCAAGAAAAGAAGGTTATGGCGAGGCCGAAGGCCGAGCCTACTACGTGAACGAAGTTGCGAGCAGTCGCTTGTATAAAATAAAGTTACGTCAACTCTTCGTTACTGAGTTTCATAGGTGGCTGAAATAACATAAAAATAGTACTTTTAGGAAACCAGTTACTTAGAAGTATAAAGAAGGCGTTTAGGAAACTAGTTCCCAAACTTCGGTTTCATGTTCATGATCGAAATCAGTTCATGTTTGGCGGAGTATTCGCGTAACAAACATACAAAGAAACATACGTACAACTCAGCTTTGATCATTTTGTTGTAGAGATGGAGTCGGTTTGGTTATATTATGATATGATTCTGCTTTGCATTATTTACATTAATGACAAGTTTAGAACTTCCAAACCATTGTTATACCATAAGAATAGGTTGATAAATAACCGGGGTTACCATATTCTTATGGTCCTAATATAAGTAAAGCAACTAGAAACGACACTACCGCTATAATCACACTGGATGAATTATCAGTACGGGGTTATCACGACACGACGCAGGTTGCGTCGGCCGACAATGTCACCGCGCATGCGTGAGCTGCCTCATGTGCAAGCGCGCTGTCAATAACATGTCATCATCGGCAACGCTTGCATCTCGCCAGAGAGTAATATATATTATATACTAGGAACATGCACCTTGCATCGTTAGCACTATGTACAGCCAACTGTAGAGCGAATGTCAAAAAACTGTCCTATATTATAATCTTGTTTTGTAACGATAAAACGGGATTAACATCGATCGATATTACAATCGACAGACTTCTTCGTGATGCGGTGATTGTTGCGTAATAGTCAGGCTGCAAAGTACACTCTTCATTGCCACTGCGTTCTTCCTCCAGATGGGACCCTTGCAGCCTGTCATGCGAAACTGACTGTCATGACTCTTTTGTCCAGGGTACCGAAGACACGATTTCCAGTTTTGTGACAGTGCCCATTCTCCATCTCAATTGAAATTTGGACGCCGACTAATTCCTATTGCCTAACGGATATTGCGAGGAACGAAGTTTTTATTCTCTACCAAAATAAATTTTCTCTATAAAAATTAATAAAACCCCGTTCTTATCAAACCGAATGAAGTGCGACGTCCAAAAGATCGAGGGGTGTTCTGTCACAGCGGAACTATTCGGCGTTCTTCATGGCACCAAAGTGTTCTCTGAGTCTTGTGGAAACATATTCCTTCGGTTTCGCTGACGTAACTTTAACCACTATAACATGGAATCATAGCATTTACTCTCCAGGTGCTCCAAACGAATCTCTATCCTTCGACGCACGCAGTAATTGTCTTGTCAGGGGCGGAATATAATCATACGTAATTACGTCTTATTACATATTTTGTTCCAACTTCCTACGATACAGTTAGGTATTTTAAATTTAAGGTTTAAATTTTGAACTTGCAAGCTGCTCTCAGCCAACTATGTCCTACTTTCTACAGATATAACTCTTAGTGGCAAAGCAGCAGAGGTTGAGCCGAAGAATACCACCAAAAAACCTCTTCAGCCTACAGTATTGGAGGTGCCAGTCAATGAAAAATACCCTTCTGCGTTGCTCTTCGGGCGCACTTGTGGAGGCACCATCATCAGCCCCTCCTGGGTCCTCACTGCTGGTCACTGGTAGGAGATTTTCGTTTATTTATTTATCTAGGTTTTATATTAGGTAATTACTTAATTCCCATTCCTTTTTCCAATACTAGTCGTTACAAGATCGAAATTGAACATTGCGCTCATAGCGTTTTGCTTATACATTTATCCAATGCATTCATCATGCTAAACTGCGAAATTCATAGCTTGAGCCCCCAAAGTTACAAGGTGTATTTATGTAACGAATAAAAAGCGATAATCGTTAATCACATTGTCACAATCTAAGGGTAGGCTCCGGAACAAGCCGGTTTCTGAAAAGGCTATAGTACCACATCCACACGCTACGGCAAGTTATACAGAAGACCGAAGAATATAACTTGCCTCTATTTTTAGCGTTTGTGGAATGGAATGGAATGAGAAGGCCTTTGATTCGATCGAGACGTAGGCAGTGTTTCAGTCTCTCCAGCAGTGCCGTATTGACTATCGGTATTGAAGTGTTTGTACAAAAACGCCAACATGCCAGTCCGAGTACAGAAGCAGAGTTTGAAGGCAATTCCATTGCAAACGTTAAGAAGTTATATCTCCGAAATTGTTCACCGCTGCATTGGAAGACGCCTTCAAGCTCCTGGAATGTCAAGGACTTGGCATCAATGTCAACGGCGAGTACATCACTCACCTTCGATTGGCCGACGATATTGTAGTCATGGCAGAATCCATGGAAGACCTCAGTACAATGCTCGAAGGCCTCCATCGAGTTTCCCAACGGGTAGGCCTTAAGATGAACATGGACAAGACGAAAATTATGTCTAATGCCCATGTTGTGCCTACCCCAATATCAGTTGGGAACTCAGTTCTCAAAGTTGTTAACGAATACATCTACCTGGGACATACAGTCAAACTAGGCAGGTCCAACTTCGAGAAAGAGGTCAATCGTCCATCCAACTCGGCTGGGCAGCGTTCCGGAAACTAAGCGAAGTCTTCTCGTCAAAAATACCCCTGTGCCTCAAGACAAGAGTCTTCGACCAATGTGTGTTACCAGTGATGACTTATGGCACTGAAACGTGGTCTCTTACTATAGGCCTCATAAGTAAGCTCAAAGTCGTACAACGAGCTATGGGGCTATGCTCGGGGTTTCTCTACGGGATCGAATCAGAAATGAGGAGATTCGTAGAAAAACGAAATTCACCGATTTAGCGCAGAAGATTAGCCGGTTGAAGTGGCAGTGGGCAGGGCACACAGCACGCAGAACAGATGGCCGATGGGACCGGAAGGTTCTGGAGTGGAGACCAAGGACCGGGAAGCGCAGCGTACCACCGACACGGTGGACAGACGACCTGATAAAGGTCGCAGGACGACGTTGGATGCAGGCCGCTTCCAACCGGTCCTTTTGGAAAATCATGAGGCCTATGTTCAGCAGTGGACTTCCTACGGCTGAGATGATGATGATGATGAAACTTATAACACGAGCTGCAGCTGCAGCAGCTGTTTGGTATTTCTGTACATATACTCAATTCGACACAGCATACAATGTTTTGTTGCATATTTTGTGGTCGTGAACTCTATTTGTAATAAGTTACTACCAACTAGGTACATTTTCCTATTTGACATAAAATCGTTTCCTCAAAGAAACGTTTACGTAAAGGATGATGATCTATTCACTCAAAATTTCTTGAAAACAATATTTTACGTAAAGAATCAGATACATATTTTAAACATAACATCTATAAAAATATCTAAATTAAATATCACGTCTCTATAAGTCCGAAGAGTTTCTGAGTTCTAAGTTCTTCTTGAAGACGAAACGATGTTCGAAACACTCACGTTTCAGCAGTTATGTTTTGGTTCTATGTCATGTGGTGAGTCTATTGCATCTACGGTGCACTGATCCAGACTCCGAACTGCTATTGAGAATTTTTGTTTATTTGTTGTTTATTTATTTTTAAAGAAAAACAACAGGCGTATTACAATAACTTAGAAATTAAATTAAATTGTGTATACAGCTTTGGAATAATATTGTTTATTATTTCAGCACGATCTTTAGCTCTGGCACCCAAGTGTTGGCCGGTACCAACAATACCGCTAACGGGTCGGGCGTCACACGCCGCGTCAAGCGTCACGTCATTCACCCTCTCTTCTCCGTCGGACCTTACTGGCTGGACGCGGAAGAATATAACATCAGTCAGGTAAATTACTCTTACATGCTAGAACCAGCACCAACGTGACTTGCACCTCCATGCGAAACCACCTGAGGCCAAGAGGACCTGGCGAGCCCTCCCCCGGGAACTCCTGTCCATGGGGGTTCTGGCTGAAGTGGAGTAGGGCGCACCTCCGTAAGCAACAATATAAAGTCAAGACAGAGAAGACAATAAATGAAAGCACTTTAAGTGCATAATAGCCCCTGCGCAAAGTTGAACTCTTTGGCAACCTGCGCAGGAGAACAGATACCAGGGAGTAGTAGCTCCCTGAGGTACTGCAGAGGCAAGGAGCAAGAGCTCAAGGCCTCAGCCAGCCCATGGGCTGATGACAGCTTGATGACCAACGTGACAGGTCACCCGTGTTTTGTTATAAACTTTTTGATTGTCTTTATCTTAGGTCAAACAAGACAGATACGAACGATTTAACTATCCAAGTTGACCTTCAACATTCAAAACCAAGTCAAAAATATAGCACAGACAGTCTCACTTCTGATAAGAAGCTTATTTAAGAAACTGTATCGGAACGCAAGCTAAAGAGAATCCTGAAAATTATGGGATAGATAAGAGATTGCAAACAAGCATAATTGCATGTTTCCGTTTTTTCACAGAATAAAAATAAAGTTAGTTAAAAGTGATAAGACAAGACCTAGTGACTTATTTATTACTGATCCGTACTTGAAATATGTTTTGCACAAGACTGGTGTCACTGATCGTACAGAGAGCTATGTGGGAGTGTGTATAAATTAAACTATCGAACACTTATATAATAGGGCAAACTCATAGAAAAAATTAAGTAAACTACCATAATGCCTGTTATAAACTCGCAATCAGAATCTTGACTACGAGCAATCTCACCCATCTGTAACGAATAACTGGTAAGTTTACAAATACTGGATACAAATTCATTAAAGAAAATAAAATAATATATATGTAATTTGCGTCGCATTCGGAGCTTAGAACGAATTATTTAGGTCAATTAGGATTAGGAACTAAAAGGGCCTTGAGGAGACCAAAAATACATCAGAGACCATAACCAATCAAAACATTATACCAGAAACAAGCACGGCACAAAATTGCACAGGGGTAAAGAAGATTTCGCAAAATTCTAATTAATTTAAAATTATATTATTAAATTATTTTATTATATAACTAAATAACCATCTCGCAATAGAACCTGTAAACTGTTCATCGCATACCTCATGGTTTCTACAGATTCATTCATAGTAACTTACGGTCGCTGCATCTGATTTCAGGTTGCCGCTAGCTGGGACTTCCTGCTGGTCGAGCTTGCTGACCCGTTGCCTCTGGACGGCAAGACCATGGCAGCAGCGACTCTCGACGATCAAGCCGACCTCCCAGCTGGTCTCGACGTGGACTACGCCGGATATGGCACTAATCATCATGGCGTAAGTAACACCTTTCTTTTTACATCAAATCAAAGCAGGTACGGTAGGCAAATACATAAATGCTATAAAAGCCGACTAAAGGAAGTGTATAAAGTGAGCAACCGTATACTTCTGACATAACAGCGAGACGCTGCTGTGCACAGTCACAGGCGCGCCCGTATCATCCGACGTGATGGTGGTGTTATTATACATGTAAAGTAAGGTACTATTCAAGATAATCGCCAAGATAGGTTGGTGTCATGCAGGTGATAGCAGCCACGTATCCAATGCCCGATATTTTAACAATATATGGGGAGGATCAGATATTGTAATTTACGATAAAGTTGGGCAGATGATATGGACTAAAGGACTTATCTAAGAAAACGTACAGATCATTCCCGTGTCGTAATTAATTACCATGTCCAAGTATTTCTTTCATTTTATACTAGCAGCGCACCGCGGTTTCACCCGCGTGGTGATGGATGATGATGGTGAAAATTATCCTATGCCTCCTTCCCCGGGCTATAGTCTATATTCTTGCAAAGTTTCATCGAAATCTTTAAAGCGTGATGCGATGACCAAGGGAAATAGGAATTAATATTTATAATAAATACTTAGATAGACGTATTCCTAAATGGCATTCTTTTGAACGTTATTAATTAGTGGCGGTTGGTGACGGACACTTGTGTGAGAGCCCCATGCCTGTCCCAATGATAGTTGCTGTGTTACCCAGGGCTTTGAATAGAAATTTATAAGGGTGTGAAGATAGAAGGCATTGATAGAAGTAAAATATTACTGAACGAACTAACATAATATAATGTCTCAAGGTGACCAGTGCAGTGCATTGCCATGCACAAGTTGGTAGATGACTTAAGATGAGAAGAAAATTATTTTATGAAACAGCCCAATATAGGTATTATTCTTGAGCTTTCTTGTCTTCCTTCAGGGATACATGAGTCACAAGATGCACGTGATGAAGCTGAGCATCCAAGACAACGAAACGTGCAAGTCACTGGAGCAGTATAATCAGAAAGACATGCTGTGCGCTAAAGGACGCCCGCCTAATTTTGACTCTGCGTGTAATGTATGTACTTTTTCTGTATTATTATTTTATTTATTTAGCACTGTAACTTACGGAAACAATCGAAGTCATTATAACGCATAAACTTTGAGAGGGAAATCCCTTCCTCAAGGGAGGTGAGGGCATGTGTGGCTCAGACCCCTAAACCCTTCCCGTGAACAGTCCTCCGCCAAGGTGGGGTGAGATTGGGTCGCGCTAGCATTCACCATCTCGCCCCGGCGGCAGGCCCGAATCGATCTAAACCGAGCCTCAATGCCTGTGAAGGGGCATCATGTGAGCGGACGGAGTAGAAGTGTACCGGGGCACGGTAAGGTAGGTCTACTAATGATAGATAATATTACCACTACCATTATACCAATGGCAATGATTAGGCGATATCGACGTTACAGAGGATTTGATAGTAAAAGTTTAATATTTTACGTCCAAGTTCTAGTGCGTGAAGACTGAATACCCACCATATACCTGAAACAAGGGAACATATACCTATATGGGTAGTAACCGTAGTAGAGTAGTAATTATATCTTTTCGACCATAAATGATGAGAATATTTATTCTTGGACATATCACAAATGGCTGATGGGGAGACATCGTGAGGCGGATAACATCTGCTCCCAATACCACTACTACATGTCGCGGCGGCCACGACCGCTCTGACAAGAGCGAATCGGCTGAGAAGAGAAGATCACAAATGGCTGCGTTGTATTTCAGCTTGCCACGAACGTAGGCATATTAGGTACAATGCCATTGGTGCATTGATGGTCCATAATTGACCACATTTGCCAGATTCCTAGAAAAGATCTAGTATGTAGGTGATCAATTGCGATTTATTTCCTGTCGCAGACACGTTTAATAGAATATTTTTTGTTTTGTAGAACCCAAGTGTAGCTTGAGCATAATTCTCTGAGCAGTGTGTTTAATATGGCTTCGGTGACGACTCAAAATTATCTGTAACGTTTGGGGATAGCCGTGAGATTTTCGGTTCAGAATAAAACCCCCTTCTCTCTGAAATGAATCGCCACGTCTTAGCGTTTTTCGATGTCGAATGTGTATTGATGTTTGTGGTGGCAGGGTGACAGCGGGAGCGGACTGGTGGACAGCAGCGGCCGGCTGGTGGGAGTGGCGTCCTGGGTGGAGGACGACGCACGCGTTTGCCGCAACGGCGCACTCGTCGTCTTTTCGCGCGTCTCTGCCGTACGCGAATGGATCAGAGAAGTCACCAATATTTAAAAAACGTACGTGTTGTACGTGCCCTTGTAAAAACACCCAATACTCAATTGTTAAAATATATATTAGTATAAGTTTACCTACTAATAAAACTATTAATAATACATTGTTGTACTTACAACTTTTGTTTGATTTTGACATAAAAATACTTAATTAAAAGTGATTGATATGAAATCCCACCTATAAGGTGTTGTATAGACCTGCACATGGAGAGTGCCGGACACTATCCGTAAGCACACCTACAGACGGTCTAATTCCGTATTTAAAATCTTATTTATTTGAATGAGATGGAAGATCCGATGTTTGTGAATAATCTGACTTGTGCACAAGACAACAGTAAGTAAAATATATCTTGTGTAAGATGTAAGTTAAATCAATCAATAGGTAGTTAGTCATTTTTCTACAAAGAAAATATTGTTAAACCAGTCTAAACAATTTATTATGCAACTATATAGTGAGGTGAAGGACAAGTCAGACATGACGACAGTAGCGTCAGTAGCAATGCCAGCCCGAGCTAAGAACTGTAGTTTAGCGTAACACTGTGTAGTGCTCGTCACCCCGATATATTGATGGTTCTCTTTCACCTAGTATTTATTCTTGCTAGATTTAAATTACTACACGCTACATGTATCTTATGGTGCACCACTATGCACCTTAATATTTCACTTAGGTATTTCCACAAAAGTATTTTGTATGTAAGTACAAAGAATTATCTTACGGACTTAGGTAAGTTTATACAGTAGGTTAGGTTAGACATTTACAGACTGACTGACAGACAAAATGAAAGAATCGTAAACTACGAGGCTACTGGGTAACGTGATTTATCTTGATGTATGGTCAACGAGCTGCGCCCCGCGTTTTCACCCGCGTGGTGATGTATGATGAAGTACCTTATGTCATCCGCGGGATATAATGTATCTCCTTTCCCGAAATATATTTTCTCTTTTGCCATTTCAGTCAAGCTTATAGCCTATATTATAATACTGCGCCCTAGATGATTAATTTGTAGCCAGCCAAGGTTATGTAATGGTACACACCATTACATACCATTATATTTATGCTGGAGTAAATATTTCTATACAAATGACAAAATACAAAGTTTCATAGTTTTATCTCCGACAATGACGAACATCCATACAAACTTAATTCTTTTATTTCAACCGCTTCAGGGTTTTTTCGCAATAAAAGGTAACCTGTGTCCTTTCCCAAGGTCTTTACCTCTGTATTTCATCAAAATCGGTTTAGTGGCTTAGGTGTGAAAGCGTGACAGACATATAGATAGCGTTACTTTTTCATTTATAATATCAAATATTAGGTAGGGAGTAGGGATTTTATACTAGCTGCACCCTGCGGTCACCCGCATGGTGATGAATGATGACGATGATGACAAGTACTTATTCTATGTTTTAATCTAGCGCCTCATGTACCGCCATATTAAATTTTATCAGAATTGGTCCAGCCGTTAGAGCGTGAAGAAGTAAGAAACATACAAACACACTTACTCACAACCTTTATGATATTAGTGTTATAGTAGGTACATTATAGTCATACTAAAATGCACAGAAGGCAAGGTAAAGACACACAACACTTATGTGAAGAAATAGAAAACACATAAACGAAGGTAAAATAAACAAAGCGGTTCTATAAAGAAAACATTAAACAAAATTCAATGTGAAGAGCTATCCTGGAGAAAATAGGAAAGATCCTACTAGATGTAAATACAAAGATGGAAAAGATATATCTATAGAGTTTGTATGAAGGACTTGACACGAGTGGTGAAAATGAAGACATTTTTCTTATTTAATGTTTATTTATGGACTTTTCCCAACATGGTAAGCCAGTCCCATCGTACCCTAAACATAATGACTAAGTTTTTCTTCAAAACCTATTTCTTAAAAAAAACTTATATTATATGGTTTTCGCCGCATCACACGCAGATGAACCTATTAAATGGGCCTAAATCGAACTTGTTTATACTAAATATATTAAAAAAGATCTCTTTCTCTATCAGTCTTCGGACATTCCATGAGAAAGTGGCACATCTGGCGAATGTTCTGAAGAGCTTTTTAATCTTATTCCTTCCTCACCATTCCGATCCCGAACTACTCGTTACGGCCTAGCATTGCATCCATATACTGTTCCAAACTTCTTGCCACGAACCAAAAAGTTTGGCAGTTCCTACCTCTGTCGTGTAAGTAAATTGTGGAATGCTCTACCGGCGTACGTATTTCCTTGCAGCTATGACCCTGGGTCTTTCAAGCGGGGCGTGAAAAAGCATCTGTCAGGTCATCATAGGGGTGATTAGTACACCTTACGACTGCACTAATGCACTGCACTTTCCATCAGGCGAGAGGGAGTTACTTTGATGAAACACTATATAAAAAAACTTCAAGGGTGCCACTCGGTTTACAATTTGGTGAAGCAGTGTTTTCATTAGAAACGCAAACTTGTTACACGGATAATGACCAGACCGTAGTCTATGCGCAAGAACATCATTTCTAGATACTTCAGATCTTACAAACCCGGGTACACGAGGAGGCTGACACTGAATCGTTTTATACCAAATGCCTATGAAGACATTGGTGATAAATATATTTTACGACCACCAATATTAAGAGAATAATTTGACAAAGTGCTACATAAAATACATAATATAAAAGTAGTAAATTGCATATTTAACTTAATTTTACCTTACTTATCATCGTGCATTGTTCCGAATTCATTACAGATCGCCGCAAGTAACTTGAGGTATGACCTTGAATGCGCAGAGGAGCCCCGGCCGTGCGTAACTCATAGCAACGCGGCGCACAACAATCACACTCCTATACTATAATCGCGCCTTTTGAATTTTTTATTTCTGTATGCTGTCTCCTTACAAGAGTTTTCCTACAACTAAGGTTTCCAAATCCAAATCACTTTACACCCATGGGAGTTTTATACATTACATCTCCGAGGATGCCTTGCTTTACGTTGATATCTAGTTGGAGAATTTAGAGCAGGTGGTATGAAAAATAATAATTGCACCCACACACAGAAACACAAATACCCTAAATCTATTATCGGACTTCAATAAGATACCTAGTTCATAAATATACCAGGCATTATATAACTTAACCTTGGACCATGAGGCCGTCTACATTTTGATTTAATTTAATTTTTTATTTAGGTCCCAGTCCAAATATATCCAGGGTATCCTACAGTGATTCTTCTTGGCCAGGAGATCCGTGTGGACAAAAATCCAAATCATTAATAAAACTAAATGTTCAACAGGTGGTTACTTATTTTAAAGCTAAGGTCTACAATTTCATGTGATTTTATACAAAAATGAAATTGAAGTTGTAGTTTTTGAGTCAAAAAACTTTTTACTGCGAGCGTCCGGCCTGCGCGATATTTTTACGCACGAGTGTATTATTACTATGGATCGAAATAAACTACGAAGAAATATAAACAACTAGCTGACCCGTCGGCGATCTCCAGTATACATACTCTTATCTAAGGGCTTTGCCCGCGTGGCATCACGGGTCAAAATCTATAATAAAAATTCTAAATGTGGGAAAACAAACAAAAACCCATACATAGCTATATTACTTTGAATTGGAATTCTTAGTACCTAGAAATAAAGTTATCAGGTCTTCACTCAAGTCAGTGTTAAAAATAAGTCTTGAGTATAACGAAAATACATTCGGACCATTAACAATAAAAAAAAACTTGTATTTCGATGCTTATGCTGATCTTACTTATGCAGACTAGTATTTTCCAAATACCACATACATCTACCTACCCGCCACATTTGGCTAATCCTATATATATATAAAATCCGACTCTACCAAACTCCCTGTGCTACTAAAAATGTGGGTTCCGCGTATCACTGGTCAGTTTACTTATTTGTCAGTATCGCTAATTCAATTAAACGGTTTCGTATTTGCTTTAGTTCGTCAGTCTCGTTGATTCGTCAGTTTACTTATTTGTCAGTATCGCTAATTCATCAGTTTCTTTATTAAACGGTTTCGTAAGGTAGTCATTTGCTTTAGTTCGTCAGTCTCGTTGATTCGTCAGTTTACTTATTGGCCTTTTTCGCTAGGTAGTAGTATTCTCATTCGTCAAAGATATCTCAATGTACCTATTGTGCAGTACAAGACAACATTTTTATAGTAATAATTAAACCAAAACAAATAATAGTGACCGCTTATGATGTCGAAGCGCTGGTAGTTGAGTTACCCAGTTGTTTTGAACCGATTACGTAGGTTGAGCAACATCCGCTGCGGCCATGACTTGGATGAGTGGCCGCTATTGGATTTCACTACTGAGCGCTTAGGAGAGCACATTAAGCCGTCGGTCCCAGTTGTTGTCTTAGGATGGTAGTCGTGCTCCGCCACCAGTGCGTGGCGAGGCGCCGCCGTAATTAGCGGTACCGGAGAAGAAGACGCCAGGAACCAGCCGAATCATACGCTCTCTACTCAGCCTAGAGAGAGGAATCCAAGGCTCTCTGTGTAGCCATCTACGAGTCCAAGGGAGACGCCTGGCGGCAGCTGTTGGAGTCCTTGGAAAGAAACCCATGGGGCCACCAGTATAGGTAGGTGAGGCAGAAGCTCTGCCCCTGGGCTCCCCCTATCACCAGCACGCTTCAACCCTTAGTCCTCCGGCGGGTGCTCGATTGAGTTTTTCCTGGTGTGCCAGAAGCGGAGTTCTTCCCTTTTACCATGATGGAGTTTGGTCGGGTAGAATAAGAGGAGCAGGTTCATCAGATCAAAGAGGGTGAGCTAGGTGCGGCCGTTTAAAATAAGGGCGAAAAACACGGCACCGGGACCTGACGGCATTCCCGGCCGTGGATAGCCGTAAAGCACGATCATGTGAGCAATTGGACAACACGACATGCCACAGTACCCCCGCCTACTGTCGTCCCTCACACAGATAGAAACGGTGCGTGACTTTAAAACTGACGGGTTAAGAAAATGATGAACTAACAAAATTAACGGATTAACCAAACCAATTATATGAGTAACTGAATAAGGAAACTGACTTACTAAGAATTTGACCACTTCGTGAAAGTGTCGAATCTGGAAAATGGCAAATAAGGAAACTGTCGAATAAAGATACTGACGAATCAGCGATACTGACGAATAAGTAAACTGACCAAAACGCGAAACCAAAATGTGTAATCAAGAAAATTGGTTGTCTATTTTCACTATATGATTTTTAAAGTCTACTCTACTAATTTGTCTTTCTATTTCTTATATTCGTCTTACGAGGACGAAGCGCCATCTATTGAATTGTTCTCACTATTGTAGAGTGCAATTTGATTAAATTTAATAAAGCATGCTTTACCAACATTCTCATCCGCTTTTCATCCATTATTTGATGAAAGTGGAACAGATATTTACAATACGTGATAATGGTGGAAAAAGATATTCAATAAAAACACATGAAACTAGAATCTGGTGAATGTGCCATAAATCAGTGACTAATCTATTATTATACTAATCAAACGATAAATATAAAACTAAATAAAAATAAACATAGACGAATAAACGGTTTAGTCTAAGTATACACTTTATTTAGACAAAAACATTTATTCATCTGACAACTACAATTTTGAGTGTAATGATGACAATAAAACAAGGTATGTGTTCCTGAAAATTTAATGACTTTAATAAAAGATAACTAAATTTAAAAACAGCAAGATAGAAGAAAAATCATTCATATTAACATCTTCGTCTGATAATGTTTAAGCAAAAAGACCAAAATTAATCAATGACCTAACAAAATATACAACAAAAGTCATTAAATAATTAAGTCCAATTAATCAGTTAGTCTACCGTGGACAACGACCGAAGCGATACATGGATATTATTTATCAACTTCACCGCTAAAATGAACAAGTTACATATTAATACAACTTACAATTTTGAATATTGTGATTAAAAAGAAAAAAAGCTAAATAATTCTTTCCTACTTATATAATGTGTAATAATATAAAGTGTCGACTACTTAATATTTATAGCTTACTTAAAAATTTTCACACAAAGAGCGGAGCGGTTAAGGCGCGCGTTTCGACGCGACATATGCGACCTCGAGACGCGCGTCTCGCGCACGCTCTCCTTACGCCGTTACACACCACAACTCGCTAAACACTATGTCACTTATGCCGAATGTTAGACGAAAATAAAGCGACAACTTCCCAAACCAAATTACAATACTAACAATTTAAGACATGTCGTTCCAGTTTGGGGCGTGCGCGCCGCGAGGCCGATGTTAGCAGTGCAACCACGACGTCGCATCGGTCGCAAGTGTACACACACGTACAGAGCGCCGTAACTTGCGACCTGGTCGCGTCGCGTCGCGCACCCCGCTCCTTGAGCTTCAGCTTACGATTGTTATCCCGATAACGTAAAGCGCACTCACTATACCCTCCGGTGGAACCATAACAATGTAGCTTTTTTTGGAGTTTTAATTTTTTACAATATATAGGATTTGTCTCTATAATTAGTTATATCTAATATTTACAATGGAGGTGAACGGACGATAATCGAACTCTACCCGTCGTCCTCGACTATAATTCCAATACGAAAGTTGCAAAACTTTCGATCGAAATTAAGAATTGAACGCCGCGGATATAATGTACACGGATCGAGTCTGCGTTTCGAATTTCGCGTGGTCGAAGAGAGATCGCTCCGGCGTGGCGCGACGGTCGCGAGAAATAAGGAGATTGCACGCCCTGTGGCGCGCGACTCCAGTCAATAATTGTCTGATTATCTGATCGAAATAAGAGACACAAACTCGATCGATATATTTATTTAGAGTAAGGTGAGACGGGCTGAATGCGGCTCATATCTTGTGTATCTTCTGCGAGACGACGACGGGGTTATTGCGCCGGATCTCCTGCGCGCCCAACTCCCGGTAGTCGAACGAGCACTCGTGCTTGTCGCTGTACCGGTGCACGGCGCAGAACAGCCCGCCGCATCGACACTCGAACCCTGCAATACGCAACCAATCCCACATTCGTACATCACAACACAATACTTGTGTAAGCATTCTTAGCTTGAGACACAGGTTTACCTAGTTCAGGCATGGCATGGTGTAATTTATCATTCATCGGATTATAATTAAGCCCATGATATCCATCTTAGCTCTAAGGTAGATTTATGTATTTATTATTATTATTATTTTTATTCAACCAATTTCACGGATTACGTCCGGTCCTTTACAAAGGCATAAGTGGGGCTGTAGCCAACACTTAGAGGCCTGTTTGGTATAAAATATACAATGTAGTATAAAAAATCTGACATTTTGGATGAAGGATAACATGGTACTTATATCTATTCCAAAAATGTTTAAAATGGTAAGGCTATTTATATGAACTTAGTGATTAGGGATATAGTGGGCTGTGGACGAGACTACGGCACCTGCCAATTTCAGTCTCATTTTAACCACCCACTAAACGGGCCCCCCATAAGAGCCACCATCAATGGTGACAAAAGGGGCAACTTATTATTATTTATTATCACACCATTGCACTCTTTTTTTATTTCAAACTAGCTGCGCCCGTAGTTACACCCGAGCGGTGATGGATAGTGAAAAGTATGCTACATGTTAATCGCCTCATCTACCTTCACATCAATTTTTTTTAAATTGGTCCAGCCGTATGAGTGTTAAGAAGTAACAAACATGTAGACTCTAAAACTTTCGCCTTTATAATATTAGTGTGACGTGATAGTATGATACTAGCGGCATACAGATTAGTTCATATAAGCAACCGCGCCTCCTTCCTTCCTACGGCTGTTATGATGATGATTATGATGAACAGAACATTACGAGGAATGCACAGAATATTAATGAAGTATTGGCCAGTGAGTCACAAGCTATAATTTACTAAGTTCATTTTTATTGAAACTCGGTCTATTCGCGCACAAACATTAAAATATCTTTTTTGACTGTCACATCAGTTTTCAATAACAATTTTGACTAACCTCAACGTTTCGCTCATGAGCACAGAGCCGCTCGTGACCACGGTCAATGCAACTTAGACGTAATGAAAGGTTAGTCAAAATTACTGATATTTTGATGTTTGTGCGCGAATTGACCTGCTGTTGTCTTAAAAAGTTAATTTAGTTCGCCGAAAGTTTCAACAGTATTGCTTCTTTAGTTGTTCCCATCTCTTACGTGATGCAACAACTTAATTATAAAACTAGAAGTAACTGTTCGTTGTGTCGATATGTAAATTCATCAAATCAACAACACGACTGCCTTTTTCAGTAGCAAACTAATAAAATCAAGTGATGTCACCTTACTACTTATAAGCAATTAGTGTTACCTAAAAATGTTGATCTAAACGGTTAGTTGTAACAAGACCTAATGTCAAATAAAATTAAAGCTGGTCAGACGACTCTGAATTATATCGAAGTTCGTTCACACAGCGTTGTCTAGATTACCCCGCTTGTTGCAAATCAACACAATATAAAAAGGAGATAAGTATTTAATTTACCTGTGAGTCCAACCTTCTTGCGGCAGACGGCGCATCGGTTCTTTTTCTTTTTGTCCTTGCTGGGGTCTTTGTCGTCTGTGTCAGACTCGGCACTACCCGCGCTAGCGCCGCTCGTGCCCGCTCCACTCTCCTCTTCCAATTTCTGAAAACAAACGTTAAACCCTGTGTTAGGTAGTAATAATTCATAGGACACAATATTTATGATAAGTATATCATAAATCTAAAGTATTAGAAACGGTAAAAATGATACTATAAAATTTCAAAACGATATAGTTTCCGAGAAGTGTAAACGTCACCTCCGATTCCAATATAGTTACATTCTGTTCACAGGTCACACAATTTTACCTCTGCTTTTGTATAAGAGTAATATTTATTTGTATACTAATGTTATAAGGGTGCTGTCAGAGGTAATATAACTGTGAACAGACTGTATAGTTAAGGAAAAATTACATTACGAAAATATACGGAAAAAATGATCTCTACATTGTTATAAATATTTGATAAAATGCAGTATACAAAAGGAATGTCTGTGAAATTTTAATGTGTTCCCGTGGATGATGATTAATATGATGAATGACGATCCAAATACATATCACGCATACGTATTCGCATATTTTATACAAAGGTACAAGGAAATGCCTGACCAGTACATAATTATTATCGGCCTTTAGAGAAACGGGTCAGCTATAAACGCCGGACGCGGTGACGTCAGTGCCAGTACACGTAAATACCGAGTGAATCATCCATTTCGATCCAAAACCAACCCTTTTTAAGTTCCTCTTGCCGCCCCTGTCCTGAATGGATGAGCACGGCTCGTCGGGAACATGGAATATCTCTTGCATTTTAGCGTTCGTTTGGGGTGTAGCCACTGCCTCTCCGATGGTTTCATTGTGACTTTCGTGTATATCAACTTTATTGCCTTTAGACGTAGTGGAGAAGTTGTCCTTGTTTAGGATGAGTTTATTGTCTGGTGGTGGCTTTGGGCGGACACCGTCGTGGTCGGCCTCTTTGGTTCCGTCCGCGGTGGGCAGCGGAGCGCTATCCTTAATTTCTAGAATCAAGCGTCTGCTCTCAAGATTCTTGGATCGCGATTCTCCGATGCCCTGTTTGAGCGCGGATCCCTGGCCGCTGTTACTGGACTTACTGTTCCGCCGCAATGCCTTTTTTAATATCCTCTTCCCCTTCGACTCCTTTTTGTTAGGGTCATTTTCCATTATTCAGATTTTGTAATTATTTTTCAGATTGGACATTTTGACTGTAATCAAAAGATTTTTATCTTAATCTAGTTATTATTTCAAATCAGAAACATGAACAAGTTGGAAAGCAAAGGTAAATTTTATTTATTTAATATAATGCATTTATCGCGTCGCAACTACAGTACTAATCGTAAACACTTTACCAGCTACTATGTAAAGGTGCCCCTCATCGCGTGTCACTGACTCGGGCACTAAGATACGTAAAATTGTTACATTTTAAAACTCACTAACAAACATAGCTTTGATTAAAATATTTAAATACAAAACGAACGGGTAATAAAATATTCAAAGAAACGGCTTATCGTAGCTTTTTGTATACAAAATGTCAATGTGACAATATTCTTATTTTGAAAGGACATTGTTAGCTGCCAGAGATTTACTTTACAAACTTTTTGTTATTGCCACGCAGGATATCGCTATAGTTTGGTTTTATAAATTTACTAGCGACTGCCCGCGACTTCGCGTATTAGGCTCGGCCTTCGGCCTCGTGCCTCGCCATAACCTCCCGTCTTTACTTAGTTTTTCTTTCACAAGAACCTTCTCCTGACAATAATTAACACAGTAAAAAAAAGAAATAGCGAGATGATTCCATGCGTTCTCAAGTTATAGCGTGACCATGAGAAATAGGTTTTCACATTTTTATATTAGATTCTTCGCTTTAAAGTATCTCGGACCATAAGCTCAGTTGAGATCAAAGGGTTACTAATAGCATAATACTAACGGCAATATTCTACGATTGAATATAGATTGAGTTCATTAAGTTAAAATCTGAATTTTGTATGGCAATTACTTTTACAAGACTTTTGTAAGCACCGAATGAAGTCGACACTACACTAGACAACTGTAAATTGTATGTAATGTATTACTACACCAGATGACTACGCCAGATTTGAAAGTGCTCATGGATTAACATTTTTTAATCTGGCGTGCGACTTCACTGTTATTGTTTCAAAAATGCGTTTGAAAAATTTATCATAATACATCAACTAATTATAATGTATATAAAAATGAACCCCTGTTTTTCCTAGTCAAGCTATAAACTTGAGAATGACTTCAACGATTTCACTCATGTTTTTTTTATGTTTTCTAATACTTCGTAGAAGATTTATTTATTTAAAAAAATAAGAAAAGATGGGAGGTTATGGCGAGGCCGAAGGCCGAGCCTACTACCTTAACGAATTCGCGGGCAGTTGCTAATATTTAGATATTATTAAGTTAAAAGTCCAGTAGTAAGTCCAGTGCCAGCAAAACGCCGTTTTATGTAGTGAAAGTAATTTAAAGTAAAGTTAAAGTAATACATATTACGCTTTCCATATTTCAGGCTTTATAATAAAGTACAGGTTTCCTGGATAATGTTAATATTACATGCTACGTAGAATAAATATTATTGGCATTATTTTTTATTACATTTCTGTAAATTAAGAATTAGGAATACCAATGTCAATTGACTAATTATTTTGTTCAATATTCTAGGTTCTGCATGCATCTATCGATTTTGACTAAGTACATACTTGTAAATATATAAAAGTTGGCCTTTACACCGTGACGGAGTCGGCAGAGGTCTATAAACACTATCTCGAGCAATGAGAGTGGAGCCTATTTCAATAGTACTCCTTAGTTTACTTTTACGATGATGCTCACAATACGACGTCTAGTGATGTATCTAACACCATAGGATGGTGATCTACCAGTAGGTATTACAACATTTGCAAAACAAGCTCGTAGCTTACCAGTGACGTGATTGGACTTGATATTTTTCACACCAAAATAAAAATTATTCTAAACATATGCATGAGGGGTTTCTTTTCTACTTTCATCATGCATACACTGCAAAGAATGGAACTCCTTGTCCAAGTCCAGCTTGTGAGTACCGAGAGGTACAGTTTTCAAGTGCCCAAGACACTTGTTTTGTCAGTTTTCTCTCATCCTTCCTTGATACATGCCCAAACCATCCAAACACGCCTTTCTCAACTTTAGTCACTATATCTTCATTCACTCCACACCACTCTCTGCGAGATAATATTCGTACTTTTGTACGAAGTTTTGTGCCAATAATTTAAAAAAAAACTGACGGTAACGGGGAATACTAACTTTTACAAGTAATTAATTTTATGCCATAGTCAGCCTATCAATGTATATATTTTGCGCTACATTGATTCTTATCATATCAACATATTTAGATGCATGACTTAAAAACAATGCAAAATGTTTGTTACCCATGTTAATAATACGAAAGCCTATTTCCAAATTGTATTTTTTTATAGAGTAACTTCTAGAAATAACAGGCATAACAATCACGTTGTAAACAGTTCGCTTCATGTCTATTTAATATACGTACATTCACTTCGTTATAATGGCGATAAACATGATTGTTGTTTACACAAGCTTGAGCGGAGGATATATTGAACAAAAAGTGGAATTTATATGTAATTACTTGACAAATAAAGTTGAGTCAAATGAGTGTTTTTTTGCGTTATACCGGTCATTTACACGAGGACGTTATTTATAATAGCAATGTTGCAATGTGTTTCTATGTTTACTACATTTACAAAATGACATTATATTATAATGTTTTAGTTTAGTAGATTAAAAAACATGTCGCATTTAGGTTGGTGACTGAAAGCGTAGTCCACATTTCATTGGTCCGTCGACTTTGGCTGGCCTAATGCGTTTTGCCTCGAAACCCTAGTGGCTGACCGAACAAAACGGGTTGAGAGCGAATACGGCCAAGCGAAATAATTATACTAGTTTGTGAGCGCTTGCGAGCTGCTATCGAAAGATTTTTGTTATTTACAATGTAAGTACTAAGCATTATTTTGAGGAATCAATTGTTGCTGTGTTAAAAACTATATAAATCAAACAGTACTAGTGGAAATAGTAGAAACAATCTGAGAAAGGTATAATCAAGAAGATGGCATGCGGTTTGGGTTGCGAACTTCTTCCTAAGAACTAATAATGCACAATAACAATGCGTTATGAATTTCTCTTTATGATTAGTACTACATTATTTATTATCTAATGTGGGTAAAACCAGTTTTGAAGATTTACTAATGAGCAACTTTTCATTTATGTAACCATCACTGAATAACAATTAATCTGCAACATGTACTTTTAAAATAGCCATGCATGTCTGTTTTATCTGTACACACTACGGCCTGAGTGAGTATGCGTTCAGCGGGGCGGGTGAGCAGACGAGTGCGTGCGCAGTGTGGCCTCAGTGCACGCTCAGCGTTCGTGTGAGTCAGTCACGTTTATGGCAAAAATAATCTGCGTCGTACGATACTATTGATATGTATATTTGGAAGAAAATTTGTCACTAAAATATAACGAGTCAAGGCAAGGTCCAAGTGACGTCACGTTTTCATTATGGCATCTGCGTCGTACAATACTGTTGATGTGTACATGATTACAAAAACAAAATTGAAAAAAATATGCATGGGAATCTATCGCTACTACCTAATACTATCTATCTATCGATTTGAATACGACATAAGGTTCATTTTTAGAGTTCCGTAGTACATTTGGAAGAAAATTCGGAGCTAAAATATAATGAGTGTAGACAAAGTCCAAGTGACGTCACGTTTTCATTGTGGCATCTGCGTCGTACGATATTATTGATATCATATTATTGATATAATATCGTATATAATATATTATAATGGTCCAAGTGACATTGTTACGTCTTGTACTGTACATAGGTACTTTAGTAATTTTTAAACTTGCGCGATTTGAACACATGTTTTAAATGTTTATCGGGACTTATCACGTGTTATTTAATATAGGTAAAAATATGTACCTTTCGCTCGACGTTTCGACCATGTTACAATGGCCGTGGTCACGAGCTGACTTGATCAAGTAAGATAAGTCCCGATAAACATTTAAAACATAGGTACTTTATTCAGAAACTATTTCGAATACAGATTCCGCAGATAAAACAGGAGTTTTGGCTTGGTACTTTGGTTTGGTTACAGCGACGACTGTTTTGACTGACGACATAATCGCTGTGTTTATATGTATTTTTAAGTGTCCCTTCTATAAATAACTAGAGCACTTTAAAAGTCCAAAAAATCGACTCTCGTATTTAAGACCGTCTACAGACAGTGCGTTGTACAAATATAAACTCGTCAATTAATTGTCTTTCAGGTAAGAGGGATTGTAAGTGGGGAATAAGAAAATGAAGCCCCGATTTTGATGGTTGTGACTAGAAATAATCAGCCCGAGCCGAGGCGCAGTTTTCCTTATAGCACAAGCTCGTCGCTTGTCAACGCGATGTCAATGTTTTTTTCAATACCTATTCGTATACATATTTGCTTTGTTTTGCTGATATTGGTACATTTTGATGCTGATGTTTGTACTATTTACGACGCTGATTTAAAATTGATTGCATCGAAGACAATAAAGTTAATAAATTCGTAAAACTTATATTGTTTTAACAAACGAAAAGTTCAACTTTAAAGTGTACCGCACCAACTAGTTGAGCGAGAAACGTGCTTGATCTTTAGTAATATGGGCTGGCATGGGATTATCTCTGAAGTAAATACAATTATTGTTGGGGTTGCACAAACATATTTTTATACAAAGTGACGAGACGGGCAAGACGCGCGCCTTCTTTTCAGTTAAGTAATAGATAAGTTGGGTGAATTGTACCGTTTTTTAATTGTTGTCAAAAAAATATATTTTGGTGCTGAATAATTTATGTAAGCCGCACAGAACACTACCTTCTCGGGCGACATATTATTGTTCACCACCGGGTAGTGTGAACAAGAGAAATGTCGAGCGACATGGTCCCACACAGTCGCAAAAACCTACCACGTGAATGTTGGGCGATATGTCTCCGCGTCATGTCCCCTAGTGAAAACGCGGCTTTACCCAGGGCTTAGAACTGTAGTTTTGCGTAGCACTGCACTGTGCTCATCATCCCGGTACTGGTTTTTGAGCCTCTTTCGCCAGGTAATTTCAATTTCAAAATTTGCTACAGTCACTATAAATCTGCTCCGTTGACGAACCCGCCTCAAACAATTACTTTCTTTGGCTAAAAGAGCGTTGGGTTACATTACAATCAGGTTTCGTAGTAAGCATGGCTATGGAATCCCAATTTAATTGTGACATAGTTGCATTTGGCGGTTTTAATAAGAATTTTACTATTTTCGATGGAGCCATGTCTACCCAAGGAAGCCTAGTTACAAAAATGCCAAAATTTTAGCAAAACCGCAATATGATAGACATAACGGCATTGGTAATTATTACTACAATGCCTGCGTGTATGACGTATGATTATGCAAAATTGTGTAGATGACAACGAAGATTTCGTGAAGTCAACGTCGACATGATGGCGGGAAACACAACAATCTATCTCGATTATCGTTAATATTGTTACGTTTTCCTAGATTTGTGTTACTTCGAGTTTTGACGAGTTATAGTGGCGGATTATTAACCGTTGCGTGTTCATAAACGTGCACGAGTATAGGCAACGTGTACAAAATCATGAAAGTGGTTTTCGTGTTTTCCTTGTCACCCTCTGTCCCTAAAAAGTTTTAGCAATGGATCCGCCGCTTTACTAGAGCGTGACTTAGGACAGTGGCAGGTAGACAGGCTTATTTGCATGACAGTGACTTGACTTCTTGAATAAAAATGGTTGACTATAATGACGGTTTACAGACGCTAACTTTTCGTGATAACGTCATAAGACAAGCCGAACGCTTAAGCCAAAGTTCAGGCATAACGTGACAATGAGTTATGCTTTTTCGTGGGAGCAGCCGGAGTTCATCGATTTTTAAGATGTTATCACGTCAAAAATGTCAGAGGAATGGCAAATGTACAAACGTGCAAGCCCACTAATAAAGTAGAAAAGGTATACGACATGGTGGTGTGACGCATGGAACAATGAGGTAGTGTGTGTATTTGTATGATGGTGTGAGGCTGTCTGAGTGTGTACACGAGTACATGAGTAGAGTGCATAATGGTGTGAGGGTGTCTCTGTGTGTACGAATATATGAGTAGAGAAGTGTTGCTCACGTCTGTGTGCGTGTGTGGCGAGGCGGGCAGGCTGGGCACGGTGGGCGCGGCGGCCGCAAGCGGCGTGGCGGCTGCGGCCGGGACAAACGGCGTTGACACTGGCGACGGCGTCGTCGCAGGCGGCTGCTGTTTCTTTTTGAGGGCTTCCTGGAATCACCAATACACACATATTTCAACATTGGTCCAAGAGCCATATAAACAGAAGTATTGGGTCGGTTAGAAAAGGAAGACCTCGTAAGAACGTACATCCTGACTGGCTCAAATAGAGGCTTACTGAAGCGTCAAATGTACGCCGAACAGACGAGATAGTGCGATGCTCTTCCTGGAGAAGGGAATTAAAGAAAACTGCCTTCGCCGGGATTGAATTGTAGGAGACGAAGAAACCACACTAATTCAAAGCAGTGTGCGTCTTGGACGATATCTTGCGGCACAATCAATAGTGATTGTGTATTTCACTTGCTACAGTCCCCTTCATACTTTATCATGAAGAGCACTATAACAAAGGAAATGACGGTGTGAATGTACACTATGACGAATGTGTCAGGGTAAACAGCGCAGTATCACGCAAAACTGCAACATAAAACAATGGGCGGCCTTGTATGTCTCATTACTCGATAGTATAAAACGAAAAATCCGCGATTCTGCCAAGCCCTGCTAGAAACTTAGTCTCATGTATGCATGTTATTGATAAAATACACCTTCATCACAAACATAGCGCCAGTCTCGGCTATTTCATTTCAGAACATAGAACACCAAAACATAAGCTCACGACCTATATGATGGTGCACTGTCCATTCCATTGTAACTCTAATTTAAAGTAGCTCATAAATCGATAAATTCTGCGCGAAAATATATGTGGCAAGAATTATCTCATAAAACGGACACAGACATAGACTGCGTGTGAAATATCCAGTAATTTGTAAGTACTAATTTTCAAACAAGGTTAAACGAATCACCTTTTCTCAGCGAAGAGCACTGATAAAATCCGATGCGATGTGAGGTAATGAGGGCAACATCGTGTAGTTTGAAATGGATTGTAATACATACTTGTCATATTATTTTTGGGTTCTACTATTAACTATACGCATGCCACTGCGGCTGGCATGCCTTCCTTTAGACCCAGCAACAAGTGGTTTTTCTGATAATTTTGCGTGAAACCACAGCCTGGCCTCGAACTTAAGGTTTCTGACACCATTCTCCTATTCTATTCCCTGGTCGGAGGACCTTGCACACGGACGATTGATTTGATAGTATTATTCGGATTACATGACCATCACCATTATATCTATCTGGAAACCTCGTCTTTACAGCAAAATATTTTTTTAGATTTAGACTATGGTATTCTTCGTACGAGTAATAACGTGTTATATACACGTTATTACTCGTAACACAGAAACTTTTCGACGGCAAGCTCACAAAATCAAGTTTCTGCAATATCACACATAAATTACTAATGCACGCATGCATATCCCCGCACAGTTCTGCGGCTAGTTTCGATTGGACTAAATTAAACAAAATCGTAAAGGGGAAACAGACATGCGTGCTAGTAATTACAGAAAATGGTCCTCTTTCCAAAATCCAATGTGGCTATTTGAAATCATGGTCTGGTAGTAATCGGATGCACCTCTTGCACACCCTAAAGTGAGTTTTTTTAGCTGTACTGTGGAATCAGGCGTATGCGACTTAGCTATATTTTTAATAAAATTGATGCCTACCGACGCCGTCTTCCGATAACTGCATCAGGGGCCTAACGTGGTTCGTTAGGGACACGATAGTTACGTACGCACCCCTGGGTTGCCCATAGATCAAATGTATAGTTAATATTTACTGTGCTTAAACAACGTCTTTCCACAATATTGCACGGCAAGTGTATATAGCAATGTGGACGAGGAGGCGGAGTAATGACAAGAAATTTAGCCAATCTGCGATCTTGTCGCACACTTGAGTTGCGTGTGAGAGGGATGCCTATGAAGCCCCGCTTGCTAGCGAGTCTCGAGACGCCACCTAGATATGGTCTTGAATTTAATAGCACTTGTCGAGTCGCGTTATCGATACTATGTTCGTTAGGTACGTGGTATCCCATACAAAGTTAACTTTACAATGTTTGTATTAGTGTTTAAATTGTAGAAACACTGCGCAATACGGAAGGAGTCTGCTATTCTGTTGTTACTTGATAAAATATGCGGTCAAAACACTTAACCGATTCTAGTCTATGGGAATGTATGAGTATGAATACATATTATCAACTCAATATATGACATAACTATTTTACTGCGTTGTAATTTTAGAAAAGGATTAAAAATGTTATACAATAACACATTTGAGCTTTATATTATAAAGGTAAGTGACTGATTCCAAGTTGCTGACTGATATGCCCATACCCACTGGATGCATCTGGACTGGGATCAATGAATACAGATCGTAGACAGATTTCAGAGTTCACGGAATAGTGGTCAGTGTTACCTAAAGTGATGATACTCACACCAAATGTTGATCTCTTTTTGATGAAGCAAAATACTTTTATACTAATTATTAACGAACAATTCTGTGCTGACTAAATCATTTATATGTCATAGTTTTATTTTTTTGGCTTGTAGCAATTTATTATCTTCGAAATCTTTTGTATACCTTTGAACAATTTTTTTAAGTTAGAGCATAAATAATGTTACATTAAGTTAAGATTTTTTACCTATGACACATTTAACTGTTCCTATAAGCAAAAATTGTTAGGCTTTTGCGTATCCAATCTTTGTTTACTTTATTATAATTTAAGCAGCCGTTTGTTTTCCTTGTAAAATAAAAATAAAAATAAATAGTGATCTGAATTCATTGTCACCAGAACAGTCAGCGGAATTACAATCCGCTGAGCTCTCGCAACCCGGCCTGCCCCGTCTATTATAGTTGCAACCTTTACAAGATATACTGTTAAAGCTTAGCAAATAAGTACAGTATTTCCCGATTTTATCTTTTCTATATACGGTCAATTAACGAAACAGGCAAGTTCAGCGCCTGATGATAAGTCAGCGCTACTGCCTTTGAAGTTGTAATGGTACACACACCTAGGATCTGAAGTGTTCGTGCCGTGGAACAGCACTGCGCTCGCCAACCAGAAACGTTAGTTTTTCAGTTTCAGCACAGTAGCACTTGGTACATTTCACCTTCACATCCTAACACAGTATCGCATGCGCACTATTGCTTCGCAGCAGATGTATGACGAAACCATAATGTGATTCATACTTAAATACTAAGAAACGAGCTGTTTCCTGTTACTTCGTTCGCGATAACTTTTAGCTGCGACAACTTCAATAAAATCATTCATAACACTTTCACATTACTAAAAGAACATTAATACAAAATCCACTGAGATAGTCTACTACTACTAACTGTCCACGTAAACATTATGTATGACTCAATGATTTTAAGTAATATACTTACTTAATATACTTGAGATTTTGTCACTGATGTACATAGTATATGTGTACATGCATGGAAGACAATTTTCCATCCAACTTAATTATTACCTTATTATCAATGAAAAATGATTTCATAAAGAATTTCGTTTAATTGTATTTTTTTATGTCTAAAACATATGTTTGTCCATATTTATTAATTTAATTTTTTATACACATACTTCAGAGGGGTGTTAAAGTTTGTTGGTCAAATTGCACCTCCCTTTAGAGATTGAATTAAGAGATTTCTTTACAAGAACTAACACACCCAAGTTTTTACGTTTTTAGCCCCAGTAGTTATTGTTTTTATCTAGTGTAGTCAGCTCTGCGTAGATTATTACCCTATTAGGACTTGTGCTTTTGTTAATATTATATTTGACTCCCTCAATTTGCATCCTGACAGCAAAGAAAAGCAACATTTAACTTTAAGTATCGCGGAGAGTTTTGTTGAATTTAGCCGTTATCTAAAACGGATGTGATACCAGTATATGAATAATATGGCGTGAAAATATTTTTAATAAAACAATTTAAAACTACATTTAAATTTAATCAAAAATATTTCCATGACACGGTATATACACACTAATATTATAAATGTGAAAGTTTGGATATGTGAATGTTTGTTTCTCATCAAGCATAAACAGTGTGAGTAGGGACGCAACGACGAGCGCACCGCACTCAAGATCCTGAAGAAGGCTTCCAAGCGAAGCCGAAACATGCGTCCATCGTGATATCGACAACGTGTAAGTATCACGTTAATCCCGTTTATTATTACAAAAAATAAAGCAAAACAAGTAAATGGGTTAGGTTGAAATTTGAAGTGGATATGGTTTGTACCCTGGACTAACTCAGGCTCTTTTTGTCCCGATTTAACGTATTGTTCGCAAGGAATTGGGATAACCTTATTCCACGCAAACGACTAGTACTAGTTTATTAGAAATTACGTTAAATACGGTACGAGGCATTATATAGTAAGTAGGACATGTCTAGTCTAATTCAGAGTCAGCCACCAAATGAAAGTAGCTGTAATAAGTTAATGACCCAATGACTGGGCTGACGGGTGTGTCGACGCCTATAAAAATTACAACACGAAGTGGAAGTTGTGACGTCAAAGACACGATAGATCAAACAAGCGCACCTGGATACAGTGAGTGAGTCATGCAACATAGTCGTATGGCCGACCAACCAATGTCAATCGGGCTTAGCAGGTCGGTGATCAATCGCGTAACGAAGGTGCAAACAGTTCTATGTCTGCTTCTAATAAAATACAGTTTACCTCTTCAACAAGGTGTGCAACTTTCGCGAGACCATAACCCTAGTATAGTAAGGCATACAAGATGTTCTTAGGTTATTTATATATTCAGTCGTTCATCATTAGCATTATTATTAGCCGAAAGACGTCCACTGCTGAACATATACCTCCCCCATAGAACACGTCAGTTCTTTCGCGTTCAGGCGTTACTTTGCGGAAATCCATATGAAAATAATTGGAATAGAAGTTTATTATTTATTTTTCTCAGGTCATTATGGAGCAGGAGCTCTGTTGTGAGTCTACGCTTGAGTACAGATCTGAGTATTTTGTATGGCGTTTACTATCAAATCTCCATCCAATCTCTGAGTGACACTGCTATTATCGCGGGCAGGAGTAGTGCTAACCTCAGATACACGATAATAGTATAAATAATAGTTTAGTCTTGATTCACAGCTCTTAGTCTAGTCAACGCGTGCAGTGCAGCGTGCAGCACCGTCACCGCAAGCTGTTATTCTTCAGCTGATTGGCAAGACGAATTAGCAGTTTATAAGAAATATATATTTACCTTAAAACAAACTGAGCAGAGGCCATCTGTGGCGGGGTTGCCGTAAAAGCCGCAGCCCGAGCGGCACAGCGCTTCCATTGGATTTGATTCACGCTCCATTGTTCTGCACTATAATTTCACTGAGTTCAACAGGAGTCTATCACTTGACGTTTACACTAGCAGAGTACGATTGCACTAACAGTTATTGCACTTGTTTGTCGTAACACAGTGTTCCACTACACCAATGAACGGCGCGGTGCACTTGTAACGTTGTAGGTAATTTAGAGTTGATTTATCTTCAGGCTTGCAAGATCCGCGGTAAGTGGCTTCCCTTGCCAACGAGCTAACTGTTCCTCTTGTGTCAGGATCTTAGAGGGCCCTGCAACAAACGATACAACATTTTACAAAATCCTTAATTCACAGAACTGGTTATTAAATAGTTATGATTGTTATGTACATAATGTTATGTATATAACTTTTACTTTTTATTTCTATTTAAATGCGACTGACACTACTCGAAACGAACTAATATAATATAATTACAATATAATTTTCACTAATGTTTAGAAAAGGATTTTTAGTTATGGGTATTACGGTTATTAACGGATATACTATTTACGCATACTTGAATTTTAACTACAATAATACAATAGAAAGTACCTACGTTCATAATTATTATCTTCCTATTGATGATAGTGATAAAGTAATTGATAAAAACATATAAAAGTAAAATGCTTTACTACTATTGTGCAGGTTTAAGAAAAACATCTTGAAAGCGATAATATATCAAGTCGACAGCGTGTCGGTGATGTCGTGCTTGACTTGAATGTACGCAGAACGCGATTATTTCACTAGAAAGTGATATTAAGCGTTGAATATAATTTCGTAGACTGGAAGCAGAACATAATATGCATAACGACGACGGGTTTGCGTAACAAGAGAGAGCTATAGAGCTAAGTGGAACGCGCCCGCGAAACGGCACCCGCGCAGGCCCGTGCCCCGCGCCAAGGTCGCTCCATCCACTACCACCTACATACAACACTACCAAACCAACTTAGCTAATATTTGGCCACACAAGGTAAATTGATATTGTGAGATGACATTTGCACCGTCCTCGACAAACTATCTAAATATTATAATGAAGGTCATAAGCTACATTTATAAAATCCGTTTTGAGTTTTCTCTCATAACAATTAAAATGATAAGGGAGACTTAATACACTAATTTTGTATACGTATATGAGTCTGCAACGCCAAAACGACCCATTCAACTCAAAAGTATTTTTATCTTGTTGAGGAAACTACGTAATTAATTGGGTAAACACAAGAGTTTGGGGAATTTGCAGTCTTCTCGTCTGCTATTCCACAAAGCCCAAGGACAACTACAACATTGCGTTCTGCATGTCATGATTTACGAAGCAGACACGTGGATTCATCGCAGGGCAGGTCCACCAGTTTCAAGGTCGAAAGGCTTTACTTGGAGCTTCTGATGGATCAAATGAGGTGATCAGACATACAACCAAAGTTATCGGCATATACCCACAGCACGGGCGTATATAAGAGGGGGGGGGGGGGGGGTCCGGATCGCGGAATATTGGTGACGGATAATATAAGTACGCGTCGTGACAATTTAGTATCGATATATCATAGCTTTGGCTATGTATAATAAACCTAATAGTTTATCTATGTAATATCCATACAGCAATTTTATACAATTTTAAGAGTTTGCCACGGATTCCAAAATCTACCAACATAGAAACAAGTCTTCTGATAAGCACTCGATCTACTCGATAATGCTTTTTCATAATATAGGTAGATAACATCGTTTGTCCCAATTTTGTCCACATGTCACATGAAAGGAAATTGGCCTCTTATGATCCCCGAATTCAAGCCATGTTGTTCATAAATTATTAGGTACTCTTTCTTTGGTCGGACAAGAGCGATCTTAGTTTGTCGGCAATATTTTGCTCGCTTTACTTATGCTTTGCATGGCTTATGGGGCGGGAGTTACGGGAGTTTAGACAAGAGATATATTGATTTATATACCTAATATTTACGTGCAATGATAACGTCATAAGACAAGCTGAACGCTTAGGCCGATCGTGCCTCTCTATCACTTGGTTCGCGCTCTAGCTTGCACGCTCGGCCCAGGCGGAACGTGATAATGAGTCATACTTTTTTGTACGAGCAGCCAGCGTTCTTCGATTTATAAGATGTTATCACGTTAAAAAATCTTATTGCTTGCTCATTACTGCACTACATCTCTGTAATAGAATAGCAAGTATTCCATCTATGGCAGAGTCATCTTTAAAACTTTTGGTGAGGGCTTTTTGTACTAGGTCCGCTGAAAAATTTCAGTCTATACAATCATCAATTCTCGCGGATTTTGATTGGTGGGACTGGTACATGTGTGGCCGAGCCTACTACGCGAACGAAGTCGCGGGCGTTCGCTAGTATAACTATAAAAAGATTTATGCCCGCTACATATACATTTCTTAAAATTGTACTATTGTTTGTATGCAGTTGAACGAGCATGTACCCATTACATGTAATGAGTATGATTTGAGCGTTTAGATTTTTAGTTCCCCCCCCCCCCCCCCCCCCCCCATTTGATAGCTATAGCTACGTCACTGATCCACAGCATTGAAAAACTGAAATGGCAATTCAAGTCATTGCTAAAACATTACTCAAACCGATATACTTGAGGAACACATTATTACACCTAGTGATGAGGTCGCCATACAGTGAGCAATTGGAGAGACCTATCTAGCAGTTCAACATTAGACGGTTATTAGGCTGGCCATACATATTATTTAAATATCCTATTTACAGACAGATTACAGACTAGATATTCGAACAATCTATATGACTTCAATTGGTACGATCGATTTATAATCATAGTGCTGTTGCCTAGGATCATATTTAACCGGTAATAATAGAACATTCAAATAATCATTATCATCGTCAGCAGTCAACGGTTATCTTAAGCAGTTGTATAGATAGCAAATACTCATATTTTAAACAATCCATCTAACAACGTTATTGGATCGGTTTAAAGTTTCATTTTATTAAAGAAATATATCTCGTCCAGAGCAATAGTTATATCGGAGCAAAGTGGAGAGCGGCGCGGTCGGGTCGAACGCACGCACGGGCCTGCGCGGGCGCAATTGGGAGTCATCGACCGTTCTACACGCAGGGGGTGATGCGCTCGCGCCAAGCTCATACCTACGTCCATTATAATAATAAGATCCAATGAATCCAACACACAAGCTACTAAAAGTGTTTCTGATACACACACAGCTGGAACAAAAACATCCATAATAGGCCAGTGTAAATAGAATTTAACCTCGGTACTTTGCTATGAAGCTTTTTGTGAAACGGCAAGTTTTACAAAAATGTTTACAAGCAATAAAAGAAGCGAAGTGTTATTCACTTTAATAATGGTCCTAACTCTTAATAACTTTTGCTCTAAAGTGCAGAGTTTCCGAGATATCGGCCAAAACTTTTTTTCAAGATGGCCCTTGAAGCTCCACCGGGATTTGTCAGCATTTTGTGATTTTATGCTCAGTAAGTGACACTAAATCTTTAAAATTTAAAAGCAAAAAATTGGATTTGAAATTTAGTGCGAGGTTGACCAAAATAAAGATATTTTTACTGGCCTATAAACCCTCATTGGTTACATTGGTAACGAAATTAAATCCAATTAGCATATCAGCGTATAGCGGACGGGAAAATACACATTTACAAAGCCGTGGTTAGACCATTGTTGATCTACAGCTGTGAACCCTGGACATTGACACTTAAAGAATAAAAAGTTCTGGCCACAGAAAGAAATAGTTTTAAGAATCATTAGTCCGAAGATGGACCGTGGAAAGCCACATAAAATTAGATAGCTCAAAGACCTGCGGATGAGCATCTACTACGATCATTCTTCGAAAAAATACACACAGCCTTTACTGGATCGGCAAGTTCAAAAGATCACGTAAGGGTCTTAGCACACTTAAATGCTCGCCTCCCATCCGGCAAAAAGAAAATTAATCAAATATGGACATTAATAAAATTGTTGCTTTTTAGGTATACTGTGGCAACATAACATTAGCAGACAGCTCGATTTCAGCGAGAGTGCTTGCTTGTTGCTCATGTAAAGTATATCTAAAGAAAAATAATTGAAGCCTATTAGAATAATATTATTTTTGCCGGGTGGTAGGCGAGTCGTTTAAGTGTGCTAAGACCTTAGGCGTGCTGAGTTGGCCGAGCGGACGTCTCGGAGCGGAGCTGGTTCTCCTATGTACCACTATAAGGATAAGGTCGTAAAGGACTCTCGCGAGCTCTAAGTTTCAAACTGGGAGGAAGTAGCGCAGGAGAGAACGACGTAGCGGTTGTTGTCGTAGGTCAAGGATGTTGTTGCGCTTGCGCCCCGTATCAGGACGAGACTTAATAGTACATCTAGCACCTACGCATTAAAATTGTAGTTTTGATTTAGTTTTGTACCTTGTCAGTCAATGTTACCAAGGTAACTTAATAGCAAATTCATGCTAAATCAGACGAATTTTTTAAGTAGTAGAGCATTAAAACTGCTTCCGTATTACAAAGCGCGCTAATTCTTTCTATAAAATCCGACATGTTTTGCGTGTTTAGTCAGGTTCCAAATGCAAGGTGTTCATATTCAATCTTTATGTTACTTTTTATTGCCGACCGTCTGCTATTGTACGTTCAGACGCAGCTGACAAAGACCCATGACAAAAACGGTAAAGAATACAGCTCACCAAATATCTGACTAGTTACTTACGCCAGAATTTAATCACTATTTTAATAGGTAGTAATATTTTAAAGTCAAGTAAGTAATATTGATACTAATAAGTGTGCCAAGGCAACTACGAGTATCAGCCTATTCAACCAGTCGGAAACGTGATGTTCAATTATAGAATTATGATAATGGCGATGGCTGGCTCTCGTTGCCAAATTAACATTACCTTTGCCAGAGCCGTTTCAATCGTCACGAATTTATAGTCGTCTAAAAATTATAGGATTTTTGACTCCACAAAGACTTCTCCTTCACTCTGAATTATGTCAATATTATTTTCTTACAGGCAGCTGTTATTTGTAACATACGTAATATACTAGCGAAACGAATCGCAATTTCAACTGTTGATAAAAAGATTAGGAATGCTTGGTAGATGATAAGCAATGTGACTGATAGGCAAAGCGATAAAACATGTGTGAGTGCGATATGTGCGATACTACTGCACTGGCTCTGACGGGAGCCGAAGCGCCGCGACCGCGACGATGGCGGGCGAGGCGGCGGGCGGCGCGCTGTGCCCCGATGACCCACTTGCGGAGTTTGCTACGCAATTCTAGCGCGATCCGCCTCGGCCTGAACACACTAAGGCCACGCTGCGATTTGGTTTCTAATCGTCTGTGAGCAAATATGCACTCATACCACGACGATTTGGTGGAACGATGGCATCATAATTTAATGACGTCACCGCCTAGCCCACAGAACGCCTTACGGACGACTCTACGTTTGTCACAATAGTTGGCATTATACAGAGATCTTGCGAGTATATACCATAGAAGTGACACGCAGATCACCTTGCCCCGCCTGCATGCCATGCCATGAAACACGTGACAATCCGTGCACACATGTTAATGTAACCCCCGCAAAGTTGTCTCATATACTCGTGACGATAACTCTAAGGTAAGGTTTTATAAAGTGGCTTATGAACTTTGTCATATTGTCTGTAGTTTTCATAGTGACACTATGACAACTAAAACTTGTGTCATATTGTCAAGTACAATATTATAATAGAAGAATTGCAAGTAATGAATACTGAATAAACATACTAATAAAACCAGCCAACTACGAGTCTGTTAGCCCACCGAAAGTTCCGCACTTCCGTACCACCGCGCACCGGTACTATAAACATATTTTATGTATTCTCCTTGGCACGAGCTTGACTCGCGCTTGACCACTTTTTTCAATGTTATGTTTTTTTTTACTTTAGCGTTTGCACTATAGTCATACCAAGTTAGATATTTGTATATATATTACCCTTTTAAAGTTAAAGAAAAAACGAACAAAAAAAATCAGTAAAAGATATAAAGATCATAAAAGATACGTTTCTTGCACCCCCTCATTTTTATATTTTTGGGTTTTTTACTATTCTTAGGACCTCTTCTGCCTTAACAAATATTCTCTGAGAATTTGTAGAGGTTACCTATTTACGATACGAGTGATACAGCTTTTTAAAAGTAATCAGACTGCATTATTTTTGAAAAGCTGTATCACTCGTATCGTAAATAGGTAACCTCTACAAATTCTCAGAGAATATTTTTTAAGGCACGATGGTGTGAGCTTAGTAATAGAAATTCTTTCTTAGTATCGTACGGAAAATTAAATCAAATACAACTTAGAGAGAGAAAAAAATCTTAATATTAACTAAAATTCACATTCGTACATCACATAGCATGACAATTCGAAAAATGTATTTTTTTAATTCAATGGTGGGTAGGTTTAGATCAGTTAGGCTAGCTTAGAGAGCAGAACAATACATGACGATTAAATTTGCGGCATACATACTCAAAATTTAAGAGAAATGTCAAATTTAGGGACTGTCATTCGTAAACGGGGACTTGAGTTTGACCAGAACAAGAACTACCTTAATTTACTGAAAATTAGATTTGATATTTGTTTACTGTATATAAACTCGATAGATCTGATTTAGTTCGATAATTTAGAATGGTGTTCTGCAAAAGCGAATTGCTACCATTATAGATTTGTCGTATGGAAAATATTATTATTTATTTCGTATAGATACACGTGCAGTGCTCGATTTTCGCCTGAGACATAATACAGGTCTGACCACTCGGTCAACGGTATCTGTAACGGTCCGAGACACAAAAATCGTGCACTGCTGAGGAAATCCCATCAAAATATAGCGCACCTGAGCATTGGTAAATATAAGTCAAGTAAAAATATTAATTCAAACACATTTAATTTGGTAATTTGTTTGTACGTTTATATGACAGTTTGAGCCTAAAAAAACGAAATCATGACTAATAATTATGTATTGGCTGAAGAATACTAAAACTTTGGACTTTTACCAATATGAAGATAATTTTTATTTTGTATTAGTTTTGAGAGTTGAGATAACATCCTCGGTGTCTAATCTTTTACTTATTTTAACTTTTTTGGAAAACACTAAATATACATATGTTATGTATACGCGGGTATATACAGCTTTGCGGAGGAGGCAATTATAGTAAGAAGTATAATGATTTAAAACAGAAAAAGTAAATTGTTAATATAACTGCAGACATTTCATATGACTCCACAGGTGAACTAATAACTCGATACAAAATTGTGGCCTAATTTTCGGCACCTACACAAAATGTTTTCGGTTACAAGAAATGTGTTTAGCGATTTCTATAGCCGTTGCCAAATTCAAAACTAACCCTCGAGGAATTTACGAAAATCACAAAATATTTATGAATGCCTGGGTCGCTATTGTCGCTAGGCCTTTAGCTTTTTTAGTAGAAGAGAAAATGTGTGACATACAGACGGAGACGATCAAACTTAGAACATAAAGAACTGATTCTGAATTATCTAAACGATCGAACATCGTAGGCTCCCTATAAATAATGTATACAATTTTATTTTTGCACATAACGCTACCGATACAAAATATACCTAAACACTGCTCAAAGCTTGATGAGCCGTTTTTGTATTAAGTATACATATATTAACTAGATATGATAAAAACTAGTTAATAAGAATTTATCCATTTAAGACCATTATTCGTCCTCTTCGCCTTACTTTTCTCCATTCCCAATCGAGAATACGAATTTTCAATATCATTATTAGTGTATGTAATCATTGTAAATAAATAATCAGCATCGAACCAAACTGTGAATCAATATTCTAAAAACCAACCAATGTAAATTATTGTGAATATAATTGCGACTTGAACAACTAAGGTGCTTCATTTTGTTATCACACAAAAAATAGCCCGCCAACATGAAACAAAGAATACGGAAACTAGGTCCGTGACGAAAACAACGACGTAGATCGAGGTTGCTTTACAGCTGGCACACGTTTTTCAACACATACAAAATGGCAATAAAGTAGCAGCATCTATCCGCAAGCAAACAAGTGCGTGTGTCTATGTTAGCGGAAACGTCACTTACCAAAAATAGACTGCCCAGGGTCTTTTAGTTAACCTTCCGCGGTGGTTTTGCAACCAGGAAATAAACCCATCAAATATTTACTCTCATCTTAGCAGGTTGAACCGGTAGGAAGCGACACCGGGACTGTAGGACAATGACATCAGGGTTCGAACTGTTCGAAGGAAGAATTTGCGTCACGGACTACACAATGACGCGGCGACAATCGAGCAACACGTACGGCAAGATGGCCGCTGAACGCAGTGTCAGCTGATCGCGCTCACGCAGCGCAGCTGTGCTAGCGGTGGCACTGTGCTCTCGTATCTCCGCGAGGCGCGAGCTGATATAGCTGTCTCGTTCGCTCCGCCCGAACACAATGGACGTGGTGTTCACTCATCGCATTGTTTGAACACAATGCTCGTCCACTACAAACTTTGCCAATAGATATATTTGCAAGAAGCTTCAAACTATCTGAATAAAGAGACCAGAACAACAGGTTGAATTTCAACTTTGCGAAACGGGCGAACAAATCTCATATCCCTGAGTCCAAAACGTGATTCTAATGTGGAATGGAAAGTTTTAATCATTTTTACCTCGAAATTCTAGTAGAAGAAGTTAACACAAATATTAGAAAGCTCTTTAACAAAAGTGAACATTAATCTACAAACACAAATTCTAAAATTAGGAAGAAAAAGAAAGAGTCCAGCTAGTAACGACGTACAAATAATTATTGAGTACCGTTGAACATCCATTTAATAATTATGCTATCTACGACTTACTTATGACACACAAACTAAATAAGTAGGTACCTATCCAAAATCGTTATTAACATTTTAAATAAGCTCATTTAATGACGTCGTTAAAAGGATAATCATAATGTCCTACGTACCTATTTATGTTAAAGAAACAATTGAAAACTTATTGAACATTATATTTACACAGTATAAATTGACTGTTGCAATATAGCTCCTTTGTAATACCTACGTCAGATTAAATTATAATTAGAATCACACTTAAAATAAATTAGTTTCTGCATTGAATGTTAGTTGTTGATGATAATTAAGTCTCCTTTAAAAATCCTACGGGTCATTGAACACACGGCTGAATCCTCGAGAAGAGTTCGATGGCTGTCAAAGTATAATGTGCACTAGATAATACAAATTGCATGAATGTTCTAAACACGTGAGGACATTAACCTTCCGACACCAAGGTCAGAGCGGCGGCCTTCAAACAGCCTCGGCCAGGCGGCTCACAGGCTCCTTTCAGACACATCTCGAAAAATAGACGCACACAACAACACCACGCACTTAACTATATTACCTTCAAGTGGGAACTTGAGCCCATGGCCACGTAGAAACCACGCTCGAAAGCGTTTCAAACTCACAATAACTTTATTCACAGACACTTTCCAGATTGAGAAAGACTCGAGCACTAATTGGCACTATTATCTGACTAGATAAATTGTATTAGTAGTATTTGTTGAACAGAACTGTACTTTAATCGTGTTATATGCGTATCGGCCTCGGTGGCACGAGCTCCGACGCGTTCGGCGAACAGACGAGAACTGAGTTGGGTCGGGGCCGGGGTAAGCCACTCGGTTGGCGAATGGAACAGTCAGCCGCGTCGCGTCCGCCTGCAAGTATTCGCGTCATCCATTCTACACGAGCACGCACCCACCAACACAAACAAGAGTCTGGTCACTAGCTGATAAACACATGTCTGACCGTCCGCCTCCAATCCACACAACACAAGCTTTCTTAATCAGATCACATTAACACTTACTCGTAGCTTCAGCTCGTATTATCGACGTTGTGACGAATAACTGTTTCAATTCAATCTCCTAACAACGCTATCCTTGTATCTCTGACCAACGTGTTTTTTGTTTTCACTAAGGTTTCGGCCGGATTTGTGACTCACCTCACAGTGCTTGTGAAATGACGATGAATTGCTACGACATCACATGGCTTTCTCAGAAGTAAAAAATAGTATTTATTTGGAACGCATTTATATGACGACACAGTTAAAACGATGTTGTTTTGTGTCAACGAATGTTTAAACTCACGTCCGTTATAATTTTATGATAATAAAACGAGATTAACGTGAGACTTAAACGTTGTCGATATCACGATCAACGCATGTTTCGGCTTCGTCCGGAAGCATTCTTCAGGATCTTGAGTGCGGTGCGCTTGTCGTTGCGAGCAACAATCATTGTTGTCGATAGTAATTTCTCACGTCTCACGTTAATCCCGTTTTATTTATAATAATATGTTTATTTTCTGAGGGAAATACCAACGTGGTGGATAAATCACAGAATGTGATAAAAATATTATTCAGGAATTCCGAATTGACATCATAAAGAAATTAATCTTATTAATCTTTGATACGATCGTCAATTAGTCGAAATGTGAAGTGCATCAGATATTAAACAGAAACTCTTGAATAATATACTGCAATAATTAACCGCGTTCACAACATACAAAACATCAAAACAAAGACATGTTAATGTTCAGATTATTATTATTATATTATAGATCTCTATGACGTACTAAAAATGTTAACCCTAGAAACAGAATTAGACACAAATCTTCTAGAAAGTTGTTAAAAAGTTGAGGCTTTTATGAAATTATAAACTCGCCAACATTTCGTATTTGGTAAGTTAAATGAAATCCAAACATTAAAATTAAATTACCTTTATGGGCTTGCAAAGAATTTTTGAAAGAAAAATGACAAGATTTATTTCAAAACAAACCTTTTATTCTAAACTCTTTAGGTTATCACAACAGCATAATGATAACTGAAGTAGAACGTAGAAGACTAACGTGGTATTCATCTATCTTGGAATACCCCACCGTTACCGAAAAATCATAAAATCATAAGGCAATAATAATTGTACTTTTAGAAATTGGTTAATGGTACTGACCTCTTTTCAGCGTTCAAAGAACTTAAACAAAGGTACAGTGCACTTTGATATGAAAGTGAAAACACCAATAAAAATCAATATTTGAATGTCGACGGACGTTCAACCTTGCCAAAGCCTCATGCGTAGTAATTTCAAGAGCATCCAAGCGCAATGAGGGTTTTCTCAATTACGTACATGTGCTAACTATTTGGACAACTTTGAATAGTATTTGTCAAGATATAAGGCGCGCAGTTGTGCGAATTTGCGCGTCGTCATTGACACAAGTTTTATGATAATGCGAAGGAAAGGTCGGGTAATCGTATACAAACAAAGCCATACGACGAGTGCGATGGAACGGAGGCGGGAGGAGGTGACGAGCGACGGCATTCGCAGGCGGCAGACAAAGCCGCGACGAGCAGAGTCGTCGATCTCCCCGAATTAGTCCTGGGCCAGGGCGGTGACCTCCGCGCCGCGCCACACGCGCTCGGCGTGCCACCACCGCCGATCTCACCAAATTCACGATATCAAAGTATTCGTATGTGAAAAGGAACCGAACAATCCATACAAACTATTATGCTAGTGTATTGCAATCTTAGTTATAAAGTATTGCTCGTGCTAAACTGGATCACAACAAAAAAATTGATTTTGATAAACTTTACTATAATATAATATATGTTTTACATGTATTAAGACCCAACGCGACGAAATTGACAGCCATCTTGTTGCAAAGTAATTCAGTTAAATTACAAAATAATGTTTTCCAAAATATTTTTAATAATTATAAATAAATAAATATATGTTCCGACATTGAAAACTTTACATAAACCATGGAAACAAAGGTAACAAAAACATTTGAAGAAAAACTAAAAATGTTTTACAAATCCCTAAACACTTTTTTTAACTTAAAATAGCTTAATAATAGTGAGCGAGAGCACTGATTTTCTTAATCAGTACGTAAAAATAATGTTTTAATCGTATTGAGGAAATCAAAAGTATATAAAACCTAGTTCCAGGCCAATGTTGATGGGGCCCCGGATATCGTATGGTGATTCTACGATTTCCCATGACTCATCAGAATCATATCGTCATACGAATGATAAAAGGCATCGCGCGGCGGGGCGGGGTTTACTTCAAGCGAATATAAAACCATTCTGGTCAGCTATTTTCTGATATTGGTATTTACTATATAATCGCTGGCCGTGTGTAAGTTATATCGCACTAGCTTGTAATAGATTGTTTAATTACCAAGACGGAAGCTCTTGGAGATCAACTTCCGTGTCCGTACATGGCCCTAAAAATCCGGTCTGATCTTTGATGCGGAATCATGACTTGTGGATTTATCCTTTGTAACTGATTCGGAATGAAATAAAACAGGTTTGCCTGCTACTATCCGCGGCCGCGCTCATTTATAGTCTCTATACTGTAGTCAATAACTGTAATGTCATGCCGCAGAAACTCCAAAACATAATTATTATTTAGGATGGTGATGATGACAATACGTCGTGTGTATTCAGCCTATTGGAAGTATGATACAGGTTGGAGCTAATTAGTTATCTTCTAATAATAATAATATTTCGCAATAACTTGGATTGATGATGATATATAAAAGTTGTATTTATTCGAAGCAAAGAAACAGCAGAAGAAAGGCACAGCTCGATCACTGATGTATGTCGATTTGTCGTTACACATGTACGTTATTTTGATTGGGTGAAAATGATGCAACAGGTTATGCGTGTCGGAACGAAAGTAAAGTCTATGCGTTTTTGAGATGGGATGACATTTTATGGCCAAATCCGAAAACAGTGATAATTTAAAAAAATGTCCTAAAGAGTCAAGAGTTTCTGTTTTGGATACGAATAACTTAATCCAAATTGGAGAGCAACTTGCAAATCCAGGGAAACATTGTAGCTCTATCGACGACCATGTATAACTGAGATGACTCAATTAACCGCAAATAAGTTCGTAAAAGTTTTTTTTGGTACATTAAACTATCCATTTACGGTTTTAGATTATGGCTTTACATGTGCTGTAAGAGCTTTTTAATCTATTTTTTAATTGTTTCTTGCCAAATTTCATGAATTTAAGTCAACGGGAGGTAACCTATAGGTTTTCATTCCTTAGTGATATCACAAAATATGGCTTGCAAGTTTGATTTTTTCACAGGGGAAAGATCCGACTAGTTTATATAAATTTCCAGTTGATACCTCTACGCGTTTCTGAGCAAAAGAGTCTTGACAGACGGACAACGAAGAAATCATATACGGGTTCCCTTTTCCTTGAGGTAGGAGGAACCCTAAAAATAAGATTTAATGGCACAAATAGCAAACTTTACATACTATGAGGACTACATTACAATGAGGAACAGTCAGCAATTTGTTTGATACGAGCAGTCATAATCAAGCGATGACTAAGCTCATACTTTGTTTCAATTAGACGCAAAAAAGGAAACAAAGGGACAAAGACCAGAGAAACTGAAGCTTGCCGCGGCGCGACAGCGCATACACCTCACGTGCTCCCTACTATACTACAGTGTTTCAGTTCATTTGGCACGCACTATTGAGTAGGAACACTGATAAATGTAAATACGTAGCTTAGGCAGTATAAATCCGGTACAATCGGAGAGTTTTTATGTGTTAAAAGACCACATTAAACAATGGACTTTGTCTCTTACTGACTGAAATAAACTATAGACGGTATTGCAATCGTCAAGGTAAATATATACAAACATAATCAGTAATGTAGTTGGCATACGACCTCTTTAGTCGCGTGTTAGAGGCACGCCAATACATGCCGAGAATGATAAAAAAGACGATCATGAATGCTTATAGTCCTAGTATACAATTATTCATACTAACCATCGATAACTGATTTGATTAATTTGACGATTAGTCTATTTACTTTAAAAAAATACGAAAGGTGATGTTTTATGATAATATGACCAATACCTTACATATTAATGCTATCCTACTTTATTGTTAAGGCTAGGAACTTTAATAAATTCGCAATTAAGCACACCGAAATGGCTAAACAAAGTTATACGTATAGATTCTTTTTCATACTTTATTATCTAGGTATAGATTTTTTTTCAATTTAGTCGTGACAACATCAACCCCGTAGAATAACGAATTTCTTTGATTGTAGTCTTGAATCTGGATCACGTATGCACGTTGTGAGAAGTGGAATAATCATGACCTTTACATCTGTCTACGGCGATTACTTTTACGATGTCTGTTTACGAAATAGGTATATTTTTTTTTTTATTTTGAGATCCGGTTATATATGCCTATGCAAAAGTAGTATAAAGTGATATAATTGATAATACATTTTAGTTTAGAGCAATAATGAGTTCAAGGAGTGTAATTGTGTTAGCCGATGAGTGTGCAATTGTTTTACATTGGTAAGCCCTGCCCAATTAAAACTACTCACACTTTGTATGTAATATTGAAATCAACCATAAATGTGATTTGAATGTGAAATGAAAGCAAATGTGAAAAACATAAATCGTCATCGAATTGGTATTTTTTTTATGATAAGCGCTAAAATGATTCTGCAAATAATACTCTAGTGCTTATATCCAACACCGGTGTTTAATATTTAACTTGTTATTTGTGTAGACGTACTAATCAACTGCTAACAAAATATAAGTAGAAATATATGATATGTAGGTTAATATCGTTCAGTTAATGTCAACAAGCAAGTCTACATTATGCAATAATAATATACCAGAGTTAACATTTTGGAAAGGAAAATTTTGCCCACCAGCGGGATTTGATTTCACGACTTCAAAGTTAGGAATACTTTTCTGTCGCTTTGAGAATAATGAAACAAAAAAGATATGAAATACTAGCACCGCCAGTAATGCCAAAATCTTTTCTTTCCTTGGTAGGTGTATCTTACGGGGGATTTGGACGTAAGTTCCCGCCTTGCATGCGTAAATACATTGCATATAATATACATACCTGATGTTGGAAAAGAGAGTTCCGTACCAAACAAATGTCCTTCCAAGTGCGCAGGCCCGTCAGCTCACAAGCAGGCGACACCACGACTGTGCGGTTTGGAGCAGCATCCACCGGCATCACAATGAATGGTTACACCACCTGTTAGTGACAGTGACACATGTAGCCCCCTTTCACTACACTCCTATTCTACTTTTCATTATTACTACGAAAAAGTTATTATGAGCATGATATAAGACACTCCCAGATACATAATATGTGACAAAGTATTGTTAAGTCATGCTTCAATCATGCAAATCATTCAAATATGACTACTATGGATAGTGCAAATAATTGAAAATGAATCAGGTGAATTAATAATATTTGTTTCTGTCCATCCTCCATACAATACATAATGCGGAATGTAGACGATCCCCTGTAGTTTTACAATACTGAAGCATTTACTTTTAATTATATGTAATGCACTGATGTAATGTGATATGTACTATAACGTTGCGAAAACACGATTCCATAAAAGTTTATCTATAGTTACTTCTAACTACTTACTACTACTTAGTTTGCGAAATCAACTTTTAAAGTGAATTGCTTTGGCATTTTTCATGTTTCTTAACTATGTACAGTAATAGGCATCTACGTCTCCCTGCCTCCAGTGTAGCCCACTTTTTAGTTTACTGGCCACATTGTAAGAATTGTCAGCTATAAAACAATAAATAGTTGACTAAATAATTTTGAAATTGTTTAATTACTTTATTTTAAATTTATTTTATTTTGAATCAAATTTTGCGGTAACGCTTAATAAACCCGTTGACTCTCGATTCGCCATATTTGGCCAATTATACAATAGATTTCGTAGAAATCAACATACTTTTCTAGGAACTGCAACGTGTGTGGTTAAAATGAGAAAATTAAGTAAAACAATAAAGATGTATGTGTCACGTACTCGATCCAAGCTAACATATTTCTATCGATCAAGTGATTATTGGACTAATATATACACTTTGAATACTTAATATGAAATCGTATTCCCTAGGTAGGTACTCAAAAATGTATGAATGGATGATAAATTAATATCCGACAAAAAAAAATGTACGTGTCTAAATCATTCGTTTACAACGAACGAAATTCATAAACATAGACATGATTATTATTGTGAAAAATTGCTGAATAAATTTTGTTAATATTTATATGGTACCACCTCTAAAGTATGACCTAACAAATTAAATAAGAATCGTCAAAATCAATCCATAATTGGCGGAGTAATCGCGAAACAAACGTACAGTCGAATTGAGAACCTGTTAAATAAATACATACCCAATATCTAGTGTACGACGCATGCCAACGTCAAATAGGAAACGATTTAAAAGACAATAATTGATAAAAAGTTCTATTGAATTTAGGGATTTACATATAAAAGCCGCTTAAAACTACAAATGAAGTTATTTAGTAGTGCGCACATCAAATTTGTTCTGCGCTAAATGACGTTATTTAAATTAAAGCAGCGGTCATACGCAAGGCCGTTATTTCGTACCATGACGTTCAATAAACTTAGCCGTTTACAAGTTGCGTGAGGACCGAATTAATGAATAACTTTGGGTTCTCAGTGACTGATCAAACGTTAGAGTGCAACAGACAAAACTATGCATGCATACATTCATTTCGTTCAGTATACGATTATGGTATATCCTGCCTTCTGATTGAAGTCAAAGTTAGTTCTGGCGCTGTGATCGTCATTCCAAATCGTTGGCGATCACAGCGCTAAAACCGATTTTGACTTAAATCGAAATACACTCTGTATTCCATGCCGTGAGCAACGTGAGCGTGATTTCAACCCATTCCGAATGACTGACAGATCTCACCTATCAAAAGCGCGATATTGAATCGGAATGAAAAACAGTGATAATATCACCAAATCGGTGTTTCCACTCGGAAAGCAGCCATAGTGTATAGGTATACTCACGTTCGAATGCTTAGCTATAATTATTTCTGTGGCTTTACCTCTACGCATCGATTTCGATGCTTCTATAGTAAATAAGACGAATCAATCTTTACCGGTTTTTGGAATGTATATAATTTATTGATTTACAATATGATTTTGTACTAATAGTTTAACATTTGTTAGAAACTCAAATGTTTATTGGTTTAAAACTAATTGAAACAATATTGTATTGAATCGCTTAAAAATAAATTGAACATGTGAAACGAAGATGGAATTCGATAAAGATACCAAATTTCTTATCTTAATAGCTCTCTTTCTAAAGTAAATGTAAAGTACATGATTAAGTACTTATCACAAAATAATAAACTCTCGTCTCACTTTGGATGTTTTCCCATTTCTTATCACTAATAGTCACAAAGTCCGGTGTCGAAGTGATAGCTACCTATGGCAAAGAATAATTAATAGTACTACGCCTGTGGTAAGAAACACAAAACCAACAATGGTTAATTCTAACTATTTCTTGACTCAGAATAATTTATCCAGTTCGAAAATCTTGAAATGTAAGCGTATTTCGCTAAACAATTGTCAAAAATCGGCCAAGTGCGAGTCGGACTCGCGCACTTAGGGTTCCGTACCATTAAAGTGAATATATAACTAAATATTCTGTGAATATTTCAAGCGTGTACCTGTTGCCGATGTCAATATCGAGCAAAAACGAGCAAATAAATCACGTTTGTTATATGGGAGCCCCCATAAATATTTATTATATTCGGTTTTTAATATTTGTTATAGCGGCAACAGAAATGAATCTGTGAAAATTTCAACTGTCTATCACGGTTCATGATATACAATCTGGTGACATACGAATGGACAGACAGACAGACAGACAGACAGACAGACGGACAGCGGAGTCTTAGTAATAAGGTCCCTTTTTACGCTTTGGGTACGTGACAACCCTAAAACTGGTCACAGAGAAGTTACTTATTATAAACCTCTAAACTCGCCAATTAGCCGGTTATGTTTCCGTTTCTGCGCTGTCTGTTGTCACGTCATGGTACGAAAAAGCAGAACAATTCCTTTCCGGACCTAAAAGTGATCGCATTAAATGACGCTGGTAGGCCTGCTGCGAGGTGAAATTTAAATGTTAAGGTGTGCTTCTTGAAGTGGTTTGGGATTATATATTTACAAATGTTTTTAAATCGTCTTTATGTTATTAATTCTTCAATTAAGGTTTTATAATTATATGGAATGATCTTTTAATGACCTTCATGTAGTTATTTTGATACACCACTCAGTTGATTGAGAGTCAGAGGATTGGTCAACTTTTTTTTTCATGTTGTGAATTAGAATTACAGCAATTACCTTTTTCTGTTGTTTATACAAAATAAACAACAAGAATGGTAACACTAATCCTAATCAAATTATGGCTCTTGATGTCGATGGTTTGGGTAGTTCAGATTAAATAGTAATGACTTCATTCTTTATTACAATTTTGCATAAGAGACAATCAGATAGTAACATAACCTACTACTGGACGTCATCATACAGCAGTAGCATGGCAGCAGTTATTTTTATTATGTTCCTAAAGTTAACATAAAACCCCTAATAAAACTTTTCAACACATACCCCTTATTATGAAAGGGGCTGAAGGTGTAGGAAACCCATTCCGACTTATTATCGTCATAAAGGAATAATCCCTTGAAGTTTATGCAACTAGCATAATGGAAATTGGCAGAATTGTGAAGTCACAGAAGTCATATAAGTACTAAGTATTACCAATAATTATAAGCAATACCGTGATATTACCGTGGTGTAAGTCCCAGTGTTCTCTCAAATACGAGATTCAAGTCTGATTAGGTGACCAATAAATTAATTTGCAACAATAAAACACAATGCTTAAACATAACCTAACACAATAGTAAGTAAGCACCTACTGCTTTGTGGTAGGTACAACTAATAGAATTTTGGGGTATTTTAATTATGCTTAGTATAATATATTAATTTTCTGCTTTATTACACAAGGAAACTCTAATGTTGGATCAGAATTTTATTATCAGTCTGCCTAAAATGGAAAAACCTAGGACACATTCAAGTTTGACCTTTTCCTTATAGTTACTTATGCAGGTGGGCTTAGTATTGTATGTGTCAAGTAGCTACAATAGAGCTAAAACATAAGTTGGTTGTATGGTCGGAAAGAAACTAATATGGTTGGTGCTTTCAGAACCATTAGTTTGCATCTATTAAGTTCTGTTAATCAGCCAGGTTTTCAGCTATATTTATTTTAAATTCATATATTCATCTATTTAATCTATTCATCTGTAATACTTGGTGCTGCCACACTAGATAAAAAGTGATAATAGCTATAATTTGATAAGCCATCTGGTTTTGCAAAGTACTACTTTTGGTCATGAGACAGTAGAGTGTGTAAATAGCATGTAAAATTGTTAAGTGCAGTAAGCATGTTAAACTCTTTATATGTATTTTATTTAAATTTATTATATAATTAATACGTACTATGACAAAAAAAAGCTTTTACTATTACAAACATATTATTTGCGGTTGATATAATACTTAACAGTAACCAAGTCAAGTGAATGAATGGCAAAGTTACATTTGAATTTTAACCTAATTTGACTATGTTTTGTCTTCTTTTTTCTGTTTTTTTTTAATGATATAAATGATTGTTACTATATTAGATAGGGTTTTTTTACTTAAGTCTCCCTTCATCTGCATGTAGAAAAGCGCATAGCACTAACATTTTCTCAACTGAGACCTTTTAAACATCTTTAGTCTGTACGACTGTGCAAAATTATTTTTGTTGTTACCAATCAAGTATGAATATTTTGAACATGCAAAACAAAAAAACGAGGCAACCGAGAACAGCTCTTATAATGCATAAAAATAAATAATTACATGAACATTCAGTCTATATGACACTATGTAGGTTCTACAAGATCTAAAACTGATGGCATGTAATGGTATTATATTATTTTAAAACTTACTGTTACACTATCAACTCTGGTTTCTTTCTTCTTGTAGTTGATATCATTGTGGTATATTATTATTGTGGTGGTTAGAGCGCTATCTATGTTCAACTATTTATCTTGCCATTAACCACAGCTGATAACAACCCAGCACTTATCAGCAACTTCGCTATGTATCTGAATGGACCTAACAAATAAAGTGGGTTAGGTACTTCTATGCATATGTAAGTGTGCCAATTCAAATATAATATAAGCTGTTACATAAGGCCAGTCTGAGTTATAGCTATAGCCTATATAATATATTAGGCCCCAGATTATTAGTTAAAAATTAGCTAATGAGGCTCTACTCTCCTGGCATAATTACATATTTATTATCTAGAATATGAATAGTCTACTAATATCCATAATCAATGCAAAGTTTGAAAAGGTAGATAGTTTAAAAAATCTGCTAATAACTTATTTTCTAAGGAATCATTGTTGCTTAAAGAAATAATATGTGTGCATGTGTTGTGAACAGCCATTAAAAGTTTAACACACATTTGTCTATGAGATATAAAATTGATGCCATCACATGAACATTAAAAATTATGCCTATGTATGATAAAAAGTAGCCTATGTCCTTAATCCAGGGCACAAGCAATATTTAGATATTTATATCAAATTCATAGAGCTGTTTCAACATGAAGAAGTAAATGTTTACACTTAGTGCATTCGATTAGCCCCCAAGTTGGTGAACATAGCACACACAGCTAAAAACACTTACAAGGGCATTCGAATTGGAAATCTGTGGGTGAAAATGTTGTTTATGGCTCTTTGTTCAGAATTTGGAAAGCTAAAAAAAAAAAAAAAGAGACACCAAACAGTGCAATTTTTGAGCCACATCTGGAGCATGGTTAATTGTTATAGTTTTTTTACAACTATCTATTTGATAGCATTATAATGTCATTTTAGGTCTTATGCTCGGTTTAGCGCTCGAGTAGTGTATGGGCAAAAGAGGCACAACACAAGCTATACACCTCCGCAAACCGCTTCGAGGATATAAAGGTGTAGCAACAACAAATAGTCATAAGGAAAGTTCCAAAAGTAGATCCACTGCCAAAATAAAAGTTGATAATTGCTTCTTATCTTCTTTAAAAGTTATCAACATCATCAATTTACAATCTTCAAGATAAGTAATATGTTTTAGTATAGGTATTTTCTAGAACACATGTAGCTAGACACATAACCTGACAAAATCTACATATTTAAAACTATCTGAGCTTGGTGTGTAAATAGTACTCTTTAGTATTATTCCAGGTCATCCATCTTTATCTATGTTAATGTTTTCAAGAAAATTGGTTATGTACTTTTGGTGTGAAAAAATAACAACCATCCATCCAAACAGGCATAGTTTTGCATTTAGAAGATTAATCGGTCCAAATCAGCAAGCCTCCGCTTCATTCATAAATCTTTTAGCTAGCGTAAGTAGTTTTAGTTATAGCGTAAACCTGATGCGGACAGCTTAAACTGTGCCCTGAAGGTATAGAACAGTTGTTTACAGAATCTGAGAATGACGGTTAACAAAAGAAAACTAGCTTAGATATTAGGGCTCAAGCAAGAAGCACATTCTGACTTCAGAACCTAATATTTAATGTGCTTGTTGATTATGATTGATTGCGTAAATAGTGTATCATCATCATCATCTCAGCTGTAGGATGTCCACTTTGTATGAATGTAGATAATAGTGTAATAATATTAATAGTGTATCATCAATGTAGATAAAATTAAATAAACATTGTAAATCAAAATACCAAGAATAGCTTGAAGCAATAATTGCAGGCAGACAGCCTGCAATTAAGACAAATTTGGAATTTACTGGGTAGGTAGTATGAATATCAACACAATATCATCGAAATGTGTTTCAGTCTAGCATAATGACTATGACTAGCATACACCTAGATCAGTGCCTACTTTTTATCGACATAAAATAATTCGTCCCTAATAACAGCTTGAACAAGTGGCCATACTACAATGACGTTTTTTTACAGGAAGTTGGCAAATCATCAGTGAGAAGGTAGGAAGTTACTGTAGCTTGACCATACATTTGATTTTACTTTCATGCGATATAATAAGAACGAAAACTTACAAAATGTGATGGCATGGAAATAACAGATGTTTTAGACTTCGATGAATGCCTTCCATGGTGGTGTATCATGCAAAAAATGCGTACAAGCTCGTTATGTACTTGGTGCGTAGTTACTGTTCAGTAGCATGGTTAGAAATTATTCCTAGTACCTAAGCTTAGCGTATTGATAATGCATTACAAACAATGTGGAAAGGAATAGGTATACAAATTAAAGAGAATATTGAAGTTAAATTATTTGGCATTCACGAAGAAAATGGCGTCATATCACTAGTCACGGAACAAGGTGCGATTTCGTCATATGAAAACACGTTTTACAATCACATACAATCACCACATTTATATCTAGACATGCAGTTTGTACTATTCTGTTCATAAAATTACTTACTTTGAATAAAAATTCCAAAGAAAATCATCCAAAAACTCTTGGGATTGATGACAAGGCACTCCACTCACCGTTTGCAAAACCCGACTAAATCACGTGACCGACCAATTTCCAACCACAGCAACCAACTGAATTGAACCAACCAATCAACGAATAGAATGTTTTTTTAAAGAATTGGATACCTACATTTCGTTTGCCATATTTTATTTTCTTGATGTGTTTAGCATAATATTAATTTAATTCAGTACGCTACGCATCATTTCGGTTTAGATTCGAACATTCATTTTTGCTTCCATTCATATCGTAAGTGTCAACCCTAATGCAGTGTAGCACTCGTAGCGCAGCTTGACTTTGCGATAAACCGATGGAAACTTAGGGTGCGTTCCGGGAAGCGCCGGCAACGCTCACAACTGCTCTCGCTGCTCGCACCCCGGTATTGCCATTCCCTTTGGTTGACAGTGACAGCTCGCAATTATCCTGGAACGTAGCCTAAGGCTACGTTCTGGAAAGGACCGAAATCATTCGCGGCGCTCGATACGTCATCAATGACGTCACCGAAAACGCTCACGCCATGCTCACAACGCTCGCGGATCTTAGTTGGGTCTACGTGATCATTGCGAGCTGTCACTGTGAACCAAAGGGAACGGCAAACTGGGGCGCGAGCATCGAGAGAAGTTGTGAGCGTTGACGGCGCTTCCCAGAACGCACCCATAATGGGCTGATTATGATGAAGCATCAACATTCGCTTCGGCATATAAACTATGAGTTATCTGTGTCACAGTTGCCCTACATACATGACAGTTTGTACTGTTTGAAGTAATCGACACGTTACGTTACACTTACGCAGTTATTCATGTAGCAGTTATTAGTCTATAACTAGTATTTATATGTTCTTTAAATGGATGGGAGGCAATAATGTACAACCATAATAATGCACAGCCAATAGTGCACGGCCAATAATTCATGTACATGGATTTTAAAAGTGTAACCGGTGGGTTTGGGTTTAGGCCTCCAGATGACGTAAGGTAGAAGAATTTAAACACGAGGAAACTTTATCACGTTACTTTAATGGAAATTATTACTCATACTAGCACCATTTAGATAGGTACTTAACTATAATAACTATATCTAAATACTAGGCACTTATAAATTAAGTCGGGGTGGAGCCCTACGGTTACGCTCGGGAAGGCGTCGCGGCGCACGAGTTCGAACGTCGACGCCAGCCGCGGTAGAACCGTCAATCATGACACCAGCCGCAAATTTTTCGAAATGCACAGCAAGATTCAGTGGAAAAACTGCCGAGGTCGATGGATTCATCGACGCCGTGGAAGTTTATAAAAATTGCCTCCAAATATCGGATGACAACGCGGTCAAGGGACTTTCAATGTTGTTAACAGACTCGGCATCGATTTGGTGGATGGGCATTAAAGGTAGTACTACGTCATGGGAAGACGCTATCAATAAATTGAGAAGTGCATTCGGAGAACGCCGCCCGCCATTTCGAATTTATCAAGATTTATTAACATACAAGCAAGGCACGGAGCCTACGGACTTGTTTATTTCAAAATGTCGCGCACTATTGTCAAAGCTACCTAAGGAAGATCTGAATGAGAAGGTCCAGCTGGACATGATCTATGGCCTGCTCGATAGAAGAATCCGGAAGCGCCTAGATCGTAACTCTATCTCATCATTCGACAATCTTCTGCAGCGTGCCAGAGCGATTGAAGAGTCGCTTGAGGACAGCGACAAGAAGCTGCCGCCGTCAGCGAGAAGCGGAGCCACCGGAGACGCTTGTACGTCGAGTCCGGCCGCCAGTCTTCGTTCCGCCGCCGGAGCCGCAGTTGTGTCCTCATCGTCGGCATCGACTCGCGACAAGGACAGTCGCCGAGTTTCCTGCACATATTGCAAAAAATGGGGGCACGACAAACAAAGTTGTAAAAAAATCAACAATGCGCGTAGTGATAGCGACAATAAAAGTGTAAAAGTTCCTACTAAAAACATTCAGTGTTACGGTTGTGGCGCCCCCAACGTTATCAAATCTAAATGTGAAAAGTGCAAAGTGAATTCACAACAAAGTGACTTCTATTCGGTAACGTTAATGAGTAGTGACAATACATCTCGTTCAAATGTTCGCGGGTCTAACGGCCGTGTTATCAAATCGGATAAGCATCAGCTGAGCGGCCAGGTCACTGACTGTTAGAGCACGCGTATTGGTGGAAGCTTGTGATGGAAACTATATTAACTACGTTATAAATTATATTTGATGAAATATACATAAGAAAAACGAGACTTGATCGAGTGACACATTTTTAATAACTTACTTCAGAATCTGACAACATCAACTCAAATTATTCGAAACCTATTTGCTTATAATAATTTCAGTGGCCAGTTCTAACACTCTCCCTCATTGAATATTCTTTAAGTAATAGGCGGAGCAATCACAATTCCAAGCGCTTCCCTCAGGCCAGTAAATCTCGGCCTAGGTAATCCTTTCGTCATAATATCTGCGAGCTGGATTACAGTACTGACTCTCTTTACCAGAATCTCATTTTCAAGTACAAGCTCTCTTACGAAGAAGTGCCTGATTCGAATGTGTTTCGAGCGCTTATGAAACTCCGGGTTGTGAGCCAAACGAACTGCTGCTTCATTGTCAACACTAAGTGTAGGGATACATTTTAGCGAAGTCATTTCCTTCAATAACCTCGTAAGCCACACAAGTTCTCGAGCAGCTTCGCTTGCAGCAACCAACTCCGCTTCAGTTGTCGAAATAGCTACGGAAGCTTGTCTTTGGCTCAGCCAAGATATGGTCCCACCTGCGTAGCGGCAAACAACACCAGTTGTTGAACGACCTGTCGCTACATCACCTCCATGGTCTGCATCACTGAAAGCTTCCAGAACGCCTGGTAGATAATTTGGCTTAAAATGAATACCATGTGAACTCGTGCCTCTAAGGTATCGCAAAATTCGTTTCACCCTGAGCCAATCTGCTTTTGTAGGGTTCTCTAGTTTACGCGACGCCACTCCTACTGCGTATGCAATGTCAGGGCGCGTGCCAACCATCAAATAGGCCAAGGCGCCTACAGCTTCTCTGTATGGAAAGTTTTCAGACTCTACAGAATCATCTAAATCTCTCCCTGATTCTTTATCAATTGGCGTCGTTATAGGATTACAATTGTTCATATTGAATCGTTCTAATATTTTCTTTGTATATGTCTCTTGCTTGAGAACAATTTTTCCACTACTGTACTGTTGAATTTCCATTCCTAGGTAGAATGTGGCAGGATTCTTCGTAATCTTTAACCTTTTACCCAGATCGTGTAGAAAATCATTCGCTAATCTCGAACTCGACGCAGCTACGAGACCATCATCAACATACAGTGTCAGCAAGATCTTTTCATTACCAGTCCCTTTCATATATAGGCAGGGATCCGCAATACTTTGTTTGAAACCAAGCTCAAGTAAAATTCCATGAACACAATAGTTCCAGCAACGTGGAGCTTGTTTCAAGCCATATAAGCTTCGTTTAAGGCGACATACTTTGTTTGAACCATCTTCGAAACCTTCGGGTTGAGTCATGTACATCTCTTCCGTAAGTTTGCCGTAGAGGAATGCTGTAGTCACGTCGATTGGGTCAAATACATTTTCTCACTAGCAGCCACACTAATTAGAGAGCGTATAGTTGACATTCTTGCCACAGGACTGTATGTTTCTTCGTAGTCAATTCCTTTTCTTTGTCGAAAACCTTTGACTACTAATCGCGCTTTGTATCTCCCAATTGACCCGTCACAGTTCCTCTTGACTTGAAAGACCCATTTACAAGGTATCGCTTTCCTTCCTGTCGGTAGGTCCTGTAAAGTCCATGTACCGTGTTCTTGTAACGATTTGAGTTCGTTTTTCATAGCATTTACCCACTCCTGCCTTTCGTTACTGTTTATGGCTTCCTTATAAGACTGTGGTTCAGCCATAGTACTCATGAGTACTGAATTTACATAGCCGTCGAGCTTTGCTGGACGTTGAAGAGTAGATCTGTCACGTAAATCATAATGCCTCGAAGGTGCGGGTTCTTCTTCGGTATCAAGAAACTCGTCCTCAGGTTCATTGACTTGATTTTCGTATTCGTTTTCAAATGCATCAACGACATCTTCATCTTCAACTATATTCTCTCCCTCAAACGGTCGTATGTAACTTTCATCTCTCAATCGATAGTCATGTCTTTCATCAATTCTGTTATGATGATTGTCAAACTCAACTTCAATAGTCGGTTCCACAGGTATACAATCTGATGACACTTTAATATCATACTCATTTATGATTTTGTCATTTTCAGTGCTGTCCTTGTCATTATCCTTCGTATTTAATTTTGATAATGGTTTCTCGTCAAATTTTACGTCTCGTGATCTAACAAGGCGATTATTGTTACCTTCTGCAACCCATATACGATATCCGTCTTCATCATATCCAACTAAAATGCCTTTGACAGCCTTCTTGTTTAATTTCCTTCTCTTTTGTTTCGGAATATGAACATAACACGTGCTACCAATGATGCGCAATTGTTTTATGTTCACTTTCTTTCCAAACCAGAGTTCATAGGGCGTTTTCCCATCTACACGTGTTGGACCAGTTCTATTTAATATATATGCTGCTGCGTTCACAAGTTCTGCCCATAGGTATTGTGGCAGCGTCTCATTAGCATACATAAGCGATCTAGCAGTCTCGACTAGTGTTCGATTTTCTTTCTCACTGGAACCGTTCTGTTCTGGTGTGTATGGCATTGTTAGTCTCTGTTTTATACCATGTCTAGCCAGAATATCTTTTACCTTTTGGTTATCAAACTCTCCGCCGTTATCGCTGAGGATAGTTTTAATAACGTGGCCATTTGTTTTTGCTTCAGCGATCATCTGTTCTAAATATTTACTTACCTCTGACTTCTCTTTCAGAAAGTAGACGTATCTAAAGCTCGTATAATCGTCTTTGAATAGCAAAAAATACCGATATTTCGAAATCGAATTCGGAAATGGTCCGCATACATCGCTGTGTATTATTTCGCCTGCTTCTAAGGCTCTTTCTCTCGTTCCAAATTTCAATCTATGAGATTTTCCATATACGCAGCCTTCACAGAGTTCACGTTCAACTGGTAGCTCAATTCTTAGTTCACGTTTGACAAGAGCTCTTACGTGTCTGTTATTTTGATGGCCGAGTCTCTCATGATATAACTGAGTTTGTGATGTCATAAACACTTCTAGTTTTCTAAATGGTTGTACATTCGTGACGTTAAGTTTGTACAGTCCACCTCTGTGACATCGTTCGCCAATCAGTTTTAGTTCTCCATTAATAGACATGCTGCATTTATTTGGACTTGAAGAGAATTCACTTTGTGGGTTTTTGTCGTGAGTAGCAAGGACAGAGAATAAGTTCTTTTGAATTGATGGAACATACCACACATCTTGAAGAGTTATCGGTACGATTTTACCTTTAACGTTCGCTTCAATTATAATTGATCCTTTTCCTTTCGCTTGAATCGTATTTCCATTCGCTGTTGTGACAGTAGAATATTCATGGAAATTCTCGAAACTTTGAAATAGATCGCCTCGGTTGGTGATGTGACTCGTAGCTCCATTATCGACATACCAATTATTTCTGTCGCATTCTGCCGAAAAAACCGCCGTCATTGCCTGTACTGTGTTTACAGACATCAAAGTCATGTTGGCACCTTCCCTGGTACGATTAGGATTATCACTCTTCGGTGGTCGACCGTCGCTGATCCACTTTTGGCAATTTCTAACACGATGACCAATCTCGGAGCAATAATTGCATTTAAGCTTTTTATCCTTTGCGATGTTCTTGATGTGCTTCTGCGTTTTCGTATTAGCTGACATAGCTTCTTGTTCAGGTACGTGCTTACTTGACAAAGCTCTTTCATACGCACATAAGTGGCTAGTAAGATTTTCTACAGTTCTCTCTGTTTTAGGTATTAAGAGCCAGCTGCTTCGAAATGAGAAATATTCTTCACCGAGCGTATCCAGAATTTTACAAACCAACAAAAGTTGCGGTAACTCTTTACTCTCATTGTATAACTCTTGATTCAGTTCAGTCCAAATATTTTTCAACTTACACATATGTGTTGCTATATCATCATCTGGGTCTCTTTTCAATCCGAAAAATGTCATACACAGATTATATGACTTGTCTTCCGACGTACCTCCAAACAGTCTGTGTAGTTCTAGCCATACCTCGTAGGCGCTCGTAAATCGCATGACTTTTCGTAGTGTGTCTTCACTCATGTTTGTTGTAAGAAGGAGTAGAGCGCTGCTGTCCGCTTTTACAAATCTGACGAGTTCGCATTTGTACTTATTGACATCTACGTCACCTGCTCCAACTTGCACTTGTTCAGGTCTCCTAAGTTTTCCTTCGACTACATCCATAGCATCGTTTATGCTTTTTAGAAGAATGCATATTTTATACCTCCAAGTTGACCAATTGAGTTTTCCTTCAAGTAGTCCGATTTGAAACTTTGTCGTTAAATTTTCCATTTTTTACTATTGCTGCGCACATAACCTGTTAGAGCACGCGTATTGGTGGAAGCTTGTGATGGAAACTATATTAACTACGTTATAAATTATATTTGATGAAATATACATAAGAAAAACGAGACTTGATCGAGTGACACATTTTTAATAACTTACTACAGAATCTGACAACATCAACTCAAATTATTCGAAACCTATTTGCTTATAATAATTTCAGTGGCCAGTTCTAACACTGACAGCCCGCGTTCGCGCGCGTTCGAGTCGGGCGAAACTCCGTCCGCGTCATCACGGCCCGCGGCGCCCCAGCTGATTTCGCTGGGAGCGCGCGGCCGCAAAGGGCGGGAACGCAGTCCGCGAGCACCCGCTTGCGACCGAAATCGAGACGTCGTACCACTCGCCGCTTCGGGCTCCCCAAGGATGGGAACGCAACCCGAGCTTCTTGATGGACAGTCAGGTAACCTCGCAAGTAACATTGCGAGGAATCACTCAGTTGAACTTTGCTGTGAATGTGCTTACTGTGTTTTGGAACCGCAAAAACAAACAGTTCAATCTTGTGTAGGTACTAAAATGTTGGGTTGTGCTATGAATGTAAACAAACAACAAAAACGTTTGCATGTGAAAAATGACTGTCAAATTGTTCAGAATGTTAATAACGTTTGTTCAGTATCGGTATGTAAAAATAACAGTTATAGCCAAAATTGTAGTTCTAACAAAGCTACTTCGCTGACTCTTGGCAACAGCTGTGACAGTATGAACGGAGATCTAATCCAACAGCAGGCTAGTGTTTTCTCACATGACCATGAATGTTTACGTTTAAGTATGGTTGAAAATAACACAGTTAATAATAGTGTTGTTCCTAATAACAGTTTCTGTAATAACAAACTGGCGAATAACGGTTCGCCAAATATCGGTTCCTGTAATAACCAGTCGTCGAATAACGGTTCGCCGAATATCGGTTCTTGTAATAACCGGATGGTGAATAATGGTTTGTGTAATAGCTTTATGTCGAATAACGGTTCTCATACTATCTTTTTGTCGAATAATGGTTCGCCGACTAACGCTTGTACTAACAATATTTTGCATGATGGTGTGTATGAGGGGGTTATGTGTAGTGATGTTACGCATAATAGTGATGTACCTAATGTTTTGTTTAATTGTAGGTATGGTGGTGTGGTATATAATGATGTTTCGCATAATAATGATTTGTCTAATATTTCGGATAATAAATGTAGTAGTATGGATATGTATGTTTTGCATAATAGTGAGGGGTATAGTGATGTAAATTATTATAACAGTTGTAATGAAGGTATCGCGCGCGCACAGGGTCGGATCCAGGGGGAGTTCGTAAATAGTCGACCTTTAGTGCAAATCGGGATATTGGGGCGAAATGGAACCGCATTATTAGATACGGGGGCAAAGGGTTGTGTCGTCGGTCACTCACTCCATCGCGTCCTGGTAGATGAAGGTCACCCCATGAAGAGGTGCACACGCAACATCCGACTAGCGGATGGGTGCACGCGTTTAATGGATGTACTGGTGGCGGAAGTACATGTGACTCTTTTTCATAAAATTGTGCCTACCGAATTCATAATATTCCCCGACGCGCGAAATAACGAATCACTATTAGGTATAGATTTCATAAAGAAAGCTAGTATGGTTATCGATTTTAACCGTTGCTTGTGGCATTTTTCTGAGAGTAATGAACAGAAATATGAACTCCTTTTAGAGCCTGTTACATCTCGTCGAACTTCTTACGCGGCAATTAGTGTTTTACGTGAAGATGAGGGAACATGTTTGCAGCAGGAGGAGCGTGATGAGCTTGCCCAATTACTGACGGATTTTAGTGATGTGTTTGATACAGTTGGGGAGCCTACACCATACGTGGTGCATCACATAGATACAGGGAACAGCGCGCCGATAGCGACGCCTCCCTATCGCCTGACACCTGCAAAGAAGGAGATTATGCAACAAGAGCTCAACAAGATGTTAGCTGAAGATATAGTAGAAGAGTGTGAATCTGCTTGGGGTGCTCCAGCTCTTTTAGTACCAAAGCGAGATGGAAGCTTCCGTTTTTGCGTCGATTATAGAAAATTAAATTCTATCACCAAAACTGACGCTTATCCAATGCCTCGCATTGATGAGCTGTTACAATCCACAAAGCGAGGACAGTGTCACATGTCTACAATCGATTTGCGATCTGGGTACTGGCAAGTCGCTGTAAATAAAGAGGATAGGGACAAAACGGCATTCGTTACACCGTTCGGAACGTATCGTTTTAAAAGAATGCCTTTTGGATTAAAAAACGGACCAGCTACTTTTCAGCGCCTTATAGATAGAATGCGCTCTAGCTGTGCGTTTAAGAATATAACCATTCTAGGGTATATGGATGATATCCTGATAATAACGGAAGGAGGGTTCCAGAAGCACCTGGAAGACCTGCGCGTCGTTCTCCAAAAACTCGCAGAGTACAAGTTGCGCGCAAGTCGAGAAAAGTGCGTTTTTGTTAGAAAATCGGTCAAATATTTAGGCCATATTGTTTCTCAAGATGGTGTATCCGCTGATGAGGAGAAGATCCGCGCCATTCTTGAAATGAAGCCACCTACATCGTTAAAACATCTCAGGATGTTTATCCAGACTTGTTCATGGTTTCGAAAATTTATTCCAGGATTTTCTCAAGAGGCTGAGCCGCTCACTAGATTGACAAGAAAGAATCAATCGTGGATGTGGGGACCTCAGCAGGTAGAAGCTTTTAATAGCTTAAAGAATCTACTAACGTCAGCACCGATCCTCATACAAGCAGATTACTCACAGCCATTTATTCTACGTACGGATGCGAGCAGCTACGCTTTAGGCGCAGTGTTACTCCAAGGTGAGAAAAACGAAGAAAGGCCAATTGAGTATGCTAGCCGTCTATTATCAGCAGCTGAGCGAAATTATTCAACCACAGAGCGGGAAGCTCTATCAGTTATATGGGCAGTAGACCGTTTTCGGGGATACATTGATGGTCATCCTGTGGTCATTGTAAGCGACCACCAACCCTTAAAGTGGCTTTTATCTCTGAAGTCGCCGTCTGGTCGCCTAGTGCGTTGGGCACTGAAGTTACAGGCATATGATATTAAATTCGAATATACGCCTGGTAAAATTAATGTCGTGGCTGACAGCTTAAGCCGCCCCGTCTGTACAGAAGAGTCTCGTGACGCATGCGAAATATGTACAGTCATAGTAGATTTACCTACACGAGATCTTACAGAGTTGCGTGCAGAACAACAAGCTGACCCTGATATCAACAAAATTATCAAGGAGCTAGAAGACAGTGAAGAAGTGGCGACTCGTCGTTGGACTGAGCGTGGTTACATCATTGAACGTGGTGTTCTGTACCGGTATAACCCTGATACTGACAACGAGTCACCACAATTGGTAATACCTGCTAGTATGCGAGAAGAAGTATTACGTGAATGTCACGATGCATCTATAGCAGGTCACCCTGGAATTGAAAGGACATACCATAAAATATCGCAAAATTATTTCTTTCCTGGTATGAGACGAGTCATTACAGATTATGTTAAATCGTGTGCTACATGTCAACGCTATAAAATAACGAACCGGAAACCAGCGGGTCTCATTCAAACGCCGGTCTTGAACCAGCGCAATGAGGTCTTAGCAATTGACCTTTTTGGACCATTACCAGAAGGTGAAAATGGAGAGAAATGGATACTCCTAGTAGAAGACACCGCATCGAGATGGATTGAGATCTACGCTCTCAGAGATGCTACATCAGTTGCTTGCGTGAAAGTTCTGATTGAGGAATACTTTCTCCGTTTTGGTTTGCCACGAAGAGTCATTTCCGATTCAGGTCCACAATTTGTATCCGCAGTTATGCAAAAGTGCATGTACATCTTAGGCATAACACAGGACCTGATACCTTACTACCACCCGGAAGCTAACCCAGCAGAGAGAAAAAACAGAGATATGAAGACACAGTTAGCTTTATTAGTTGGTTTGGATCATCCATCATGGCCTAAACAGCTGCCGATGGTGCGTTTTAGCATGAACAGTTCAGTCAGTGAAGCTACAGGTACTACTCCAGCATACCTGACGTTGTCCCGTGAGTTAAGGTCACCGTTGGAAGTGTATAATGATCCAAAGGCAGTTCTCAGTAAGGACAATTTTGTTCCACAAATCACACCTTACTTGACTAAGTTTTTAAATTCTTTGAGTGAAATACGTGAAAAAGTAGAAAGGCAGCAGGATAAAAGGAAGTCATATGGAGATAAATCTAGAAGAGTGGGAGAAGTGTTCAAAGAAGGGGATAAAGTATTATTAGCTACCCACCAGTTGAGCGACGCTAATAAGCAGAAGACTGCAAAGTTTTTTCCCAAGCGAGATGGGCCGTACGTTGTAAAGAAGAAGTTGTCACCTACAACGTACCTTATCGCGACAGCTCATAATCCGGATGATGTATTGGGCAAGTTCCACGTGAGTGAGCTTACTCCGTTTCGAGCACGTGACGATGAGTGTGCTCAACCGCTTGCTCCAAAACAGAAACGAGGCCGCCCTCGTTTGAAGCAGGTTCAGGGTGAACCTATTGTAGAGCTAGACCACGATCGAGGTCGTAATCATGGTCTAGAGGGGGAGTATGTGACAGGGCAACCCTTAATCAACAACGCGGAGAATAGTAAGGTTGGCAGCAATGCGTGTGACGACCAATCAGGCGTCAACAACGACACCGCCATTATAGGCACCGCGTGCGCGCCTCCCGCGCTCTCTTCGCCGCAGTCTGTCGACGACCGTAACCTAGACCGAACTCGTGCGCCGCGACGCCTTCCCGAGCGTAACCGTAGGGCTCCGCCCCGACTTAATTTATAAGTGCCTAGTATTTAGATATAGTTATTATAGTTAAGTACCTATCTAAATGGTGCTAGTATGAGTAATAATTTCCATTAAAGTAACGTGATAAAATTTCCTCGTGTTTAAATTCTTCTACCTTACGTCATCTGGAGGCCTAAACCCAAACCCACCGGTTACAAAAGGTCTATGCCCATGGCCCATCTATATGGTTCACCTGGATATATCAAGGGCAAGTATTTCTTCCCGTAGTTCACCTGAAGATAACTGTTGGACGTTGATAACGGGTTGGATCTTAAAACCAGTCGCCTGAATTTGAAGAGTCTGCCACTGCGGAGGGGTCAAGGGGGGTTCTGAATTTATTTTATAAAATACCGAAAAAAAATCATTAGCAAATAACTACCCAATGCGTAAACGGAAGGTAAATTCAACTAAAATCTTACGTTTACTAAGTTGCGTGTGTCAAACAAAATGCGTATAATGAAACGCGGCCGTCATTTTGTTAACATTAACAGCGAACCTGTTAATGTCAACAACAGAATATATTAAATATAAATAATTTCGACAAGTCATTGCTTCGACAGAACAAACATTCGACAAGAATTACTACCACATAGGCCTTATTATGAGCTCTTAAAGCAGGATTTCTGGACAACTGCCCGGTTTATTCGTACCATGAACACTTTAAAGCAGGCCTGCCCAGGCCTACTATTGAAGAACCGCAGAAAAACCGTTCACCTGTTTTTTTTTTAATGGACTCTCATTAACATGCCGCTCTAAATCCACTCAGTTTATTAGCTTACGTTAGGCATCTGCAATGTTGGTTATAGCAAATTATTAAAATGCCAGAGACAATATTATCCGTTTACCTTTGAGAAAACAATATTCAAAAAGTTTACCTAAATGAGCGTAATGGTGGGTACACATGTACGTACATGCGCGATGAGCATGTTTTATCCGAGCATGACTATCTACAAACATGCTCGACCCTGCGTCTTCACGTAAAAGCTTGCTCGAAGAACATGTTTAGTGCGCGTTGAAACTCGTCGAGCAATGGACGATTCGTTGTTGTGTTTGGTGGGCATCGTCTGCTACATTTACTGTCAGGGAAAAACTACGCGAAGAAAGCGTCGTCGTCGCTGGGTTAGGCCAATGTTACAAAGAAGAGAACGTCACAGTCATGTTAATTTGATAAAAGAGTTAGAACCTGAAGAGTTTCGTAACTATTTACGAATGAATATGACTCTATACAATAACTTGCTACGTTTGGTAACCACTAAATTGGAAAAACAAGATACAGTGATGAGAAAATGCATTAGTGTGGATGAGAAATTGAAAGTGACGCTACGTTACCTGGCAACGGGAAGATCGTACACTGATCTACAATACAGCGCAATTATTTCAAAACAAGCCCTGAGCTGAATGATACCTGAAACCTGTAATGCAATTTATGAGGTTATGAAAGAAAAATACATGAAGGTATGTGAGAATTTAAATTTATTAATTAGTTATGTGTAGGATCTAGTTACATCGTTTCATCGTTAAAATTTTGAATATATTGTGCTGCAGAGTTGTTGTTAAATCCTGGAATGGATGGAGTATATATTGTGGAGTGTACGGAGAGAGTACCCATCTGGGCCTGGAAATACACATCATTGATAAGTTTTTCTGTAATTAACTGCATAGATGATGATAATTTTTGCATTTTATTAGCAAAATGTTTTCCCATTATATCATATTCATCGTCAATTTGCTTAGGCTCAGCTAATTTATATCCAATCAATTCAAAAATTTTTTTCAGCTTTCTGCGGGATATTAGCTGTTTGATGAGATCGTTTGTTGGCTTGTCGTGGTGGCCTTACGCTACTTAGTAATTGAGTCGAGTCTTGCAAGTAGGAAGTTGAGGCTAGGGGCTGTAAAATAGACTCGCTTGATTCATCTGTAATATGGGCAACGTCAGGCGAAGTTATCGATGAAATGTCCTGAAACAAAACAATACTATCGTCTTTTTTTGTTACAGTTTCCTACGTCTGAAGAAGAGTGGAAAAAAATAGCAAGGAGTTTGAAGTAAAATGGAATTTCCCTCATTGCCTTGGTGCAATCGATGGAAAACATATTCGAATAAATGCCCCACCAAACAGCGTTTCTAATTACTACTGTTATAAAAATTATTTCAGTATTATATTAATGGCTGCTGTTAATGCAAATTATGAGTTTTTCATGGTCGATGCTGGGGCAAACGGACGTATATCAGATGGTGGAGTAATAAACAACACAATATTTTACAAATTACTTAAAGTTCGCCAACTGAAAATTCCTCCCCCGAAAATATTGGAATAAGTGAAGATATTTTACCCTTTGTATTTGTCGGCGATGAAGCTTTTGCTTTACGAACAGACTTTATGAAACCATATTGTTCAAAATCACTTAACCACGATATGAAGATATTTAATTACCGTCTAAGTCGTGCAAGAAGAATAGTCGAAAATGCTTTTGGAATTCTCTCTAATAGATTCCGGGTGTTTCACACTCCCATATCGATTCAGTCAGTGGATAACATCAAAAGTGTTATTATGGCTTCGTGCGTTTTACACAATTATTTGATGCGAGAATCTCCAAATACATACTTAACTACTCAAGACATAGACAGAGAACATTTTGAACAAGGTACTTTAAATTCAGGATTAAGAGCTGAAATGTTATCAAATGTTACATCGACTGTTCAGACAAACTCGACAAATCAGGCTAAATTAGTCAGAGAAAAATTTGAAAGATATTTTAACAACGAAGGAGCTGTTGACTGGCAGGAAAATATGATTACATAAAGCATAAATACATACCTGTGTGTCTGGAGGATGAAATTTGCTGTCATAGTCGGATGATGTTGATTCTATGTTGGATATCGATGACATCGGAACTATTTGGTCGTCCAAAAATGAAAGAAGTGAGAAATACCACAAAGAGGGTCATAAACTTCATCTTTTCCTTTTCCACTTCTTTTGGAATCATCACTCTTTTTTTTCTCTCTTCTCCAAGATGCTCTTAGAGAATTTATCTTTTTTATTACTCCGTTCTTGTCAATATTAGGTTCAACAGTTTAGCACAATAAAACTAAACGTTCATATGCTGCGTTTCTTTTACCCTTATCACTATATTCTTTTAACGTAGTTTTCCACAAGCACTCTTCCTCCTGATACATATTTATAAATTGTTCCACAAAATCCCGAGAAAATGAACGAACGTCCGACATTTTAACAGCGCACTCGCACCCTCTTCACAAAAATATCAATCACGACTAACATGCTCGACTTCGCGGCTACATGTACAAACATGTTTGCATCGAACATCGAGCAAGAATTATGGACGTTTGAATCTTGTTCGAATCGAACATTTTGGTTGGCTTCGAGCATTTGTCTTGAGACTTGCATGGTACACACGTTTGTACTTGCTCGAGATCGAGCAAGTTTATCGAACAAGTACGTACGTGTGTACCCACTATTGACAGTAAGGCCCCAGAACGTACACGGAGTATCTAGTCAGAGCAAAGTCACGAGGAGGAGCGTTAGGTTGAATAGTGACCACACATCAAGAGGTGGGGAGCGTCTCTATCCCTGATGAACATAGGCTATACATTTTTATTCATAATCATCATCCATTCAAAAATAAAATTCAGGGTAAAACCGCGGAGCGCATTTAGTTAGAAATAAAAACAAGATCATATATTAGTAAAAAGGAATACATACTTTTAATACCATGTGTATTGCATACATTCAAAAGCACTGCACTAATTGACCTGGGGTGCCACGGGTCCTAATCGTAGTTCCCGTGGCGCCCCCAGGGGTATCTTCCAGGGGTATCTTGGGTACAGAATGGAAATATCCATACTAAGGAATCTTCTTCGAAAAAATATAACACTGTGATTTTGACAGATCGATACACTAGAATTCGTAGTATCCCAGTGTATGCACTAGATTCCCAAAACCTACTGTATACTCTCAAAAATTTACCAGAACTAAGAAGTTTCGTTATTGTATTGCGGGTTTTCTACAAAAGTAAATAAGTGAAAAAGCGCAAATCCAGGGTCGCGTTCAGAAACTCGGTGAGAGCGCACTCGGTGCACACACTAGTGCAACTTTTTGTACTAACGTCGCCGCGCCGTTCCAAACCTCAGGGAGGTTTGGAAGAGAACCGCAGAAAAATCGTTCACCAATTTTTTTGTATGAACTCTCGTTAACATGTCGCTCTAAATCCCCTCAGTTTATTAGCTTACAAACGTCTAGGCGTCTGCAATGTTGGTTATAGTTTAATTATTATTAAAAATTGTTAGAATGCCAGAGACAATATTATTCGTTCACCTTCGAGAAAACAATATTCAAACAGTTTACCTAAATGAGCGTCATGGTATGATTTCAAATAAAACTGTCTAGGACAGGTCTAAGAACTGCACGGAACTTGCATGGTTTTTACGAAGCTGATAGTAAGGCCCCTGATCACGCTATAACTTGAGAACGAATGGAACAATCTCGCTAATTCTTTATTTTTGTTGTGTTAATTATTGTCAGGTCAGGAAATTGTTCTTATGAAAAAAAAAAGGAAAGATGGGAGGCTATGGCGAGGCCGAAGGCCGAGCCTACTACGCAAACGAAGTCACGGGCAGTCGCTTGTATCTAATAAAAAGGAATAAGTGTTTGCCTCGTGCATGGCACACTCATTCGTTAATTCATTTCATCTTTCCATTGCTTTATTTCTACGTACTCTTTGGTTCACCCACAATATTTTTTCTTGAAGCTTCTCTTTCTATTTTGATTAATTGGGTATAAATAAGCAGAGTCACCTTATTATATTAAATGTACTAAAGAACTGTTTGTGACTTTTCCGATTGTGTATTAATCTTAAATCTAAGAAAAGTTGATTGTTTCTGTTTGGATATAAGTCAAGAATAAAAAGCTGGCGAACTATTAATAATACACAGCCCTTATCCCTTCAAGAGTAGTTATATTATAACAATGACATTTCTATTGTGTCTGGCCCTATGATGACCAACGACCTTTGATAGATTAAACAAATCAACGGTGGAAAACATACGTCACTTTGTTGCTATCTGTCTCGTGCTCTTTGAGAACGTTTCAAAGCCACATACGTTAGTTAGTCTATGCTGCACCACTAGTTATATTATAGTACGTAAGAATTGATTTGCAGAGCACTTCATATGCGTTTATTAATGACCAATATACGACCAGCAGCATCATGCAAATGTTTAAAAACAAATATATTTTTTACTCATTATGACTATAGCAAAGATTTAAAAAATATGTTGTTAAATCAAGTTTGGCGATTTTTTTGTGAAATAGTATCATTTTGGTGAACATTTTTTTTCGTTATTTGGCTGTATTTAGAAAATCACATCTGGCAACCCTGAGCCTAGTTTAGATTAGGATAAACAATACACTCAGAGTGTATTGTTTATCCTCTATATAGAGTGTAACACTCTAATCCGCTATAGGTGCGTTCGCTTAGCTTTTAGGGAGTTGGTGGCGTTGTCATTGATGGCTCTTTTGTATGATTTTGATGGCATTTGTAAACATCAAAAACGTTATATATGTCACTTTTACCACTTTTGCCCACACCTTATTCGAACGCTCAACTGAGCTTAAGACCCAAAATCGCATGATTATGCTATCAGATACATAGCTGTCAAAAAACGAACAAACAACTATGCTCCGAACGTGGGCCAAAATTTGCAAAAATACCTTTTTTTTTTAGCTTTCCGATCGCTGAACAAATAAAAAAAGAGACATGAACCGACATTTTCACCCACAGATTCCCAATTCGAACGCCCCTTGTGAGCTTCTTTAGCGAAAATAACCAGTGTTGCCAGATTGGGGTATTTTTACGCCATTCTGGCGAATAAATTTGTTCTTGGCGAGATTTTGGCGAAATAAAATCCTTGGCGAATAAGTTGAAGAAAAAAAAATTTACGGGCGAAAATATGGCTATAATGATAGTAAATGATACATCGCATACCTCAGATGGAATATCATATTATATCATGTGATACGATCGCACTAATATTTTGAAGTCACTCAATATCTAATAAAAAAATATTAACTCGTGCATGGCACACTCATTCGTTTATTTATTTCATCTTTCTTTCTTCATTTCTACGTACTCGTTGGTACACCCACAATATGTTTTCATGTGGCTTCTCTTTCCTTTTCGATAAATTAGGTATAAGCAGAGTCGCCTTATTATGTAAAATGTACTAAAGAACTGTTTGTGAAGTTTTCTTAATTTTGTATTAAATTTCCGTGTATGAAAAACTATTTTTTTTTCTACGTTTAGTAGAGAAAATTAATCTTACATCTAATGCCGGGTACAGACCAAGCGAACGAGACCGAGCGAATGCTAACAAGTGGGATTAGCCGATCAGTATCGCACGCTCGCTTGCTATCGCTGTTGCTTCATTTAGTGTGGCTGTCCACAGCCACACTAAATGAACGTATTGAAGTTCGTCGACAATCGGCGAACCACGGCGAAGCTTGACTCTAATGATTATATTTATTATGTTATATATAAATGGAGGTAGATACGTTATACTGCGCTCGGCTTGGCGACATCAACACAAGCTAATTGTCTTGAGGCAACTTAGTTCTAGCCTGTCTGGCAAATAAAAGTAAATGTCGTTGTGCGAGTTGTGTACAGTATGCTATATGTAGGATAAAATTTGCCATGTTTAAACTTCATATTCAAGGAGAAAACCTCTACAGTTAATCTCATTGCTTAAATCACGTTGTATTTTAGTGATCATGGACGAAAACGGTGGTGCTGGTGGATGAAGTCGTTATTAAAAAAAATATCGTATGATGGAACCCAACTATAGAACGACTTACAAAAAGAGGTAGATTACATTTAAGTAAATTGATTAATTTTACAAGGATTTTATGTGATTTTTAAATGAAATTGTGTGTGTTGAGTGGAAGCGCTCGCAGCGGAGCTTGACTTGGATATTTAACCGATGTTACAATTAACGATAAGCGATCAACAAGTTAAGCAAAAATTGCTGTGTCTAAGACTTGGATGGGTGACCGCTAGTGGCATTGTTTATCTGAGCGCTTCCGTATTTCGGAGGGCACGTTAATCCATCGGTCCCAGTTGTTTGTCTTAGGACAGTCGTTAAGCTATGTATCGAAGGCTTTCAAGCGGCCGGAAAACTTCGACACGGTTTGGCCACTAATAGCCTATCCACCAAACCGCACTGAGCCCGCATGGTGGATTATTGCCCAACCTTCTCATAGAGAAAACTTGAGTCCTGGCTGTGGAAATATAATGGGCTGATTATGATGAAATGAAATGAAAGCAATCGTCAATTTTGTTTACTTTTTTTATGTTGTATTCAGCATGTTTAGGATTTCAAAGCCTCGGTTTCTGCTTATAGAGCTCTATGAGCATTAGCAATATATCGTAGTCCAATGCATAATCGTAAATAGATACAATTTATTCGCTAGGACGAAACGTCCGTTGCGTGCAACCGCCGCAACTGAATGAGCATTCGCTCGTCCGTCCACACCGCGGCTGTACATTGGTTCCATTTATCTTTGATGTACCGACAGCCACCGGAACACGGCCGAAGGTGAACGAACGCCCTCGTTTGGCTTCGTTTGCGTACGGCATGACGTCCACACTGATGCGTTTGCGCTCGCTCGTTACCCTTTGCTCGCTCTCTTTCTCTTGGTCTGTACGTGGCATTAGAAAAGTGGATTACTTTTGTTTGGATTTAGGAAAGTCAAGAATGAAAAGCTGGCGAGCTGTGTTACGTGGCTTTACGTTGCCACCTTTAGTAGTACTCTTTGAGTACCTTCCAATGCCAGCATATACGTTAGTCCATGCTCCAGTACTCCAGGGGCCTTACTATCAGTTTCGTAAAAACCATGCAAGTTCCGTGTAGTTCTCCAACCTGACATAAAAAGCTTTTAATGAAATCATGCCATGACGCTCATTTAGGTGAACTGTTTGAATATTGCTTTCACAAAGGTGAACGGATAATGTTGTCTCTCGCATTCTAACAATTTACTATAACCAACATTGCAGACGCCTAGACGTTTGAATCCATATAAACTGTACGGATTTAGAGCTACATGTTAATGAGATTCCATACAAAAAAAAACAGGTGAACGGTTTTTCTGCGGTTCTTGAATAGTAGGCCAGGGTAGGCCTGCTTTAAAGTTGTCATGGTACGATTAAGCCGGGCAGTTGTCTAGAAGTCCTGCTTTAAGAGCTCATAGTAAGGCCCCTGGTTAAATTTCAGTACGAAAGAATTGATTGGCAGAGCACTTTATAATACATTTATTAATGAACAATGTAAGTAATCAGCCAAATCACGTAAATGTTTAAGAACAATTATTAATTTTCTTACTCCTTATGACTATATCAATATATATAAAGATTTAAAAAAAGTGTTTAATCAAGTTTGGCGATTTTTTTGTGAAATAGTATCATTTTGGCGGATTATTTTTTCTTATTTGGCGAAATCTAGAAAATCACATCTGGCAATCCTGAAAATAACGCCAAAACGCTCCAGGGGTCTATTCGAGCGCACATACATATGTAGCTTGAGCTTTATTAATCTTTTAGGATAAATTTCTTTCTATTTTTTGTTGTATCTTCTCCACCGCACCGGTTGTATTGTATCTTTCTCCTTTGACATGATGCTGGCATAAATGTTCTAAACAATTGCAATAATAATGCTTTAGCATCTATATAGTTTGTGCAATAATAAAAAACAAATTGTTTATTTGGGGAAAGTATTTATTTTGTAATAAAGCAAAGAAAGTTTACCACGTGATTGAAGAAAATGCCTACAATATCTGTAAAACGTGATTTGCTGTTCACAGCTCTTGGTAAAACATACAGTAAGTTTGTATCATTGATGTGTGTACATATGACAAAAGTTAAATTCATAATTGATTATTTGGTCTCGTTTTACTTTTTCAGCTGATTATGAGTTCCAGGATTTGTGTTTTGAATTTGGGTTGGAGCTTGATGAAATTGTGAGTACTTAAAATTTTAAGAAATTTACCCGAGGTAGAACTTTACAGTACCTACATGTTTGATGAAGCCGTCCTCAGTTTAGTGCATACTGTCGAGTTTGTGGATGTTACCGCTAGTGCTTCTAGCTCGAGCTCGTATAATTAAAGGTGGGAATGTACATTTATTTTCCACGAATTTTAGTGTTAATTCCATACTTCTACTTACACCATAACCTCTAAAATGTTCACTGCAGTCTCGGAGTGGTGATTAAAGTCAAAGTAAAAATCATTTATTCAATTTAGGCATCAAAGACGCACTTGTTAACGTCAATTATTCATTATAATGTACTAAAAGACTACTGCAGCGTTCCAAAATATGTAAAGCCTACCAAGAAAAAGCGGCCATTCTTTTTAAATAGACTTTTAGAGGTTAGGTACTACTATTACATTTAATGGGTGGCAGTTAAAAACTTGCCAAAAGTGGAGTATCTTTGTCTTCTATAAAATGTCAGACTTTATTATGCTTTTTATACTAAAATGTTTTTTACAGTCAACTTGTTTATTATTATTCATCATATGGGTTCCAATCTTATCTCCACGGTGGAGATGGAGGTGGGATGGTAGAAACTCCACCATCCCTTTCTCTCTCCAACCACTGAATTCCTGGTGTGGGTTGAGTCTAAATACATGCCTCCATTGTAGAATTAAATTATGAACTGGTCAGGGTAACATGTCTCTCCTCTAAGTTGCTTCTTGCTTATCTAGTGTCAAGTTTGTTTGGTTACATTACTACCTATATATTAAAACACTCATTGTTGTAACAATCACCCTTAATGGTAAATACACCATTATTTAGTTAGACATAAATAAAGATTTCATCATAAAATTTACTGACATTCAAGCATAATACTGACATGGAGTCCTAAATAATTTGTACACTCATTTAAATTAATGTCTCTGGTCAGAGACGGGTTAAATTGTAGTCTGATTAAAGGGTTTATTGTCCTTGGATAGAAAAAAATCTAATAATTATGCACCTAACTGAGCTTCTTCAATTCTTGGTAGTGGATCAAGATCATCCACTTTGTTTTCTTCCACACTTTGTTCCTGCATAATTTTCTTAAGTCATTTCCACAACAACCCATAGCAGTAAGACAATAGTAGGGAAGTATAGTACACATGTGCAAGGCAATAACAACAAACACATGAATATGTTTTAAGAATTTAAACACACATGTCACATTTCTTGGAATCTTAGTATGTTTATTGAAAAACTATTGTGTTATTGGCCAAATATGGCGACTGGCAAGTTAACGGGTTATTTTTTTTATTAATTATTGTAGTTTTTTTATTTGTTTTATATAAAAGTAAATCCACTTTTAACTGTTAGTTGATAATAATCTTATCAGTATAGACAATCATCACCTGATTATCTATACTTTTGCGAGTCTCAAATTTAGGCTAAATTTAAAAATCATCAACAATCTCTACAGCTTAGTTTACAAACTGGGATTGCAACTGATACCTTCATCTGAGTGCTACCAAATTAGAAATATAACTTTAATCATGCAGAATGTTTAAAGTGGTTCTACAGCAAAAAATCCCTAATAAAATATTAAATGGTGAAGACTGGTGTTAGGGATGGTATTAGTGTTGGTACTTAGACAACCACCATTTAAACTCTGACAGGACATTAGCCACTCAAGAATAATTTGATGTTTTTAAAATAAGTTGTCCAACTTACAGACTACAGAAAAGCAGATGCTGATAAAGGAGCAAGGGGATCAGGCTGGTGCTGGAGTCTCTGAGGAAGTGCTCTACAGGATAGACATTCCAGCCAATAGATATGACTTGCTGTGTTTGGAGGGATTAGTTGATGGCCTATTAGTGTTCCTAAGAAAGTAAGTTCCTACAGTCTGTTTAGTATAAATACTATGTGTGGAAGATAGAGTGGTAAAATAGGCTAAACATCTTTATCTCAGTCTGATGACTGCAGTCCGGGGCCACGCACAACTTTGAAGCTAAAAGATTTGGGTTGCCATGCAAGTTGCTGCCCGTGAAGTGAAGCTTACCATTGAGCAAAAGCAATTAACTTGCCTGCCCCATCACTAATGAAATAAAAATATCTGACTGTAAAGGACAATGATGGGTCTAGCAGCAGGCTGCCCAGGACAGAAGTGAGAATACAGAAAGATGGGAAGGAGAGTGAGGGATAGTTAGCAGAAAGCAGTAGGTTACTTAGACAATTTGACACATACTTATAGCCATATACTTGTATTAAAAGAAGTAGTAGCATCAGCTATGAGACAAACATTGTCAATACAGAGCTGGTGCAGTAAGGGCTACTGAGCACTGAAGTAGGAACCATGTTAAAAATAAAGTGTAAAGTATTTATTACAGTGTACATTTACCTTGTATTGCTTTGCTTCAACACCTTTCAACACTAATTTGCAAATGTTCTCAAGCAATGATTTTTAAGGCTAGTGAGGGAAGAATCAGTTTCAGTTCTTAAATGTTACAGAAAGGACCCACCACAGTACACTCTGAGCAAGTATGAAGACTGTCACTCATTGCACTTAACTCCGGCAACTACTTTAATCAGGCCTTATGCTGTAGCAGCTGTGCTCAAGGGTGTCACATTCACCAAGGAGTCTTATGACAGCTTTATCGACTTACAGGTGTGGTGTTTATTTATTACGAGTAGTTAACCATTCTCATGCATATCTCAATATCAAGGTGAGTGCATATTACTATGTCGAATATAATTTTTGATCATAGTAACTATTTTGACATATTTAGTATTTACGTCAAACTATCAAATACAAAGTTCGCGTGAACTTAAATAGATCCATGGTATGTTGGAAAATGCCCAACAATGGCTATCATAGATGTGTATTATTTAATTTTCCTAGATATGTGTAGTTTTGATATGTAATTGTGTGGATTATTAATGGTTGAGTGTTTATAATGGTGCACAAGTGTAGTCAAAAATTAACAGAAAATGAGAAACAAATTCTTGTTGTTTTTGTGCTACCCTTGTTTAATAGCTTTAGAAAGTTGACTGTGACTTGACTGTGATCACTGAGTTGAAACTGTAAATGTATAAACATACGAGTCCAATTATAAAGTAAAAAACTAAAACCATTGTCACAACACAACAGATATGTCCCTGATTATGAATCTCATAAAAACTCTTTTGTTGGCTGATCCAGTTTTGTATCATGCGATTCATGTTTTTTTTCATTGTCTAATATGTATAAATGTCTTTGTATATTATTTTTTATACTTATTGTCGAGTGACGAGACGTATAAATCGACGGCTGATGATAGAAACCACACCTGCCCATCATAGTTATAGTTCCACAACAGAGGCACTACAGTGCTCAAGTCATTGTTAGTCTTTCATATTCTTAATATTATTTGCCATACCACCTATTAATTTCCTAGAGTGCTCTTACAAAACTAATACAACTAGCTGCGGAATAAATGTCACTTCAGTGATACCTTCCAAGATGTCATAAAAACCCTACTCATTAGTGAAATATAATGTTCCAGGATAAACTTCACCAAAACATTGCTCGAAAAAGGACACTAGTGGCAATAGGTACTCATGACCTTGACACTATAAAAGGGCCTTTTGTCTATGATGCTCTCCCGCCAGACCAGATTAAGTTCAAGGCACTCAATCAACAAAAAGAAATGACTGCGCCAGAGCTTATGGAACTATACTCTGTAAGTGTTTTGTTTATTTCATAATGGCGTGGCGACCTCTGCCGCGTCCTGGTGACAACTCATCGCTACATACATAACCAATCGCAGAACCGTATCATAGTCCGTACTATATCAAAATGCAATAGATGGCGCTGATATCAAGCACACAAAAATATTCGAGTGCAAATAATTGCGATTTCTTGAACTTCCACTCTATTTCAATATCTGGGTAAACTCTGCCATCAATGCATTATTATCAATACTTGCCCTGACTGATTGAATCATCTACATACTCCACATAGAGCCTAATACAGTGGGCCACTAAACGTGACATTTTGTACAGTTGAAATGTAGTAAGCATTCGCTAGGGAATGGTTTTTTAGAGGTGAATTCATAGAATAACACAAAGATAAGCTATTATTCCCTGAAAATGTTTGTATGTGGTTATAATGGGATAGTCAGAAGGTATGCGTGTCTCTGGATATATATATGGATCTGGATAGTAGTTTAAAAGTCAAACAACCATCGATTCCTGTCCATAATTATAAATCCTTCGAAATTGTACCAGTTATGAATATAGGTTTAATGCTACGAAGAAATAATAACTAACACTACGAAGAAACTTATTATTTCTTCGTAGCACTAACATAACAAAGTGGAACTAATTTTATCAATGTTGCTTTCCAGGGTCATGCTCAGCTAAAGCAGTACTTGGGTATTATTAGAGATAGTCCTGTTTACCCCATAATCAAGGACAAAAATGGTGTGGTGCTCTCCATGCCGCCCATAATCAATGGGGACCATTCCAAAATCACCCTGAATACTAAAAATGTCTTCATTGAGTGTACTGCCACTGATTTGACCAAGGTAAGCTAATGTGAATTTTTTTTACTATATCAATGTATACCGTAAATCAGTGTTTTTCATTCTTATTGATTTTGCGACCACCTTACAGGTAGAAAAATTCTGGCGACCCCCTTGTCAGACAGACAAAAAAATAGTAATATAAAATACTACGATAATGATTTTATTTCTTTTGATACAAGTACATAGTATTCTGCAAGAAGCCGGGAGAGGTTTGCAAATAAGTAAAGCTCCACAATTTGATACATTTTTGAAAATTGAACAAGCCCACCTTTCATTAATACTGTGTTTTATGCCCACCTTTCACTAATACTGTGTTTTATTGTAGCTATTGTATTATAATCTTGCCTTTTTACTTCTGCCGGCGACCCCCCGACTAAGGTTTCACGAAACCCAAAGATTGAAAAACACTGCCGTAAATCATCTATTAGGCGTTCACAAATCGTAGTTTACCATCTGCATTACGGTAACAATTTTTTATGTCTAACTGTTATTATTATGTGCATTATAAATTATAATGTACGAAATTAAATCAAATAACCATAGCTGGTTTTAAGAGGAAGAAGAGCTTTGTCGTTTTTCATTGGCTTATTGAAGCATTACGAACGCTGAACGAATCCACTCATAACGACCATGCACCTACAGAGTCCGAATCCGAACATCCTTGTTATCGTTTTAAGCTATTTTTACCATCTTGAGACTATCCGAACGCACATTCTGCGAAATATTTGTTTAGTCCTATTTAATGCTTTATGTCGTTTGTGCGTACACAATGAAAATAACGATCCAAATGCATTATGTACCCACAATTCAGTTGTAACAGTAATTTATGAAACTGTTGCATAATGAGGGGTATTAAACACGAGTGTGTGCTCTATATTCTGTGCCGTAGGCCAGGTTTTTAATAGTATCATACGAGTTTGTAATACCTAGCCTACCTTATGTGCACTTTCGTACCTCACTTTGTGTACTCTCATACATTGGGTTGCGATTGAACCTACTAAATAAAATATCAAAGAGAAGTAAGAAGGTTGCTATTATGAAATTGTGAATCGGGCGAAGTCGAAGTTTCTCCACATTCACTGCTATCAGACATTTTAAGCAGGAATAAAAAGCCCACGAAAATCAATACAATACAATGACTGACGAATTATTGCATACCCAAATAAAAAGCAGTTATATTCGTAAGTAAGGACTATAAATAAAATCATTACAACTAAATTTTACGATATTATTATTCGAACTTTACGGCGTAAGAATAGAAAATTGATTGCGCCTTCTGACACTATTTCTATATTATGTTTTTAGATCTTTACGCCACACACAGCCAAAAAACGCAATACCAACAAGTTGATTGCAGTGCCTCGTATGCGATAGATCCTACATTGTATAAATCAATCACAGGGGTTTTGATAATACATATCTTAGAAGCGGGTACGACTAAGTACACGACAAAACGCCACTACATACCAAGACATGCAGTGCGAGCATGGATCTATGGATCGATAATTTTCCCGATTTTTGTTAAATATGACTTTGTTCATAGATATAACTAGATCGCTAGCATGGAACGTTTAAAGATGTATCGATAAATTCGATAAATCTTATCAAATATACCGAATTTGCTAGCATGAAACTCATTATTGGTATTTATCCGCAATTCATTTAGATCAATTTTATATCGGCGATTCAAGTTCCTTGATAGGTAACTGTGTAAAAAAGAATATGGATTTTAACTTGCCAACACTCGTAGACCATTACAAACACGGTAACAGTTAACTCACCACCACTGTAAGGTTCGATTTGCGTACCTGGTTTTCATAGAAGCGCTCACGCACGATATTAAAAACACCTAAGTTTGAAAATATGACGTTAAACACCTAACAGTGTGTTCCGTGAGCTATCCTTGAGAGCCAGTCGTTATACCACTTTCCACCGCATCATCACTGACCCACAAGTGAGGGTCAATCACTAACCTATCAAGTGTAAAAATAAACCCGCAATTCCTCAATTAATTCGTGGTCATGGCGCTTGCAACAGTGCCGAAATATCGGAAACTCGAAACAAATATATAAGTTATCCACGTAAATAATGAAAACATTCCTATGTTTGTGAATCGTTTAAAATTGTAATCATATTATAGTTTCCACTCGCCACAATAACTCATCATTATAGAAGCTAATTAAAAAGAAAAATTGTTGGCGTTGATTTCCAGGCGATTGTAGTTTTGGATACAATTGTGGCAATGTTCTCTAAGTACTGCGCGCAGCCGTACACAGTGGAGGCTTGTAAAGTGTACGCGCCCGATGGCACGTACCAACTCTATCCCAGGCTGCAATACCGGGAAGAGCTCCTCAATGTTGATAAAGCGAACAAATACATCGGAATCAGGTATAAAAAACATACTCAATTTTAGAACATATCATCGCTATCAATTAGAGACCATAATCTATTGATTCCATCTCGGTCTATTTCAAGTCCTGAAAATGTTTCTATATGTAGTCTGTTTCCATTCCCTGAAAAAAATCAGTCTTTGATCTTTGAGTGGACTGCAGTGATCACCAACCTTATTTTTTAGATTTAAGAGAATATCGGGACTTTTTCGCGCACAAATTAATGTCAAAACATAATTTTGACTAACCTCGACGTTTCGATCGATACTCGTTGTCACGAGTAGACTTACATTTTCGATATTTTCTTAAATCATGAAATATATTCTCGAAAGTTTAAAATGTTCTCTTATTTTTATGTTGGATGTTTTCCCATATCATTCCCTCATTTTCATTTCTTTCACGGATCTCATCCGGTCCTTTACAAAGGCAGAAGTGGGGCTGTAGTCAACACTTAGAGGCCTGTTTGGTATAAAAATACAAAGTACTATAAAAACAGAAACATTTTGGATGGATGGTGACATGGTATATCTATTACAAAAAAAAGTAAAATTGCAAGGCTATGAACTTATTAGTGACAAGGGAGATAGGGGGCTATGAGACTACGGTAATTTAATTTTTCATGTCCATAAGGAGCACCAGCAATGGTGACTAAAGGGACAACGTTAGTGTGGATGGCTAAAGGGTGTCGAGAGGTGTGCTGCGGTTTCACTAATGCGCTACTACCGGCGTTATGCCCTTTAACACTTCCACCCTTGGAGCTTTTTGTTACTTGCATTTGCGTCTCTACTTCCAGACGGCCAATTAACGTAAGCCGGGCGTCAGGGCCCGTATAGTTTCGTAAATTTAACAAACCCCAGTTTCTTAAAAATCCTTCCATTACAAATATCGTTAAAAAATAACGACATAGGTGAAAAATTCTGCTTGAAACGAACCCATTTTACCCGTCATTTTGACAGCCATCTTTTTGCTCATAGATTACACTGTCTGCGAATAAATTAATTCTGGCTAAATACACAGATTCTGGAAGGCAAAATAAACTTGTTATGCGAAACAAACATCCCGGATTTTGGGGTCCTGAGATTGAATACTCTAATTGTTTAAGTGATTATAATCAAAAAGACAAAAGGGGAAGGTCATACTGTACAACATAAAAACTACACAAAGACTTGAAATTAAATGGACAGTCCTTCATTATTTTAGTTCCGCTATAAAATAAAAATACAACATGTATACATTTTATTTTTTAATAAAGTTTTAAGATAATTCATTAATTTGCAAAAAGAATTGAATTGGGAAAAAATAAACAGTTTTCAATTTTTGCTTTAAGGTCGAACGAAAGTACTTAATCAAAACTAATGACGGCTGAACGGGCCTTCTGTACCTATTTTATTTTGTGGAATGCCTGCACATAGGTCCGGTCATCAACTTTACATCTACTATGCCATACAGGTACCGTTTTGTGTCTAGCTGTGGATAAATAGGTTTAGATGGGATAGATTAAATAGTAGTAATATATAGAATAATTATTCTTTCAATTTTTTTTAAATATGGTTAGACGCTGCACTACCATGTGTACCTGCCACTAAATCAGTACTCATATGGCATTTGAACACGCATTATAATAGGGAATATTGACTGACACCAAATATGTTATATTTAGTAGTATGATATAAGTATAAATTAAATACAAACTTAAACGAAACTGTAAAAATGGAAGGACTAAATTCATTAACGAATTGATATTGCCTTATTGCTAAACATAAATTTACACGTACGTTATAAACTACTTTTTTAATTGGAGTTCTTTTTCAGTGCCCTTTTTTGTCTTGTTTACTTTGACTATTTTATTCAGTATACCTTTTCATTATTGTTTGTGTGGTATTCCAGTGAAGATGGCTCGCAGCTAGCGTCTCTTCTGAGCAGAATGTGTCTATCGGCAAAACAGGAAGATTCTCTGCTGAGAGTTCGCGTGCCGCCGACCCGCCATGACGTCATTCATGCCTGTGACTTATATGAAGACATTGCTATCGCCTATGGGTAAGGCTCCTTCAAACAAACGCAATATTGTTCTCGTTGCGACAATGCGATATAACTCTGTTCCGTTTAGGCGCAGAATGTCAGCACATTATCCAGCTACGTTCCAGCACATTATCCACATTATGCCGCCGTAATTACAATTCCAGCACGGCTAGCACGGGCAGTGGACTATTTCTCCCCGTGGAGAGGAAACAAATCTATTCCACCATGTCATTTTTAGCTAGTTGCGAGCACGCCAACGCCAGAGGATAGTTTATCCACGTGGATAGACGGCGGGAGTAGCGTTTCCGGGTTTGTACTTCGTAGGTGCCATTTAAAGCAAATGTAACAAAAGTCTCTGAGTAGCGTGTGATATCCATACGTAGTATCCTATTTCGTTTACTAAGACTCAATAAGCGTATAGAAGTGGGGACCTGTTGTAGATTAAAAATAAATAAGAATTGTTTAACTTATATAGATATTTCACAGAATGTAGATATGAAACTAATACAATAATAACCTTGATATGCACCGGCAAACCATTCATATGATTTCGAGGCTTCAATGCATTACAACGCCATTTCTTTATTGACCCGAAATGCCTGAATTAATTATCTGGGTAATCGAAGGGTTTGTGACATTTCGGATATACCTTCGGTGTATATTTCTTTCCATTGTTTCCATTTCCCGTTACAAAATGTTATTATAATATGCGCGAGAAATTTTTGGATGAAAATAAACTTTTATCCACCACCTTCTTCGAAGGTGGTGGATAAAACCTTTCTCCGTGTTATGTCAATCGGAGATAATTATATCCACCTTTCGACGAGTCTGTGCTCTATAGCGCGAGTAAAGGAAACATTTTATCTCATTCCCCGGTTGCCGTGCTCTTTAAGGTGGAGAAGACAATTATTTCCTCTGACAGGTGGATAAAAACGGTGGAAAGACTATTACTCTCCGCCGCGTGCTAGGGGTGGAAACAGATTCCATGACCGAAAATGCTGATTTTACTAACTGCAAACAACAAATACTGACCACCAGGGCTATTATGTATATCAGTTGCTAACAAATCTTGAAAAATGGAGGCTACAGTGGGCAGAAATGTTAGGAAGTTGATGACTGGAGCTGACAAAAGTGACCTAAGGCCGCCATTTTCTTCGATTTCAATCTGCATTTGTTAGATACTGAGAATACTGATATACATAATGGCCCTGCTATTACTGACCATCGAGAGGTGCTGATCCTTAGTCGACCAATTTACCATTGAAATATACATGTGTTAGTTCCTGTTAGTTAAGTGTATGTATGCTAGTCATTCTACATGGTCGTAAGCAAGCACAACATATACAATGTAACGTTTGGCCTCTTTATTTAAAAGGGAATAATATTTTTGAAAAAAATAAGGGAAACCATTTTGGACGAGCAAAAAGAACCGTCCCAAAAAACTTTAATAAAAAAACACCTCACATAATACATCTTTAACACTTCTATATACACTGCCACTTTTATGGAAGCGTGACCTTAAAATACTGACTTTATTGTCAATTTTCATAAAAACGGATTACTGATTTTACAGCAGAAATGTTTGGTGTCGGGTTTGGATGTTGTGATATGTTATTTTGTGTGGACACACACACAATAATGCCTCAAGTGACACAGGGAATCCTAGTGCGGGGTTATGAGTTTAAATGTTACGTTACGTTATAAGTAATGGAGCAAAAAAATCCTAACTAGTAATATAAATACGAAAGTAAGTTTGTTTGTTTGTTACGCTCTTACGCCAAAACGGCTCAACGGATCGTTATGAAATTTGGCAAGATAGATTTCATCCCGGAAAGGAACATGAAAAGTATCCTAACTTTTCATCATCATCATCATCAGCACCCATCAACACGTGTGTAAAACCGAGGCGCACAGCTAATGTAAAATATAGATTAGTTAACTAAACTGCCATTATGTGTTACATTTAACAAACTCAAATACTACAAAACTTGTATGAGATGCTTCTATTTTTTCTTGTTTAGTGGTTTCTAAATCCGATTTTCCGACGCGTTACTCTACTAGAAATAGAAATCCGTTCCATATATACAGTGTCTATAACCCAAAGTGTTGCATTACTAATTTTATGCCGTTTTAGGGCCGTAATATCATCCGCAGTTTAATCCATGACTCTTAGTTTAAACTATCTTTATCAATTATTTATATTTTGTCGGTCCCCACGACACAGGACAATCCTAGTGTGGGGACCAAAGTGTAATAATATAAAAAAAAGCTTTGTGTATAAGATATGAAAATGTTATGTTATTTAAGTTATTAACACATAAGTTTAGTTGCCAAATACATTTATTATTATATTATTATTTCATAATATGAATGGCAGTTAATCTATGAATGTTCTAAGAACCTTCAAAAATGTTGGAGGTCGGTTAAAGTGTCGTGTAGAGTTTAACTAAAGTTTAAAAACAAAATGGCTACTATCCACCAGTTATTTGGTTATCGGCTTGTTGTGTTGTGTTGTACGTTAGAACTTAGACTCGATAGCAGAATAGTTTTACAAATAGTATATGACACACTGAAATTAAGTAAGTGTATGTTTATATTGTGACTTATTTATGATTAATATGGAAGTTTTGGAAATCTTTAACGAATTCGACACCTACTTAATACACCTTACGTAGGGCCGCGATAAGTAGAAGATAAGAGATAACAGTCTTGATAAGTGGGGTAATGTGAATTTGTTCGGCGTTTTACTTGGAATCATTTTATTATTTACGTAGTCAGTGTTATTTCTCAAACGTGTATATTTTTTCTACGGCTACGGCAAACGGCTAATATTTAAAGTATAGTTTCCAATTTGGAAAATATAGGGTCATCTCAATGTACTTATAATGATTGATTTATTAATATCAAATATAAAAATGAAAAATTATAACCGATAATACTACCATACAAGTCCACAACACAAACGACTCGCTCGTAGGTAACCGCCGCGCCGCGCCGGTCGTTAAAGCATAGTTTAGTTAAACTCTGAGATAAACAGAGGTTGATATTACGGGCCTTACAGTTTTTGAGTTAAATATGAAAGTAATCGTTTACATCTGGGGTCTAAGATGAATGCCGATTTTTCAACCGAAAAAATAGTACATTGCGATGTTTTACTCAGGGCCGTTGTTCACAATGACCATACATCAAGTAACGCGCCGAGATACGATATCTTCAAGGAATTATCGCCAATTAGTATTGATTTCACGAGCATTCCTTGAAGATATCGTAGCGCGCCGCGTTACTTGTTTGAATGGTCATAGAGAATAAGGGCTCAGGATTGTTCGGAACGAACAACGTGAGATGTCGTACGTGATGTAAACAGGGCCATTCTATACAGGGTGTTTGGTAGAGGGTCCGACAAATCAAATGAGCTTGTTCGGGGGTCCAGTTGGACAATACAAGTTGGGCAAAAAAAATCCCTGACCCCCCCAATTTTTTTAAAGTTTTTTTTGTGAATTTTTACGTTTTCAACGAAATTGTACCTATTTACCACCATAACATTTGTAAAATCTGTTTTAGACCGGATGTTTTTATTTGAATTTGGTCTCTAATACACCTTCAGGCCACGCAAAGCAAAATTGGATACAAAACAGAGCTAACTAACTGATTTAGAGCTCATAGAGTGAAAAAATGAAATAAATTTTACCTCATAGTTCAATTTTCACAATGATCTAAAAAAAACACTAGTAATTCTGGGGGTAATATGCGTTTAAAAACTTCTCTATTTATCACTTATTACAACGACATACTAAATTGGTATAATACTTACCAACTTATTGAGTTAAAATAATATTCTAAGTAACAACTCTAGAAATAAAAAATGTGTCATCTACGTAAAGTAAGGGACCAAGTACGACGAGCAGGTATAAAACCATTGTTATTAGTTCTTCTTTCTCCGTCTCTCCAAGAATGCAGAGGCGTCGTGTTAAGGCTTTAAGCTACCAGTTGTCTAACCAATAAAATCAGTGTAATCAGTCGAGCTTTGACTGCTATCACTGTTTGACGCGTGTACGAATAATCCCACGGTTTCTGTTTTCTGTTTTGATTTGTTAAATTGTTACCTTTGTTGACTGTTACCGTTGTTGTCTGTTACCGTTGTTGACTGTTACCGTTGTTGACTGTCACCGTTGTTGACTGTTACCGTATCGTCTGTTACCGTTGTTGACTGTTACCGTTGTTACTGTTGTTTTTGTTGACGTTGACTGTTGTTGCTGATTCTTTCTGCGCCGACATGACGTAGTTTAGTAACGAAGAATACGCCGACATGGTTTTTGCCTATGGCCGAGCTGATGGGAACTCACGTGCAGCCCAAAGAATGTACAGAGAGTCGCATCCCAACAGACATGTACCACATCACACCACATTTTCAAATACTTTCCGGAGACTGCGGGAAACCATCGTGTTGTTGTAGATGAAAGTATTCTACAAGAGTTCGATGTGGATCCCACCACCAGCATTAGAAAAGTGGCCTTGGGAGTTTCGACATGGAAAGTTTGATCAGTAGTCAATGCAGACGGAAGGCATCCTTTTCACTACACTCCGGTGCAAGGTAAATTTAATTTATGACATTAACTCTAAACTGTGTTCTAGATTCTGACGCTTGAGATTATTTTGCTCACTCTCACTCTTATGACTTTTCAAACGAGAGAGAGACAATGACCTAGATAATATCTCACGCGTCAGATGCTCATTGCTCATTTAAAATACGAACCTTGCATAAACATGACGAAATTACAAATGTTTGTACCTGTTTACTGGACAATGGGCTTTGCTCAAATTCTCTTGAATAGTGGATTGTAATTTTTTTATTATTATGATTTCGGTGGTGTATCGAACTCTACAATAATAATAATTGCCGTATAAGTTGCCCATCTCATGTTCTCAAACGGTTTTGTTTTGGTTTTAGGTTTAGTAGAAGGGGACCAAGAGCGGCGTTTGCGGTTTTGCCGTTTTCTTCTACATACGGACGTAGATAATGACGAATTCCTGAAGACCATTCTCTGGACGGATGAATCTAAATTCACGAGAGAGGGCATCTTTAACCAACATAATCTCCACAGATGCGAATCGCAAAATCCTCGCGCGACTAGAGAGGCCTCACACCATAATAAGTTTTCGGTCAACGTATGGGCAGGTGTCATTGGGAGAGACCTCATAGGACCCTATTATCTCCCAGATACACTGAATGGGGAAAATTACCTAGAATTTTTAATGAATGACCTACCGGAATTAATGAGTGACCTGCCGATTTTTGAAGATGACCGGGCAGTTGTATTTCAACATGACGGCTGCCCGGCTCACTACCAGAACATAGTACGCGAGTACCTAAACAACGTTTTCCCCAATTCATGGATTGGGAGAGGTGGCCCAATTGAATGGCCCGCACATTCCCCAGACCTAACACCGCTCGATTTTTATGTCTGGGGACGTGCTAAAGAGTGGGTGTACGAAGTTGAAATAAACACAAAAGAAAATTGGGGACGTTTTTCAAAAATGAAAGTAGAGATGACGCTGAACATGACTACAAAAGAAATACGCAGTAGATGCCGGGCGTGTATTCATAATAGAGGAGCTGTGTTCGAACAAAATTTAAATTAAATAAATAATTGTATTTATTTCTGTTGTTTGAATTTTCCCTTCTGCCTCATTTATTCAACAAGCTGGTAAGTTTTATACCAACTTAGTATGTAATTGTAATAAGTAATAAATAGAGAAGTTTTTAAATGCATATTACCTCCAGAATTGCTAGTGTTTTTTTTAGATCACTGTGAAAGTTGAACTATGAGGTAATTTGTTTTTCATTTTTTCACTCTATGACCTCTTAATCAGTTAGTTAGCTCTGTTTTGTATCCAATTTTGCTTTGCGTGGCCTGAAGGTGTATTAGAGACCAAATTCTAGTAAAAACATCCGCTCTAAACAGATTTTACAAATGTTATGGAGGTAAATAGGTACAATTTCGGTGAAAATGGGAAAATTCACAAAAAAAAATTGGGGGAACAGGGATTTTTTTGGCCAACTAGTATTCTCCAAATGGGCCCCCGAACACGCTCATTTGATTTGTCGGATCCTCTACCAAACACCCTGTATAATGGTAAGACTGCTACTGGAGTTATGATTGTGACTGTATGACCCGTAATATCTCTCCTGTTTATTGTAAACTTATTTTTAAGTCATTTGGTTACGGAACAAGCATGAGGCCGATTTGGTGTTAACCATCACCCTGAGATATGAAATTGTTAAGTCTCAAAGTATGTGCCTGTAATTTCAACGGCAACCATATCCCTCAAACCGGAACCAAAGTAAGTAATATCTATCCTAGAACGTCTTCCTGCGTTTTAGGTTTGTTTTTTTTTTTGTCCCGGGGAAATCCTTTATGGATACCACCTACCACGGGGAGGTAAGTGGTTATGCGGGAGTCCGTATACCCACCAAAACCCCGGGGTGTTCCGTCACTGCCACTTTGGGAACGCGGGACAGATTTTGCACACGAGCGCCAACCCGCCGCGGCTGTCTATTGCCGGACCCTTCTCTTCGCGGCACGCCAGAACACATGGCGCGCCGCAACTGCCTCGGAGACCAAACCCGCCAGACTTCCCCGTGTCTGGACGCCCGTGATCTCCCTGCGGTGGGTCGGATACGTAGCCCCACCGCCTGCTACGTCAGCCACAGGGGATAACCCCCCCGCGACCCCACCTCCTCGAGTCTGCGCCGAGCGCCCGGACCCCACCTCCTCGAGCCTGCGCCAAAGCGCCCGGGCCCCACCTCCTCGAGTCTGCGCCAAAGCGCCCGGACCCCGACACTCCTATGTGGATTGGCGGCCAAAGCCCATCGGAGCGGCCCCGCCTGAGTAGGCCAGCGCACCCCAACTCCGGCGCGGCCCCTGGGTTCTTGTTGGCTTCACCGTGGTGATCCAAGCCACGGCAACTGAGCCCCCCCGCCACGTCAATGCGGGAACCCTTCGGGGAGGTGCGTTTTAGGTTTAGCGCAAGATGCGTTTAAGGATGTCAACATCGCAATCTACGAACAAATCTTCGATCGGTCTTATTTGTTGGTACCCTACATACACAACATAAATCAATGACATTTACAAATAAATTTGACGTTTGATTTGAAGCGCGTGAATCGCATGACGTGCCAATTCCGATTGTTCTGCCGGCAGGCCTGGCACTCGCGTAATGATCGCCGGACAAGCGTCCCCGCCCTCCCCGCACCGCCTCTTACCACTTTTATCGCGATGACGTTTTACTTACTCGAGGCCGTGCGCTCCAACTACGAGTACTTTGCCGGAACACAGTAATGCTTCAGGATATAATTTGTTATAGTGACAGTACTCTCTTGAACTAACTTGTTCACAAAGAGTTGTGCTGCTCTTAAACCTCCTTTTTACGATTCTAGCTACAACCGCATAGTTCGGCGGACGGACTTCAGTGCGACGGCTGGTTCACAGGAGCCCGCCAACAAACTAACGGAACAGTTGCGAGGCGAATGCGCTCACGCGGGATACACCGAGGCGCTTACCTTCACTCTCGTGAGTTGTTCATCTTATATCGACACTTGAACCTTCCTACTTCAGGTTGTGGCCACGTCTAATAGTCGTTTTCTTTATCTTATCTATAAGAATTAGACATTATTTGTGTGGAGCTTGTAATATAACCGGTTCTACCTATGACCTACACTATACACTTTTATCAATTTTCTCCATTTACATCAGCAAGAAACTTTTAAAATATCCTCGTTCTGCAATCTGCTGCTCTCAAATCGGAATTCCAAGATATATAATCCCATGTAATTAGGGCGAATACTATGATCGTAATGGGATACGTACATAGTTTCGAATTGAAACTATGAGGCAGTGGAAAAAAAAATTCGCAACAGCGTGTGTCGATACAGAGTAATTCGAATCTACGTACGTATCCCGATCGTAATCCCATATTACGTTCTATCTCTCTTTTGTTCTTAAATTTCAAATGTCATATCGCATGCCATTCAAATGAGGTAATACTAAAATACAGAAATGTATAAAAAAGTTAATAATGAGAAACAAATGAAATTTATCCATGAGAATATTACAAGCTGTTGTATAGATAAGACAATTGACAACAGTAGTCGATACTCTACTCATTATAATGAGATATAGGTATAGGAGTCATATAGGAAAAAAAATAAAAGAAGAAAGTAAAGTAAACCGATAATTTACTAGAACACGACTTTTGTTGGGTAATTTTTTTAACGCAGTTAGCGCATAGTTCAGTTCCTGACTTATTATTTCTTCGTAGAATCTACACCTACTTACAGATAAAGCTACATAAAGAAGTGACTCCGAAACATAAAAAAAAATATTATAATAACCATTCCATGGTAAAAATTGATTTTATGACTTCATTTCAAAGATGCGGGATAAAATTAGGCAAATCTGTGATTGAATGTGTATGTTTGTTAATCATTCATGCTGAACTGTTTTAAGTAAAGTTTGGAATAGCTTGGCTTAGACCCTGCGTTCCCTAAAAAAATATTAACATGGGCATCTCTAAGCACGGAAAAAGGTTTTTGTGGGGGTTTTCCACGCGAGTGGAGCCATGATGGGTAGCTATTCTTATATGCGAAAATGTGTGTGAGTTTAGATTTTTCTTATTCTTTCACATCAAAAGTAATCAACCGATTTAACGAAATGTTTTAGAGCGCCTTCACACTAAGCCGCAAGCGACGCGGCAGTAGCACCGCGATTGTCGCGCGACAGCCGCACGACACGTGATTTTCATAGCGGACGGTAGCGCGGCAGCCACATGCGATCAGTCGGCTTCGGGCTAGTTTTGCAAACGCATGTTCGAACAATATTTGCTTAATGAGCGAATCCGACACAGAACAATTTATCATTCAAGTTTAAATGCGTCCTGCTTTGTGGGATTCAAGCACCGATGATTATAGCAACAGGATCATGAAAAAAAAAGATGGGATGAATTATGTGAATTGTTTATTCCAAATTTCAATTACAAAACAGGCCGCCTTATTGTTCAACTTGAATGAGAATGAAATGTCACTTCATTATCGTTACCATTAGTGGTTTCAGCCAATAGGCTTGCAAGGTTTCGCCCAGAATGGGATTCAAATGTCAAATTGAAGCCCATTCTCCGTAAATATAGACAATAAGGTCGCGAGTCAAAGAAAAGTGCAGCCGGTACAAGCGTATTTCATTATTTTAATTATTCCTTCAACAAGAATGTCATAAATCATGTGATCTTGCCACGGTAATTCGGCGGGCGATACAAAATAGTCCATTATTGACATGAAGTGGCCACCTTAACCTCGACAAGTCGCATGGTTGTAGTTGTAATAAGAAGGCAACTGCTGCAGTCGCGCGACTGCCATGCTGCTGCCGCTTTGCTTGCGACCTAATGTGAAGGCACCCTTAATATCGGCAAATAATGATGTTAAATAGTTTCTTTATTGCCTTATTATTAATATTTATATATTATAAATAGGCAGTCAGGCAGGCAGCCCACCTGATGGAATGTGGTCATCGTCGCCTATAGACGTTTGCAACACCAAGGACATCGCCAACGCGCTGCCGACTTCTAAAAGGAATAGAAGGGAGAGGGGATGAGGGTTTGTGCCTCCGGACACTCCCACAGACCGACTTAAACGAAATATATTTCTTCTCGTTGGTGTTATGTCGGAATGTGGTACTTCCCCGGTCGTGCCGGCCCATTTGTATATTTACATTGGTACATTTACGCTCGGCGAATTTCCATTTGATTTAATAGTGTTTTTCCGTACGGTCACACCCTCATCACACGATCTTATCATGCAGGGAAACTCTAAGCATAGCCGTCTCCATTGCTCGTTGAGCGACTTTAAGCTTGTTAATGAGGCCCACAATAAGGGACCACGTCTCAGTGCCATAAGTCATCACTGGTAACACACACTGGTTGAAAACCTTGGTTTTCAGGCTCTGAGGTATTAGGGACGAAAAGATGCATCAATGCTTCTCGAATACTGCCCATCCGAGCAGGATTCTTCGTGTGACCTCCTTGTTGAAGTTGGACGTACCTAATTGGACAGTCTGTCCCAGGTAGACGTACTCGTCCACAACTTCGAGTGTATCAACCACCACCAACCTTTTGGGAAACTCTACTGAGGTCGTTGAGCATATTCGCGGTTTCTGATTTTCCCTAATGAAAACTTAATTATTCTGTTATTGTGGCTAAACGACTACGATTTCCTTGAAAGTTTTTATTTTTTTTTAATTTCGACCATTCATGTGATGGAATTTCCTTTTCGGTTTTATAGAGGTTGTGTATGATGCGTTTAACTACATATTTATCAAAGTTGTCTATGCCTGTAACAGATTTTGAACGGAGTTTTATCTTGCCCGGGATACGAAAGAATGCGACAAACTCGCACTTTTTAGCTTCTCCAAGGATGTAACGAATGGTGCGTATGGATTACACCATACCGTTTTGTATAACTCTCACGTTAGTAACTTAATGTGTTTATTTTTTGAGCACGTTTTATTTTTCTTGCCCGACGGCGGCGTAAATTTACATTACACATTACACTGATAACAAATTAACCTAACAAAAAATTAATAAACAAAAACAACAACCGAAATATAATACGAACTAAACTTTACAAACTTATATATGAAAACAAAAATATCCACAAAATCAACCGAAAAACTAATATTTCTGTTAAAGAGTGTACCGCCCGGGAGAAAGAGTAACAATCATGCGCCAAACGTATACGAGTGACTGAGACACATGATCGGCGTTTTCAACATCAGGCCATGCGAATAGTGATGAGGTATAAGTGTTTTCACTAGTCGATTGATGAGACACTAGACTCGGATGATTAAATTCGATGTAGAAAATGTTGCTACTTATTTACTAGCGGCTCACAGAGCCGCTAGTTAATATCATAGAATAGACACTTTGCGATTATGTCTTTGCGCAGCTTAAACTGAATAAATATTCATCGCCGACTTAAAATAAAATCCTTTAAACAATCTCACCTTGCTTGGTCTGCAAGTCTTTATAGTGTTTTTATGGAGCCATTGATCTAGTTTCATTTTAGGATACTAAAAACCTATGAAATAATTATACCTATGCTGGGAATTTTCCATGTACTGAATCAACAACAAATTATAAAATTATTGAACCTGCTAATAAAATTTCACGAAAATCGGTTGAGAAATGCGACCTGTGTATAGATATGAACTTGCGGCCCTCCGGACAGACAGACATACGAAAGCAATTTTGTCCAAGTTATTGGAGAGACGTTTCGTTCGTGCTTCGCACTCGCTCGGTCAATAGTTCTAGTTTAATGCTACAAGTTATTAAGTCCGATAGATAGTATAGTTGCGTTTAAGATTTATGTTTTTTTTTATATGAAAGGATATCTAACAGAGAGACAAACACATATATCATTAAGTACTTGATCTTTTTAGATTCTACATCATAAATTATTTCTATAACTCGGATGTTACTTTACCTAAAATCATAACTAAGAATGTTTGTTTGTGTGTAGATGTAGTACATATTTGTTACCTGTAGACACTTAGATGAGACAATACTCTCTTATCTATTTTAGATACTAGCTGCGGTCCGCTAACAACCATAAATTGACAAAACCCTTTAAAATAAACAAGAATAAAAATAATTCTTATTTAGTGGCAGTCTAATTAAATGGCCCTAGCAAATATGGCAATCCTACATATGAACGTTGCTACATATTATCATTTGAAAAGTTAAATTTTTAATAATTAGATAATCGAGTGATTATCGATCAATAAATGTCGATTTAAATCAATAGCATCTTGCAAAAAAGGGCCACATCACTAGCCCGCCCCGCGCCCCGCCGCTTACCTCGGTTGAGACCCTAAATACGCTTGTGCGCAGCCATCTACATGCTACTTCAGAATGGCATTGATCCGTCGGCCGTACTGTACCTATAGTCAATTTGGCCTCACTACAAGGAATAAGCACGGCCCACTTCTCGATAGAATCGTAGGCTTTCAAGTAGTCCACAAACGCTAGACTAGATGTGGTCTACGGTGCTAAAGCCTCTTCGGAAACCGGTTTGTTCAGGTGGCTGGAACTCATCAAACCTGCGTGTGAAACGTTTCGTGATGACTCTTGAAAACAGCTTGTACACGTGGCTCGTGAATTATAGGCCCATATCGCTTGCGATATTGTACAATATTTGCGCATAATTGTACAATAAGGCTTTATCACCTTTTTTGTAGAAGAGCACCACCACGCTCTTGTGCCACGTTTCCGGCGTTTTGCCTTCGAAGATGGCATAATTGAATATCTTCTGGAGGACTAAAAGTATCGGTCACCCGCTCTCAGAAGTTCAGTCGTAATTCTGTCCTCTCTTGGCGCCCTGTTGTTCATAACCTTAGTAGTCTTGTGATCCCTCAACAAATATGATAAAATTTTCTTTACTATGCAGTGTTCCAGAGAAGACGTGTCTACAAAACTTGGGACAAGGATAGAAGACGTACCAGCGGTTCACATCTGCAATCCGAAGACGCTGGAGTTCCAGGTGGTCCGTACCCTGCTGCTGCCAGGTCTACTGAAGACTCTAGCAGCCAACAAGAAGATGCCTTTACCTCTCAAGCTGTTTGAAATCAGTGATGTTGTGCTGCAAGAGCCATCTGCAGGTGCTTCTATTCGTTTTTTAATAACAACTTGTCCCTAGTTCCCTTCAGGAACTTTTTACAATTGCAAAATAGTGGTAATTGGTAAAAAAAAGATAATGTTTGTATAGTATGGAGGTCACTTGGGTGGATAGGTACTTAAGTAAGTAGGTGGTAGTAGGTGTAGGTATCCACGTTGAAACGCCTCCATCCAATAGAGAAGTACTTCCTACTGATCGAGGAGTCGTAGGCCCAGGGACAGCTGTCCTATAGTTCAACTTTTTTTATCACGGACTAATGCTGTTAGCTTATACAGGCATCTACAGCGTCACCGGACGGGAGGCGAGTGCAGATGGCACTCAGCCAGAAGATAGTTCTTTGGAGGTTGTACGAGGGTCATTTGAAAGTTCTTAGCCTAACATACTTAATGAAACCACACGATTTTGAGTTTATTTTTATTTTTCAACTGGGTGGTATTCAAGTGATTTAATACTGGGTGGTATTCAAGTGATTTAATACTGGGTGGTATTCAAGTGATTTAATATGTGATATTAAGGCAAAATGGAGATATCACAAGCTGTATAAAAATACTGGAGCTCAATGTGATTACGAAACGTATTCGCGGTATCGTTCTATCGTTAAAAATAAGTTAAAAGCCAATTATGAAGCCTATCAGGATAGATTACAATTAAATTTTAAAACTGATCCGAAATCTTTTTGGAGTTATGTTAGGTGCAAACAATCCAAACACAAACGAACTCAAATTACCAAAAATGGTCAAATACTAATAGAGCAGGAGTGTGCGGAAGGTTTTGCATCATATTTTAAATCAGTGTATGTTGAAAAGCGGCCAGTGCTGGACCCAGAGGCAGCAGAGTCTGCAGCAGGCACGCGAGGCGGCGACGCTCGCGTGCATGTCGGCCAGCTCAGCGCGCGCGACGTTCACACAGCACTTTGCCGCCTCAAACCAAAGCGATCTGTTGGCCCGGACGGTATACCACCTTTTCTCGTTAAGGACTGTCGCTTTGTCTTAGAGAAGCCTCTGCTGCATGTTTTTAATCTATGTCTCCGCGACGGTCACTATCCGGGCAAATGGAAAGTAACTCGAGTGATTCCAGTACCGAAAGGAGGTTCTGGTTCCGATGTGACCGGATATCGACCTGTGGCGGTCTTGTCTGCGTTCGCCAAGGTGTTCGAATCTGCATTGCATAAATGTATCTATACACAGGTCAGTCCACAACTGTCCGACCTTCAGCACGGCTTCCGACCTGGTCGAAGTGTGGAGACTAACCTGCTCTCGTTCATGTCGTACCTGACACCAGTGATCGACGCCGGAGGGCAGGTAGACTCCGCGTACTTTGACTTCCGGAAAGCTTTTGACACCGTGGACAATGACGTTTTATTATTAAAGTTTGCAGCGATGGGTTTCACTCTACATCTTCTGAAATTCTTCTCGAGCTACCTTGGTGATCGCCGGCAGTACGTCGAGTACGCGGGCTATGAATCCGAACCTTACTATACGTTCTCAGGAATAAGCCAGGGTAGTAATCTAGGACCTTTAGAGTTTATTTTAATGATAAACGACCTCCCTGTGGTCGTTAAGGATGCGAAATGTATTCTCTTCGCTGACGATCTGAAATTGTTGCTATCGGTAAAGGATATTTCAGATTGTGAGCGGCTTCAGCGAGACATAGATAGGGTCGTGCAGTGGAGCGCTACTAATAGACTATATTTTAATGCGACTAAGTGCGAAGTGGTAAGCTACGGACGAAAGCTGGCACCGCTACAATACCAGTACGAGGTGGAAGATACGGTGATGCCGCGAGTATCTAGCGTGCGCGATCTCGGTGTGGAGATGGTACCCGAGCTAACGTTTCGTAAGCACATTGTTGATGCCTGCGGTAAGGCGTTTAGAAACTTGGGTTTTGTTCTCAGGCAATGCAAGGCATTCCGCAGTACGGCGGTGATCAAGATTTTATATAATGCACTCGTTCGTAGTCGGCTCGAGACTAGTGCAATAATTTGGAATCCCCATCAAGATAAATATAAAAGCATGTTGGAAAAGATCCAAAATAAATTCACGCGATTTTTATATTTAAAGGAGTACAACGTCTATCCTTTCTATCCGCTGATGTACCCGAGTTTGTTCGTCCTGGGCATGGTCGGGTACAGCAGGCTGGGTGTAAGGCGAGACGTCGCGCTCTGCAAGTACGTGTGGCGCGTGCTGCGCGGCCAGCTGCACCATCCCGAAGTGCTGGAGATGTTACAGCTGTGCGCGCCAGACAAGGCAGTGTGTAGGCGACGCAGATTCACTACGTTTCGGGTGCCGACGTATAGGACAAATCTGCTCAAATTTGCCCCCATGACACGCGCTGTCAGAATACTAAATTTAATTTCTGAAGAGACGGATATTTTTCTCTGTGGCCTGGCAGAATTCACAGAGACTGCATATAAAATATGTGAAAATAATGAATTATGAAATAATAAATAAGTGATAATATATAATAAAATAGATTTAGGTAAGTGTAGCATTGTATTGGGTAAACTGTAATGATGCTATAACTGTTCTTGAGAAATAAATAAATAAATAAATAAATAAAACATACTCTCCTCCGAGCTCAAAACACTTTTTCCATCGACCCGGTAAGGCTTCGATACCCGTTTTAAAAAAATCTTCGTCTAACTCGGTGTTAAAAGTAGGACGGTGCTAAATCCGGTGAATATGGGGGAGGAGGTAACAATTCGAAGCCACATTGATGGATTTCTGCCATGGATTGCACAGAAGTGTGAACGCGGGCATTGTCCTGATGAAACAAGACTTTTCTTCTCAATAAACCTGGACGTTTTTCTTTGATTTCTTCTCTCAAACGACGCAACAGGTTGCAGTGCAGTTGCAGTTTGCCCGCCGATAAAAACCACCTTTGCCTTCTTTGGGGTGGGCGATCCTGCTCTTTTCCATTGTTTCGACTGTTCTTTTGTCTCGGGTGTATTGTGGTGAACCCAGGTTTCATCCATATGGGGTTATAAATTTTTCAACAAATTCTATTGGGTCACCTTCATATAACTCTAAACAGTCGCGAGAAGTTGTGACTCGGTTGCGTTTTTGTTCCACTGAAAGCAGTCGCGGTACCCACCGCGCAGACACCTTAGAGAATCCAAGTTCAGTAGTAATTATATGATGTGTTCTCTCAGATGAGATGCCTACAGTCTTAGCTATCTCCTCGACAGTCAATCTTCGTACAGATAAAATTAAATCACAAATTTTTTCTTTGTTTTGATCAGTGGAAGCAGTCGAAGGCCGGCCGGGCTCATCTTGAATGGTCTCACGACCACGTTTAAACTCTGCCACCCAGTTTTTAACAGTCGCATACGAAGGAGCGGACTCACCCAAAGTAGCAGACATGTCTTCATGTATAGCTTTTGGAGTAACATCTTTCAAATTCAGGTATTTTATCACTGCACGATGTTCAATTTTATCCATTTTCAAAAATACGAGTAGCTCTGACTTGACTTACGGTATCACGTGTAAACGAACAATGAGTTACTGTGAATAAACTAAACTGTGCATACTTGTTGCTAAATAATGTAACTACAAAATGAGGGTAGTTATAAAAGAAACCAATGACTTTAACCATGTTAGGCTAAGAACTTTTCAAATGACCCTCGTATATGAGTTAATGTGCCGTTAAAATTTCGTCATCGCGATTCAGGGATATGGCCTCATTTTGCGCTCTAAATATTGTAGGCTTTTATAAATTAGCGCCATCTATTAGCTTTCTGACGTAGTACGGACGATGATTGTTGTCAGTTATGCTTTTGCGCTTTGAAACGTGTGTAGCGATTAGTTATAAGTAGAATGCAAATAATAAATAGTAAATACTTATATAATACTTCGTCATCTACAAGCATGTGATAAACTTTCTTTATTATTAAAATACTGTAGTATTTTTATACATAGTTCATGTGCAACGTTTTATTCGCATATTGTCCGCATTTTAGACCTTTTACAATGGGATGACGGGTTCCCTAATGATGAACCGAACTTCATATGACAAAATATTACATTAAAACCAACGTTATATGTTACGTTATACAATTCATTTCTAAAACATGTAAAATCAGAAATGATTTATTTTACAAATAACTTTTCGAATAGAGCTCGTTTCCAAAGCGTCTTATTTCATAAATGTTTTATTACAATCACATTACAAGGATATTTTTTTTTTGATATTTCGGAAACGTTAATCTTGTAACATGTATCGTATTATATTTTGTTATTTTATACTTTGTTTTTTTTTACATATTCATATTTTTTAAGTGTCCACTCTCACAACAAGTAACTGTTTATAAAGAGAACCTCAGGCACATAGGTATTAATGTAAATTACCTACAAACTACCTGAGGTATAGGTATAAAATACCTCAGGTAATTTGTAGGTTACGTTTACTATATTTATAAAAAACACAAAATAGCCTAACCTACAGTTGGAGCCACAAACATTCATTACCTAGTCTTGAGCGCTTCGTCGGCCGTTGCCGCGGCACGCCCGCCAACCTCGCTTAGCTTGACAATGCTCGGTATTTTCAAAATGACTTCTGATATTTACGCTAGAAATACGCGGAATCCGAACAGACTGGTCCATGATAAAATTCCTAGGACTGCACTTTACGAAAAGCAATACCATGCAATGAGTATTAAAGTTTTAACCTTTGAAGTAGCTTAAAAATATGAATTTTTTGGCGCCAAATCGAACAGAAAAGCGCGTGAAAATTCACTATTAAAAAAATTTGCGCGCGCTGCGAGCGTTTGCAGGAGTAAAATCGTAGTAAAACAGCTATTTGTTCTATTTTATATCTGTAAACGGCGTAAATTTACAGTGGTTACCCAGTACATCTTCCTTTATTCTATTATTTTTTTATCTGTTTCTTTTTAGTCAAATTATAGAGGTCAAAGTCAACCGAAATAATACATAAAAACTTGAACCGCAACAAAAAAATAACAAATGAAATAAATTCTACAAAGACCAATTTTATCTCTCAAGGAGGTGTAAAAGGAGTGAACATACAATCACAACGGTATAATAGACTTTGAAAACCTACACTACCTATTTTATAAATTATCCATATTGAATCCATAAATTGTCATACAAACATAATAGTCTAACCCTAACCAAATAGATCTCAGAATCGTAGTCCCACTCGTTATCAAAACAATATGGCGGCCTTTATCAAATTATGGGAATTGCTCACAAAACCATAACATAAGAGGATTATAGACCTAGATAGGGTAGATTTTACAAGAAACCGTGTATATATTTTTGTAACATCCTTATAACCTATGATTTGTAACAATAAACATTTCATTTCGTTTCAAAAAAAAACACAAACATCGTAATAATTGAACGGCTAACTGCGCTCCGCGGTTTCACCCGCGTGGTGATGGATTATGATGATGATGAATCAAATATTGCGTATGTTACTCAGGCATAATGTAGTTTGGTTTGTTCAATAGATGTCGCTCCGTCCCCATACGACGGTTAAAATCAGATAGAGAGTTACAATTCGGTGCTCGAACCTCGTGTCTTGGTGGCCTAGTTGGTCATGGCGTCTGAGACGGATTGTCGGAAGACGCGGGTTCATATATATAATTATGGGCATATATAAACATGAAAAAGCATTTATTTTGACATAAATTAAAAACTCAGACATATGGTATTGCTGGCATTTTTGTAAACATTGAAAACTTCTAAAAAAGGTGCAACATCACTGCTCTTTGTCACTAGTTTTAGTAGCGTACGCGATATAAAGATTTTTTTCACATCTTGGGTTACATTATCGAAGTTTTCATACGTTTCCCTGAATTTGTGCAATTCTCCTATGTCATATGACTTTCAGGGATAATGTAGGATTCTAATGGTGAAAGAATTTTCCAAATCGGTTAAGTTGTTTCGGAGCCTATTCAATACAAATAAACATACAAATTTTTCTTCTGTAAAATATTAGTGTAGAAGTGTAGATGTTAATAATATAAACTTTTTTATTTGTCTTGAAGCCATTTCATTCTAAATGTCATCCAATTTCATCAGAGTTTCTTAAAATGTATTATACTTTTAAATACGACCTTACTTATAAACGCTGTGTAAGTTTAAATAACGTTTAATTAAACTAGACTAACAAACATATGTGATTCATATATTGTAGTGTGATTTTGTTCAGAAACGGGAGCACGCAACGAGCGCAGGTTATGTGCGGTGTATTGCGGACGCGCGGCCGGCTTCCAATTCGTGCACGGACTGCTGGACCGAGTGATGCTGCTTCTCCATCAGCCGTGGGACAAGGACAACGGATACTACTTGCGACAGTGCGAAGGTAACTTACCTCAAATATGTTTGCAAAAAATATGAAGGGTTGCGACATCAATACGAAAGTTAAGTTTGTGAAAAACTCTTCTTTCGGTCCCTGGGTCTTAGCACATTTATACGACTCTGATCCAACACCGCTCCCGCCCAATACCGCTCTAAACGAAGGCGACTGCCCGCAGTCTACGCGGCGACAACTGTAGGCACCAAGCTGTCCATGCAAAGACCCTTAGCACACTTACCCACTCCGCTACCACCCGGCAAAAAAAATAGAATTCAAATATGGGCTTTAATTATTGCTCTACATAGATAGTTTGCATTGGCAACATCAATTAGTCGACAGCTCGCTGTCAGCGAGTTTGCCTGCGGTCAGACTGCTCAGAAGTTGACGCTTAGCTTAACACGGGTTGCAAGGTTTGCGAGGTTTCCGCGCGTAGACTGCTAGCGCTGGCCGCGTTGATTCAATAAAAATGTGTCTATCTTGCACGCGAAAACGGTCGCGTGGACAGCTGGGTGCCTGCTAGCTGCCGCCGCATGGACTGCTGGGTGCCTAATAGCTGTCTAATCTAAACGCAACAAGGTGTGATGTGCGCGATTGTGAAGTAGCCGTTCATTGTAGCGTTCAATGGGGATCTTTATAAGGTCATTGTTTAATTAGTGCACAATATCGAATGGGGTGTTTTGGAATCGATAACTAGTCATTATCGTAAAAGAATAAAAATATGTTTTTTTATTATTATGAACCCATATTCATTGCTCCGCAGCTAATATGCATTGCGCGACTGAACGCATGCCACTACATCACAGAATAGATAACAGTAACAAGACATACCACGCCACCACCACCACCACTTAGAATAGATACAACGACGTACGAACCTATATCTACTCGCGAGTGCTTACGCAGTTGATGTCTATGCCTAAACGACGGCGTGCCCGGGCGGGTCATCGTCCGCACGTTGTACCTATTCTAATCGGGTAGGTATGTCTCGCTAACTTACTGCTATATATTCTGCGATGTAGCAGTGCGTCGGGACGTGCGTTCAGTCGCACTATGGCTCTTATGCGTCCATTACACGCTCATGCAAGCGTTATTCAATGCCACCAGTCATGAATTACGTTTGAATGATGGTTATACTGTCGACATTAGACGCTTATTCTGACTGATCGTCAGTCATACGCAAAATTTCACAGGGAATACAAGCAAGAAATAATGATTATGAATATTCATAAAAGAAAAACCTGCATTGGAATGTTGGTTGCCATTTTGAGCAAAAAAACCTGTAACCTGTGTTGGGTAAAAAAGTGGCAATTAAAATGGGATACCTTTACCCATATAAACTTATTAGCTGATATACGGATGTCGAAATAGGATACAGACTATACAAATTATTTACGCATGAAAGATGCATGTTTTGATAATCTTTTGGTCCCAGTAATACCATACATTAAAAAACCAGCCAAGTTCGAGACGAACTCTCGCACGAATGTTTTCGTACCGTTATTTATAAATCTAGACTTGATTTGTTTGTCGTTTTATAGATAAGGGTACAGTAATAGGGTCCCGTTTTACCCTTAGCGTGCGAACCCCTAAAAACAAAACACCTGTATGCGAAAAGCTAGAACTCCTGAAGAAGAACTAGGAGCAAATTCGATATTCCACTACTGGTAGAAATACATAATAATATTAAAGACATGAAGTTTTCAGTAATTATTTTGACCAGCTATGCTATTTCTAAAGTTTCGAAAGTCAAAATAAAATCCATTTCTGGCGCGTCCTTGCCCAACTCCATCGCCGTCCGCGCGCTGATTGACGCGTGAATGATGAAATGCCATTAAACGTTCACTCAAAAGTCATGATTGATAGTTAAAATCAAAATCATTAAAATCAATTCGCCGCTCCACGGCTAAGGCGACCATTACACGATAGGTTATTCGTCAGTCAAAGCCGTGGTAACACGGACAGCAAAACCTACCGTGTAATGGTCGCCTTAGCCGTAGACCGGCGAATACATAGTGTCTGTTTTTAGACACTATTATATTCCGAAGGTACGCGACCGAAGTTCGGAATAATTACGCCTGCAATGCTATTTGAATTACTGACGACACATTATACCAAAATTACGTTGCGTTATAGCGTACAGCCTAACTTCGGTCGGGCGTAAGTTCAGCGGCAACTTATTCTGTAGAGCACACATTATATGCGACCAAAGTTCAGTTCGATTGCCGACGAAGATCCGGGGCGAGGAGCAGCCGGGAGGTAGTAATGGGTTCATAATATAATAAAATAATAAAAATAAACAAGTACAATTTGAAAAATTTCATACCGACTTCCATTCAATTCAGTTATTAGAGTGTATGGGTTGGCTATAGCCGTCCGGTACCTGATTTTGATGAAGGTGCGAGTTTAGGGGTATCATTGGGGTCCACCTGAAGCCCTTCCAGCAATTTTTTTTTGCCGGAAACGTAGTTTAAATTAATTATGATTAAATTAAAATTTGATAAAAAAAAGTGAAATGGAACGCAATGTTGAGAAAATGGTACAATATTAAGTTGTCAAATTAAGTTGTCAAACTGAGTTAAACGAAACGTATCGTTATCGTTAAACGTAAGAAAAAAAAAAGGCGCCATTTTGTCTTACTGACAGATGGACTGTCATCCATTCATTCCGTTTCTCTCGTAGTTTCGTGAATGTGTGCTCTCTTGTTTTTCGATTTTTATTACGACTTTGGCTTTTTCCCTGGACTTCCTTCATGGAATCCACACCCAAAGAATAGAATCCCAGTGGCGAGCAGTGAAGAGGTTTTTCAAAAAACAAAATTATAACAACCCAGAAAACTTTAGTGATATAATTGTTGAATATTTGTGGCGAAGAGACGTGTATAAATATAAAAGAGACTCTTTTGTACATTTAATGAAAGCAATTAAACATGTTTATGAAATAAACAAGTAATGTATTAAAATGTTTGTTTAATTGTGTCTCTCCTAGCCCTTTAACATTAAGTTTTTCTCATCTATCAACATAACTCTGAGACGGACTGGATATGTTATTGTTGTTATATAATACAATGTTAAGTGAACCGCCTTGATAGATTAGGTGTGAAACAAAAAATAGGTTAGGTTAGGTTAGAACATGACAAACAACGCACGAGCCGAGCGAGCGAAGCGAGCGTGCCGCGGCAGCGGCCGGCGAAGTGCCAGAAGCGAACCGCCTTAATAAGTTAGGTGTGAAACAAAAAATAGGTTAGGTTAGGTTAGAACATGACAAACAACGCACGAGCCGAGCGAGCGAAGCGAGCGTGCCGCGGCAGCGGCCGGCGAAGTGCCAGAAGCGAACCGCCTTAATAGATTAGGTGTGAAACAAAAAATAGGTAAAAAATACTGATATAGCCGAAAGTGAGGTTAAGTACTAAAAAAATTATTACTCAAAAACTAAAGGCCTCCGGCGGGGGGGGGATGCAGGGGGGGCTTCACCCCCTCCCCCTCCCCTCCGCCCCCCCTCCCCCCTCCCCGCGGGTACCGGGCGACTATAGTTTAACCGAGTGTATCTTAAAAACTACTGGACCGAATTTGATGAAATTTAAATGGGACCACACGGGAAGCGTCAGCTTAAAACAAAAAAAGAATTTTGAGAATCAGTTCACCCAGTCGAAAGTTATGAGATAACAAACAACCAAAAATACATCTATTGAGTACCTCCTCCTTTTTTGAAAGTCTGTAGAAAATAGATGTCATTTTTTTCTTTTACTTCATGACCAGTTATCGATTCAAAACCACCCCGTTCAATATTGTGCACTAACTAACATATACCTTATATAATCAGCAGTAGAAATTTTCAGACTAATGACGTTCCGAATATTCGTAAGTCATATAAGTTTCCGTGATTGCAGATGGGGCGTATTTCCCTGGGCGCTGTGCCGAGGTGGTAATCCGAGGGGCGCCCATTGGGAAGATCGGCGTCGTTCATCCGTCTGTGCTGGCTGCCTTCGAGCTCACCAACCCCTGCGCAGCACTAGAAATTAACATACAACCATTCGTCTGATGCATGCTACGCGTGACAACAGTCGTTCTCAAAAGATAGTATACTCGTTATTTGGTGGAGCAGGTCGGAATATAATTCTCCTGCTTAGCGCGATAACTTGCTTTTCGCAAAGGGTTTGATCAGACAGAAGTTTATTAAACTTAATCGATTTATCGATGTTTTGATACCAGAAGTGCAAGTACCGTAATAGTTACCTATTAAATTTGTCAAGTCGCCAAGATCGATAAATGTAACGAATCCTATCGCCCCTAGCAATTCATATCGACGACTTATACGAGTAGATTATTACGAATTGTTTTGCATTCCACAATGCGTCCTATCGTTTGAAGATTTCTACGAACATTTCGCTCTTCTACGATCAAAAGAAGGCCGAAGTCTATTTTTTTATTCAATACTAGCTGCGCCCCGCGGTATCACCCGCATGGTGATGGATGATGACTATAATGACGAAAATTATCCTATGTGCTAATTCAGCGCGCCATCTACCTCCACGCCAGATTTTATCAAAATTGGGCCAGCCGTTGAACGTAAGAGAATAACAAACATGAATACAAACTTTCGCGTTTATAATATTTGTAAGATCAAACGCAACTAAACAATATCTCCATTCCCGTCGCCTGTCGATAAGCTATATCGAGGTAATTTTCAAAGCTTACAAAAAAACAATCTTTAAAATCGAATAGACGATCTCAAACGTAATTTAACAGTTCCATGCTAGGGTTATCGTTATAACCGTAAAAGCTTATCGAATTTGTCTACCAATCGCTTAATTTTGTTACTTGCAATGATCGACAAAAGATCGATATAGCCAGTTTTTTCGAAATGACGAATTCAAGAAAGAAATTTATCGATCGGTAAGGTACTTGCACTGCTGTTAAGATAATGAATAATCTATAAACCTATAATAATAAATTTTACTCATAAACTTAAAAATATTTCCAAATGTTAACTTCTTACGTCTCATTTCATGTGATACGCTTTACTAGTGTTTTGAGGATGATTGCATAAGTTATAGTCATTGGGAAACCGACATTTTTTATAATGTATTGTTATCATTTGTAACATATTTAATAAAGGCCTTTATTGCTCACTATTGTTTAATTTATCATCTTTATCTGAATAATCACGGTTATTTCCTGTATTACAAAATCAAATTGCTTTATCTATTCACTAACTTATCCATAATTGATGACCTTGATTACAGCAATTCAATTATAAAAGGGCAATAATAATGTGTAATACAGCTGTATTTTAAATACATTTATTTGTTTTTATGATAAATAATACAGCACATAAATTTAATTAACATATACACAAGTAGATAAGTAGATCATATAATAATTATTTATTTACTTTTCAACTCCACAAAGAACATAGACTACATTATAAATAAACTATATCAATCAAATTTATTAATCATACACTGATACTTTTAATTATAATAAATTTTATATTTTAACAATACATTGAATGCAAAACCATATAAAAGAAAAATAGAGACCATTAAATTAATTTAGGTATCATTCAAAATAAACCTTTTTGCGTCACTTCACTTAGGTCAGACTGTAAATAGAATGGCTATGAAATTCAAGAGTTAGTTTGAAATCACAAGCAGACATAATTATAATCATGTTATTCTGTCTATTTGTGATTTCAAACTCTATTAATATAAAAGTAGTCAATTATTGTCAGAAAATAGAACACATGTAGATACTCTCTTTAGAAGTATTTTCCATCATGTTACTATTTTATTGGTTAAGGTTTTTATTACCTTGTATTTGTAATAAGGCACTTTAAATTGAATAGTCAAGTTTTCATGGCATCTATTGAAGAGAACACTGTCAGCACCCCACCAAAAGCATTGGAAAATTATTATAAAACAATCTACTTTGTAGATTTCACATCTTTTATAATACTTTATTTAATAAATACTGATATAATTAACACCTAATCTAAAGTACATTTTTATATTGACTGCCAGGTCACAACCAGTTAATTAGATGATCTTTTATTTTATAATAAAATGGTATTTTTTCAAACAAACATTATAAAATAGGTTTATTATACTTTTAGGTAAGTTATTCAGAACTATTGGATGATAAGCCTAACTCATTAATTTCCTCAACTAACAGTTCATACAAGTCCTACATTTAAAATATAACCATAATATGTATGTATTTGCAATGTATAAGCATAGTCTTCGTTTTTAACAATCTGTTTACAAGGTTTCTAGTTAATGTAATAATAAAGTTTATAAAATAGACTGTAGTGATGATAATTTGAGATGGACGGATCTAAGCTGCTTCAAAGTAAAGGCCTATTCAAACCTGGGCGTTATTCGCTACTGTGAGCGATAGAGAAATCCGAAAGGGTATGCGTTAATTTCACTGTTCACACCAAAGCGGATATCTATACTGCTATATCGTATATCCGTTATAATATTTAGAGATATTATTATAACGCGCTGCGTTGGCAACGGTTAGCGGGGCGGCGGAACTAGTTTCGCCAAACAAGATACAATACCGCCTCAGTAGGCGGTACAAGTTTCGCTGCAGTTATGGAACTTCATACTATTTACCCATAGAGTTCCGCATGGTATTTTTCACTACCCACAGCGGTAGCGGTAGCGAATAACGCTCAGGTCTGAATAGGCCTTTAGTGTATCTTACTATTATATTAATCAAGTAGCAATTGTAATTTAAACATTCTTTCTAACTCTGATCGTTGAAAATCTCTGGCTATTATGAATGGGCAGAGGTAGAAAGACAATTCTTTTAAATTTGGTGCACTTGATTTGATTGCTTTTGCCACTTGCATAGTCACATGAAGACATCTCGAGAGACTCAAGTAGGTCAGGTTGTGAAATGTGTTATTGGAAAAATACGCAAGCAGAGCACTTGTTGAAAAATATCCATGACGTAACTTTAGTGAATGCAAATTCTTTAATCTATATAAGTGCAGTAAGCTAGAGTCAAACAAGGTTTTACAAGTCATAATGTGCAGCACTTGCAGAGTTTTGCAGTTGGATATGAAGCGAATGATATCATCATTTAATGTATCTCCATAAATGTGAAGAGCGCGCAAAGAGGACTGTTTGGTCCTCAGTAGAGATTCAAGGAAGTCGGCGGGGATATTCTTCATCTTCTCCATGTTTATACTGACTAAATGGTTGCACTGCAACATGCTGTAAAGACTATCATGGGTCAATGCAAAGTTGGATAGAATAAGAGTCTCGAGGTTTTTGAGGTTTTCAAATGGCAAGTGGTACACAAAGTTGCCATTGGCATTTTCTGGACTATGAACTATGAGTGAGTTACGAAAACTTAAGAACTTTAGATTTGGCCAGTGGCCCAAGTCATCAAAAATACAACTGTCTACTTGAGATATGCTTATTTCTAAATGAGTCAAGTTTGGGCAATAACTTATCAATGAAGCCCTTATTTGAGAATACAACTTAAAATACTGTAATTTTACATTCTTCAAATACCTAGATACAAAAGGCACAATGTTTTCACTAATCCTGACATAGTTCTTCATACAGACTATCAAGCGTGTATTGTCCCAGACACATGGAGTCAGGCACAGTTGTTGCCATCTCAAACAAACTTTTGCAACTGATAAAAGAGACTCAAAATCTATCATGGAAAATATATAAATAAGTATCTCATTTGGCAGGTCATTTATAGTTAGCAAATGTGTCGGGGTGTCTGTCATCTCGAGGTGGACCATTCTGCACTACAGCCGCATGCACCTCTGTGGTTCTGCAAACATGATACACGTTTCTGTATTTATCATAAGGATTCCGAGGCAGGTACAACATGAGACACAATTATCTCATATCTTTCTTACTTGCAAGTTGCTTGTGTTATGAGGACAAACAATACTAATTTACCACATTAAGGTCATGAAACTTGGACAACTAAAATAAAATCAGTAATAAAAACCTCGATATTGAGCTCGCTAATAAATCAGTGTATTTAATCTTTATATACAGGATAGAATTACCTCAATATTAGACTGCTTCCTACTCGAGAAAATTTTAATGTTTGCTTTAGTACAATCATAGTTTTTAGAACTATTACTCAGGTTTTTGCACTTTAATCACTTCTACTGTAATACTTTTCGAGTACCTTCATATTGAGTTATGTTAATCATCTTTTTTGTTATTTCTATTAATTTAGAGATATTCAGAAATAACCTTCTGATGCTATTTTTATTTTCGTTTGACGTATGATAGGACTTGCTTGTGTTTTGATTTTGATTTGAAGTTTGTTTGACAGTTGACAGCTGCGAGTGAGCCTGATTTTTTACGGTTCTTTGTTTCCTTCTTTACCAAGGCGACATTAGCGAAATTGCCCAACCATATAAATAAAAAAGTGAACTGAAGTTTTTCGGGTTCATGCCATAGAAACAGTTGAAATTGAACTATGTACCTACCTACGTATAAACCGTATACACGGTAAATATTACCGTGCCGTATAGCTAATGCATTTTGATAGGCACCAATATACCTACTACGTGTCATCGTGGCTGCCTAATTATAAAACGAAATTTTAATGTTGGTTACCAATACACACATGGTAGGTACAATGTGGCAAAGACAATGATATTACGAGTCTAAAAAAAGTTTACTAAAATAGGGAATCTACATCAACACTGAAAAGTGTATTTCACACTTTTCAGTTGATGAACACTTGTTGAAGTTGCTACCATGAAAGTTCGAAAGTAGGTAAGTAAGTAGGTACCTAATGACAATCATCTAAACTAACTCAAAAATCGCTGGACTGAATTTGATGAAATTTAAATGGGACTACCTTAGAGGAATATACTCTACCAAACAAAAAATAATTATCAAATTCGGACTATTAATTACAAGTGCAATTTGAAAAATTGAATACCGACTTCCATTCTATTACTGTGGTCAAAATCAGTTATTGGAGTGTAACTCAAAATCTACTGAACCGTATTTGATAAAATGTATATGGGACCACACGCGAGGCTCCACCTTGCAAACAAAATAAGAAATTTGGAAATCGGTTCACCCAGTTCAGAGTTATGAGGTAACAAACATAAAAAAAAAAGCTTCCTCCTTTTTTTAAAGTCGGTTGATAAGATCGGTACACAATTATGCAGGGCATAACTGTTTGTCATGCAAAGTTTTAATAATATCTTGCGAACGAAACGTACACAGGAGTGACTATCACATCACCGCGAAGTACACGGGCGAAAGAACAAGTACAATTTGAAAAATTTAATACCGACTTCCATTCTATTCAGTTATTGGAGTGTAACTCAAAAACTATTGGACCGAATTTGATAAAATTTAAATGTGACCACACGGGAAGCACCAGCTTTCAAACAAAAAAAAATTGGAAATCGGTTCACCCAGTCGAAAGTTTGAGGTAACAAACATAAAAATAAAAAAAAAAAACATACAGTCGAATTGAGTACCTCCTCCTTTTTGGAAGTCGGTAGAAAAGGAAGCGATTGCGAAATTAAGCGCGAATTCTTTTAGCAGGAATTTTATTGTAGAATACTCTACATGTCAAATTTGTGTAACATTGGTGCAATGACCAAAAAACCGGTGATGAGGGAGTCGGGACAATTATTGAGCATTCTCAATAATTGAGCAAAGTAAAGAAAATTAATAAGTATTTATATTTAAATATGGACTTAATTTTATTTTGGAAAATAATTAAGAGTTGTAATGGTTGTCACATGCTAAATTATGAATGGTTGGTCAGGGCAAAAGCAGTCATTTAGGCAGTGTATAAAAACATTAAATGTATAGCCATCCTTTGTTATAATTCGGTAAAAAATAAATGCCTGTATTTATGTTAATTTTAAAACGTACCTACATATAAAAAAAAGCGTCCTTTGTGGCTGTTACAAATTTATAAATATTATTTTCGTAGTTTCTTATTACACAGGTCCGTAGGTATGTGAAAATGTATGGTTATTTCTGTTAGTTTTATAGAACAGGTGGCAAATATGCTGACGCTGGTGTGGATGGTGAATTTTGAGACGGTGCCTGAGAATTTACATTTGGTGGAAGATACCCGGTTGCTGGGGGCGCAGGTGAAAATGGTCTAGGGGTAGAATTAATTACAGGCACTGACGATGGACAGGGTGGTTGGAAGCACGATCCTGTTGGTGTTGGTGCGGGTGGTATATAGCTGGCACTCTGACCAGAACCGGTGTCAGATTGTATGGCGGTATTTACTGCAACACCACTCGAAACAAATGACGAAGTAGAATCAGATTGTCTATTAGGAGGAAGGTATTGTTCTAATGGTTGAGTGACAGGTGCAGAATCACCAGCTACGAAACCAGACGTCGGAGGCAAATATTTCGGAGCATTCGTAGAAACATCTACCATTGGTGACATTTTTGAGCCTAGCTGAGTATTTGTGGGAGCAATATACGCATACCCAGACCCAGGAGAGAAACCAGAACTTGAAGCAGTTTTAGATGACCCTTCACTGACTGTTTGTGTAGAACCTACACTAGTAGCTTGATAAACATTCGACAATGAACCCGTGCCAGTCGATGGTGCATTATAACCGTATCCCGAAGAACCTGTGCTAGATGATTGTGCGACTCCAACAGCAGCCCGGGAAGAAGCAGTAGCCGAAGTGGATTGAGCTCTCGCTGGTGCTGTGTTTTGAGCGCCGTAATTGTAACCACCAGATGAAGCAGTCGCAGTGCTGCTCCCTCCGCCGGGTGCATTGTTGTTAGACGAGCCGCCGATGTTGACAGCATTGCCGCCCGCCTCAGGTGCTGGATATGCGTAATACATCATTTGGGCCTGTGTCCTGTCAACAGTAGGTGCTTGAGTGGACACAGTTTGGACACTTGTGGGCAGATCAAATGATACACTGGGCTTGTCGTACACGTACCCGGCTTGGCGCTTCACGCGGAAAATTTCGGACACAAAAGACTCTCGAGACTGTGGAACTGGGTGGCCTATCGACTCCATAATCATATATAGCACAATACTAATACGCGTATATTTTAGATTCCCCATTTCTATATTTTTTACATATAATTTTATCAAAGCAGCGAAACTACTTCAGTGTAAAAAGTTGTGTTGAGATTTGCTTACCACTATTTATAACAATTTATAAGAGTTTGAGGAAGCTATAGGTATGCTTACTTCGGATATTACACAATTGTAAAGTAAGTAGGTAACGCTTCCACTTTTAACCCTAAAAAACGACTACAGCATTTTATCCTACTGGGTGTACCTACTCGGCAAAATATCCCCTTCAAATTATTTTGTTAGTGTTAGTGGTTTATTTCACTGCTGAAGATTGCTTTCGTCATCATGATTCGTCAAGTTCGGAGCGAAGCTACCCAACACCACCGCACCGCCTTTTCGGTTTGATTGGTTGATTTTGACTCCTTGTATTCTTTGACTATTTTGTAATGATAAGCTGCGTCCCGCGATTTCACTTATATGGCGATAGATAATGTTGATCTTACAATTTTTATTCCTAAAAACACACCTATATTAAACGAACCAAATAAAAAAAATAATTATTCAAATTGGTCTAGCCATTTTTCGAATTTTAGCAAGAATGACAAACAGCAATCTATATATTTTATATAGGTACCTATGAGTAATAACGAAGAAGATTATTGACCGTAGTCTGCACTATCGGAAGTCCAGATCTCAATCTTGCAACCAATAAAGCCGTTGAAGTCCACAAAGAGTTCTACTGCTCTAGCAACATGCGATGTTATCCATTAGCTATTTACCGGATGCTTGCCCTGACTGTTTTATCATCGTAGAGGCTAAACAACTGGGGAAAGAAACTTGCAAATTTTGTCAGTTGATGGATATTATGTTAGGAGCATGCGCTAAGGAAGGATTTTAGGTAAATTCACCCCTAAGAGCGTGCAAAGCCGCTGGCGGATCATTTAGCACAAGACGATGTGCTTTTAGTATTTTTTTAAATGCCCAGCCTTAGGCAAATAACTAGGTATTGGTATTGCAGGGTTAAATAATTTAACGGCTGTAGAAAATCATTACGGTGGTATATCATTATGCGGTTAGAGCTAAACCAAAGTTTCTTCATCTAATGGAAATGAGACATCTAGAAGAAAATGAGCATGTCAAGGCTGTTGTTCAATTTGTTTATGTAATTAAAGGCTCCAAAACATTGAACGCGGGACGTGCGTGGTGCGTTCCGTCGATGGGCCCATGACATCCAAATGTATCCTCAGATTGTCAGAGGATGTGTAATTAATTAAATACGGTGTAATCGGCGGGTTCGCTCTTGTAGGTATTTGATGTGCCGTGTTTGATACATTTCGAGTAAATAAAACACGAGCTGGCCCGTCTACGGAACGCACGGAGCACGTCTCGCATTTGATGCGCTTAAAGCCTTAAGAACTTATCTAGAGGCACAAAAATATTGACATATCGTGTGTATCGGAAATTGATCGGAACTCTCGTATCAAAGTTTCGGAACTAACAACAAAAAAATAATTGAGAATGAAGGATAAACTTAACTGAGCTTTTCAGGGTGCTCGAATCTCTAGTTGGGCTAGGTATGGATAACTTGGTTGAATTCAATGCCAGGAAGATTCAAATGTGCGCGTTCTCGGCAAAACATCTCCATTTCTCCCTTTCCTTTTTAGAATATTACCCTACCTGTATACTGTAATCCGTGGGCATCCGTAGTGACCTGAACCAGCGTGACCACATCGAGAGAATTATCAACTCAGAACAGAGCGAGGCGTTTCTTCACTCCAGATCAGCGTTGCCTCCTTTATAAAAATCAAGTGCGCCCTTGTATTAAATATTGTTGCCACCTTTGGGATAGATCCACTAAGTGCCTTATGGATGCTATCTACAGACTGCAACGTCACGCTGCTGTCCGTATTATTATTGGAGACATTGAAGTCACTCAACACCTAGAACCCTTACAAATGCGTAAAACTATAGCTTCTCGGTAACGGGGACTCTAACTAACTAACTAACGGGGATTCAGTTCCCGAGCGAAGCGAGGGGTTCAAGCCGCCCAAGACGAAGACAGGCTTTATACACGAGATGCATACTCTACTTTTCATACATACTGCGAGACAATCAAGACTCAGCTAAGCATATAAAAAATCAGTTATTTATTTAAAAGTAATATAAATTAATAGTTAATATTTATATTGTACCATTTGACCAGTTATCAGGATAGGGTAATATTTTTGAAAGGATCATTTTATGGAAAACACTGGTTTAGACATTCGCGGTTCTTAACACACAGTTACATGCACCATGTACAAAATTATAACATTTTATGGAAGTGGTACAATCACGTCCTTTGCAATTCCTTTTTTTATTTTGCAAATAAAATTACAAAATAATATGAAGCTTAAAATTTTTCATCGGAAGTGTCACTAAATATTTTTTAATATTGTTTTTTTTTGTTATAGGCACGTATAGAAATCATTTTATTTAGTAGTGGAATTCGTTTTCCATTGTAAGAGATTAAATGTACTTGCACTCGTGATTCATCTACATATTTCATGGGTTAAAATCTAATTATTCGATAGGCGCATGAAAATGTTGTAATTAATTGGTATAAACATCACAATAAGCTTGCACTTGCATCCTGAACGCATATAAAATTACTTAGATCATGAGGTACTTACCCAACCCAAATAAACTTATTTTAATAAAAATGGCGAATCGCACATTTGGAATAACACAATAAACACTTTAAATAATTTCAAGATGACTTTTTAAGAACACAGACATTAAAAAAGTTTGAATAGGGAGTTGTAAAAGGTTAGAAGCTGCTTAAGAGCTAGATGGGAGATTCTTGCACAGAATTTAACTTTTCACGGGTCTTTATTCAAGCTCTAATATAGCATATGATAAGCCTAACCGAGGCTTCTTTCCAGCCATTATAATACCAAAAGCTGTATAATTTGGGGCCCTTAGTTGCTGTATAAGCACTTAAACAGTTTTTAGTACAGGCAAATTGGTATACCGTTATACAGATTTGAGATTCTATGGCAGTCTTTGTTAAGAATTTATGCATCATTTGTCTGCTAGTTGGGTTGCGTCGAGATTACATGATATATAATTGGACATTTTCGAGCAGGTTGTATGAAAATACATTTTTATACCATATGTATGTAATATTCGATAATTTGAGTTATTCCAGTCGGATCCCCCATTTCTGATACCCTGGGGGATCCGAATATTTTCTATTCCGGTCTGATACCCTGTGCAGTGGATCAGAAATAAATTAAAAATGTTTTATTCCGGTCAGATACCCTAATAGTCTTAACACATTATTTAGGACAGTCGGCAACAAAATATAAGATCTGGGGGCCTACTCCCAAAAACCAACTACGAATTTTCATTTGATGGTTTTCACGTTTTTTACCGTCAAAGTGAAAAAGCACAAATAAGGACAGTTAAGGGTGATGAAATGTAATGACGTGATGATAAGTGTTTTAATGGGTAATGATGATATATGAATACTAAACATCGTGATGTGTAATTTTTTGTTTAAATTTGTGTAAGTAGGTGCGTAAAACGTCTTTAATAGGTATTCTTTTTTAGAAATCGAGTGGTACTCAAAACATACTTACTTAAGTACCTATATATAAAATATACAACATTTGCAAGTGAAATTTTTTAAATATTTACATGCTAAAACTATGACAATTGCTAAATTATTAGTAGTTAGTATTGAGTAATTACTTTATTCATATAGTAGATCAAACAGCAACTGCCTATAAAATATCTAAATACAAATATAATTAATTATTATGAAAAAACCTGTCATTTCATTTCATCTCATCACTCTTGACTGTATTTGTACTTTTTACCTTCACAGTGGAAATCGTGAAATCCGTCAAACAAAACTTCGTAGTTCGTTTTTGGGAGTATAGCTACACCCTGGGCCGTACTGCAATTGTATTCGACAGGCGTGACGCTTACCAGGCGAACGACATGCAGTTTTTATCACTAATGCGCGGGTCACACGAGGTCAGTTTTTCTAGCCAGGATAGCAAGCCAGGTTTCTATTAAACTGTCCTGGCTTGCAGACCTGGCTTGGAACAAGCTAGTTCCGTTTACATGAGGTTTCATTATTTTAAGCCAGTAAAATTTGCAGTGACTGAGGTTACCACGCGTTCAACATGAATTGCATGCAAAAAAAACTTCAAAACCTGTGCCAATTTGCACTAAACTAGAACTGCATCATCCTATTAAAAACTGTCCTGGCTTGTAAACTAGCTTACCGGCTTACTAGCTTAGAAATGAAGATAGTTCTGTCTACACGAAGCCTAGTACTAGCTTGCTAGCTTACTGACACTAGCTTGCTATCCTGGCCTGAAAAACTGGCCTCGTGTATCCCGCGCTTTAGAAAGACATAACCATACATTATAACCTATTCTTGTGTTCTAAGATACAAGTGTATAATTAATCAACAAACGAACTTAGCTGTACATGAATTTCGATCATTATTACATGAGCAGCTTCATTTGACGCGACTTTTCCTGCAACATATTGTAGCTGAGTCCTAGGCTACGGCTTCACAGACAGATTATTTAGATAACTTGGAAAAAACCTAGACAACAACCTGGAAACACTACGGTAGTTTATCTCTTAATCATCATATAGCAGTTCTTAATTCTTGTTGAAAGTTTCTGCAGTGTATATAATTAAAATCTAAAGATCTGAATCTGAGATTCAGAAAGGAGATTTTAATAAATTAATATCTGGTTTAAAACTATAGGTTCGGACACCATGAGTCTTTTAAAAAATTTAAACCAAGGTTGCGTAGGCCAATTTGGTACAGTAACAATACCTTCGGACGTATCACGTATTAGCATCATGATCACTTTTTCAGGATACGTATAGAAAACATTTCTGTAACTGTATTTTCGGTATACCAAATTTATGAACTATTGCATAGAAAGCAGTTTCGTATAACTCACCTTCAGAATAAGTATCCCAAATTTTCTTTTTGATAACCATCTGCTTCAAATTTAGCGTTACTATTTATTATGATGCAAATTCTATTTTTTTAGTTTTTCACACCATTCCCATATCCCATATCCCATATTATTTCTCGAGCAATCTGATTTAAATGTGAATCTTGTATAGAATCCATTCTGTCAGTACTAGAAATAGCTGTGACGTTATCAATACGGAACTTGTTATTTTTGTTGTATATTTTATATATACTTATGTAAGTATGTTTTGAGTATCACTCAATTTCTAAAAAAGAATATTAAAGACGGTTTACGCACCTACTAACACTATTTAATCTTTCTTTTAGTATTCATATATCATCATCACTCATAAAACACTTATCATCACGTCATTACATTTCATCACCCTTGACTGTCCTTATTTGTGTTTTTTCACTTTCACGGTAAAAAACGTGAAATCCATGAAAATTCGTAGTTGGTTTTTGGGAGTAGGCCCCCAGATCTTATATTTTGTTGCCGACTGTCCTAAATAATGTGTTAAGACTATTAGGGTATCTGACCGGAATAAATATTTTAATTTATTTCTGATCCACTACACAGGGGATCAGACCGGAATAGAAAATATTATAAAATAAAACGGATCCCCCAGGGTATCAGATATGGGGGATCCGACCGGAATAACTCGACAATTTCGGATGTTTGGAGATGATACCCGGTTTCTTAACCAATTTAATTAATCTATATTAACGGGAAGTTACCCTTTACTATACCCTAATTTGACATTGTTACGTGGTATTACTTATTCTGTGACATTGTCGAGTACAGGTAGGTACATGTAGTAGACTAAAATAATCTTAACCCATAACGCAATATTTGATAACAGCATGGAAGTAGGTTATATTTTGCTGGCTAATGGCCGGGTTGCTGATAGCTATGGAACGAACGGTTACGGAACTAAGCATGTCTCAACATGCTCAGCATGTTAAGTATTCAAGGACTTTACAACTGCAGTAATACCACAAAATAACTAATACTATAATAATAAATGATAATACCTCAAAGTTAGCTAGGTATTACATACTCGTACCTAGTGGTAGGTAGGCATGAGCTAGTGAAAGGAGGTTGTTCCATGGCCGCCAGGAAAACATCACTAGTAAGTCTACCAGTACCGGTTGCCGACCCGTCCCTTCAACACAGCTGATTTGTTTAAGGTCAGGAAATTCGTTTTATCAATATTAAACAATTGCTTGCGTTTTATTCGATAGTACTTAAGTAGGTGTACTTATAATGTATTAATTGGATAAGTTAAAAGTACGACTTTAGTTATTTTGTGATCAAGTGATAATAAATTAAATAGGTAGGTATAAATAAAATAAGTGCTTAATAATTATTTTAGGCATCTACTGTGTAATCTATATAAAAACAAAGTCGTGTTAGTTACATAAATACACCATTTATCTTCGACCAATTTTCTAATGGTCGAAGATAGATGGTGTACCGACTTAGATATTTATATAACTAAAGACCGGCTGGACCCATTATTATTATTTCTGTGGTTTTCGATTTGTCATATCTCGGGATTATAGGACACTTTTCATCATCATCATCATCACCCATCACCGCACGGGTGAAAACGCGGGGCGCAGCTAGTTGTTAAAATTATATCCGCCTATGTATTACACAGACTTTATGGAATAGGAACCAATTAATTAATGTGTGCAAAACCACTGCAGATCGGGGTTGCAACAGCTTGCACCGTGTCCTGCTAATAGTATATAATCTACGTATATATACTTTTTTCATACCACCTGTTCGACATTGTCCAAAATTACATATCACGCAATCTCGACGCAAGGCATTACATCCCAAAGTAGGTAATGTTGTATGAAACTATCAAGGGATTAAAGTGATTTGTGCTTGGAACGTTAAAATTTGTAGGAAAACTCTTAGTATTTTTTTCTTTTATGTGATCTGCCTGTGCTTCGTATAAGCCTTTCTACGTAGCCACAGACCATATAACCACTTGACTGCGTGTAGTTCAATTTCTTCTAAGAAGGCAAGTCACCACTGCGGGTCGGGGGGCTACATACAAAAAAGGATTTTGATTGGCCGGCTCAAAATATAGCTCTACTCATAGTACCTAAATAGTGTTGTGGTACAGCATTATGTAATCACCTTAGTTGTCGATAAAGTTCACTACAAATGATCGTTTACCTTGTGAAATATGTATGTAAGTATTAAGCAAATAAGGTTATGTAAAAAAAACTTCTATTAATGAAATTATCTTAATAATTCATTCGATGTTTCACGGTGAAGCAGAGCACATTGATCTGAGTATGTATAATTTGCGTTTTAAAAATAGTTATCACTGTCTGTTTATCGTATTCTTACTGATTATTCAGTATGTAAGTACTTACTTAATACCACCATCAAATAATTATATATTATTCACCACAGTAAAAAAACATCGTTATAATTTTAAAATAGTTTTAATTGTACAAAGTATCCAAAGCCTTTACACAAAATGTGGTTAAGTAATGATTTTAAACAAACAATTGGATTATATTTATATACTTTTTCGACACTGTATATTATACAGTCATTAGGATACAAGGATACAACACCTCATTTTTATATAATACTGGATTTGTACTACCGTAATATTTGTCAATGTAAGGACGAGACCTACAAATTATATATATTTTTGACCGACTCGCACTTTTTACTTTTAGAAGCCGGTTCCATGTTATTGTTAAAAATAACTATGTGTGTATATCTAAATCATATAAAAAGATGCCAACTGGGCAGAGAAGAAGTAGTAGAATTATCGAATTAGTCAAACTAAATAGTCACTTAAAGAGGCACAAACACAGTAGGTGCAAGGTATAGTAATTTTATTTAAAAATATATTAAGTAGGTACCTATATGTCCATAGTATTTCATTTTAAGACCATTATTATTATGTTTCATATTACACTCGGGTTTTTTTCGCGTGTTTATTTACATTATTATTAGATAAGATATATAAATAATAAAATTTATTGAGAGAAAAATTCCATTCTCGGACGGGATTCGAACCCGCGTCTTCTGACTCTCTGGCATAAAAAAATGTGTCTGTATGATATTTGATTTAAAGCTACTAGAGTCTGTGCGGAAAGAGAACCGTCGTGGCGAAAAATGGAACTACAAAACAATATGATTTTGATTATTATATGGCAGCCCAGCCCAGCCATCTGTCAAATGTCAAACTATACTTCGTGGTATTTATAGTGCCACCAACTTATCTGTTCAGGTGGGCAAAATTGGAACTACAGTGTACATACCAACTAACTTTGGCGTTTATAATATTAGTAGGATTCTTTGTAGAATTTGCAAATTAATGAGTGGCTTGAAAGACTGCCCTATGTTTTGTTTCTCTTTTTTCTTGGTGAATTTCTTAGGTTGCAATACCAAAATTCTACACTAGCGACGCTGTCACCTGAACAGATAAGATGGTGGGACTATACGTGACGGATACAGCTTTGTTTTGTGTTGTTTTTAAGTGAATTTTGCATAAAATTATGTCTAACGTTAAAAAAACACAGTTGCGCCCTCAAATTTTATGACGGTTCTCTTTCCGCACAGACTCTATCAAAGTGTAATAATATATATACTATTGTTTCTAAAACTACAAAAAATCTTATTACGAGTAAATTCTAACTCAAACATTTTAAATATCTTTACCAAACTCTAAAAGTAATAATTTTACTAGCTTTCGTCCACAAAATTTTGTTTACGACCACCTTTTCACTAGTACTCGACCACTGTATTTTAAAGGATTTAAATGGCATATAAAATGATGCTCACAATTATTATTGCAGTTAAAAATATCATATTTAAGGACTCATATTTATATTATAATAATATGAAAACTTATAATTGCTAACAACTAAAACAAATGTTTATTTACATAAAGCTAATCAGTCTCGCTAGGATCAACATTCAACCAATATTATTCAATATGAAATGTAAAGTGTTACGAATAATCAACGACAACACCGTATTTGGAATATTTAACTGTTTACAGACAGCTCTGATATACCTTTTATGTTCTCGTATTTCAAAGAGAGCCTTTTTAAGATCTTCTGCCGTGTAAGTTCGTAAATTATTCGGTTTTGAGGTAAGTATTCATCTAAAAACACATAAAGATCTCATTGATGCCTTCAAAAATAATTTAAGAACTTGGTTAAAGCCTTCAAGACAAAACATAAAAAACACATATTGGTGCTCCCAAGTTATGTTAATAAACAAATTATGTCACTTTTTTCCTCTACTTTTACAACTGGTCGTAAAACAGTCGAGGTCGTTTCCGGTACTCCGAATTTTCTGACCACTAACATATTTTATTATTTTTAAAGCAATTGTATCCATATAAATAATAAATTAAACTTACAATGTTGCAAGGCATATTGAAATTTACGAATTAATTATTATTTGTATAAATTGCACATAACATATATTTTATTTCTAATAGGTCTACTTAAAAATAAAAATGGTCGCATATTGGCTCACCCTCTAAAGCTGGTATGGTTTTCGACCACATAAGATTTTGGTATCTGTAGTTTTTATACTGTATTACAAACGTGGTCGAAAACTGGCAATTAAATTGCACATGCTTCCGAGGTTTAAAGTTTTCAAGTAAAATATGTTTTTCCTCAAATATTTTTACAAAACATGATCAATCTATATCTGCGTAGGCGGATTTAAGACCACCCGGTCGACAACTACATTTTCAAAGAAAACTTATGTGCTATTTTCGACCACCCCCATTTTACTAGTTTGATAGAAGAAATCTTATATATAAATGAATAAACATGTTAACCTGTCAACGACAATAATGTAAGCAATACGTAGGTACTGTGTTTTGGCCTTTTCAATCAACATATTAAAAGCTTATAATTTGTGTTTGCCACAGACTGATATTTTTTTCACACTGAAATGCTTGCGTTAGCCGTAGCAGAATTTGTATGTAAGTGTAGGGTTGACATTATAGTAGCCAATAAAATATATTCTAGAAATGTGTTAATGACGATTATTTATTTTTGTCTTTGTTCATCAAAGATACATTAAACGGCCGAATATATGACGCAGTCGCAAAACCGGCGATTTTACCATATCTAAGTAGAAACATTGTAAAAATCTATATGCAAAGAATGGCCCCGACCCGAGTTTCTTGCCGCTTCTTCTCGGATAGGCTCTATTCTATCTATTATATTTTGGAACACTGCGGTAGTCTTTAAAGTATATTATAATGAATAATTGACGTTCATAAAATTAGTGCGTCTTAGATGCCTAAATATAAATAAATGATTTTGACTTAGACTTTACCATAAATTCATAGGTTTACTAGGTAGGTAAGTACTTACTTATGAATAATTGTATAATACGTACTTAATTAATGCTTTAGTCTAACATTCATTCTGTTCTGTTCTAAAAATATTCATTGCCATTCAACAATCATTTAAGCATAGAAGTATAGGTATTTCTAAATTTTGCCAGAAACAGAAGATGACGCTAAAATTATACGCCGTGTCTGACGGGCCCCCGTCTCTGTCCGTACGACAAACATTGGCGGCTCTAGAAGTACCCTTCGAGCTGATCAACGTAGACTTCGGCGCGGGCGAACACATGACCGAAGAATATGCAAAAGTAAGCATTGGCTAAGCAACGCCCGCCCAATTTGTAATCAAACCTTTGTAATCATTTTCTCGCTACTCATTGTAATTTATTAGCCCTTGACCGAACTTATCCAAAATTTTATAGGATTTTGTATGAACATTGTTGTACCTAATTATATTTTCATAGCCCGCATGAAGCTGCTCGGTTGGGGAACACATTCGCCTCAAGGCTCTAATGGGTCTAAAATAATGCAATTATTTTACATTTCGTAGGTACAAGAAGGCAATAATGTACCACCATAATAATGCACAGCCACAGCCAATATATATTACAACAATACAAGGGCAATAATTCGTGCATGGATTTGAAATACATGGTCGGCTTTTTCTGGCCGCATTTTATTGCCTATACAAAATCGGTCCGTGTTGATTATGCACAGCCAATAATTCATGTACATGCTTCCAATTATTGGATGCGAAATATCAGCCCGTGACGATAATGCACAGCCAATATATTACGGCACGGCCAATAATTAGATGCCAATCATAGACAAATATAGAATCCCATCTTCATGCATCGCTTGTGTAGGCGAGTTGTAGAGTGAATGAAAGTCACAGTATGTGCGAAGACGAGCGAAACAAGGATAAGCGTTAGATTTAATGGTGACCACACAACGATTATTACTTACGCCAGAATAATGATGAATAACACTGGACAGTGTAGCGAAAATTGTTAATATCGCAAAATATATCTACACTGCACACTGGAATGTGCTAACGAGGCTTTGACTGTGACATTTCTATTGAGTCTGCGATGAGTACACGGATTATTCGCTGTACATTATCGCCCTGTACAAAAAGTGTACGACGCGTATTTCACTGTCAGTAATGCACACCCTGATATTTCATGTACATGGAATGAATTCCTTTTCCTGGCTGCGTATTATTGCCCGAGCAATGTCAGCCCGTGTTGATAAAACGCAGCCAAATAATGCTCAGTCTGATAATACGAAGCCATTCCACGGAATATTGGTTGCTTAGTATTGCCTGGACAATATTTGGTCGCGAATCATTGTTTGTAGTACAATACAGGGTCTCCTTGCTACATAGGTACCTACCTGTAGCACTATTAAAAAGAAATTATGTGTGAGACCAGTAATTTTGAGCCAACTTATAGCGCCCATAGTAGTTGTAGACCACGTTTCAGATTGCATTACACTAATCAACATCTTTTGTTTTGTTATTTTAATTAATTCCTATCTTTTCTGCATTCCAGATGAACCCACAGAAAGAGATCCCCGTGCTGGATGACCAAGGGTTCTTCTTGAGCGAAAGCAACGCCATAATGCAGTACATCTGCGATATGTACAAGCCAGAAAGTCAGTTGTACCCTCAAGATCCAAAAACAAGGTAAGCAAACAGACAATATTATTGCCAGTTTACTTTTCAGGTTATCGTAATGCCCGTATTTCTATGCATTTTGTATGAAATTTGAATGAAGTAGGAAGCCATGTCTGCGCCCGACGCCATTTATGTATGGCTTAGGATACTATTAAATATGATATAAATATATAAATTATATAATGTACGTTTGTAGGCACGTACGTTATATTTATTCTCATATAAAAGTTCTGTTGTTTCAGGTCCATCGTTAATCAACGACTTTGTTTCAATTTGGCTTCATATTACGCTGATATCTCTGCATATACCGTAAGCACCTAGATCTAGTTTAACTGATATATAAATGTAACCCAAAATATACTTAGATAAACTAAATAGGGTGATTGCGCTGGTTCAACGTCCAGCTCCTATATTTGACCACTTCTCGTTACGGCTTCGAAAAAAATCGTATAATAGTAAAATGAAAACTGATAGCTACACAAAATGCATACCAACTAGAAGCTCTTAATATAAGCGATGCTGACCATTAAAGAAAAAATATTTGGCCAACTAAAACTCTAATGAGAGGACCAGCAGTTTGCCTCTTGGTTTTGTAAAGCAAAAACGCGCTCGTAGTAGAAAAAAAATAGTGGCGGGCAGTGCATTCACGGCAGGTTTTATTACTTTTTTAAACATGATCAAGGGTTGTTTTTCGTTAAGGGAACTTATTTACAGAAGAAAGAAGCCATTTCGAAATATTTAACTAATATTTTTAAAGAATTTCTTAAAAAAACTTTGGTGGTCCAATACTAGAATATGAATTTCTCACATAGTTCATCTTACGTGGACGCAAACAGAAATTCTCAAGTGAAATTTGAAAAATTCCTCAATTCAGTTTAATACACTAAATAAACTGCAACTTGATTTCTAATTAAACCTTAACTGCTTCTTCATGTATCATTTACTTTTGGTCCACCAGATAGTTAATGCTGCTAAACAAAAAAAAAGTAAAATGGAGCAATACACAAACATGTCTTAATTTTGATGTTCGTTTTCGACCATGCTTGTAAAACGGACAAAAACTGAAATGTATCTTACAATTAGTACTTATTGGTTTTTGAATTACATAAAAAAAACTTAGGATTATAAATATAAGATTCGAACGTTATTTTTATTATATATTTACGTAATATTTTAAATAACAAATTGTCGAAAACAAGACTTGAAAACATAATAAAAAGTTGAATTTATCCTGTTTCTCTAAAACTGTGGTATTGTTTAATTTATATATATTGTTAATGTATTATTTAACAGAAAATGTTTATTTATGTTGAATAATACATTCTCACATTGTTTATTTGTTCGTTATTATAAATGATTAAATTTATGTATTATTTTCCTTAAGCCAAATCATGATCCGAAACTAGATTCATCTGTACCATATCTACCTGTTTCGGCGAAAACTGGCATAATACGCATTTTTGATTAAACATTTTATATTTAATTAGCTGTTTGAAAAAATGATTTTAATTCATGGTACTAGAAAATAGAGTATGTATGCAATAATATGCAATTTATTTGAATGGTTTAGTATTAGTGTAACTTTGATGTCTTAAAGTTGGCAACTCCGCTAATTGAACGATAACAGGCGCAATCACCCTACTTACTTACTGATTTTTTGAGTTTTGGTGTTTGAATATAGTGCCGGGCCAAGTAAACTGTGAGTAACTCAGCAGTGGCATGGTAGTATCGTGGCGGTGGTCATTGTCATCATCTACTGAACAGCAGGAACTCGCTATTACCGTCTTCATAAAGGCCATCACACACGACTAAGATAATATATATTATAGCGTCGAATATAAAAGTTATATTAACTTAACCCACCACACACGGCGCAGATACTATAATATATAGCAAGCGTACATTCTATCGGAGTCCGTCTCGGGAGCCGCACGTCTCGATCGTTCACACTGTAATATACAGAGTGTTCATATTTTTTTATTTTGCGATGATTCGTATTTTGTTGCGAGACCTGTTGGACAGTTCCTCAGATGATGATTGGGACTGTAAATATGATATACTAGCTAAAAGTAAAAAACAAAAAATATGGATAGAAGACCACATAAAACACAAGAAACACCGTAGTGAATTTAAACTTTACAATGATCTTTCAGAAAAAGAACAGCTTTTTCTTACACTTTCATTTCATATGGTTATTTACACGATACCTACCAGTTTTTTAATTGTTTGTCTGTCTGCCTCTACAATTCGGGTATTTTCTGAAAAGGCCGGACCAACTTTGATGGGATTTATAGTGAAAGCATTAATTAAAGGGCCACGCGAACGAAGTCGCGGCTGCAGCTAGTCTAATAATATAACATAGCCTTATTTCATCAAGAATACTAGCATCGAAATAGTAGTTACCTAGTTTGATTGATCTATACGTAGTACCTACAATCTAGAAAAACCTATGGAGGTTAGGACCAAAGATTTTTTTTTAAATTCTACTAAGATAAAATTGTCATATCGCTAGTACGGTTAGTAGATAGAAAGTCTCACTTTTTCGATGATTTCCTTTGTTTGACACATTCGCGTTAGTCAGACGTTAGTTTCATTTTTATTTACAAATATATTTCTACAGGTTCGAAACAAAATAGGTACTTATATAAGATAATGTGAAGCTTTATTAGTTTTTATTGTGAAAATATAAATTTGTTCGGTAACTGAAGACCAGACGTCCATTTACTGCAACGGTTTTGTCAACATTCTGTATTTGACCTTAAGATCAGTATCGGACACTATCTTAGGATGTCTTCATGATCTGCAGTAGTCTTAGCGTATGTTAACTTAGGTGTTACCTAAAATGTTGGTGAAATCGGGCATTAGTTCTGCGCAGTACATGATACAACCCGATAAATAGCTTTTCACTGGTACCATTCGCCAAGTAACGTCACTTGCCGTCACCCGTCAATATTACTGCCTACATAGTACATACGATGAAATTCCAAAATACAATCTGCTGTTCCAACATGCTGCAGTCGCGGTTGGACGTAGGTACTCTACACACGTTGCAGCGGTGATCACAATTTCATTCCGCGTTGGATCGCCACAGCCAGTGTAACTAACTTGGGGGTTTTCCCCCTAAATTTAGGGAGAAAGTACGCTTAAAGGGGGCGCTTAAATTCTAGGGGCCTAAATGTTTAGGGTCTTTCTAGCCCCCTGGTGACTATATTACTGTATTAACCTGGATATATTAAAAATACATTAAAAACTGCAAGATGAAGCGCTCGCATCGCAGCTTGACTTGGCGATCTTACAGGAGTTGGATGGGTGCTTTGGAATTGGAAGGCACGTTAAGCCGTCGTCGGTACCGGTTTGTCTTATGACAACAGTTAGGCTATATCGAAGGCCTTCGAGCAGCCTGAAACCTTCGACATGGGTTGGTCACTAGCCTGTATAGGACATGAGTGTGCACGAGAGCGTCCCGCACGCAGTGGTTGCAGTCTCGCGGCACACCAGGACCTTCACCTACTACACCGACGACGAAGAAGACGCCATCAGCCGTTTCATGCGACGTGCGGTGTCTGCGTCACCAAATGCTATCCGCGACTACAACTTGTAGATGGCCATAAAAGATCGGAATGTGGATGTGACGGACGCCCTGGGCCGGGTGGAGAAAGCCGACTTATATAAAAATTAGTTATAAAAAAAAATAAAAAATTAGACAAGCTTAGGCTTTTGTATTATGTATGCGTGTATACCTTGAGCATTCACGCTGACTAAAAGGCTTCTTCTCGCGGCGGCGTCGTGTGGCGGGTCGTCCTCTTCCCTCAAATATGGTTGAGGAGGGCGATGGCTGGCACACGTGTCAAGCTCGTGAACGGGCGCTGCTTGCGGGAGCCGGTATGCTCTCGGTATGTACGATATTTATAAATTAGTTAAAAGTCTATTTGTGTACAAAAAAAAATGTATAATGTAAGTTTAGTTAAGAAAAAAAAATGTCCTCCTGTATTCCGTTAGTAATTATAAAAAAAAATAAGTTTAAAATATAAATGCAAAACAATGCCACGTACCCATTGAGTCTGTGAACAAAAGCTTTAAAAAAATAAAATAAAAAAAGGCTTAGGTATAGGACTGCTGCTATACTGTATTATATCATCACAGCGACACCAGCCACGGGCGACGGCACTGAACAAAACGAGCCATAAACGCCATTTTCACACACAGATTCGTACGCCCTTGTAAGCGTTTTTAGCGTTATTTTCGCTACTTGATATTCGAACGCACTATAATGTAAATGACACCTAGTATAAGTAGGTACTAAATTCAATTGTTTAATGTAAACGATACGATTACGTTACCCTTAAGTAGGTACTAAAAGTTTTATGCTAGGCTCACATTACAATAATTGAACACCCTATCACGGTAATATTATCCATAACCGTGACCTTATGGCGTAGTAGGTAGGTAAGTTAAGTCCTATTATTTACCTACTCTGTAAAACAACTACTTTTAATTACTCTCTGTGTGTGGGTTGAAATAATTTGAAGACACACAACGAGCCGAATAAGTAATGCTGACGTCACAGCATGAAACGGTGTGGTTGACGTTGACCTCCAAAACAGGCGAGGCGGCACAACGACCCTCAAATAATGAGTTGCCTTGCCGCTTGCCGCGCATGAGTGCTACATTCTGTTGTAAATAATATTCCTTAGTAAATTCATAGAATTCTCTTCGAAAAACTAAAATAGTACATGACAATTGCGCGAATTTGTTTTATTACAATCGAGACGAGTTTTAGGCCTCAGATCGAAGATCGAAAGCCTAAATGGAGTAGAGATTGTAATAAACAACGTGCACGAGTTTCATGCGACGTTTTTCAACACACTTTCTTGGTTATCTGGAGCTTCTTTGATGCATTTTTCGACATCATTTGATGGCAACACCTTGGACTTTTGACTTTTTAATCCATCTGAGCGTCTCTTAAAGAACGCAGTCAAATAGGAATATGATTTGATATCAACGCCTGTACTTTACAACCTTAGATTAATGATTAGTCTCCGCGCGCGGCGAGAGCGAGACCAATGATTAATCTAAGTTTACAACATTGAATAAACGCACCACAAAGTAGATACCTACTAGGTTTGTACTTATTAGCCAGTTCATTAAAATAAGCCATGAATACGTTTTCTGAGAACGAATTGGCGTTTTTCCTGTTTTTCCATACCTACTAAGAAATTTTCATAGGCAATCATATACTATCTTTAGATTTACATGGCAATGGCAACAAGCTTTCGCTTTTAATTTGAGCTTCAGATAATATTTCTGGTGGCGTAGATTGTATCATATTGATGAGTTCGTTTTCATCTTCATTGCTAGTAGCTGACTTTTTCACATTATATAGACACAAATAGCGTAGAATTTATGTACAGAATAATAATTACCTATCTATTAAAGTTTCACTTTCTGTTCTGCATTAAATCCAAGAGCAAAAGTATGTAGTACATATAATTACATATAATCTGATGCATACATATAAATGAATTATTTGCTAAAATGTAATTGTTCAATATTGTATTTTGACGAATAGTTTTATTATTTGCAAAAAGTTTTTTTTTAATTCAAGGTTAGAACTTTTTGCTCATTTCTAAAAAACTTAAATTTAATTTTCACACTCGTGCGGGAATAAAAAGTAAAAAGCACGCGTTCGAAATACGCTGCATTTTGATTGTAATTACCGTTTAATAAGAGTCCCTTTTCTAGTAGGTGTGTTGAAAATATTTTTTTAATACAGTTGCTCATAAAGTGGCGTATTGCAGGGACGTATAGCATTCGGGATGTACGCGTGCTTTTTTTTTACCTTTCCCGAACTCGTGCGTTCTATTTCCCAACTGTCAAAATAATGTCTAATAAAAAGAAAAACCAACCAAGAAGTTTTTCCAAAAAAAATTAATAGAAGTTTTTATGATTCATGCAAATACGTATATTTCTAAAAAGCAGCTACTAATTTGTTTCAATATCAGGTTTAATGATTTGATTGAATGAGTTGGGGCCAGACTGGGCGAAGAAAAAAAAATCTCTGCTTATATTCTACGGTTGGCGCCAATTACCAAAAATTTTCTTTGCGAGTTTATTTTATTAAATTGCTTAATTTTTCGCAACTGTATTAAAAATAGTCGTTCAGTACACGTGCGGAACCGTCATTGCAACTTGTTCCGACTGTCAACCCTCGCCTTCGGCTGCGCCTCGGCTCGGGTAGACATTTGTCGGAACTCTTTGCAATGACAACCTTTTCCCACTTGTAATGAAATATACTATTACTTACTTTCTCGTCAAAATTACAATTTATATGACAGGGATTATTATAATTACATAATGTTTAATTTAATTTTCTCATAATTACCTATTTTATATGAACTTCGTAATTTAATGGGAATTCTAAATTTATCTTTAATTTGACATTTTGATTTTATTTTATTGTGTAATTATCTAATTTTATTATTTGTTTTATGTAGATAAATATTGCACGCCCTTAAAAGGTAAATTACATTGGACCTTTAATTACTCATAACATAATTTACACATGTAATTCTGCAATAAATGCACTTTGCCTTTGCGCACTGTTTACTTTTTGGGGGTTCCCTACCTTAACAATAAAAAAGACACAATAAATATAGTATAGTTACCAATACTACGTACCGTACATTTGGATTAAATACGTTAAAGATGCGATTACGTTACACTTAAACAGGTGTTCGTGCTCGGCCCACACACAGGTACGGTTATGTAAAAAATTACATTACCGTGGTAGGTATGTTTAGTCGCTTGCAAATATGAAAAATTCTAAGTAGGTAAGTACCTAAGTACATACTTATGTTCGAGGCACGTAAATTAAACCAAAATGGTGGTAGTTTGACGAGGTCGTCGGTCCACCTAGCGGGGGGCCGGCCTACACTTCGGCTTCCGGTGCGCGGTCGCCACGCCACTTGAGAACCTTACTTCCCCATCGGTTTTCGGTTCTGCGAGCGATGTGGTTATAGTAATGCTAATTTAAGAGAGAGAAGAGAGAAAAGACTTTAATACAATAAAAGTTAATGTACCTTCATGCTTCACTATCGCTCATGGGCATAACATCTTCTACTTCATGTTTAATTGATAGTTCATCTTCTAATTCATATTTAATTGATATTGAAGAACTTGGGCCAAGAGTTGCAAGTTCATCTTCTAATTCATATTTAATTGATATTCTAGAACTTCGGCCAGGAGTTGCAAGTTCATCTTCTACTTCATGTTTAATTGATATTGTAGAACTTGGGCCAGGAGTTTCGAGTTCATCTTCTATGTCAGTCGAAGAATCCGACTCGAAATCACTGCTGTCAGAATCTCCAACTCGTATTACAAATTCTTCCGTAATTTGATCGATGACGTGGTCGCTTTTGACGTAAGCTTCTTCGATTGTATTGACCTTGTCGCATAGCTGTTTCCAGTCCCGCGGTCCCATTGCATTTACTTTTTCGTTTACTAATTTTTTAACACGATACACATTCCACCCTACAATGTTGCTGCTAACATAATCCTTTATAGCTGCCCACACCAGTTCTATAGGGTTCAGGTCTGGATGATAGGGAGGCAGGCGAAGTACGTCATGGCCGTGTTCTTTGAAAATCTTGTCTATACGAAAAGTTTTCAAGCTCTTTTTGTTAGTTTTTATTAATTGGTATAATTGAGGCTTCAACATATCAGACGTAAATGTTATTTCTCTTTCTGAAAGCCATGCGTGCATATCAGCTTTCCTTGTGTTCGCGTTTGGGGCTAAGTCATATTTCTTGTTATGGTACGATGCATTGTCTAAAACTATGACTGAATTTGGGGGAAGATTCGGTAGCAATTGAGTTCTGATCCACTTCTCATAACTCTCAAAATTCATGTATTCGTGGTAGTCCTCGGACTTCATATCTGACACGTACGTTAACAAAGCGTTAGGCACAAAACCATTTTCCGATCCAGCATGTACTATCACAACACGTTGTCCTTTTGGTGTGTTTTTTATCAAACCCTCAGTGGACCCGTCTGTACACCTTTTGTGACCTTTCTGTGTTGTGTGAGTGGCCTGAACATATGACTCATCCGTGTATATAATTGGTCTGTTTTGCTCTCGATACTCTCTTAGTTTTTGTAAGTAATTTATTCTTAATAATCTAACAGCTGATGTTTCCATTAAAAATTTTTCTTTCCTATTATTATCGGTGGATTTCCATTTAAATCCGAGTTCCTTTATAATTCGGCGAAGACTTCTTACAGAACCTTCAAAATTTATATCGGAACGTAATTTTGCACAAAGTTTATGAAGAGTCGGTAATTTATTCTCGGTTAGATGAAAGTTGTGGATGCATCGTTTTATTACTCCCTTGTCAAAGTCGTCTATGCCTGTGACTGGTTTACTGCGTTGTCTTTTTTTACCAGGGGTCCTAAACGTATGTAAATTATTACTTTCTTTTACAATCCTTTTAACTGTGGATATAGACTTTTTCGTAGCTTGCGCAGTTTTTTTCTCAGAATCAGTTATGTTGTTTTCTTCCAAAAAATAATGATAAACATCAAAAATCATTTGTCTCGCCTGTCTTCTTAAAGTTGGTCGTGGTCTGCTCATTTTCTTTTTCTTGATATAAAATTGAATGATCACACACTCGACAGATATAAAAATGTCGATGAACAGAAACCTTTGGCGCGTTCGTTCGTTTCGTACTCTAGAGCCACGCGGAGCGTCAAAGAGAATATAATAGAGGAGCGTGTGCGGGCGCCGGGCAGCGAGGCGAGGGGCGGAGGCCGGAGTGTGACTGTGTGTGCGTGACTGTTTGGGAGCAAGCGTCCGCGTCGCGTCGCCACGTTGTTATGGATACGCACGGCCCTACGCCACACGCGCCGCACCGCATACAGATCGCGGCACGTAAGTTGAACCAAAATGGTAGTCTTCTGCGTAGGTACAGTTATGGACAAATGTGATAGACGAATACTTACTCTGCGGTGGTTAAAAATTATTGCAAGTTAAACCAAATATCAAATTTCACAAAAATCATCTCAGATTTCCTTTCAATTCATTATTTCATAAAAATAATCTCGGATTGCCTTTCAATTCATTGTATTTCTCGAACAATGTGTTGTGGGAAGTACCTAATCGTTAGGTTTTATTAAATTGAACAATTATAGGAATACTAATCTTAATAACTATTACGCATGGGCGTAATTTTTAAGTGATTGATATTCTAGAACTTGGGCAAAGAGTTGCGATTTCATCTTCTGTGTCAGTTTAAAAATAACATGTAAATATTTCGGGTCGATTCACTCAAGACCGCTAGACTGATGTTTCACCTCCGTGGTGATGGCGGAATCGCTCGACTATAGTCGGCTAAACAATAAAAATGGATTACATGCCGACTCTATCGCCGAGCACGTCTAGTGTATCAAGCTGTCAAAATCATTGCATGCTTTTGACTAAGCTATCATAAACTGACACATCTTTGACAGAACTCTATTGACAGAAAATAAGTCATCATTACGATCTTGACGTAGGCGGAGATCTTGCTATTTTGTCTATGCTGTGCCCAAGAATATTAGGGTTTTTCAACCGCGTGGTGATAGATGATGATGATGAAAGTAGCCTATGTGCTATTCCAGACTTAATCTATCTCTGTGGAACCAGATTCGTTCACCCGTTCTGCCGTGATTGAGTAACAAACATCCATTCATCCATCCGTCCATCCATACATCCAAACTTTCACATTTTATAATATTAGTGAGATTTGTGTGCGTAAAGTATTCCAATCTTAACACGATTTTATTTGGGTTTTGGGCATATTAGGCCATGTTAGAGCATAGACCTTATTTGTATCATGTAAGTGCCTTTTGTCAAAAACCATTCTACTCGCCTGTCTCCTTAAAGTTGGGTATGGCCTTGTCATTTTCCTGAAATTAATTTTAATGATTATCTAGTATCTACACATTTGAAAGATATAATAAGTAAGTCGGAGAAACCTTTTTGCGCGATTGTACTCCAGGGTAGCGGGTAGTGAGGGGCGGAGTGTGATTGTTTGTCTCAGCGTTGCTATGGTTACGCACGGCCCCTCGCCCCGCACCTCATAACCCACTTCGATTGAGACCCGAAAATGTGTTCTGCGCATGGTTCATATTACGTGCCGCGATCAATACTTACCATACTTCGATTGCGACCCAGAAATGTGTTCTGCGCTCTGCGCATTCAAGGTCGTACGTTCAACTTATGTGCCACGTTGCAGCGGTGTACATTGTTTGATTACTAGGATTTACAAATTATTGATAATCTACCTACACTAATATCACAGTCTATGTACCTATACGATTTTTATTTTGTGCTAATATTATAAAGATGAACGATTTGTTTGTTTGAATTGAATAGGCTCCGAAACTACTGGACTGAATGTGTTGGTGTTTAGTCTAATGTGTAGGTGTAGGCAGGCACAGAATTAGTAGTAGTACTACAGTAAATAGGTCTAAAATAAATAGGTAAGTAGGTACACACGGTATTCAATTTTACCTGTCCCATATATTAATTAATCCCATTTATTAATTTCAGATGGCGCCCATATTCTTCGATTACCAAAGAACCCCACTCGGGCTTAAGAAGGTCCACATTGCCCTGGACGTGTTCAACACTTACCTGACGCGCCTAGGGACCTCCTACGCAGCAGCGGACCACCTCACCATCGCTGATTTCCAGCTGATCAACTCTACCATGACGCTGGAAGCTATCGGCTTTGATTTCTCCAAGTACACCAAGGTTAATAAAGCTATACTTATATAGACTACTAGCTTCGCCCCGCGGTTTTACCCGCGTGGTGATGGATGATGATGATGAAAGTATAATATCCGTGCTTCCCCCGGGATATAATCCATGACCTTGCCAAATTTGATTACGATCCATTCAGCCGTTTAGGCGGGCTAACCGGGGCGGCGCTAACATGGATCGGAAATTTAGTGCGAGGTTGACCAAAAAACGGCTATTTTTATGGTAATATAAAATAAAGAGTACAAAATGTGCCTATTTTAAGGAATTTATCTCAAAGCCTGGAGAAGGGCGCCACTATCATGTTTCTGTCCGGTTGTCCGGTCTTTGTCTCAGTGCAAGTACCTCTGGATCTTACCGATCGATAAATTTGAGTCTTGAATAGTCATACTTCGTAAAAACATCGCTATGTATATCGATCTTGTGTCGATCATTGCAAGTAAGTAACAAAATTAAGCGATCGGTAGACATATTCGATAAGCTTTTAAGATTATAACGATAATCCTAGCATGGAACTATATGCGAACTAAATAACGTTTGAGATCGTCTATTTAATCGATTTTAACGATTTCTTGTCAGCTTTGAAAATGACCTCGATATAGCTTATATCGACAGACGACGGGAATGGGGATATTGTTTAGTTGCGTTTGATCTTACTAATATTATAAACTCGAGATTTTGTATTTATGGATGAATGGATGCGAACCCGTTTGTTATTCTCTTACGCTCAAACGGCTGGCCCAATTTTGATAAAATTTTGCATGGAGTTAGATGGGGCGCTGAATGAATGAATACAGGATAATTTTCATCAACATCGTTATCATCCATCACCATGCAGGTGTAACCTCAGGCCGCAATTATATTTTTTATTATATATATTATTAATTATTACAATAAAACAAATAGACTTCGGCCTTCTTTTGATCGTAGAAGATCGAAATGCTCGTAGATATCTTGAAATGATAGAAGGACGCATTGTGGAATGCTAACTATAGGCTAGTTGACAAGGTCAAAAATAAATTACAATGTAATGTTAACCTAATATAGTTAGTACTCGTAGTTGGAGCAAATAACTCATTGAATTAATGAGTTATTTGCTCCAACATCATGGGGCTTATAGATTCGTTTTTATTTTTAGTTTTTATTTTTAATACCATGCACTGAGAAAAATGGCAATCATAAATGACGTGAATTCAGCTTAAAGCATGATGAATTCACTTAAAGTAGGGAATATACTGATGTCCCAAAATGTACGATGATACCACTGTTGCTGATTATAACGGTATTTTTGAATTAAAAAAATATTTATAATAATATGCATTGGATTAACTTTATTTTGAATATACAAAATGTGTAAAATTTTCTAAAAGTCACGTGACCTCGAACGGAAGTAGCGGCGGAAATGAATAAGGGCAAAAACAAACGTCTGGTATGATAGTGTCGTGCCTCAACAGATTGAGAATCAAGCAAATGAAGAAAGTATCTTTGCGGCTATAATGTAGGTTTATGTTTGTAAGTGCAGAGTTATAGACCTTTTTTCAAGTAGGTAGGTAGTTAATGTCGGCTCTAAGAAATAAGTCAGTTTTTTAACCACAGGTTTTATAAGTCACGTGGATGCATAACTAAAACTTGCTAATACGATTGGCGAAAAAAACCAAACATAAATAAATGTTTTATGATTTTATACACTTAGCTGACACTCGTGCACCATTGTGAACATCAACGTATAATAATCCACCACTATTACACCTCAAAACTTGAGAATAAACACAAAAGAACATAAATTATAATAGGTAGTCATTGTTGGTTTTTTCCCGCCATCTGCATGTTCAAGCAAGCAACCTCCAAGCAAGCAAAACGAATTATAATCACAACACTGTTTGTTTTTGCCTTAGTGACGTCATACGACATATAAGCCGCCATTGAATAATATTTTAGCGCCAATTTTAAAACTTGAAATAAAAACGTCGTTTTTTTAGTTTCTTTAATAGTAGTTTATACAACTGTCATATGATAGAGGAATTATAACACTCGTGTAATCTTATTTTGAAACTCGCCTGCGGCTCGTTTCAAAAAACTACACTCATGTTTTAATACCTAATTATATGCAGTTGCATACACTACTTTATTTAATTTCATGACATTTTTGCTACTAAAGTTTTATCCAACAAAATATTACTCAAATTCGCATTGATTTATATTTGTTTAGCTCAGTGGAAATTCGTATGTACGAAATAGCGCCAAAATGGAAAATCTTCTTCTTCTTGTTTGTATGGCTTGTGCGGCGTAACCACAATTTTGCCAATATCAGTGGAAAAAGTCTGTTATTGGTCTATTGGCTCGGAACCAGCGCGTTGCGTGCGCAGCGCGCTCACCACAGATAATGTGTACTTAAATTGAATTGAAGCCTCCATGGTCTGGACACATTGTACTTTAATAATTAAAAAATTGTTTTTAAAGCATTGTTTTGTTAGGAGAATAATGCTTTAATTTATTTTTTTAATTTTTCGTAAAGAAGTATGTAAATGAAATTTAATATGCCAATAAAAGTCTGTATTTCATTTCATAATTAGAATATTACCGAATGAGTTTATATAAAAAAAATTAATAAATATGCTAGGTGTGTATTTTGCTGTCCTGATTATTTTAACGTACAATAAAAAAAGTCAACAACCCTATTCGTAATAAAGGATATACTGTAGACGATTTGACGATCGTATAAGTCATCTATATGACTTCCATACTTGCTAGGGCCCGATACGATTTTTTATCGATCTTAGCGACTCGACAAATTTAACGACTTACGGTACTTGCACTGTTCGACAAAATCGTAGATCCGGCACTGTAGTTACCTAGATAGACAAGGAGCTATAATAACGTTATAATTCTACAGATGAATTGTCACTATCATTACAAAACTTCCATTCCGTGTTTATTAATTTCATGAATTCTTTACTCTCTCCCTGTGTTGCTATAGCTAGCTTTTATTATTAGGTACCTACTTACCTTCACAAATCCCAATGATGGACAATGCCAATGTGGATTTTTGGAACAACCCCTAGGAAGTGACGAGGCGGGCAAGTAGTGCGCCTGATAGTAAGCGCCACGCCTGCTCATGACCGTTGCAGTGCTCCGTAGACGGCCGAAGCGGGTAGGCCTCAAGCGCGGATCCACCGTTGTGGGCACGATGGGCATGCCCACAACCCTAACAGACTTATGACATCATACGTCACACTTTCATATTCGACAGGCCGATGATAGTTATTATGACGTTTTATTTCCTAGTATTATTTAGTATTTTGGTCATAGTGAAAATTTTGTATTTGGTCTATGACCTGAATTTCGATGAAATTATTAACGTTTTCGCGAAAAAGAAACGTAAGCCTCTTTTACATTTCATTTGACATCAATTGATATCCTTTGCAGTTGTTTCCAGCGAAATTACAGAGCAAAAAAATCTTATATAGGTCACCTAGTAAAAAGCGCAGTGCTTTGGCATGCACGGTTTGAACTGTTGGTGTTGTACCTGGTTCAAAATTCTGAATGGCACTGGACTGTTATGGGCAAGCGTGACGCTTAACATCAAGCGTGCGACTTGATACTGTATCGATCATGAGAGAGTTCATGCGTCGACTTCGTACTTTGCTGATTTTCGGGTGGCTGTGACCACAACCTTTTTTGTGGGCTGGATCCGCTAAGAGCGCAAGCATTAATGTGTTAGTGTAAATGGCACTTTAAAAATATGCAAGTAATATTCGTGGGCGATTAAGATTAAAAAACAAATTGTCATGTTGATTAAGTAAAATGCAGTGTCACGCAAAACTAACATCTATAAGCTTTGTCAATTTCTTCATCAATTTCCACGTAGCTGCGAGCTATTTTGGTACGCCTTTTGAATTATATTGACCTAGTTATGGCTGACCAGTATTTTACCGCCTTTGTAACTATACTCTTCGTAACTCGTAGGTTTCGTATACGGAAATAAAATTCTTCGTATGAAAATGGTTTCGTACAAAGATCATTTTTTCCTCATTCGTAACTGGTTACGGCAATACGGTTACGTAGACGGTCGAATCGGGCCTACCACCTAGTAACTGGCTTTCCTCGCCTCTTAATGTTCGCATCCCGAAGGCGGAGGAAAATTTTATAGTAAGTTTATTGAGTTTCCACTTAGGTACATAGTTATGAACATTAACCAAGTAAGGCTTGTCAAAAGAATAAATTCCTGGTTGGGAAAACATGTACCCAAACTAGGACCCTGTGTTGTATTATCTAACTCTGACGCCTCACGGTGTACTCGTGGGATAGATAATAGAGACTAGACAACTTGTTACGAGTATCTTGTATTAATTCCATCGTACAGTATGTTTTTGTCCTTCCATTCTGCCCTATCACCTGTCATCTAAGTATTTTCTTGATCTACCTACCATTTCAAAACCTTCATATTCATTACTTTCATTGTATAACACACTAGCTGCTCTCCGCGGTTTCACCCGCGCGGTAATGGATGATGATGAATCTTATATAGCCACATATATAGCCTATGTTACTCAGGGTGAATGTAGCTTTCCAATGGTGATAGAATTTTTGAAATGAGTCCAGTACTTTTTGAGCCAAGTAACAAACATACATACAAATCTTTCCTCTTTATAATAAGTATTAGTATAGATGTAGATACGTACACATCCCTCCGTATAATATGCTGAAAGGCCCAAACTAAGCCAAACGGTTCCCTTTCAACTTTTCTGTCACTGCAAAGCTCTCGTTTATTAAGATTTTTGAGATTAAACATCAAATTACGTCTATATTTTTATTTCACAGGTACAAAAATGGTATGATGAATTCAAAGGGAAACATCCTGAACTGTGGAAGATATCTGAAGATGCGATGAAGGAGATTCAACACTTCGCGGCAAATCCCCCCGATCTGTCCCACTTGAACCACCCAATCCACCCTGCACGTAAGGTCAGCCACTAAGGGTGCTCTTCTACATAGTCCGGGTACAGATTCGAGCTGGATACGCATCTCTTCATGTAGCCCAGGCAAGCGTGCGTGCAACACTCGCCGTGAAATGTACACTGCAATCAAAATATTATATTTACTTATTCGTACATAAGCAAGCACCGTATCTTATCTACCTACGTATAATATATATTATATATAAATAACGGCCTAGCACGAATAACCGTCTAGGTGTGACGTACACTTCACGTGAAACAGGCAAACTGTCATTTATCTAGGGCAACTGTGACACAGATAACCTTGTAGTCTGTACGCCGTGACTGAAGTGTGACGTGACGCGTTGACGATTACGATACGAATACTTTTGCAAATTGTTTGCGACGAATTCGATCTTAACGCGAGTATTTTAACAGTTAATAATATAGTTGTTTTTGTTACAGAACAGCACGCTTATCAATAGTTTACGTTCATGAAACGAATAGGTACCTACACATACTTATAAGCAATAATTTTACAGTTAAGTACTATAATCGAGCCTAATCCACACGCGAAATAAATGAGTGCATGTATATAAGCTATAAGTAATATAATGAATCTGTTTCGAGAAATAAAGATTATTTAAATGTTTAACTATTTATTTCTCTTTATTGCGACACCACCTCGGCACCGCACCGGCTCAGTAAGAAAGGTGCGTTCGTTTAGCATTTAGAGCGTTGGTGGCGTTGTCATTGATGGCTCTTTTCGTATAGCTCAAAAACGTATTTTTGCCACTTTTGCCCACACCCAATTCGAACGCTCAACTGAGCATAAGACCTAAAATCGCATGATTATGCTGTCAAATACATAGCTGTCAAAAAACGATCACAAATAACCATGCTCCGGACGTGGGTCAAAAATTGCACTTTTTGGTGGCAAAAATACCACTTTTTTAGCTTTCCGAACGCTGAACAAAAAGAGACATGAACGACATTTTCACCCACAGATTCCCAAATCGAACGCCCCTTGTGAGCGTTATGAGCGCTAAAAGCGTTCATAAGGTGTCTATTCTAACGCACTTTAAGACGGTATTTATAGTAAGTAGGTAGGTACCTATAGTGGGAAGCGGGACGAACGCGCTGCACTCAAGATTCTGAAGGAGGCTGCGAAGCCGAAACAAATGTCGATCCGATCGATCGTGATATCTTGATGGTTCCAAAATCCATATCATCTACTCGTATATCGATGTAAGTGTGACGGAGGTAAATTTTAATGTACCTAGATACAATTTACCCTCAGCAAGTGATTTCATTGTAGGTATACTTAGTTCAGGAGAAAATGTATTGAGGGAAATAAATCCAAATCAATCACACGCAGGTGCCACCAGTCTTTATTACATATTCTATAAAATACATATCAATACATACCTTAGGTAGGTATGTAGAATTCAACCAGGTACAGCTTGACCTATCTGTTAAGTTATGTAGCAGCTAATCACAGTACTACAGAATTATTGATGTAGGAATAGGCTCGCCCCTTATCCTCATGAGACCTATGATATGATACCCTGTTCTTCTGTGTAGAACATGATTGATAAATGTAGGTAGGTACCTGGTAATACTTTTGGCACAGTCATAGGGTTTGTAAATATACGTCTATAGTCTACGTGCTGCATTGTTTATACATGACTGCTTATAAGTGTCTGGGTCAGTCCCTCGGTCAGATATTTGTTTGTATGAGCTGAGGTCAGCCCCTTATATTTCATTGATAACAAAAGATACAGTATACACTGGGGAAAAAAATGGGTCGATTTATCGGCAAAGTAGAGCCGTGTAAACCCGGTACTGCAGTTGCAGCCGCGTTAACGCGGTAAGGGTTGGTGGGTTACCTGACACGGTTACAGTACACACACGGTTGAAATACATACATTGATAAGTACGTGGCTATGGCTGAATCATGTGTAAAACACTTACTCTACTGTGTTTGTTTTTAACCTAACCAATGCGCTGTGTCAACACCGTTCCGACAACCGTCTTAAAGCGTAGCCATGTATTTTTGCACGGCTGCGATTTTCAAACAGCTGGAAAAATATTTGAAACGGTAAAGGTAACCGTCTATACTAGCTAACGCAACCGTGTAAGTGAGTGACGTAGGCGTGTAATAGATCGGGCCGTTAGCGCTTCACACGGCTGCCAAACGCGACTGGTGCAGCCGTTTATATGGCTAAAGGAATCGTATCCGTGCTTAAAAGCCTTGTATATTTTCCAGTGTAGCTTTCCAGAGGTGAGAGGCCCCATAAGAGCTAGTTTTGAATACTACACTTATTATATTTAGTAGCATTCATTTTATCGCTAGTTCTATTGTGATTATACTTACACAATATTTAAACAAAAACAAGTAAAAATGCAAGTACTTACGAATTCTCCGATCTTAGCGCACTTCTTGGCGGGCTGAGGAGTATCAACCGCTTGCTGCAGTGGCATGACATCCATATTCATATTGTTCATTCCTTGCGGTACAGTCGGATCATTGTTCTCGAAGTCTTCCCGTGAAATTGCGACATCTTTAGTTCCAATGTCCGTAGAAGACTTTATCAGGTTGCAGCTCACGTAGCCTGCAATCAACACGAAGAGGAACACGGCGATGGTGTGTCGGTGCATCGTGACAGGGATAGCGATGAGATACTAACGGAATGTTCCAACGACTGGCTGATATACCCATAGGGTACGGCTAGGTGACATGCTCTCAGATATCAGCTATTACTCACTGCATATCGACGCTCTAACCGAAAAACAACCAACTGCTAATAACAAAACATAGAATTATTTAAAAATTAATTTGGAATCTTGTACCCAATTGCTTTTGTGTTTACTATACTATGGGTTATGTTTAACTTATCACCAAACATACCGTCAAATAATAACATAACTACTAAATAATCACCAAAACTCGGGTCACATGTTGTTGTAGTCACGAGTACCTAACTAACGCTTGTCATCGCACCTATACATGCATAGATGTAAAGTATGTAAGTACCTACTTTATACAAACACATGTCACATAGGTACCTACTCCGGGGAAAAAAATGTTTAGGTGGTGGCTAGGCTATAGTACCTACTACGCTAATTTGGCTGGTATTGTGTTAATTTACTAAATATAATTACTAATCACCAAATCTGTGGTATATTTGTTTCCGTTTACTATTGTAATTAATTTATCATTATAACACTATATATATTTTTCTGGATGTAATTATAGAATAATATATATTTAAAGGTCACTGTTAATTAGTGCACAAAATCGAATGGGGTGGTTTAGAATCGATAACTGGTCATTATAGTGAAGAAAAAAAACATGTTTTTTTTTATGAACCCATATACATTGCTCCGCAGCTAATAACCATTGCGCGGATGGACGCACGCCGCTACATCACATAATAGATAACAGTGGCTTAGCGAGACCTACTACCCACTTAGAATAGGTACAACGACGTACGAAACTACCTACTCGCGAATGTTTACGCAGCTGATGTCTATGCCTAAACGACGGCATGCCCGGGTGGGTCATCGTCGCACGTTGTACCTATTCTAGGCGGGTAGGTATGTCTCGCGTATTAACTGTAATCTATTCTGCGATGTAGCAGTGCGTCTGGTCGTGCGTTCAGTCGCACTATGGCTGTTAGCCGTGGAGCGGCGAATATGGGTTCACAATAATAAAAAATATTTGTAATTTTTTCTTTTTCTTTCATGACCAGTTATCGTTTCCAAACTACCCCGTTCAATATTGTGCATTAAATTAACAAATTCCTTAAAGTAGTAGAGTATGTGGATGACTGTAAGGTATAGGTAGACAGCAACCTAAAACTTATAAGTCATACAATTCTAAGATTTTGCAACACTGAGTTATATGTTCTTAGTTGCATATATATATATATATCTCATCAGTATATGGCACAAACGTGTATTCCAAAGAACCTAGATACCGGTCTATTTAACACATACCGGCAAACATAGTTTCTCATGTACCTACCTACATTGCATTGGCTCAGCGACCCAAAGTGAGTCTTGGTCTCCGATAAGAGAATATGCCACTGGTCCCAGTTTCTTGCATAAAGCTCGTGAAGCGCTCATCCCATCTGTAGACCGGGGCGAGCGGTCCACTCAACAAACTTACACTGACCAAATTAAAGACACACTGAAAAAAGGCTCACTTATTCAGAAGGAATGTACTAAGCGTGAATAAAGCAGAAGAGGTAAGCCAGGTTCATAGCATGTGGATGTCCGTGGTATCTGTCTAGTCTACCCCTACCGGAAAGAGGTGTGAGTATGTAATGTATATTTACGTAAACATACTACAAGTTTAATGTACTTACAACAGGTGTGACTTAAATACATACGTACTTATGTTATTAATATTACAGTACAATTTTACAAAAATGACTTATGAGTTACGGTTATATTTGGCTTTACTCATGAGTTTGAGTAAAGCTAAATATTTCGTAAAGTACTCCTAGGTACTTTTGCCATTAGACCGTCGATATGACACTCAAATGCCCGCATACAGACGAGACAGTGCTCAGCTGAGATAACGCATGCTGGGTAATAGTACTTATGTTATATACGTAAACAAAAGTTACAGGATGTCGGGTGACGGACCAAGCTTTTTCTTAATTTGAAATAATGCATTACAAGCGCGGACGTGGACGGGTGCCGACCAATCAGATTAACTAGTAGAACATCATTGGTGCCGACCACCGACCATATTACCACCGTGGTAATATGGTCTGTGGTGCCGACAGTGTGAAATAGTGTGCTGTATGAAAAAGTGACTCGGTAAGTGAACAAAACCGGTCGAGCGAGATACTCGGCTAAATTATGCGAGAACGAGAACATAAAAAACTGTCGGCACTATTATGAGGAAGAGCACGGAGAGCCTTTGTCTGTTTCACCAAATATTTTTTTTCCCAGTCGGGTAGGTAAATTTGTTTATTTTTTAATTAAACTATGTGTTTTTACAATGTTTTATTTTTATTACGACCAATGATAGAATTGGCAGAAGACGTAATGCTTGTGTTATGGCATTAGGTGCCTACTTCCCACCAAACACATGTCTGTAATACACGACCGAATTAATACACTTTTCTAGATGTTTCAGATCATATATAGGTACCTATATCTGATTATTATAAGTATTATAAAGCCTGCTTAGCGAGACCAAATTTTGCAATTTTAGAGAGAAAAATACATATCTTCGGACTGGATTAGAACACATAGGTACCACGGTTTAATTCACAGAGTTAAAATTCGATGGCCAGACTGCATGCCTCGGTGACCTAGCGGCCATGGCGTCTGACACGGACTATTGGAAGACGCGGGTTTAAATCCCGTCCAAGGATCTGTGTTTTTGTCTCTAAAATAAACATTTTGTGTACCCTAGATACCTATTTTTAATAGACTAAAAAAAAAGGAGGAAGTTTCTCAATTCGACCGTATATTCTTTTTTGTTTGGTAGAGTATACTTCCGAGGTGGTCCCATTTAAACTTCATCAAATTCGGTCCAGCAGTTTTTGAATTACAATCCAATAACTGAAAAAAGTTTCGTCTATTTTGATGATTTGATAATATCATCATTAGCTATGACAATATAATATCCCCTAATTAGCAAGAGTCAATTATTTGGTAAAAAAAGTATCCGCTGGGTACGTGCTCAGATCTTTCAGTATCTTGCCCATTACATTTTACTTGAATACAATGTTTTTAAAATTCATGTAAATAAAGAATAAAGTTTTTGAAGTACTTTTAAGTAAGGTAAGTAATGTTAATTATAAAGTTATTCATGTCAAGCCATGTTTTTACTGAGTCTATTGTGATGTCAAATTTAATATTCATAATATTATTACTCATCGAATTTACCATCAGCAAACGATACGGAGTTGTATGCCTGTTTTCACCAACATTTTAGGTAGCACCTAAGCCAAGTTAGGTACTATTAGTGTTATTAGTGTTGTACTGCTAGGTGTTACCTAACTGGCATAAGAGTTACCTAAAATGTTGGTGAAAACGGGCAGTAGTATTGTAGATATGTAGTTCCGCTTCTTATGTTAAGTACTTCTAAGTAGGTAGTTAGGTTAAGTTTAGTTACCTAATAAGTACAATCATTCAAAATGTAGCAAAATGTAAACACGTGATGTAAGTATAGGTAGAAAGAAACGCTTAACAAAATGTATCAACCTATAACAATGATCTCATTAGCATCGTGTGGGTACCTATCAACTAACCTCATAGGTGTTCCCAGTTAATCTCTATTTCCAATCAGTAATTGTGACATTGACGAGACGATAATGCCAAGCAAAAATAATCTATAGTATACACACAGGACACATAAGTGGGTTCATCTACCTATTGCTCATTTAAATGTAGTCATTTTTATGAACGGCTGCACTGCACCTATATTTGCTTATAATCACTACCTACATTTGCTTATAATTTTATATCGAAGATACAGATCGCGCGGCGAGAGTTTGGCTTTGACCTTCGGGTGGAGGGGATTACTGCGGATGGGTACTGTCACGCACACAATACTTTTCCTTTTTTATGTACCAGGTTGGATATTTGAGTGGGTCAAAATTCATGTACAGTGGTAATAATGCTAGAAAATAATACGAAATAGATAAACTTCTTCATTTATTAAAACTATTGATAGTTATTTTACTTATATAAAATGTTTATTTCCTTTTAAAGTTTACAGAGACAGCGATGAAAATTCTAAATAATTGTTTTTTAATAAAATTATTTATTCCAAGATACATGTAAAATTGGTACATACAAACAAAAGAAAACTTAAAATAATTATTAAATACAAAAGTTAACATAAAAAAAAGTCCTAGCCGCAGTGCTATTCAGATTCTGAATCAGTTAAAGGTTTAACGCCTTCTATGAAATCACCGCATGGTCCAGTGGTGCTGCCGCGACACGAAATTGTGCAACGTCTTTTGCTTGTGAGGGTCCGGGTTCAGGGCTTCCTCGGTCGCAGTTGTCATCATCATCATCTTCATAACCATCATCAGAATCATCGTCTTCGGAACTATCATCGACGCGAATTATAAATTGCTCGGTAAGTACCTAAATCAACTACATGGTCACTCTTGGCGTACTCTTCTTCTATATCTATTACTTTTTTACATATTTTTTCCCATTCCTGGGCACCCATTAAGGATACTTTTTCTTTGATAAGTTTGGTACATTCTTGTAAATTCCATTTAACATTTTTGCTAGCTACATATTGTTTAATAGTAGCAACTTCCTCAATCTGACTTCGAATTTGCTTCAATGAATCGATACATTCGTCAGCTTCTTTCTTTAAAAAGCAATTCACGTCATATATCATTTTCCGTGCTTGCCTTTTTAAAACAATGTTTTTTTACGCATTTTCAAATCACTTTTTAATATTTAACAAAAAAAACTTAACTGACAAACTTAAACAAACAAACTCAACAAATAATAACAATCGCCAACAATAAACAATTAACGAAAATAGCAATTCACTTGTGAACGTGATTGTACAACAGGAGTGCGCGGTACGTCGTATCGATGCGAGAGGCAGGGAACGATTGGAGCGCCAATCAGAGCACCGCATGCGCCTACACACCCGCCCCGCACCCCGCTAATTGCCCGTTGATACCCAATTTCTGATTTCTGCGCAATAACGGTCAAAGCCAAACTCTCGCCGCGCGATCTGTACTCGTAATTACCTATTTATGCCATCGAGCTATTATTACTACGTAGTAATAATTTCTCGAAGATTTATGCGCTTAATTTATAAATAAATTTAGTTCTGCCGTTCCATTGCCTTTCCTACTCTGAGGTTTTTTTCATGTTATTATAAGACGTTCAAGGACAAGCACGAGGCCCGTCTAGTGTTAAATGATAACTTCTGACCCTGATACCCTGAAACCCTGAGACATTCAGTGCTCATGTGCCTGTTATTTTGGCGGCACCCAAACCATTCAAACCAGAACACAGTTTTGGGAGCATTACTGCTTCACGGTAGAAATAGGTATGGTACGAGTATGGTGGCAGTCAGTACTCCCCGGATGAACTCAGTCACCAAGAGTTAGTCAGACAGACTACTGCACTGAAAGTGTGGTAAATAAGTATATAAATAAGTATCCTGGGAAATACGAGTAAGTACTCGTATTTCCCAGGATCACTACATACTACTGTGATATTATTAGTACGTAGTACCTACTTTTATTTTCGTCTGAGCTATTGCTACTTATATTGTGCCGGCATAAACAGTATTCAATGTAATAATTTAGGACTAAGTGACAATTAAGACGGGCGCCTGAAGTTAACCAATAGAGTTGCAGTGCCACCCAGAACAATGCTCGTCATTGGTCTCTATCTCCCAGTAATTTCATTTGCTTCAGAGCCCTTCACACCGTTAGACAGTTCACACCTAATGCTTGCGTACTATTGCTTTGCGGTAGAATATCTGGCACTGCGGTGATACTACCTAAGACGGCCTCTTGCATAAGAGGCCTACCAATTAGTAGGTCAGGTTTTCTCGTCTCTTCCCGGCGGGAGGAGGGAACTACCTAATTGCATGGAAAAGTAGTTCTAATCTCAACTTTCCATTCACAAAATCCAAAATAAAATAAATAAAAAATTTGATAAAAGAAAATATGTATTGTCATAAACGCATCACATTTTACTTAGGTACTTAAAATCTAATAGAAAAGTAGACATTAAAAATCGAAAGGAATGTCTAACAAACCCCCTCTTCTCGGGGTGGTTCTCCTAATAGGCGCTTGTTGTTTAGGAGGAGGAGTGTTCCTTTTCCCCCCTAGCAGGCCTCCGACCAACGGGACTTGGTTCACCGCCTGTTGACTCTGGCCATCCTGCCCGGACACCAGAGGTAACTGCACGTTCTGTCCCGACAGTAATGGTAAGTTGTTCTGGCCGTTAACTAAAGGCAACTGCCCAATGGGCAGTGTTCCGAGGAGGTTGGAGATCAGATTCTTGCACAATGCGCTGGTTAGCCGGTCTCCCATGTTCCCCCATATGCCCATTTGACAAAATCTGCAAAGAAACTAACCTTGTAAAGAAGAAAAATGCACCAAAGTATTTACCTACATTAAAATTGTATTACAATATAGTGTAAGTATGCTATACCTATACCTACCTATATATTTAATTGCCAAGGGTTTGGTAGGTGGGCAAGACATATAAGTACCTACATAGTTATCAATACTGTACACAGAAAGTAAAATTAATAATTTCGTTTAGATTTGTCTAATTTGATTATCTAATTACACAACAGATATGACATGATTACAGTAAGAGATCAAACTCAGTATCAAAACCAAAAAAACTTAAAGAGGTGTTTGAATACTGGTCACTCATTATAATAGGTACCTACTTACGTCAAAATTAAACAAATGTATATTTTTGTACGTTTGGAACAAAATTTCAAGTATTTCATACGAAGCTTTGGCACTGTTACTGATGTAGTCAGTCTACTCTTGGTCTACTCTACAGGGACGTGCTGGCGTGTTGTCGGAGTGCGGTGTATTGGTAAGTATTCATTACTACGAAGTCAGTCTTCAAGTTTACATCGATTATTACTGCTCCTTAGCATAGATTTCCTTCACAGATGCTGACTATTGTTGCATATGTAATTTCATTCATACTCAGCCCACTTTGTTCCCACTGCACACAGGCCCGAGATTTCCTCTTAGAGAGAGAAGTTAGGCCATAATCCACCACGCGGGCCCAGTGCAGCCTGGTGGATAGGCTAGTGGCCAACCCATGTCGAAGTTTTCAGACCGCCCGAAGGCATCCGACATAGCCTAACGACTGTTGTCCTAAGACAAACAACCGGGACCGACGGTTTAACGTGCCCTCCGAAGCAAGGAAACACTCAGTTGTATAATACCACCAGCGGTCACCCATCACAGTCCTGACCGCAGCAAGCGTTGCTTAACTTGATCGCCAAGTATAGTAAATAATATATATATATATATATATACTATTACGACGATAGATATATAGATATATATATACGATTAAGACGATACGATATATATATACGAATATATAAATAATATATATATATATATACTTATATATATATATATACTTATATATATATATAATTTACATTATATAATATATATAATGTAAATAATATGTCATAATCATACCTAAAATCTTTTTCCACAGACACTGTATCGGTAATCTTCAGAAATTGGTCGTTATTCTTCGAGAACGGCACCATGTCCAGCAAACCGCCCTTACTCTTGTGTTCCTTCTCCTGCTTGCCAGAATTGTGCGCAAACTTGATGATAAGGTTCACGAAGGAGTCCCGGGCGCGCGCGTCTGTGCCGGAGACGTCCCCTCCCAAGGGCTTGCCCTCCGCATCCAGGGGTTCGAAAAGGTACGCGAGCTCGTCTCCGTGAGCTGGACCTTTCATCTTGGCGCCTTCAGACATATCGTTGGATTGTTCTGTCAAGTTTAAAGTAGGCATATATGGGAAAACTGGGCATAAACAGGTATTGGTAGCAATTAGCTTGTGCAGAATACTAAGCTAAAATTCTCTAACCTATTTATTTTCTACTAAGTAGTTCTTATTTTGTTTACACTAAAATCTTTCTTGTTTTCAATCTTGAGGATTGAAGCAAGCTAGGCGGGCACTATAGAAAAATCTATGGATTTTATCAGTGTTACCTGCATCGAAAGCTCAAACCTAAGGCGCAGACCCCACATATCGGGCGTCGGGCGCGGACATAGCACGGGCGGCTTCCTATTCCATTCAAATTTCATACAAAACTCATGACAATACAGCGCAATTTAGAACACACGGTATGTCGTTGCTCGGACGTGCCATTTCGCCGCCCGCGCCTGATAGGTAGCATCTAAATTGTCATGCATTCTGCCCGTGCCTTGCCTGGCGCCCGATATGTGGGGTTTGCGCCTAACTTGGCATCGAACCAGCGACCACCCGATCGCCAGACAACTCTTACTAACCTAGCTATTATCACTTATTCCTCAAATGTAGTCGGTCGACCTGGATGTGCTTTATTCATAAATATCATTATTATATTATAATAATAATAAAAACATTTATTTTATGCTGTTAGTGCCCATAATTATTAACTTACACATAAATATACGAGTACTAATACTAAATAAGTAGTTCCTGCTGGTTTAGGTGTACTTACGTCATTTCACTTCCTGCTTTCGCTCTGATATACAGATATCCAGAACCTATAAATTGGACAGTAGATATACATTATCAGACATGCATTGCAGTATGCTATTATTCGATCTGCGTATCCTATACCAAAAGGAATAGGATACGAGATCGAATAACTGCGAAGAAATCAGGAACCGTCCATCAGAGAACATGACATAAGTCGCTATAAATGGGGCAGGCTGGTATACTAACCAGCTAGAGCCACCCCAGGCAGGAAGAAGGAGCCCTTGCTCAGGTTGCCGACGTGCTCGAAGCTGTAGAGGAACGCGTCCCCGCCGCCGCTCCACGCGTTCACAGTCTGGAACGCGGGGAAGTTGAACAGAGCGTCACCTGCACAAATAATTATAAAATATTGTTGCACCAATAGTATGTTATCCACCACGCTGTGATATAATTTTATTATAAACTAATGGGATAAGTACCTAGGTGTAAGTATATAAGTATAAAAAATATTTCTTATGCAATAGGGTAGTTGACACAGACAAAAATAAATTCTGCGGCTGATACAGAGACCATCTTTATCCTTCAGAAACGTGCTATTCGAGCTATATACGAAATGGGTCCCCGTGAATCTTTGAGAAATTTATTTAAAGAAATCAATATATTAACGTTGCCTTCCTTATATGTATTTGAAAATATAATGGATGTTCGTAAAAAATTACATAAATATAAGTTAAATAGTGATCACCACACTTTTAATACTAGAAATACAAATAGGATAGCTGTACCTAGTTTTAGACTTGCGAAGACTAATAAGTCATTCCTAGGAAATTGTGTGCGTTTTTACAATAAAGTCCCAAAACACATAACTGAGCTCACAGAGGTCAAATTCAAGTTGACTGTAAAAAACGTTTTAATAAAAAAAGCTTACTATAAAGTTCGACATTATAAGTATAGAAGATAAAGATGCTTGGAGTACGAGTACTCCACTTCTGGCAAGCTGTCTCTCTGCCACCCATAAAATGTAATATTTGTAGTACCTAAGTAGAAACATTGTAACCATCTATATAAAAATAATGTCCCCGAGTTTCTTGTCGCTTCTTCTCGGTGGGCTCTATATATTTTGGAACGCGGCGGTAGACTCTTTAAAGTAATGAAAAGTTGACGTTCATAAGTGCGTCATTGATGCCTAAATTGAATAAATGATTTTGACTTTGACTTTGATTTTACAATTTAATGTTAACTTAATAGTGGTTGGAGCAAATAACTCAAATAATTTAAATTATTATTTATTATGCATTGGATTTACTTTATTTTGTAACAAAATGTGTATAAAAGTTTCTAGAAGTCACGTGACCTCAAACGGAAGTGGCGACGGAAACTATGTCTTAAGGGCAAAACCAAACGTGTGGTCTGATAGCGTCGTGCCAAATCAACAGATTAAGAATCAAGCAAGTGAAGAAAACATCTAATATTATTGCTTTAAAACTAAATACATACTAGGTCAAAGGACAAACTGTCAATCTATAAACACGGTTATATTGCCGCAACCGCAAATAATAAGTCTGTTATAAAAAAATTAATAATTAAATAGGTACCTGAGTTATATAAATATTCAATAGTAAATTCGTTTTTATTATTATCATTGTTGTTACACATTTATGGATTTCAGATTTATCTTTTTTATGATTTAAAAAGGGTCTTGACAGACACAGACAGACGGACAACAAAGTGATCCGAAAAGGGTTCTTTTTTATTTTTGAGTTAGGAGACCCTACATGGAACAAATTATGCGGTTAAAATGTAGGTTTATTTATGTAACTGCAGAGTTTAAACTTTTTTCAAGTAAGTAGTTAGAGTCTGTTCTAAGAAATAAATCAGTCATTTAATTACTGTTTTGTATAAGTCACGTGGATGCATTACTAAAACTTACTAACACAATTGACAAAAAAAAAACAAAATAATATTTCAAGACTTTACCTATACACTTGACTGACACCGTTCACATTATCAACCGTTGATGTTCATAATGGTGTACGAGACCATTATGAACATCAGCGGTTGATAATTACTATTTTTATTATTTAAGAGTTCTTTTAAAAAATATAAAAAAATGCTAGGTGTGTATTTTGGTGTCCTCAATAATTTTACATTCATTAAAAAAGGTCAACAAGCCTATTCACTTAAAACTTGGTAAAAATAAACTTTAATGAAAATAATGCAATACATGTTATTTTTAAATACAAGATACCTACCTAACTAATCGTCACACCTATATGTATTTCCTCGAAGGGGTAAACAGCGGTGTTTTAAACACCTGCGTTTCGACGGGTGTATTTTTGGCCCCATTTGGCGAGCCTATTGCTATATACGGGGCACTGTTCCAGACTCCTGATTTCTATTGAGAATTTCTTTGTCAGAAAATCCTTATAACTGTCAAACCCGGGGATCAAACCCAGGACCCCGACATTCAAAAACGGGGCTTCCACCACTACACCAAAACCAAGCAAGTCAAGCCGCTGGCCAGTGAGATAGTAATTATAATAATTAAGTATTGGGTTTAAACCTAAGAAACAAAGTTATTGTGTATTTAATACACTAATGTTTGTATTATGTATTAAATTTAGTGCAAGCCTGAGTAGTAGACTTTGGAATTGCATCGTATGTAGGCAGCTATAACACTTGGCCACGGTAATTTTAATATTATCGTGACTTAATTATTCAAGTTCTTACTGCTTAATGGGTTAGTACGGGTACCTACGTGACGGAATAAGTCATTTAAATAATAGAAAGGTAGGTAGGTACTCGATTAGAATTGAGATATAGGTTGTATCAGTAGTATAGTAAGTACTACTTACCTCTATATTTAAGTACTTATATAGCTATATAAGTAGGTATTCTCTTATTTCTAGGTTCCTACTTCTATAGGTAAGTACCTATTTGAATCATCTTGATCTAACTAAATAGTAGTTTAAATTATAATTATGATAATATACCTAATAGCAGAACATAAAATGAATACTAAAATTAAATATGCCATTTGTATAAAAATATTATTACTTATTAATTCTTTCGCAGTATGCATCAGGCGCGCTTACATTGCCGTGTTCTCACGCTCCCTACCTACCTGCTCCGGGTTTGGTTTAGTTAGGGCGAGGGTTTCGAGCGTTGAAATACTCGAAGGGTGAGGGTAAATCCTTGTTGTATTCAAGTTTTTGGGCCTGCAAGCAGGGGACCATAACATTTAATAATAATTCTGCTAGACCCTCGCAGCTGCAAAAGGCATAGTTAATAAAACTTGCCAAGAGCATGTAAGGTCATGGTTATTCATTCAAGAGTTCATTTATAGAAATAAGCACATTGCTAGTAAAACTATTTTGTTATTTTTATTTATCCTGTTTTGTGTAATTTTTTTTTTTCAACATCCATGCACTCAAAGTCTTCAGGTCCTAAACTAGGCAGAACCTGTACTATAGTAACCTGATGACTGATATACATACTTATACCTACATATAGACCACACCCAGACATAAGTCAAAATACATGTTCATGCACCTGTCCCGGGATCGAACCTGGGACCAGCGGCTCAGACGGCAGGGCTGCGCCAACCAGCCAGTCCACTTATGTTTATAACTATAGAATAGAATAAATGAGTCGAAGAAAGATCGAAAGATCATCGAAGCGATAATAGCCCGGATAGGCCCAGGGGTGATGAGAATCCACAGCATGGTGACAGGAGACTGGTTGGTGCCCGGGATAGCTACAACCATGAATACTAAATATATAATACCACTACGCTAAGCACCTAAAGGCAGCCGGCATCTGTGCAGGCAGTCGCTATTCCAGATCTATTAGTGTGTCACCACCAGTGCCGGCTTTAGCACTACCAGCGCCCTGGGCGAGATTTATACGGCGCCTCCTAACTGCAATTCAAACCCATATGAAAAAAGGAAAAATATATAATGAAATTACCATTTATTAAAAGAAATAACCTAAAAAAACCTATAAATAAAATTAAAAAAACTAATAAAATTTGACTTTTCTAGCCTTTCTGTCGGCGAATTATTTTATCAAAATCGAGGTTTTCAGCAATTTCATTCTCGATTGACAAATGTCGATTGCGATATTGCCGATCGCAGAGAGGTTTTTATCAGCTTAAGCTTAGAAAAACTCCTCTCCCCACTAGCAACCGTTACAGGTATAGTTAATAATATGCGCATTGCTATCCATACATTTGGAGACAGTTCTTGTAAGTTGCGATCTTTGATCACCACCTTCGACCGGATCATCACTGACCATTAAGTGATATCTTACTAATATGGTAATACTACCAAAGGAACCCCTAAAAGATTGTTCGTCCTAATCTTTTACATAATCACCGTCTAAACTTTTATTTTTGTCCAGTCCATTCAAAGGTTGTCTGTAAGAGATTGCATTAGCGATAAGACCGCCAATTGTATTACCAGCATAGATCTAAGCTCCTTACTTGTAAGTAGATTAATTTGTTAATTTACCTACTGTTTTTGTTTGTGTGGTAAGCAATAAAGAGTTATTGTATTGTATTGTATTGTATTGTATAATATACTTTTTGAAAGTCCTGTCTATATCCTCCAAAGGTTCAACCGCAGTTGAACAAACGCTTGATGGGAGAATGGTAGCCGATCATTTTTTGTCAGACGATAACACCAGAAGTCATATTGTACGAAATTAGCAAATGAAGTACCTAATAAAAAGAAACAAAACAGAATAAGAAAATATATGTTGCATATATATAATGAAGTATATATATATATGACCAGCATGAACTTAGTACTTAACAGAAAACAACTTTAGAAATGTACAAATTTGAATGAGCTAACTACTATTTTAAATAACGTTTACCAAAACATAAAAACAGTATGAAAGTAAAATTAAACAAAGAAATAAACCAGATTTAGTGATGAAAGTCTCTGATTTTTGTCAGGGGATAAAGAAAAGTAAATCTTTTACAGCTTGTTTTTTTAACTTTACACTAATTACAAACAACACAACTGTACGAGGAACTAGATAGTAGATTAACGATCAAATCAGAGAAAAGATGAAATCTGAATAGAGAAATGATCTGAGTGTTGAATAAACTACTAGATAAGTAGGTCCTTTTTTTTTATCCCGGGGAAATCCTTTATGGATTCCACCCACCACGGGGAGGTAGGTGGTTATGTGGGAGTCCGTATACCCACCAAAACCCCGGGGTGTTCCGTCAGTGCCGCTTTTGGCGGGAACGCGGGACAGATTATGCACACGACCGCGAACCCGTCGCGGTTGTCCGTTGCCGGACCCTTCTCTTCGGGGCACGCCAGAACACATGGCGCGCCGCAACTGCGAGAACCCTTCGGGGGGGAGATAAGTAGGTACAGCCCGCGGCACGTAACTCTAGCGCTGAGCGAAATGTGGAGGGGATATCTGCGCATGGGTACAGTCGCGCACATGTGACAGAGAGAGACAAGAGTCCCTCGTCTTCGATGTGCCAGAGAGAGAAGAGTCCTTCGTCCCTCTAGCCCCCCTATGATACCCAATTTTTGACTTCTGCGCAATAACGGTCAGCGCTAGAGTTACGTGCCGCGGGCTGTACTTAGTTCAAACACCCGGAAGTGTTAAAACACAAGCTGTAACTGTAAAGGATGAGGACGAACGATCTTTTAAAGGTTCAGTATTACTACTATTATATAAATATATATAATTTATACTTACGCGAAGCCATAAAAGGAAGGGGCTTTAAAATTGTAAGTTATCGATTCGATGTGTTGTAGCACAGAAAAAACTATTTGTAGATGTAGCTACATGTTCGCCGTTTTTGATGAATGATTTTAATGCATTGCTGCCTTGGATAATGATAGTTAATTTTATATTATAGGTACCGTAGCCGATTTTATTGCTATACTTTTGTCTAACGAAAAAAAATGGTTTCCACACTTTAGGGTGGCAACTAGCTCGGTATGCACCAGAAAGTACCTCACCACCAAGCTGTTGGTGTAATCACTATGTTAAGTTCACCGGAAGCCGTTAACCATATACGTAAAACGAATAAATTAATATGTGTTTACTTTAGGTCTGTAGACGGATGTGTTGCGATAACGATATTAAATAGATTGGTTGTGATGAATAACAGTCGGTGACCGTTAACGGCCTGCAATTAAATACGGTCAAAGCGACTGATCTAAATCCCCCATTACCCTGAGGAGTCCTTTCTTACCTGTAGCCTCTGCGATCTGCGCGAGCCCATCGACGGCGTTGAGCGAGGTTTCGAACAAGGTTTGATAGTAGTCTGACAGCGGCAGCACTTGGTTGACTGCGGCACTCAGCGGCAACAAGCCCTCAACACTTTGCACTACTGACTGCAAACCGCCAACCAGGTCCTTTTTTATGAAGTCCTTTACAGACTGCAGCTGGTTTGTCAAGAACTTGTTGAATTTTCCTGAAAAAATATTTTTCTTTACCTATATATATGTAAGTACAATTAGGTACCTGCCACATGGATATTCTAACAGTGCCACTTTTATTAACCTGAGGGCGGTCTTTATAAAGACGTTCAGTTGTGACTGGAGAATTTACAGAAACGCTATACAAAGTTTACTCAATTCTATACTCAATCTTGATTTACAACTGAGTGTACTCATCTGAAATACGGCCCTGAGACTCATAATCATCAGTTTTTATATAGGCACTTAACCCATCTCATATTGGTTTAGTCATCATGGCATTTAAAATGCGAAGCAGGTTTGCGTCGGCTAGGCGAAATTCCTTTAGCTTCAAAGGCGCGTTGGTATCATGATAATAGTAAAAGGCAGAATCTTTAGACATAAATAACATAAGCAATTTTTAACCTTCTGTAATACGAGTAGGTACATCGTAAATTATTTTAAAATTGAATATGACAGCGCTTTAAGATAAATAATGTACTTATAGGTAGCTAAATCATGTACCATGCATAATGGCATAGGCAATATCTTTACTTATTTAACTATTCATAACTATTATGAGCTTCAGGCTAGTTTTTAAAATATCATAACTTTTAATTATAAAAATTAATACCACAATCTCAGGTGTTGTGATGTGCGTACGATATGATCGAAACCGGTTTCACGCCGAGAAAGGCAACTGGCTCTGAAGAGATAGCTGCCGAAACGGAACAAAAATGCAACAACACGAAACAAGACCACAGGCTACAACAAAAAAATAAAGATAGGGACATTCTACGATCCCGCACGCGTGGGAGCGTCTACCTAGCACCTTCGCCATCGGTTTGTAAATCGAACTTCGAGGAAACCCACAGATTTATAAAGGAGAGCAGCTCTGATCTCTGTGAAGCAGCCTGACTTTACTTTGTAAGACCTTATTGTGAAAAAAACAGGTAAAAGACCGAAAAAGCCTTTTACCTGCTCCGTGATACGACAGCGGTGTTAGAAGTTTTACATCCTATTTATTTCCATTAAAATTGAAATTTTGTAACTGCAGTACTGTTCATAGATAATGTTATTAGGGAATATTTATTAATTATTATATTACATGTGTGATTGTAGGTAGTATCATATTATATTCATGTAGGTTTACCTCTTCCAAAATTCTAGCGAGTAATCTACACGATTTTTTTACATAGACTTACGAGGATTGAGCTATGCCTGATGTGAACACAATGATCTTATATTAAAAGTAATCACTGTCTGAACGTAGACATTACCATAGACAGCTCTGGATGTTTCCGCGGAGGTGACACCCGTCATTAGCGGGACTCGCTTCTCCTTCTTTTTGAGTGCTTCAGCGGGCGGTTCCACCACCAGCGGTGGTAGCCCTCGCAGGTCGTCGTGTCCTTCCACGCGAGCCCCCGCACCTTCCGATAATAATCATCATTATATCATGGTATTTTGTACCTAATCCCACCAGAACTGAAACCCAATGATGTTATATTGCTGGAACCCACATTATTGGCCGCATACTAGCTAGCTGAACTATACAACTGCTGAAGACAGATTGTTTAGTGCGCCCCGCGGTTTCACCCACGTGGTGATGGATGATGATGAAAAGTAGGTACTTTACGACCTATGCTCAGGACCTACTAAATATGCACACAAAATTTCATAAGAATCGGCCAACCCACAGATCACAGAAACGCGGTTTCGGAGGAGTTTTGTTGTGATAGAAATGGGCAACTCAAATTCCTTTATTTATCGATATCATCTGTCCTTTATTACATAAATAGATAATTATCCCAGCATGACTCGTGACATGCCTACTCAATCTTAAGCTCAGGCCACACATAAAGGGCGACGGGCGCGGACATGGCACGGGCGGCTTTCTATTCTATTAAATTTTCATACACACACATAGAACACAAAATGGCGCGTCATAACCACGTTCGAGCAACAACATACCGTGTGTTCTAAATTGCGGTTTATTTCAATGCATTTTGTATAAAACTTTTTTTTAAGAATCTATTATGAAGTCGACCGCGCCATCTCAATGAAATATAATGAAATTAGTACATAGTATTATTTTAAATATACATAGTATTATTTTTACATAATTTATATTTATTATAAATTATGTAGGTACTTTGGTAATAAAGCACATGGGAGGGTGGGAGGAAATAACGTTGATTTGATACATAATAATGAATCATTCTTCGTATGACAGATGAACTAGAAACTTATAAGTATATTAAGTACTTATGGATATGGCTTACCTGATCGTCCAGATATCTCATCTAAGAATCGGGTTGTATCAAGCCCTTCCATGTTTATATCCATATCAGCCTGTCAAATTAAAAAATACTCTAAGCATAAAATAAAAAGAGACGACAAATGCGATGTACGCAGCCGGAAAGTTCTGTCTCGGATAAGGTTACTCTATCTCAAGATTTGTCCTCAGATCTCAGGATTTTTGGACTCTTCTCAGCATTGAGGCAGGAATTTATAAATCACAGGAAAACACAGGATTTTTAGGATTTGCAAAGTTAAAGAAAAATAAACTATTGACAGAAAATTCTCGAACGACAATAAATCTCAGGATTTTTCAATGGAAATCATGCCTTTTCTTCGGACTTTTGATTTTTCATACTTACGAGTTTCTTAATTTTTCATCAAACATTATTTTACATGTATTAAAAATATTTTTTTGGCGTACGACAGAAGTGTGCCTGAGCCTCATTAAACAACCGGAGAAGTCACCAAGTGATGTATATATCCATAACAAATTTCCATCGCCCTTATGTACATAGTATCTACTATTACTAATTCTGTGCTCTTAAAAGTTCTTACACACATATTTCAGTTCAAAGTTCAAGCCTCAGCTAAAAATAGCGTGTATACCGCCATGTTTAGTTTTTGCTATCTTGGTAGGTATTACTTAATGTTTATTGTGCTACCATGGTACATAATAGTAGGAAAAAAAGTTGATACAAATAAATAGATAACCAAATCATCAATTACCAGCTTTACAGTGTGGACAATAGAGTGGCCACTAGTCCTCATACTACGATTCCCTGTGTCATGAGGACTAGTTCTCCCAATAATCTACTAATATTAAGATTACATACAGAGTATCTAATTGTGCAACAATACCTACTCGTATTAAGGAAGTGACTTCACAATTAATTTTTATCACGCGAGAGTATGTGTGTGTGTGTGCGTGCGTGCGCGCGCGCGCGTGTGTGTGTGTGTGTGTGTGTGTGTGTTTGTGAGGTTGCGAGGTGTGTATGAGTGTGCCTCGTGCATGAAGGCGTGCGTGTGGTGCGTACCGGGTGTATATGTAAGTGTTATTTACGAGTGCGAGCATGAATACGTTTGTGTCCGTACGAACAAAATAGCGAAAGTTAATTAATTTAGAGTGACTTACTACAGTATTTTGATAATGTTGCCATTACGGTTCGGGGAAATAGAGTACTTTATAATAATGATGTTGTGAGATAGCCAGAGTAGTACTTTTATATCCAACATTTACATTAGGCTGAAATGGAAAGAATGGAAAGAATTTTTTCTGTTTGTGTGTAGTCAAGACTTAGTAACCAGTTTGTTATTTTCCGTTTACAAATATTTCTCGTGCAATTAAAGATATCAAGAATTTTATTCATTTATGAATATATGTATGGTGCTACGAACAAATAAAACTATTGGGCAAATTTAGTGCGGAGCATCGGAGTATTCCATTTCGTCTGCCTTTGTGACCTATTAGATTTTGCAACTTCGTTTGGCGCCTGTTTATGGTGCCGAATAGCCGTACGCAATAAGGAGATTTGCCGGACTGTTAGAAATTTACATTCACTGAACAACTGTTTAGTTGGATATCTGAATGGCTTATTAAATGCAATTTTTAATATCGCTCTTTGGGCTCGTTCAGCCCTTAGCAGGAAAGTGCTACATGCTCCTCCCCAGGCTACAACACAGTAACTGAGGACAGATTGGCATAACGAGGTATATACTCGTACCAATTTAATGGTTTCTGTGTCTGCCACTTTCCGCAATCTAATAAAGTTATACCTACTTGAGTTTACGTAACCGAGAGCAGACTAAATCTATGTGACCCTGCCATGAGAGACTGTCATCAATCAAGACATCTAAATATTTTATGCTGGTAACGCGTTCAATATTTGGACATTTACAACTTTTACTATTACTACCACTACATGAGTGAATTATAAGCGCTCGTGGGTTTAGTTCAGGTAATGCATGATCTCTAATTTTAAATTCTACATATTTCGTTTTGGTCGTGTTTAGTGTTAGCAGATTCAGTTTCATCCATTTAGTAACCTTTTCCATTCCTACCTGCGTATGATCATACACTTCCTTCCATGTATTTGAACTAAACACGATAGCTGTGTTGTCGGCAAAAGTAAATATGCGTGCGTTACCCAGAGGTAACATACAGAGGTCGTTAATATATATTAGGAACAGGGACAGACCTAATACGCTTCCCTGAGGAACACCAAAGGATACTTCATATAAGTCACTGTGCTGTCTATCAACTTTCACACGTTGTTTTCTATTCGATAAGTATGATCTAAACCAGTCCAATACTATACCGCGAATACCTAATCGCTCAAGTTTAGATAGAAGTATTGGGCGTGATACGGTGTCAAACGCCTTTGCTAGATCGAGGAAAACGCCAATGCATTTCTGGCCCTTATCTAGTTGTCCTGAGACAAGGTTAACCAGAGATACCACTGCGTCCTCCGTCGAACTGCCAACTCGAAACCCATATTGATTTTCTGATAACATGCCATTTTTCTCCAGAAAATGAAGAAACCGTTTGTTTATGATTTTCTCCAAAAGTTTCGATAGCGCACTCAAAAGAGATATTGGCCTATAATTGGAAATGTCTTGTGAATCTCCCATTCTCAAAATAGGACAGACGTTTGCAACTTTGAAACACTCTGGGACAACGCCCTGGGACAGGTATTTGTAAGTACTATTGTTTTAATCATTTTTGGTCGTAGAACACAAATTATGGTGCGTTGATTTCTCGGCAACTTACCAACACCAGTTTTTCAACCGGCATCTGCCTCAGACACATGACTAGTCTCTCCGCTGGTTTGGATGGGCATCCTGTGTGGTTGGCGACTGCATTTGCGTGCTTTGCGGGGTCTTCTCTCACGGCTCCAGGAGACAGCGGTGTCCCTGAGAGAGCAGCGACTCCTGTGGCGCTGCGACCTTCAGGAGACAGGGCCAGCAGAGATGCTGCACTTCCGCCTGATCCCTGGCCCATCAGCACCACGCGGCTTTTATCTCCTCCGAAGAATTCGATATAATCGTTGATCTGTAAATGGTCGTTGATCCAAAATATTACTTAAAAAGTTAATTTATAAATAAGTCTTCACTTCTATCTAGATCAAAACTAATTTCGGTTCAGTTAACGACAAAAATATCAAGAATAAAATAGACTATTAAAAGTACGAGTACTCAGAAACGTGTTTCAATAAAATAGCAACATTAGATAAGAAAATGTCCTAGTTCTTACCCAAACCATAGCGGTATGTAAATCAAAGAGCCCGAGATTACCAGCTGCATCCCTCGTCCCGGTGCTGAGGTATCCAAGTGAACCTAGCCGGTATTGTGCGGTTACTATGATAGTGTCCTTCTGAGCGAAGTGCTGGCCCTGTGACCAAAAAACTATTGTGACACATTTGAACAAATAACTGAAAAGTATACCTGTAATTAAAAGGCTATTTTGATACATACCCCATATGCGCTCGTTGATCCACTTTTATAATTCCCACCGTGAATGAAGAAGACCACTGGACATCCTGCAAAAAAGCATTTGTGTTAGGCAAAGGTTACCACTTAAAATCAAGCGCGCATCGTGCTTCTACCGTTTTCTAAGGCAACAAAAAAAAGAAATCAGTTTTTAATAAACGACTGCTATTGGAAAAAAACACTGATTCCTTGCATCCACATGAACTGCAACTTGCTTTGAAACTTCGTTTACACTAAAGGATTAACCGTTAGTAAAATGATTAATTAAACGTTTAAAACATTTCATAAGACCTATTTTTAACCAATTATTCAAAAATCGATGAGAACTTTCACACAGGCCGTTCACAGAGCTTGCGCGGCAGTCTGCAGCCTCCTATCAAACGGAGAAACAGATTCTAAAGCCAGCGTAGGTTACCTACTACGCTCCTAATCCTTTTCTATCGAACGGAGGCGGGAGGACAGACTCAGCTATTGTGTGGATATTATCATACCAATTAGCTACTTACTAACAAGCTAAGCTACCTACCCTTTTCATCGCTAGGCATTTTAGGCGCGAACACATTCAAGCACAGGCAGTCCTCGTCGCCTATGATCCTCCTGGGCATGTAAGGGTCGGGCTGTGGGCACGGCAGGCATTGCTTAGTGGCTGTCAACTCCCCCGTCAGAAAACGTCGTGTGGCCCGTTGGAACCTCCGCGGACCCACAGGGGGTTCCGCATATCTATAATCACAAATTTTGTACATAGATAGTTAGGTAGGTACCTGACCGAATTACAGTATACCTAGGTTCTTATGCCAGGAGGACGGGCAATAATAATGAGCAATGGGTTTCAATATATTAAATAGTTTTGGATAAGTAAGAGTTATATCTACCTTTCAAAACAAGGGGTAACGTACCCTGCCGCGGGTAAGGTGAACTTGAACTTGAAAATTGAAAAAAATATCTATATTTCAGCACAAGGTGCTTATGTATTTTGATTGAAATCTATTCAGCACCAAGTATCTACAAAATCTTCGGTTTCGTGCATATCCTATATATAGATTCTTGATATAGGTATGACATAATCTATACTAATATTATAAAGAGGAAAGATTTGTATCCAATGATAGTATATATATAAATAATCTTTGTTTGTATCTAAGTATATTTGTAACGAATTGGCTCAAAAAATACAGGACGGATTTAAAAAAATAATTCAGCATTGGATAGCTACATTCACCCTAAGTAACATAGGCTATATAAGATTCATCATCATCATCATCATCAACATAATCCATCACCGCGCGGGTGAAACCGCGGAGAGCAGCTAGTAACTAATAAATACATTATAGTACGTTCCAAACCTCCGGCGAAATTCGGACATTGACCTTAGAGCGTGTTGTAGGTATAACCACAGATTACTGAATAAGAACAGATACTTCACTCAGTAGAAAATTTCCAATACCTATTACGATAATTGCCTACTCCCTCGCGTCAACAACCACTAATGCTAAAATGCGCCTAAATGCTCAAGCGTACAGCAGTGATTGCTTCGCACCGCGCGATTCCACAGTAATCGCAGGGCTGCCTCTTCGATAAAATTAAATTAACATAACTTTTTATCTATGTTATTGAGAACTGTAAATATGTTCTGACTTTTATGTGGCAGTTAAAATTTTTATCATTTATAAAATATTTAACCAAATTAAAAAAAAGGAGGTGATCAGACATAAAGGCCAAACTGAGATGTTTGACTTGTATGGTTTGTATGTTTGTGCGCGATAATCTCGCGTTTGGCTAAACCGATATCGATGCGGTTTTCAGAAAAGGATTTGTTACATTTAGGAGAACGTTGTTAGTTTAGCAGTTTATATTCGAATGTTTTCTTTCGAAGAGTGCATCTTCTTTACCTTGTACTATTAATTATTCTGTGGTATAACGTTTCTATGTAACAAAATTATGTAAATCTGTGTCTGAAAGGCAAGCTAATGCTTAGTATATACCTATTAAACTGTCAAATTCTAAGTGGATACCGGTGTCCGCACACCTACTGTCTTTTAATTATGTCTCTAATGACGGTATGTGAATGGAAAGAAATGTAAACGACAAAAACTAGTAATAATTTATCACTTACCTTTCTTCATTGACAGGTAAATGGAAAAATGTTAGGTGTTTATCCCTTCTTTTGCTTGATTTACACCCATCTACAGCACATAAGGCACCACACGGCATCGTAATACGCGTACGAACGAACAGCACTATTAAAATTGAACGGCGTGCGCGCGCTTCGCTTGCGAAAACCGCACTGAATTTGATCCGCCGGCGGACCGAGACCGCTCGGCTGGGCGGTAGGCACTTATAGCGTGCAAGTACATGGAGTGACGGAGGCCTGGTATAACCAACATTTTTTAGAAAGGTTTGATAAATGTTAGGTACCTAAATTGTAATCGAAATTTTATAAACAAAAATTATAATAAAATTGAAATTATAATAATTGCTATTATAATTTCAATATTATGGAGTACTAATCAACTTACAAATTTCTTGTATCCCATAATATTGTTAATATTGTTTACCTACCTATTATAAGTCATGGTATGTTACTTTAGGAATAAAACCACTTCTATATAACGCATAAGAACTACATTTATTATATTGGCGTTGTTCTTTTGACTCTGCCACAGAGACAATAAAACTGTCAACAGTTTTGTCGACACCAAGGAATATTTTACTCTCTACCGAGAGGTCGACACTGTGATCAATATACATATATCAATAGAGAAACGTAACCACAAAACAACTCAATAACAAATTAAATCAAACGTTTTTACTGCAATAATTCACATTCGCATTCTACAGCGGAATGAAGCCGGCAGCGGAACTTGTTGAACAAGTTTGCTGCCCCTGGCTGGCAGCGGGTCGTGCGCATTCCCGTACCACGAAATCTTAGCGACAGGGAATACAATGATTTATGAATGGCAATGAATGGGCAGCGACACTAGAAACTTCTATCGTTTTGTTTTTTTGCTAACATAAATAAATAAATATTCCACAACTATCACACAACGCCATCTAGTCCCAAGCTAAGCAGAGCTTGTGTTATGGGTACTAGACAACTGATAAACATACTTATATATTTCTAAATACATACATATTATAGATAAATTACACAATATAATTATAAATTACATAATATTATTACATAATACTTAGGCGTCAATGTCCGAATTTCGCTGGAGGTTTGAAACGTACTATAGTAGAGAATCATATTAATAGCAACTGGCAGTCATGTTTCCAGAGTTGGTAGGGTAAAGATAAGCCGTGCACTTAAATATTACCACGGATGGTATATATTAAGGAAAAATAAATACGTACTTACAAACTGTTTTTTAAATTGTAAAATAAGTACATATACCTAAGTACCTACATAATGAAAGGCGAACCCCGCGGGCCCATCGTCGCACAGCACAAGTTGTGGTACAAGGAACAAGGAAAGGGACCGTGCCGTGACGGGACAACTGCCACTATTTTGACTCAAAATTCAAAAATTTACTTGTTTTTAGACTACTGCGTCAAAATTTTTGACGCATTAGTCTAAAAGTTTCCCATCGGACAAGTGACATCAATTTTTGGACCCACTAGTCCCATTACACTATTTTGAAAAGTTACCTACACAAATATTTTATTTTATTTTGTTTCACTTGACCAATTGGATGGTTTTAGCACAGTCTAACCTTACGATCTTAATGCTGTGGTTTTAGTTTAGCTATTCTAACATCCGTATGCTTTTTCGTTGTACTAACATTTTAAAGCATTGGTACATTAGTAAGTATCTACCTACTCCGTGTAAAATAACTTAAATTCTCAATCGTATACTTAAAACTTTAATAGTAGTTATTATTATTACTAATTATACTGAGTACTGACAGATACACAACAGGAAGAACATCAAATTAACTTTATTTATTAGCTTATTTCAAACAATTTAACGAAACCTAACATTTTTTTCTATAAATTGTCCCACTGTAATGACTCCTGTCCTGAGTTGCATTTCAGACTGTAACTGTACATTATGTTTTAATATTTGCTGTTTTTCGTTTGTGTAGCGAAGTCTCTCATAATTTGCCCACACAGTATCTTAAGATGGCGATTAATTTATATCGGCAGAAGGTACCTATTTTAAGAAACTTGAAATATATTAAATAGGTAGATAATAAAGTAAAATACTTGACACAAAAAAAATATACAATCAAATTATTACTTAAACTCTATTTTTTATTGCGTTGACGGTAACGGGACATCTGGAACCAAATCATAAGGGGTCAAAATAATGGCGGTTGCAGGTTGCAGCGATGGGAGTCCCATCGCTGCAACCTGCAACCCATCATGGGACTAGTGTGATAGACTCGTCGTGCCGGCGCTATAGGTAGGTACCTACTTACCTACTTAGTGGCTTTTATAAACGCTCTTTAACAGAATAACTTTTAACTACCTACCAACTCAACTAAGCGGAACATGTTATCACAGCATCCGCGAAGATTAAATTAGCAGTCCATGAATATATTTATAACTACTTACATAGGTACCTACCTACTTACGGCCGTTTTCAATAACCTATCTATCGTCGGTTATTACCTTACTAAAGATAGATATTTGACACTATTTGTATGGACATTATGTCAAATTTCTATCGGTAGTAAGGAAAACAGCTATGGATAGATAGAATATTGAAAACAGCCGTTAGTAAAAGGAGTTAATTAACGGGGGTGAAGAATGAGGACGGATGAGGTTCGGACCCACTAAACTTCGTCGTCGTTAGTATTCCGTCCGCCACCGCTTTACTAGAACGAGACAGTGATTTAGGTAGGTACTTATTAAGTAATCTGTGGTAGGTACTAGAAGCAGTCGAAGCTTATTAAATTGAATCAGACTAGGTACATACCTACTTAAATTTTAATCCCACTCGATGAACCTATTTTACCTACTGATGAAACATTCGCGTCGCAATTAAGAGGATTGCATAGCTAGTACTTTCCATGCTAAAAGAGAAAACTCTTTTCTACCTCTTAACATTGTCCGATTTCAGTGATTTTTTTTCATGGAATTTACAATTATGCCCGTACGTTTTGATTTTTACAGTTTTTTTAAGATTCAAAAAAAGGAAATTTATAGTACTTTGAAATACTGAAAAAATCAAAATGTACGGGCATAGTAAACAATGTCATGATTCCATGAAATAAAAAATCACTGAAATCGGACAATGTTAAGAGGTAGAAAAGAGTTTTCTCTTTTAGCATGGAAAGTACTAGCTATGCAATCCTCTTAAGCATTGAGTGTGTTGCATTAAGGTGCTGTCATAACATGAAGTCGATAAAAATGAGGGGTTTTTAAAGCAGTTTATCTCATAAATAGCAATTTAATTAAACTACCAAAAATAATGTGCCACTTCTAAGACATCTATGTAGGTACACATTGATGGAATAAAAACATATTTTAACATACTAGAGTACATTAAAAAAAATTCAAACATACCACCTAATTTCATATTTAAAACAGTTTTTCTCTGTGTTCACTATTATATTTGTCATGAAAGTGAAACACATGTCATAAAATAGCAATTTTTAATACACATACGTTGACGGATTATTTTTTAATTTAAGAGAGAGCATAAAATTTTTATGAATTTTATACGTTTTTACGAGATACGCTTGCTTGATTTCAAGTAAAGGTAATTGAACCTAGCCAAGCGCTAAGCTGACAGCGCCTTAAGTGCTAAAGTAAGTAGTTTAAAGTACCTATGTAGGTAGTATGTACCTACCTAGTTCAACTTACTTGCCGCGATCTATACCTACTCAATGCAATTAAGTAACTTTATTGTATCGAATTTGGTTCCGTTTTTACATTCCTTTAGTTAGATTATATAGTCTATTTTAGATATTCATTCTGAACTTAGTAGGTACCTAGTTAGTAAATTTTATTATTTAATGTAGGTATTATTTTTATGGCGTAGTAGTCAAGTACCTATCTCAACCACTTTTGTGATCTTCTGTTCTGATCATCTACACTACCTATATTATATAAGACTATAACTTAAAAACTACTTCACGGATTTTGAAAAAGATTTCACCAGTAGAAAGTTACATTATTCCTGAGTGACATATGATATATTATTTGATTCACCATCATTATGTTGCTTAATTACCTACATCACTACGCGGGTGAAATCACGGAATGCAGCTAGTAAAGTATAGACATAAAAATACTACGGTGTCGGTTACGTCACATAGGTACCTATCTCCTATCTATACTCGTATGCGATGCATGTATGGTGGGGTTGGTGGGTACTTACTTACCTGATACCATAAAAGCTGTAGTATCCTAGCTTATCGTCCTTAACTCCTTCGCAGCGCGCACTACGGCCGTGCTTCTGTGCGAAGACGACAGCCGCGTCAGGCTCCGGGGGGGAGGCTGGTTCACCGCCCACCACGGCTGCCACGGGGCTTAGCCACGGCCCTAAGCTCACGAGAACAACGCACCAAGTTCGAAGCACAGCCATCACTAACGTAACGCAACGCGCACCCTGTGTCAAGTGTCAACCCACCGGAACTCGCTGCCCACGTTATGTCTAATCTCCTTGCAATATCCTACCTAAACTTGGACACAATATAGCGCACAGAATAAATAATAGTACAAGTACAGCGAGTGCTTGCGGTTTTATTCCAGACTGAACTGAATGAAATGAGTAAACACTCAGTTAAAATGTTATACCTATAAATTTTTACTTTTGTTTATAATGGTTCATCAACGTGACTCCTCGTCTGATGAAGCAACTTTTAACTAATTAAATGCATAAATAATTTAAATGTATCATCACGTCTATATCCGACGAGGTAGGTAGAGGTGTTCAAACACCCACATTTCGCCAGATATTGGTCTTACAATACAGTAGGTACAAAAAATATTTATTAATAACCAATCATAAAAGAAAAAGATAATACAATAAAAAGCGCTACAATAGATTGGACAGTAAAATTGGCGGCCTTATCGCTAAAGCAATCTCTTACAGGCAACCATGAATGGAGAGGATTCTTAATAATGTGGTAGGTAGGGTAGGTGCACTAGTTTCCCGGCCTGCATGTATTTTCGGCCTTTTGTGTGCCACTAAAACCATGCCATGTCCCACTAAAACAAACGTTAACAGAGCGTACATTGCTAAAATTCTAACACAAACATGCTCTTACCATTCCCTACAAGTTGTGTTACATCCGTAAATACATTTTAGCTTTCCAACATTAGCAAACACTTCTTAGCAAATTTTTAAATTTGCAGCCGCCGCGAAGGTCTCGTAACGTGCGTAAATTTAGGAAAAAAATAACGGCGCATGTGCGTTTCGAAGTCAAGTTTTTAAACCATTGCGAAGTAAATTAGATAAATTCTTATGTAATATGCATTACAAATTACTGAATATTGTTTTCACATAGTTATTTTAGCAATAATTGGTGCTATATATGCTATATATAAAAAGTACCATAATATTAGGCGGCCGGAAATCAATACCAGAAAAACTACAAACGTTGAGTTTTCGGCCCCGTGGCAGAAATGTGCCTCAATACAGTGTTAGATAGTTTTGTCTCTTTTGTTGTTTGTTTGCATTCATCTATGTATCTCTTCTTGTACCAATTAAGTGCTTATTGTGATGATTGTATTGTTTGGTTTTCGGCCGCCAAAATATGTTCCTGTAAATTAATAAAAATATTCACTTAACATAAGTGGTGTCGCGCTTCCTGTGTCATAGCAAGATGACTGTGTGTGCCCGGTAAATAATCACACTAAAATAAACACACGACAAAGAATATAAAGAAGAACACGTGGATGAAACAATGAGTCGACCACTAACGCACGCCATTTAGGCAACATTTGGTGCTAGGAGGCTTTGCCTCATACAAGGGTCCGTTCAGTTACCCTTTGATCGACTATGGCTCCAGTCAGAGCGCAGTACCGTGTTTACTGCGCCCGGGTCTTCCCTTTACATTAGATATTGCGTATATTTATACAAGTTACTCTCTCATTGGGTTCCTGGTCAGTACAGTTTACCCCAGGAATGACACCAGCTGGACATGGGGTGTTCCCCACGAGGACCTCCACCATCCCCATAGTCCTGCCCATATGCTCCAACAACATAGCCGATCATTTTGCTATCCCCTGTTGGTTACACCCGGATATGGATGCTCAGGAGTGAACTCGCTAGCTCTTCAGTCCAATTTCCTTTATTACCAGTTAATGTACATTGTACGCAATCATTGGACTCTGCCTAACCGTAAAACGTGACTCGTTAACGGTCGTCTCATTATCACATCACACGGTTCTTGTAGAACTAGGAATCATGAGCTAAAAGCACTTACCAGGACCTCTGCTGGTTGTTTTCCTTCGAGACCTCAACCAGTGCCTCACACGTGCTTACCCATCCGCCATTTTTCTCCGTACCCGCCTTCCTGCCGGCACGCCATTCGTAGGTAGAGTACCTGCGTCAAATCACTTACAAAAGGCAGAGTTGCCATAGTACAAAAATAGATTGACAATAAGGATATAGTTTCACTCACCAATTCGTTCACGGAAACTCGCGCTGCGCGCGACAAGTGGCCGAAGATAAGAACGCATATATTTACATTCGCTTATCGGCCACTTTGAAGCTAGGTTAGACTTATATAGCACTTAGTAATACATAATAAGAGCTAATCTTCTTGTACACAATTTAGGCCTAGTGTAGATTTTGTGGGAGGGATAGCCTTGCTTTTGAAGGACTAGATTCTTTAACTGCATAAAAATGAAGGCAATTTCAAGAGTTCATATTTCCATCCATGTGAACGCCGGTAGAGGCAAACAACTTTTAGCCCGTTGGAAACAAAATTATGTACTTTTTAAGGATTTGTTGAAAAAAAAAATTGATTCTAGATTTCAACAACTTCGAGAACTGAATTCCCAACCGTTTCCGTTAGAAAACTCGATTGAGGCCGTCGAGCATCGTGGTGAGGTCTTCCTCATCGATTCTGCCATGATTACAATATCGTTAGCAAATCGAAGGTGAGTGACGCACTTGCCGAGTTGCGAGACTTTGTATAACTGTCGGTAGAAACTGTCGACCTCTCCCAACACTTCTGCTTTGGTCGACGCTACACCGACGTCTTCTGCCTTCAGCTTTGTTAACTGGCTTTGTACAATAGTGCATACCTCTTGCAATCATCTTAGAGCCTGTTTTCCGCTCTTTAATACGGTTTGCATTGAAAGGTCGGATGTTGTGTCGCAAGAATTTCCATATTTTGCTATAGAACAGCCTATAACTATATGCATTCAACATCGTCGGTAAACTGTGCTACAGGATACTCTGAGTATTATGTATACGAACCTGTTGGAAATGCTATCGATGCTAACAATGTTGTGAGTAAGGGACTTGTGGATGTGAAACCCGACACCTCCTTGGGTAGGTACTGTTGGTCACCCTCCCGGTGGTAGAGTAGGTTACCTGATCTCAGGGTTATCGTGTCCTCACCCGCTCTTCGGACTTCCGATAAACCCACGATGTCTCGGTTTAACCTACTCATTTCTTCTTCCAGAGCGTCAATCTTCTTGTCTGTCCTCAAAGCCAGTCATCATCGTTGAGGGCTGTAGCTGGGCGCCTGCCCCCTCTCTTCATTCTTAGCACCCCCTGCCCCACCGTTACTGTGGCCGCTACCGTAGCCAAGAATAGCGGGGCTGCCGGGGACAGGGGACCTAGTTCCATTTGCGTAATTCAGCGTAAATTAGCTTTTATATTATATTATTGGACTGTTAACTGTTATTTTATTAATTAAAAATGTCTATTAGTTTAATAGTTAAGAAAAGAAAATGAATAAACGATGATTGATTGTCAACTAATTGTTTTATTAGTCGAGAACACTACTTCGTAAAGCACGGCCGAAAACTGGTGATATGGAGGCCGAATACTAAGATTTGCGGCCGAAAACCGGCCGAAAAACTTATTTCAACATTCTGTTCTAATGGCTTGAAGTTGAAAGGATCACTAAAAGGCCGCAAACTAGTGCATTGACCCTAGTAGGTAAGGTAAAATAGACATTTCTAGGTGTCTCGGCTATGTTGCCTATAAAACTGTTTCAACTTTGTGAGTTGTGGTATTCTGTTCCTCAACCTTTATCGTACACAACTGTATAGTCCAAATCTTCTATTATCCATCATGGAAAGGCCGCCTTGGGCCGCCGCGCCGGTGCCACACTTCCACAATATTTTGTGGCAGATGTAATCTATTCCACCGACCATAGAGCTAGAATTTCTAGGGTTGTAGACGTGTAATTATACTTTTTGCAAGATATCAAACGGCCGCGTACCTACGTAATAGGTATTCTTAGAATTTGTTTTTGTTAAGTCTTCAGCTTCTTCGGAAAAATGAGAATCTTTCAACTCTTTGATGGGAATAGGACTCTACCACCTACCTCTTCAGGGATACAGGTGTGCGTGATGATACATTTACAGTATTTATAAGCATTTAATTAGTTAAAAGTTGCTTCATTTCAAAATATCAGCTCTGTACTTCGAACTAGTGCAATCGATCAGTTGGTTTCTATACAACGTACTTTCGAACCAATGACCCACACGAAATGATTTTCGCAACAGCGTGCGTCGCAATGACGTTCTTACAGACTACGTAGGACTCCCTGTTTGCTGCGTTCTAATACCTGGGGCCTTATTATCTAATTCGAATGGTAATGAAAATGATCTTCATATTGTAATTCGAACTGCAAACTGGGGATATTTTTCAAAGGACAATGTCAAAATGAAATTCATCTACATTACCATTTTGTAAGACCTTTTTAGACAATCAGGCAGTTTCATTCTCAAATTCAATGTCAATGTTACTCAATAATCTGCCAAGCCCTACGACGAAATAATATCAGGAAGATTAACTGCCTTAAAAAAACGACCCAATAAAAGTCGTGCTAAATCAATAATATCGTTCACGCCGCTATGACTCAGCTGTCATATCATAGTAGACGCTGCAGCACGCGCGTGGACCAATCCCTGCTGATGACCCATGAATGCTATGATACCCTGCAATAAATGTGATTCGTATCTCACATCTACAGTACATTCATCGAAAATAGGTGCCTGGTTGCAAACAAAATTGTGTTCTATGGGATAAGCATAACCGACATCGACTCACATGTGAGACATCGTCACGGAAAATCATCTGCAGATGATTTTCCGTGATAACTTCTAGTAAAATGATGCAATTTACAATATTATTTAAACGTTATTGATCTACCGATACGTACAAGTTTCATTCATGAACGCGGCTACTTTCTTTTAGGCTGCAAATTTATAGGAGTCTGACTTCCTTTGATGGACGTAAGGAATAGGGTAGCTATTATAATGCAATTGTTAAAAGTCCCCGTCGATCCCTTGTGTGAAATTTTTTTAAGGTCAATTTCGCCAAAATTGGTTTTTCGGATTTTAAAAATAGCTCTAACCTCTAACTAAAAAATTGTAGACCATGTTTTTAACTACAAAAATTGCCTTACGCTCTTTTCCTAAGATCCATCATTTCAGAGAAATATCGATAAGAATATAAAATGTACTAAAGCTGTATTCTCCATAATATGCATGACTACGCTGCCTATGTAAGTACACAGTAATTCATACTTAAATAATTAATCATAAACTTTATGTTATAAGTATGAGTAAAACTATTATGAAGTTATATGGCTAATAGATTAATATTCAATGATAATTCTGAGAATATGAACTAAGCTAACTAAGTTCTAGTTTAATTTATGGTAAGGCCTCAGTGGGTACTGGGGCCTTACCATAAGTCCCTAAGAGGATTGCATGGCTAGTTTCCATTCTAAAATAAATAACTCTTTTCTACGGTTCTACCTCTTAACATTGTCCGATTTCAGTGATTTTTTTTTCATGTAGGTAATCATCACATTGTTTACTATGCCTTGATACTACGCCTACTATGTTTTGATTTTTTCAGTATTTCAAAGTACTATAAATTTCCTTTGTAATTCATAATTCATTTTGAATTGTGAAGGCTTTGTTAATTTGCCTTCCACTTTCACAATGCCCTGATTATTGTATTGTACTCCACAAGGACTGCAGTAACGCAACAAGACCATATGGGACACCAAGTTCAGCTAGAATGGCCCACAGATGATTCCAATCATAAAATTATGGAAGCTAACACGTTTAATCGCGGAATACGGCCGCTGCTTGCGACACCTTTTGTGCTCAGCGTACGGATTGGCATCTCTCTAGATCTACCAATTTTCTTTATTTTTAACTCGTTCGCACTTACGAAGTATAGTGAAAAGCAGACGTATAGAAACAAAATACTACCTACTGCATTTCATTTGAATCCATAATTTGATTATTTTTAATCTATTTAATATTCTATTAGGTCCACGGTCAAGTAGGAATTAGTTTAGTAACTAACGACCCCGTTAGCTCACCAGTTGGTAGTTATTAGTGACAGGCGGCCTTATTGTCAATCTTTACAGAGAATGGGAATGAGCTTCATTTTGACATTTGAATCCCATTCTGGGCGAAATCCTGCAAGCCTATTGGCTGGAACCATCAATGGGAATGAGAATGAAGTGACATTTAATTCTCGTTCAAGTTAGACAAGAAGGTGGCCGGCCTCCGAAGCGAGGATTCCTATCCAGGGTCGTTTCCTGGTAGGACCAACAATTTGTGTCATGATGTTTGTTGTCGGATTTTGGATGCTGTGATGCGATATTGTGAGAGCATGCCTCCCGCGTCACAGGCAATCCTAGTGCGATGATATGGATGTGTAACAGTGAGCTAATATTACTATTAACTTAATTAGTGTGTAAATGCTATATTTAGGGTTCCGTACTCGAAACGAAAAAGGAACCCTTATAAGATATCACTTTGTTGTCCATCTGTCTGTCTGTCAAGACCATTTTTGTCAGTAACGCAAAAGTGAAAAACTCAAGCTTCTAAGTCACCGCGACCGAAATATATGGGAGGAAGTAATGTACGACATTGGCATGCACAGCCATGTTTCGCACAACCGTCATAACATAACAGCCCGTATTCAGTGTACCTATACGTGGCCTCGGAATATCTGGCTGTACAATACGGGTCGTACGATCCAGCTTGAGCAAAAACGGTACGAAACAAAACTAAGTGTTACCACTACTCCACTCGTTTCATTTTCCGATTGATGTTTAGGTTTCCAAAAGAACCAGTTATAGATACACGTTGAATTATATCAAAATACTTATTTTAACTTAAAAAATATGTTTGCTATTACTTTATAAAAAAACAAGTTTTTTTTAATAAAAAGCTATGATGTAACTAGATTGGTAACTTATATACCAATTTATTGTACCATTAATAAAATCCTAGAATGCCGTCTTTATTTTTGAATTTTGGCTATTTTATTTGGTAGGTACGACTTGTTTTTTTTTTATTTTTCACGTAGACACAATAAACAGATATTTTTTCGGATTAAGAACCTATTTAAAACGGCTTAAGTCATAAAGCATAGTTTCCACTAGCTTTTATTAGTATATAAAAATAATATGAATTTTAGCACCGTGATATTGTATGGTCTGTCTTATATCATATTTTCTTTTCTGATAGATACACCTAGCCGCGACTATTACACAACATATACCTACTAGTTGATAAAAAATTGTTTTCAGATGATTGTAAATCAAGCTTTTATCCACTCAGTTTATCAATTAGTTGACAAGATTAAGACAAATACAAAACAGGATTAAGATTGAACCTTATGGTACACCGCATGAAATTTGGTAGTATGAAGGTAGATGAGGCGCTGGATTAGGTACACTTAGGATACTTTTCATCATGCATGCATGACTATGCCGGTGTAAACAATGAGATTGACTAATAGAGGCGTTTTACTCCTTGAATATGAAGTATAAACATGGCAAATTTTATACTATACCTACCTATAGCTAAAGTACACAACTCGCACCACGACATTAACTAGATTAAAAGAGCACGAAGATATATGAATCCTAGTTGTCAGAAAGGGATCAATATATTATTAACCACGTTCGCCTGTGAAAGATCATTCGACCGCCAATGACAGACTCGTTCTCTCTGTCGCTCGCTACTTGTCTCGTTCTCGTGGGTGGCGAAGCGGCAGCGTCGCAGGAGTTATTTTAAATTAAAATACAATTTTTGTTTTTCCATTTTTGATGAATAACATAGAAAAACAATACTTACAAATGAAAAGATACATCATTCTTGTTTTGTACACTTGTTCCAGTATATGTTCTGCAGTTTCTGAACACATAAGAAGGCATTTATTCCTAAATATGGTACACGTGCTGCGTCGTTGCCAGACAGGCTGGAACTAAGTTCACTCAAGACAAGACACCTAGCTCGTGTTGATGTCGCCAAGCCAAGCGCAGTAAGGTGTATCTACCTCAGACGTCCTCAGTTTATATTAACATCATTGCGTGTAAACGCGTGGCACAGCTAGTACTTAATAAAATGGTTCTAATAGAATACCATGTACCCCGCGATTATGTAATGAGTGGTAATAATAATGATGGTGTAAAAAGGAGCATAAGTGTTTATCCACGTATTAGCAAATATTGTTCAAAACGTGTGAATCCCTACTAACATACAGACATACCAACAAACATATAAGATTTTCCATTATTGCGATGATACAGGAGCCACAGCTATACAGGACACACAGATGTTTATGTTTACTAGCGCCACACAACCACAATAGGTAGGTACTCAATTTTATTAACATTAAATTCGATAGTTTAGTTGAGAAAACCTAAGAGTTTTCCTATCACTCAATCCGTTCATATTTATTCACCTGATAATTCGGGTTGAAGATTTCCTATGGCAAGATAGAACCATCAAGCTACTGATAGATATGCTCAAATGCTCATTACTAGCACGAAAGCTTGCTTTTGATGAGCAATTGCTATGTATATGTATACAGCTAAAGAGCATGCTCGTCTACGCATGCTATAGCATGCGTAGACGAGCGTAGCAAGTAGTAATTATAATTAGCATAGTTACGTACTATTTTAGTAGCATGTCTATCAGTACCAAATAATTGTTATGTAATATTGTCAGATCTGGCATAATGGCCAACCCCAAAAAATATTTATGACATCACTTTATAATACCAATAAATGCCATTTGTATGAAAACTATCATGTGGACCTATGTAAATAAGGCGAATTCTCCAGCATTGGATAAGTTTATTCTCCCAATTCTAGGAAAATGATGCAATATACAATATAAAATATATTTATTGCTCTACCGATACGTACAAGTTTCATTCTTGAACGCGGCTTCTTTCTTTTAGGCTGAAAGTGTATGAGTCTGCCACCCTTTGACGAGTGGAATAAACCCATGAAAACCGACCTACGCACGATACACGATACTACTACGGTACTATAGGTCTGTTATCTAATGCTGGCACAGTACTCACACTAATACAATTTCTTTAATAAACTACATTTATAATTAATTATATTATTTAATTCAAAATTAATGAGTTAAATTGAAAGGGCAACTTTTTTTTTAAAACGGACTAATGCTGTTTGCCTCTACCGGCATTTACAGCGTCACCGGACGGGTGGCGAGCGCAGATGGCACTCAGCCAGCGAAAGGGCAACTCAAATCTACTGTCTTATAAAGTTGGGTGTTATAAACTAACGAAACGACTGCCCGCGACATTATTCGCATAGTATATCTAGGCGCGGCCTTCGGCCTCGCCATAACCTCCCGTCCTTTCTTTCGTACGAACCTTCTCCTGCTGCCGCGTACAGACCAAGCGAACGAGAGCGAGCGAAGGGTAACAGTGTGGACGGCATGCCGTAAACAAGCGAAGCCAAACGAGGGCCTTCGCTCGCCTTCGGCCGGGCTCCGGCGGCTGTCGGTTCATCAAATAAAGAATGGAAGAAAATTAAAGAGAAATGGAACGAACGTATGTACGGCCGCTGTGTGGACGGACGAGCGAATGCTCATTCAGTTGCGGCGGTTGCACGCAACGGACGTTTCGTTCCAGCGAATAGATTGTATCTATTTACGATTATAAAATGGACTAAGATAGATTGCTAATGCTCATAGAGCTCTATAAGCAGAAACCGAGGCTTTGAATTCCTAAACATACTGAATACAACATAAAAAAATGTAAACAAAATGTATTATTACGACGATTAATTTCATTTCATCATTATCAGCCCATTATGTTTCCACTGCTAGGACTCGAGCTTTCTCTGGGAGAAGGTTGGGCCATAATCCACCACGCGGGCTCAGTGCGACTTGATGGATAGGCTAGTGGCCAACCTGTGTCGAAGTTTTCCGGCCGCTCGCAGGCCTTCGGCCTAACGACTGTTGTCCTAAGACAAACAACCGGGACCGATGGATTAACGTGCCCTCCGAAACACGGAAGCGCTCAGATAAACAATGCCACTAGCGGTCACCCATCCAAGTCTTGACCTCAGCAATTGTTGCTTAACTTGTTGATCGCTTCATTGTTGATTGTAAAAATAAAATAAAAATAGCCTTTATTCACTGATCTCATGTGGTTTCAGTTCTTAAAAATATTACTTATACCTAAAAATATATTATACAATGTTACTAAAAAATAACACCAACAACATATACAGATTAGATTATTGATCAGGTTGTCCACCCTGGACATAGGCCTCCTCTAGAACTTTCCATCTCTCCCTAAGTCTAGCACTCCTCCGCCATCCTATTGGTAGATCGTCTTCCCACCGTTTCTGTGGACGTCCCTTTGTCCTTTGTTCCTGGGGTACCATAATATTATGTCCTTGGTCCATTTGTCTTTGGAAGACCTGATAATATGACCAATCCATCGCCATTTAACCCTCTTTACTTTCTGTGAAACATCTGTCACCCCTGTGGCCTTCCTAATTTTCGTAAGTCTCCACTTGTCTTTCAGTTTGATGTGCAACATGCTTCTTTCCATCCCCTGTTGGCATACACTTAGTTTTTGCCTGTGCGCCTTCGTCAGGCTCCATGTTTGGCACCCGTAAGTAAGTACTGGTAAAATACACGTGTTGTATACCTTTCGCTTCGCTGACATTGGGAAATCCTTATTTTTCAGTATTTCTTTTATATTTTATAGTATTTCTTTTATATTGTTGATTGTAACATCCGTTAAAATCGCTAAGTCAGGCTCCGCTGCGAGCGCTTCCACTCAACACACACAATTTCATCAACCACATAAAATCCTTGTAAAATTAATCAATTTATTTATTGTAATCTAGCTCTTTTTGTAAGTCGTTCAATAGTTGGTTTCCATCATACATTTTTTTTAAATAACGACTTAATCCACCAGCGCCACCGTTTTCGTACATGATCACTAAAATAAAATGTGAGTCAAGCAATGAGATTAACTGTAGAGGCGATTTACTCCTTGAATATGAAGTTTAAGCATGGCAAATTTTATGCTACATATAGCTATAGTACACAACTCCTACAACCTTCTGCAATTTTTGAACACGGCAAAGAAGGCATTTTTCCTAAATGTTGAATACGCGCTGCGTTGTTGCCAGACAGTTGACTAAGTTGACTCAAGACAATTAGCTTGTGTTGATGTCGCAAGCCCAGCGCAATAAGACGTATCTACAGATCGCGCGGCGAGAGTTTGGCTTTGACCGTTATTGCGCAGAAATCAGAAATTGGGTATCAACGGGCAATTAGCGGGGTGCGGGGCGGGTGTGTAGGCGCATGCGGTGCTCTGATTGGCGCTCCAATCGTTCCCTGCCTCTCGCATCGATACGACGTACCGCGCACTCCTGTTGTACAATCACGTTCACAAGTGAATTGCTATTTTCGTTAATTGTTTATTGTTGTCGATTGTTATTATTTGTTGAGTTTGTTTGTTTAAGTTTGTCAGTTAAGTTTTTTTTGTTAAATATTAAAAAGTGATTTGAAAATGCGTAAAAAAAACATTGTTTTAAAAAGGCAAGCACGGAAAATGATATATGACGTGAATTGCTTTTTAAAGAAAGAAGCTGACGAATGTATCGATTCATTGAAGCAAATTCGAAGTCAGATTGAGGAAGTTGCTTCTTTACTCAGTCAGTCGGAGAATAACCAAACTATACAGACTATGCAGGTAATGAAAACGGAAACTGTTTCTAAATTAAATTGTGTAGTCAGTAAATTAGCTAAAATTCAAAAACGGACATCGGAGGCCACTAAGACTTCAATTGGCACTGTAAAAAATATCGTAAATCAAGCCAAGAGTTCCGATTTGCTAATTATTTTCAGAACACCTGGAAAAAAACGTCCCAGAGCTAAACCAGTTACGAATATTGATAATTTTGACCAAGGTGTTATAAAAAGATGTATACACAATTTTCACAAGACGAATAATGAACTTCCCACCATTGGGAAACTAAAAAAGAAACTTGAGGAAGATATAAACTTTAAAGGGTCAGAAACAAGTCTTCGTGTAATTGTAAAGGAGTTTTCGCTGGAAAAAAACAGAAAACAACCGTAAATTACTAATAGAAACATCGAATATCCGATTATTAACTTTTGTATTTAATAATTATTTTAAGTTTTCTTTTGTTTGTATGTACCAATTTTACATGTATCTTGGAATAAATAATTTTATTAAAAAACAATTATTTAGAATTTTCATCGCTGTCTCTGTAAACTTTAAAAGGAAATAAACATTTTATATAAGTAAAATAACTATCAATAGTTTTAATAAATGAAGAAGTTTATCTATTTCGTATTATTTTCTAGCATTATTACCACTGTACATGAATTTTGACCCACTCAAATATCCAACCTGGTACATAAAAAAGGAAAAGTATTGTGTGCGTGACAGTACCCATGCGCAGTAATCCCCTTCTCTGTACAATTTATATATAACATCATTGGATTGGTTGTGGTTCGCCGATTGTCGACGAACTTCAATACGTTCTTTTACGGCCCGTCCCAATAATCTATCTATCGCCGGTTTACCTTACTAGAGTTAGATATTCGACACTATTTGTATGGACGTTATGTCAAATTTCTATCGGTAGTAAGGAAAACTGTGGATAGATATAGTGATCCCCCATTAGTGTGGACACAACAGCGAAAGCAAGCGAGCTTGCGGTGCGGTACTGATCGGCTAATCCCACTTATACCCTTCGCTCGCTCTCGTTCGCTTGGTCTGTACGCGGCATGACAATAATTAACGCAACAAAAAAAGAATTAGGTAGTGAGATTGTTCCATCCATTCTCAAGCGTGACAAGGAGTAATAGGGGTTCATTTATATATTATGATATAGATAAAATATATGTCACTTGCAACAATTATGTACTTATTGTGTATTATGTATATTATAGTTTTTAATCCAAATCGTAATCTATATTTTACTTTCATTGCTCGAAGAACTAGATGTTTCGTAATTAGAATCGTCGGAATTTCCTGAGGTGGTAGATAAATGAGTCTGTCAAATTATCCACTATTGGATCCAGTTAAACATATTTGTCCTCATGTTCTCGAGTCTTTCTCCAAACATCACAAAACAAACATATCAAGACTCAGCTTCTTTTCTAAATAACTCTTCGACAATTTAAAATTAAACTAAACAAATTTGTGATTCCGTTAATAATACCCCACAATAAGTCTATTGCATTTGAGTTCTGGATGGTAGGCAGAGTACACTGTGTCCGTGATCTTCAAGGATTTTATCCAGTATAAATTGTAAATGGTTTGGCTTGTTTTTTTTAAATAATATCATATAGCATAGTACCGTCTTACTCAAAGGTTTAACGCCAGAAGTATGAAACAATAGCGTGGTGGTGCTATTCTTTAAAAAAGTTGAGCATTTTACTTAAGAATTACAGACCCATCTCGCTTTTGAGCCATGTTTATAAGCTGTTTTTAAATTTTTAAGTTCATCACAGACTGTTTCAGTCGCAGGTTTGATGAACTCCAGCCTCTGGAACAAGCCAGTTTCAGAAAGGCTATAGTACCATCGACCACAACCCACACTACGGCAAGTTATACAGCTGACCAAAGAGTATAACTTGCCTCTTTGTTTAGCCAATCGCACTACGAGCTATGGAGAGGCCTGTGCTTGGGGGTTTCTCTATGTGATTGAACCAGAAATGAAAAAATAGTTAAATGAACTAAAGTCACCAATATAGCCCAGAAGATAAACCAGTTGAAATGGCAGTGGGCAGGCTACTTAGCATGCAGAACAGATGGCCGATAGGGGCGGAAGGTTCTGGAGTGGAGACCACATATCGACAAGCCAAGTGTGGGTCGTCCAACAACAAGGTATACTGAAAACCACCTTATAGGTGGTATAAATAAAGGTAGCAGGATGACGTTGGATGCAGGCCACTTTCAAACGATCTTTTTGGATATTTTCACTATGTTCATGATAATGATGATGATAATATAGCATAGGCATTGTTTTTTTTGGATATGATAAATTATACTTGTCCAGCCAAGCTAACATGTTAGCTTTTCTCGCATTGGATGCGGGAACTGCATCTGATACAACATTGTGGTATGATGTATTATTAACTACTAAGACTGACTGTGGCAGTCAATTTGGAAGTTTTTCTTTAACCCTTTGCATACCAGAGACATAATTGTTGATGTTAAAATTACCAGCATTCATATTATTGTGATAATTTCCTGTTTTATTTTTTGATATATAAACAAACCTCCTGGAATGAATCCTTCTTAGAGCAGGCATGAACAATTATTAACATATCGCCTTTAGAAATTGGTTTTTCATCTGACCATGATCATGGCAAAGTATGCGAGCTGTGAATGTATGATTCATCTGTACATATTGTAGGTCAGTGTTGTGATCTATATTCCTCTAGTTTAGAAAAATATAAAGTTCTTTTTAATCTGACATGACTCTCCTCAATAAGGAGTTTTTTATTGTTTTGTGTTTTTCTCCATCTGAAACCTAACTAACCTTCGAACAATCTGCAAATGTAGAAATGCCATCCTTAAAGTTGATACTATCATTCAACACTTTTAATAAGAAGATGGAAGCTGTAGATAGTTCGCCTTATACTTCATCAATACTATCTACCGTAGATGTTTTTGCCAACCTTGGTCGAAAAACCTGGTGTTGAGAAAGTAACTTGTACAGGTGGCAATGTTTTTGTTGGCGAGTCTTTCTCTTGAGTTGAGGTAGATGTTAACTTAGAGGCAGTAAGTAAGTTGATCGCGTAGGTAGGTACCGTTATATATACCTATGCAATACGTTGAACGCTTCTCGGACAAACAGCAGTCGCCTCTGACATGAGAGCTCACAAATCTTTCATTAAACGGCCTTCAAAATCACTGTTTTTGTTATGATACATTAGGATAAAACATTGTAAATAGGTACCTAGGTACGCATTATTACGCTCAATTCAAAGACATTATAATACCACAAACTAGTAATGCTAATTAATTATAATACTAATAAGTAGAGTAGTTGTGTTGTGTAGTTGTATTCTTTTCTTTTGTAAAGTTTTTTGAGATTCCACTGCACACACAGATTAGGAAGTACCTATATGTATAAAAGCGTCTACATACGATGCAATTTCGAAGGCAACATGCTGTAAAAATCTGCTGTAGTCGCGGTTGTACGTGCTCTACACACGTTGCAGCGGCGATTACAATTTAATTCCGTGAAGGATCGCCACAACGTGCACACGTGAATGAAAATAGCTCAAATGCTGTCCAAATATAAGAAAACGGGTCTTGCAATTGCCTTCGCTGAGTTCGCTGAACTATACCTACCGAGACTGAGAGACAATAAACATTAATTTTAGTTTTGAACATTAACAGATGCACAGCAATACTATATATAATACCTATTATTATGTTATTCAAAAATTAAAACCATTATTTCTAGTCTAGAGAAATTTGGGTAGGAAGAAACAACGGCGTGTCAATTATATTCACAAAGAAAAAACATCAGCTGCTAAGAAAAGTACAAATACGCCATAAATATTTTATTATTCCACAAATGTGGCAAGTCATTAATAGATTTCTGAAATTCTTATCAATATAGTTTTTTCTGTAGTATACATTTTTGCATCCATTTACATACATCATTAAATCAAATTCAGAGTGACGCTGGCCACGGGCGGCGGCACGATCGCGTTGGACCTTACCAGTGCTACTTATAAACTTAATGTGTGATAACGGCAATGAGACCGGCGCAGGCGTAGGAACGGCGATGTCTTAAGAACCCTAGTATGTAAATTTCGGTGAGTCTACTGCACATAATTTTGTATCGCATAGATGTATGTAGAAGGGATGCACCCAATACCGTTTAGGTACACCTTTTTACGTTAAAATAAATATATTCATATAACTTGTATGATAGTCTATACTATACTATAACGATGCGGTATAGGACTCACAGCTGTAACTTGAATACCAAAACGTGCGTCTTTTTCACTGCAGTGCGCGGACCCGTGACTAGTGGCAAGGCAGTGCGTGCTAGCCCTAATGACTTGGCCGCATCGAAGAGAAACGCTGTTGATTATCGCGTTGTTGAAAGTTAACCGTAGATGTAGCCACCACTTATCTCGATAATTGGACAATGGCATTAACATGCTAAGGGATTGCACTTGTTTATACGGAGCCAATTATGGAGTGGACGAATGAAAATGTAATCGAGTTTCTGGAAATCCTGCAAACAGAACCATGTTTGTGGGGTCCGAGACATAAATCGGTATTATATAAGAATCGTTCGTGGCAAAATTATACTTGTAGAAGATTCATGGAAGAATTACCATTTTAAAGAATTAAAAATGAAAAAGGGATCCCTAATGGATTATTTCATTACAAGAGCCCATTTAAATAAATCTAAAAAGTCTTGGAAACAATGACATATACTCAATATATAATATAATACATTCATATAATACAAATTGACACTCATTAAATACAGTGTAGCAGCGTCGGCATCCATATTGAATTATTGCCAATTTTATCGTCAATGAAATGGGCGTTGACGTTCACGGTACCAGTGTGGCCACTCAATATATCGGAATAATTAGCGCGTTGTTTAAGGCAATGTTGGGCATTGACATTGAACCTTGTGACTTATCTAAGCCATTTGATTGCGTCCGACATGATATACTTGTCAGGAAATTACAACACTAGGGTATTAGAAACATAGCTCTCAACCTTTTGACATCATATTTAAACGAAAGAATTCAAAGGGTTGACATAAATGGTAAAAAATCGGCCGGCTCTATAATCTCAATGGGCGTTCCACAAGGTTCAATATTAGGGCCGTTCTTGTTTTTAATATATTAATGACTTACCTTATTATGTTGAGAAGTATCATGAGATTGTATTGTTTGCAGATGACACTTCACTGTTATTTAAAATTAAAAGGCAGTTATTAAACTATGACGATGTTAACAATGCATTAGCTAAAGTTGTGAATTGGTTCAATACAAATAATCTTCTCCTCAATGAGAAGACAACTAATTGTATAAAGTTCTCGACACCAAACGTGAGACAAGTAGAATACAATATACAATTGAATGGAACAGGGTTGGACCTTGTGGAGTCAACGGTCTTTTTAGGAATTACTATAGACGCTAAATTGTAATGGGGTCCCCATATTAAAAAACTATATAGTAGACTCAGTTCAGCGGCTTATGCTATTAAAAAAATTAGACTATTAACTGATGTTAAATGTAGACACAGCTAGAAACGTTTATTTTAGTAAGTCCATAGCGTTATGACTTATTGCATACTGCTGGGGATGTTCTGCAGATATTAATTATATTTTTATGCAAAAAAGGGCTATACGAGCGATCTACAGTTTACCTCCCAGAGTTTTCTTTAGACAGAAGTTTAAAGACATAAACATTCTAACTGTTGTCTCTCAGTTTATTTATGAAAATGTATGTAAAGAAAAATCATTAGCAGTTTTGATAAAAGGAGTGATGCTCATTCCATCAACACGCGAAATAAGCACAAGCTATCCGTACATGCAGTCCTGGATTTGTCAATAGGCCGTATAGGCCGCGGCCTAGGGGCGGCGGCGTCCTAGGGGCGGCAAATTTTAGAGGACGCTCGATCACTCGGTTTCAGAGGATAAATAGCCCAGTCAAATTAGGATTTGCCTGGGAAAAATTAAAAGTAGCAATTTTTCTTCAGAATTCCTTAGAAAACGTCACTGGCAGTCTATATTTTGTTTTGCGTGATAATCGCTCCGATGCTTTCTTGATCCACCTTCTTGATTTTAAGGGTAAATTTTTGTTTACGTAATCACTCGTATATTTACAATTTTATACGAAAAAAGATGTAACGAAATTTGTTTAAAATGTAATTTCCCACAATTTTGATGCTTATAACTTTTTTCCTAAGATCGATACTTTCCGATTTATACCCAAAAATGGGGGCGAATTTTGTTCAACAACTCGTTTATTTTAAATTTAAGTTGAATAAATTGTTATAAACAAAGTTGTTAAGAATTAAATTTTCTACAATTTTGATCTAGTATTTTGTTAGTCAGATCGATATTTATGGATTTATATGGTATAATTGTAGGAAAATTAATTTCAAAAACTTTGCTCGTAGCAATTTGCCATGTAAAATTAAAAATAAACGTGATAATGCAATGATATAATTTTTCCGTAGAAAACATTTACTAGAACCAAAATTGCATAAAACTTAAGGCTAAACCACATTGTTTATTACAATTTATCATGTACCTAATCTTGAAAATAAACGTTCTAAACAAATTATGTAAAACCATTTTTAGTCAAATGAAAATAAAATAACTATTATGTAAACAAAAATTGACGATCACGCAACGAATCGATTTACAAATTAAAAATTTAGACTGCCAGTGGTCACCTGGTCACTGGCAGTCACTCGTAAATTTTACGACCAGCCAATATCGAAGGAAAATTGCTACTTTAAATTTTTTCCTGGTTTGACGTTCGCCCCTTTTTGAGCTAATTCAAATGCGATAAAAGTCAAACAAGTTCACTGGTTTTCTCATGGTTTTTATACTAATAGGTACGTTAAATCCCTATAGAAAATCATTCCTATCGAAAATTAATAATCCAAGTCCACCTACTGTTATTTTACCTATTTTATCTATTCGCCCCGTCAGCGGCTTCGCTCGCTCGGTTTTTGTGTAGGGAAGGAAGCTCAAATTTGGAATATTGAAGTCCAGGGTTCGATACCCGTGTCGGACATTTATGAGGTTTTCTGACAAAGAAATTATGAATAGCAGTCCGGAGTGTGGAACAGTACAACTTAGATGGTTAATACGCTCACACCCTATTACATAGGAGTAAAAACATATACCTCTGGCGAAATGTAGGTACTTAAAGTACCGCTGCCTACCCCATCGTAGATATAATATAGACGTTACGACTTGTTTTGTTGTATTTAAATACTATTTTGTTAAATCTAAAAAAACGCCCATTTTTTTAAATCTCCCTTGAGAGATTTATTAATACAACTCTACCCCCCACCCCTACTTAGTAATACACGCACCGATCTCTTGGTTTCATGTGTTGTAGCGTAGGTTTTCAGTTGTTCCACAGAGTTCATGCGCGCCGACCAGTCAATCGAGACTCCAGTTTTATACGAGACCGTGTAGCATTGACATATCAAGCTGCCATTTATGTGACGATACAACATAAAAATGTTATAGTTGAGAGCTCCGGGCTCTATTCTATCTATATACCAAATTTCATCGAAATCTGTGCGATTTTTTTATATTATGCTTGCTCATACATACAAATTGACCGACCGACAGACAGACATTTTTTTTTCCAAAACGTCATATCGGTTTTTGTTCAGACATAATTTTACGTATTCTGACCCACTTTTAGCATAAGTCATTCTTTTATGGGACAATGTATACGATTCTATAATAAAGTTCCCAATGTTATCCGAGATTTGCTTATTTAAAATTACTATTAAAACTAAGCTCTGTCAAAATGGTTAAATCAAAATTTCGGATTACTTAGAGGATAAAACAGCTTGGGACTGATCACTCCAGGATCTATGTACTCCGGGGTGCTTGGTCAGAATACCTCCCCGTGTGCCTTAATGCTACTGGTCTCTTACGGATACTTTTTATCCGGGGAGTACAGAAGTGTTTGGGCCGGTGCACCCTGGGCAGCAGTCAATAACTTCTCTATATGGGATCTTGTTGGCTGCTGGCTAAAATTCTGACACGTAGGTGCTTTCCGCGTGTCCCTATGAACTTAGCATAGGGCACAGTGGATGAGCAGGCGGTTCATCTGCGGAGGTGGGGTCCCGAGAAGGGACAGCGGACCCGTAGGGTTGTAGGATGGCCGGCCTACAAGGCTGGTGGCACGACAGGTTTTACCTGTCGTGCATGAGGAGGAGCTTCGTCGCTTTTGACGGTGGGCGCGGCAAGGAGGGTCAACTCGGCCACCCTGTCGGGCTAACTAACAGTTGCAGTGGACCTTCGGGTCGTAGGATGGCCGGTCTTCAAGGCCGGCGGCGCGGCAGGGAGGGTCAACTCGGCCACCCTGTCGGGCACACTCGGACGGCAGTCGCGTTACAGCGACTGCAGCGGACCTTCGGGTCGTGGGATGGCGGGCCTTCAAGGCTCGCGGCGCGGCAGGGAGGGTCAACTCGGCCACCCTGTCGGGCATTATGTGTCTCCAAATCCCGTTGTTTGGTGCCCGCACAGGGGATGTATAGTCGGGGGGAACCCGGCGACGAGGGCACCACAAGGGGACCTCACCCCTTCAAAAAGGAAAACAAAAACATGGACAAGCAAGCGATTGAAAACAGTCCCCAGGTGGGTAAATCCCACCCTTCGAAAGAAGGCTGCCCCACCGTATCTGGGGGGGGCAACAACCGCTTCGCGGGCTCCGGCCCGCGCACCAACGAAACTGGCACGATAACGGACACCGATTCTGCAAACACTGACAAACAAGGCAAGATCACGGACTGCTCGGAGAAGGAAGCACCATCTAGGTGCAGTGACCTGGTCCCGTTTTTAAAACGGGAACCACGTGTTGTCCTGGAGCGCTTGGGCAGCGCCAAACCAGGCACTCAGTCAATAGACGTGAGCGAGGCGGAGGCAGTGAGCGTCTCTTCTGCGTCCGAAGCAGGCGCAGGAGTGACCCCACTTCACAAAGTGCTTCGGATCCCGTCTCCGAATTTATCGGAGACGGAGTCCGACGCCATGACGTGGGAGACCGTGTCATCGCGCGGCTCCAAAAAGAGGAGGAAAAGACGACTGGAGGAGGACGAAGGGGACCTAAGTGACCCTTTACCGTCACCTAAGGTCCCAGCCGCGCGACGCGGCAAAGGACGTGGCAGAGGAAAGCCACCTACGACCGGTCAGTATGTCGGCCTGGCGAAAGCCAAGGCCGAGCTGAACCGGGCGCGTGCGGAGGAGCTGAGGCTCATGGACGAGAAGGAGCTGGCGGATGAGCTGCAGCGGAAGAGGGTGGCATCTACGGCCGCCCAGTTTCTGAGGGTACCGGAGCCTCCGGCTACCAACCTGAGGCTGGGCAACTGCGATGCCGCTCACCTTGAGGAGATCCTCCTGGACTCGGTGGACACTGTCCTTACAGTGGCCACCAAGTCCAAAAATCTGAAGGGCACATGCGTGAGGGCCCTGAAGAACGCTGCGATGACCATCAAAGCGTCCTTCCAGGAATCCCGGTCCCGCACGATGCCCGAAGAGATGGCCTTGCTGGTCAAGGCCAATCAGCAGCTGGCGGCGGAGCTAAAGGAGCTCCGTCGCCAAATGGACGAGATGAGGGCAGCCCGGGCTACGGCGCCAGTTGCGCAGGCCCCCACCCCCCTCGTCAGTGACGAGGCGATGCGGAAGGTCATGGTACAGGTGGGCACCATGATCAACGCTCGCTTCGAAGGCTTAGAGGAGCGGTTGTTGCCGGCGAAGACCCTCAGACCCCCTCTCGCTGCAGATCGGCGAGGGGTGTCTGAGGAGCAACCGACAGCGACCACAAGCCAAGGAGCTGCCTCGGTGAACACCCCGGGGCAAAAGAAGAAGGCCAAAGGCAAGGCTGTGAAGGGCCCTGCTCCTGCGGTCGTCACGACTGAGGCGTGGCAAGTGGTGGCCAGGCGCGGCTTGGAACGAAGGAGGGACAGGGGAGTGGAGGCGGTGCGGGCGGAACCCAAGGAGAAGGGGCCCGCTCGTCCGGCTCCGACACCGAAACCGGTCCCACCTCCACCACCGCCCACCAGGAAGAAGCCTGCCCCGAAGACAAAGGGCACGGCCAAACTCCGCTCGCCCCGGACCGCAGCTGTGGTTATTACGCTGCAACTGGGGGCAGCGGAGAAAGGGTTGACCTATGCTGGAGTCTTGGCAGAAGCCAAGACCAAGATCAAATTGGGTGAACTGGGTGTGCCGCCGTTGACCATCCGAACGGCGGCCACTGGAGCTCGGATCTTGGAGGTCCCCGGCGCGGACAGTGCCGCGAAAGCGGATGTCCTTGCCGACAGACTCCAGGAGGTATTTAAGGAACAAGCCGAGGTCAAGATTTCCAGGCCAACCACCACCGCTGACTTGAGGGTCACGGGCCTGGACGACTCGGCCTCCTCCGAGGAGTTGGCGAATGCGCTGGCGTCCCTGGGCGAGTGCCCCGTGGCGTCAGTAGCCATCGGCCCGATACGTCGGGGACCAGCGGGGATGGGGACGGCGTTTGTGCGCTGCCCCGTCTCCGCAGCGAAAAGGGTTGCGGCCAGTGGGCGCGTTCTGGTGGGCTGGGTGTCGGCGCGAGTCGGCATCCTTGACCCCAGGCCACGTCGCTGCTTCCGCTGCCTTTCGTTGGGCCACGTAGCGGCCCAATGCAACGCCGAGGTTGACCGCAGCGACGAGTGTTACCGCTGCGGTCAAAAGGCTCACAAGGCCCGCGACTGCTCCGCTGCCCCCCGCTGCTCACTTTGTGCGGCTGCGGGTAAGCCAGCGGACCACCTCTCCGGGGGCAAGGCATGCGCCAAGCCCCCGTTCAAGCCAGGGGCTCGGCGGAAGGCCGTCGCGACTGAGGCCAAGGCCCAGCCGCGACCGTCTCCCTCTAAAGAAGGAAGGGCGGACAGCATGGAGGTTGGTTAGTATGGCCCTAACCTTCCTCCAGGCGAATGTCAACCACTCCGCCCGCGCTCAGGATTTACTCCTGCAGTGCATGGCGGAGCGGTCGATCAAGGTGGCAGTGGTTGCCGAACCGTACACGGTCCCACCCAGGAGTGACTGGGTGGGGGACCTTGACGGCTTGGTGGCAATCACCACCCAGTCGCCGACTACATCCCCCCCTCTCGTAGGGGTTGCGAGAGGCAGGGGTTTTGTAGCGGCAGGAGTGGGCCCTGTCGTCATCGTGGGTGTTTATCACTCCCCGAACAGGCCCCGTCACGAGCTAGAGGCTCTTCTCGGCGAGGTGGGGACCTTCATAGGTCAGACCCGCCCACGCCCCGTGATCGTCATGGGGGACCTCAACGCCAAATCCTTGGCGTGGGGGTCCCCATCGACCAGTCCGCGGGGCGTCACAGTGTTGGAGTGGCTGGCCGAGGTGGGCCTCTGCGTCGTGAATACGGGGAGTGAAAACACCTGCGTCCGCCAATGGGGTGGATCAATCGTCGACGTGACGTTTGCCACCCCAGACCTCGCCTGCCAAATTCGCGACTGGCAGGTGTTGGTAGACGAGGAGACGCTCTCCGATCACCGGTATATCCGGTTTAGCGTCTCCCCGTCTTCGGCGGACATGGTGAGGGTGGAAACCGGCGAGACCAGTCCGCGATGGGCCTTGAAGCGTCTCGACGCCGAGTTGCTGCAGGAGGCGGCCATCGTCGAAGCGTGGAACGGCACTCCTCAGGAGGGTGACCCCGTAGACGTGGATGCGTTGGCGGATGGACTGTGTGCGGCGTTGTCGCGTATCTGCGATGCCGCGATGCCGCGTGCAGCAGCCCCACGGTCCAGACGCCAGGTCTACTGGTGGTCAGAGGAGATTGCCGAACTCCGAAGACGCTGCGTGAGGAGGCGCCGCCGATACCAGCGGTATCGTAGGCGAAGACGACAGGAGACGGAGGTGAGCGAGTCTCTGTATGCCGCCTACCGAGAGGCTTCGATGACCCTTCGCGTGGCCATTGACGAGGCGAAACGGCGCTCCTGGCAGGAGCTGCTGGAAGGGCTAGAGCGCGATCCATGGGGCCGCCCGTACCTATGGGCGCGGCAGAAGCTGCGTCCATGGGCCCCCCCCGTGACCGCCTCGCTCCAACCAGCTGTTCTCCAGAGGGTGGTGGGAGGGCTGTTCCCCGGTCCTCCTGGAGACGATTACTCGCCACCTTTCGCCGTGCCCTCGTCGACTGATCTCGCCGAGGTGGAGGAGGACGAGCCTGCCCCAGTCTCCGAAGGGGAGCTGGGCGCAGCAGTGCTCAGGATGAGGGCCAAGAACACGGCACCCGGGCCAGATGGCATACCGGGTCGTGTGTGGGCTCTCTCCTTGGAGCACCTGGCCCCCGCTCTCAGGGCCCTGTTTGACAGGTGCCTTCGGGAGGGGAAATTCCCCAGGAGATGGAGGAGGGGCAGACTCGTCCTCATACGGAAGGAGGGACGTCCTGCGGACGAGCCTTCAGGCTATCGTCCGATTGTCCTGCTCGACGAGGCGGGAAAGCTGTTGGAGAGGGTGATCGCTGCCCGCCTCGTCAAGCACCTCGAGACGTCGGGACCGGACTTGGCGCCCACCCAGTTCGGATTCCGGAGAGGTCGCTCGACGCTGGATGCCATCTCCCGCGTCCGCGATCTCTCCGAGGAGGCGTGCTCCAGTGGCGGCGTGATGTTGGCGGTGTCTTTAGACATCGCCAACGCCTTCAACACGCTGCCCTGGACCACCATACTCGGTGGTCTGGAGTACCACCGAGTACCGCCGTACCTGCGCCGACTCGTCGGCGATTACCTCTCCTATAGAGAGGTAGTCTTCCCGACGACGAATGGGGAGGGTCGGAGCCCCATGGCGCGCGGCGTCCCTCAGGGGTCTGTTTTAGGGCCCCTGCTGTGGAATGCCGGCTATGACTGGGCCCTCCGGGGTGCTGGCCTTCGTGGCGTCGGCGTCGTTTGTTACGCTGACGACACGCTGGTCACCGCCAAGGGGGGCACATACAGGGAGGCGGCAATCCTCGCCACGGCCGGAGTCGCGATGGTCGTGGCCAGGATCAGGATGCTGGGTCTGGAGGTGGCGCTCCACAAGTCGGAGGCCATTTGTTTTCATGGTCCCCGGCGGGCGCCACCTGCAGACTCATCCATAGTGGTGGGAGGAACCTCCATCCCCGTCAGGAAGACGTTGAAATATCTCGGCGTCGTCCTTGATAGCCGGTGGAAGTTCGAGGCGCACATGCGACGGCTGTCCCCCAAATTGTTGGGGGCAGCCGGCGCACTGAGTCGCCTCCTCCCCAATATTGGGGGTGGAGAGGGCAGCTGCCGCCGCCTCTATACAGCGGTGGTCAGCTCGATGGCCCTATATGGAGCCCCCATATGGTCCGGGGGGCTCGATCGGCGGGAGACCGCCCTGCTGATTGCAGCCCAACGGACCATGGCTGTGAGAGTGTGCCGGGGGTATCGGACACTCTCACACGAGATGGCATGCGCCCTCGCTGGTCTTCTCCCCTGGGACCTTGAGGCCGAAGTGCTGGCCTCGGTCTACCGCCACAGAGTGCGAGCGCGGGAGCGGGACGAGCGACCGGCGCCGCGAGAGTTAGCGCATTGGCGCAACAACGCTAGGGCGTTGGCTCTCGCAAGGTGGGAGGAAAGACTTGTTGATGGGTCCATTCAAAGGGGGAATAGTAGTCGACGGCTCCTCGATGCTATTCAGCCCGTTCTCCGCGAGTGGATCACTCGGAGACATGGGAGGCTCTCGTTTAGGCTGACGCAGGTGCTCTCGGGACATGGTTGTTTCGGGAGTTACCTGTATCGCATCGCCCGACGAGAAGCCTCCCCGGCATGCCATCAGTGCGGCTGTGCAGCAGACACTGCCCAGCACGCGCTGGAGGCGTGCCCTGGAGAGGACGAACCGCGACAGACTCTGGTCGCGGTCATTGGGACGGATCTCTCATTGCCGACCATCCTAGCCAGGATGGCCGCCGATGAGAGATGTTGGGAGGCAGTAGCCTCCTTCTGCGAGATTATTGTCTCGCGGAGGGAGGCGGCGGAGCGTGAGAGGGAGAGAGACCCTCTCTCTCTTCCGCTCCGGAGAGCGCGGACACGGGTGCGGGCTAACCGAGCTAGGTCGCTAGGTCGCTATTATCCCCTGTAGCTGACGTAGCAGGCGGTGGGGCTACGGTCCCACCGTAGGGAGACCACGGGCGTCCAGATACGGGGAAGTCTGGCGCTTATTGTTGGCGGGTTTAGTCTCCGAGGTAGTTGCGGTGCGCCATGTGTTCTGGCGTGCCGCGAAGAGAAGGGTCCGGCAACGGACAGCCGCGGCGGGTTCGCGATCGTATGGAAAATCTGTCCCGCGTTCCCGCCAAAAGCGGCAGTGACGGAACACCCCGGGGTTTTGGTGGGTATACGGACTCCCACATAACCACCTACCTCCCCGTGGTAGGTGGTATCCATAAAGGATTTCCCCGGGACAAAAAAAAAAAAAAGGATCTATCTACTCGTGTACTAAGATGTCAAAGTGTAGCGTGTCTTGCCCTACTGATACCATTATTATGTTCTATTTTGTAAGGCAACACACTGGCGTTAAAATAAGCAAACAGTTGTTATATCATTAAAGAAATTGGCGCTGTATCGCCAATCGCCAGAGGGCAAATTCAAGTTGACTGTAAAAAACGTTTTAATAAAAAAAGCTTACTATAAAGTTCGACGTTATATAGAAGACAAAGATGCTTGGAATACTCCACTTCTGGCAAGCTGTCATTCTGCCACCCATAAAATTTAATGTTATAGTACCTAAGTTAAAACATTGTAAAAACATCTATATAAAAAGAATGGCCCAGAGTTTCTTGCCGCTTCTTCTCAGTAGGCTCTATATATTCAGGGACGCGGCGGCAGCCTTTAAAGTATATTATAATGAAAAATCAGTGCCTCAAGACAAGAGTCTTCGACCGATGTGTGCTACCAGTAATGACTTATGGCACTGAAACGTGATCTCTTACTATGGGCCCCATATATAAGCTCAAAGTCGCACAACGAGCTATGGAAAAAGCTATGCTCGGGGTTTCTCTACGTGATCGAATCAGAAATGAGGAAATCCATAGACGAACGAAAGTCACCGACATAGCCCAGAAGATTAGCCAGTGGCAGTGGGCAGGGCACATAGCACGCAGAACAGATGGCCAATGGGGCCGGTTCTGGAATGGAGACCACGGACCGGCAAGCGCAGCGTAGGTCGTCCACCTACACGGTGGGCAGACGACCTGATAAAGGTCGACGACGTTGGATGCAGGCCGCTTCCAACCGGTCCTTTTGGAAAATTATGGGGGCCTATGTCCAGCAACGCACGTCCTTTGACTGAGATTATGAAGATAATGATGATAATGAAAAATTGACGTTCATAAGTGCGTCTTTGATGCCTAAATTGAATAAATGATTATTGACTTTGACTTTGACTTTGGCCTTGATGTGGCCAAGGCATAAGTAGAACATCATTGCGGTAAATACGCGATAAAAATGGAAATGGGCGGTGGGTGGGGGGCGGAGGACGCTTACCGGCAATCAGTTCCAAAGTGCCGCCAGAGCAGTCGAGGTTGGCATGGCACGTCATGCGATGCAATTGCGGAATTAAAGGATTCCGCAGATTAGTAGTCCAGGAGTCAACGCATACATAAGGTTATCATAAAATGATTATGATTGTTTTTTCATCTTAGACTGAGCGCATATTGGAGTCAAAACAGTTTTAAGACAGACTTTCCTCACATAGACAAGTCTGCCTTAAAACTAAAAAACAAATTGTTTTGCCTATGACGTCGCACATCTAAAACGAAACTGTTTTGTCTTCTACAACGACGCGCTCCGTCTGCGTCAATTCTTTTTCAGTATTAAAATGGACTTCATCCGTACTGTTGTTTTGAAATTACGAGTATACTTATAATAATTTGTCTTTTCTTCAGCTGACATGTCTCCCCACCTGACAATAACGACTAATTGCATGGTAACCTCATCCCATTTGATTTTTTTTAATTGACATCAGACTATTTCTTACACATTTTATTAAAAAGTACAGGCCTCTTTTCAACCTGGTTAATTATTTTTTCTATGAGTTCTTCGTCTGTAAACATGATGCAATGTGTTTACACAGGGACAGGACTAAAAGAGAGGGGGGTACGTCACTAGACTGGTATGTCTTTCATGTACGCGCTCGTATACATACAAAAGGGAAGCCGACAATCATTAGTCACACTTGTCGACGTGCAGTTCTTGTAGGTATTAGACAATTTTGTCTATGAGACGTTTTGTTTGAAGTGTGCGCGCCTTCATAATTTTTTTAATGCTATAGTCTGTCTTAAGACTATCGTGACTCAAGTCTGCGCTCAGTCTTATCGGAACATGACTTAAAATTGACTATTTGAGTGAATCAGTGAGGATAATTCAAGACTCATGTACCTACTACAAGTATGGGTTACTACCCATACTTGTGATATGAGTACATACCATTTAGTTTTTAAATCAGAAGTATGGCTTATATGGTGACCTTTTTCTCTGTCTGTCTGTATATCCGTCCGTCTGTCTATCCAAAATATACCCTTGAAAAAACTCAAATTCCATACAAAATGACAACATCTAAATAGTGATAACTCTTGGATAATTTAATATTAAACACTTTTTGGTTACAGACAAAAATGTGGGTGCAAATTATCGGAAGAACAGATATAAACGTGAAAGAAGACATCGCCAAGAATTATAGTATCTGGGATGTCAACTTTCATCCACTTATGTTTGAGAATGGTCGCCTATAAGAATATGCTCTTCATTATGATACATGTATCCCCGGATAGCTTGATAATAATCAACACAAGATCTGGCAACTCAAACATGCTACTTAGTTAATGCGTGTTATACCCAAATTGAAAGTGTACAACTGATTAACAGAAACTAATCTGCAAACAAATTACATTGAGTTAATTAATTGAGGCATTCGAAACAGCAAATGATAGTGCCAATAAATGAGATGAAAAATCACAAACTTCGATAACATAATATTTTAAATTACCGCGCGAACAGAAACAGTGGCAAAAATTATGTGACGCACATGCCCGAATAAAAAAATAGGTACTTAACTATAAAAATATTTACATATAAAAAATTGTGTAAAAATCCAAATCTGGCTACGTTTCTAACACATAAGAGAGAGGACTTAACATCCGCAATCTCGCTTTTGTTATTATGACTAGAGTCATATGCAGCAATTGAAAACAACAAGTTGCCTCCACATTCCTTTCAAACAGCCAGATAGACGATTTGGTTAACAAATGGATTGATGACATAATTACGACAATATTTCATATTGGTCTCAACTCAACGTAGGTATGTTCATTTACCAGTATTTTTTTTTTTACTTAGGACCTGATTTTATTAATTATTCTGTTAGAAAAGGTGTAACTATTTACATACTTACCTTCTTTATTTATAAACGGTAGACAGTTTTTTTTTCATTTGTTACATTTGATCAAATATGTGCGCCATAGTTTAATGTCACATGATTATGATTTTGAAACCAATGAAATTTCTAGAGTAGAGAGAACATTTCTATGAGAAGGACAATTGACATACATTTAAACTTAAATTACACTTTCTCCGAATAAATTACAAAAATATACGAGTAAATATAGCGTCTCAAATTTTTTGCAATTCCCTAACTTCTGGCATTGAATCATTTGCAACAAGCTTTGGGGTGGCTTAATAATGGCGTGTGGCGTGCATTAGACATAGCCACAGTATTATATATATATACTCTTTTCGATAAGCTGAACTCGAGCTAATTCAAAACAAAAAATATCCATGCTACTACTATTTGTAAATAATCGTTGGAAGGATATTGTTAGTAAAGCATTAAATCTCTTTAAAACTATGAAAATAATAAATCCCAATGTAGAAAACAGTGAAAATGCCAATTGAATATAATATGATCTCGCAATAAAATATATTTTAGAACAGTAATTACGTGTAAAATAACTGTCGTAGGAAAAAAATATGATATTGTGGACCCTTATTATTTTAGTGTATGCTCTTGTACTAATTACTCCGATATTTTCTGTGACATGTCAAATTTATTTTTAAACATCATTGTTGTCTATTGTGTACGTAGGCTACGAATAAAAAAGATCTATCGAAGCTTTGTTCGTAGATGCGATGTTGACATCCCTAAACGCGCTAAACCTGCGTGAATCAGCGCCAGTAGGGAAGATGTTCTACTTAAAGTATCTACACACGATGCAATTTCAATTGAAACATGCTGTAGCAATCTGCTGTAGTCGGTTGTACGTACTCTACACACGTTGCAGTGGCGATTACAATTTCTTCCATCGTTTGATTGCCACAGCGTGCATACGCGTATGAAAATGACTCAAATTCTGTCCAAATATCGAAAATCTCGTCTTGCGATTGCCTTCGCTGAGTCAACTATACTTACTGAGACTGACAGAGACAAAGAATTAATGATTAGTAAAACAACATAAGCTACAAAATGAATATTTTACAGGATAGGTAAAAAACTGTATACTTTTAGTTATAAAAATGGCAAATGGCCTAGCACATTAATAAAACAAATGGCCTGTTCTATTTTTTACAATGTTTTTACTTCTAACAGGGCTGAATAATATCTCAGTATGATTTTTATTTTGATTCCGCAATTGGGACAACATCCACACAAAGGTCTTCAGGTCCCAAACTAGGCAGAGCCTGTACTATGGTCAATTGCCCTGGAAACATACAGATGTTTGATACTGAGATTTAATTCTCTATTTATGTACTCATTTACCTAACTACTTGAATCTAGCGTAACGTTATTATCTTTGCTACTTTATCATTAAAATGACAGAAAAATAATGTTACCAAGATAACAAGATTGAAAGTCAAAACAACATTTGTGTGCAATAATGTTGTTTTTACAATAACCAAAATAATAACAGATACATCGTTTTAACACAAAGTGTTATTTTCAACGTTTTATTTCAGTGTGAAAAAGCAACAAAGTGGTGTTGTGCTAGTGGTCATCATAACAAAGGTCATAGACAAGGTACGAAAAAAATAAAAAACGGGTTTTGAAACATATGTTAGTAATGTTGTTTTAAAAATCATCGTTTTTTCATTTTAAATACACAGCAATACTACGATAAATAATTCCTATTATTATATTATTTAATAATTAAAAGAATTATTACTAGTCTAGAGAAATTTGAATAGGAAGGAACAATGAGATGTAAATTATGTTCACAAAGAAAAAACATCAACTACTAAGAAAAGTACAAATACGCCATAACTATTTTTTTATCCCACAAATACGGCAAGTCATTAAAAGATTTCATAATTCTCATCAATATAGTTTTATCTGTAGTATAAATTTTTGCATCCATTTACTTAATGCATCAAAGGTCGCACGGCCAGACACAATAGAAATTTCATTATTAAAATGACATCAATCCTTGAAGGGATATTACATATCATTAAATAAAATTCACAGCGACGCTAGCCACGGGCGGCGGCAGGATCGCGACTGAGTCCAGACTGCATACAATCGCACTACTCACGTTACAACGCTGCTTACAATTTGCTGTAAAAATCTGCTGCATGCTAGGACGGACGATACGACGTCCAACATGTTGGAAGGGAGTCATAACACGCCTACATACGATACAATTTGCTGCTTAATAGCAGATTGCTACATCATGTTGCATTCGAAATTGCATCGTGTGTAGACACTTTTATTTATATATTTTGCCACGGGTCAGCAAGGTGTTGCGTAGATCTTTAATTATTACCTACCGACGAGGTGTACAGCCCTGCTGATAAAGGTCGCAGTTGGATTGGATGCTTCAGTTTACACATGACATGTATTTCTATTGTAATTTTATTTTAATAGTTTCAACAACACGGTTCGGAAAATATTAATAAAACAACATAACAAACAAATACATTTTGTTTTAGAAACATAACTACTAGTTTTTTTTTATTGTTTTTCTATTGGTGACTCAATATTGAATACACCATGGCAGTTAAGAAGTTAGATCCGTCGATAAATCCATGAATTCATGGAATACACGACCTAATCATAAATTTTACGCAACTATATTTTTAATGAACAAATCATACGAGTCCATCAAAAAGAAAAAACTTTAAACTCCACGAAAAGTAGTGCAGTTTTTGAGGCATGGCATCACTGATCATATTGATTGCTAATCAAATTGCAACTTTACGGCTTACATTTTAGGTCACAAATTCCAGCACAAAATGTTGAAATTATCTGTACTCTATGCCTCTCTTTCTGTCTATACTTTTGTTTCTCTCTAAGACAGAGGGAGTCGTGAGGCCCGATAATATTATGACATACTTTCGCATTCGGTTTGGCTTGGACTTCGAATATCACACAGATATTTTTAGAGATTTCGTACGTTGCTATATTATATTATGATTTGTGCTAACGTGCATAGAAATGAGTGTGTAACGTTTTATCAACAGTCAATTGGTCCATGAACCTTTGGTCAACATAATTATGTGTTTCTAAATATCTGCCATCCAATTTTTAGAATTTCGAGATACTTATATTATGTAGTCATACCGTGTTTTAGATAAGCGGTGATTAGAGTTTACGTGGTTTAGGAATAGAGTTATTTGGTAAATCGTTATATAGGGATAGCGTGAATCAAGATTTTGTGTTTTGGCATTACGTATCGCAACCATCCTTACCTACTAATTACCTACTACATTTTTCTTCATTTTAAATTGTTAATAATAACAAAGGTTGGTATTTTGTAAATGTTGGTATATTGACAATAGGTAGGTAGGTAAATGTTTTTTTAATGATTGTATGAATATTTTGATACACATAACTAATAAATCGAAGTCACAAGCATTCGAGTGTATGAGGCAGTGAAAATGTTTTTCGAAACAGCGTCGTTCGCGACAACATTATTCGAGTCTTTTCAACCTATGAGGCATTGGAAAAAATCGAAACAGCGTGTGTGGACACAGAGTGATTCGAAACTACGTACGGGTTTGTACCCTTTTATTACAGATATGATTCTTGTATGCACGAAAGCTGGGGAAACATCAACTTCGCATCAGTTCTTACATAACGAATCTACCTATTTTAAAATATGTATAATATCATTGTACTTATACAATAAACATATTAAAATACAGTGAAGAATCTCGACTAGGCCATATTATTAATAAACATAAAAATATTAGGGTGGTAAAAATATAGAACGTAGGACTCCCTAAGTCCTACGTTCTTTCGAAGAACGTCAGTGCGACGCACGCTGTTGTGAAAATATTTTCAGGTGGGTCATTAGTTCGAAAGTACGTTGTATCGAAAATCAACACATCGATAGCCACAAGTTCGAAGCACTTAGTTTACTACGAAGTTTACTACGCTACGGCTTAGTCGAGATTCTTCACAAAATTGCTAGAAAAAAAAAAAAAACTTGAATCGTTTAAAATTGTTATTTTACAATATTATAAGTCGTGAAAGTCGTGTACTTTTATTATATTAGTGATAAGCGTTTAGTTTATAATAAATATTAACAATATTGATCACTATTTAATTTAAATCTTTTTCGTGCAGTTTATAGGCAGTATATGGCCGCTGTGACGCCACTGCATACGTCGCGTTTGCGTCATCATTCGTTGAACATCCTTCAAACTAGCCGGGCGGGCATAGTTAACAATTTAGTGCCGTTATACTCTATTTAGTTCCATCTATAATATTCAAATGTTTCATTTGTGGAAATAACAGTACAAACAGATTAGGATAGGTATGTAGAGTTTTTCTTTTGTGGCTATTATGGTATTTGTCTTCTGTTTTGGGAGGTTTTCTAATAAATTATTTTTTTGCAGGTTCCTTCAAGAGTCGCCGCCATCATGGCGTCAGACGAACAATTTTCACTATGTTGGAACAACTTCCACGCGAATATGTCAGCAGGCTTTCATGGCCTGCTGTCACGTGGGGATCTCGTAGATGTAACATTGGCTGCCGAAGGCAGATTGTTACAAGCACACAAGCTAGTACTATCAGTATGTTCGCCCTACTTCCAAGAAATGTTCAAAATGAACCCAACACAACATCCAATAGGTAAGTTTCTGGTGGCCCGTTATTACCTTATTGCTATTTACAAAGCCAGTTTTACAATTACCAGTGTTTTAATTACTATTTCTTTGTTTCAGTATTTTTAAAAGATGTTAGTCATTCAGCGTTAAGAGACTTATTACAGTTTATGTATCAAGGTGAAGTTAATGTTAAGCAAGAAGAATTAGCGTCGTTTATTAGTACCGCGGAACAACTTCAAGTGAAAGGTTTAACCGGCAATCAAAATGAAGAAAGTTCCACGCCATCCAAACCAAAGCCGACCTCTAGGCCAGGCCCAAGGTCGTCACAACAAAGGCAATCTGTTATGACTAAGATAGAGACTGAATTAGATACTAAGCCCTCCTCAACTCCAGTAGCAGTTAAGCGACCAAATAGGCCATCAATAGCATCAAATAATTCATCATCTTCACAAAGTGGACCCGCGAAACGAAAATGTGTCGACCCGTTAGAAGCTGGACCATCTGGTTCAGCTAAAGAGGAATTTGTAACGATACCAGATGAAGATGAAAACAACGCCGTTGCACCCAAAATGGAACCAGAATTTGTTAATGAAAGCATGTGGGACGAAGACGAAGGGGACACTAATAACGATGAAACTAATTTTGGCGAAGACGACTCTAATATGGATATGACCGGTAAGTTTCGTTTCGTGGAACGAGCGTGCGTGGAGCTTCGTTAGTTCTGGCACGATGCTTATTTTTCGTTTGTTTCAGGCTTTGATGGATCTACTACTGGTGATGGCAATATAACTGGAGGTGAAGGTGGAGCTGTAGGCGACGCACAAGGTAGGTTTGCCTCATCCTGATGCAGAGACTGATCGTATGCGGGTTAGGCATGCACATACGAACAGGCCTCTATAAATCTTACTCCCGTGATCACCTGTCGCGAGGTTTGAAGGTCGATTTTCAAGTTAGTGATCACGTGGGTGTTTAGCCGTAGTAATGAAATTTGTAAGGTAGTTTAAGTAGTCGCATAGGTAGTTTTAGTTACTTAATGTTGTAATTTAATAAGGAGATTCTTCAAGAGATTACGTTCTCTGAATAGTCTTCTAGGTCTATTGTCTAAAGGTAATCGTAATGGTAACTGGTAAGGTAAACAGGTTTGTTTGGTAAGGTAACTGAGGTAAGGTAAACATTGACTGGTAAAAGTACTTCAATTAAGGTGTGGTATAAAAGGTAATGGTAATAAAAATTGTTACATTGATAGTACGACTCATAACGGCTACAGCGTAGCCGTACAATGTAATTTGCTGTAAGGTAATGCTATTCTACAGCTCTAGTAGCTAATTAAAACAATCTACTTCGTATTAAAATTTCGAAGATACGAAGTTCAGACTAGTAAGTACATTGCGGACCTATGGTAAGATTATGAATTTTTATCTAGTAAATATGGTATGAAACGACTAGTTGCGGATTGTGGTCAAGCTGTGAGGTAATTGGTACTGGGGGTACTGGTCTATATTATAGACTATTTTCTGGACTAGTCTATACCTACCTATTGTGTAGTGACTTCTCAAACTTCGAAGGTACCGGGGTGAATGCCAACTATATGTATGTGTGCGTGCACCATAAGTATGCGGTGCGCGCGCTCTGGTTTGTATAGTGACTACATACGTGCGTCATAGTATGAGACGCGATTGGAAGCGTGCGTAGGGGATCATGGTCTCATTGGAATGCAGTAGGTATGGTAAGTGCAGTTCGTTTATTCGAAATAAATATACCTAGAAGTGGTGGCACTGCGAACATGGACTATCAATGGGATACATACAAAATAATTTATCGATAATTCAGCGTGCGATATACCTACCCACCTAGCTATCGCGGCTTGACAATGATAGATAAAATTAGTTGGTCGACGATAGATCCATGCTCGCACTGCTGCCTGTTGGTAGGTAATAGTCGCAATAAATTGAGAGGCCACACCTGAATGCTCGGGCAATCAACGCTAGAACCACGAGTAAATTATGTTGGCCTTCGTAGTATCTATAGGACTACGGGTACCTACAGCCCGCGGCACGTAACTAGCGCTGACCGTTATTGCGCAGAAGTCAAAAATTGGGTATTACAGGGGGGCTAGAGGGACGAAGGACTCTTGTCTCTCTCTGGCACATCGACGACGAGGGACTCTTGTCTCTCTGTCACATGTGCGCAACTGTACCCATGCGCAGATATCCCCCCCACATTTCGCTCAGCGCTAGAGTTACGTGCCGCGGATTATAGTTTGACTTGCCCGTGGTTCGATTGATAGAACCACAGGTAAAAAGAAATTGCCCATGGATCAACCAGTAGGACTGCGATTGAACCGAGGGCAACTAACCTCTAATTCCCAATGTCGATGCCCATGATAGCCATAAACAACTACGTAATCGCGATGACTTGCGGCTAGCAATATTTCAGCGACCCTAGTGTGCAAGCGAACCAATTGCTTTACGGGTGGTTAGGTCTGAATGTCAAAATGTACTGATCTTCATAACGTAAGTAGGTACTTCATAAAGAACTTTTCCCATAATGACTGTGATTTTCTATAGGTCTTCATTATTAAATGTCGGAATTATCCGTCAAGCCTGACAAAAAAGGTACCTACCTACATTCAGCTACATTACATTTATTATTATATATTATTATAAATTTTATATTATTATTATAGATTATTATATATTCCCGTAGTTATAGATTATCTATAACTACGGGAATTTATTATACATCGCGCTCGAAATAGCTCGCAATTCAACGATATACGTATTCTTCTAATCTATCTATCGCCGGTTTACCTTACTAGAGATACATATTTGACACTATTTGTATGGACGTTATGTCAAATTGTTATCGGTAGTAAGGTAAACCGTGGATAGATAGATTATTGGGACGTGCCTTTAGTGTGCGATGAAAAGGGTGTTACTGGCTACTTATGAATTTGTAATGACACTTGAAAAACAATACATTCTCCTCACCTTGTCATTCCAGTATTTTTACAAACTGAGTACATAATACATAATTTAATTCTGTTGTTCGTTAAAATGGATAATAATACCTTAAAATGTATAGAGAATCAAAAAGGGAAACCTACTTTGGTGCACGATGGACATAGGTACAACTTTTCTAACAATAAATCTGAGACTAGTATGTGGAGGTGCATCAATCGAAGTGAGTGCTCGGCAGCGGTCACACTAAATTAATAAATTAGCAGAATCAACGACACAACGAATGACGTAGGTACCTGTTTTGTAGGTGCTTTTACTCAACAAATCTCAGGAGCCGTACACCAGGATGTTCAATATATTGAATGACACATTGGGTTTGAGAATACGAGTAGAATTATTTAAGTGCGATTTCGAAATCGCTATAATCAATGCCGTGAAAGAAGTTTTTCCGTCTGTTTTGATCAGCGGCTGTTACTATCATTACAACAGAGCAGTATGGAAACAAGCAAAAAAAAATAAAGGTAACCGCCACTATGGAAAATAGAGCATTAGTTAGAATGTGTGCTTCTTTACCTTCATTACCCAAGGAAAACAACATTCATAGTGCATGGGTATCTTTGGAAGCTCTGCTGGGCTATTATGTATCTCAATTGCTAACAAATGTGGATTGAAATCTGATAAAATGGCCGCTTTATGTCACTTTTGTCAGCTTCGGTGATCAAATTACTAACACTTTTGCTTACTAGAGTTGCCAAAACTGACAGAGCCGCCATTTTTCAAGATTTCAATCAACATTTGTTAGCAACTGAGATACATAATAGCCCTGCTGTTCCCTCAATCTCCAGAAATGATAAAATGTCAAAAGTACTTTTCTAAGCAATGGATGAGTTTGTGTGCGTCTTTTGTTGGATGCGGAAATGATTTGCATTGTACGAATAATGCTGTCGAGGGCTGGTATAGGTGATTGAACGCACGTATGCCGCACAAACCTACCCTGGTGAGATTTTAGTATAAACTAAAAAAGAGGTAAAATTTCATGACACCAGAATTATAAATTAAGGGCCTTACTTATAAACGCTGCTTAAATGTAAATGACGTTATTTAGCACTGCGCACTACAAAATTGTTCTGCGCCGTACTAAGTAACGTTATTTAAATTTAAGCAGCGTTTATAAGTTAGGCCGTCATTGTTTGGTGGCGCTAATAGACGACGGCGTGACATTTATTTGACAAGAGCTATAAAAAAACAGTTCAATGAGTTGCAATCCGGTGAAATAACTAAAATCCAATTTTTAGAAAATATTACTTCTTTAAAAGAGCGTTTACACTAATATCTAATGTCAAATTAGTTTAAGGATAATGTAGGATTTGTGTTTTTGTTTCGTTTGCCTTTTATCAATAAAAAGTGATTTAATTTTAATATCTTAGAAATAAAGGGAGTGACTGTATATACATTTTGACAGTTTTATTTCCGACATTTAATAATGAAGACCTATAGAATCTCAGTCATTTCGGGAAAAGTTCTTTTTGAAGTACTTACGTAGGGTCATTTCGCCAGTTCGCGTCCATCACCCTATTCGCGTCCATTTTTCGGACCTCCCTATAAAAAATCTCGAAAATAGGTATATGCACACACTAAATCACCGAAAAGTCGTTACCGCCAATACCTCATCGTATAAGAGGCACACACACATAGACAAAAGTTCTGTGTGCCCAATCAATCATGTATAGAAAAAATAGTTAATCTCAGTTCTTCTACAAAGAAGCGCGGACGCGCGGAATGTTTGCAAAAAAATAGTGTGCAGGGGCGCGTTCGACGGTAAGTATTTTATTGTTTTATGCGTATTTTAGAATACACAGCTGTTTCTAGACATAAAGCATGAAAAAATGAGTAATATTAATTATGTATTTGGTTGTTTTTTTTAAAGTTAACAGTTAAAATAAGGTGGACGCGAATTACTACACCGAATATATAACACTTGCACTTTGCGACCACAATGGACGCGAACTCGTCTATTTATGATTTAGTTAGTGTTTATTTTTATGTGATTAAACTATGAAAGGGAATTTGTTTTTATTTTTTATTTATGTACTAATATCATGCAATCGTAATTAGCAATTTGCGTCCACATTATTATGATTTTAGAAAAAGATACAAATATCGTTCAGCACATGTGGACGCAAACTATACATACAGGGAAATAGTATTGTACCAAATTGCGTCCATTTTTTAAGCTATTCATTAAATACAAATAATAACATAAATATATTTTTTTAACTTATTTGTACAACAATTTATTACGTTTTTTTTATTATAACTAAGAGTTCAACATTCATTTTTTTACAAACTAAATGCAGAAAAATGTTTTTTTATTTTTTCCTGTTTAAGATGAGTTCTTGGGAGGGTAGTAAGAAAGAAGAAAAGAAAACAGTGTATGTTTTCTTTAGAAGAAGATATAAAGAAAGCATTAAGTGACATTCGTGAGAAGAAAAAAATCGATAAGACAAATATGCAAAGAATATGTTATTCCCAAGACCACATTATTGGACAAAATCAGTGGACGCAGACCAGATGGAGAAGATAAGATACCGATAAGAAACCGGGACCAGAACCAGCGCTAGGAGTGGATGGTGAAAAAAAGGTAGTTGAATAGTAAAGGTAGTAATAGAATAAAAGTATTACGAAGATAAAGAGCAGATCAAGAACGAAAAATAGAAAGCAATACGAAAAAGAAAGTTAGAACGAATAGAGAAAAAAGCACAGGAGAGAACTCGAAAGGTTCAAAAAACTGCTCCGAAACGAAAAAAGAAGATAAAAGTCACACAGTAAACGATAGAGCCCATAGATGTGGAATCTGAAAAAGAAAATGTACCAGCCGTGGAGCTAATGTGACGATGTATTAATTTCTAATGTAGAAGATAACGATGAGAAAAACATTGGCTGTGACAAGTGTATTAGATGTCATCTGAAGTGCACGCGGTTTCTAGGATTAAGTTATTCAGAAGCCAAAGATTTTTGACTTTTGAATGTGACTTGTGTGATTAATTAAAATTCGAAGGCAATAGTAATCATACATTGTCTCATAATCATAATAAGTATTATGATTCAACATTTCATTTAGTAGTAGGATTAGACGAAACTATTGTGTTGTTTTGTTGCTATAATATAGCCAACAACTTATCAATCAAGGCTGATCTTCAGTAATATTGTAATATAGTGATTTTAGGGTAAAATTAACAGAACTGATTGTTGTTGTTGACCTGCAACTTTTAAAAGGTTGAAAATTATTAATTACCTGCTTTAGAATAATGTTTCGTTTTTTAAGTAGTTTTGTTTTAAGTTCTATCAATGTTGAGAAAATATAAATAGGTATTCTTATTTTCTTTATAGTGATTTATTAATGATAATAATGTTGACTTTCAAATAACTATATTCTTGAATAAAGAATCTGTTAAAATACAATTTTTCTTTACATTATCTTTAAAATATCACCCCTACCATTCCTTTTCTTAGCTGGTGGACGCAAAATGGTCTATGGGTGGACGCAATTTAGATTTTTTGGACGCAAAGTGGGTAAAACGCGTATTTTTGAAGTTTGTCTATTTATAAAAAAAACACAAGTAGTTTCTAACAAAACTGAAAGCGAACCCAATAGTAGACTATATAATGAACACATTACATAACTTTTTCATTGATACTAGTGCTGGAACATTTTTATCTTGTCCTTCAAACTTGTCAACTGCACTAAATGGACGCGAACTGGCGAAATGACCCTACGTTATGTAGATCAGTACATTTTGACATTCAGACCTAACCACCCGGAAATACCAATTGTTCACTACCACCGCAGAAATATATATTATCTAATACGCCACATACATACTGTCTAGAAATTTTATTGTGTATCTGCACGAAGTAAATTTATTGGGCGAATGAAAAACTAATTTGTAGGGGTTAAGCGCATTGCAGTCCCACGCAATACGACGGTGTGTCAGGTGACAGGTCTAGGTGGTAGGCCACTGCCACTGACGCTTCAACAGTCGGTGCCTATAACCTATCTATTTCCTCCTAATCTTATAGCACGAAAAATCTAAATGGAAATGGAATGGAAATACATACGTAGTGACATGCTATGTAGGAAATACCTACCTAATCATAGATCATCAATCAAGACATAATAAAAATCATCTTATTATAAAACTTGAACTACGAGTAAATATAAGATAATGAAAGGATTGCCCCGAGCTTGAACTAGTTTTAACTCGTAATCTCTTGGTACATGTTTAATACTCGCTTACAAGGGAAGTAGGTAATAGGGGAGTAAATAGTTGCATTTATTTTTGTTAGATTCGTAGGTACCTATTCAAGCTCAGACAAAATAAAAAAGTCTTTGGAGACTTATTTTGTCTGAGTAGGTATTCAAGTATCCAGTTAAGAGAATTGCATAGCGAGTACTTGTCCACACCAGGGGGTTATGGGGTCTGGACCCCCCCCCCCCCCCTTAGCATTCGACATCATTAAAATCGCGGTTGGTACTCGTATATTGATGACGGATAATATAGCCTGTGCCATAAAATATGAGTAGGTACGCGTCGCGACAATTAAGTATCTATATTTAAGCTTTGGCTATGTATAATAAACCTCATAATTTGGCTATGTAATATCCGTAAAGCATTTTTATACCATTTTAGGAGTTTGCCACGGATTCCAAAATCTTCTAAAAGCTTTTTCATAACCTAGGTAGATAACATTGTCCCAATTTTTGTCCGCATAGGTATCACATGAAAGTAAATTGCCTTCATATGATCGCCCTGAATTGAAGCTATTTTGTTCGTAAATTATTAGGTAGGTACTTACTCTTTCCTTGGTTGGACAAGAGCGATCTAAATTTATTGGCAATATTTTTTACATTGCTTTGCATGGCTTATGGGGCGGGATCTACGAGAGTTTAGACAAGAGATATATTGATTTATATTTACGTGCAATGCTAACTTCATAAGACAATCCGAACGCTTAGGCTGATTGTACCTCTCTATCGCTTGGTCCGCGCTCTTGCTTGCACGCTCGGCCCAGGCGGAACGTGATCACGAGTCATACTTTTTCGTGAGTGTAGCCGGCGTTCATCGATGTATAAGACGTTATCACGTCAAAAAACCTTATTGCTTGCTCATAACTGCACTACATCTCTGTAATAGAATAGCAGCTATTCTATCTATGGCAGAGTCATCTTTAAAACTTGTAAGAGATTTTTGTACTAGGTCCGCTGGAAAAGTTCATAGTCTATACAATCATCAATTCTCGAGGATTGATTGGTGGAACTGGTACGTGTGGTGGCTCTCTTACTCTGTTCTAACAGAAAAAACTCTTTTCTACCTCTTAACATTTTCCGATTTCAGTGATTTTTGTACGTTTTGGTTTTTTCAGTATTTCAAAGTAATATAAATTTATTTTATTAAAACTTAAAAAAAAACTGATTTAATTAAAACGTACGGGCATAGCAAACAATGTGTTGATTGCATAAAAATCACTGAAATCGGACAATGTTAACAGGTAGAAAAAGTTTTTTCTTTTAGTATGGACAAGTACTAGCTATGCAATCCCCTTAAGTCACAGCCACTTATCAAGTCTGTCTGTAGAGTCACTCATTATTAAAGCGGTGCATGCAATATTATGTAGTTAACTGGGCGTTTAAGGATAAGACGACAAATAAGAGTTTTTTACATATGCAGCGTAATAGTGCAGCGGGGAATGACTGTATATGTAGATATATATAATATATGTAGTGTAACCTCAAGTTATAACGTGTGATAATGGCAGATTCATTATCGTTATATAGAACTACATTTATACTCCCTGTACCTACCTAAAAATATTTATTTTCATTACACGTCAATAGATGGCGCTACAAGTATATAATTACATCATTATCATAATATGTAAGTAAGTAAGCCTTATATATGTAATAAAGTGTATACTAGTTCATTGTAACATGTATACTAGTTCGTCCTAATATCACAAAATAAGTATTTTTGTAAGTAATCTAAGGGATATTACGTTAAACCCACACCAACTCTCAGTGTTACAACTCTCCTACTACCGAGGTAAGTTTTAACAGCATCTGTGGTGAGTTGGTATTAAAATGTTTATTGTAAATTAATAATATAGATAAAAATACACATATCAAAAAAGTCTAAGCAACATGCATCATGTCAATTCATGACACACATTTTAACAATTATATTAGTAATCAATTTTTAAGTCTTTACTCACTCAAGGTGCGTCGTAGGTATGTATTTTTTTTTGTTTTCGATGACATACTGGCTGGTTGTAAAAAAACTTTTAGATTGTTTTGTTTTTTCATAAAATTGAAACGAATAAGAATTTGTTGAATTTAAGTGCGTTTTTATTGCTACGTCTTTATTTTATAATTTTACCTACAATTTGAATAAAGTTAGCGACAAAATTGGATTGTGAGACATTCTTTACATCATGGAGCGACATCATTTGACGGCAGATCAAATGCAAAGAGCTGTAGGGATGTTGTAAGCGGGAAGAAATTAATCTCAGGTATCTCGGCATTTTAGTATTCATAAAAGCGTTATTTATCGTCTATTCAGCGCAACAATAATACAGGAGACCCCGCTGAACAGCATCCAGGGGCCTTACTATCAGCTTCATTAAAACCATGCAAGTTCCGTGCAGTTCTTAAACCTTGCATAAACAATTTGGAATGAAATCATACCATGACGCTCATTTAGTTGAAATGTTTGAACATTGTTTTCGCTAAAGTGAACGGATAATGGTTTGTCTGACATTCTAAGAATTTACTATACCTAACCAATATTGTAGACGTCTATACGTTTGTAAGCTGATAAACTGAGTGGATGTAGAGTGAAATGTAAACGAGAGTCCATACAAAAAAAACAGGTGAACGGTTATTCTGCGGTTCTTGAATAGTAGGCCTGGGCAGGCCTGCTTTAACGTTGTCAGGGTACGAATAAGCCGGGCAGTTGAGTCATAGTAAGGCCCCAGGCCGTGGAAGGAGTACAACCATTCGGCAAGACCGGTACATACAACTGACTGCAAGACGCCAGCCGATGTTAACCGCTCGAGAGATAAGTTTGAGGCTACAGAATTCCAGTGGTGTTGTTGTAAGTCCCCAAACTGTGCGAAATCGACTGCATGGGTATGGCCTACGAGCTCGACGCCCATTCAGGTGCCCGCCGATACGTCACGAGAATCGCGGTCGTTGAATTGAATGGTGTAGAGAACGCAGAACATGGACCCAGGAGCAATGGGATAAAATTATGTTTTCCGATGACTCGCGATTCGGGTTTAGGCCTGATACAAGAAGGGTGTACTGGGCCATGGGGTGCCCACATTAAAAAAAAACTAGTAGACTCAGTTCAGCGGCTTATGCTGTTAAAAAATTAGACTATTAACTGATGTAGACACAACTAGAATAGTTTATTTTAGTTATTTCCACAGCGTTGTGACTTATGGCATACTGCTCTGGGGATATTATTTCTATTTTTATACTGTAAAAAGGGCCATATGCTAGCTATCTACAGTTTAGGTCCCAGAGTTTCTAAACCATAAACATTCTAACTGTTGTCTCTCAGTTTATCTATGAAAATCTAATGTATATAAAGAAAAACATTAGGTAGGTACCTAACAGTTTTGATAAAAGGAGTGATGCTCATTCCATAAACACGCGAAATAAGCACAAGCTATGCGTACATGTAACGCGTCTCCACAGAATAAGTCATTCTTTTATGGGACAATGTATACGATTCGATAATAAAGTTCCTAATGTTATCCGAGATTTGCCTATTAATAAGTTTAAAATTACTATTAAAACTAAACTGTCAAAATGGTTATTACAAAATTTCGGATTACTTGGAGGATAAAACAGCTTGGGACTGATCACTCCAGGATCTACCTACTCGTGTACTAAGATGTCAAAGTGTAGCGTGTCTTGCCCTACTGATACCATTATTATGTTCTCTTTTGTAAGGCAACACACTGGAGCTAAAAATAAACGAACATTTGTTGTACGAGTATCATTCAAGAAATTGGCGATACAATAAAAATTAAAAAGACAAGCCCACTGAGTTTCTTGACGGATCTTCTCAGTCGTGGTCGCGTTCCGATCCGGTTGTAGATTTAAGAAAAAAATAAATGTAAAATGACAATTTGTAAGTGCCCCCGTAGGCCTATACAGAATAAATGTTTTGAGTTTGAGTTTGGTGCAAGTGTACCGCCGGTCCGGAAATACTGAAAGGCTCTGGTGCGTTCAGGAAGCTCATCCATACAGCGGCTCAACAGTTATGGTATGGGCGGCTATTATGAAGAACAGGCCAACTGAGCTCGTTTTTGTAAATGGAAACATAAACGCTGAAAATTACGTTGAGGATATTCTTAGACCTTATGTCCATCCATTTGCACAAACCTTTGGCTCCGATTTTACGTTAATGCATGACAATGCGCGTTCGCATACAGCTCGGCGAACCAGTGAATACTTGGCAAGGGAGAACACCCGGGTATTGCCCTGACCTGCACGATCGTGACGTGTTTTGAAGGACTTTTACAACAACATAACAAGCTGAAGGATTTGCTCCAATTATATTGGGAGCGATTGCTGCAACATGACATAAACAGTCTCATTAATTCTATGAATAATCGTTGCCGACAAGTTCTGAACAGCAGTGGAGGCCATACCTTGTATTAAATTATCAAATTCTTTCACAATAAATTAATTTTCTTTAGAAATTTCATTTTGTTAAAAAAGTTTAGTTTCTTATGTAGGTACCTTAGTTTGTACAGTAGGTACATTATAATATTGTTAATTTATGTTATTAAAAGAACTATTGAAAACAAGAAAAACTATTTTTACATCATTAATACCCTAAAAAATATTTAAATAATATAATACAAACGTTATAATGTGAAGAACCCTCCTAAAATTTAAATTAGTACATGTTGCTAAGACTTTTTTGATGTATACATAATAAAAACATAGATAGATAGATAGATTAACTCTTTATTGAAACACCATAATACAAATAAAGAAATAAGAATAAAATAAAAATACAATCAATAATATTTCACAATTAAATACTTAAAATTAGAAGTGTCACAATGGGCGGTCTTATCAATCAGAGCGATCTCTTCCAGACAACCATGCACGGAAAGAAATAGGCATAAACTTATAAAGGCGGTGGTGTATAAAACAAGTGTACTAAACACTACATATAGCAAAACTCCATCGAGTTTCCCAACGGGTAGGTCTTAAGATGAACATGGATAAGACGAAAATTATGTCTAATGCCCATGTTGTACCTACCCCAATATCAGTTGGGAACTCAGTTCTCGAAGTTGTTGACGAGTACATCTACCTGGGACAGACAGTCAAACTAGGCAGGTCCAACTTCGAGAAAGAGGTCAATCGTCGAATCCAACTCGGCTGGGCAGCGTTCCGGAAAATTCACGAAGTCTTCTCGTCAAAAATACCTCAGTGCCTCAAGACAAAAGTCTTTGACCAATGTGTGTTACCAGTGATGACTTATGGCACTGAAACGTGGTCTCTTACTATGGGCCTTATAGATAAGCTCAAAGTCGCACAACGAGCTATGGAGAGGGCTATGCTCGGGGTTTCTCTACGTGATCGAATCAGAAATGGAAGATCCGTAGAAGAACGAAAGTCACCGACATAGCTCAGAAGATTAGCCAGTTGAAGTGGCAGTGGGCAGGGCACATAGCACGCATAACAGATGGCCGATGGGGCCGAAAGGTTCTAGAGTGGAGACCACGGACCGGCAAGCGCAGCGTAGGTCGTCCACCGACACGGTGGACAGACGACCGGAGGAAGGTCGCAGGACGACGTTGGATGCAGGCCGCTTCCAACCGGACCTTTTGGAAAACCATGGGGGAGGCATATGTTCAGCAGTGGACGTCCTACGGCTGAGATGATGATGATAGCAAAACTCAAGAATATAGCTAGAAAAATATACTTATAATATATACAAACTATACTTATATAATTATACTGTACATATATACTACAAAATATATACATAACTATCAGTGCCGGATTTAGATTTTTTATGAGTGTAGGCCACTTTTTTTCCGCCGCCCCATGTACCTACTTTTCTAAAATTATAGTTTTCCATTGCGATTACATTCACTCACGCAGTAATCTATACTTATTAATATAGAAGTAGAGGCCATGAGGTCTGTACTTGGAAGAAAAATAAAAAAGTGGGTCAGAATACGTAAAATTATGTCTGAACAAAAACCAATATGACGTTTTGGAAAAAAAAAGTCTGTCTGTCGGTCGGTCAATTTGTATGTATGAGCAAGCATAATATAAAAAAATCGCACAGATTTCGATGAAATTTGGCATATAGATAGAATAGAGCCCGGAGTTCTCAACTATAACATTTTTATGTTGTATCGTCACATAAATGGCAGCTTAATATCTCAATGCTACACGGTCTCGTATAAAACTGGGGTCTCGATTGACTGGTCGGCATGAACTCTGTGGAACAGCTGAAAACCTACGCTACAACACATGAAACCAAGAGATCGGTGCGTGTATTACTAGGTAGGGGTGGGGGGTAGAGGTGTATTAATAAATCTCTCAAGGTAGATTTTAAAAAATGGGCGTTTTTTTAGATTTAAGAAAATAGTATTTAAATACAACAAATCAAGTCGTAACGTCTATATATCCTCGATGGGGTAGGCAGCGGTACTTTAAGTACCTACATTTCGCCAGAGGGATATGTTTTTACTCCTATGTAATAGGGTGTGAGCGTATTAACCATCTACGTTGTACTGTTCCACACTCCGGACTGCTATTAATAATTTCTTTGTCAGAAAACCTCATAACTGTCCGACACGGGTATCGAACCCTGGACTTCAATATTCCAAATTTGAGCTTCCTTCCCTACACAAAGACCGAGCGAGCGAAGCCGCTGGCGGGGCGAATAGATAAAATAGGTAAAATAACAGTAGGTGGACTTGGATTATTAATTTTCGATAGGAATGATTTTCTATAGGGATTTAACGTACCTATTAGTATAAAAACCATGAGAAAACCAGTGAACTTGTTTGACTTTTATCGCATTTGAATTAGCTCAAAAAGGGGCAAACCAGGAAAAAATTTAAAGTAGCAATTTTCCTTCGATATTGGCTGGTCGTAAAATTTACGAGTGACTGCCAGTGACCAGGTGACCGCTGGCAGTCTAAATTTTTAATTTGTAAATCGATTCGTTGCGTGATCGTCAATTTTTGTTTACAGAATAGTTAGTTTATTTTCATTTGACTAAAAATGGTTTTACATAATTTGTTTAGAATTTAATTTAAATCACTACAATTTTTATTCCCATATATTTTTCCTATAATCGATATTTTCCCGTTTAAATCCAAAAAGGGGACGAATTTTTGTTTGATTAACAAAACTTAAAGCAACTCGTTTATTTTCAAGATTAGGTACATGAGAAATTGTAATAAACAAAGTGGTTTAGCCTTAAGTTTTATGCAATTTTGGTTCTAGTAAATGTTTTCTACGGATCGATATTTTTCGATTTATACCTGAAAAGCGGTGGGGGTAAAATTGTATCATTGCATTATCACGTTTATTTTTAATTTTACATGGCAAATTGCTACGAGCAAAGTTTTTTGAAATTAATTTTCCTACAATTATACCATATAAATCCATAAATATCGATCTGACTAACAAAATACTAGATCAAAATTGTAGAAAATTTAATTCCTAACAACTTTGTTTATAACAATTTATTCAACTAAAATTGAAAATAAAAGAGTTGTTGAACAAAATTCGCCCTCATTTTTGGGTATAAATCGGAAAGTATCGATCTTAGGAAAAAAGTTATAGGCATCAAATTTGTGGGAAATTAAATTTTAAACAAATTTCGTTACATCTTTTTTCGTATAAAATTGAAAATAAACGAGTGATTACGTAAACAAAAATTTATCCTTAAAATCAAGAAGGTGGATGAAGCATCGGAGCGATTATGACGCAAAACAAAATATAGACTGCCAGTGACCTTTTCTAAGGAATTCTGAAGAAAAATTACTACTTTTAATTTTTCCCAGGCAAATCCTAATTTGACTGGGCTATTTATCCTCTGAAACCGAGTGATCGAGCGTCCTCTACACTTTGCCGCCCCTAGGACGCCGCCGCCCCTAGGCCGCGGCCTATACGGCCTATTGACAAATCCAGGACTGATAACTATACATACTATACCATTTAATTATTAACAAAGATAGTAAGTAAGTGTGCAGTTAGTTATTTCGCGAATTAAAATGCTTTGACACGTTGTTTGAAGATGTCCAGAGAAGGCGCGCATCTAATTTCGTAGGGTAAAGTGTTCCATAGATGAACAGCTTCAACACAAAAACGAGGAACCAAAAAAAGTGGTGTGGTGTATCGGGGTACTTAACATTAAGTTCTCTGATGATCGTAGAGAAAAAGAGCTTCCAACATGTAAAAATTCAAAATGTTCCTGAAGATAACGTGGGAATGAGGGATTGAACAATATACTATATAGTAGGGACAAATGAACGACCTCCCAAATGGAATTGTATGTTGATGATGTGTCATATGAATGCACAGTAAGAATGCTCTTAACGAAGCTAAGTGAATTATTTCTTAAGGTACAGAATATAATTAAGCAGTAAGTCTGTTAAGTTAGACAGAGTATTTGTTCTACCAAAAATACATATTAGGTTATTTTCGGCGTTCAACAAATCGACTAGTGCAGACCATATTTTCGTCAGAATAATATTCTAACAGTCGCTAGCTTATAATTTTATAGATATCAGCATCTTTAGTAGTAGTACAGTTGTCTGCAATAAGATGTATACATTCCACACTTTTGAAAACCATGATACAGTACTACATTTTATAACTATGTAGATAAGGATTATTTTAAGGATTTTTTTGTTTGCCAAGGAGAGATTCGTTTAGTAATAAAGTACAGAGTCCCCGTTTCTGTGGGATGTACAGTCTCATAACAGACGAGCGTGGATTTAGCATACGATGTGTTGTAAGCAATCGACGAACCCTCCAGGATGTCAAGTTCAGTCTGAGTCCATCTTAGCACGCCAAAGGATTATGCGAGTAGGGGCATCACCCAACCATTGCAGGCACGCGTCTTGTTGCCCGAATAAAGACTATGAAGAACTTTTTAAAGGCGGCAGAAGAAATGCTCCTTCACTGACTACTAATGTTCCTATTCATGATACCCAATGACTATGACATACTTATGATTTCAATTTCAGATAGAGATTTCAGCGTCATTCTCTCAAAAAGCTGTAAATTTGAAGAATTACAACCTTCCCCTGCATATTTGCAACATTTCCCTGCTGTACATGCATGACCGCATATCTATCTACACCGAAATCACACTACTGAAAATATTTGTAATTTTCAGAAGGATAATAAATAATAATAAGTGGCTTTATAGCGAGCAGACGGTGTTTGGCGACTTCGCTGACCCCAATTTTCCCTGGGGCCAAATGAGACCCCTGACTTAATTGACCATCTGGGGATGCAAGAGCATGTGCCATAAAAGCTTCAAGGGTGGAAGTGTTAAAGGGCATAATGCCGATAATAGCGCTCTAGTGAAACCGCAGCGCAGCACATTTCTTGACACCCTTTTAACCATCCACACTAGTTATCGCTGCCCCTTTTACCACCATTGATGGTGTGTCTTATGGGGGGCCCATTTAGTTGGCGGCAAGTCACCACCTGTCTAAATATTTTAAGATGAGACTGAAATTGGTCTATCGTAGTCTCGTCCATAGCCATCTATCTTCCTTACATATATAAGTTCATATCAATAGCCTTACCATTTAACCCATTTTTGTAATAGATAATCCATGTCACTGTCATCCAAAATTCTCCTTCTTCTTCTTCTTCTTCTTCTTATGTGGCTTTTTAACGTGGGAATACGTTACTCTGCCAGTGTCATGTTCTTGCACTCCAAAAGTTTTTGGCGGATATTTTGCCCTTGTACTCCCCCAACCCTGAAGGAGTGACCATTGTACGGTACGGAATCAAATGAAAGTAATATGAATCCAAAATTCTGTTTTTATATACATATTTTATTTTATACCAAACAGGCCTCTAAGTGTTGGCTACAGCCCCACTTATGCCTTTGTAAAGGACCGGATAACAAAGCCGTGAAAAAGTTTAAATAAAAGAATAATAATAATAAGACCGCTGACAGCATAGACGTCTTATAATATTCTCAATTTTGTAAAAACAGTTTTTTTATGCATTTTACAACAAGACCGCATCCTTTACAATAACAATAAAAAATTGATCCGAAATAGACAAAGTTGACCATCGACACACTCATCGACCACACAATATTTTTTTTGAAACCAAATGACAATGTAATATTTTCCTAAGATGATTACCATAGAGTCGCTTTTTATATGATTACAAGAAGTAAAGCGGGTACTAAGCGCGCACGACTACCATCACCGCTTGTCATCGTCGAGTTCGTCATCGGATGGGGAGTATGGGACTCCCCGTGACGTGAGTGCGTCGAGCAACGAGAGCGGGCCACAGTCACCATCAACCCCACCACCACCTGCGTGACGAGGACGACCATCGCTGCAGGCACGCTTGGGGCCTGCGGGGCAATCTTTTCTGCGCCCGGCCACTGCTGCCGGTGGTGTAGTGTGCCGCATGCGATGGACTCCGTCAATAAACGAGAACTGCATGCGCGCTTAATATGGGGCTACAAATGGAGAAAGCAAACTTCAGTTGCGGTGTTCCACCCGCTTTCAGAAGCTCAGATGATACCGTCGTCACTCGGCGCCTTGTTGTTCTTAAGCTGTTTCAAGGCCATTCTAATCTCGTACAGGCTGATGTCCGGGATATCTTCGGTATAATGTCCGCTCAGCTTAGCTCTTGCGTCTTTAACCGAGATGCTAACAGGTTTAGCGACCGAGGTGTATAACTGTCCGAAGAAACTCTCTACCTCTCCTAAAACTTCTGCTTTGGTCGACGCTACACTGCCGTCTTCTCTCTTCAGCGTCGTCAACTGGCTTTCCCAAATAGACATATCTCTTGCAAACACTTGGAGCCTTTTTTCCGCTCTATCGTCTTAATACAAATCGTATTAAAGATCCGGATATCGTGTCGCAAGGACTTCCATATTCGTCTATTTAGCAGCCTAAGTATATGCTTCAGCATCATCCGAAGACTGCAGTTTTAATGAGCGTCGTTCAGCCATGAGGTTGAGGGTATGGTTGGAGAGTTTCTGTGGCCTATCTGTACGGTGGGGTTTAAAGTACTTGGAACCCACTGTATGGACAGTTTCTGCTAACCTGTTATACTGAAGCGATGTTCTTAAGGTAATTGAAGATATTGGACAGCTCAAGTTGAAAGCTCTCGGGGTCTTGAATATGGGCATGAGTGGGTCGGAGCGTAGGCTTCATCAGACAAGACCTCTCAAGTTTGCCATTAATATGCACCGTGCGTCTTACCATTCGGTGATTACTACCGGTTTTAACCCTGTTTATCACAGAGACATCAGTGAATATTTGCCTTTTGGTGGTCATAATGAAGTCAATCTAATTTCTCGTGGAACCATCGGGACTCAGCCAGGCCCATTTCCTATGAGGTGGCTTCTGAAAGAAAGAGTTCATCATAAAGAGTCCTTCTTTCGCCAGGAAGTCGGCCAACCTCTGTCCCCTACGGTTCCTTTGTCCATAGCCAAATTGCCCCACTTTCAACTCATCCTCGCTTCTCTTATCCAACTTCGCTTTAAAGTCCCCCATAACAACTAGACTAATGTCCTCATTCATATCCTCCACCTCATCATCCGGGTGCGACTTCGTTGGTGCGTATACCTGAATGACCTTCAGCGAATATAGTTTGGATACTCTGAGTATTAGGTATACGACCCTATGGGAAACGCTATCGATCGTAACTATGTTGTTAGTAAGGGACTTGTGGACGAGAAACCCGTCACCACCTTGGAACTGTTGGTCGTCCTCCCGGTGGCAGAGTAGGTTACTTGATTTTAGGGTTATCGTGTCATCACTCGCTCTACGGACTTCAGATAACCCCACAATGTCCCAGTGTAACCTACTCTTTTCTTCTTGCAGCTCATAGATCTTCTCGTCTGTTCTCATCGTGCGTATGTTGTGTGTTACCAGGGCCAGTCGATGTCGTTGGGGGCGGTAGCCGGGCGTCTGCCGGGGATTCTTATCACCCCCTGCCCCATCGTTACCGTGGCTACTACCATACCCAGGAATAGCGGGGCTGCCGGGGACTGGGGTCCTGGTTCCTGTTGTGTCCGTCATTGGGGGGCTATGCCAATACTCGCCACGCTTGGTTGGCGGGTTGGTGAGCGCAGTTTTGGGGTTTTATACTGGGAAGGTGCTGCTGCCCACCTTCCGATTGTTATTCTTTAGCCGACTTCTACGGCACCCACGGGTAGAGTTGGGAGGGTTCTATTCTAAGTTTATATCTATATATAAATATAATAATAATAACAATTTTTATAATGAAAAATTGACGTTTCTCAAGTGCGTCTTTGATGCCTAAATTTAATAAATGATCTGACTTTGACTTTGACCTTGACTTTAAGCCGGCACCCCACGGCGTAGAGACGTTTGGAAGGGCAAAGAGTTACACGGACAATTCTACAAGGCCCTGACAAGGCCTGACGTAGCTGCTTGCGTCAGTGAAGTGGCTGCGTTTCAGTGATCTCTTTGGTGAAATGATAAAGTGATCGATCGATCCCAGCGCCGGGTAATGCTTGTTGACGTCACCATTCCTCATGATGAGAACCTCGTGAGTGCCGAGAAGGACAAGCTTAGCAAGTAACTTGACTTGGCTCATGAGGTGACGGCCATTTGGGATGTTGATACAACAATAATTGTCCCGATAGTGGTTTCACCAAACGGCCTTATACCAAAAAGCCTCGACCAAGATCTTAAGAGGCTCTCGCTAGACGGTTGGATCAAGTGACATATACAGAAGGCAGTACTTGACACAGCACGTATTGTCAGGAGGTTTATCAATCTGCAGCCCTGACCACCGGTAGCTTGGGTCATGACCCACTGCCGATGGCAATCTAGGATTACTGATTTCTAAAAATAGTTTATTCTACAATATTCCTTGACTTTGTCCAAGCGTTTGACACAATGAGTTATAAGATTTTATATACAAACTAAGAACCTGAACTATTCACAGATATTTTAGTTTGCGACCTTTCACAAAAAAAAAAAATAAGACAAGGAGATTTATATTCAGAATTTATTCAAATGTAACCTGGAATACCACAAGTGTCCTGGGTCCAGCCATAGTTCTTACTATAAACTGATTTTTTAGAGATAGAAAATAATATCATTGCAATCTTTACCTATGCTACAAAAACCATGGCAAGGTGTTACTTATAAGAAAGCAGTGATGTAAATTCAAACAGGTGTCAATGAAATCTCTTGATGGATGAAAATATTGCGTATAGGTAATGAAATTTTGCCTAATATAAATAATATGAAATTAAAATAAAATTCAATGAAGTCTACAAATAATAGGGATGTACACCAAATTATCAATAAATCTATTTAAATAGCCATAATATGATACCGTACGAAGATACAGCCAAATATCTAGGTATGACACTCGATGCAAAGCTTCGCTGGATTGCACAAATTAATGTCAAAAAGAAATATGAGCAAGTAAGTCCTCATGTCAGTATGGAATTTTGAAGCTCAGCTAGTAGCAGTAGTAGTATCAAACAGGTAGTAGTAAACATAAATTCAAAAATACCCAACGATTCCAGAACAAATTACCTACTTAGAGATAAAAATCCTGATAAGCATCCTGATACATAAACAATTATGACCTCTATTGATGACCTCAGAATGGGTTTTGATATCGATATCATAAGGTACGCAGAAAATTATGAACGAAGACTTCATGGCAATGTCGAGGCCAAAGTCAAAGTCAAAGTCAAAATCTTTTATTCAATTTAGGCATCAAAGACGCACTTATGAAAGTATTATTAAAGCCACTTCTTTATGAAATACTTTATGGGCCTCATAACAACGCTTCACTTCGTAAGGTTTCTTATATTACTGCGTTGAACAGAACGCTGCTCGTTATTATCTATGCTCATCAGTCTCGTTACGCCGTAAATCTATGGTCTCTTGCATTTGTGTCAAGAGATTGTTTACTATTTTATGAAAATAAATGTGTGTTTCTTGTTTTAAAATTATTAAAATAAAGAATGTAGTGAGTTAAATGCTATATCCACCTGATTTTGAAGTGTTTTATAGTAACAATTTTTTTGTGAAACTTTGGAACAGTACTTGTATGTTGCTGTGTTGTGAATGTACGAATTGTTTCGTGATGTTACAACAATACTGTGGAAATTCAACATATTGTGATAATGAATAAAATTAAAATATTATGTTGCGCTTCTTCAGCGCGAGTTCCGCTGTGGAAAGCTACATACTAAATGCTGCTTGTCAACGAAGTATCAGGTACTTACTATTTCTTTCAGTTTAGCATACAACATTTATGCACATTCTATTTTGATTTTACAGAAACACTAACTATTTCCCGCAAGATAAAAGATTCAAATAGTACCATTTATTTACGTTTATAACTCTGCAGCTTGTAAACATAACCTATAAAAGTTCAATTTAGATACTGTTACTTAGTACAGTAATACTTCAGTTTAGTTTAATAAATTTAGCTTACGCAATTGCTTATATTCCGATTACTGCAATCATTAATTCAGTTCTTGCAACAGACATTATTGTGAGATTTCATTTGCACTTAGCAATGTCTAATATGAAATGCAGATTTAATTTAGCAAACAATAACTTGAATATATTTACATACACTCATATCATCCTGTTTATACATCCTCGAAGAGGTCAGCAGTGGCATATAAACTTACACACCCACATACAGCCCGTCATACTGTTAGGACAACATTTGCTACGCTAAAAGTGCAATGCATACCTAACTATCCCATTATTCATTTCAATTTTTGTGTGGTTTCATACTCTGTAAGCATGTCTAGAACATGCTAAATGCTAAAATGACGTCCCATATGGAAACTCATTTCTAAACTTGTTTTATAAAGTGGCCTGTGTATCACAAATATAAGAAAGATAAATATTAAAACGAACCAGGATATTCAACCGTGATAAAAATTGTACCCTTATTCCAGTAATCAGATTTATTTGCTGATCCTTTATACTGTTACAGCATTAGTGAGATTCTTCTGACACACACCATCATCACAGCCTTAAAATATGAGAAGTAAGAGGTGCAGAAATATCTCAGATCTTTGTTAAGATGTGTATGAAACAACATCAAGCATTGGGTTTTTTGGGTTTTGGGTTCATTTGGGTTGGCATAGCCACAAAGATATACATCTACACAGACACACATGCGGAATATTTTACCTATAAATTACTTTTCGTGGCCCTTGGTAACATGATAATGTACTATTATTTACGATTTTGTGCTTAAAATTGTTACATACTTCAGGTTAATTGGAAGAATGAATTGGCAGATCTGCCCTTATATAAACAGGCCCGTTATTTCTTATGGTATAAAATATCTAGCTTTGATTTAATGATCTGTTATTATAGATGATATTGGCAAGGTGGTTGTGGCTCCTCCACAAAACCACATAAGAAGAGTTGAAGTAGAGATTATACTCAAACTTTGCTTTCCGAGTCGTGACAACACTGATTTTGGCAATATTATCACTATTTTCCATTCCAATTCATTATCGCACTTTTGACAGGTGAGATCTGTCAGCTATTCAGAATAGGTTGAAATCACGCTCACATTGCTCACGGCATGGAATACGCATACACAGACAGATGCTAACGATTGCAACATGCACACACCAACAAACTGTCAATTTTGACAAAATGCTCACAGCGGTTTCAGTTTGTAGCATGGACGTTGACTGTTGACAACTCGGAAAGAAAGAAAAGCCTATTCATTGCCTACTCACTTCTCCTTTTGGTCAATATTTAGAACATTATCTTCATTGTATGCTAACAATTAAGATATGAAACAAAACAGTTACATTATTTTAAGAATTTCTCTATAATTCCAAAGGTGACATATATATATATTTTTGTATTTTATAATAGCTGTGTCCACGTTTTTACCTGTGTTATAGATGATTATGATGAAGAAAAGTATCATAAGTGTTATTACAGTGGCTCATCTATCTATATACCAAAATTTATTAAAATCTGTTCAGCCATTCTGATGTGACTGAGTGACAAACCTCCATTCATCCAACATTCACAATTATAGTATTAGTAAGATTAAATTGAATGATGAGATGATACATGATAGATGTAGATAATGTTCAATCATACCTATGATTAGACCTGTAGAAGTTTTACTAACAAAAACACTTTTTATGATACACTTACTTTCTCCTTGCATTAAATAGCTTCCATAAGGCATGTTATTCCTTAAAAACCAAGATATGTTGTACTTGTTAAAGATTCGCGAATCAAATTAATATTTATTAGATTCTAGCAAGTCTATTCGCACACAAACATCAAAAGAACAGTGATTTTGACAAACCTTGATGTTTCTGCCAAATTGCATGATTCAATTGATCATGCGCAGACAACTTGACAAAAACACATGATGCTTTACTTACTCGACTATAATAATAATAAAGCCATTTTTTTCCGAATTACATACAATATAACTTTTGATTTTATACATTTTATTTCTTATAATATATCTCTCAATTCAACGTGTCTCTTGGCATAGGCCAGCTCCATCCAGCTCTCTCCAGTGAGCTCGATCTTCTGCAACTCTGGTCCAGTATGGTCCTAGGGTTAGGTAGATATCGTCACTACACCATGTTTTCTGACACACATGTCTTTTGATGTTACCTCTTGGATACCATAAGGTTACTTGTTTGCTCCATTTATTTAGTTTGCAATGTAGCATATGTCCTGTCTAACTCCATTTTAGATGGTCTACAAGTTATAATATCCATTGCTTTTGTCTTCCTCCTTATTTCCAAATTTCGGATTCTGTCACTAAACTTGATTCCCAACATGCTTCTTTCCATAGTTTTAGCAACTGTTTTAGAAATTTTTTCTCTAAGCTTCTCCATTAATGTCCATGTCTTGCAGCCATATGTCATGCAGGGGAGAATACAAGTGTTGGAAGTCTGTCTCTTTATATGTATGCCTAGATCTTTCTTCATTATTTCTTTTAAGGACCAGTACTTCTTCCAACCACAGGCTATTCTTTTGTTTATTTCCTTGGTCACAGTGTCTTCAGGAGATATAATTTGTAAACATATTATTTTGTATATTCAAACTTAGTTCCGTAGACTTCTAAATTGCTTTCTGCTGAGTTGGTCATTAGTTTTGTGTTATCTGCATTAATGTATATATCTACTTCTCTGGTTTTTTCTGCTATGTCTTTTATCATGTGTTCTAGTTTCTTAGGATCTTCTAGCAGGACAGTATCATCTGCAAATCTCAGATGATTGAGGCGGCTACCATTGATTATAATACTGTAATTATCCCACTCTAACCTTCTAAATATGTGTTCCAGCACAGCATAAAACAGCTTAGGAGATAATGGGTCATCCCTGTCTCATGCCTGTTTATTAAAAAAGGGTCTCCTTCTGACTCTAATTTAATACTGCTTTTGCTTTTTTTGTAGATGGACTTGATTAGTTCTTAAAGACATTGTCCACTCCTTCTTCTTATAGACTCAGCCAGATAAATTTGTGTTTTAGACTGTCAAATGCTTTGGAGTTGTTTATAAAGCAGATATACAATGTCTTCTGGTCTTAATTGTATTTTCCAAGACTTGATTATGGCGTAGATGTCGTCTATAGTATTGTAGTTCTTTATAAATCCTGCCTGATCGATCAATGGTTTTCGTCTAAGACCCTTGATATTCTTTCTAGAATGACTTTTGCGACGACTTTGTACACATTTGATATTAGGATAATTGGTTGCTGATGTAATCTTTATCCCCTTTCTTGTGGAGGAGAATGATTGGTGATTCTTTCCATTGTTTCGGGATGATGCCTGTTACTATTATATCATTGAATAAATTGGTTAGGATTATTTCTTATGGGCTTATTTCTTCTTTGGTGCTTCTGATTAGCTCATTTGTTATATTGTCAGGTCCTGGAGCATTTTCGATCTTCTGTGACATGATGACTTTCTGTACTTCCTGCAAGAGTATTGATGGCACTTTTTTATAACTCTTAATAGGATCATTATTGGCATTCATTTCTCGATCGGTGTCATTGTTCGACTAAAATGTTTGATAGTATGTATGTGGCAAGACTCTGGATTCTGCTATGATTTGTTACTTGTTTGGAACTGTTGCTTTTTAGTTTTGATATCCATTCCATTCCATATTCTCTTAATTCTCTGAAAGCTTTTCTTGTTCCCCCTGTTCTTTGAATTTCATCTTCTAGTTTTTTCATCCTTCTTAATTTCCTATCTTTTCTTATATTTTCTCGAATCTGTTTGCTCAGTCTAGATAAGTTACGGTTTTCTTCAGTTTTTTATTTATATCTCATTCGCTTTTCTTTCTTCTAAGAGCTCTATTGTCTTCTCACCAAACTTCACATCTTTGGTTACATTTGCTGTCCTCAATTTTGACAGTTGTGTGTCAATGTGGTTGTATTTTTCTGTGACACTTCTGTCCGAGTTTACTATTTCTTTCTGTGTGTTAATGAGTGAAGCATCTATTTTTTTATCTGTGTTGTTCTAATATCAATTTATTTTTAGTTCTATTTAATTCTTTTTCTATCCCTTTTTGTTGGATGCTTTTTAAACAGCAGCATACCATGCAGTGGTTCATATTAAAATTCAAATTTTGAATAATGTGTGTATCTCGGAAAAACATTGGTTTATTAGTTATTATGAAATCAACTTTGTTTTTATATTTACCATTAGGTGACAGCCAGGTCCACTTGGTTTTGGGGTTCTTTTTGAAGACTGAATTGAGTAATGTTAAGTTTTTTGTAGTAGGAATTCAAATAGTCGATGCCCATTTGCACTCCTCTTTCCATATCCATGTTTACCCAGTATCAGTTCTTCTCCGGGTTCTCTGCAGCCAACTTGTGCATTAAAGTCGCCCATCACTATGTGGAAGTTACTATAGTATTTTTTTATAATATCGGACAGAGTGCTATAAAAGCCTTTACTTTCAGTTCCTAGTGCTAATTCTGTGGGTGCATATACTTTTATAATTGTCCACAGTTTTTTTATCTTGGCATATTATGTTGAGTATTGCTATTCAGTCTGAGATGCCTATCAATTCTTGTATATATATAATATACATAGCCTTTCAATGCTTTTTTAATTAAGAAGCCCACTCCTCTTTGACTTGCTTTTTCACCTTTTATTAGATACTCGACTACATATACATGTAACATAAGCTAAATCATCAAAATAATATTAAAAATGTAATAATTATGAAAGTTTCAATCAAGTTACATGATGCATAAACTTAATTAGGCATATATTTTTCTTCTCTGTAACCTATATATGTAGGTATAAAAATATATTGAGTTACATATATATTTCATATGGCATATATTTTATATGCATAACAGTTATAGTAGGTTAACAATATGCAACATTATACATTCATTTTGGAGTGATGATAGCCCCCAGGGGGTATGGAGAATGGTTGCCAATCCAACACCTGCTGCGTCCATCCATCACTACCTCGGGTTTGAGTGTAACATTGTGATGAAATTGACGCCTGGCCAGCTACCACCCGACAGGTTATACAATTTGTTCTACACACTAATGGTGTGTTCTGGGGGCTGTCCTTCAGATCTATTATTGCTCTACCTTTGATCATATCATCACTGGCCATCAAGTGATATAATAGTAGAAAAAAATTTTTATTCGTTTTTTATAAATATAATTAATTTGTATTTTATTTGGACTTACTTTTGGATGTGATTATATGGAAATACTTTTAATTATGGAATATTATTAAAAGTAATTATTATAATATGTCAAATTTTCATGCCATTCAAAATTATACAACCAGATATTGTGCAAATCAAAAGGCACCCTACTAAAATAGCTAACCAATTCTCAATTAATTTTATTAATAATAATATTAATTTATTTGTTTTCCATTTAAATACTGGCAGTATATATAAAAATATGAGCGATCAAAGTTTTAAAATGAATAAAGTTAGAAATCGAAATTTATTTAGGATATAAAATGCTACCCTAATAAAGCTGTACTTAGTTAAGATTGTTAATAAGTAAAGTCAAAATGGGAATTCATTGTAGATAAATGACATTAACATAATATTATTTCTGTACATGTTCAGTTTATTTTGGCGCTGAATATACAACAAGATTATCTCTGCTTCCTTTTCCTTATATATATATATATATATATATCTACCTATGAATGTACAACCCGGTCACAATATCTGTGCACCTGACCTCGTGACGTCATATCGGCGGTCTGGGTACGGTGTGAAAAAAAGTTTTTTCGTGAAATGTGGAGGTAAAAAAAAATTACTAACCTTTTCAAATCAATTTATTATTGATGAAGGGGGTTTGTTATTAAAAAACAATAATTTTGATTACATTAACATTTATTATTAAACTCAGTCACTATAAATTATTGACTCTATGCCTGACATCGTATCTTCCTCACTCTCACTTTCTGAACTCTCCGAACTTTCTTCCCCTAGTGATATTAAAAGTTGTGTGATGTTGTCATCTGCTAGATGATCCTTTTCCCAGTATTCGTTCCCAGTTCGTTTCACCACTTGGTCTACAGGTATGGTGTACTGTTTATTTGCTTTCTCCGATTCAAAAAACTTGAGCACTTTCAAGATTAAATTTCTTGATTCGCTGTGTATTGTTTTTCCCATGACTTCACTTTAACAGCTACAACAATTTTAATAACAACCAAACCAGTCCAAACTTAACAGTAAACAGTCTAAACTTAACAATAAATATTAAAAAACAAAACAACAACAAAGCGAAAATATCAAAATTATCGGGACGTGTATCGGCAACGAAGATGCTAACCGTACTGTCGCACCGGGAAGTGCGCGGAGAGGTGACAGGGGAAGCGGGAGAGGCGCCGCATTCCAGCGAGGTGCACAGATATTCTGACCGGGTTGTATGTGTATGAACCTACATAAGGAAAGTGACTAAACCCTTAATCTCATGTATGTCAATACATTCAGATGTATATTTATATATCTATCTATGATGGAAATATGACAGCATTGTTATACTCATACAATCCCATACCTACTCAAAATTTCCACTATGTAGCAGCTTGGTCAATGAAGCATCTGGAATCATTTCCAATTTATTTGACTTTAGCTTTCTATGTAAATTGGTGCCAGATGTCCAAATCTGCTAATATAGCTATGTAATAAAATCGTTGTTTGTATCTTCTATTATATATTGTTTAAAGGTGCGTTTGATTACCAACGAGAGCATTGCTGGCGTTGCCATTGTCTCTTTTGTTAAACCGTTCGTGAAGGTTAAAACCATTATTTTTGCCACTTTTGCCACTTGTGGGGAAAAGTGGCAACTACTCGAACGCTAAACCGAGCATAAGACCTAAAATCGCATGATTATGCTTTCAAAAAGATAGTTGTTAAAAATGGTCACAAACAACCATTCTCCAGATGAGGGTCAAAAATTGCATTATACATCACAACAACATTTTCACCCACAGATTCCCAATTCGAACACTCTAAGTTTGCGTTTTTAGCATTATTTTCGCGCACTTGGGGCTATTTAAACGCACTAAGCGAGGCATCTCAGGTTTGATCACAGGCTGGGGTATGGACACGTCCATGCCTCAGCAAATCCTAGTGCGGGGGTATAAGTGTAAGTGTAATATACCAATTTTAAATCCTGTCCTAACAAATCTTCTCTTATTGTAGAGGGACAAGTAATGGAGACATTTATGATGATAAATGTTAATGGCTTATAATAAGACTCTTATTTAACTACCTTAGACGAAAGCACCAGAAGAAACCTCACTATACTTCTTGAGATTCATTATTATTTTTATGATTAAAGCCTTACCTATAATAATAATAGCCTTATAATATATATAGGGATGACAATCTCTGGAGTAAGGGTTTGATCTTAAAAATAATAATGAAGCTGAAGAAGTATTATATATGGCATCTCACTTCAGTTCATTGATTTTGTTGATCATTATCAATGACTTCTTTCTCCAAAATTGAAATGACCTGTTGAAACTTCAACTTTAACTCTTGCATTTTATCACATAATACAATGGACAATCCAATGAAAGTGATTGTTCTGGGAAAAGAGATTTACTTACCAAAGTGCAATGGTTTATTACTATTAAAATAAGAATTCAAAACTTCTACCCTTAATCCAGAGCTGGTCAAAGGCTTTGCCCTAGTTTCAGTCCTAGTTCAACAATATGCCAGTAAGTAAATCAATGTTACTGAATTAATTTTAGCTTATGGAATTGATTATTCTTATTCTGCGATAGAGTATCTTGGTGGCTAATTGAACATACCCATTCTAACTCTGTAATATTCACCAAAGGAGAGGTAGTCTAAACTTGAATTTACATTAACAAAGTGGCATAGTTTTTAGGTGTTTGGCTAGATGCTGGGCTTACTTGAGTACCCCATTTCAATGCTGTTCTAAAAAGTAAATTAACCAACATAACTTAAGGGCCACATAGTACACAAGTGAAATGAAACTCTGCATGTGTTCTCTCTTCATTTCCAACCGACAGCGTTTTTTGAGTAAATTCTAAAATTTTGCTAATACAATTTAGGAAATTTTACTAATTTTTTAGATCCCATGAAATCACATGTGAGAAAAAAATGCCCCTGCATTGTTTACACATTCCTCAAATATGCTTATCGCGCATTTTCTGTATTTAATTTATTTGATATATATATATATTATAACATATATTTTAATTATTGGGCAGGCTGAATAAAGAACAGTTGCATTAAAATATCTTGGTGCACTCAGTTCATGCTCTTCCATTCTCTGAATTGAGTAAGTACTGAGAAAACAATAAATATTGGAACTGGTAAAAATACTCGTAAATTAAAAGATTTAGATGCGCTCTCATCTATCTGCCTCTCTATCTATCGGTGGCCTGAGCACGAACATTTGCTAAAGTGTAACAGTACAAACTATGAGTTATCTGTGCCACAGTTGTACTAGATAAATGACAGTTTGTACTGAATACGTCAACGATACAATTACGTTACACTTTAGCTAATGTTCGTGCTCGGGCCACTGGTTGACACTGCGACTGTCATGGGCTTACCACCAGGTGCAAGACTTGCCCATCCGTCTGTCTCATCATGGAAAAGTTTCTTTCATAATTAGGCCTAATCTTTATAATATTTTATAACCTGTAAAAACCACACACTGATAATTATTCATCATCATGTCAGCCGTAGGACGTCCACTGCTGAACATATGCCTCCCCATATTTTTTTTGATAATTATTAAAACATTGTAAAGCGTAATAACTGAATGTATATGGTCGTGTGTTGCCGGTCTACATTACCAAATTCATTCAATATTAAATTAATGTAGATATGGGCACATTTACGCAATTTTAGGACACCGTAAACAACTCCAATTATGAGTCACTCCATAGAAAAGGTGCTATTTTTCTACTGCATATATATGGATTAAGTTGCCTTAGTGCTACAGGTAGGTACCATTAAAGCAAAGTAATCCCTATTAAAATATGGTCAATTTTCTATTTTCACAGACACTAAAACGCAAATAAACGCTAGAAGAATATATTTATTTTGGAAAATTAAACAAATTCTAATTTTTGAAGTCTCATTAATCACCAATAATGATGCGTGTATCTACAGGCGGTTTTTTTTAGAAGGGCGATGATGGCCAAGTCCGAAACCACGAAATTTAGAGAAAAGTGGCGAAAGGAGGGATGCCCTCGATTAATAAGAATAAGAAAACAATAAACACCTAAGTAGTTATATATATTTTTTAAACTTTTTGACGGAAATCAACTCGAAAAAACAAAATACAAAAACTTTTAATATCGTAATTTTTATCTAACTAATAAGCTGTTAAAAATATTTTTCATTGACTCCAATGCATAATTTTATATGTCTCTAAAGACTTTACTGCATTTGATACCATGAACTGATTTATCCTCTATAAAATATGAAGCAATGAACTTTGTAGCTCTCCATCGATCTCCTCGTAAGGTAAGGAGTTTAGTAAAGTTCGTTCTTGACGTAAGGACGTTCCCATAGGAAATAATCAAGTTGTGTAAGATCTTCTGGTCTTGCCAGCTATCTCTCCGGACCATGAGAGCTAATCCAATCGATTAAATTATTATTATTTATTGAATTATTAATCTATCCTAAAATATTTGTTCAGCATCTCTAACCAAGACTGATATGAGTTGGGGCCCCGTCTTCTGCCCGCTAGTGGTAAATCCTCCATTTGTTCAAACACGTCGGTTATAATTTCGACATGTAGGTACATACTTTGTAGCATTTAAGGTGCCGGTGTAGTTTTTTATGAAAAAAAACCTGCTTCCTAGGATTCCACACCAACAATTAAACACATTCCGTTATTTAAGATGATTTGATATTTGTTTAATCGGGACGAGTATTTTGCCTAAGGCAGCGGCAATACTCCAGGCGCATTTCATTATAATCCTGGATGAGGGTTTTGAATCACTCGTCCTTAACTACACTTGCATTTATGTTTTTGAAGAACTGCAGAAATTGTACTCCAGAAAATTTGATTTGTTTCTGCTTCATGAGTTGAAGCACTCGGATATGCTTCGAACAGCGTCAATATTGCCCGTTGTAAATCTTCGTTGACGATTCGTGGATTTCGTATCAGTGGTTGTAAATTCCAGTAGCTTTTCTACCGACATCCAAAAAGGAGGAGGTACTCAATTCTACTGTTTTTTTATGTTTGTTACCTCATAACTTTTGATTGGGTGAAAATTCTTTGTTTGTTTGAAAGCTGGTGCTTCCCGTGTGATCCTATTTAAACTACATAAAATTCGGTCTAGTAGTTTTTGAGTTACACTCCAATAACTGTATAGAATGGAAGTCGGTATTATTTTTTTCAAATTGTACTTGTAAATAACTCACTATAGTTCTAAGCACTTTTTCCGAGCTAAGTGCGCGAACTATTCCTCTACTATTCAAAAAATAGGTCTCCATCAAATCAAATCGTTCACTATTTGATAAATACATTTTAAGAAAGATCATTCTATTTACATACAAACAACTCAATATACTGATAATCATTATCCGAAAAAAACAAAAATGTAATTCTACTTTCAAATATGCAATATCAATTAAATCATTCGGGTCGATTTCCGTCAAAAGTAAAAGATTAAAAAAGTACTAAATATGCAGTTACTGTTTTATTATAAATCGAGGGGAAAGACTCCTTCCTTTTTTCTAACTCTCGTGGTTTCGGACTATACCATTACTGCTCATTTGTATGGTGAAACATTTTAGAAATATTGAAACTACGGCGACACAGCGAAAATTTTATTACATACATACATATTATTTCATAAGCAATCTGTCCATTGGGGTTTACTTGCGTAATCAGCTAATTACATTCCCACTTCTGGCACACGGGTCTTCTTCTTAGACAGTAGACGTTGGTGTATTAAGTGCCTGCTACGTGGTTTCCCATTCAAATTTTCATCATCTAGTAGGATTCTCTATTCATCTTAACCACCCTAGTGGTTGTTTATAGAAAGCAATTTTTCAAGTACTGCATTTTAATACCATGTACAAGCCTTCACTCTCATTTCTTCCTTAAGACGCGGTCCAACCCCAATTTTAAAATAATTTACGATGCTTTAAGTAAAGTTGAAAATCGCTTGTTAGATTGGACGATGTAATGCCAAAATTCGTTAATTTTGTACGTTTTCTTTATATTCTTCGATATATACTAACACAATTGAAAAAACTGCTGGTTATTACTTTAGTACTATACGTTGTCTAAATATTACTTGAAAAAAATATATAGTGTTATCGTTGAACATTCTGAGAGTTTGGACGTGAAAGTTTATTTTTGCGGACCTATTTAGGATTTTTTTCTGCTGAAAGAGAGTTATATTTATGAATTCTATTCGGTTATTACTCTTTTCCTATTCCTTTTCTAACCTAAGTATTTTTTTCATAATATACTATCGATCTCTTTCGTTACACTAGGTGTTTAAAAATTCTGCTTTTTCTTTAATCAGGGTACGAGCGCCTTAACCCTTTGCGTTCCTGAGACGTAAATATACGTCAGTTTCATTCATAAATCTTTTGTTTTAATTATCATGGTATAGGAAGGATTAATTCATCCCTTCCTGAAAAACGATATTAGAGGATTTTTTCTTTTATTATTAGACTCATACGTTTGTCATTAAATCAATAATGGTTCAATCAAGTCGATGCTCTCTATAACTTTTAGATGGTGTGTTATATGGTGTTTCGATGAGCCTTGTAGTAGATGAGTAGACTAGAGCAATACTATACTATATTTTATAAATGTACACCTAATATCATAAAGAGGTAAAGTTTGTTAGTTTGTGAGTTTCTTTGTAGTAATCTCTTGAGCTACTGAACTTATTTTGAAAACTCTTTCACCAGTACAAAGCTGCATTATTCCTGAGTGACATAACCGTATTTGATATTGATTTAATATATTTTTTTATATAAGAAAAGAACTCTGTTACCTTTCACGACGAAACGGCTGAGCGGATCGTAATGAAATTCAGCAAGGAGATAGATTACATCCCGCCCAGGGATAGACAAGGATACTTCTCTATCGTCAATTGCAATTCTTGACAGTGCTCTGCAGTAATAGTTGTATCAGGTCTCATTAGGCTATAACACCACACTCTACCGACACAGATACATTATACCATCACAAGCAGCTTCTTTTGAGTTAAATTTGCGTATGGAATAGTTTTGCAGCTACTCCTGCGAACAATTGTTGCAACGAACGGTTTCGATTGTAGAGGTCGAGCACGAAAGAGTGTAACTATAAAGTATTTATTTTCTTTAAAATTGGAATCCTTATCAAACCTGTTTGATGTGTATATTTCTAGGAAGCTATTAAACTGAGCTAGAGTACCTATATCCTAACTAAAATTATGAATGCGAAAATGAGTTACTTTGTATGTTTGTTGCGCTTTTACGTCTAAACAGCTGAATGGATCTCGATGAAATTAGAGAAAGAGATAGATTATATACCGGGAAATGACATACTTTTCAACATCGTCCATAACCACATGGGAGAAACTGTGGGGCGCTGCTAGTAATATATTTATCTCGTTCCTACATTTATAACTGCCAAATACTAAAAGTTAGGGAGAGAGTTGTCGAAACGGAGGTACATAGAGAGAGTATGCCCGAGAGTTACAATACCGATGCAAAAAAAAACCCGCTCACGTATTTATATCTATTGATAAATATGTTACCTAAGTAACTGTAAGTGTACCCTAAAACAGTAAATATTAAAAATCACGAGTACACGTGTCGTTCAATCAATACATTTTTAATCTTTATTCTAATTAGTCTTCTCTAGTAATTATTATTTACGCTAGATGGTTTTGATTTTACCTGTGATGGAACGACAGAGCTTCGCCTCCTTTAGATCAAAAGTATTTCGGGAGGTAGGTTCAGTTCTACTATTAGTTATCCTGTGGTTCAGCTTCAAATGCACCTATATGCGCATTTATATACAATAATTTGTACATAATATAAATTGTAACAAGTACAAATGTAACTAGGAGCTCTACTGAGAAGAACAGTTTTTTACTCGGTAAACAGTAATATAACTAGAGCTTTTCTTCACTAGATAAGAAGTCATCAAACTTGCTAACTAACCAGGAATAAACGCTACCGTTTAGCTATCGTATTTACAGAGTCAGCTGTTACTCTTTTTAGTAAGGTATCAGTCAATACTTTACAGACTTTTTTAGTCAATGTAATAAATTTAGTACTACGGTACGGTACTGCAAGCGAAGGCCAAGGCATTCATTATAAGTTACATCAACAGTACGTTAATTTGCGGACTGTACTTAAAATCTTTTAGTTATATATATATAACAATATATAAATATAACAATATATATATAGGGTTGTATTGTATAACTTTTTTAGGGCACAATTTTATTGTATTCTGGTATTTTTTTATGGTTCCAAAATTACTGAGAGAATCGAAACAGAATCTTATTGCTTTGGAAATGCTGTCTGGTAGTTATAATTATGTCTAGAGACGCAGAATCCCATACAAGTTTTTATAACATACTAGCGACTGCCCGCGACTTTGTTCGCGTAGTGGTATAACCTTCCATCTTTTCTTATTTTTTTATGTAAGAATTTTCTACGAATTAACATTTAATAAAAAGATGAATGAAATCGGCAAAGCCGTTCTCAAGTTACACCGTGACCAGAAGAAATAGGGGTTCATTTTTGTGATATTAATTAGACGAAATGATAGCTTTATTAGCTTGCATACTCGACCAACTTATCGTGAAAATATTATAAAGGTTTATAAATACGAGGGCGGGTCAATAAGTCCGTGACTTTTGGAATAAAACACAGTTTTTTGATAAATAAATCATTGTATTTTTCAACGTAGTCTCCCTTGAGCTCTATACACTTTGTCCAACGCCTCTCCAATTTTTTTATCCCTTCCATAAAATATGATTTGTCGAGGTCCTCAAAATAGGCCTTTGTTTGCGAGATGACTTCATCATTGGAGTCAAATCTTTTTCCACCAAGCCATTTCTTCAGGTTTGGGAACAAGAAGTAGTCACTCGGAGCCAAATCTGGAGAATAGGGCGGATGAGGGAGCAATTCATAGCCCAATTCATGGATTTTTGCCATGGCAACTGCACATGTGTGCACCCTTGCATTGTCTTGGTGGAAAAGAACTTTTTTCATGTTCAAGTTGGCATACTATTCCCCATTGATTGTTCTTCCCTTTTGAAGGTAGTCAATGTGGATTATCCCGCGTGCATCCCAAAAAACAGTCGCCATAACTTTATTGGCTGACAAACCCACCTTGGCCTTCTTTGGCGCCGATTCACCCTTAGAAACCCACTGTTTTGACTGTTGTTTGGTCTCTGGTGTGTTGTGATGGATCCATGTTTCGTCCACGGTTACAAAACGGCGCAAAAACTCTTCCATATTGCGATTAAACAACGCCAAACCTTCCTGTGAAGTTGTTACACGATTGCGTTTGTGGTCGACTGTGAGCAAACGCGGCACCCATCTTGCGGAAAGCTTTTTCGTGCCCAAGTGATCGTTGAAAATTGAAACCACTGAGCCATGCGAGATCCCTACGGCTTCCACAATCTCTTGCACTTTCAATCTTTGGTCGGCCAAGACCATATCGTGAATTTTTTCGATTGTTTCGGGTGAAGGGACCTCAACTGGGCGTCCAGGACGTTCGGCATCTTCAGTGCTTGTACGGCCACAACGAAATTCAGTAAACCACTTTTTTACCATTGAAATCGATGGTGCAGAGTCCCCATAGTTTTTATCAAGCTTAGCCTTGGTCTCGGTAATGGTTTTATTTCGCAAAAAATAATGCTTAATAAGCACACAAAATTCACTTTTTTCCATTTCTTCCTCAAATTACGGGGTTGTCTGATAAAGATAGCTGTCAAACACAAACTAACTGACGCAGCAAGTTCAAATTTTGACAGGAGTCAACTGACAGATGCCTGTTGACAGGAGTAGTGTTGCTTTTTCACTAAAGAGGTCAGAAATTCAAAAAGTCACGGACTTCTTGACCCGGCCTCGTAACAAGTGACAAGACTGTGTAGAGTGTAGATTAGTGGTTCTTAACAGTGTAGAGTCTACGCCGTAGACCTGTTGTTCAGTTTCTTTCGATGTTAAGGCGCGGTCCAATACTAATTTTAAAACAATTTACGATGCTTTACATAAGGGTGAGAATTGCTTATCAGATTGGACGATATGATGCGAAAATGTAATTGAAATCGTGCAATACTTTTTATATTTAGTTCGTACAATCAAATGATTTAATAATAAAGGAGTCTATAGTTCACTAGTAAATTTCATTAGGAATTCGTATATGATACATTCATTGAAATATATTTGCCCATAATTGAATAAAAATGCTTTTTCCCACGGAGCACGTAAGAAAAATTGTAAAATTTAGGGAATTTTGCCGATTTATTCTATCGAGCCAAGTTTTCTCAATCGTGTATTATATTTCCCATAGTTCATGAGAACGTATATTCAATTTACACTACTTTTTTTCGAACTTCGGTTATTAGGTTAAGGTAAGCGTCGTAAAACTAAGTTTTCGCAAAGTCGAATCATGAAATTTGGTCGTTGTTTGACCTGTCCGGGGATCGAAACCGGGACCAGCGGCTCAGAAACCAGATTTGCAACTACGCTATCCGGCCAGTCCTGTGGTATTTACAATTGCATTGTCACGTACAGCTTTAATACACTCCCTAAGAGCTCCTAAGCTTTATTTAGACGTAGAGTTGCTCTTGCAAAAAATGAATCCCTATTTCCCTAGGCCACGCCATAACTAAAAAATGGGTTTACCGATTTCGATGAAATTTGGCAATGAGATAGATTATATTATATCTTATAGATATTATTAGATAGATTGTTATATCCCGGAGAAGGGCATATCATACTTTTCATTATCATATCATCCATCCATCACCACACGGGTGAAACCTCGGGACACAGGTAATTAATCACCATCGTCAGCCAAAAGATGTTCTGACTTCGCTTGAATATAAAGTAATCTGTAAGTAATATACATATAATAAAGTAAAGTAACTTTAAAATGTCTAAAGATAAAATCTAAAATACATATAGGCATATGAGTCTATTTTTTTTTGGTTCTTCGTTAAACAATTAGTATATGATTACAAACTAAACGGGTGCGTCACAATTTTCGTTCAATATGACACAAGTTAGTGCAGTTGTTTGGAAACTGTACTACTGTTGTATTAATGACTATATGTAATGTGTGTAATAGGCAAACTTAGTAGGTTAGGTGCCTCAAGAACCGACTTCTTGAGTAAAAAAACAGCCAGCATGTTATGTTTTTAATTACTGCTAATAATTATTATTAATAAAGTATAGAAAAGATAGTTAGATATAATTTGTAATAGCCAATGTTAAAACACATCTCGAAGTCTTTATGGTGGCATTTCACATGGCTATTTTACATGGTGACTGTGCACAGGTGCATTTTCCAGGATAAAAGTATTTCCGGGCTGCAAGCCATCTCCGTGCCGAGTGTCATCAAAATCGGTAGCGTAGTTTAAACATGAAAGGAGGACAAACAAACTTACAAACACACTTTCGGATTTGTTATATTAGTGTGCTTCAAGCATTATCTTGTGCCTGCTTAAACAAACCTTTTATTGAAATATTTTAGTTGACATAGTGCTCAAATTCACAAGACCAATTTAACTAATTTTCATACCACCTTCTCGAAAATGTCCAATTACATATCACGCAAAATCAAAGCAAGGCATTACATGTGCGGGCATGTAATTTTGTTTGCGTTACACGTACGTTAGTTGTAGGAAAACTCTTAGTACGGAGACAGCATACAGAAAAAAAAAGAAAAAAGGCGCGAAATGATTGTACTATATGTAGTGTGTTCTAATAGCCCTAAGTTGGCGAAATTAACGCTTAAAATGCTCACAAGGGCGTTCAAATTGGGAATCTATGGGAGAATATGATCTTTATGGCTCTTTTTGTTCAGCGTTCGAAAAGCTAAAAAAGAGTTATTTTTGTCACCATAATTGAGCTTTACGAACTCTTTAACAAAAGAGCCAACAATAGCAACGCCACCAATGCCCTTATAGCTAAACGAATGCACCTACGGAGTGTGATCTCTGAGTTTTCGCAGTAGGTATGAAAAGTAGAGTATGCACCTCGAGGATAAAGCCTGTCTTCGTCTTGGGCGGCTTTAACCCCTCGCTTCATTCAGGACTCTACATAACTCCCTCGCTTCGCTCGGGAATTATATCTTAATCCCCTCGCTGCGCTCATTAACCCAAGAGTCCCCGTTACACTCAGGGTTCAATATACAGCCCATGACGTAAGACACTGCTTTACTCCCTGGGTGCAAGAATCTACTATTACATACATATATATGTTTTTTATGAAACTTGGGGACGAGCAAGTCGCTCGCCTGATGTTATTAGCGTTACGCTTGCATGCCCATTACAGCTCAGATTCACAGAGCCATTCAGAATTTGAAACTACAACGGTTCAAAGCCTGCAAGGCAATACATTGCGCTCGTCACCCCGAGATATGAGGTGTCAAATCACTTGCCCTTAACTTCACTGGAAACAATGCCCTTCAAAACTTAACACAGTGATTTTTGCACTAATGCTTCACGGTTGGATAACAGAGTAAAGGAAAATCTTATAGGTTGTCCCGAAACTCAAAGATAACCTGGTTCCGGGTGAGAGGCCAAAGTATACCAGTTACGAAATCAAGTAAAATTTGAAAAATTGAATACCGACTTCCATTCTATTCAGTTATTGGAGTGTATCTCAAAACTACTGGACCGAATTTGATGAAATTTAAATGGGACCACACGGGAAGCACCAGCATTCAAATATATTTTTTTTGAGAATCGGTTCACCCAGTCAAAAGTTATGAGATAACAAACATAAAAAAAATGCAGTTGAATTGAGTACCTCCTCCTTTTTTTGGAAGTCGGTAGAAAATAAGAAAATAAATCCAGTTATTTTTTCAACGCGTGTCAAAGTTAACTGACAATAATTTTGTAAATCATAACTCGTCAAACCTTAATTTATTTTACTTAGTTAACAATGTTTATTACTTTAATTTCTGTTTGCGATTAATAGCACTGTTATTTGAGATTACATTAATAAAAAAAAATCACTAATAAGTTTTCTACTTATTCGAAAAATGTCTATTAACGCTTGACTAAGTGATATGGATTATATTCTTATTTTTTCATAACTGTACTGTTGTATACCTTGGCCTTATTACAGGTTGTATACCAAACATGTATAATTTTAAACAATTAACATAATAACACTCCAGCTTACTAATCTACAGAAGCTTCATCGGCATAAGCCAATGCTGGCTTTGAAAGTCTAGGCATGGTCTTGCATCACACTTGAGCCTTAGAGACTGATTGTTTACTTATGCCACAAGCGAATAAAAGTAGCCTTAGTTACTGCTTATTGCTGCCAGTTACAGTCACGTCAAAATCGATCTAGCTAGGAGATTAGCTAGAGCAAACAGAGAAAAAAATTAAATTACGATTTTTGTTCTTATCAGTACCGTGCTTATTATATATATCATATGTTATGTATTTAGTAAAAGGCTATAATGTCAAAACGTTGCCAACAGACACTTGAATTTTATTTATTTGCATACTTAAGATACATTAGTTGTAAACAAGTAGGTAACATAGTCGATGAGCTTTCAGAATCAATAAAGCATTATTTTTGAAGACGTGATTTTATTGAACATAAACGCCAATAGCTAACTAGATAGATATAAAATAGATGTGTAAATTTTTACAAATTTAGAGAGGATGCACGTCCTCGGATGGGGTTCGAACCCACGTCTTCCGACAATCCGTTTCAGACACCATAACCGCTAGGCTACCGATGCATACCGTCCGAGCATCGAATTTAATTCTCTATTAGATTTTAACGGTCATATGCCGACGATTCAAATGATTTATTTGATGATAGAATGATTTTATTCATATAAGAAATGGACATGTTGAGAACTAGGTACATACCGTTACTCTAATTAATGATTATTATTAGTACAGGGCTTAGGGCGAAACGGTAAAGACATTGTATGGTTGTATTTTAAATAGTTTCAATATGCTCAACGCCATTAGACGGCGTTAAATTAAATTCTCTTTCGACTGCATAAAGTTTTAGGGAATTAAAAGACGTCACACGGTGCTAGATCAGGGCTGCAAAGAGGGTGAGGATGACCTGAGCACGGAAGCGTTGTCATGGTGAAGCCAATAGTGTGTTCTGTGTGTTGAAGTGAATATTTCTTGCAAGCTTTTTGTAGTAGGTTCATACCATTCAGCGTTAATGATGCTTTGATTTGTAATGTAATCGACATTAGATACCCATTCGAAATGAAGAAACCAGCGATGAGAATTCTCCCTGCGCTTCTCGAACGCTTTACTTAAGTAAATTTTGGTTCGTGAAAGAGTTGACTGACGCTTTGTTTGTGGTTCGTACTGATAAATCCAAGATTCGTCGAACATTGTCGTAAAGGCGCCGAGATGAGCTTGCTTTAAATTTATTAATCATGTCACGGCACCATTCCCCACGGGTCTGCCTCTGAGCTTCGGCGAAGTTGTGCCAACGCGAGACTATTCTCACGCCAAGATACTCTTGTATAATTTTGTGAGCGTTTTTTGATTCAATAGCAGATAATATATATGCTTAATCTCTTCTTTCTTATTTACTCCTATTCGTTTTGGGGGCGATGAGGCCTGCGTCTCGCATGGAGTGTTTTGTGCAATTCCCCCTGACAGCATTTACATATACTAAAACCTTAACTCCTTCACATAGCGGAGTATGGCCTTGGGTCGCTGGTACAACTGCTCTAGTGTTTCTTGAGGTGATGGATGAATAACAGTCGATGATGCTGATGGTGCTTCAGGCGGTCTGGAGTCTCTCATCTGGGTCTTTTAGGGAGAAATTACTAAAAATTATCCACTCTAATAATTGTTCATTGTATTTTTGTTTACGGTTGGAAACATGGATTTCGCGTGTTTAAAGTCTATTAAGTCATCCCAACAATTTTGATGTTTTCTTTCGGTGCAGTGACTCAGGAGATTCCGCATTTCCATCGCTGAGGGTCTGCAGAGTTCCATTTCCTTAGTCCTACCCTGCTTTTTAGTTCCTTCCTTGGCTAGTATATCTGCCCTTCTGTTACCAGGACATGGGCCATGTCCCTATGTTCAAAATAAAATGATCTTGTACTTCTCTGACAATCTTTGGAATGCAGCATGACATTCCGATAGGGCTCTTGACCGTGTTACCGATCTTCTCAGTGCGTGGATGACTGCTGGACTATCCGTGATGAATACTAGTAGGCTTCATGTTCATTTTGTGAACTCAGGTATGATATGACAGCAAGTAGTAGAGCCATGGCCTCTGCTTGAAATGCTGTTGGGATTTTGTTCAGGGTTATTGAATCAAGAATTCCAATGAATGAAAGCCACAACCTGTTTCCGTTTTGTCTATTGCGCCATCCGTGTAGACATAATATGACTGTGTTAGACTCTCCAAGATACCGCTCTCGGTAGTCAGCTCGTACCTCTTGTTGTCGAGGCACGTGGTGGCTATCCTGTTGGTGCCTTTGTGTGACGCAGGGGTTATTTTAGTCGCCATGTCTAAAATTCTACAGTGATTAGTGATGGACGGCGTGCGTTTCTATTGATCTATAGTGTTTATTCTTAGCGCAGACGCCATTGCTTCTTGCTGTATGTGTAAATGCATCGGTGTCAAGCCAAGGATTACATCCAAGGCAGCTGATGGTGTTATTTTGATGCTCCCGCTTATCAGAAAGCACGCCAGTCTCAGAGTTTGCTGAGTGTAGTCATCGTGGTCACTAGGGTTGTCCAAGGCCACCATACAACGCATCCATAAGTAAGGGCTGGTCTTAATATGACTGTATAGAGCCATCGACAAAGATTCGGTTTGACTCATTAAACTCATTAAATAGTAACATTATTCTAACTTAAATTAATTACCGACGGAGCTGTTCTATATTTAAGAAGACCGATTACAAAAGTCACAAAATTTACACATTGCAACAACTAAAAAAATAGAATAAAAAATGTCATGAGATAAAAAAATAATATGAATATATATGTTGCATGCTGAGTCGAATAAATGTATTTCATTTCATTATACATCCTGCGCCCCGCGGCTACACCCTCGTAGTGATGGGTGATGATAGAAAGAAACCTATGTTTTATCTAGCGCCTCATCTGCCTCCATACCAAATTTCATGAATATTGGGCCATCCGTTAGAGCGTGAAAAAGTAACAAACATCCATCCATACATACAAACTTTCGCGGTTATAATATTAGTAAGATTAGTTATACGATATTTTATTGTTAAAAAACTCTGATTGTATAATAGCACTTAGATATCAACAAATTAAACAATTTATTTTTTAAATATAATTGTGTTCTCGATTTCTTGTTAGTTTTAGGCAAATGATTATTTATTTTTGGATCCATCCTAAATAAGCTTTTTAAACAGTGCCAGTCAAACGAATCCAACGCTTTAGTTAGATCCATATACATGGCAGACACAGGTTACTTACTTTATACTTTTACGAAAACCAAGTTTCATGATCATACTTTAGTCATTTTAATTATAATTACTATTTTAGTTGGATACTTAATAATTAGTTTATTTTTTAATAAATTCATCAATCGATATTTTTAAGGGCAGTTAATCGAGTTAATTTGAACTATTTCACCTGCAATTACATTAATTTTTATTGCTCTACCATCATTATTATTAGTATACAAATGTTATGTTTCTCCGTATACGAGTAAAGGGTAAAAAATGTGTATGCATTTCACAAATATTTTATAAAATACCGGAACTAATGCAACGGTTCTGTAATTATTTATATTCTACTAGCTAGTGCCCGCGACGTCGTCTGCGCAGGATTAGTACTTCGAGTAGCTTATCTGTTCCAAGGCCATATCTATCTTTTTACCAAAATGTCATAAAATATATACATGAGTAAATTAAAGTACTTAGTAAATCAACCAGTAAATACTAATAATAAAATACAGTACTTACGTACATACAAACATAAAACTAATCACTGACTGGAAAAAAATGTCATTACATTTCTCTACTACAAACTCATACACATATTCACATATACACATCACACACAGTGCTCATACACATACACATGCGCGCTAGTAAATTACTTATTGTATAATGTGCCTACTTCTTAACACTAAAATCAAAATACTTATGTTTATAGAGAATTCAAAAATACATGTCGAATCTTAGACAACAATATGGGAAGACACTGCCTTTCATGATACAGGTTCATATCCTAGTATGGGAGGTAATGTTCCACTGAGTTTTGTAACATATTATTATTGCACAATAAACGTATTCTTCTTCTTATTTTCATCACCCTTCACGGTCGCCGAACACGTCTAATGTATAGAGCTGTCAAAATGATAGCGTGCTTTTGACTTAGCTATCAGAAACTGACACAAACTTCGACAGAACTGTCATCATTACGATCTTAACGTAGGCCGAGATCTTGTTATTTAGTCTATGCTGTGCCCAAGAATATTACGCTTTTTCACCCGCGTGGTGATGAATGATGATGCCGATGATGATGAAAAGTATCCTATGTGTCAATTCAGCGCCTCATCTACCTCTATATACCAACCATACCAAATTTCATTAAAATTGGCCCAGCAGTTTGAGTGTGAAAGAGTAACAAACATCCACACGTCCATACATCCATATTCACAAACTTTCGCGTTTATAATATTAGTAGGATAGGATTTGTCTTTCGTTTTGAAGATTGGCTTTACAATGGTTAATTTTAATCTTTCTGGAAAAATACCACGATATATGCTCAGACAAAACAAAAAAGTCAAGACAGAATGTTGTAAACAGAGAAGTGAGGCCGGGTGAAACTACGCCTCGGCGTGTCCATACATATTTACATACAAAACCTACAACGAAACTACGCCTTGGCGCGTCAGTCGAACTATCGCGGCGCGTGGAAGCAACACGTAAAGTTTTAATTAACATTTAATTTAAATTTATTAATTATTGATATTTTTTTAATAACTTTAATATATTTTGAATTACCATGACAGTACCGAGTCACGCACATGTAGTTTAGAAAACCGGCCTCACTTCTCTGTTCACAACATTCTGTCTTGACTTTTTTATTTTGTCTGAGGATATATGCATACATTTTTAATGTGATTCAGCACCGGAGATACAATACAAGATACAAATTTTATCACTTTAGTGGTTATCTCATCATGTCCCGCACTAGGTGTATTTTTCAACGAAATGATGATTTTATGAATATCGTCCATAGTTGACGGGGGATAAACATCGAGTTTCTCATATTTTATTCTCATATACTATTAATAGGTTTTGTATTTTTTTAAATTAATTTAGTAGGTTACTTAAAAAACACTCAGACGCTTGGATCAGTCAATATTTTATCCATTTTATATCTATGTTTTATCTTTTTGCTGGCGTCTGTACATTCTTTTATTCCCTTTCTTTGATATTTAAGCTGGTTTCTTATATACAGTGTGTTATCGTTTTACAACAGGAAAGCACAGCAGCACCCCTAGCACGCGGCGGAGAGTAATAGTCTTTCCACCGTTTTTATCCACCTGTCAGTGGAAATAATTTTCTTCTCCACCTTACAGAGCGCGGCAACCGGGGAAAGAGATAAAAAGTTTCCTTTTGACGTTTCTCGTAGACAGTATGTCCCGCTACTCCCGCTATAGAGCACGGACTTGTAGAAACGTAGATTTAAATTTTGAAAGTTTCATGCACAGTTAAAGAGATATACTACGCATGTTTGATGGATTAATCAAATATCAAAGGTAGATGTAGCTTTTTTGTTAAATTTACCTTGAATGGCACCTATGAAGTACAAAACCATAGAGAGATCTACCCCCGCCGTCTATCCACGTGGATAAACTATCCTCTGGCGTTGCCGTGCTCGCAAGGGAGATGAAAATGACAATGATTTGGTGGAATAGATTTCTTTCCTTTCCACGGGGAGAAATAGTCCACTGCCCGTGCTAGCCATGCAGGCCTAGACAAAAGATGTTTCTGTTATCGTTAACGCCAAACGACAACCCCAAAATGTATGGCGTTGACATTATCTGTGGAAAAGTCACGTGACGTCACGCTAAGTTCGTAGACACATTTTTGTCTGTAGCGTGTTCGGAAACACGCCAGTTTGAATTTTGTCTAGGCTTGCAGATCATGTAATAGTTTTAAAATGTCATGGAAGTGATTAAAAGTTTCATTAGAGCAACAGCTATCATAAACTTCACTACAAGTTATCTACTGGAATTATTTTAAATGTTGTGATACTTTCGTTACAATAATCTCGCCGGCATGGGTTTGCCGCTAGGCACCGCTTTGCGTTTCGCGACAACTACTTGCAGCCAGAGTAAAGTTAGGAATATTAAGATAAGCTGTATCACATATTTTATTTATTTACAAGGTATTCAAAATAAATAATAATAATAACTAATTTATAAGCCCCATGGTGGGGGGAAAGTGGCCAAAACACTGACGGCATTGCTACGCTGGATGGCAATGCTAAGTTTTTGCCCAAAGTAGGCGCCAGCATTTCGGTCACCCGTCGCCTCAAAACAAGTTGATAGCGGACGGCCCCCATGGGCCTAAAGTTTCGACCCCAAACGGCACAAACATGTACATTCTGTCTAAATACACATATTTATGACGTTTGAGGTCTTCCGCTTTAGACGCGGCAGCGCCAGCCCAATCAATCGTCCCAGGGAGATGAGACGACGCCAGTGTGTCCACACATGTAGCATCCCAAACCAGGGGCTGTCCCATCTTCCACGGAACGATTGTCATCCCAAAACTGTACCACTATACATCATGTCATCAAATCGATAACTTTATTCCTTAAATTAATTTCCTGTACCTGTACTGTAAGACAGTCTGCTTTGCTCATCAAACCGTCTGTATTTTGGCAAAGGAAATATATTATTATGAACGGAAAAACTCATTAGTCGTAGGTACCATCCACTATGCCATCTGCTATCTGGTTTCTCCATATTGCTTGAATCAATCGCGCGAGTTACTTGTGACTGCCCCTTATTGTTAAAAACAATTTATGTGGTAGTGCCACGCTGCAACCCCACAGCCGAATGGGCCGGCATGACCGGAGAAGTACCACACTCCCAGATAACACCGACGTGAAGTAACATAGTTTGCTATTGCATTTCGGCGGTTTGTGGGAGGTTCCGGAGGCCAGATTCCCTCTTTCCCCCTCCACCCTCACCCCTTCTATCTCTTCCTTCCTATCATCCTTCCTCAAAGGTCGGCAACGCATCCTCGAGACCTCTGGTATTGCGGATGTGGGCGTGGGCGACGGTATCACTTACCATTAGGCGAGCCGCTTGCTCGTTTGCCAATCTATTCCATAAAAAAAAAACAGTTTGCGTCTTTACGTTGGCAGCAGTATCCTCATTTTTACGATATACGTATTTTATTTTTCCTTTCACGTAATTTTTCTTCGTAATCACGTTGTGTTAATTTTCTCATAATAGACTTACAAATGCATGGCCACGTATAATATACTTATTTGGGACATACCTAACCTACTATAATCCATGTCAATATATACATGTTCTAACTTCTATAACTAATATAACTTTATTTACTTTAGAAATCCATTGAACGGAACTTCGCTGACAGAAATATTTGTGAATTTTAAGTAATTTAAAATGCTGTTTAGTATAAAGTTAAAGTTTCCAGGGTTGTGTATGATGTAATCAATACATGATTGTAATCATTCATGCCACCTAACACCTAACACATATGTATTTATTTGGCGAATATATTAGAATGCGTAGAAGAACGGCAACAGTGCGTGTACCCCACTGTCGCGACCTGTCAACGTCGGCGCAATATTTATATACCACTCATAATTATATCTGTGTAATATTGTATTATTTTCTCCCATACTGAATTGGAAAAACATTAGAACGATTACCGGACCACCTTAATGTAATTTAGCAGAAAGCCCCGAGAATAATCACTACGTTCTTAAGTACAATATATCTACACAACATTATTTATAGTGTGACAATACGTACGCACATTATAACAAAGTAGTAGATGTATGTTTGCGGAAACTACACGTTACGCTACACTAGCGAAGTTCGTGCTAAGCTCGCTCAACTATTATTTATTCCATGACTGAACGGACAAGATTTTCTTAATTATACTGTAATTAGTTAGGCTAAGTATAAATAATAGAGGACACTACAACTGTGATAACTTTGAATAATTTTGATAATACTAGTATACATATACTTTTACAATACATATTTTATAATACTTTTTACAACTGCATGACATAATTTTGTATTTTCCGCCCCGGACAATACTGAACAACAATCTGGTAAGTTTTTTGATAATACTAGTAGCCGTTAACTTTAAGATAATTTTTAAATATCATCCTTACATACTTGTAGTATAAAGTAAATTGGCGTTCGCTTCTGTTTGCCTGTATATCCATTATCCGCTAACCCCACCACTATGCAACGGATTTTTAGGTGGCGTTCACCATAAGGGAGATGGTTTTTTCACAGAAGGTTGCTATACTTATACTATAAACCTAATGAAGTTTTTATCTAAGTAGATATTTTTTTCTCAAAAAATAGAACCGACTTCTAACCTGAAAAGTGTGAAATAACTTGTTGAAATACTATGATACTGCGAAAGTATCCTATTATCACAATATTGCGTGCATGGTACGGACTTGTCGGTACGGACAAGTTATTTCACACTTTTTAGTGTAGAAGGCGGTTCTATTTTTTGATAAAAAAAAATTTCCCCTTTTTAGTGACCTTACTACTTACGGGATACACCGTCAATGATGATCAAGATAGGCGAAACACTTTTTAGTTATTGAAGTATACTAACTCTAAAACCGCTTCACCAAATTAGATGAAATCGATATGGTACCACCACGGATGTATACTCTATCAAACAAAAAAAGAATCATCAAAATTGTTTCATAAACGACGAAGTAATCCGCGAACACACATAATAAAAATATATATACGGTCGAATTGAGAAACCTCCTCCTGTTTTGAAGTCGGTTAAAAAGAAATAAAAGTCATATTTTTTTAAACTGTCTGTAGATATCGTATCGTATGTTAATGAAGACCCCCTGAGGTCTTGTGTGATTTTATTAGCTTGACGAATGGATCCCAAGCAAGTGCCAACTATAAATCTATGTAATTATGGTGTTCATATATTAATTTCATAGGTCTTTCTTATCATTCTTCGCACATAGCGGTTCTTCCTTTCTAGAGTTTGTGGGTTATCCGGACAGAATGTACGTTGTATAAAAATGAAAGGTACGGAAACACTATTGTGAGTTACTATTTGTATAAAGTACATATTTACAACCACGATTAATTTTATTATTAGACCTATAAACCTGTCATCTGTCTAATAAGTAGTAAGTCTGTTTAAAGGTTGTGTTGGTGCGATAATAGGTCTACGGATTTTATAATTTAAGTTAGGAGAGAGTTTAGCTAGGGGTTAAGGAAATTTAACTAGTTTGTCAGCTTGTATTGAACCCTCATTGCGCGAGTCCAACTCGCAATTGGTTATCATAAGCAACCCGCGTTCTTTGCGGCCCAGGGTACTACCTAATTAAAAATGTTTGAGTATATAGATGTCATCATTATTAAAATTAAGTAGTTAGGTAGTTACTATATTATGATGTTTGATGTGTTTTACTCTAGTGGAAATTACACAACATGTTATTTTAAAGTGGGACGATATAAGATAATCAGAAAACATTGAAAGATAATGATTGTACTGGGAAGCACAAAATTTTATATTCATGTTATTTATGAGAAACTCTAAGTTGGTATTAAAGTTTAATAATGTCATGAATATTTTCCTTATATAAGGGAAAATAGTTCGTAGATCTGTATGTGTGCTCGTAAGTCTAATGTGATATGAATTCGGATTAGCCCATACTGCCCCATTTAAAATGTGTACATTTCAATATACATACCTCCTACCTAAAAATACATCATGTCTTATGTAATAATAATGCGTTAATACACGTAAATATTTTTCCTGTAATTATTATAGTATTGTATTATAACAATAAACGTTTTCCTTAATACAAATGTTGTTTGGGATTATATTATCTAACATATTTTACTTAGTATATACTAAGCACGATTGTAGTAGTTTTATCAATTTATACTAATACTTTATGTTTTTTTAGTTTTGGGAACAATAGGTGCCACTGTAAAGGGTGAGCTCCACTTCATACAGACGAAAAGTGGCCACTTACAGTTAATATATGAACCGTATATATTTGTGACGGACAGTGTGCGAAGTGGACGGACTTTCTGGAGGTGCATGGAATACGGGAAACGGTGTCGCGCAAGAATCACTTCTAAGAACAATGTGTTAAAAGTGACTAATCCAGTTCATAATCATGTTGAGAACCACTTACAGAAAATTACGCGCAAATATGAATTAGGAGAAGTAGTAACCTGCCCGTCGGTTTAGGTTGTACAGATCACGGCATTCTCTGCGGTTTTTCCATTTTGCCGGGTACGGGTTACTTATGCGAGTTTCACATGTGAACGAAAATTAACCACTCAGCTTAAAATATGGTTTAGGTATCAAATTTTACAAGAAAACAATTTGACGATGAGTAAAGGTGTACACTTATGAAGTTCAGGGTTTTTACGCACGGGTTTAGATGATTTGAATATCACTGTTTCTGACGGATCTCATCAGAAACAGGAAAAGTTAACTACTCTTAAGCTCAACGTGGCAGTTTTATCTATGATTTTTTGCATACCGAACCATCTCGTACCTAGGATGCTAAGTTGTCGATAATAACAACGATAATGAAATAAAATGAATGATAAATAATTTTCACTAGTTTTGAGTTAGTGAATGATATAAAGACGACTGAAAAATGTTTCGAAAACTATTTGCATATATACTTGTTCTGTACCTATGTGTAATTTTACGCAGCTTGGTGAAGTTTTATTTGTTTCTGCTCACGGTCCTATCATACGAAATAACATAAATTATCTCACCCGTATTTTGAGATTATAATTATTTTATATTTAAAGCTCATACCATAATATGCGCGCATACATTAAAACTTTTATAAATTGGTTAAAATTACCCGGAAGTAGCCTAAAATAAAAATAACACTTTGTGATTCACATTTTATTCATCTTCAGAGTAAGTCATTTTCAATTTTCACGCGTACTCATCTTCTCTTTATCCTTTTTTGACGATTTTAATTTTAGTATAACAAAAATTTTATATAAAGAACTAGCGACTGCCCGCGACTTTGTTCGCGTAGTAGGCCACTGCCCACTGCCACTTCAACTGGCTAATCTTCTGAGCTATGTCGAGGACTCTGTATGCTTAAATAATATAAACTTATTTTACCGTTTGCGTCAACATAATATTCAAAATCAAAAATAAAATCATCTTTGTTTCTGTGGCAGTAAAAAAATTCCTAGAAATCCAGTTAAGTTATTTACTAACCATTTCTATGACCCAACCTAGGATTTTTTGGTCTATGAAGGTCATTGACTGTTGTAGAAAAATTGCATATTATTAATATAAGTTGTTATCGACATGTAGGTAAGTACCTACCTTAATTTAATGTAATTATTTTTATACAAAAGACGATTAGCCAGTGATGAGAATGTATCTCTGTGTCATAGTATTAGGAACTAAAATCAATTGCCTAGGTATTGTGATGAAATATAGTATTAAGATTAAAAGTAAGTCATAAATGTATAAGAAGCAATAAAGATGTAAGTTTCATACAACAACTATTTTACTGTACATATTGAGACTTGAGCCAACAGAGCTCTTGTTACACTCGGTGGTCGTGAACTAGGAGTTTTTCGGTTGATCGGTGTTGTGATATGTTCTGTAGAAGTGGAGGTGCGGTACACGGTGACGCAGCGTGGTGCTCCAGCGCTCTTGGTGGCAGGATTCGGATTCAATGCGCGCAAACGGCGCGGCGCGCGCGTTTATTGGACATGTCGCGCTCGCCGCCGCCTGGGTTGTCCAGCGCGCGCCCTTACCAGTGACGGCCATCTTCTCGCGCACTCTGCCTTCCACAACCACGAGATGCACGCGCCCATCGCACGTGAACACGCGCGTATTGAGAGTCTCATAGAAACAATATCAGCTAACCAATGAAAATACTTCTCCACACCCACACTTCATTCTCTGATCGATATATTCGATGATCGACTGTTCGTTCTCTTCCCTCGCAGTGTAATGTAATGTGATATTGTTCAATCAGTGTTCAATATAAAATAAATGTAATACTATGTGTTCATTGTTTTAAGCCTTTAGTAACGTACGTTTCGTCAACAGGCTCTCACCAGTTAGTTTAAACAGAAGCTGTATGAAGCGTGAGACTTGTGTCCACATTTGCGTAATGCATGTGGTATGCCTATCTATACATTTCAAGTCGCGTGGGGCCGCTGACTAAACAGGACCATGGACTTTCTTTATTCAGTGTGCTGGATGTTAAGGATCCAATTATTTTGCAAATATATATTAAGAAGATAAACATTCTAATTTGAATTCGAACAAGATAATACTAGTGCTGTTCTTACTAATCGGATATCTTTCATATCATCCTTCCACATATTCATATCACACATACTAATATAATAAAAAAATCTTCAATAAGTAAATTCAGTAAAATCAAACACAATGTTAAAATGGAGCATATTGTGCAGTATTTCCTGGTGCCATTCCCATGGCTTTTACGTTGAAGTTTGAATACAAATAAGTACTTTGTGTACAAGATTAAATTACTTATAGATAAGATGTGCAGTCCACTATGTTTTTGGTGAGTCGACATTACCAGAGAGTTCTCAAATTAATCTATTTACCGGCAGAATACTCATGTTAGGAAAGTTATCGAATACGTCAATCCGGGTTTTGAGTATATCAGATGCTCATCTTCAGGGCGAGTGCGCAGCGCAGGTAGTTCTCATTTAATGTAAGCATGCATATATTATGTACGAATGTGTGTAAAATATAATAATAGCCCTACTCAAGTCTCACTTAATGACTTGACCACCGCTTCCAAGACATTACTCCAACGAATCCAACGGATTGCGCGACCTGAGCGGTATAAAAAAATATACTTTTAAATTAAAAAATAATAACTGATACGAGTAAAATAAATTTAAAAAACTTCGTGTATGTCATGTGCTGTGTACATATTGTGTATGTTGGCACTTTCTGTTGCATGAACAATGCTGTTGAGCCATTCTTGAAACATGTTTAATCTGCTGTTTGATTTAAGGTTTTTGAATTAATTTGAAGGCGTTTGAATTACTCTGTTGGAACAGGAACAATTACTACCATATTGAACAAAATAAATTAATAGCAAGCATGTTACTCAACACCAATAAATTAACGCCATTACTACGGTGCGGCAAATTCTTAACGCATGCTTGGCTCTTGTATCTGGTGATGTGGTGGTGTGGCCTATAGTGATGGAGCTTAATTTGCAGTGGAATTCGTGATATCTAACCGGGGGCGGAGGCACATGCGACTCGGCGGGTTCTCCTTTTACGCTGAAAAAGTGTTCCCTGAAAAAAGTAAAGTGCGATGGCGGTGTACTCGGCGAACTTGCCGGGCCTATGCGCACACGCTGCACGACCGCATCTTCGCGCTCAGTAACAACCACTCGCATGAGCCGCCTGGCGTTGTGGCTGCGCTCGCCGCACAACGTTCCCTGGCCCAGGCGGCTTTCGCGGCCTCCGCTGTCAAAGCTATTCTAGACGACTAACACCAAAGTAACACCTGTTGCAGAAAGCAGCGACAGTTACCACGCTACGACCAGAAAGTACCCAGACTTTAAATACTAAAAGCCGCATCCGAATACTTAATATAGAATCTTAAACAATATCCAGATTCAGCCTTTTATCATTATGATTGGTTAGCTTGCTGGTTCTGGCGTAGTTACTGGCACGCTTGAGGATATGTAGTTATAAGTTCTGTTGCATTTTCGGTAGCAACCAATCAATTATATTGAATAAGCATGGTGTTCGAAGAGAGGTGGTGGTTATATAAATTATTTCTTCAATATTGATCGAGTTGATCAAGACAAATTAAAAACGATCTCAAAAGTTTCAGCATTGAAACGCCTCTTGTGTTGTGATGCATAGTTTTCTAGGATATTTATTGATTGTAAATAATTTGGATTATTGGCTATCATTAAACTTTTCAAAAGGTTTATGTGACTAAAGGGAAATTAAACAAAAGGTGCTAAAGAATTGTTTTATGTTAAAGTAACTTTTACATCACTGTAAAGAGCAAGAAGCAATAAAATCCGAATATTTGAGTTTCCAGAATCCATATGCTACTACGGGAAAATTACTGAATTTAGAAAATTAACAATAACCTAAAATCGAAAACTTAGTTAAATTCCTATTAATATTGATCAAAAATACAACTATAATTGTTAGACGTACGTACTAAACGTATCTATGTTATGAATAATTACATCGCATCATCGTGATATGTAGTGGTGGATACAGAGAGTGTGGCGATTATCGTGAATGTAGAGAAAGAGAAGTTAAAAAGTCTTGCAAAAAAGTTGATTGAGAATGGAAAAGCAGTTCCGGATGAAATACCGAGTAAATTATGGATGTTTATGTGAAATGAATGTGTAGTGGCTTTGCTCTCTAATAAACTGTTAGTTCTCTATTTCTCTACTCTAATAAACGGTAAAGTTTCTTCGACGGATAGTAAATTGGTCATCTCTGTCTCGTACCTTGCAGAATAGTGCTTTGCCCATGCGAATATCTTTCTTAAAAGTGGCCGATGTGCAAAATATTGAGCTCCATAGTCGATGACGTGGCAAAGGATTGCCTACGTCTCGATGGTCTATCTTAGTTGATTTTTCTATTCAGTGACACAATGCCGAACGAGTGCTCTACTATTTTCTATTTTCACTTCGTACTTGTCTCGTCTGTCAGTCCGCCTGCAGATGTCGAAAACCGTGATATGGTGATATTGATTGGGCTGCACATATATCAAGGATGTTTTTACTTAGGTTGTGAAAGAGATGTTATTAGGATAAGTACAGATTGAACTAAGTGGCAATAGGTCCAGGACTGATAAGAATATAAATTGTTGTAACTCCGAAAGATCGTAAAATATAAGAAGAAATATATCTGTTAGTACCACAGTGGTTAAAATTTACTATATGGATCTGATAGTTGGGCGATAAAGGTGAAGGAAATGCTAAAAAGGATGTGTAAGGTGTAGGAAGAATATATATAGGCGTTAGGCGCAGGATTTTGTACCATGAGACATTTCCTTGTGCTGACAGTATATAGCTGATAATATTATTGTTTTTGATTGGCCCAATGCAAGCGGACGCTGTGCGAGACAGTACCTAATAGTATTGCAATGTTATTTGTATCCTACGTTACTTATTGAATTATAATCATGTCCATAGATATTACTTTATAATTTAGAAAACTCCTTGTTTGCTAGACATTTACTTCCTTAAAGTTCGGAAGGAATTTTTATTTCTATGATTTTGAGTTTATTTGATAGATAATTGTGACTTTATGAGTTGTATTTAATAGGGTAATAGTTACGATCTAAATACGATTGTATGGAATTTGTGATCTTATTTCATTGAAAAGAATAATGATAGAAGGCTTGACTGAGGAAAATATGGCGGAATTATGTGAAAGACAAGGTTGGGAAGAAAGTGAATACTATGATGACGGTCGACAGCGAGATTGAAACAAATATTTATTCCAAGAAAGTTCGCTTAGACCAGATTCGATCAAATACGAAAATACTTTAAAACCGAGAATACATTCTTCGTTGCAGTTGTCTATTGTTTCTGCGATTATTCTGGCATAATTGTTGTAATAAATTGATAGTAACTAATCAAACTAAATGAACGATAGAAAGAGAACGAACGAGAGATTCTGATGATTTAATTTATTTTTCAACCCATTGTACGTCCCCTGGAAGTATTGTTTTTTTTACCTTGATTTATTTTTTCTGTCTCTTCTTTCTTTCTCTAGGTCCTCGAGGTTTCTGTACATTTATAGATAATTTTATAGATGTCATCCTGATCATAAAAGATGATAATACAATATGATCATAAAAAATCTACCTATCTTAACGAGTTCTTTTTGTTTTATGAATCGTAGGGTAAGAATTAACTAGTCACATGTAAATCAAAATATGATCTCATTTATATATATAATAAAATAATAAATAGAATTGATAATAAAAAAGTACATAGAGATAAGTAGACAATGTAATATGCATGTTAAGGTATTTACTTAGAATCAAGTCATCATAAATTGTCGTTACTAAATAATATCATAATAAGCACATTTGGAAGTTTTTAGCAATAAAGAACGTTAACTATGAGCAATTTGTACTTTTTGACAATACGTTATTGATATTCAGTTTGTTAATTTATTCGAGTGTACATATACATATAATTATTACACTCGTATTTGAGAAAAATATGCTGCTATGTTTTTAATTTGATAATCTTCACGGGTAAAATAGTATTTTTTTTTCCAGGAAGTTATAAGTCTCAGGACAAAATTGACGTTTAGTTATAATAAATTAAAATAATATTATGGTATAGTTTTAATGGATACGCACGAGTATGTCTTTAAATCCATTTTTTCGTGATTAACAGCATGTGTTTGTTATATTATTTTGGGGTTCATCAACAAATCTGCATGAGACGAACTAAAGCACTTGCGAGTGAGAATGGTAACGAGCAGACGACATGATGTAGTGTGCTTGTATAATATGTTGTAGAGAACAATATAGTGCGGCTGAGCGTGGGGCCAGGCGGGCGGCCGCGGCTGTGGGTGCGCGGGCGCAGCTTCTATGCGGCGCATACCATGCGTTCGGGCGTTGTACGCTGGCGCTGTACCATGGGCGGGTGCGGCTGCAAGGCCTACACTCAGAAGGGCCAGTTGCACAAGCTTGTGGGCGAGCACAACCACATGGGCCGCTGTGGCCGGCGTCAAACGGCTAAACCGTTCCACTTTCCCGCACAACACACTCCCGCCAACTCTTCCACGCCGACTCCGTTACTAGTCCCGAGGGTGAACACCTTAGACTTTGACAACTTTAATCCCAGTGCTTGGGTTGTCCGCTACTGAACAATCTCTACTAGGCGTATGGTAATCATTACCAATATGGTAATCATTATGATGACAATTACCTCATAGATTAGCTGCGAGATGAATATTTGATAGATGTGTGGATACTGTATATTATTTGTTGTAACATCAGCTAGATTTCATTACTTTATGTTGGGTACAATACAACAAAGTATAAAGATCTCTGTACAGACTGCATTATGTTTGTATTACCATACTTACGAGTATATTACTTCTATGGTACTACAGAAAATACGGAAAATTTATTAGTATGTTACCTACCTTTCTGTGCCAAAAAAACGACTAGTCACTACTATAAAGTACAAGTAGTTTACATTTACTCTAATAGAAATGTGATATATTTTGTATAAACTTTAAGCATGATCTCCAGACATTTAATATGTAAGCCATATGCAATTTTAGTAATAATAGCAATTTAATTAATGATTCGTATTCATTTTATTGAGGCAACTCATGGAAAAGCAATAATTTAGGTAGACAAGTGTAAGTGAAAAACGTGTGTTTACTTTAGATAAATTAGAATAGTAGATAATTTAACATTTATATTGATTTGAGTCTTCCCTCATGTAACATGATCTCAAGTATTAATTAGGATAATATGCGTATTCATATATAAGTGCAATATGTTTTTATTTAATTATATAATACACCTCTGTTATACATAAATGCTCATTATATTTTAAAGAGTGCCAAATTGTATTTTGTGCCAACTGCGAAATTATTTGCTCATAAATATCATAATATTATGGTGTTCTCAATGAGAACTGAAGTTGATTTGATTGACAAATCCTTTATACTCATAAATGATTAAAAATATATACAAGTGATGTGCGAACGTGTGAAATTGTAAATAAATTTGATGTCGTTTTGTTTGGTGTTTCATTTTGCCTGTTTTCCATCAGAATTATATCACTATTAAAAAGCTTATCATTGTTGTTTTCTTATATTTTTACCTGCATCCTCTGGACTCTACAATCGGCAATATGAATAATTATAATCGAATAACATGAGTAGGTACTTCAGTATTACGTAAGTAATGATGTCTCAATTAGAGATAGATACTTAGTTTATTTTTGTTGCATGTTAGATGCAGGTTTTCCACATAAGTTTAGCCTGAGGTATATACCGGGCACGCTGTGTGGGGGACCTACTCCGTAAGACAGCTGTGTTTTTTATCTATGCTGAGTAATATGTTTGTGATACAGCACGCTTCATCCGCGCCGGCAAAGGACGTCTGCTGTTGCACCGTGGCTACACGTTTCGGCTGAAGAATAACCTGGCACACGGTCGCAAGCAGTGGTATTGCTCGTCGCGGCTAACTTCGCGCTGCCTTGCCGATGTGAACACCGAAGGCCCCGAAGGTCACGAGCGCATAGTGCGTTCCCGTTACGCTCACAACCACGCGCCGCCCAATGTACGCCGCTTCGCCGACGGACGCTACGTGGTGCGCACGCCGCACCAGAGCGGACACCGCGCGCCCGCGCCGCTCGACCCGCATCATCAGCTGCTGCAGCTGCAGCACGCACTGGCACTGTACGCTGCCACCGCACACGCCACCGCCACAGCCAACGCCACTGCAGGTGGGAATGCGCCCTCTACCGCCACAGCCCATGTGTCACCAGGGGCATTGCCGCCGCCGCCTCCGCACACCACCCAGGCCAAACCGCTGCTCGTAGACACTCCCTGCAAAGAGGAGAACTGAGCAACCATCCCACTAAACGATTTTAACGATGTACCTACCGTAACGACTTGACAATGACAATGATGTAACGTTCGAGTATTCGATATTTTCTGAAAGCCTATTGGCGTGCAAAATTGTAGCATAATTTATTTAGATTTAAGGATTAGTGTTAGTTATGGGGATGAAGTGTATAATTAGGATTCGGCGATGGCTATTGTTGGTTATTCGATATCGTAACTTGAATGTGTAATGGATGCGACGGCGACCGCTGTGACCAGTAAACAGAAGACATCGGGATAGGGGTATTTGACCTAGATGACGGGAGACCAGTGATCGTTTGGGACGTGGTCGCCGCGCAACAGTAGGTTAGGGTGGTCTCGCCGAGATCCGCGCTATCCGTATAGGTGTGGGATATTTATCGAATCGAATAGGATTATTAAGAATGTTAATGTGTAAGAACTTCTGAATGTATAACGGTGTCAGCTCGTATCGATGTCAGGCTTTAGGCAGTTGGTTATTATCTGGAATAGGGCCGCTTGTAGCGTTTGGTTTAGTATCGACCCGTGCAGTATCACCCGGAAGCCCGGAAGGCAGCGCAAGTCGGAAAAGCCGGTCAGTACGTCAAGCGGGATCGTAGATCGGAGCTAGTCAGAAGTCGACTCGGACTGTACAGGAGAGGCCGGCGGCGCGAGCTATGCGCCGTCGGCGACGCGTCGGTGACTGATTGAGGAGAATTCGTTCCGAGATGATTAATACGGTGTCCCCTGGACTGTACTTAGAGTTACTTAATTTATTTTGAGAATGTTGACTTTACAATTTTCGGATACTTTTTGCTACTTTAGACATTTAGACGTCCGCCTCTTTAATCTTTAAGAATTATACCAGTAGTTATGGAAATTGTCCAAAGTTCGCACAGGTGTCTTCGAGCGCGGACGTGGACTCGACCTGATCGAGATACGTTTCAGTCGATGTTGTGCTCTTTAGGATCGGTTTTAAGTACTTAAAGCTCAATCATCTACCTCTTCACTTTTTATACGGGTTTTACATATTAGTTTAAATTATACAATTTATACAAGAATGAATACTCAGAAGCTTTACTCGAGTAAGGTGTCGTAGGCTAAGTTAGGTTAGGCTAGATTAGGAAGGACGTGTGCGCCGGGGCGGCCGAGGTCGCGCAGGGTCCGGCGTGCTGTCTTATTAAGATTACCTCTAAAATTATTATCGAAATTCATCTACCTCTTTACTTAGTTTTAAAATTACTTGTATACAAGAGCGTTCGCTGTTGACGAATTTTTAATTGATACGTATAGGCTCTATTCGAGACTGTTGGCTGAATATATTTTATGAATTGTTTGTAACTACTTAGTTGCTCGTCTGAACATTTTACTTGTATTGATGTAATTGATGTGACTAGGAGCGGCGTTTGTATGTACTACCTACTCTGATTTAAGTACAAATTTTATTACTTAATTGTTATTTAGATTAACTTGAGTTCTTGCGAGATCTAGTGTGTGTGTGAATGTATTTTATTATTTAGGTGTGATTTTAGAACGTGTCAAACTGTAAAAATGTTTTATTCTTAGGCCAAGTCGCAATTATGAATTAAATAAAATAAATTAATTCAAATTAATCAAGTACATAATTATATACTTATTTACTTTATTATTATATGCTTACTTTTTGTAAGAACTGACAAAGGTTGATATAGAAACTCTTCTTAAAAGTTTCAAATGATATACCAGTTTCAGTGGGCTTGAATATTAGTATAATTACTGCATCTAGGGTTGCTTGACACGTTCTAATGTACCTGACGATTTATATAAGCCAAATAAAATAGGCGTTCCAAATTTTGTATGAAGCCGTGGCGATAGGCAGAATGGTCGTTGCATAATAATATTGTAAGTTAATGTTTAAACTATAATTTAGAGCGATGACAATATTCGTCAATTATTATTAAAAAATACTACCTATTTACTTCTTAGTTGAATAGGAAATTTGTCTGCATGGTCTGTGTAAATATTGGTTTTATATAGACGACAGTTTTATATGGTCAGCTATTGCAGTAATCATGTACTTAAGTGTTTGCTCATGACGTTAAGTTATTGTGAATCTCGTGGGATGCGCACGCGCACGCAGTCAGCGTGCCACCACGCCACGTGTGGTGTATGTATACCGTACGGCGCGGCGTGGCGATGCGAACGTTGGAAAGCGTCTGCCTTGCGAGCGCCACGGCTTCATAGCCACAACGCCAGTTTTTACTCTATTCGACTTATCTACCTCATTCGCTGTTAACTCATATGATACAAGTCTTATAATATATATTAATTAATCAATTACGGTAATTTTATACCTCTCTAAACCATTTACTTAAATATTATAATAAGGTTTTTTAGTTGAGTATTGGGTACGTTTGTGGAATCATATTAAATTGTACTTATGAGAAACCGCTAGTTTTCTTTCAGTTCTCCCATAATCACAATTAATAAACGGTACGTGGATGCGATACGGTACGAATGTTCTCCATTATCTGACTTTCGTTTGTCCTCCAGGTATAACATTTCTGAAATCGCGACGTGGAAAAGTAATAATGATGGTGAACACGTTCCCTTTCTGCGAGGAATCCAAATTGAGAGATAAGGTGATATGGCGTTGCACGTCGAAGAAGACTAACTGCAAAGCGCGGATACACATGCTGGGGCAGAACGTGGTAGCCGTGAAGGGCATGCATAACCATCCGCCGCGTGCTCTGTGCTTACCCTCGCGGCGGCAAGCGGCAGGATCGCGCAAGTCGCTCGACACCGGCAGCGGACAGATCCTCGGCACTACTGTGCCGCTACCAACGCCACCACCTAATCTTGACTCTCTCACTGCACCTGTTGAATATCAATGAATTGCATTTCTATCAGCATTCCCTTTTACTATATTCAGCGCTCAAGAGTTGATCGTAATGTAATATTACAACTATAGTTGTTTCCTTTAAACGGACAATATGGTATTATGAATTTTTTTGTCCGTCAATTATGGACCAAGGATAGGTACAAGACTATACATGTCAAGCCAGGATATATGATGACTAATTAGCGCTGCAGCACTAGCATGCTAGTGGATCCATCCTAACCTTGTGCATGCTTCGTTTAGCCGGAGACTCCCTCTGGATGTCTTAGTAATGGCATTGGTAGAGCAACGTCTCGTATGTGCCTTCATTCGACGAATCACTTGAGCATGATGAATATGATGTTCAAATAATCAGTTTTATTACTTACACTAATGAAGTCTGTGGACTAAGAGACATTTTAAAATATAATAAGTATACATACATAAATAAAAACAGTATAACGTGGCCATCCGTTCGTTGAGACACCACCGTAGCCGTTTTGATATTCAATTTTTGAAATATATTAGTAATTGGTGCTTTTGGTAGTAGATAGTTTTTATACTTTAGCAATTATTATGTAGTGATAGCATCAATTATGCATAGTTATTGACATTTTTATAATTTTAGTTGTTAAATTAAATGAAATCAAAAGAGAAACATCTCTTTATATAGTATTGTTAAGATAACTTTTTTATATATTATACATGTATTACTACTAGTTTCCAAGGTATTGCAGTTAATGCCAAGTTGTGATAAGAGACAATACTTTAAGATTTAACAAAAGTTTATAGAAGAATTTTTAATATCTTTTTATATTTAAATGTACTTATACGAATATTAATATTCTGAGCTCAACACTATTTTATCTTTGAATACATGTTGATAATCGGCTGATATTGTTAAATGTATTAACGTAAAGCGTGCCTTCTGTTAAACAATGGGACCATTTTGTCAATTATAGTAATAGATGTACTGAACATTCCTTATAAAATTTAGCTGGGCATTTTTGTCATTTTGATATTTTTTTATTGAATTATTATGTAAGTAAGATTTGAAAAGACAGTTACGTTTATAAAGAGTATTACTCCTTAAGGTTCATTAAACATATTATGTTAAAACGATTGCATTTTTACTCAAATATTTTATCAAAAAAGAAATGTTGCCATGATGCTGACAAAAAAATGGGTAATAAACAGCAGTCTGCATGATACGCGTGAATAGCGCAGAGACGCACGCAATCTAGTTTCCAGCTATCGACGAGGATTGCTCTGCTCTGATCATGTTAATTATGCATTTATGTGAAAACCTAATTTAAATGATTTTAGTATGCTATCAGCCGGTGAACAATGGTTTATTGTTGTGATAGATGAGGAAGAAAAGTTCAATACAGGAGGCATGACGTTCCGCTTCCAGCGCGCGTCGCGGCGTCAGGAGCAACTTATATTTTCGGGCAAGTACGCATTCGTGAAGGACTGCGAGTATCTGAACGGGAAAGCGCGCTGGAAATGCAATCATGCTTCTGGGAATTGTCCCGCTAACCTCTACACTGAGGACGGCGATGTTGTTTTGCTTTTGGATAGACACACTCACGATTAACCCGATCGTTTCAAAAATACCACTCTTGAAACCAAACATATATCTGATATATAATTACCGAATGTATTGAATTTATATAGGTACGTAAATACTGCGACTATAGAGCCGTTTATAGTTGGAGTCTTTTTAGGCAAATGTTGGGCAGCGTTATCGCAACAGACATAAATACTCAAGTCGAGTCCCACAAAACGGTGTGTGACATTTTGAAAATAATAGTCCTGTGCGAATGACACTATTATTATAAATGTAAAAGTTTGCCAATGAGTGCATGTGTAGATTTGTTACTACTTCAAGCTGGAACGTTCCAACAGATTTGAGTGATATTTAGAACGAAGATATCTAGTTTATATAGGATAAACAGAGTCTACTTTTTGTCTCAATTAATCAGGTAGAGAGTTCTCGAGAGATTGCGTTAACATTCCACGTATTTTAGGAATATTTACTGTCTGATTATGTTTATGGTGTTCTGATTACAAGTATTATTTGTTTTTCATCTTCAGCCTAATACAGTTTACTGCTAGGTAGGTAAAGCATACACTGACCCTGAGCAGAATATCGGTGTCAAGAACCTTTTCAATAACCATTCTCATCAACAAAAATACTGCAATATGCAATAATTTTGTTTACCACGTGTTGCGTAGGTAAGCAATTCAGGCTTCAGGCAAATTTAAATATAACTAAAATGAATTTTATTTAAATGTAACTAATCGGTATCTATGAGCTTCAAAAAAAAGGTCCAAATAGATACGAAGGATACATTTAGATAGCTAAATGTGTCATTCTATAGACTCGTAGCTGATATTGCCGTTTCTATTTGACTACTCTCAGAATACCAAAACCATTGCATTTATCCTATTTAGTATTGAGTGTGTTTGCAGATCAGGGTTAATTAGTACATTCTGTATATTCTAGTCGATATTTCATTTAAAAATATTTTTTTGTGCATCGCAAATACAACAAAGTTTGAGAACGCATTCAGTTTTTTTGTACGTAAGTCAATATTTTATAAAAATAATATTTTAGATGATATATATTTTTATACTGATGTTAAAAACCAAAGATAATGAGTATGAAAGTAAGTAGGAAGTGCACAGTATAAACCGAAAGAAGAGGGATAATTTTCATCAAGGCGATGATACATATCCGTTTGTTAATACTGGCCGTAACAGTTTGACAACTCACCCTAAAGGCAGTCAAACTCCAGTAAAATTGGCAAAGTACAGGGTTAAAACCAAAAATGTATGTTAACTATAATTCGAGTCATTAAGCATAGTATTTATTGTTAAATATTTTATATATCGAGTAAAAGTACAAATAGTTCAAATGTAAGTACAAAATAGAAGAGTATTTTAAACGATACGTATAGTCCTATTGTAATTGAGCATTTATTTACACAAATCTTTTACCAAAGTAGCCAAATTTATTAGTAATACTGTACACAGTAGGAAAGTTCCTTTCTACAAGAAATCGTATACTAAATTTATTTACGTTTTTATTTCAATTTAAAAAAAAATTGTTGACATACCTATAACTTTTTTTTTGTTCAGTTTATAGATTACCCTTTCTTATGAATGAACTTATGCGTGCTTATGCCATTGTCATGGTTGTAAGTGCCTTTGTTTTTGTTTGTGCCTAGTCATTGTTTTTGATGTTTATTTGGACTGTTTTTATAGCTTTAATAAATATTTAATGTCACACTGTTAAAACTTTTTCCTTTAATATGTTTCTCGTGTATGTGAATGCATTATTTAATCAGGTGTGCTTTAAGCTTAAATATATTTAAATTTATCTTTAAATATATTTTGTTAGCATTGGTCGCAGTGTTATTCTGGGTGTGGATGGTCAATGGTCACACAATTGTTATGAACGAATTGAGAATATGATGACACACATTGATCTAAATGACTCCCGATGTTGGCTAAAATTTTCTTTCCATAATTTAAATGTGTTTAATTAATTAATTTTTAAATAATTTAATTTTAGTTCACACGCTGCATGCGTAAATTCGTTTTGATAAAATTCTGTTCATCTAAACTGTTTAATTTTTCCTTATTGCTCAAGGTTTAGTAAAGTTAGAAAAATACTATAAATTTGGCACGCATCTGCAGTTATTTTATAATATTTGACGCTTAGTTTCAAATTTTAAGCTTCTAGTCATACATGTAACCAAGATTATTAATTGTCCTGCAACACATATAATAACAATTATGGTAGTTGAAACTCATATTTTCTTCTAAGTATCTGTGCGGAGAAGGATTCAGCTAATACTTATTTTGTGAATCATCATTTGTTATTGCTTTCGGAACACTATCGTATGCGTTATCGACGTTCTGGTTTATCAAAAATAATTATTAAATATTTTACAAAAAGTTATATTTGGTGAAGATCTGTTACAAAATGGAGTGGTTTTATAGGCCCGTTAGCTGCGTATATCCCGAATCCTAATGGTAAGAAGAAGATTCTGGTGGTGCACGGGTACGCATTCTCCGAGATCTATACGACTTATTGGCGTTGCATGCGTGGCAAGCGGCATGGCTGCAAGGCCAAGGCGCGCACCAACAAGAAAGGCGACCTACTCTCCTATACGACGAAACACAACCACGAGAAAACGAAGTTCTATCAGAAAACTATCAATAAGATGGTCACTTTAGATCTTCCTTATTAATGCAGCATTCGGTGTTACGATTTGAATAAGTATATTGTTATTGATTATTTGTGTATTTAAATTTGTATTGTATTCTGAAATCTTGATTTTACCTATATTTCTCTTACCTACAGTGAGCTAGTGAGTGCTTAAGTCTATTCGTTTCGTAGAATTGTTCTGTGTAAAAATTTGGAACGGTTTCTTTAAAAACTCGAAAACTTTCTCGGATTCGTAACGATTGTTTGATATTAAATGGGTGTTTTTTTTCAGAGGCGTTTTTTCTGCCGTCACGTGCCGGAAAGTCAGTTTTAATATTTCGAAATAATAAGTTCTGGGTGAATAATCAATATCGAAACAAACTGAACTGGGCTTGCAGAGATAAGGATGTAAAGGGCTGCTTGTGCAGAGTGCAGACTACCTTGGACGGTCGCTTCATCAAGGTGAAAGGTGGCCACAACCACAACCCTAACTTCACCCCTGAGAACTTTCAAGCCCCAATAGTATCCGAAAAAAAAATGAACAATTGGCATTCGTCAGTTGTTTGTAGCGAAGGATGGAAAGCAAGTAGTTAGAAGCGAGCTAACCTACCCTTGCTGCAAGGATGGGACTTGGTACGGCTGTGAAAAGAAATGACGTTATGAGGAAACATTTGTGTTACTACAGATAGGAGCAATTTGCATTCCATTATTGCCGCTAGTGGTCGGTTTCTGACCCACGGCATACCTTAATTCCTTGAGCCTGACTTATTGCTATAATAGTTGCAAAGTTGTTTCGGTAAAACACGGTTTCAGTGCTCATATTGAGACATTACAGTGCTTGATCACAAAAGTTAAGTCATTAAAAGCCTATCTAATAAAAGTACATACATTTTAATACAGTTATTTAGTACTCCGCAAGCACACTGTTTTGCGGAGTACTGAATAAGGATTTTTAAATGTATATTGGTAAACCCGTAAATTGATAAAACAAATAATACATTCTGAAGCACCTTGGTGTTAATTGTAGTTAGGTAAGATCATAAACTTGTCAAAGACTGATTCGAATATAAAAACAATATATTGACATTGAAAATAAAAAGTAGGTAACTGAGTGCAGAGATTTATGAAGTTTTTGTAACAGATCTACTTCATTCGTTTATTAATCTCAGACTCTCAGTAATAGGTTACTTCGTGTATGTTAATAAAACATTTTTATATGTTTTAAGAATGATACTCATTATGTTATGCTTTCATATTTACTTATTTCTTTATCTTACACTTACTACATAGCTGTAATGTTACAAAACATTCCATTAATAAGAATATGTTAATAAGTGGTATATTTATATTACCAAAAATCAAATTTTCAGTCTTATCTAATACACAGGTTGTCCCGTTACTCAACGTTAAGCGGGCTCGGGTAGAGAAGGGGAGGGGGGATGCTTTTGTTAAGTCAAAGACGGTGATATTTTTTCAACTTCGACTCAAAGAAACTACGTTACTTTGAAATAAATTATCCAACATTTTTTGCTTCATTTGTGACTGCGATTCGTTAGCAGATATGTTTATTTAGGACCACATCAGTGAAATTCAGGTCACAAGACCTAAAGATAAGGTTAGGATAAGATTTTTTTTAATTTTTCCTGGTACTGTGTGTGAACCCCCCATCTCTCTCCGAGCCATCCTGTACATATTTGCTTGTTCCTTTTTTATTTATTTACGTGATAAACTAAAATAGTATCTATTTAAATAATTTTCACAATTATTAGGTACGCGTAGTGTTTCGCGTCATCAATAAAAGACAATTATGTACTACAGCTGAGTATCGCTTTAATTAAGTAGGCATTATTTTAAAATCACTGATCTTATAGTTAATAGTTTTTGATTGTAATTAATGAATACAATATTTTTGTAGTACATGTGTAGTATCATTGATAAGATAAGCCTGCCTATCCCAATGGTCGTGTCAGTTGTATGACTAGACTAGTTTTAGCTATTAGTTCGGTAGCTGGCAGTGTGGTTGCAGTGCACTGGAGCGTGTCGCGGCTCGGTAACCCTGTGCTGGTGGTGAACGGGGAGCGGTTCCGGCGCGTGGGTAAGCACGTCCTCCCCAGCGCCGGTGCCGTCAGCACTGCGCGCGCTACCTGGCTCTGCATCAAGTCCGATTCCGGCTGCCGCAGCTACGTCGTTACCGTCTGTGGACACCTCGTCGCCATGGGCTTCTCACACGAGCACAATCTCAAGAAACGCTATAGGAAAACTAAAATGCACTCGCCGAAGAATGACACATCTAAACTGTGATACGGTGGCTGTGATATGATTTGAAAAAAAAAACGATTTACTCCAGCTTCGTAAATGGAGCTCTACGATTTACATTGTTATAGTACTAATACTAGTAAATCTGATCAAAAAAATCTTTATACTATTGTAGGATGATTTTGTTATGTTGAATGTGAATATGATTCTAAATTATTATGAAGGCAATAAAACTATTTTCAGATTTAATATACACTTATTAATTTGGCATATGTGTGATTTATTATTTTCTTTCTAATGTTAATACATCCGCATACAATAATAATATGACAGAATTGTACCAGATTAGGGATTTACCCATATAGTTTGTAAAACCATGCATTATTATAAAATGAGCGCATTAGACCTGGGTTACCGCGACTGACAGCCGTGTACAGTTTCAGTGTCGACGACAGTGGTGCATCCCGAGACGCCGCCGACGCTGGGGCTGCCGTTTCCGTTTCCTTGTTTCCCGGGTCAGTTTCGGTACTGCCTGAGCAAGCGCGGCAAACCGGCCATCGAGGTGGGTGCGCACCGGTTCTGCTTCAACGGACGCGCTGCCAGTGGCAAGGTGTGGTGGCGCTGTTCACGCAACCCACGTTGCCGCGCCGCAGTGCACACCTTTGGTCTAAGGGTCGTGCAGATGAACAGCGCACACACGTGCGGCGTGCGCGCTACGCCTCTCAGACCCATGTTTTAAACCTCTATAGTCTTCAAACGCATAAAGCATGCCGTGTTCACAGCCTGTTATTGGTCATAAATGATGTCAAAAACATGTAACTTATAATACTTACTGCGAGCCGAAGCGCTGCGTTTAGTCTATGTGATCGCAGTGCGTCCGTAAAAAGACAGTGGCGAGCCTTCCAGTCAATTTATAAATGTTCATAAGTGGCCACCGGCTGACGTAATGTTGATGGTGTTCGGCACGGGTTTTGATCTCAATGGGAATCTCTTATAATCGTAGGAGAAAAGATTTTTTAATGTATTAAAATATCTTGGATGGATTGTGAAATTATGCTCTTGTGCCTTCCAGCCGGTGGTCAATGTTAAAAATACAACATGTATACGCTTTTAGAGACTTCGTGTACACGAATGAATGAGATTTCTGCAAACTATAGTTTGCTCATTTATTGTCTTTCTCCAAAGAGATTATAACGATGTATACCTATATTAAGTAGAAAACCACATGTGAATGGTAGATATTTTTGCGCTGTGTAAAAGTATACGATTATATAATAAAATACAATTAGATCTAGTTAGGATCGTCGTCCGTGATTTTGGGGTTGTGACGAGACTTTATCCAAGAAAAAAAATACTAATTACAATTCATATAAACGCAATACGTGAACTGATATTTAGTCTATAAATGAGTAAAACTGATTATGAATCTGTATAATCATCCTTCATCAGTCTAGTAATAAACAATTCTTAATGCAATTCAATTCGTCAGTCGTAGGCTTAAAATATTCCCTGTCATAACAAACACAACATTTGAAAATATATATTACCTGCATTTTACTAGAGGTAATTTAGCCCAGTTGTTCATGTTGTTTGTCCATCACAAAAAATGTTTTAAGTAGCTAACACGGCATCAATATAGTTAGGTAGGTACTTAGGTAAAAATAAAAAGAACCGATTTACTTTAAAACTTCATAAAAAAAAGCTAGTTCCTTCTTAAAGACCGGCAACGGACTAGCAGTCAGTTATACTATGTATTATCCTTTCAAGAGTCGTTATATTATAACAATGAAATTTCTATTGTGTCTGGTCGCATGATGACCAATGACCTTTGATGGATTATGTACTCAAAGTGGTACAAAATAGTGCCAATTGTACAATTTGATGGTACTTAGTGGTCCGGCGTTTGATCATGGATAGAATACTTAAACAGACAAAGAATGTTTTTTTTTTATAAAATTTCATCAAGGTTTTGAAACTACTTAATCATGCACCTGAATATAAATACTTTATTAATAAAGCACAGGGAACGATCAGCTTCCGAGTAGGTATCGTTTGTACCATTGACTAGCAGAGTCAGTTATATTATGTATTATGTACTTAAAGTGGTACAAAAGAGTGCCAATTGTACAATTCGATGGTACTTAGTGGTCCGGCGTTTGATCATAGATAGAATACATAAACAGACAAAGACAGTTTTTTATTAATTAATTTTTCATTTTATGCCTATTTTGGTCTACAATGTTTACTTTGAAACTACTTAATCATGTACCTGAATTTAAATACTTTATTAATAAAGCACAGGAAACGACCAGCTTACGAGTATTGTTTGTACCATTGACTAGCAGAGTCAGTTATACTACAAGTATGTACTTAAAGTGGTACAAAAGAGTGCCAGTTGTACAATCAATGGTACTTAGTGGTCGGGCGTTTGGTCATGGATAGAATACATAGATAGACCAAGACAGTTCGATAATGATCACAAAAAAGGTTTCACTCTCTGCCTATTGTGCCTACGATGGCGGTTTATATACCTACTCAATTAATAGCAAAAACAAATTCAAAACTACCGATCTAAATTTCGTCTGACTAAAATTTGAAACAGTAATACTTACTGTGTCTACAAACAACTTTACAAGTGTTTATTAACTACCATACGAAACTTTGAACCATCATTGCCAATTTATGAAGTGATAGCGACAAAAATATTCATTATACTGTATAAGCAATATTAAATGTCTCAAATTAGTTCTTCCCGCTGACGACGATCCTATAGTTGTAGTTAACTGTACAAAGTGATAGTTGTCTTATGATATCCTAAGTATTTTTATACATTATTTTTACATTATTTTTTTACAATTTTATTCGTGGATTTGTACATAAAGAAGCGGTTGTTGGATGGAGTGCGTTGGAGTCGGCTCCAGGGTGGTTTCGGTTGCGTGGGTTGAGACACTTCGGTTTTGTTGTCAAGGGAACGCTTAGACAAATGTTTTTAAACATTGCAAACAAAGTCATGTCATGTATACGATTAGAAATGTAACGAGTTGTTAACGTAGGCATTATTGCATTTATTGATCAATTTACTCTTATTATAATAATACTCATTGTATACTTTATAGTTTTAAGATATTATCTTTATTTAGTGAGATTTATGTACTTTGTTTTATATCAACGATTTATACTTGATTATCTTCATTGATGCATTTACAAATGTATATTATTTTGCTACGAGTTGATACTTACTTAAAATGTTGCTATTCGAGGTTTAATTATATTTTCACAAAATATTATTGCAATAGATTACGCTATGTTAACCTGTTTTGAATGTTTACCATGTTTTATTTGAGGTTTTATGTTATAATTTAGTACCAGTGGTTTTTACCGAACGAATGTATACGATTTCTGTGTTAACCTTCGAAGTATTATTTTTGAAGTATTATTTTATTGTAATGTGATAAGATATAATTATTGCTATTATTGTTTAGTCCTGAAAGTATTATGGAAATTATGGTAGCTGTAAGCGACAGTCGTCGATCTGAGAATGTAACGCTCTGTGTAGGACTACGGTAGATGGAAATGTATAGGTACAAAGAAACGATTATATTATGCTGACTTTAACTTCTGATCTTTCATTGTACCCCATCCATGTCTTCAAGTAAACGGGGAAATAGATCATTTGGATATGTCCATTAGGTAGATAAGATTGTACGATAACTGACACGTACATTGTCAAGGAGCCATCTAGAAGCCATGAGAGGCCATCGAGATTTAAATAAAAGAATGATGTCAACAAGGGGCTTGGAAGATTCCGTCAAAGGAAAATATTCAGGTATTCTTAGCTTCACTAGTATATAGGCAAGCTTAGAGTTTCACGCTCTGCATGACCTGCGAATATATTTATATAATTTAGAACGTTGTGTGTATCTCTGCTGTGCGCCAAGCAGCGCTAGTGCATTCCAAAGAGCCAGATGACGCGGTAACGGTACGCTGTCTAACCGGGCGTTCGTTACAGGTTGGTTCTATATACGATCGGCGCGCGGCGGCTTGCATCTGGTGGCCGATGGTCACATATTCTACGAGGACGGTGGGTCGCATCCACGCCGAGTCACCTGGCGCTGCGCCCGTTCCTATCAAAAGGCCGAGCGGTGTCAGGTCGCGTTATGTCTGCGTGACGGCCGGCTTGTGTACTTCCGCGGGTCGCACAACCACCCGGCGACATACAACCCCGCTAAGCACGAATCGAGGAGGTTCGAGGTGGACCCCATGGGCAAGTACAAAATCGTGCCCGGTGCACCAATTCCGCGGATGGTGCCGGAAGGGCCTGTCGCACCGATGCCGCCAATCTTACCACCCGCGCCGCATGCTGCGCTCATAATATAGGCCTGGCGCGACCTCCTCGTTCGCGGTCTTCTAGACGGGAGACAATGACCGCGCACGTGGAGCGTCGCACCCGTAATGTACACACAGACAACCTCTAATCGAGCTGTGCTCTTTAACAGAGCCATCTTGCTCTGGGTTCTGTATCAACAAAAAATAAGGCCTTATTATTTTTATATAGTTATGCCCAAAATCAATGCAATTCTCTTATATAGGCTAGGTTATATGATAGGCGTTGTTGTGGATGATACGAACTATGAGGACCAAGATAACCTTGGTTTCGTAAGTTTCGATCATTTCGAATAACTAGGTTCTTACCTACTCATATAATGTAGAGTAATAATGATTGATGAGCCAAAGCAATTCTAATAATTTATCCAATTCGCTAAGTGATAATATCACTACGTATAATTTTTTATATGTTTACGGTTATGATAAGTATTTATTTATCTCGTGGAAATGTTATGAAGTAATTTATGTGTTTAGGTATTTTGAATAATAATTATTTTATTATGAATCGTGTTTCCAAGATTAGGCAACTGAATAATTAGGTGGCTCTAGAAACGCTTTATGGTCGCCTTGTACAGCCAAAACGGCTGATATTGTTTAATAGTATATAAGGAAATTTATGAAACTACAACCATTGTATAACGTGAACGTGCAATATTCTCTTACTAAAATGTTTAGATATTATGTATACAAACTGTATAGCTTTAATAATAGCGTAGCCGTCTTGTTGATGCTTTTTTATAAAATTCTATTTATTGACCGCGAAGTAGGAAGCGGCACGACTGATAGCGGATGATACTAAATACTCCAATAATAATATTATCTAATATATAATTTATATTTAGCATTAGAGTAGCATGTTGTGTAGACACAACACTGTTCCAGCTTATGAATCAAAGTAATACGAGCGATAGTTTTGTATTAGAACTTATACACATAATGACCATTGTAGCTGTAAAATGTATGTAGGCTGGATTTAACTGATAGTAAAGTTTATACACTATGTAGATCGCTATAGCCCAGTTTCTGTAGAAATTTTAATAATTATATTAATTATGTATCTGATCTCTACTAATGGGTTTCGTATTGTGTTGGGAACTTACGCTGCCTGTAGCTGCTTATCACGGCTATTTTTACCCGTGATAAGCGAGACAGCTAAGCAGCGAGTTGAGATACGTTTAGCAATAATAGGATTGATTCATTATGACGAGATAACGAATTTAAGGGTTCCTATTGGACAAATTTTCCATAGCTCCTTAACTGTCTCGCTGGGATTGTTAATACAATAAGAAGTCCGTTCCCTCTACAGCTGTGGGATTTCACCATAATATGATGAAATCTATATATATATATTATATAAAACTGGGTTATTATTCCTCACCACAGTACTACTTTAAACCTCTTAGTCACTAGCAGTAGCGTTTGAGCAGTATTTAATTTTATTTCTGACCCATAAACATGTATACGATAAAGTTCGTTTTAATATCTCCCAGAACCCTCGATCGCAACAAAATATCTATCAATATGTAAAAAAATGGAGAATCGATATCTGTTTTTTAAGTAATAGAAATATTATTATTTTTCACCGTTACTTCCACTTTATCGTGAGCCGTGGAGGTTCTTGAATAGCTAACAATTTTTTTATATTAGATTTTTATTATTACTTGTTTTCAATTCAAGTAGGTATCTACTGTGAGACATGAGCAAAAACACTTCGTTTATATGTACATTATTTTAGGAAAATTGCCTCAATTCGAACCCAGTTAACAGAAGTAATTTTTTTATTAATTTAGTGGCCAAGGTAGGTCAGAATGGGTAAGATTCGGTGGATGTTCACACTATTTGCATGCTGGAGTGAAATTAGTAAGGATGTTAACACGCGGTATGAGTGAGTGTTTGTATGTGGTAGCGGACGAGTTGCCGAAGCTGCCTGACAGCGTGGGGCAGCTGCTACGTCTGGGTGCACACTGGTACCAGCTAGACGCGAGCTTCCGGCACCGACGTCGTTGGACTTGCGCAAGAGGTTGCGCAGCGCGACTGCATACCGAAGGAAAGCGCGTAGTTTTCGCGGAGCTAAGACACCGATGCGCCCACCAAATGCATCATACCATTTGATACTGATCTACTCAATTTTTAACACACGCCTACTTTTTAACTCTTTAAGAGTCCTAATGTTTTGGGACATTACAGGACATTGTTTTAACATTATTCATTAGAAGTTTCCAGTTAATTTTTAAGACAAGTTAAGCATTTTATGGTTTTAGTGCATAATTAAGCATGATACGGATGTGATCTGATTTGATATCAAATGATATAAAAATATAATAGGTACCAATAATATTTCTTTCAAAAAACAAAAAAAACTGACAAATATTTAGATCGGTATGTTACAAAGGTGTTACGTAAACCATGACGATCACTATCGGTTCCATGGAAAAGTTTTTTGATAATTATATATTGCACATTGTTCTTTTTTGCACACAGCTGCAATCCAATTAAATTGATAAACATCCATATCTACCGACTTTCAAAAAAAGAGGAGGTACTCAATTCGACTGTATTTTTTTTGTGTTTGTTACCTCATAACTTTCGACTGGGTGAACCGATTATCAAATATTTTATTTTGTTTGAAAGCTGGTGCTTCCCGTGTGGTCCCATTCAAATTTCTCGGTCAAGTAGTTTTTAAGTTACACTCCAATAACTGAATAGAATAGAGGTCGGTTTAAAAAGTTTCAAATTGTACTTGTTCTAAATATCTAAATATAAGAAGGACATCTTTTTATTGTGTTAATATTAAAACCATGCCCACCGGAGATTTTTATTATAAGTACTGTGTTTATATGTTTACGTTACATTTTGTTTTATTGTTACTTTCGTTTACTTTTACATTACATTGATTAGAAAAGAGGTTATCTTTGTTTTGCGTTCACCAGAGGAATAGCCAATAATAGCATTATTAATAGCATTATTGTTTATTTCTATACCTCGTAATGGACCTGTTAGTATGTGAGCTAATGCTACCGAAAACATTACAGTTAAAATGATATACTCAAATAACGGGTATCCGAAGCTGTTGCTGGGTGGTTACGTATATCGGCCGCACAATGCGTACCGCAACAAGGCGCGTGTGCTGTGGTACTGTGCGGGCCGCAACCGTCACCAATGCAACGCCAAACTGCGTACCTACAACAGCGAGATTCTTGGTGCCTCCGGCAGCCACAACCATCCGCCATGACAATCAAAAGGCCGCGAAGAGTCGCGGCTCTGCGACACAGCCAACGCTAAAATTGAAACGGTCCAATCCTCTTGTGGAACTTCGCGGCTCGCAGTTCAGTCTACGTCTGTTAAAACCACACAATCATCTCCAACGCCAATCGACACCCAAGCTCCGTCAGAACAGTCTGGAACTCCCGCTACAAGGTACCTGACCGAACTATTTAGATTGTACGGTGAGAGGCTACGAGCTCATGCGAATGGCCTCCTATCCACATAATGGCGACTGTATCCTGTTATATATTTACCTTAGATCGGCTGTACAAAACGCTTTAATTTTACTTACGAAAATAATGTTTTGACTTATGTTTTGTAGGTAGATACACAAATGACTGAAATGAGCCATGTCTTTTAACATTTTGTTAACTATATCAGAAAACGATGAATTTATTGTTATATAAATTATTTAGTAACTCATTCCACATAATTTAATATTTAGCAAATAACAAGTAGTTAGTCACGTTTTCAATACAATCAGATAGCGCGAGCGCAGTGAACATTTTATAACAAACTTACCAAACGAGATCTTTCTTTGTTTTCTTGATAACGATAAAACTAGGTTAGTTTTGTCAATAAAATCGGGAGATTTTGTTTATTTAAAAAAAAATGTACATTCCGCCAGATTATTTTTTTCCGATTTCTCGGTTTTTGATGAGTTTTGGGCTTCGCTATTTGCTCTCAGTTAGTAATTCCGGTGATGGTGTCAGTACGTAAATTATATTAAAAACGAATGTACCTGCTCCTTCGTATCTCGCGGGTTTTGTGTACCTTGTGGTGACCTTTGGCTTCATCTGAGCTATAGAGTGCTCTTGACTTGGAACTGCTCTTCTTATGCTGGGTATATATATTTTAAAAATATCTCTTTAGCAACGAGCCGTGTATTTATTTTTAGTATATATATATATATGATTATGTTTGTAGTTCCTGACTGAATCCCGTGAATATGTGTCTTCCATGCCAAGCTAGTTAAATTATTGACGACATTTAAGTTATTTTACCCCAATTTATATTGTTATTGCTAGCGCCATATTCACGTAATAATTGTATGTTGTTAGTTTTATCTTACATAAATCAAAAATATTATCTGATCGTCTCCCTGTTTTTACTACATACAAAAATGTGACATGTAGGTACAGCCAGCTGTGCAGTTACTATAGAGTACTAAATACTACATATTTATTGTAGGTACCTCTTTACACCTACCTCTCCTTTTGATGTACACTAATTATAAAGTATGTAAATATCTTTCATTAAGGTAGAGAAATGATTCCAATGTGCCGAATTTATTTAAGATTTTTTTTATTAATTTCAGTTTGTAAAACATGTACGTATTTATTGATATTTTTTCGACTCAAAGTCAGTAGAAGTTAACGGAATTATGTATTACAATATAGTAGTTTTATCATCTTTTGTATTTTCTTTACATTGTCACTAATAGCTTTTAAACTAAAATTTTACGCATCCGTTGACGTTAGTTTCATTCATAAATATTTTCTCTAAGCGTAAATAGGAGGCCGAGTCATTTTATCCTCTGCACAAATATTGCATGAACGTCATTGGGCTTAATTTATATAATCGTTTTAACAAGACATCAAGCTTATGGTTTTGGAATAAGTAAACTGGGCACTTTACCTCTAATCCGAAAATTCTAACAGCAGCGATATTCCATACCCTATAAGGGTGCAGGAACTCATTCTATTTAAAAATACGGAATCACCTATTCAAGTTTTTATTTGTCAGATAAATCTGACATAGTTTTATAACAAAAAATCCAAGAAACCCTTTGTAAAAACTAAAATTACATCAAAATAAAATTTGAATTCCTATTGGATCCATGGAAACAACCGGCAATGCAAGCAAGGATTGTCGATAGTATATAGTTTAACAGTAATAATCCATAGATATCGCGGGCTATCGATCGATAAGCATCTCTTAAAAAGGCGCTGCTGACGGAGCAGACGGTTGTTTAAAATACAACCGGATAGTAAAGTTTTACATGGAAACGACGTAACAAATGCTGACGATGCTTATACTCTAACAAGGGCAGACACTGCTGTTACAATGTATTGTATTGAAGAAATCAAAATTAAAGAAATCGCATAAGATAACAAACCAGTCCTGCAGTCGTTGATTGCAGTATCCAATATTTACATGGAAACGACGTAACAAAATTTTGTTATGCACCATCGAAATAGAAGCTCCCGATCCATGCATTGGCTTTGGTGACGAGTTAATTCGTCAAAAAATACACGAAATAAACATAATTACGAAATAAACCAAATCCAGTACAATCCGTACAAGAAAATAAATTTGCGGAGAACACTAAAATCGTTACAAGTTGTAATATTTATTTACAAAAGATCTCAAGAGATTAAAATATTTCTTCAGAGGATAAGGCGCGATTTAAAGAATTATTTGTCCAAAAACCCACCTTCGAACGTGAATATAAATGAGGATATAAATAAGCCGCCCGGAAGTAACACTGGAAAACAATGGTTAAATGGTGCAAAACCAGTCCCAAAGAAATCAAAATTAAATTTATTTTAATCAGACAGCGACTATGAATTTTAAATTTCAAAAAACACATAAAATATGCATATTTATATGATTACAAATGTGTTTCGAGGACAGATTTTTGCTATAACGTGCTAGGTACTACAGGTATTAAAACGTTATACTAAGTACATATAACATAAATTACATTATTATTAATGTGTTTTATGTAATATGTAGTATTATGCTACTTATGTAGCATAATTACTGAGCCTACATACCTAGCCATTAACAGTAAAAATATTACATTAATTAAATTTTACACCTAATTTGTGAATCATACGAAATAATAACACATATAAAAAGAAATAGGTACATTATGTTACAATTGAAATGCCTAAACCTAAACGAAAACCAAATATATAGTTCGTAGTTGTTAAACTAAATATTAATATTTATGTATTTTATGTTTCATGTTTTGAAAATTTATAAGTTTGATTAAATAGGAGGTATTATGTTATTTAGTCACTAGGTACCTAGATGTAAAACTGATTACTTTATAATTTATATTTGAAATTACACATTTCTTTTTTATTCTCATGGTGTGTTCCCAACTTTTGCGCTTATCTTGTCATTTGTTTCCATTAGGTTATGGTAGATTTTTTTAATTGACCTTCGGCAACAAACGTTGTTAGTGTTAGACAGTAGGTAATGAATTCGTTACATTAGTAATAATTGCTTCTATTAGTTGCATTAAGAGAACTGGTTACGATCTCCATAGTTCCTATTTCGTAACAGTACCGCAACCAACGTTTCTCCTTCTATACAGGTCAGCTGGTTAAAATGCAGGTTACTGTCATGAAGTTAGGTCTGTACTGTGTTTTATTTTAGACGGAAGATCTTGCGCTGAGTAGAACAAGTAAGTATTACGTAGTTGTAATGTAAATGTTGTGTTATCGCTGTTGATGGATTTGATGGTATGCGCAGTTCCGGCCATATACGTGCCGTCGCGGACGGGCAAGTCTCTGCTGGTGCACGACAGCTACACGTACTATCTGAAGAACCTGCAGGCGCATGGACGCAAGCAGTGGTACTGCTCGTCGCGTGATATGGCCGGCTGTCGGGCTGACGTGATCACGGCGCCCGCGCGCTCCGGCGACGGCGACGTCCTCTTCCTGGTCCGCGGTCGCCATATCCACGCACCTCCCAGCTACTACTTCACGCCGGACGGCAAGTATGTCAGGAAGAAGGATGTATACCAACGATACAGATAGCGTTCGACAATCACCGATCGAGTCGTATGGACTTATTTTTATTATTTTTTATCTAATACGTACTTAATGAATTTATACTATCTAATGGTGCAGAGGATTCATCAATCAGTAATCAAGTCATAATATTTTTTTATCACTTTATATTGTATTTTTTTAACTATATTTTTTTTCGTATCACATTTAATCGATGGTTCTCTTCGACCTTTTATTATTATTGTTTTTTACATTGCGATTGTGATATTGTTATTGTATGAGCTACCATGGTATAGATAGAAAATATACGTCCAAAAGTTCCTAATACGAGTATGTAATGAAATAGTTATACATATATGACATGCTACGAAGTAGGTAAATTGTACACCTACAATTGTATTACAGAATTGAAGAATCTTATTAATGTATAAGATATTATGACTGTTATAAATATAATATGAATTATTGATGTTTCTTATTTGACTGTGTAAATTCAGTTAAAAGTTATTGAACTATATTGTTTGTGTTGTTACGTGAATTACGTGGTCCGGCATTCTTAGAAACGTTTATGTGTAGGATTACTATTATTTTGGACGAAATACTCTCTGTAATACTAGAATATTAAAGGGTATGAATGAACGCTGGTTGTTTTCTTGTGCCGGGCGGAGTTTGGGGTAATGACATCGCTTAGGCAACAGTTAGTGCGTAACGCGTGGCGCCGGATTAGGGGGTGAGTCGAGGGCGCTGCGTAGTGCGTACACTGCTGGGTGATCGCAGGTCTTGGGGTAAGAGGGTGCGTGCGGCCCGGGGTGGGTTATGTAAGTACTTACGTCACGTGTGCGTACCGTGACGTACTTGCCTCCATAAATACCACGTGGCTACGAAATGTTTGTAAATAACGGAATTGGGACATTACTTCTAAACTTTTAATTTAGTATTAGTGCTTACGAGTGTCTGTATCTACACATTGACGTAGCACGTGTGTCATTATAATTAGCTAAGAACAGCCCAAATGATTAAAATTTGAACATGTTGGAATTGTAATAAGTATAATAATTTAGCTTGAAAATTATCACTAAAGTTTTTACTATGCTACTAGATACGAATGACGATGTAATTAAAATAATAACATTACTATTATTGTATTTTGTAGATCTGATAAAGTTTTAAATATCATGTTATCTGTATGTACGTAACGTATCTAAATACATAATTTTATAAATGACGAGTTTTTACAGGTGATGATCAAAACATTAACTTATCTATGCTTTGCTTGTTATAAATATCCATTAGTAGTTACATGTAAATGTTTGGCAGAATTACAGCTACTTACTTTAAATCAGTAATATAGTCGGGATTAATTATTTAATTTGGAAACGATTGAATATAATAATATTTACGAGATATGTTATATATAACTAGACGCCTTAATTCTGTATTATTAGTTATAAGATCAATGTCTTTCCTAAGGTTAAATTGTAACGGCACGCAAACATCAGTCAAATAAAATACCGAATACTCGCGACGCAACACAGTTATCAATTCTCATAGCTGTAACATCCGCGTATCTATTCGAGACTCGAGAGGTCATGAATTGCGCAGTTGTGACGGATCAATACCAGCTACAAAGTTATGAAAGAACTTCGGCAGGGCACGGGAATCGTATGGGCGTTCCCTCCATCTCGCGCTATAGCCTAGTTACGCCCTGAATGCCCTAATTTCGGCGTGCCTACTACGTTCCGTTTCACGCAACGCGCGTCCGCTGCGCCTGTGTGCTCACAAACACAAACAAGTGCGTAGTTGTACGCATCCTACTACGCTTCCACGTTTTCGTGTTTACGTCGATCCAATGCTGACTAGTCACGTAACCTATTTATAGATACACTTTCAGGAAACCAGATAGAGGCTTCTTGCGATAACAAATAAGCGTGTTCATTCAATCAGTTCATTATGGTGCTCTATTTAACTAAATGAGATTGGTTGTTTGCTAAGTTATGATAGATTATTTTATTAATATTGTAATTTTACTTACTTAAGTCAAATGCTGTGACCTAATTAGGTTAGACTTGGACCTATGACTTTAGAATACTGTTATGTCGCTTTGCCACTTAAGCTAAGTACCTACTGAGTAAATTAAATAATCGGCGATTCTATCACGGGCTAAACAATAGCGTAGATGGCAAAGCGTCCGTATTATGAAGTCGCGGGTTTTTGTCACGCTACGTAAATTTTGAAAGCATTCATTCACTTACAATAAATGCTTTTAAAATTAGGACTAGTAATTTATTACCTACCTAACCTTCCTCATTCCATTCTAAATATAGTCTGTATCAGTAATTAATTAATTAATTCTCTTTGCGAAACATACCTAATGTTCAATATTACGCATGTACCCTCCACGATGAGGATGTCTTAATTGCGTTCATAAAGCGATTTGTCGAAAGGACGTCCGAGCGAAGTTGTTAATTGGCGTAACAGGTTCTCGGATGTTAATCGTGTTTACATTAGAGGCGAGTTGTCATGGCGCACGGCATGGGCGACGGAACGGGTAGCTGGGCACCGGTGGTAACCAGGCGTGGGTCCGGGCTGGCGGCTGGCCGGGCCGGGCCGGGAGGGCGCCGGCACGCCGCGGCTCCGCGCGCCCGGTCCGGACACATGCGCACGGCGCCATCGCATCGTGGTGATGGTACCCCCAATCGATAATGTCCCAGAATCTCTCCGAGCCGCGGCCCCTTTCTCCTCTCCCGTTCTATCCACCCACCATGCTATACCCGTCAAATTATATCATCCCATTGTAGTAATAAGGTTGTTTTTACATCTCCGCTTCCGTTAATGTATCCGTCATGCCTAATAGCGGCTATAAAGGAACTTTTTTGATGTAGACATTGTTTATTTGTAGGCCTTTTATATCTGGAAATTTGAGTATCATGGATTTGTTATGCCCTGTATGGGTATCATCTTTGTGTCTATCTATGTTTTTTTATAATTTCAACTGAAACTAACTCATTTACTTAATTATTATAGGTATTCTTATAACGGCTTATAATATGACTGTATTATATAATAGCGAGCATGTCTTATAGTCTAGTAGTCTTTAAATGAAGTACACAGTGATTAACATTAAGCTGATTACCCAAGTTGTTGTCTCGGGATAACAGTTCTTAGGCCATGTTGGAGGCTTCTGTGCGTTCGTTAATATGCGACCCTACCCTAACCTGTCAACTCCCACCGCTTGGTGCCATTTATTATAGCTCATACAGTACTTCTCTCTCAGAGAGGATGCAGGTCAATTGCAGCAGTAGGTTTAAACTGCTTATTTAAGCTTAGCCAGAAGTGCCTAATAAGCATAACAGCATTATTAACCTTCCATATCCGGAAGATAAACTCTATTATAATAAAGTAGGTACTTATTATTTAGTTGTGAGAGAATCACATTCTATGAAGTTTATTCTTACTTGTTGTTTCTCTAAGACGTTATCTAAGCAGACGATTGCCTCGAAAGTTATAGAGAAAGAGAACGACAACCCTTCCTATTCATTAAAATCAGACTTTTGTCTTATCAATTGTGGGTACGAGTAGTCTTGCGTTTTATTTTCAGTGACTTCCACATTATAGAAAATAAATGGAGATGTTCCCAAAGAAATTTGTGTATTAGTTTTGTTGGTGTTGATATTTTTGATAATATCAGAATATTTAAATCGTATGCACCACATGTGCTTTTAACCCAACTCCTATGAATTCCCTAAAAATGGTTGATACGTAACTATCGTAAAAATATATCTTTGGTTGATTTGGCGACTGATCCATGAGAACACAGCAAAGATCTGTTCATACATAGTTCATAGATTGTTACATATACTATGCGCTTTTTGTAGTCCAGATTTCGCTATTATCTACAGGAGAGATGGTTTCCTATTGCAAGCTCAGCAGGATTACATCATTATGGAATCGTTGTACCATTTGGTTTTTTGTGTGATCATATAATTTAAGTTTTCGCCATCATCATCTCTCCATCCATCATGATAGTAAGCTGTATGCTGGAGATGTGGATGGTCGACAGGTTGCTGGGAGTCAGAGTCGTGGCGAGTGCGTGTGAGCTGGGTGGCGGAGAAGCGCCGGTCGCTGTCACTTGTGCACGCGCCTACCTGCTGCGTCACTGCCTTCGCACGCTGCCTCTGCAACTGCCAGCTACGACGTCTGCCACACTAATGACAAAACACCTCAATTAAATGTCTGAAAAATTAAATGTGTCCCTGCACAATTAATGACATATTATTATATGCATCATGTCACCTGGCTCCAGCCTTAACAGACACTCGCTTGAATTTATTTGTAACGTTCCAAGTCTAAAGCACGAGCACAGGTAGGTAGTTTGAGACCCATTTCAGTTGTTTTTTTTACTGTTAACATAGAAAGTTGAACCAATCAGTATTGTGATACAAATTGTGATTCTTAGGTAAGTAGGTAACTAAATAGTTTCCGCGACCAAACTTGACGCATCCAATAGGTATACGTATACTTAATGTATTTCAAATACGTTTGCGTAACCGTAACATAATGATATTAAACTGGAACAGATTTTGCAAAATTTATGGTAAATAACATACGTATTGGCCAATCTAAAAGAACCCTCATCTCTTTATTCAATTTTTAGTGAACATGAATAAGGGTCAAACAAAACACAGATTTATGCCATTTGTAGTACAAGCCCAGAAAAGGGTGCGTTCTGTGCGTACTTCCAATCAATGGAATCATTTTGTGATTTACGCAGATTGTAGATACACAATGTATTAAATATGTGTGATAAATATTATGAACAATTAGGTTAGATACACCGAAAATATATCAGTATTAATTATTACTATTTATAACATATCTTTATTTACACGATTGTAGAGACTACACACAATTTGCTACTAGATTAGAAAGAATAAATTATTCCGCCAGATTAACAAAGAAGTTTTATTCTAGTGTTGCCACTGGAGCATTTCAGTAGTTAGTTATTGTTATAACTAACTATTTATTGGTTATAAGGTGGAGCGCGCTACTTGGCTACAACTCGCGGCGCGAGGCTTTTGTACTACCAAGGGAATACCTATTTCATGAATTCGCGTAAGAAACGGGACAAGACGCGGCTGCTGTGGTACTGTTCGTCTCGCAAGTCCCGCTCCTGCAGCGCTTCAATCCTCACGATGCACGACCGCGTGCTTGGTCAGCCACCTACCCATACCCACCCGCCTAAACTCTCCCTCACATATTGTAACAATTATACTGACAACGGCGAAGTACTAGGCGCTCATGCTTTCTTGCAAATTGAACAAAACTGTGACTGAATGTTGTCTTATTTAACCGAATTTACGAGAATTTCTCTATGGGATTTATTAGCAATGTAGAGCAGATTAAATCAATAATTAAACGACGAGTGCGAAAATCTTAGCAATGAGGACAAAATGTAGAGCACTGTTTTATGTAATATGTAAGGACAATTCGTACGAACAAGTTTGAGTTCACGTACCTCAAAAATAACGCGAGACATTATATATACTTACAATAAAGAGTTTTATTTATTGTAGACTACCGAAGTGTAGATCTTTAGATACAGTAACGTACTCGTGTTCCACCAAGTAATTACTTAGATCACGGCGCGTAACCGATTCTTCCTTTTACTATGCCGATATGAAGGAACAATGTGGTCTTAATTAGAATGGTTTTAATTCCAGTATTGCGTTGTATGTAATATATTTTCCTAAGGTTTTAGTTAGGTACACTAATCGTACAAAACAGTCATTATGTAATAAGTATTATTCCAGTTATCATCGTGCCATAATTTATTAATAATATATAGGTTAGGTAATGTTATATATTTTATTATTATCTAGTTGCCATTGATGTTGTTTACTTAAATTTGTAGGTCTTCTTGTTTCCAGTCTTTACCTCGTTTTATATTAAAAGTACAAAACTATAAATATAAGCGTCCACGTTTACAATAACATGTAAAAAAAATGTTTGTGCCAAAGCGTTACTAAAATAAATGTTACCAAATATTTCTCTACTTGTTAATCTCATAGTTGTAGTCACACATCGATACAGATTTCTACCTGCTCTTCTGGGAACTAAAAAAAAGAATGTCTAGACGTCCTGCCTTTTAATGCTTTTTCTATTGAACTGCGTTTTTATGGAATACTTTGATTGCTTTCAATGCTAGCGCCAGGTGCAGGTAGAGCACCATTCGATGATTCAAATACTACTTTATTTTTTTGACGCTAAGATACCTTTTCACTTTAGCTTACTGAGGCATTGTAATCGGTTACTTTTTTTGAGCTAACCCTCGCGGGTTATTATGTTGGCCTATTATGATTTTAAGTCGAGGTACCCTTGTTACCTACTAACTGCTGATAAGGTTTTAAACTGTACGTAGGTACAGTCTATTCATTGGTAGCGTAGCGTGCTTTCATCTGCTACTCCCTGCATTATAATATGGTAATTTAAATAAGTATAGGGTTACTCAGTGGGATAATGCTGGAAACCGGTACGGCTTACACAGGCAGATTAAAACCTTTATGCCTATATTTTACTGGGAGATTTATATTACATTTTAGTTTTTTCAATTACTAACAATCCTGTTTCATTGCATACAATAAAGTAATTCATAAATTCTGTAAATCGTATTTTTTAAAAGCGGCTAAGTAATACGTTTTTATCGTTGTTATTATTAGATTTGTCATACCAACACAGCAAAAATTCAGTAAGTTTACGCGTTATGAAATGATTCGTTGTTGATCAGAGCAAGCAATTCTCAAACTTCTTGGTTAATATAATCGCTGAATTATCATTAGAGTAAACCTTCGGAGTTGTTAGGAATTGGGAAAGAATTTGGTCACGGCCCTACCACCTACCGCGTGTCGGAGCAGACACCTGGCGTTCGCAGTCAGCCATTCCCGTTACTGTTGCTTGCCCACAAACTGGATCTAACCACTACTTATTCACTGCCTTGACTACCCATTATACAATACTTTTTTTTATTTTTTTTAAGAGTTACAAGCAAACTTCATACATTCAACATTATTCAACCAATAAGTTTATATGTGAGTTCATCAACAACGAATTATTATCCAATAGCTAACTAAAGCAATGATTGCAAATGTCAATTCCTTGGGTTTCCATTGAGCTACATCCATTTGTGTAACACTGTGACATACAAAATAGCATTTGAAAATAAGTTTTTAATACAGTTGCTCAAAAAGTGGCGTATTGCAGGCACGTATAGCGTTCGGGATGTGGGCTATTACATACTCGTGTTTTTTTTAACTTTCCCGAACTCGTGCGTTCTCTTTCCCAACTGTCAAAATAATCTAAAAAGAAGCTACTAATTTGTTTCAATATTAGATTTAATGATTTGATTGAATGAGTTAGGTTAGGTTTCATTTCATTTCATCTTATTAAATTTCATTTGCATTTCACATCAATAAAAAAAATCTACTGAAGACTTGGCTGTATGGGCATAGTTCCCTTTGCCTACCAGAATGGGTGAAGAAAAAAAAAATCTCTGCTTATATTCTACGGTTGGCGCCATTTTCCAGAAATTTTCTTTGCGAGTTTATTTTATTAAATTGCTTCATTTTTCGCAACTGTATTAAAAATAGTCGTTCAGTACACGTGCGGAACCGTCATTGCAACTTGTTCCGACTGTCAACCCTCGCCTTCGGCTGCGCCTCGGCTCGGGTAGACATTTGTCGGAATCTTTGCAATGACAGCCTTACCTCACTTGTAATGAAATATACTATATCTTAAAATTTCAATTCCCGGTTCAAAATTGGACTATTTCATACCGATGGGCCTAGCACGAATAACTGCGTAAGTGTAACCTAACCTGTCGTTCACGTGAAACAGTACAAACTGACATTTATCTAGAACAACTGTGACACATAACTCATAATTTGTACGCCGAAGTGTGACGCGTTGACCCTTACGATACGAATTCGCAAATCGTATGTACCTCTTTCCTCTCACATTGATGGTCGTAAAATTATTAGGATACCAATAAGCTGCTACTTACTGCAAATTGTATGAGATACACTTATTACCTTCTGCCATAAGACTTGGAACATGTCTGGCTAAAAATGGGTGTTAATTCAGCTCTTATGACCAGTTCCGGTTAGTTTTTACTATCATGTGAAGAGTCGGGCAAGTCGTGCGTTTGATGGCGATAATGATGATGATGATAGTGATGAAAAGTATCATATGTGGTATTCCAGGGCCTAATCTTATCTTACATATCAAATTTCATTGAAGCCTAGCCATTAAACAAACATACAAACACATTTACTTACAAACTTTTGCCTTTATAATGTTACTAGCTACGCCCCGCGGTTTCACCGGCGTGGTGATGGATGATGATAAAAAGTATCCTATGTCCTTCACCCGGAAATAATCTATTACCTTGCCAAATTTCATCGAGTTCCATACAACCGTTTAAGCAAGAAAACATTACAAACAAACAAACCTACTTTCGCATTTATAATATTTAGTTCATGTATCAAGTCATATTTTAACATCGCCACACAAGCACAAGCAACGTTACGGCATTTTCAGTCCCAGAGTACTAGTAGTACTTAAACTAGTACATAAAGCACTCTAGGATTGAAAATGCCATATGCGTTGCATAATTCCAGAGTGCTTTGAGTTAACATGTCTTAAGTCTCGAATTAAAAGTCACGGGGCAAGAGACAATTATTTTTAGTAACAGTCTCGAGACCTTGAGGTCGAGATGGGAGACGTCCCGGAACACAAACCCTATCCATCATCGTTTATATTATCATTACACATTATATTATGTTCTATTAAAGGGATTTCTTCGATAAGATCCAGCCCTTTCATAGTAGGACTAACGGACACGGTAGGCTTAGAAATAAGGTCGCGTAGTTTCTCACAGTGCCCAAATGAGAGTACGAAAATTAATTTACTTTTTTCTAAAAATATAGATTCGTAAACTCGACTATTTCTACAGCGTAAAACTTTCTAGATCTTATATGTACTTGTTCGTCTTTTCTACCGACTTCCAAAAAGAGGAGGTACTCAATTAAACTGTATTTCTGTTTTTTTTTAATGTTAATTACCTCTTAACTTTCGACTGGGTGAACCGTTTTTAAAAATTCTTTTTTTGTTTGAAAGCCATTTATCAATTTCATCAAATTCGGTCCAGTAGTTTTTGGGTTACACTCCAATAAATAACTGAACAGAAAGAAGTATTCAATTTTTCAAATTGTACTTGTTAATAGCCGAGGACTCCAAGAATCCGTCAATTTTCTTTGCCTTAATTTTAGTACCAACTTTAAAGTTTTATAATTTTATGGTTGGATCAATCGGTGATTGGGTAATAATGTACTATATTTTTAATTGGCCTACGTGGTAACCAATTTTCCTGTTTACTTTATAAAGGTAGGGTTTATTAATACTATGTGTAGGTAAGACGTTATAATATGAATCATACCGTTTTTTGCTAGACGCAGGTTACTGCACCTAGTTACTACCTTGTGTACTTATACAAAAACATACATAAAGTAAAACTACATAGTTTTAGTTGAATTGTATTTTTTGTTTGATTGCAAGTAAAAGTACCTACATAAGTAACACTTATTTTGTTTGATTAGCTTATATTGTTTTCGTTTCATCTATCTATACTATATATATTATATATATTACATAATTATTTTATATAATAGTATAAAGAGGAAAGATTTGTATGTAAGTATGTTTGTAACGAATTGGCTCAAAGAGTACTGGACTGATTTCAAAAATTCTTTCACCATTGGAAAGCACCATTCACCCTGAGTAACATAGGCTATATAAGATTCATCATCATAATCATCATCCATCACCGTGCGGGTGAAACCGCGGAGAGCAGCTAGTTCGTTTATATACATGTATCTTCTGTAAAATTATAGAGAAGAGTATTATACTGTTTTTATTTTGAAAAGTGGAAGTATTTTTGGTATAGAAGTGATAGTAAGATACATTTTTTTATTAAATAATTACACACTACAGACACTATGATCCGTACCATTTTTAAACTTATAGATTAATAATTAAAATAACATACGTTTTGAATGGAGACTTCGTTCTCCAAACATCACAGTTTTTTAATTACAAAAATACTATAACTTATCTAGCTTAATCTAGTTACACTATTCCTTATTATACTGATATTAGCTAGAGCATCCGGCCGCTGACATATAATATTTAGGGGCAGTTACATGCTAGTGCTACATCTTTTTATAGATAGGTTTATCAGATGTATCGTGAAAATGTCGCGTTTTTGGAAAGTACTTACCTACTTACTTACTTACTTATCTTTATATTCTTGTGAAATATTATACAAAAATGTTCTGTAAATTTTATAACTGAGGAAAACACTGCAAGTAAATCATCTACCTCAGTAAATAATTGATACAAATTGATGCCAGATGAGGAACGAGCAACAGAAAAGCAACACGCCGCCATAATACATTCGAAAATAAAGCGAGAGCTAAGTTACCACAAAAAGAGCTCTCGCCTCTACATAAATCTCTAATCAAATAATTCCACGTTCTTAGATTCGATAAGGTTACTTTATATTTATTAAATACACATATTAACACAGACGTATATCGGGGTTTGCATACTAAGAAAAATAAAATATATTATGAAATGGAATCCTCGTGCAAGTACCTAGTATTTTTTATTAATATTCTACGATCGATTATGCGTAAAGACTAAAATATATGAAAAAATATAATGTATCAAGTACATACCTAAATGTACTAAAATATCACTTGAATATTTTGCATATTATTGAGACAACATTTTGACAGGTTTATTTTAGGATTCGACAATCGATTAAGCGTATACTCATCTAACATATAAATTAATGTACAATGTATACGTCCGTACGGAGGTACGACTACAATGACTTGAATATTTTGCATATTATTGAGACAAAATTTTGATAGTTTTATTTTAGGTACGTAAATCGGTCTAAATAGTAGCAGTTGTTTAAGAATTCGACGATCGATTAAGCGTATACTCATCTAACATATAAATTAATGTACAATGTATACGTCCGTAAGGAGGTACGACTACAATGACTTGAATATTTTGCATATTATTGAGACAAAATTTTGACAGTTTTATGTTAGGTACGTAAATCGGTCTAAATAGTAGCAGTTGTTTTAGGATTCGACGATCGATTAATCGTATACTCATCTAACATATACATTAATATACAATGTATACGTCCGTACGGAGGTACGACTACAATGACTTGAATATTTTGCATATTATTGAGACAACATTTTGACAGTTTTATTTTAGGTACGTAAATCGGTCTAAATAGTAGCAGTTGTTTTAGGATTCGACGATCGATTAAGCGTATACTCATCTAACATATACATTAATGTACAATGTATACGTCCGTACGGAGGTACGACTACAATGACTTGAATATTTTGCATATTATTGAGACAAAATTTTGACAGTTTTATTTTAGGTACGTAAATCGGTCTAAATAGTAGCAGTTGTTTTAGGATTCGACGATCGATTAAGCGTATACTCATCTAACATATACATTAATGTACAATGTATACGTCCGTACGGAGTTACGACTACAATGACTTGAATATTTTGCATATTTTTGACAGTTTCATTTTAGGTACATCGGTCTACATTAGTAGGGCTTGTTTTGGAGTACTTTCTACTGCACCTGGCGAATACTGCAGGTGTAAGCCACGGAATAAACAATGGAGTATGCCGTTCTGTAAGACTAAGCAGAAGTGCTATTACTGCCGGCAGCAGCTCGTTCACATCGAGACCCGTTACTTATTGTTTAGTTGCGCCCCGCGACATCGCCCACACAGAAAACGACCATCACAGAAACATTATACCGTACAATTTACTTCTGTATATATTTATTACAAGATTGTTTTTTTGGCGGCTCCGTTTGCTCAGTTGGTAGTGAATCTGCCTTCGAAGCGCGGAGTCCCAGGTTCGATCCCTATCCCGGGCAAATATTTGTGTAATGAGAAGAGAGAAAAACAATTCTTGGATGTTGTGTTGTAATGTGTTCATGAACATAGAGGCGATACAGGACATCCTAGTATAGTAGGGTATGAGTGTGTAAACATTATGGTAATATTAAATAAGTAGGTATCTAGGTATGTCATCAACTACCTTTGCTAAAACGTTCCTGTAATTTTTGGCTAGCAGTATCAGGAGTCTAATGATCGAACTGATGTCATAGGTGTAAAGAACAAACATGAAGAAATATTATGTATATCAAAGAAACATAAATTCTCATTTATAATGTTAAGTACTTACATTATAAATGTTTGATTCTGAACATTTACCAGCGTAACTTTTGCATACTCTAAAGAGTATGAAAAGTCACGCTGCTGAATCTAGGTCTTATAAATACGAGTACAAACTATAATTTATAGTTTGTACTGTATACGTCAACGGTACGATTACGGTACAGTTTGGCAAATTTTCCTGCTAAGACAATCTGTATCTAAGTAAGAAAGCATGTTGGTCGAAAATGTAAAATAAAACACATGTTTCTTAACTAGCCATCGAAGCAGTAAAACAAATTATAATAAAGTTAAATCACCATAAATATATTTTTTTAACTAGTTCTCTCTCTAGTGTTACAATATGTTAGAATGACCAGTCAAATGATTATGAAGCAATACAGCAAGTCGATTGAAAATTAATATATTTAGCGGCCTAATACAAATAATTTCCTAAAGAGTATGCATAACCAAAATAAGCTAGAGAAGTGAGCGGGCGATGCGTGCTGCATACCTTGATTACTATGTGGTTTTTGTTAGTGCCGACCTAAGCCTCGATCGATATTTTCAAGTTAACGGTAAACTGCATTTTTGACGAGCGGCTAACTGTACTTTAGGCTGTGATGGAATCAAGACCTACCTGTTTCACAGATTACATGAAAGTTACAACGTAAATGTGGTTGCTGCATATTGAAGAATTTTTATTTATTGTGTTTAAGTATTGTGCTTATTATACAGGGCCCTTCCGGTTGTCACAGTAACATAGTCAGATATATAAATATGAATTACACACCCTGTAAACACTACACAGCTCCTATATACCTATATACAGTCTTATTATAAATTGTGGACTAAAGCTTCCCTTAGAAATATTAAGAGTCCGAGCATAAATGATGTTTTGTGGTAATTTCACACATTAAACTTTTGTTCAAACCATGGTGGTTTATATTATTTGTTTTGTGGTAATTTCACACATTAAACTTTTGTTCAAACCATGGTGGTTTATATTATTTGTTTTGTGGTATTTTCACACATTACACTTTTGTCCAAACCATGGTGGTTTTGGATTTTTTTGTGATAATTTCACATATGAAAATTTAAAAAAACAAAAAGGTTTGAACAAAAATTTCAACTGTGATATTACCATAAAACATGGCTTAAACATGACTATCTTGAGTTAATATTTTATATTAAATCCTTTGCTACTATTCTCCGACTAACTCTTAACTAAATCTTACTCCGGTTTTGTACTTGTCCATAAATGAGATGAAATAGTCGTGCACATGGCGGTTCCCTACGCCTACCCATGATAGTTGCGTGTACTACCCATGTGGTTTTGGCGCGGGACTCCGCTCGTCACCCCGCATTATTGGCTACAGTGATCTTCACACCCTTAAATAGTAAAGTTTTCTTATATATCTAAATCGGTGACGAGATGAGCAAAGCGCTTGCCTAATGTTAAGCATCACGCTTGCCTAATACAGTTCAACCTTTCAGAATTGTAATCTCAAAAGTTCAAAACCCTGCGCCTAGCACTGCGTTGTCACCCTGAGATATAAAATGTTATATCTCCTGCCCTGTGATTTCGTCGGAATCATTGCCCTTCAATTGTAAATGTATGTAATGTATGCAAAAACACAGTACTTAATGTTTGCACACTACTGCTTTTGGATATCTGGAAAAGGTGTGGTACTTACCCAGGTGAGCTCGGCAAAACTTCTACCACTATACAAAAAACATTAGCATTTTAACATTTCTTCGCGTAGGAATGTTAGGAGTACTTACTCTTACTCGTATAGATATAGGTATGTACATTTTTAAACTAAGTTGGTAATTTCTCAGAACTACGACATTATATTAATAGTTTGTTATCAACGAATATCTATAAATTCAAAGGTAGTATATGGTATCGCGGTTTCACCCGCGTGGTGATGCATGATGATGGTGATGATGATGAAAAGTAACATATGTCATTCCCTGGCATATAATCTATATCCTTGTCAAGTTTCTCCAAATCGGTAAAGCCGTACACCTGTGACGTGATGCGGTGACCAACGGAAATAGGGATTCATTTTTATATAGGTATGCAATACGATAATATAGGTAAAGCGAAAGTATTTCTCCCAGAAAGATGTTTTTGTGGAATAATTAGTTATTTCACGCGCAGGTGAGGCCGTGGGGCATAACTAAAATATAATATTAATGTTTATTAATAATTCCATATCGTATAGATATCAACGGAAATTGCAGTTCATATGACTAGGTAGGTAGGTACATAATACAGAGTCCCTATAAGAACATTGAAACATTTTAAACTCCACTTTCTAAATAAGTTCCTGAACGATCAACAAAATGAAACTGGTTTGAGAATACCACGCGTCTGCCATGTTAGGGTGCAAGATTAGGTACAATGTTATCATTTCTATCTCATCCGTGAATAAAACATCTCGTTGGTAAAATTGTTCCGAAATAAATACAAGGGCGTGTAGTTCCCTCTGTTGAGAGTCGCTTAAAACACAGACCCTACGATGGAAACGAATGGAAATATTATTTTAGAACCATGCTCTTGTGAAGTGTTTTCGGTACCTTTTCATAGATGGCGTTAGTCGCATCAATATGAAGATTTGTCTGGTATTAGGTTGATTCATTGTATTAGAAAACAGCACTAAATCTATATTAATTTAATAGAACATTATTAGCATGAAAGAATATGCTTTTATGAAGTTGAGTTTGATACTCGCACAACGATTTGAATCTGTTTTATTTTTGTTATCGAACGCCGTCTACAGATGGCGCTACTGATATTTTAATTTGGACTAGATGAAATTATTCGAATGCCCAACTATCATTAACCCGTTAACTCGCGATTCGCCATATTTGGCCAATAATATAATAGATTTCGCAGAAACCATACTACTTTTGTAGGAATTGCGACATGTGTGGTTAATAATGATGGATAAAATTTTACCTGGACCCATGAGCTTTCTTTTTAGGCTGAAATGGGTCATCGGGTTTTACTAAGATTTGTAATGTTATGCTTATATCTTATGCTTATCCTGGATTACTTTTTTATCGGGTAGTTAAATGTAAGTGTGAAATAGCCATTCTGCACGCTGGGAGGGCCGCGCAGGTTGTTGAGATTATTTTGCAAGATTTCATTAACATTCGTTTATGTCTGAGAGTTATGAACTTGTTTGATAGGATAGGCACAGACCAAAAAATGTTGGACTTAGCATCCCGATCAATGGTTAAACAACCCGTAGGTACATAATAAACTTATGTCATAATACTGACATCGTGTATGAAATTGTAAGAGTTGACTTGTTTTTTTAATTATTGTTCATAAGATACCGACGTCCTATCGCAGTGTTGAATGATCTGCTTGTAAAGTTGGTCTTTTCTGTCATTTACGGTCATACCTAATCATAGTTATCTATATAAACCATCGTAACTACAAAACTAGTTCTTAAAAATGTATTTCTTACAGACGATGTCTCAAGTTGACGTCAATAGATAGTTGGCAGTCTCGATAGGAAATATAATATATTCAGGTAAAATTGATAAGTTTGTTTTGTCTATTTACATAACTTTTTACCGCTTACTATTTGGTAACCAATCACTATTTAAATATATGATTACAAGCCGAATGAATTGTCTTACTCCAAACTAGAATGTACTCGTAAATACTTTATAATAATATTTCATACTATAAACCGCTTCAAGCTAATTTCAATAGATGGCGTTACTAGCCTTTACCTATATTATAATGCAAAACAGATACCTTAACATTCTTGTGGTAAAATCTCTGGTGAGTAAATAGTCTTTCTCTCATCACAGATCGATCGTTTTGTTACGGATGCAGACCGAACGAAGAAGTATTTAATAACCTAAAAACTGGTTATCATTACGATTCACGGTAAAGGAACTATGAAATGAAACTGAACAGCAAGCCTCACCATTCACAGGTGCAAAGTTCGTGATGTCACGGCGAGGGAATCCCATGATCATCCACCGAGGGATGAATTTCATTCGGGAGAAGTCTCAAGGGCTGAAGACCAGGTGGGTGTGCGGCAAGAAGCGGCGTTTGCAGTGCATTGCAACGATCACCACGCTTGATGACGCCATCGTCAAGACTTACGGAGAACACAACCATGAGACGTCGTGGTTATGATCGTGGCCATACGACGGTATCCTAACTGCGATAACTGTCTACAAATCCATTTGTACTTACATAGGCACATTATATAACAAACATAGCACATTATATAACATACATAATATGTTTTGTAAAACAATGTAGTAGTGTATGTTATTATTGAACTTAGATTTATTGGTCGAAAGCGGTGCTATGAATGAAGAAGCGGGGCTAATGAATCGGCGACGGGAGTTGTGAAAGATTTTTGGTGATTATTTGTATTTACATGTAAAATTTGGCAATGTGATGAGATATTACTAAAATAAGTGACCAGGTGAACAGTTAGAAGAGAAAGATTTTGGTGAGCGTATTCTGACGTTTATGCCGTGAGTGGACGGAGTTGAAGAATATGACATTATCACGATGAGAATCATAACAGGCGAGGAAAGGTGGCTAGGTGGTACACCGCTTGTGCGGGACATCGTCTTGGTTGGTACCACCGCAGTGCTAGATATTCTGCCGAGAAGCAACTGCGCAAGTGTTACTGTATCAGGGTGTAAAAGGCACTGGAACAATGTCAAAAACCGATGTCTCAGAGTGACGACGCGTCTCGAGGATGCGTAAGTGCATTTCCCACACCTTGACCACACACGTTGCAGTTTCTGGAAAAGTAGGTTGATTTCTGCGAAATCTATTGTATTATTGGCCAAGTATGGCGAATCGCGAGTCAACGGGTTAAATATAAAAAAGGGTAATCTTAATCTAATCTGTCTCCAATAAGTCTCCAACTTAATCTTTTTATTAGTTTTGAGTTTCATTCGCCCAGTAATTTCACTTATAATGAACGCGTTGCTAACTACTGAATACTAAGAGTACCCTAAGCCAACAAACATAGGTAGGTATGAATACTATATGAAGAATACGAAGAAAATGAATGAAGTAGGAAAGTAGTTGTATGTAAGGATTGTTTATAGCAAGTCTGTGTTCTCCGCTTTGCAGGAGTACCTTCTAGATACAGGACTTTAGTTAATGATTATGTAGGATTGTATACTATTCTGTAAACGACATTGAAAATTGTCAAGTAATATAAGAGTAAATTTGATTGGGACGTCACTAACTTTTTCAAAAAAACTAAACTAAACTACCGAATTAAATAAATATTATGGTGGTCCTTATTGCGGTAACAATAAAATCCAAAATCATTTAACACTTAGAATGACACTTCTAAAAATAGGATTCTATTCAATTTTGGGTTATTTTAGGTTAGTTTAGCGAGCACCAAGTTACGGGACGACTAAACTGTCTAAAATATGCCCACAATTGAAGAGAAATATCAAATTTTAGTGCTGTCATTCGAAAGTGTTATACTCATTTGGATTTTAGCCTAAACAAAATAAGTACTGCCATAATTTAGACATTTTTAGTGAAGAGAATGTTTACATAATCGACTCCAATGTAACACAAAATTGGCAAACGTATGTCGGGACATGCTTACCAACGTAAATAGTTCTATTAAATTTCAATGTTTGAGATCGCTAAAGCAGGCGTTAGTGCTTTAAAAAGTAATACTATAAAAATTACAAGGGCTGCGATGTCAATACGAAAGTTTAAGTATTTCTAAATAATGCTACTTTCGGTTGGATGGTACTGTTAAACTGTCCAATAGATGTCGCTCCGTCCCCGTAAGACGGTTAGTCAAATAGAAAGTTAAAATTCGATGCTCGGTGGCCTTGTTGGTCAATGGCGTCTGACACGGAGAGTCAGACGCGGGTTCGAATCCCGTCCGAAGAGGGAATGTTTCTCTCTATAAAATTTCAATGTTTGAGATCGCTAAAGCAGGCGTTAGTGCTTTAAAAAGTAATACAATAAAAGTTCCGTAAAAATTCAAAGTTCTTCCGTAAAAGTTCCAAAAAGATTTTGATATCTGATGGAATAGATGTTAGGGACATATCTAAGGTCTACTAAACTTACATACTGCACCAGCAGTTATCTCTCTATCCCTAGAAAAGTTATTTGTCCCGATATGCTCGAAATATTTTAGTGAGAGTTCTTACTCGTTCTAACGTATATTAACGCTTCAACTTTACTTAACTAGATGCAAAATTTCACTCATTTACGTTTTTTAATCAAGTTATTAAACTGTAAATGGTTAAAATTTGACGAGATTAGTTCCTTGTCATGCGGCACCCTAAAATGCATATTTTATATATTTTTTCCTATTTTATCCTATATATAAGTATATAGGATAAAATAGTATGAAATATTCTAGGTTATTTATTTATTTTAGAAACAGAGAAGTTTTATTTTTCCAATTATTCAGTCGCTATTTACACCTCAAGAAAAAAAAATTTTTTTAGGAAATAAAATTGTTTTTCAAAAGTCATGTCGATTTTACACATTATTCATTTTAGCAAAAAACCAATGAAATTTCAAGAAAGTCGTGTCACGCGGCCCACAAAACAATGGATTTCCTAGAATCGGTGGCCAAGGCAATAAAGTAAAATTAATTAACACAAAAAATATTCATATAAGTCTTGTTCCGTTGCACGGACACAACTTTCGTTTCGCTCTTTTTTATTTGTTATAGATTTTTTTCTATATTCTATATAGAATATATATATATATGGTTGATACATTTTCAAACTTTTGCGCCTCTTATACATTCCTGAAATTATCATGTCCTAATATAATTTGAATAGATAATATTTAAATATTCTGTTTAATGTAAATTTTAAAGTAAACTAAATAAATTACTCTTAGGTTTACCTAACATGTTTAAAATACAATTAACAATTATGATCAACCTTATAATGATAAAAATTTAGTACCGACCTCCATCCATTCTATTCAGTTGTTGGAGTGTATCTCAAAAACTACTGGACCGAATTTGATGAAATTTATATGGGACCACAAGGAAAGCACCAGCTTTAAAAGAAAGAATTTTGAAAATCAGTTCACACAATAAAAAGTTATGAGATAAACATAAAAAACAGTCGAATTGAGTACCTCCTCCTTTTTTGGAAGTCTGTAGAAAATAATATTAATTAATGTGGTCATAAATTATTGAAATAGCGAAATGTACGTAATACTAAGTTACCTACCTAATTAACTATGTAAAGTGCCAGCGCGAGTTGGGTTATTTAAAATTAAATGCGCAGTTGAATGAAATGGCTTCCATAACTATAATGTTTCTAAATGTACCTTACGATCAATTAAATCTACTTTTCTTATTAATGGTCCTATATTTTGGTACCATTGTAGAGTATGTCAAATTGAAAAATTCTATAGTATAGAATAGAAGTAAGTGCCTTATTTATTATTTACGTCATGCTTTTCTATAATTTATTATACGTATTCTCTTTGGCATATTCTTTCTCCTTTTAAGATGATGTTCACATTTTATAAAATGGAGCTGTAATGGCGAATGTCAATAATGAATAGCGATGAACAAATTCGTTTTATTTAAATATGTAGGTAAATTGTAAGCCAGATTTCGGATTTTGAATGTGCCTTTTAGTGAACACAGATAAAAGTTATGTTACTACTGCTTTAAAAGTTGTTTATATATTGTTACATTTGTATAATGTAATTAAATTTTATTTTACTATTATAGGCAAGAACATGCGTTTTATTTTACCTGTAATCTGAAAGTTTGTGTTATTATACCTTCAACCGAAACTATATCCAGAAATGTTAGTTACGTATATTTAACAAAACTTTTCCCACAAAGTGTTTAAATAAAAAATGAAAATGAAAGATTTTTTTAAGCTTTCATCACGTTTTCCGATGGGAAACACTCACCTAGACGTGTTCAGCAATGACATTCCACATCCAAACAAGCAAGCAAACCGTGTACACGTCTTCTTATAGAAAGCACAATCCACTCATACTTTTATTGTGATTAGGTTGTGGAAATGCATTTTTTGATTTGAAAAAAGTGCATCTGAACAAGATTCACACGATATTATATTTCCTCCAATTTATCCAACAATCTGTTGAACACAAGCTGAAATAATACGGCAAGAAATACATTTACATGGCTTTGGTACTGAGTGTTTTACTTTCTATGACACTTTCACAACTTCCACATTCGTCAACAAACCTCCTCCTAGAGGTTCTGTTAATTGCGTCAACACTTGAAATTGATTTTGGTGCCGCAGCTGCTCTTGAAAGAATCCACATAACATGAAACAAACTTTGATTTAGGCATGTATATGCCTTGCAAACTTGGATATATATGAGAAAGATGGAGTTTAGTTATTTAATTGTAAACTTGTCGATTGTCCTCTTGAAATATATCGAAATGTTTAAATATTCTGGGTGCAACTGCCACCATTATTTCACAAACTTAATATGAACCTGTGGAAAGTAGTTCCAGAAGATTTATTTGATTTAGAAGTGAATTTTGAAAAACAATTATGACACCAGATTGAATTTCCAATAGTTGGTTTCAGTTATATATAAAAATAAATTGTATCATACTTTGCAAATTTAGAGAGAAAATACACATTTCAGGACGGGATTCTAAACCGCGTCTTGCGATCATCCGTGTTAGACGCCATGATCACTAGACCAACGAGGCATACCGTTCGACCATCGATTTTTAACGCTATTTGATTTTAACCGTCGTATGTCGGGGACGAAATATATATAACTTGCTGACTGTACTCACCTATGATTGATGAACTATGTATGACATATTATACAAAATTAATGAAATAGGATTTACCTACTGAAATTTAGTAGAGTATTTTGGTTTGTTCGCATGAGTCCAACTTTTATTTTCAATGTACTTTTATTAGCACTATTCCAATCGGCACAGTTACAGAGAAACTCATTGATGTGAGCTATATCTATTACATAATAATAAAACTGTATAGTAACTGTATAATTAGAAAAAAAAACATTTGTTGGTATATAGGAAGGTGTTAGAACCTAAAACAATTTACTTTAAATTACTTGTCTGTCTGTCTTTCTGTGTGCGTATCACACGCATCACGTACGCATCACATGTGCGCATTTACAGAATTATTATGATGAATTACATATGCAGATTATTGCACTTTGCTAGATATAATGCAATTATAAGAGCTTCTTTTGTATTTACACAAAACCGCGTGTAGTACTGTCACCTATCAATCATGTTGGGCAGCAATTCAATGTGAATTAAGTTCAAAAGATGCTGCAGCTCCATTTGAGCAATTCAGCATCTATCGACTAAGGCAGAGTCGACCTCAGCTTATGTAGAAGTCGTTGATTTTAAAAGTAAAATGTCTCGCGCTAGCACATGCGGTTTACAGGAGCTCAATTGACACGACCCGTCGCTGACAAGAGTCAACAGCGGACTGAGGCTCGGTAATGTTATCTAGGTATACAGATTGATTAGAAAAATATGCGCGAGCTAGATTTTACCAGATCAAATGAGCTAAAACAGCCTATATAAACTTCTGCTAATTGCAAAAATTCTTCCTATTTCTAATTTGAAGTGTGTGCTTAGACTCATCTGTACATTTTGAGTCTTAAATTAGCCTCTTTTCTCTGTAAAATTCAAAACTGATAGAACATATCAGAGACTTTTTGATATTTGTTTCTCTGCTATTAAATTCACTTTCATTGGTTATCCCAATCGTATAATACTATGACTAAATTAAATTCAGGGATATGATAAATGAAACACAAATTTCAATACTAAATGTTTATAGTAATTGATGAGAATAAAATGATGTCCCTTCAACTAATACTTCCCATTCGTTGACTTATAAATGAAAAGTGAATTATTTTTTACTCTTCTATCCTTTGCTCAAAACAAGATGTGGTGATGACTTTTAAAAACGGTGAACAGTCGTAAGTTGTCAGTTCCTCGTTTAGTTTGGTTAGCGAAAAACATTTCTTTTTCAGACAAAACTACGAGAGACAAAACTACTGCACGGCGGCCGCGGCTTTTTTCGTTTCACGACTTAGAGATAGCCTTGCATGACTACTCCAACGACTAGAAGAATTTCATTGCTCGTAGAATCTGGGCAATGATGGTTTCATAACGGGACCTCATAGGCTAAGACTTATTTGAATACTTACGTAAAACAACTTATAAAACAGCCAAAGAGTAATACTCCTGTACAACATAACATTTGTGAATATAAGGTTGTAGGTCTACTCCAATCAAGCAATCAATGCTTTTAGAAATTTTGGGATTAGTGCTCTTTGTTAGAATTGTTTTAAAATCATAATTTTTGGATTGAGAATAATTTAATGCGTAATTCATTAAAATTTCGTGATAAAATAAATGCATTAAAATTATAGAAGCTGAAAACACATTTCAGCTGGTTGTGGAACTGTGGTACCAATAGGAATAAGAGTGGTAATTTTACGTATATATTACGTCTTATACAATTTACCTAATTTGATTAGGTACTCCTTGTATAATAAAACCTGATCTTCCTGATTGTGCCTCTGTTATATAATATACATTTATAATATAGGTACTTAAATCTAATGTGCCAATAAGTTGCTTAATTAACTAGGATAAGCGATAGATTTAACCAGTTGTTATTTTCAGTTACTGAAAACAGATATAGATAATCTAAATGTTATAGATAGAATAGTTCGTGAGTGATTTGTTGATGCCAATAAATAAAGTTAAGTTTTCATTAACTATACATATTTTTAACATAACGAACAAGACTAAACACTATTATGAATAAGATAACATATTCAACGCATACTTGTTTGTATACTCGTAGTTAATGGGCCTGGTATTTTTATTAGGAATATGAAAAATAAATAAATTTTCGGTATCTATGATAGAAGCAACAACGTATGTAGCAGGCGTAAGGTTTCATAAGCTTTCCAACTTTAACCCTTTGCTTCCTTTGAGTAAGATAGTGTGTGAATAAGCGACATCAATTATGTCTACTTCCTCCGTGTAATTTAGCAGGATGAGAACAAAGACAGGATATTTTTTTTACCTTATACAAAAATTCACCAATACATCTTTTTTTATAATGGTTCATCACTCCCGCCTGATGGAAAGCGAAGATGGAATCAAGAAGCAATGACCATTAGTGCAGCCGTAAGATTATATAATCGCCACCCCTATGATGACCTAAGAGATGCTTTTTGACGCCCCGCTTGAAAGACCCAGGGAGCCAAGATCTATACTAATAAGTACATCGACTTTACGTACCATGAAATCAGGAAGCTCTGAGTTTGTATGGTCAGTAGACTTTAATGTTACAAAATCAAATTTATTTTTAGACATAATCTTAAAACTTTACAAAGTTAATTAGTAACGGTTACATAGAGCACGTTCTAAAATATTTGACAAGGCTGATATTGTGGACTCGGACGATAGATACTAATTCAGTCTTCTCTTTATAGATAGATATGCTTTTCAAACGGCTATTACTTATATTACGAGTATCAATAAAGTATGTGTGCAAAATGGGAACCGTCGTCGTGGCGTTACGGTGAACTAACGGTTAAGTGTGAACTTCATCTCGATAAACTATAAAACAGTAAATAAGTACACGCGCGACCTTAATTCCTAGGACGGAGGATCTATTTGCACAAACTTTGTAATTACACTTTGTTAATACATTACTACGTGCTATGTACTTCCACTTTTTACAAGTTTTATGGGATACCATCACATGTTGCATTGTTGTTTTAAGGTAAAGTTAAGAGACTCACCTCCATATTTTAGTTGTTGCTTGAAATATACTCGACTCGACTTTACCTTAGATCTGTGTTTTGGTATTTATTTATTTATTTACTGGAAGACCAACAGATATTTAATATTTTAACAGAGACGGTAGAAACATTATGCCAATTATAGGTTCTCATGGATAGTTGTTACATAAATTAATACTAATTGTGAACACGAATAACCGCAACGTTGTGCGTAGTAGATACCTTATACAAATATATCAGCCAAAAAACTCTCTGCTCATCAGTCGCTTAGCGGACGCTATGCTTGTACAAAACAAATCAATATCTAAGCGTTTAGATAAGTTGTTAAAGTTGTTACTCGCTCTCCACACATATGAATTCTGTTTATAATTACTGTTGACGGCCGGCACACTTAAAGGGGGATTAAACCTCAACTGTCTTGAATGACCTAGTACAATGATTTTATCTAACAGACCGGGACAATCAACCAAGTTAGAGGTAATCTTAAGAAGGTATGTTATATCTATGATTTCTCTCCTCTTAGAAAGGGGAAGAATATGGAATTTTTACATAAATCATGGTAATTTTTGGATTCATATGGAATTCTTAAACGATAACATAAATATTTGATGAATTTTATCTGTAAACGCTCAATTCGTACGATATACTTGTCATAACGAGGGTTCCATATTTGCGATACGTATTCTAACATGCTTCGCACAAAAGTGCAGTATAATATCTTAAAAGTTTTAGCTTTATTGAACGACGCACATGTATATTAAGTTATCGATTCGACGAGTACATTCCTCCTTTATAAAATATCTTCTTACGAGGGAATTAAACAATTTTTCAACTCAACGTACGTGACAATCTACTTTGAACATTTCGAAACTTATTTATGACAAATCTATGCTAAGATTTTGTTACAAAAACTAACGCGGCTTTCACTCATTTTTAATTAGAAATACGGGATTACTCACGTAATATTTATCGGATAGGTTCGACCGTAGTTTCGACCACGTTCGGTGGCCTTTTTCTAGAAAAATCGTGTGAATGTGGTCAAATTAAATAATAGTGCTGAGATGTCTGTAGAAAATATTTTTGAAGAGTTTTTAAATTACGTTTAAGATGACAGAGTGTACAATTATCCATCGTGGGGATTAATAAGAGATGCCGCATACCGCTTGAAAGTATACGACGATGTAGAACTCCGGAAAAGATACCGATTCAATACACGATTATGCAAATTTTGCTTCCATTTTTATTCTACTATACTACTGATAACCGCGGGTACCTCTGACGACAAACGAAAACCAAAACGAAATTATCAGGAAATTAACTCTCTACTAACTATCTTATTTGGGAGCCTGCTTATCAAGTTGTAATATGTACCATAGGTGTATTTACCTAGGTAATTAATTAACTACCTAATTAAATACCTATCAAATATCAAATCAAATATCTTTATTTGCATTAATCATAGGTCATAAAAAGTTGTTACTTTTGTAAGGTATAGTACTCTACAATTCCACCTTGATGGTTTGCAAAAAATTATAAAGTTCGATCTTATTCACTATATATTCGCCCGCGCGTCAAAAGTCTACTAGCAGTTTTTTCAATGTCTGTATGTCTATAATCCAGTTAATCTCTGAAAAGGCTGGGCCAATTTTGAAGGGGCTCATACTCAAAGCATTAATCAAAGGGCCACGCGAACGAAGCTGCGGCTGCAGCTAGTCAAATAATAAACATAACCTAATTACATCAAGAATACTAACATCGATTTAGTAACTACCTAGTTTGATTGAACAATTAGGTACTAAAATCTAGAAAAAGCTATGAAGAGCTCATAGAACATTTTTAAAAGTTCTAAAAAGATAACTTCGTCATACCGCTAGTTCGGTTAGTAGATAGCAAGTCTCACTTTTTCGATGATTCCCTTTGTTTGCCCAAGTTGATTGGTGTAAGTCAGTCGTTAGTTTCATTTTAATTTACAAATAATATGTCTACAGGGCCGAAACAAAATAGGTACCTAAGATAACGAATACAATTAAAGGTTAACTATATAGCTTTATTAGTTTTTGTTGTGAAAATATAAATTTGTTCGGTAACTGAAGACCAGACATCCGTTTACTGCAACGATTTTGTCAACATCTTGTATTTGATCTTAAGATCAGTGTCGCACATCTTAAGATGTCTTCATTATCTGCAGTAGTCTTAGCGTATGTTAACATGCCGTTTGAATATCGGTAGCATCTTAAGCTACTCTAAGGTAAAATATTATAGTATATTCACCGTGTGTGGTTGCTCATTGAATTATATGGTGAGCGAAATATCCGAATCTGCTCTAAGATAATATATATTTTATAGTATCTTCATCGTGTGTGATGGGCTAACTCCATTAATGCATATGAAAAACTACTAAGTTTTGATTTTATTTTTTGAGTATGGATTTTCCATTTGTTACACATGTATCTATTTCTATACCGAGTAATGAAAAAGAGTCAACACATTCGAACTTTGTATTTTTAAAAGTGTAATTAATTTTTAATAGTTGTTTTTGGTACGGTCGGTAATTCTATAATTCTTATCTCAAACTTATGACAGACAATTAAAGATTATTTCAATAATAGTCACTAAATACTATTTACTCTATATCTATACTAAGTTCTATAATATTGTAAAAAAGAAAGATTTTTGTTGTTTAAATTGATTAGGCTCCGAAAGTACTGGACCGATTTGAAAAATTCTTTCACTATTAGAATCCTTCATTATTCCTGATGAACGTAGGCTATAAGTTTTGATTCATTCTAGTTTGACATAAAGTAGACTCAGTGGGCCTAGCACAAATAACGGCGTAAGTGTAACGTCACGAGTCGTTTACGTGTAACAGTACAAACTGTCATTTATCAAGGGAAACTGTGATACAGTTAAGTCATAGTTTGTACGCCACAGCGTGACGTGGTGACGCTTACGATACGAATACTTTTTCGCAAATTGTTAGTGCTACGGTCTCTGAAGACAAAAGCGTTGACTTAATTTTACCCTACAGTTCTACCTCTGTGTGGCACTTCACGTCATGGGCAATATTAGTGCTTAGCATTAGGCGTACGATTTAGGTATCCGTCTCATCACGTGATCGCATTAAACAACTTAAAATATAAAAGGTGTTTATTTATTTGCCACACCATCGCATCCATCAGGCGAGGTTGTGGCCAAACGGAGATCTATTAAAGTTAAAAAAAGGGTTTGAATGTTAATTTTCAAACATAGAGTCATTACTAAAGAAAGTAAAATCAAACAACTGTACATTCCAGTGTACCAGAAACAATAGCTTTCCAACTGATTGAAAAGTTCTTATGATGTTTATCAACAACAGTAATTTTGTCAGTAAAGATACCAATCCCGCACATATACCAGACCATTATTTAGAAACAAAATTTCCTCAAAAGCGGTTTAATGGAACTATTGCACTAACCTGTCTTAAATTAGTGCGACATTTTCTGACTCATACTTGCCGTAACACCTGTTGGAACCTTTGTTCTGGTAGTAGTCAGGTATCCGAGTAGGTTTCTTGCTGCAACGCTGTGAAATCATAACATAACTCCCGAATAATTTGGTCATCTGATCTTTAAGGGCTTATAATACCCCAATTGTATAACTTCTTGACCACTATTGCCTTCACCAAGTCTGTCCGGGATTTTTGTAAATGACTTATTTAGACTTTACTGGCTTTGTTATTTCTCGGAAAATACCTTTCCTATGTACTTTTCCGGATTCTGGTTCTCCGGTCCTATCTATGTATATAGGTTATTACAATTAAGAGACAATTATATTATAGCTTTAAATAAGTGAACAAGTCATTGTTTTTTTCTATTCGTTGGGGCCCCTGTCAATCGGGATAAAAAGTGCCTTTGCCTTTGCCGGGCTACAGGCTGCCAAATAGCAACAAAATGAGTTTAGTAGATTCGGTGAAAATGAAGGACCAAACATACTAACAAACCACCAAACACTGTTTCACATTTATCATAGGTGGGAATCAGACATATACCTTACTTTTTTACCCCTTTACATTTTAAGGATTTGATTTCATGTTGTACGAAATAATAATAAAGCGGAAATATATGTGTTAGTTATGTTGTTATTTATTGGTGAAAGAATCGCCATAAACCGATACATTATGGTCTTCGCTTTGTGTCGCACGTTATGTTTTATGAAATCTCTAGAACCTGTAAGATAAAAGCGCCGGCGGTACATAATGTTCCCTGATAGGTTTTACGGCTAGGTTATCGACAAGTAATGTAGTGCTCAGTATAAAGTCAGCCTGTATCCGGTCCGAAAGGTCGGAATCAGTAGGTGTATGTTTAAACAAGGTAATGAACATTGGAATAATTTCATGCAACCGTCGCTTGTACTGTCTGGGTCTCTTACTAATATATATATATATATATATATATATGTGTGTGTATGTACATATGCACAAATAATTAAAATATTATTATACGAGTATATATATATGTATATCTATATCTAGATATATATAGTGGGTGGTAAGTCACTACTTGTCGAAACATTTTAAGATGAGACTAAAATTCGGCTCGTAGTCTGGTCCATAACCATTTCCCTTAATTACTAATAGTTCATGTCGATAGCTCTACCATTTTAACCATTTTTAAATGAAATGTTTCTCATATACCCTTCACCCCAAATGTTTCGGATTTTATACACCTTTGTATAAATTTTACCAAACAGGCTTCGAAGTGTTGGCTATAGCCCACTTTTGTCTTTGTAAAGAACCGGATGTGACGTCCGTCAAATAAATTAAATAATAATAATGAATCTAGTGGGAAGCACCTCTTACTAACTTTGTCATTAAAGACGCGGATACACTAATTAACCAGGTCCTGGCTGACTGACCCTGTGATGAAAAACGAGCTCTTCTTAGTGCGTCGTCGTGTATAGAGAGGGTTGACCAATTTTGGTCATCCGCAAACTGTTTGCTATGACGCCCAACATTATTGAAAAGAAATCCAGTTGTTTTTGGTAGGCCGGTTGGCACAGTTGATAGATCCCTACGTTTTGAGCCGCAGGTCCTAGGTTCGATCCCCGGACAGGTCAAACATTTGTGTGCATGAACATATCTGTTTGAGCTGAGCCTGGTATATATGAGTATGTGTATATATATATAAGTCATCACGATACTATAGTACAGGCTCTGCCTAGTTTGGGACCTGAAGATCTTCTGTGGTTTATTTAAAATAAGTAATTCTGAGATCGGTTGCTAAGGGAAAGATTAAAAATTTAAAAAAAATGTTCGTTCTTGCATTAATAAAAATCGACAAAGGCGTATTTTTACACCAAATGTGTGTACCATGATAGTGGAAAGCTTTCGCCTTATTTATTGGCTTGGGTATGCCTAATTTGCAACTGACCTCAGACTTTATCCAAATAAAGTTTTTGTTTTTTTTATATCTCTTTTACTGCAACCGTCTCCCGTTATTTTATGCCTAAAATTGTCTTGAAATACTTAAAGTTCCACTCATTATCATGGATAGGAAAGTAATTAGTCAGCAGCTTCTGCTCTTAAACCGTAACTGACTTGCTAATATGTTTCAGGTGTACAGCCGGTAAAGACGACTTCCAAGAGTACAACGATTCTTAGAAGCTGGCTTCTACTTACAAATAAGTAGCTAAGTTTAAAGGATTAATGATTTTGGGCCCCAGTTTTCTACATGCGGTGACTTAGAACAAAATTGAGAATCGAATCCTCCTGGAATTCAACTCTTCTCTAACTCTAGCGAAATGTGTTTTTACAATGGTGAACATACTGACAAGAAGGTACATTCTATCGGAAATGCGAATCCTGGATTACATTGTAACTTCTAAGCTGTACAGAAATTACTGAATTACCGAAAATGGCACGGACGCCAACTTGCATTGGCACAAATGAATTTCAGCTTCAACCTGTTAAAAGCGATGATGTAGGGCAAAATAACAACATGGATTCTCCAGGAAATGATACTGAAGATATTAGCCAGTTGGCTAATATTATTTTACCTGATAATGAAGAAAGTAATGACGCACAAGATATTGAAATTATTGAGCTACAAAATAATGAAGATCTTCGAAAAACGTCTTCTGACCACTTAAACATTGAACTAAGTAGAAATGAAGAGACCAACAATTCTCGTCGCCGTCCCCTAATAGAAGATAATGAATCTAACAGGGGAAAGAAGAGGAAAATGTCGCATCCCTCAAAGACCGATATTATTGACCAATTGATTGTAAATGATGCCGGAGGTAATTTAAATAACTATCGTCCTGTTAAACGCAGAAAGCCTCAGTGTCCTACGAAAGTGAAACATTTACCGAACGGCACAGTGGTACGGTTCCTACATGAGCCAGAACTACACATTAATCAAGAGGAGAAAAGGATGAGGGACAAAGCAATGAGGCTAATACCAACAGAAGAACTACACAGTGCTCAAAATAGTTTGAGTTCCACACATAGTTCAAGTAGTTCCGCCCATGCATCTACGTCATTTTCTTCACATGGCCCGAATCAGAAGAAAAATACTCCGGGTCTTGTTGACCCGGAAATTCAAGATGATTTGAATGTGAGACCATCTAATAATCACATACCACAGCGTACAAGGAATTCAAAATGCACTATTCGACCTTCAAATCCCGAGCATAGAATACTACACAATTCTGATACAAATACTCGAGAAGAGCAAGAGGTCCCTGTGATAGAGGCACCAGATATTTCGGAGAGTTCTATGAAATTGCAGGAGGGGGTTCTAAATATGAGTCCACAGGGTGGTAATATTACCAGTCATATTAATTCAGATGTCCAAGGAATGCCAAACATATTTGTACCGAATCATAACCCTATTCTTGAACCTCAAATTGACCTAGATTCGCCTTCAGGTGGAATCCCTATGCCGTGTACTCAATACAACGTACAACCACGGCTATGTCCAATTCCACATGCACTGTGTGTAATGCGTGAGCCACATGCACATTTTCAGTTTTGTGTCAGGCACAATTTATGGCACACTTATGAGTTAAAAGGTGGTCCGGACTTTAGTCGGCCGACACAAGAACAGCAAAGCGACGACGAGGAACCAGAAGTATCCGAGAATTCGGTTAATGAATCACAACATTTGCCTGCTGTGATCACTAATCAAACTCAGCAACGCATATTAAACGATCAACAACAGCAGCAGAGTCGGAGTCAGAGGAATGATGATTTGCAATTGGAATCTATATATATGGACATTATAGAGCATATTTCTAAACTTAATGCGTGCGATGATCAATCTCTACCAAGGCCATTAAACGTTCAAGAAAATCATCAACAAAATCCTGTTCTAAGACTATCGGAATCACACGATAATAATGCATCTTTGCACTTACCTAAAAATCCCTTGTGCAATAACCAACCACAGCAACGTGGGTTTAACGTTCAACAACGGCAGCCTCAGAGTAGTAACCATTTGGTACCGGTATCGATAAATATTGGCAATGGTCGATATATTCCCGCAACTGCCGTTTACGATGGACCTTCTCAGCTTCGTCTAGTAAAAGATCCACAAATAGCTGTGAATCCACAATCTGGATTGCAAAATGCTTTTCTTAATAGCCAATCTCAGCAACGAGTGTTAAACGTGAAACAACAGCAGCTTCAAAGTTGTGGTAATGTGCAATTAGAATCTGGCTATGTGGCTAATACTCAACCTATTCAAAAACAACCTCAACCAGGGCCATCAATCGTTCAACAAAGAGTTACTGAAATGCCTGCTCATACAGAATCAGAATTGCGGGATGCGAATAATGAATCTTTAGATGGTCCGAGAGAAGCCTTGCGTAGTAACCTACCTCAGCAAAGAATGTTAAATGTTCAACAGCTTCATCCTCAGTGTCGTGGTAATCGGCAATCAGAATCCAGCAATGATGCTAATAATAATGATAGCCAACTTATTCATGAACAACCTCATCCACAGCTATCAATCGTTCAACAAAGAGTTACTGAAATTCCTGCTCATACAGAATCAGAATTGCGGGATGCGAATAATGAATCTTTAGATGGTCCGAGAGAAGCCTTGCGTAGTAACCTACCTCAGCAAAGAATGTTAAATGTTCAACAGCTTCATCCTCAGTGTCGTGGTAATCGGCAATCAGAATCCAGCAATGATGCTAATAATAATGATAGCCAACTTATTCATGAACAACCTCATCCACAGCTATCAATCGTTCAACAACGAGTTACTGAAATTCCTGTTCATACAGAATCGGAATTGCAGGATGCGAATAATGAATCTTTAGAAGGTCAGAGAGAAGCCTTGCGTGGTAACCTACCTCAGCAAATAATGTTAAATGTTCAACAGCATCATTCCCAGTGTCGTGGTAATGGGCAATCAGAATCCAGCAATAAGGCTAATAATAATAATAGCCAGCTTATTCATGAACAACCTCATCCACAGCTATCAATCGTTCAACAACGAGTTACTGAAATTCCTGTTCATAACAAATTGGAGTCATTTGATGCTAATAATGAATCTTTACATGGTCCAACTTCTGTTGTTGAAGCCTTGCGCAGTAACCTACCTCAACAAAGGATGTTAAATGTTCAACAACAGCATTATCAGAGTCGTGGTAACGGGCAATCGGAATCTGGCTTTACGGTTAATAGGCAACTATTTTCCACGCTTTCTACGCGCGATCGTCAACTTCACCCACAGTCATTAAAAGTTCAAGAACAGCATAGACGAATACTTGTTAATCGACAAACGGAACCGGAGTTCGCAAATAATGCAATTTTGCATGCTGCTACTAATGATTTCCACACTAACCCACCTCATCAACAGGTTCTAAAAGTTCAGCATCAGTTGCCTCAGAGTCGTGGCTTATTGCAATCGGAATCTGACTGTACTCTTAATAGTCAGCGTGTTCCTACTCTTGCAGAGCGCGATGGACAACCAAGGCCATTAAACGTTCAACATGGTCAAATTCTTGTTAATCGACAATTGGAATCCCAATATGCGAACAAAGAGTCTTTACACGCTACTACAAATGTCTTGCTCAGTAATCAACCTCGCCAACAGGTGGTAAATGATCAAAAATGGCAGCCTCAGAGTCGTATGCCATTTCAACAGGAGTATACGCTTATTGATAATGTATCCAAACATTTTCCTACACGTGCCGTACACGACAATCAACGTCAACAACAGGTTATTAATAATGAAATGTATGATACACGGCCTCAAGTACCTTCAATGACCCTCGGAGATCTACATAACCAATGTATGGTGCAAGGGGCATTATCATCGCTAAACTCTTTGTTATATTTAAACATAGAAGCGTCCGACTTCGACCAGATAATTTCGGCTGTTATGACATGGTTCCTACGTTTTGTACAGCAAGAACACCGAAGGGGCCAGCAGCAACAGGAACGTCAGCGCAGGCAACGTACGAATGTCGAAAATCAGCCTAATAACGCCAGTAACGAGGTACCAGTTGATCAGGTAACCCAGACAACCCAAACAATTTGTACATATCCCAGACGTGTACAAGGTCTTCGTAATAATCTTCAGTTTGTATCGAATTCTGCGCCTAATGACCAATCTAACCAAGTATGTTTAGAATCTGATAACGGCGAACAAACTCAGCGACAACTAATAAATGTCCAGCGCCCGGTCATCAACGATCACTCCCGTCTGCCGATAATTAGTCCTCATCAAGAACAGCAACCTAAATGTAGCTACCCAATTTCTAAGCATCTCAACAGTTCGAATATATTGAATTCACGTTGGACTCAAATTCTGGAACAACCCATTAATTCAGTATGTCATTCTATCAACTCCGGTGAACCTCCAATAAACACGCCCGTGGACCCCGTTGGCCACATCTCAATTAACCTTGCACAACCGCCGATAAACATTCAATCTCGGCCACCAACACCTTCACGAGATGATGTAAACATTAAACCACGTGCTTCTGTTGCACAAAGCATAAATACTCAACAAAGCTCTGCATATATTCTACCGCAAGTTGAAAATCGTCAGGGGCAAGAGCGTAATATAAAAATCAGAAATTCATCGGAGGTAAACGTTCCATCCTTACGAGATGATTTAAAAATTGGACCACGAGCTTTTGTAGCACACAGGATAAATACTCCACAAAGCTCTGCAGATATCCTACCGCAAGTTGAAAATCGTCAGGGGCAAGGGCGTAGTATACAAATCAGAAATTCATCGGAGATAAACGTTCAACCCCTAACATCTTCACGAGATGATGTAAACATTGGACCACGTGCTTTTGTAGCACAAACTATAAATACTCCACAAAGCCCTGCAGATATCCTACCGCAACTTGAAAATCGTCAGGGGCAAGGGCGTAATATAAAAATTAGACATTCATCGGAGGTAAACGTTCAACCTTCAATATCTCGACCAGATGATGTAAACATTGAGCCACGTGCTTCTGTGGCACAAAGGATAAACATTCAACAAAGGCATGTAGCCTGCCTCCACCGTCGTCGGAAGCCGAGGCCTAAAAGAGAGCGTTTGTATTTATCAGATTAGATTATCAGATTTGCCGTGGGGTGCCGGTTCATAATAATACCTCCCTAAATTTTCCCGTGGGTGACGTAAAAGGCAGCTGAGGAACAGTTACGATAACGTACTCTACTAGTACTAGTAATCTATTAGTGCTAGTACTCTACTAGTACTATACTAGTACTCTACTAGTACTATACTAGTACTCTACTAGTACTATACTAGTACTCTACTAGTACTATACTAGTACTCTACTAGTACTATACTAGTACTCTACTAGTACTAATGCTCTACCATTACTAGTACTCACCAGTACTATTACTCTATTAGTAGCTAGTCAACCCGTCTGCCAAACGTGACGAGTATTAGCAAAAGTTCCTCTATGATTTGTACCAATGGAACCACGCCCTCAGCCCCCGGCAGCCCCGCTATTCCTGGCTACGAAAGGGTGATAAAAAACCGACGCAGACGCCCGGTTACGGCCTCCAACGATGACGACTGGCCCTGTTAACCCACAACATACGTACAATGAGGTCAGACGAGGAGATCGATGAGCTAGAAGTAAAAATGAGTAGGTTACACTGGGACATCTTGGAGACATCTTAAGTCTGTAGAGCGGATGAGGATACGATAACCCTGAAGTAGAGTAACCTACTCTACTATATATCAGGGCGACACGTGGTTTTTGAGTCCCTTTTTCCATTAATTTCACTTGGTACAGTGCCTTTCAAAACCAGTCACAGTAATTCTTGCGCGCTATTGTTTCGCGGTATAATATCTGGTACTGCGGTGGTACCGGTCACCAAGGCGATCTCTTGCAACAAGAAACCTACCTAGTGGATCGGGTTTCCTCGCCTTTTACGATTCGCATCCCAACGATGGAGGGAATATTTTACTACGTCCCCTGACGGCAAAAAATAATGATGATTATGACACGAACGTTCAACCGCACCCGTCAACATTTTTGCAAGATGATGCAAAACGATGAATTGCCTACTTGGATTACAAGGAGTAAATACTGAACAAATGCCTGTAAACTCCCTATTTTGTGGAAAAATATTGCGCCTGTGGAGCTACAACCTCGCTCACTAAGGCCACCTCCTAGACGCGTGAGGCTGTGTGACCGACCTAGTCATGGTCGAGCAAAAACGGCTACGGACTATCTCGCCACGGATCTCGCACACTAACATAAGAACAAGAAGAGACTGAAAGAAATTTAACAAACTATGATTGGATCTTCTGTCGCGTATCTTTATCGCAGAAGTAATATAGGTCTACGCTATGAAGAAACCTACACTTACATGTTTAGATACTAATTATTAGTGTTTTAATAATTCATGTGTTATTATATAAATCATGTTGATGTAAAATTACATAAGAAATATTTTCACATTTGTGACACCATTGATTGCAGTATTAATATAAATAATACAGTAGTATGTCATTTTATTAATGTAGGTACGTTATAAATGTACTTATCTAGTCAATACTTCGTAGTTTATATGTAGTGTGTAGTATTTATTATCAATTGACAAAACTCTCAGCCTAGAAATGCTTATATTCGTCAGCCAGGAATAACTAATAGGTGTCAGACAGTTAGCTAATGTCTGGTTTGCGAACGTTTTTTAAAGGAACTGCCGTGCGATTCTCTAAGAGCAAACACCGTTGCATCTTTGACAACATCCGTGAAACAAATGAAGAGATGACATGTGTACAAGGGCGATATCTCATAAAGTATTTGACATCCGTGAGCTAGTCGACGAGCGCAACGACGAATCATTAGAGAATCGCACGGCTGTACTTTACGTGACAAAATATAAGCAGTTAGTGCAATATATTATATTCTTTACATTTTTGTTATGATTTTTTTTATCATCGCTTTACAACATTTTGAGAGTAAACCTTTGTTAATTAATGTACATTAAATAACTTATAATTATTTCTATAGCCCGTAACTTTGTCTGCGTGGAAGAAAGTTATCTGTTATACCGATTCCGAGCGATATATATACCCGTTTCAAAGGTTAGATAGCTCGGGAACTTCACGGGCAGGTCTCTAGGGAACTATCCGTTGATACGGTTTCAACCACGGATTTAGAAAGTGAGAGGTTGTGTTGAGAAAGCGTGGCACGTGTCGCAGCAACAAGTTCAGGAGAACTTGTTGGCTAAAATCGTAAATATCAGTGCACCAGTGTGTAGCATATTCATTTCGACATTCATTGCTGGTAGAGTTATGAAATAGTTTACAACTCAACAAACAAATGCCGCGATGTAGTGTTGCGTATAACGATATTCTCAGCGTGCATCGTCGCGTAGTGGTTGATTTGTCATGTGCATTGTAATGAGTTGGTGTAAGTAGCTAATGAGAGTGTTGCATTCAGTATGTAATTGTTTTATTTGTAGGTGTACAGTACTGAAGTACAGTGGCGATGCGTAATTGAAAAACCGCGACATGCGAATCTGTAGAATAAATGCTTCGCGTCATATTCCCTCCGTTACTAAATCTGTGGTTTCAATCTAATTCATATACCGTTTCATCGTGAACAAGTAACATACTCCCTCGCAAACATTCGTACTTGTAAAATTAGTGTTATAACATAATATATTTCCTGTTTTAAACTATCACGCTTGTTCACTAAAGTTATATGATTATTAACGGGATATTTACCGTGGTAAGGTTGTGTTATTATCCCGTTAATAATCATATAACTTTAATATATTCCCATATAGAATATATCCCGTATACGATATAGCAGTTATAAGAAATATATAAAAGTTGTCTTCACTATCATACACGTTTACCATGAGCATAGTAGTCGTAAAATAATTATACCCATTTAATGTCATTGATATGTAATGGTAATGATATTTATTTATATATTATATAATTAAGTGTCTAATACAGCTAATTTATACTAGTTGTACATGCTACTGTTGCGTGATGGTTACAAACACGAGTGTGGATTTATTGGACAAGCAAGACGAAGGAGAGTTCCTTAATATCCTTATTTATCACACGAGTGTTTTAAGTACCTAATTACTGGCAGTTTCATACATAATATTATCAATCAATACTCATGACGCGAATCCTATATATTGTGTCCAGAAACCGTATGGTGCATGCATTACCAAAACTAATAGTCAAACAATGGCGGCATAATCTCAGAACAAAGCATGCGGTTTTTTTTAATTCGTAGGCATTATATAATATTTATAATAGCAACGAACCAGTATCGAATAAAAACACTATCAGAGCGTTTTCGGTTTAATGATAAAATACATACAAATTCATTCTCGTACAACTCATTATAACGAACCAGTGGGTCTAGCATGAAAATTCGCGTATGTGTAACGTAATGGTAGCGTTGGCGTATACAGTACAAACTATTAATTATCTAGTGCAGCTGTGGCATAGATAATTCATTTATTTATTTATTATATATATTGCTTGCTGCACTTACAGGGTTCACCAATGCGTGCAGCTAGCCAGCAACAAGTAATTATCAACTTGCTATATACATTTGCGCACTGATTATACAATAATTAATAGTTTGTGCTGTACACGTCAACGATATAATTACGTTACACATATGAAAATTTGAGAGTTTGGTCCACATTACACTAATGAAGAAATTATGACATTGGTTGACGCAATGCAGGTACGGTTTTAAACGCAAAGAGGATTTACGGATTTTACATGCTTCTTAGTAATCATTTTATATGTAACTATGTGAGTCTCATATAATACGATAATTTGCATATTTTTGGGATTTCGTAGACATAAGGCGGTTATGTGTGCGTGTATGCGTTACATATGCAAGTCTGCGTTTTATACCCCTTTGCACGGAGTCAACATTTGAGTGAATGCTCATGGCGCAAGATAAATAACGTATTAACCCTAATGCGGGTACTTCCAGCGTGCCTTCCGTCTGCGAATGCCCTAATATATGTCGTAGTTTGTTTGCCATAGCCCGTATCAGGGCAGGGTAATATATATTAGTACTATATTGTATGTAATGGAACATTGTAGATGAATCTTTTCTGAATGTATCTTACGTAGCATTTACTGTATTACCATTATTGTTCTCTTGGAAATATACATTTACACAAATAACTTTTAGTTTATTTTCATTACCATATTTTAATTTTTGTATTCTGTTGGTGGAGTTGGGGTGTGACTATTGCGAATGAGATTTTCTTTGAACTAAATTCTGTTTGAAAATTATGTAAATTTTCATTTTATCATTAAAAGTAAACAAGGTGTATAAATTTACAAATTGACAGAAAAACCATCGTGTCTATGTGTGTGTGTCTGTTCTGTGGCTCATCGTAGCTCACGAACGGATGAACTGATTTTGTTTGTGTCGTTTTTGTTTGAAAGGAAAAGGAAAGTTAGTCGGAAGTATTCCGCCATACAAAATGGAGGATTACATATTTTTTTCACAACTCCCTCAATATGGGTATCAAATGAAAAGGCTTGACTATTAGATTACACTACGATACATTGTTATTATTTTATGTCGGGAGTTTTAAAATTAATTTATTATTATAAAAAAACGGGAAAACGCATGTAATTAATAGTCGAATCGTTCCAACTATTGTTACAACCACTGGTGGTCTTTTTCAAGGGATGTGCAGGATACTCGCGTTTGCGTGTCGCCTCGCGCTATGAGCAGCAGCTTGTAACGCGCGCGTGTTCATATTCTGGTGCGAGACGTGGGGGGCGATCTGTTGCGGCGGTGCAAGGTATTGGAACGATCCGGCTTATATGCGATTTTCATATTAAAATATTCAGACACATGCCACCAATTGTTTACAATATACAATGACTACAGCTACGCACCGCGTCATGTCAACCTTTTTTTTACTTAAATGTTAATGTAAGACGCGGCGTCAGATCGAGATAGATTTCTATAGAGAAAAGTGCTGTAATTTCAGACGTTCAGTTCATTCCGACGGAGAAGGGCAAGTATATCCTGGTGCTGCGTGGATTCACATACTCACAGGTGGGCGGGCGGTTTTTTTACTGCTCATCGAAGCACATGGGATGTCGCGCGCGCGTACGCGTTCTATGCGGCAAGCTGCTACCGTCAGGGGATGCTCACAACCACGCGCCGCCGTCTCACGCGCGCTGCGGCAACGGCGCCTTCGTGCAGCTCCGGCCACGCTCGCAGTACTCGCTCCCAACTCCCCTCCCCTCTCCAGTAACCACCCTCACGCCTGCCGCCCTAGCCCTCCACGCCCTAAACTTTCCCCGCATATTGCCCAAAACAGACCTGTGGACCAGACTTCCCATTCCTGAAGTAAAAAAGGACTCCTAATCTGTAAATCATCAAAGAAATCCAATTTGTTTTGAATTGAATTGAATTAACTTAACAGCGGGGTTGTTTTGTTTCATTTTATTGAAGGATTTCTCTTCACGCCACTCAAATGTACGCTGATAAACTTTTTGATAGATTATTACAGTGTTTAGATTATTACATATTATTTGCAAGGGGCATATCATATAATGTTATATGTCTAAACTTATGTTCTTTATTAAATTACTTGCTTTGGACAGTCGGTTTCTTTAACCTATCTATCGACGGTGTAAAGCTGGTTTTACAGTGACGCTTACCGTCCGCGCGGGTTGTAATCCCCGGCCGAAATATTGCCGTCAGCGCGAGAGACGCAAAGCTCGTGGCCCGCGACGCTTACCAACCGCGCTGGTGAAAGTGTCACTGTAAAACCACACTCACCTAGTAGAGTGAGAAATTAAACATAAGTTTTATAAAATTTGTGGTAAATTTCCATCTTTCGTATACCGTCGATAGGTCGAACATAGTAAGAAAACAGGCGTTAGTGTTTCAGTAAGTTTCTCGTGAGGTAATTTTATAACAAATACGAGATGTCTAAAGATTGTGGTCCATTTACCATATTGGCATTAAACTGCGCTTTTTTAATTTTTTTATTGTATAAATCATAGAAGGCATCTTCATAAGACTCCTAGTTTTACAAAAACTATTTGTTACAATGTTTCTGACATATTTGTTGAACGATCTCTAAAATATAGGTATATTAGGTTCTAAGCTTCGCTTACGGTGATATTTCAACGCGATACGTAATTCGGTGATATTTTTAGCTAGGTAATAATAATTGTAAGCCTTATTTTATTGTGTTGATATTCTACTTAAAATGTTAATTCCTATTATATTTAAGTTTTATATACAAAACTATTTTTATCATAGATGCATATCTAAATGAATTATATTCTGCTTTAATATTGACATAGTTTTATTGCGTGTGGAGCACTCCTTATAAAAAAATGACATGAGGACAAACATATAACTGCCGAAGCGGGAATGTTTATGCACTTCTGCCTTCACTTTCGGGGTTGTAAAAGCGTGGTATGTACGAGTATGAATTTCGCCCAATGTGTTGGCGCACACTAAAGTACCTTCATTTTTGTAGGCTTAAAACCGTACATCGGAATCACATCAAAAAGAGGATACGTATCTCAATCAGACCTGCAACAAAACTTGGGGCATTGTTTTCGTTTTACATCCGGCGGGTTTGAACCCACCAATGCAAACTATATATAGTCCAATGACTCACTCATCCAACACATTTTATGCTATTAAGTGACAACGGGCAAGCTGTGCGCCTGATGTTAAGCACTACGCATTTTCATGACAGCTGCAATGCCAACCAGACCTCAGAACTGTAGTTATTTGCGTGGCACTGGTCTGCGCTCTACACCACGAGAAATCAGTTTATGAGTCTAAGACACCCTAACACAGTAATGCTTGCGCACTATTGCTTCGCGGCAGAATATCTAGCACTGCGGTGGTACTACCCAAGACGGTCTCTTGCACAAGAGGCCTGTCACCTACTAATGGTCCACCATTCATGGTCATGGTCATCAAAAGCCATAAGTAGTAAAGATGGTTAATTCCTTAGCCACTTCTAAGATTTTTGTTTTTTTTTGTCATTTATTTAAATTAGTTTAATCAGCCCAATTCACACGGATGTTTCTTTTCCATACACAAAGGAATATGTGTGCTACGTCACATGATTATTGCGGCTTTTTGAATAATATTTTTTCCAGCCCTGTATTGTTGGAATTTTCAGGCTGACATGGCTAACTACCGCAGTTTCTATATGTGAACTAACTAATCATTGTTCTTAGAGCGATCAAAGGTTTATTTGAAAGGTAAGTTATACGCGAGTAACATCTAAACAGTTAACAATCCAAAAATAAAGAATATGAAGAAACTGGCTGTAAGATGTAAGACAACGGTCCCGGGAAGCAACAACAAGCATGGAACAGAAGCACTCAGATCAAAGTAAGTAAGCTAGCCTAGTCGAAACGCAATGACTCAGTGGACAGATCAAAATAAAAGGTTTGGCCCGCAGCGGTCTAATAGGATAATTGCATTATGTGTACATACATAGTCAGCTTAGCAAAAGTTTAAGCATCGTGAAAGCCTAAGAAACAATTTTAGAGCAATAGGTAGATTGGTAAAGGTCATATAGTATACGACTAGAAATTCGGGGACAATTACGGTAGGTAATTCAATAAACAATAACGGGGATTAAATTTCATTTAAATTAAAATTTATTATTTTCTACCGACTTCCAAAAAAGCAGGAAGTACTCAATTCTTTTGATGATTGACATGCCGGTTGGAGCAGTTGGTAGCAGCCCTGCCTTCTGAGCCACTGGTCCCGGGTTTAGGGCAAACATTTGTGTGCATGAACATGTCTGTTTGATCTGAGTCTGGGTGTGTCATCATCATCATCATCATCAGCCTGTAGCAGTCCACTGCTGGACATAGGCCTCTCCAATTGCACGCCACTTAGGTCTATCTTGGGCTTCTCGCATCCAGTTTTTGCCAGCCGTCTTGCGCAGATCGTCACTCCACCGTGCCTCAGGACGTCCTACACTACGTTTGCCGAGACGCGGTCTCCACTCTAGAACTCGTTTACCCCAACGGTTGTCGGTTCTACGGCTAATATGGCCAGCCCACTGCCACTTCAGCTTGCTGATCCGGTGGGCTATGTCGATGACCTTGGTTCTCTGACGGATCACTTCATTTCTGATGCGATCCCTCAGAGAAACTCCGAGCATAGCCCTTTCCATAGCCCGCTGAGCGACCTTGAGCTTGTGGACCATTCGAGCCGTCAGTGTCCATGTTTCGGCTCCGTATGTCATGACGGGAAGGACGCACTGATTGAAGACTTTCGTCTTCAGGCACTGTGGAATCGGCGAAGTAAGGACTCGACGTAGCTTCCCAAACGCTGCCCAGCCCAGCCGAATTCTTCTATTCACCTCGTTCTCAAAGTTGTTTTTTCCCAACTGCAATGTCTGCCCGAGGTACACATATTTTTGAACAACATCGAGAACGGCACCGTGTATCGCAATCGGTTCCGGTAGAACATGTTCGTTGAACATGACCTTGGTTTTGTCCAAGTTCATCCGTAGGCCGATGCGTATAGAAGAGTCAGCCAGGTCATTCAGCATCTGTTGCAGGTCCTGCAGCGTCTCTGCCACGATGACGATATCGTCAGCAAATCGCAAGTGAGAGATGTATTCGCCGTTGATATTAATGCCACGTCCTTTCCAGTTCAGCGTCTTGAACATATCCTCCATTGCATTTGAAAACAATTTCAGGGAAATAACGTCCCCTTGTCTCACTCCTCGATGCAACGGTATGGGACTTGTTTGCTGATTCTGTACTTGGACGGACATGGTGGCGGTTTCGTAAAGACATCTCATCACTTGGATGTATCGCCAATCTATCTGGCAACGCTGCAGGGACTCCAGAACAGACCAGATTTCAACCGAGTCAAAGGCCTTCTCATAGTCCACGAATGCTAGACACAGGGGCTGATTATACTCTTCGGTCTTCTGTATAATCTGCCGCACTGTGTGAATGTGGTCTATGGTGCCGTATCCGCTCCGAAACCCAGCCTGTTCCGGTGGTTGGAATTCGTCGAGTCTACGCGCAAGACGGTTCGTGATCACTCTTGAAAAAAACTTATAGACGTGGCTTAGAAGGGATATGGGTCGATAGTTCTTCAGCAGGGTCTTATCTCCCTTTTTGAAGAACAGGACGACCACACTCCTACTCCACGCCTCTGGAGTTCTCCCTTTGAACAGGACAGCGTTAAAAAGCTTCTGGAGCTCCCTCAGTACGGGTTTACCTCCTGCTTTTAGTAGCTCTGTTGTAACGCCATCCTCTCCAGGGGCTTTTCCATTTTTAAGCTGTCCAAGAGCGATCTCGATTTCGCCAATACTGACTTCTGGCAAGTCTTCGGTGAAATGGCGTGTTAACGTGGCTCTAGGATCATTTTCGGGATCAGGTCGAGATGCATGCGATGCGTATAATCGGCCATAAAAGTCCTCCACTTCCGAAAGGACTGCCGGCTTCGAAGCAACGACTTCTCCACTAACTGTGGTCAACTTCGTCAGGTGGCTTCTTCCAAGAGATTGTACGAACACCTTTGACCCCCGATTCTGCTCGATCGCTCTTTCGATCGAAAGAGTATTGAAGCACCGGAGGTCGTGTCGTACGTTCTTGTTGATCTCTCGGTTTAGAGTCCGCTTTTCTAACGAAGTGATGGGTGGGTTTTCACGTCGTTCCTTCATTAGCCCCAAAGTCTTTTCTGAAAGCTTGGACTTCTTGCCCTTACGCTGCATGTAACAAAATCTCGTACCTTCTTCCCTGAGGACCCGAGTCACATTTTCGAGGTTCTGGTTTACGTCTGTGGTGGTTTCCACGGCAGCGAATTGGTTCTCCAGGTTTAGCTGGAATGTTTCAGATCCTGCAATGGTTTGGAGCAGTGTTGGTCGGAGCCTGGACTTCATCAGACGGACACGTTGCGCCTTGAAGTTGATATTCAGAGAGCCTCGGACAAGTCGGTGATCGCTACCGGTATTGAACCTGTTGATCACGGAGACATCTCTAAATATGTGCCTTTTATTCGTCATGATGAAGTCAATCTCATTTTTAGTCCTAGTGTCGGGGCTTAGCCACGTCCACTTCCTTTGGGGCTGTTTCTTAAAGAAGGAGTTCATCAAGAAGAGCCCCTCCCGTTCGAGGAAGTTGACGAGCATTTGCCCCCTATGATTTCTGCGTCCAAAGCCATGGCATCCTACTACCGATTCGCCGAAATTCTGTACTCCCACTTTAGCGTTAAAGTCTCCCATGACAACGGTGTACTGGGTCTTTGTAGTGAAGTGGAGGGCCCTCGATATGTCATCGAACATATCCTCCACTTCATCGTCCGAGTGTGTCGAGGTCGGTGCGTACACTTGCACCACCTTGAGGCTATACCTCTCGGTGAGCTTTACAATAAGGTACGCTACCCTGTTCGACACAATGGACACTTCCACAACGTTGTCAGAAAGGGACTTGTTTACCAGAAACCCAACGCCACCTTGGGATTGTTGGTCTCCCTCTCGGAAGTACATAAGGTGGCCCGATTCTAGGGTTAAGGTGTCCTCCCCCTCTCTTCGGACTTCACTCAACCCCAGTATGTGCCACCTAATTTTCCCAAGTTCCACCTCTAGTTGCGCCAGATGCGAGTCAAGCCTTAGCGTGCGTCCGTTATACGTCGCCAGAGTCAGTTGTTTGTGGTGGCCTCCCGTAGCCCGGAGATTCTTAGCACCCCTCGCCCCGCCGTTACCATGGTCGCCACCATGACCAGGAATAGCAGGGCCGCCGGGAACTAGGGGCCGTGACTTTTTGTTGTCCTGCATTGGAGGAGTTTGCCCGTAATCGCCACGCTGGGCAGGCGGGTTGGCGATCGCAGGGCGTAGCTTCTCGCACCGGTGACGCTGCTGCCCGTCACCAGCCTGTTGCATTTAGCGATGCCTGTTGGGATGGGTATACCGCCATCGGTCGGTTGTCAGAGCCTCGTTCGTCGATCAGCAGGATGCACCGCGTGCAGGTGAGGTTGACTTGGGTCAAAAGATGTTGGCTCGCCCCTTACATCCCCATATGGGTGTGTATATGTACATAAGTATGGATATCAGTCTTCAGGTTACCATAGTACAGGCTCTGCCTAGTTTGTGACCTGAAGACCTTAGTGTGGATGTTAAGAAAAAAATCAACTGTATTTTTTATGTTTGTTACCTAATAACTTACGACTGGGTAAACCGGTTCTCAAAATTCTTATTTTGTTTGAAAGCTGGTGCTTCCCGTGTGGTCCCGTTGAAATTTCATCAAATTCAGTCTAGTAGTTTTTGAGATACACTCCAATAACTGCATAGATGGAAGTCGGTATTAAATATTTCAAATTGTACTTGTTCAAATTGTACTTGTTAGTAAAACGAGATAATTTTTGAGAATTACGCCTTGACGTACTCAAGATCTTGAAGTAGGCTTCCGGACGAAACCGAAACAATTATCGATTTTGATTTCGACAACGCATAAGGGTTAACGGACACCAATTAACCCGGCCTCGTGGTCTCACCGTTTTTTTTTAAGTTCTAAAAAAAAGAAATTTATAGTACTTTGAAATACTTAAAAAATCAAAACGTGCGGGCACACTAAACAAAGCCATGATGCCATGAAAAAAAAAACACTAAAATCGGACAATGTTAAAAGATAGAAAAGAGTTTTCTCTTTTAGCATGGAAAGTACTAGCTATATAATCCTCTTAAGTAATAATAATAATAATAAATAATAAGCCCGCAGGGGCGGCCTTGTGGCGAGCCGTCAGTGAGTGGCGACACCGTGGACCCTGATTCTCCCTGGGGCTAAATGAAACCCCTGACCCCCGGCTTGCCTTAATTGGCCGTCCGGGGGTGGAGACGCAAGAGCAAGTAACAAAAAGCTCCAAGGGTGGAAGTGTTAAAGGGCATAACGCCGGTAGTAGCGCTCTAGTGAAACCGCAGCACACCTCTCGACACTCTTTAGCCATCCACACCAACGTTGCCCCTTTTGTCACCACTCATGGTGGCCTTTATGGGGGGCCCGTTTAGTGGATGGCAAGTCACCACCTGCCTAAATATTTTAACATGAGACTAAAATTGGAATGTGCCGTAGTCTCTTCCATAGCCCACTATCTTCCTTATCACTAATAAGTTCATCTCAATAGCCTGGCCATTTTACCCATATTTGTAATAGTTATAAGTACCATGTTACCCTTCATCCAAAATTTTTTCTGTTTTTTATACTCCTTTGTATTTTTATACCAAACAGGCCTCTATGTGTTGGCTACAGCCCCACTTATGCCTTTGTAAAGGACCGGATGAAATCCGAGATTTTGTTTTGAATAAAAGAAATAATAATAATAAAGCTTTATTTCATTCCATACAAGTATTAAATCAAATTGATAAAAAGGGAAGCTAAAGAAGTTCTGTATCCATGACTATTTTCTTTTCCGGTAGTGGGAGCTGCGATTTCAATATTTCTCTATGAGCCCAATACTTCTTCCAGCTGATCGCTATTCTTCTATCTACTTCTTCCGCATTTCTATCGTTATTAAAAGAGATCTGCTTACCTAAGTAGACATATATCTGTGTAAATCCGAGGGGGGTGTTATTTAACATGATAGGTACCTCGCGGTGATTGGTCATGACTTTAGTTTTATCTAAATTCATCTCCAGTCCTACTTTTATGCTGGCTCTATGTAGGTCATTTATCATGCAGTTCAATTGCTGTGGGCTTTCTGAAAACAGGATGATATCGTCAGCGAACCGTAGGTGACTTAGGAACTTGCCCATTACGTTAATTCCTTGTTTAGACCATGGTAGATTTTTCATCACATACTGCAGGACTGTTATGAACAGCTTAGGAGAGATTGGATCACCTTGTCTCCTCTTAAGTAAGTAATTTATTGTCCTTAAGTAATTACTTTTGCTTGTTCACTGCTGTTTACAACCGTGCTATTCAATCTCTCATCTCTTCATCATCTTTCATCTCTCAGTGCTCTAATGATTCATCGTTGTTATCGTCGACGTGCTCAGCGATGACAAATACTTAAGAGATATCGCCCTTGTACACAAGGTTGTTTTTCCAACGTTCATTATTATCGTGTCGTTGTTTCACGGACGTTGACAAAGATGCAACGATTTTTGCTCATAGAGAATCTCACGGCTGTTTAATAAAACTGTTGCGTTTGGAATGCGTCATGGCTTGTCAGTTTGTGGCTAACGAAGCTACACGATGGTTTTGCTTTTCGACTTTTCTTCTATTTTGAGTAAAGGTTTGGTTTAGGTTTACTATTGAAACATCAATGAGCTCCAAGACAAACTGATTTTGCAATTCCATTGCGTAAATTAGTAAAAAAGTACAATGAAATGCAATGTTGCATGTACATAGCACCTCGGTTCCACTCTCGGAAACTAGTTTCACATAATGTTTATTTGTTGATTAGTGCTAATATGATCCTGTAGTTATGCTTTTGTTTGTTTTTATATTTCAGTGCGTTATTTGGGTGAAGAACGTATTCTAGAACTACTTAGCGATGAAAATGAGTCTGATATTGAAGACTTTTATGACGAAGAATGCCTCGACGATGAGTCGCACTTCCTCGCAGACATCGCAGGCGAGGCCAGCGCTTCCTCAGAAGATGAGATGGTACCGGCCCATACAAGACAGCCAATCTTTCCTGTTACTACAAACTGATAGTCAATATTTGAAAAATATTCCATTTCACGATAAGCCGCACGACTATCCAGCTTTACCGAAAAATCCAGTGCGTGCACCTACAGATTATCTTCGAGATTATTTTGATGATGATTTATATGAAGAGATTGCTAGATGCACAAACTTGTTCTACATGCGTAAAACTGGTCAAGAGCTAAAAACTACCAAAGCGGAAATCGCCAGAGTTTTCGGTGTGCATATTATGATGGGATGCCTTTCCTATCCACAACTGCGAATGTACTGGCGAAACAGTACGAAGATTGGACTTATTGCCGACAAAATATCTCGTGATCGGTTTCTTACCTTACGTAATGCTCTTCATGTGGTTGACCACGATTTGGCGACTGAAGCAGAAAAAGACAATCCACTCTGGAAGGTGCAACCGATGATCAAACGAGTTCAAGACACCTGTCATCGGCTAGAAAGAGTCCCATCATATTATACAATAGATGAACAAATTATACCTTTCAGTGGCCGATGTTCATTGCGTCAGGTGGTAAAAAATAAACCACGACCCGTAGGATTAAAAATGTTTGTACTGACTACGAGTGAAGGCCTGATGCTAGATTTCGACATCTACAAAGGCGCCAAAACAATGTTTGCTGAAACGGCATTGGGTTTAGGACCTTCTGTAGTTCTCTATTTAACTAGGAGTATCCCTGCAGGCAGCTGTGTGTATCATGATCGATACTTCACTACAGTTCCACTAGTGGAAGAGATGGCTCGAAGAAATATACACAGTACGGGCACTATCATGTTTAACCGTATTCCGGATCGAGCAACATGCAATTTCAAAAAAGATTCTGATATGAGACGCGGAGAAAGTCAGCATTTTTCCAGGAACTCGACAGTTATTGTAAAATGGAGAGACAATAGGTCGGTAATCATGGCATCAAACTGTACAGGATCATCGTCGGCTACTACTGTCAAACGATGGGACAAAACATTGAAAAGCTATATTGATGTAGCTGCTCCTAAAATTATTCAGCAATACCACCAACATATTAGGGGTGTTGATATCCTTGACCAGCAGATAGAATACTACCGCACATTCATGAAAACTAGAAAATGGACATTAAGAGTCCTTGTTCATTTCATGGATTTGGCTTTAGTTAACTCGTGGCGGCTATACAACAACGATTGCGTGGCAAATGGATATTCGAGGAAAGATATTCTGACACTACTCGATTTTCGTTTCAACGTTTCTGATGCTTTGACCGACACTCCTGAAAAAGACCGCCGCAACATAGAGAGCGATTCTGAAAATGAACCGCCGCTGAACAAAAAATACAGACCCATACGTCCATCACAAGGCAAAAGATATGATGGATATGACCACCTAGCTGTGTTTGATGACATAAAGGCACCAAGGTCTTGCATGTTCGAGACATGCCAACGAAGGTCAAAGATTAAATGTTCAAAATGCAGTGTTTATCTGTGCCTTTCTCGAAATAAAAACTGTTTCCAATCTTATCACTTCAAACCATAAGTCAGCCTATTTTAGAACAATTTGTAACTGATTTAGCATTGAATATTAAATAATTTGTGATCTCTTAATGTTCTGTTTTTACTTATTTTGTTTATTTTTTATTGTATTTATGTTTGTCAGACATTGTTTAGTTTGAATAAATTTGTTACGTTTGGAAATGATTAAGAGTTATAAAAGTATTCCTGGATAAATAAATAATGTTACCTACCCTAGTTACATTGGTATACAATTATATGAAAAAAGTTAACTGACGTGAGCCTTAAAAGTTTCACGTGGGCCTCACTATCATGAGAGCGTCTTTTCAGGGATACTATATATTTAGGATTTTGTTTTTTTATTTTCGTTCCTTAGAGCTCTACATGACAACTTATTAAAATCTAATTTTGATATTAGCATTTTTTACTCTCGGTCGTAAACAGATAAAGAATATTGTATGTTATGTCAGGATTATCTATACTACCAAACTACACTGCATACTAAATTTCATCCAAATCTGTTCAGCCATTACAGCGGTAAGTGGTCAAAACATGCAAATACATACCCATACAAGCCCACCATCATATCCACACACACACACACACACGTCATATCCTGACGTTCTCCCACACATATCCCCTCTCACACTTACACACGCACACACAAACTAAACAGGAGATTTAATATTGAAATGAAGACATTTTAATTAGCTCAAAAACGTAATAGAAAAAGCGTATTTAGATGATATCATTACATTGTGTAAGCATTTATAGTATTTTTTTTCAGATTTCATATTTTTCAGCTGTAGTAGAATCCGATTAGGTATTGTTCATATAATTACTTGTATTTTTTCACTTCTAGCATTGTCTTTTGGTGTGTCCGGGCTTCGACGGCCTGAGCTTTCCTTCAGGACGTAACGGTTCTGCAAAATCACCCATACAGTTGCGGACCAAAGACCCGATGACGGTACAACCCGAGGGGGCCGTGTCAACCTTCGGGATCAGCAATAAATGTAACCATTATCTGCATAACCATTGTCTGTAAATGTAGTAGCACCATGTTTGATTTTGTTTGTTTTTTATAGATAAATCAAAAATGTAGTAAATGTTTAATTTTTCTTTATTTTAACCATTGATTTATTTTGACCTGGTCCAGCAAGGTTTGTGGTAGTTTTTATAAAATATAAAAAGTCTAACTGAAGGAGTTCCTAATTACTTAACTTTCGTAAACGTTTCGTTTAAAATTTTATTATTATTTTGATAGTCTAACCGCCATGGTAGACCCAGCCTCTGAGAAGAAATCTGGTTTCGTGACCTTTCGGGTCTCCTCTTAATAGAACACTCGCTTACCCGGATGTGACGCCCTTGCGCGCGAGTTGAGTATCTCGAAACCGCACGAGATACTCGACAGTACAGCGTATGTTAACAGTCAAAATAATATCAAAAGACTACTAAAACCCAAATAAATACAGGTTGATTTAAAATATAAGATTAGAATCATAGTAATATTATTGAGTAAAAATTTTATTGTACCTTTTATATAGAAGTAAAGTTTACTTTCTTTAATTTTATAATTACCTGACTGTATGATCGTAACCTTGCTGGATAAGGCTGAAAGAGAGTTTGAATACAGGGCGGGTTTATTTTTGTTTCAGGTACAACAACCGATGTGAGATTATGTTATTATAAAAAAATATTAAACCAAAAAATAGTACACCTTCCACCTTTTAGATACAAACTTTGGGAAACAAACTGGCGCAATTACAAATTATATTAATACTTTGAGTCCTATGAACAGGTTGGTGTGGTACTAATTGTTCTTGTTGACTCCCGACACAAATTGGTGCGAAATGTTTGATGTCGGTTCGTGTGTATTTTTTGGCATCTTAGTTGCGAAATAAGTGATGCGATTTAAGTGCAGGTGTTAATTTTTTTATCGAGTAAAAAGAGTACTAATTAAAAACTCTTTATAAAAATATCACGCTCAATTTCGGCTGTAATAAAAGTTTCTGGCAAGCAAATTAGATAAATATATACAAGTTTGGCAACAAATTAATCAATATTATAATACATAATTCTCATGTCTCAAGTTTACATAGTAGACTGGCTATATTTTGATTTTTATGATGAAATACTTCGATTTTGCTACTTACCATTGAACTCCGATAGACACTCTTCGCCATTGCAACCCGCACCGAGTGCGCGTTGTGTTCGTTACCATTGTGCTGTATCTGGCACTCTTCTTATATACTTACCTAGTGAAGTCATTTAGAATTGCTGCAAAATGCAGAGACAATTTTGGATCACCATGATATTGACAGCGCAGCCTTGCCCTACTTCGTCTGCGACGGAAGCGGGGCCCCCCGGTGGGCATGGATAAAAGGTTGGTGAAGTTTTCATATTCCTTCTTGACTTGTAGCGATCAAAGATCAGTTCCTCGCCTAAACACACCAATGATCTCTACCACCACTGAGGATACACCTCCCCAAATCATGCAGAGATCTCATATATGTACACCACTATTTAAAAATTACCAGGAAAATAAATTGTATCTGCTGCTAGTACTCAATACATCCAAGCCGAAGAAAAATAAGACGGATTATCTTAAGATTATGCTTCAAAGTAACGAGAATTGGCCAAACTTCTACAATTAGTCGTACTTAAAAATGCTTTCTAGCTATTTCATTCAAAAATACTACATGCACGCACAATTTGTGATCAATTGATTATTAATTAAAATTCAAAAGGTGATATCATATTTTTTATTGTGTCCATAATTTATGGAACGGTTTCCGAAAACATTAACTTTAATTAAATTATACACATTAAGTGTTATGTATTCAAAAATATGCATATTTATATTGATTTGCCTCTTGATGAACCTGCTGTTAATTTATTATTCGGGACGGAAAACCGTTATCGTCTCTTTCGTTCTTTTATTGCGTCTGTTTGTCTATAAACACAGCAATAATGCAATGATTTGGCTGTTTGTTTATTAAAGTACTATTTTTATCATTAGCTTTAGGATAAAGAGTATATTCGTCAAAGTATTATATTTTATATTCAATAGTTGTTTTGACTTTAATAGCGCATTGTTTCTGTTTTGTGTCTTTCTGTTTTATTTAGGTATAAAATCTATTTTGTAGTTGATAACATCTATACTTTACAATAAACCTAATAATTTCCACATAGGCCTTACTGGTAATGAAAATACATGAAATGCTTTTTATAACTAGTAACATAATGGCAAGTATTAACGTAGGGTTTTTATCGTAATACTGTGTACGTTTACGAGATGACACCACCTTATACTTATCCAAAGTTCGCTGTTCTATGTTAAAAGTTCCACCCGCAGCTATGAACGTAGCATCAGATTCATAGACTGCTCCTTCGTAGACCCAATACGTCGTAGAGTCTACAACGTTGAGGCCGTAGCCGCTATGTCGTAGGTTCGTAGATTTAGGAGACGTCTACATGCTGATAAACTTTAGTTTCGTAGTCTCGTTCTTGAATATGTCGACGGGTGCTCCGATTTACAGATACTGCTCAATTTTGATTGCTTTGACTGTAAATATGTGTCATATCACCTACATCAGTAACCTACCTAACGCTTCATCTCGCTTCATTCGTCGTCGTACATACATGTCTTAACTCTGACAGAGAAACACTCTGTTTATGTTCCTTGCCTTGCCTGTGGTAGTTTCCTTAATTTGTTGGTTAATGTAGTTGTTCCCTTTTGAAATATATACAAGAGCAAAGTTAGTATATTGTCTTTTTATTTGATATTATTATATAAACTAATCGTGGGAACATATTTCGTATATAGTTCGAATAGCACATTGTTGTCAAATGAGGATGTACTCCATATTAGCAGCTGAAAGCAGAACAAAACATTACAAGAGATACGACTATGTTTTCAACCAAAACATTGCTTAGCTACGAAAAACTTAATATTAAATGGTACAGTGTGCGGTCTGAGCTATAGCTCAGAGCGATGCCTTCTAGTCAATCATGCACGAAATGAAATAAATTAAATCATCAGTGGTGTATAAAACAAATATACTATAAAGTCTTAGAATTTATATATAAATTACTTAGTACGAGGGTCAAACTGAAAGTTCTTAGAAAATCAAAAACTGATTACATTAGCCAGTTATTAGTTTTATTATATCTTTTCAAAATATTGTCCATTCACGTCAATACACCGCTGCATGCGATGGAACCACTGGGAAAAGCACTTTGCCCACTCGTCCTTAGGGGTCTCTTCAATGGCATCGCGATACGCAGCCACCGCTTCTTCAGCATTCATAAACCGCTTTCCTTTAAGTTTTTCTTTAATTTTTGAAAATAAATAAAAATCACAAGGCGCGAGGTCGGGGCTATACGGCGGGTGACCCAGTAATTCAACGTTTGATGTCGCCAAATAGTCGATCGTTCGCTTGGCGGTGTGCGATGAGGCGTTGTCGTGGTGAAGGAGGATCCTACTGCGAGGTCGTTTCTCTCGAACTTTTTCCAAGACAAGTGGCAAACAATTGGTAGTGTACCATTCTGCAGAAACTGTTTTTTGATCCTCTAACACAATTGTTGCGAAATGACCTATCCTTCCAAAGAACGAGGCCACCATTTTTTTCCCCGCACTTCGATCTCTCTTCACTTTAGTTGGCAACTCCTCGAAAGGAAACACCCACTGAGCAGATTGTCTTTTGGTTTCAGGATCATAACAGTAAATCCAGCTTTCGTCACCTGTTAGTATGTCGAACACAGCATTTGAGTCACCTCCGTTAAATCTTTCAATCATTTTACGGCACCAATCCACACGATGGAGTTTTTGAGCCTCAGTCAAATTATGAGGTATCCACCGGGCGCAAAGCTTCCTGACCGCTAAATGTTCGTGTAGGATTTTGTGCACTTGACTCATACCGATGCCTAAGCTTGTCCGAATCTGCTGATAGGTCACTCTTTTGTCAGTCTCTATCATACGCCGCACAACACAGATGTTATCTTCAGTCGTCGCCGTAGAAGGCCGTCCCTCACGTAAATCATCAGTGAGATTAGTGCGACCACGTTTAAACTCATTAAACCAGTTGTAAACAGTCGCACGAGATGGGGCTTCATCGTGAAAGGCCAATCGTAGTCTATCATAACTTTCTTGTTGACTTAAATGACATCGAAACTCATAAAAAATCATTGCACGAAAATTTTCTCGTGTTAAATTCATGTTGACGTGACACAGACAATTTTCAATTTGCCGCCAAATCGTAAAACAAATGACAAATGAATGAAGTATATACTCAGTAATATTGGCAAAGAGTTCTATTTTCAAATTATAGAATTATTTTTTTATTATATTGTTTATAAGTGGCCAGTTCTAAGAACTTTCAGTTTGACCCTCGTATACAGTATATACATTCCAAGTCACAGTTCATTGGATAAATCCATCTTCAAATCACAAAAATAAATAAGTAGAAATTTATTTTATATATTATTTGGTATAATACGAAACAGTACACAAAGTAGTACACTCTTTTAGTTAATACTGTAGTTCCTTTTTTGTGATTTGAAGAGGGATTTATCCAATAAAGCACGATTTGATATAATAGTACAGCATATCTACCCCCAAGTAACTAATGGACACCAGCATCCGTAATTGAGCTGTCTTTTGTGAAGCCGAAATGATTTTGTCGCAGAAAGCAAAGTTGTTTAAACTTAATTTTGTTTCAAATATTTTATTCAAGGTATGATATGAAGGATGTATATTCGGGTCTATAATTTTGTTGATGAACTTCTCCCCTACTTGAAGATCGGAGTAACGTTACTTAATTGAATCAGGTAAATGCTTTTATCAAAACACAACGATGATGATACACTGAACAATGAAGGAGTAATGCTTGTATTTTTGATTTTATATAACATCGGCGTAGCGCAAATTTTTTTAGTTAACTATCTGTACCCCGATTCAAAATACTTCGATAACTAATCGCAATGCTTCAGTTTGAGGTTATTACTGTATCAGATCTTCTGCTTATATAATTATACGTATTTGCGATTCCATTACGATAATGATGATATATGTTTGTACTAGAACTCAATATATATTTCATTGAGTTAGTAACCCTAACTAACACCTAAGATTATCAAAAATAATAATTAAAACATTTTGTACCCACATTTCATATCTTCTTTGGTAAGAAAGACTATTTAAGAAATCGCAAAACATAAATCGAGTTACTCGTATCCTGAGATTTTTTATCGGGGTACTGAAACCTTAAGCCTTCCTAAGGTCTCATCATCATATTATATTCTGAATAGTTAAGGTTATTCTAAGCATATTTTTTAAAGAACTTCTCTCCATTTGATATTCGTGAAAAAGTAATGCAAATAAAAAATTAAATTAGATGATACTTTAAAGATAATAAAAATGTTTCAGGGCGTCTGGACGCACTTCAATTCGTCATGACTAAGTTTGGGAATCCTACCATCCAGTGGGGAAAATACCGGTTTATTAAGAAGCTGACTCGAAAGGCTAAGACCTGGTGGGAGTGCACTGCGAGGAAGTCATGTCAGTGCAAGTGCATAGCGGTCACCGTCGACGCCAGATTAGTGAAGCTCATTGGATGGCATAATCACGCATAGTTATGGGAGCACAAGTAAAGTTTTGTCAATGTTTATAAGAATCTAAGATCTTTGTCTGAGTCTCGTCTACATATGGTATCCAGTGTTTCGAGAAAACGGCTGTACATAACGCTCCCACAATAATTATCTCAAACAATCAGCTTTATTATAGTGACTATTTATTAAACGTAAAAGCCATAAGTTCACAAGTGGAGACCACGATTCTGCAAGCGCAGCATGTTTACCCTACTTTTCAAAGCTTGTATAGTACTGAACTGTAATATATAGCCGGTTAAAATGTCCAAAGAATATGTATTATTGTGGCCGATGTATATTCGCCGATAGGTTTAACAAATACTATTTACTCTGTGGGTAATGTGTTAAACCTATACAAGACACTTCTTTTTTCCACGTCTTTGCTCATCTTAAAAACGTTAATACGTCATCCAAGTGTCAGTATTGGTGTAATCATAGTGTGAACACTTTAAAAATGAGATAGTAATTAGAATCACGTTGTGTACATTTTTATGTATAAAACCTATATAGACGTAATAGAATATATTAAGTTAAGCATAGTTTAGAAGTGGCAGAGGGACTTATTGCAATCCATTTTGGCGGGACATGTTTTCCAAAAGTCGTCGATAAAAAAAAAACATTACTTTACGTCAGTTGTTTGAAGCACGGCAAAGTCAGAGAACAGTATATTAAATGAGCAAACGATCTTACCAAGCGAAGTTTGATCAATGTAAGCGGCTTCATTCATAGCGGATACCATGAGTCAGAATCATGAGCACTTTTAACAAAAGTCTTTAATGCTGTGAATGGAGATTAAAGTTCCAACTCATTGGATGATGTATTATACTCCTCAACTGAGTCTTACGGTCTTGCCAAAAACATATTTGTCAATATGTGTGTTCATTAACGTCTCTTTTAGTGACGAGTTAACCGCTCCACGTGTAACATTTCCCCTTGTGTGGGTTTAAGTGACTATCGAATAATAACCGACAAGCGCGCTTCAATATCTTTTATTTGGTGTCTTTGCGTATTGCTCTACCTATCATTACTGCTAACGCAGATACGGCAATGACAATTTGTTTTTATATATAGCAAACAAGTGATCCATCTCTATTTTTAATGTTTACGGCAACTTTGCTTTTGTGTCAACAAAAACTAATTATTAGTCGTTGCGATATACTCTGAGAAGTTTTCCTTTGGCATCGACTGACGATGTCGTTGTCAACAGCAGGTTGCAATAATATTTCTGTTTTTGGTGGGTCCTTCTTGTCAGTGTTAGCCACGTTGATAACAGTATCAGCGCCGGGAACCGCAAGCTTTACGGCGCAGCGAAGTTGACCTCGATGCTTGATACTGCGATGCCCGAGAAACTGTGTAAAGACATAGTTCCTTAGCGTTGACAGTACCTAGCCGGGTATAGCTAACGCACCATCTTATGATAACAGCATTTGCAGTCATTAGAATAGAGTGTAGACATCAATTCGTGACAGTACCTGCACAAAGATGGCAGTAACGCATCAACTTATGATCGCCCATGATAACGGCGTTTGTAGTCGTTACAGTAGATTGTAAAGACACCAATTTGTGACAGTAGCTGTCGAGAATAGCAGTAACGCATCAACATATCATCGCCCATGACTACGATTGCATTCGCAGTTTTTAAGAGGATTGCATAGCTAGGACTGGTCTCTATTTTCAGTATTATTAAGTTTTACAAAAATAAATTTATATTACTTTGAAATACTGAAAAAATCAAAACGTACGGGCATAGCAAACAATGTGTCGATTGCATGAAAAAATAAATCACTGAAATCGGACAATGTTAAGAGATAGAAAAGAGTTTTTTCTTTTAGTGTGGACAAGTACTAGCTATGCAATCCTCTTAACAGTAAAGCATAACTAGTTATTGGATTAAGCAAGGCATAGATATTACTTATTACTCTTTGTATTGTTGTTTATCTTTAAGAAGTTATATGTACCGTATAGAGTAGGGTAAACATAAAAATTCAAATAGGAAGTGTAATTAATTATTTGAGAAAATTCCGATGGTCCTGCGACGTTGCGCCTTTTTCCTTTATTCTTCTTGTATTTTTAGTCCCACTCTTTTTATTTAGGAACAATTGGTTGACGATGCGATAGAGATTAGAAATTTACTTTCATTAACCAAATTTACACTAATATGCCACCAGAGCACGGTGGAGCGAGCGCATTCTCTGTTAGGCAATATACTGACCACCCACACTGTGATATGTTTAGCATTTGTTACTGTATGTGTTTAGTTGTGTATTTATTACAAGTATAGCATTTGTTATATCTAGGGCAGGTACGTTTTATTTATTGATTTTTTTATGTGTTTTTATAAATTTTACCGAATTTAACAATTACTATTATTATTTACTTATGAGGACAGAAGCAAGTAACGACCTATGATAATAATAAGTCTCAATAATTTTTACCTGGTAATAATTTATTGTTATGACTTGTAGAGTGTGGTCGGTAAATAATTACTATATAACTGCAAATAACTTGATGATGTAAATATTATTATACTATATATCCATATTTGATTATGAATGTTATTTATTTTGAAGAGGAGTGAAAGGTTTATTAAGCATTTAAACTAGATGCCCCTCAAATTAGTCGGTAATTCAAAATGAAATATAAAATAATAAATACTGTTTTAAACTATCACGGTTCTTCTCTAAAGTTATATGATTATTAACGGGATATTTACCGTGGTAAGGTTGTGGAATGAGCTCCCGATATTTCGGCGCAGTTACATGCACCATGTTCACGGGAAGACCGCTGACCGTCTTCCCGATAAATAATAATATAAATGTATGACCTGTCCGAGGATCGAACCCGGGAACGGTTGCTCAAAAGGCAGGGTTGCTACTAACTTCGTCAATCGGCCAGTCAACGTATAAGCAGTCATAGAATAGTACTCTCGAACATTAGTTCGTTCGTCGTTAGATGTAATAATTAACATAAGCAATTTATACGACTTTTGAAATCTTGGTGCTGATGGAGCTATGGAAAATCTAAGTATGTACCATATTAAAAGTCTCATAATAATAGCATAATATTGTGATATTATCAACCTATACTTAATAGTAACAATACTAGCTTGGATCTATGTTTAAAATATATTATATACATAGATATATCTAATTTACAAATATAAGTAAATATTATTGCAAAGGAGAGATATTTCAGTTCGGCAGGAGCTCTATGTTTAAAAGATATTTATTATTTTAAAGTTATATGATTATTAACGGGATATTTACCGTGGTAAGGTTTGCCCTGCCTTTTGAGCAACCGTTCCCGGGTTCGATCCTCGGACATGTCATACATTTACAGTCATATACGTTTGTCATGTGTCTGAGCGTGTATGTACATATAAGTATCTATATAATTCATCAGGTTACCATAGGACAGGCTCTGCCTAGTTTGGGCCTGAATACCTTATGGGGAAGTTGTCCCATATTGTGTTATGATTATACTATATACTCATACTCATGACATGATCATCATGTCATGGTGTTGGTGATAAGCAGCCCGTTGGGATCCGACGTACTCATCACGCACGCATAGGCAATCCCTCAAGTTAACATGTTATAGTTTTGGATGTCTATTAGTATTTTGACAAATAGGCAAATAATAATATTATTTTTAAATGAACATACAGCATCACGCTCTCATATTTCCGAAAGTGTCGGCAGAGGTTAAAAACACATACGTTTTGCCACTCACGGTTTTGCTCACAAAAGATCATATTGTCGCATCACAAACCATCAATGGACCATCAATATAGAACGTATGCAATGGAAAATGATTATTGTCGCTTCAAATAATGTTTTACGTGAATTGACCTAAAGGAAATTTTCAAAGTATTATATGAAAAGATTACGATTTATTATATTGATTCCTTAGAAAAACAGTAATACAATATATAGTGCTGAAATTTTACAAATTTCGGATTCTTTCTTGTCACTTAGAGCGGGAAATTCAAAACTTAACATTTTTTTTTGGTTTCGTAGTTAGTCCATCTAAAATATGTACATGTTATGAAATTACAGTTGAGGAATAATCTTCACATTATTTTGTTAAAATATTTGACATCGATCGATTAGCTTTGTATTTAAGTCAGTAAACGTTTAAAAAGGTTAGACATTTTATAGTGCATGAGTGTAAAGTGTTTTAATAAGATAATGTGAAGAATCTTCGATAGTCATAAAGTTGTGTTGTTGATGGTAAAAGGACTACTCCTGCCTGTGACAGTTGTAGTGCCATCCGGAACTGAATATTTGTGTGGAACTGTACTGCGCTCGTGTATCGGGACAGAATAGCGCCGCGGTACCAACCAAGCCGGCCCTTTGCATAATAGGCCTTCCGCCTAGTAAGTCAGTTGTCGCACTTCCTTCTATTCGCATTCTGACGCCGGATGGAATATATTATTTGACTCTGCCCGCTTACTGAATAACTAAATAGCGTAAGTTCGCAGTTCGCTTTGTTAATCCTGTTTTTTTACTTTATGGCATTTTATAGATAACTGTGATGTGTGATAAGATATTTGGAATTATAAATATATCTTGTATAATTTGTGGTTAGAAATAGTTATGTAATCTTACTCGTAGTGATAGCTATGAGAGTAAATTGTACATATACTTTGTTGATATACCTACCTGAATGTTTTTGAGTGTATTCTTTATGTCCCTGCTGTGTTATTCCCACCAAATACAATATCAAATATTATTGAAGAGGCACTTGCCTAGTCGGTTTACGTGGTTTAACTAGATTCTGCAAGACAAGAAGTTAAATTAAAAACTGAAAGATATCTGTTGTAGGTATAAACTTACCTATTGTTGCTAAAACTACGGTTTCATAAACTTAAATTTCGCCCTTTAACTATCATCAGTATCATGACCATCGCTTGGTACACGCAGATATTATGTATTACATAACATGAGACCTTTACATATGAAATTGGCGTTTTATATGAAAATAGTAAAACGAAAATAATTTATGAAACTAGATACATCAATCGAAATATGTACCATTATTATATGTACCATGTAGGTATATGTACCAAAAAAAGTTTATAGGTAAACTTTCGCCATTTTATTGATAGTTAATTGATTCCATTGCTAAAAAAAATTAGGGGCGAAAATCTTTTTTGGACCACCCCAATTTCAATAAAAGATATAAGAAAAAATTCAATTTCCTGCAAGTACTTGTCCAAATTGCGAAAAAAGTGGCAATCTGTTGCAGCAAGATCTGGGGAGTATGGTGGGTGTCGGAAACATTCCAATCGCAGCTCTTCTAACTAAGCGACCGACTGTCGTGCAGTGTGAGGTCTTGCGTTGTCATGAAGCAGCAGTGGGCGAGAACAATTGACCAGTCTCGGTTGTGAATAGCGAGCTTTTCCTTGATGGGTTGCAATTGTTGACCATCACAAGCCCTGAAAAAAAAACCGTAATTGTCTAAACAGATCTTAACTCGTCCGCATCAGGACAAAAAATAACAATAGATTTATGAATGAAACTTGCCTGGAATGAGAGTTGCTGATTCGGACGGGTTAAGAAGCTGTGTATACAACCAGCACTGGTCCACCATACACTCACTAGTATCTTTTTCTGACTCAACTTTGCAACAAGCTTGGGATTTAAGAAAAATCAAATACCGTGAAAAAATATCACAAAATTCGAAACACAAATACTCAAGCCTACATTTAAATTAACTTTGAATTTATAATTCGTAGTTGGTTACAAACCAGATGTGTGAGATCAAAGTGACCAGTTCGACAAAACGCCAATTTTATATGTAAGGACCTAATACGAGTATTATATTTTATCAAAATTGTAGGTATCAAAATAGCCCACACTACTGCAGAACTTATAAAAAAGTATAGCTCTCTAATGAAACAGGAGCCTCACAAATATGCAGCACGAGTTAACAAGAAATACAAAAAAATATCAGTGCTAGCAGATGACAAAGAAAAAAGGCGGAATATGTGGAGAGAACAGAAAAGGGATCAGAGACGATTAATACTGGAAAGACGAAGACGAACATGAACGTGTGAAATCATCTTCTGGGAAAACTCAACCTTGAAAGAAGAAGACGATGCAGATAGATTGTTCCGAAAGTATAATCCCACTACGGTTTAACAAGAGGGGTGTACAACGGTGGCTGGGGGTAGGTGACCTCTGTACCTATCGATTTGAACCCCTGTGTATTCTGTGATATTCAGTGGTTCAAAAGTTATTCGGACTTAGGTAAAATTTTAGTCTTTAATTTTTGCCATAACTTCGCAATTGCAGCCAAAATATTAGGTCTGCGAATCGGCCTTTTATAGACAAGATCAATAGTGAGCCTTTAGCACACTTACAGTAATTCGACTTAGACTAATTGAATATTTTCATTAGATTAGTTTAGTTCTAAAAAATACTGCACATGTTATTTTTACTGCATCCGATTTTAAAAATTACTGGCTTTTATGAAAAATAAACTCTGATAATTTCATAGTACTGTCAGAAACCTAATTGACAAAAAAAAACAAATTATTGAAATGAAAACTGCTTTAACGCGTTGAGCACTTTTTTGGTAACAAAATCTTGGAACTCGCGTTATTGCCACCGAACGCTTTAGCCGAATAAACACTTTTGGGTGAACAAAAATCATGGAACTCGTATCATCGTCACCGAACACTTCGAGTTACTAAGTTTACACTTCTATCGCAGTCCCCAATTCTGTCGTTAGGCATCAGCACGTAACTATTACTGTGCTAGGTTTTGAAGGGCGCGGTAGCAAGCAAGACTCCTAGGCGAATTGCACTTATGTCCATGTCTCGACTAGCGCAGTGCCATACACAAAGTCAACTCTGGATGGCACTGCCATTGTATCGGGCAGATGTGGTGCTTACCATCAAGTGCTTGGCTTTCTTATCTCAATAGTGTGAATAAATATTATTAATGTGAGGCAAGTACACGTAACGATACGATATACGATACGTAACGACTAACAATAACTTTGCTGATATGTTGCAAATAAAAGACAAAATATAAAGTGTTCACTAAGACGTTTTTTCTGCAATTTAAATGAAGTTCAGATAACAATTTCAATTTCAGAGAAACGGAAAATAAATCTATCTGATATTTCTAAGATCTAAGAGGTTTTTAATGAAATCTTATTTAATTACAATTTGTTTTTTCTATATTTACAGGTTTATTGTTATTTCGATTATATCAGGAAGGTACTTAAATGCTTAACTTTCTAAACCGGACTAATCGATTTCACCAAACATGACCTTAATAAGCATGTTTTATATTCCAGATCCGAAGTTCGAGTTGTCCCAGCGCGGCAACTTGGTCATCCAGATCGGGGAGTGGCGTTTCAACAAGCACGCGTGTTGGGGCTCCAAGGTCCGCTGGACCTGCATCAAGAAGAAGAGCGGCTGCAACGCCGCCATCACCACTGTCAATGACATTATTGTCAAGACCTTGGGTGTACACAACCATTAATTGATCATTACATCAACTGTACTCAGATAATGGCGTAAAGTCATGTATTGTGATGACTACGAATAATATGTTACCGAACTTCGTTAGTACAGATGATTTCACTTCTCGGAAATATTTTTCTTATTTGAGTAGCTTTTTACCTATGGCTCAAATATGATTTTATAAAAATGTTGATGTCACCTCATGTCCTTAGGGCTCAAGCTAATTTATTTAATAATTCTTTGATTCGCATTGTCAAAGCCTTTGGGTCGACAGGTCGTTAGGTCCTTAATCGGTCCGAATCAGCTAGCCTCATTAGAGGCAAGTTTCATTCATAAATCTATAGTTATTTTTTGTCCTGATACGGAGAGATTTAAGTAAAGCACAAACATAACGTTTTTATACAGACTTGGAATTATCTAAGTAGAAAACTGAAGGGAACATATTTGTTGATGTATATCTTCTAATACTTGCTTCATCATACTTGCCACCAACGTCTTGATTATTTAAATAATTCATATTGGTTTTCGTAAATTACTTTTTAAACATTGGATTCAAGGCAATAGGTTGATAGAATAAAATATCTTCTCTATCGGTTTTATAATAAAGGGGCATATACTCGTATAATAGATATTTTTTAATTAAGGATCAATAAATATGCATATTTTAGTAATATAATTAAGGCCGAAAAACAGTGAAGGCCTTTCTTTCTTAATACTTTAGTATAAACGTCATCGGGACCCTTACTTTTGGTATTGTCGTATATTGATTAAGTCATATAATTATCAAAGTATTGAGTTGTGTAGAGTGTATTACAATGATATGTATGAAGCTACTGACATTTGTGGACTCTGAAACAGTTGAAAATGTGTATCAAGAACCAAGGTCTTCTCAATAGGAAAACATAAGTTGTAAAGTAAAGTGAATTGATCATGAAAGCGATAATTAAACCTTAATAGGATCTATGTCATATACATGATAAAGATACTAAACAATTGAAAACTTTATCAAGCATAGTTATCCTACTATTATCATAAACGCAAAAGTTTGTATGTATGGTAGTTAGTTACTCTTTCACGCAAACAGTACTAAATATATTTTAGATTATTTTTATTATATCAAATTTAATTAAATATATCTTAATTATATTTGATATAAGATAGATGTGGCGCTGGAATGACATATAGGTTACTTTTTCATCATCAGCATTATCTATCACCACGCGGGTGTAGCCGCGGGGCGCAACTAGTTATGTTATATTCCTTGACGGTAATTATAACGTTGTTGCCGTATGATAAGGCGTGTTCATGTATTTTACATTTACCGCATTATGTAAAACATTGTCTACAAAAGTACCACTTATCGGTATATTTAATTCGTTAATTAATGCCATGTTAAGGTTGTGGCTATGTATTTTTTTAAGAAATTTGCTCTATTTTTAGACATTGCAATATATTAATCTTTAAATCTTCGCTAACAATTCTTCTTCATTATTAGTTTTTCATGTTACAATTCTCATGTCGAATCAAAGTCATTAAGTTTTAATGACTTTGATTCGACATGAGAATTGTAACATCAATTTAATTAATTTTATTAAATATTAAATTTAATTAATTAACAATTAATTAATTAACCAATTAATAATTAATCAGTTCAAAAGGTCCTTAATGGTCTGTGTACAGAAAGTAAACACATATTAAACTCTGAAAACAGAAAGTATAAAGTATAAAGATAAAGGATTGACAATTGAAACATATAAGTATTGTGTGAATTTGCGTCATCCACCATCTTCTTTTTTCTTTTTAGTTTTACTGTAATATATATTTAAAAGACATCGTGGCATTTAATTTTATGCAATACCATCAAACTATGACACAGAATACCATCAGAAGTAAAGCTCATGTATGTAATTCACTCTTCATACCTTAACACGGCGGTCGCGCTAGGATTATCTACTCTGGCTTATGCGAAAAAAGTCTCGTGGTAGTGGCACTAGTTTCTAGTTGTTTGATTGATTGTTGAGAATAAAACGGGAGGAAAGGAAATAAAAATAAATAATAACTAATTTAAATAACATTTTAATGTCATTGTTATACGAGTACCTAGTTTATACCGGTTTTGATTTCTGCTTGTCATACGAAACTTTATTGAAGAACCAAACTACTATTAGATGCTAAAAGAGCATAAACCGGGCTAAAAATTTGCAGTATATGCCATCAATGTCATTGCTTGTCTCATTTAGAAACAAAGAAACGAAAATGAAAAGTCGTTCGAGTGCACGAAACTTTTCAACATGTCTTTTACTTTGAGGACATCATAAAAAAATCTTATGTGTAAATTGTTTCAAGACTTGAAATAAGATTTTCAATTGTCTAAGTTGCTAGTCTCTACGACCAATAGTCTAATTACTGCCAGGCGGCGATGGACGCTCAAGGGTGTTTTTAAAATCGTCGTTTGGCAGCGATGGATGCTCTAGAGGTTATTGAACACAAGGTTTACACAGCGTATAATACAGTAAAAATATACATTGTAAAAATATTAACGGGCCAGAAACTCATGTTCGCTTTTTCGACGCGCGGCGCTTATCTACATTCTTTTCTCTATTACGTTAAAATACAAGCAAGTACCTGCTTACCTCTCTAATTCAACTGGTAGCCTAAAACACGCGAATACACCGTTTAAAGTAGAATTTAAACATCTTTAAACTTTTATAATAACTCTTTTTTTGCTGCCCCGTCGTTGCACAAAAACTTCACAAAACGGGTGACTGAAGCGAAACGCACTCGCTCTCGCACTGTTCCCAACCGTCCCGAGATGTTGTGTTCGTGAGACATCTATGAATGCTTTGCTCGACCGCGCGTTGTATGTAGCTTTACTTCTGATGGTATTCTGTAACCATGGCCTCACTGAATGACGTGCTCCACTGGGTTGCGCAGCGCACGTTTTTAGTATCCCAACATCAGTAATATAGTAATACCATATATTCCTATATTTTTTGCCACATTTGTGATCATGGTTAGAAATACCAACTAGGTACTAGATGAAATCATACATAGGTGTTGTACAAGTAGTTTAAGTCAGTTTAAGTGTTCTTAACCGAGCTAAGCCGCGGTAGGATTTATGATAAGTAATTTTGACAATTAGATTAAGTGGTTTTTGTATTCATTTTAAAGTCAGTGCCTTTTTAATAAATACTTAATCAGATTACAATATTTGATATTATTAACTTGCTGATTTAATAAAAGATGTACGGTATTACTTTTTTTCCGTTAAGGTTTACTTTGCAGATTACATAAAAAAACTACAGGTTCTATAACTAAGGGTTGCTTTCAGATTTACATCCCGTGTTTGCAAAGTCTCAGCGAGGCAATCCAGTGATCATGATCGGGCAGTACCGCTTCAACCGCGTCAATAAGTACGGCAACCGCACGCGCTGGGTGTGCGTGAAGGCCAAGGCGGGGTGTCGGGCCTCACTGCACACCGCAGACAACGCAATCGTGCGCGTGTGGGGCTTCCATGATCCCTTAGCGCACACCAGTCCCAACCGCTACCTTCCCTAGACGTGGCGGCGTATCCATGCGAGGGTAAATCATTGTTCCTGAATCTCCTAAAATCATGACAAAAAGGTGCTTACACAATTTACACGTTGCTTTTGCAAGAGTTTACACATTGAGGCTTTAAGATGACGCGACAGGTCTTACGATAAAACAATTCTCATTATTTAGTTTTTAAGCTTGCAATTTTATCAAAGGGCTGGTTATTAATAAGTGTTAAAATTGAATCCTCAAAACGGGATAAGGGTGACAAGTAATATACGGTTATAGTATTTCTTACATAACTAGGTGACGTTCTATAAATAAGTTACTTATAGACATAATTTTATTTTTTATTACTCGTATTTTATTTTGGTGGTGGTTGACGTAGTTTTTACGCAGTATTGAATAATGATAGAAAATGAGTACATATTTTAACGCTTATTTTAAAATAAGTTTTACTACTACAGTACTAGCATTTGTATTTCTTTTAATGTATTATACAGGACGTATTTTTGTTCACGGACGTTTTATTTAAAATCCCTTTAATCTGCTATATGACACTGGTATAGCTAGAAAAACATATGCCTATACAATCAGTTGTTTGACTGATACAACTTTGAACAATAAAAATATCGACAAGCCAATGCTATACCTACCTATGCTTGTAACTTCAAACTGCAAAGTTGATCGAGCAAAGTAAAAACACTTTGGAAACCGTAATGTTTTTGCGAGTTCTGACGGCCGAGAAGAACATTGTGGGTCATATCGTAATTGTAAAGTATCAGGTGTACGTTAGTCTGATTGTACAATTAACAGGTTTTTACGAAGTAGGCACCCAAAAGCATGCAGCATTCGATCATGAACGTTACGTCCGAAATAAATATAAAAGATACAATATTTTTTACCAAAAAATGGAACTGACTTCAGTACCTACCAAAAAGTGTGAAATAACGGTTCCATTTTTTGTAAAAAAAAAAAAAATTCACATTTAGTGACCCTTGATACCAACATATTATCATATTTGTCATTCACCGTCAATGATGATATCATCAAGCTAGGCGTTACACTTTTCAGTTTTTGGAGTGTAACTCAAAAACTGCTAAACGAATGTGATGAAATTTTAATGGGACTGCCTCGGAAGTATACTCTACCAAACAAAAAAGAATTTTGAGAATCGGTCCACAAATGGGAGAGATATCGGCTTACATACACACAAAAAATACAAACACACAAACATATAACTTCCTCCTTTTTTGAAGTCGGTTATAAATGTTGTTCTTAGACTTTGGGTCCCGTAAAATGAAGCCAAGATATTTAAATGTTTTGTCACAGAGCAATAGTTTTTTGTTATATTACAGTCAAAATACCCTCACTCAGACAGAGACGTGCATAAAATATCATCACGGAATATGTAACGAAAAATTATCAATGTTTCAAAATAAAGAATATGCAAAAAAAGAAAGAGCTAAGCTGACTATCTCTAAAACAAAAAAAAAATTGAATGAATGCGTATATTTTAGGCATAGTTCAGGAGTTCCAGACTAGTCGGGGCACTGTGATGCTGTTGGCCAAGGGGTATCGCTTCTCCAGGGAGTGGACCCGAGGGGCCAAGACAAGGTGGCAATGCTCCATCAAGGCACGGACCAAGTGCCGAGCGCACATTACTACTGTTGAAGGGCAAGTGCTCAGATATAGTTTTGATCACAACCATCCTTGTGATATCTAGTTATTATGTCTAGATATTATGTATAATATGTCCGTCCTAAAACGTTCCTCTTCGCTAGCAACTTAAGATTATAAATTTAGTAAGTGCCTTATAAAACCTTACTTCGGAAAAATTGTAGTAGTATATTATTAAATTGGATATAAGAATTTTATTAAATAATTAATATAAGTATTTTATTAAATTGGATTTGAAATCCCTGTGTTTATACAGTATTTATAGTTTATATATTATACTGACTATATTTATGTTAGTTTATATACTACGAGTATATTAGTTTTTATACTTTTGCTACTTACTTATATATACAAAGAGATTAAAAGTTATTTTATCATAAAAACAAAATGTTTTTATTAAATATTTTTTACCGAACATTTAACTAGCTTACAATGCAATAATTTGATTTATGTAAGTTCAAATAAATGAAAATACATGTGTCTTTATAATGATTCATTACAGAGTTACAGTACTTATTAATTTTCAGTAATTTTATGCCAATCGCAGCGGGGTTCCTGGATTCTGCTTATAGAAGGATATCGTTTCTGCAAAACATACTACAGACCGTCAGGCGTCACTCGTTGGAGATGCAACACGAAGACCAGCACAAAGTGCCAAGCTCACGTGACCACGCTGCACGGCGTCGTCGTCGGCTTCAGCAACACTCACAACCACTCCGCGCCGCGTTGCCCTAACACCCACGACATGCAGTTCATTACTATTCTACAAAAGTGCTTGGGAAAGCTTAAAAGGCAGGGAACCAAACTTGTCATCAATCCTTATTTAAGGTACTCATAAATCTTTAAATACTAATCAAACCTACGAAGAAATAATTTATTTGTTCGTAGAATCAAAACCATCAATTACATTTTGTTCACAAAGTACCTACGTGTCAGACAAACCACATTTTATGATAGCGTTCATGTATGTTATATTTAATATATATTTATGCAAGTCAGTGTACACAAAATCTTTTACGGTTATTGTCAAAATTAAGAAGGATAGTGGTACTACCTATTTAAAGCCATGAATGTTCGGGTCATCGATCAGGCGGTCCTCGGTTCGAAGACTATTTTTAATTTGCGCTTTCGGTGAAGCAAAAATCTATTTCTAGTGTCTTCATGGGCAATGTCTTTCAAGCATGAATATCTGTCGTTAAGGACCTAACGGTGTGTTTTTGTGAGATAATCTCCATCTTAAGACTCTGTTGACTTCTTTCTGACTGGCCATTCAGTAACATATTGACTCTGAACTCCTGATTGCAGAGTTATTTGATGGTATTGAATTAGTATCATTAGAGCCCACTTGTTATTAGCCCGCCGTATGCGGAGCATAACGATTGAAATCCCATAATATGTAATCGCATTATATCTATAAAATTGGTTTACCTGCAACATTTATTATATATTGTACACAAGGAGTATTACTAATATATAATGACATAAGGTTATCTATATTCTCCTTGTTGCACTTTAATGTTTCGTTACAGTATATGGCACAAAATTTATTATTTGTATTATAAACCAAATTACTGTGTATTAGAGTTGAGTTCTAGTTATTTTTCGTTTATATTTATATAAGAGTGATAGTGTATTTAAAAAGAACGATTGTTATTGAATTTTAAATTATTATTATTAGAAGTATAGGATTATTATTGTTACCAAAAAAAGTGTTGTAATGCTGATCTCTTTAAATCTAGTCAATGAATTATTATGTAGACTAATACATATAAATAATATGAAATAAGTCTTGTATATTAATTAATTTATAATGTAATGATGTTAGGCGTTAGGACTTTTCAGCAAAACTGTGTCTTGGTAAGTTGACACCACTGAAGTGTCAGATTAGCTTTGAATGGTAAGAGTAAACTTAATGAGATTTTAAAAAGAATGAAGAAAGTGACGAGCGCACTTTAGCTCTGGGTAGCACTAATAAGGCCAGGGTCCTTATTCGCTATGACTATTTAAACAAGTAACGCGGCGCGCTAAGATATCTTCAAGTAATGAAATCGATACGGCGCAAATTTGCGATTATTCCTTGAAGATATCGTAACACGACGCGTTATTTGTTACATGTTTATAGCGAATAATGCCCAGTGTAGCGCTTACCACCAGGCTTGCCACCACGACTTGCACGCCTCGTTGCTTAATTAATAATAATAATATTTATTCAATTCAAAAAAGGGGTTCACTGTTATATAAAACATATCTACAAAGAAATCATGCAAAGTAGTAATTAGATATTAATTATTTAATTAGTCAGCCGTAACAGTGCCATTTTTTGTAATTAGGTATATATAATAAAGAAATGCGGTTCATATATCTAAGCTATACTAGCAAAAAATCATGCGGCACTTTAGTGTGATTATTTCGAGACACAAAGAAAAATATAAAATGTTATTGGAACATTTTCAGATTTGATATCGCGTCCTATTGAGCTATCACAGTACATGGATGACTTGAGCATGGTCAAAATAAAACGTCTACAAATACTTGAACTGAACCAGTTTGGGTATTCTGTGTCCCAAATAGCAAGAGCATTAGGAATTGCTGTAAGTGAGGCTTTATAATCATAACTAATTATATTCTGATTACTAATATCTAAACTATAATTATAACTAATTATATTCTAATACTATTTAACGACCTCTTGAATATTTTTAATCAGCGCCTTGCACGAAGTCTCACTTGACGTGTTTAAAACGCTTCAGTAAAATATCACTGTCTCTCAAACTTTTATTTGAAGTTGAAATACATTGAATGAATTTAACGAAATCATTAAGTGAAATGTCGTAAAAGTGGCCTTTCTTTAATAATGGTTTTCAAATACTAAATAAGTGACATACGATGAGTGATGGACGAGTATGTCACTAAATGTGTGTATTTGCATTAAAGCGAAACACGGTATACCTGTGGATCAAACGCGGCAACGCAACATCTAACAGAACCGTTACTAGCACACACAAGAAGATAATTGAACAAAAGTTTGAGGATTTCGCTCAGGGACCAGAACCTGGTATCGAACACGCACTAGCAAAGAAATTTGGAAAATCCTTGTTGACTTCCAAACGTCCACGTCGTGACACCGGATTTGATTGCGCACAAACGATACCGAAATATCTGATTAAATCAGAAAATCACCATACTAAAGACCTATCGCTTTCTGCAGCAAATATTTTAGCAACAATCAAGGATGAACCACTAGATTTGAGAGACTTAGCATCAAAGTAGCATTACATGTAGTACGCGTGTAGTCTATTTCAAAAAATCTTTTCGTACCCATGTATGCTATTCGCTATAAGATATACTCAAACAAGATCAAGCAGTGCCGTGTTTTGTTGATGGACAATGTTTAAGGGATGAGTTGAGAGTTATAGTCAAGTTAGTTATATACCTAACTTAAGTATAGCTCTTTTATATAGTTCCGATATGTAGATAATTTGTTGTAAATTTATTTCGTACATACACACTCTAGTAGTACAATATGCAGCCATGCTTTATTTAAGTTTAACAAATAGATATTGTCTTTGAAATCTAGTTCGTTCTTTATGTAGAATTAGTTTTCGCGCTACAAATTACCCACTCAAATACATATCCAGAGATCGCATTGTATGCAATACAGTTAAAATAGTTACAATTATAATATAAGTTTGACACCTCTTCCTGTCTATAGTGTCTGTCTGTCAGCTTTTGTCACTAGTAGTACAAAATTATAAAATTTCTACAACGTTCAAACATTTTCTACTTACTCCCACCTACGGGTACCCACACAATCACACCACACTTACACGCGCACACATCCTTCCACTCACATAATCAGTACATCTGTATGTACTCAACCATGCCGCTATAAACACAATATCTGTTTTTCAATGTTTTATAATAATTATGTGTAATCTTGTTTGGCCATATTTAAGTTTATATTTGATATACCTGTATATGTTACGTAAAACGCTGTTGGATTACCTTAATAAACAAAATAAAAAAATAAAAAATAAAATAAGTACCTAGTCCGATTTCTAAACGACTTTTTATTCAAGAACGTATTAATATTAGATGGTTCTTCTATATACCTAAGATCTTTGGCTTCATGCACAGTCATAACTAGATCTGAGTTACTTATGCTGTTAGAAATAGTAAACGGTCTGATGATGACTAGGTCGGGTAGGGTTTTAACTATTGCGCTAGATAGGATTTCGGGTTAGTGCTCAAATGTATAGTTTGCGGGTGTAGCTCTCAAACTGTATCTTGGCGTCTTATGATGACCAGGCCAGTAGCCATTAAGCAATCATTTTCTCATGAGTAAATATCTTTAAAATTTGCGTCAAGCCAGTCTTAAAGTCATTGTTTCAGTTTCAGGATAGTTTGAGTACCGCTATTTGAGAAGTTATAACGTTTTTTTTATGTTTGTTACCTCATAACTTTCGACTGCGTGAACCGATTCTCAAAATTCTTTTTTGTTTGAAAGCTGGTGCTTCCCGTGTCTATCGTCCTATTTAAATTTCATCAAATTCGGTCCAGTAGTTTTTGAGGTACACTCCAATAACTGAATAGAATGGAAGTCTGTATTAAATTTTTCAAATTGTACCTGTATTATATATTTCAACAGTTTCAAGATTATTTACATCAATTAATATATTTATCTTTTTATGTAACTATGTACTATATACTATTAAAACTGTATTAAAAACTAGTAGGTGTTTCTTGTTTATTAGTGATGCAGAAGGTAATTCCCATGAGTAGCAATTTGTGATTTAGAACAATGTAATTATACTTGATTATCTAATCCCTCCTCACAGAGGCTTAATTGTAGCCTTAAGGCGGCCCTTAAGGTTTATGAGGTGTATGTATACTTAGTCATTAGATTGTATCGTGTCCACGAGAGAAATAATTACACTGTTACTTGGTTATTAAATATTTATTTGTGTTTGATAAAAATGCTGTCCCATGGGTGTAACCAGCCTATGATTCTGGACATGTCATCGCCAAGTACCTATGTACCTATGTCACAAAGCGTTGTTTTCATAAGGTTAATCCTAAGATAAATTGTTTTGTAATATTAAATTAAAAGGCAAAGTATATTAGTAGCTGACATGCACTGGACCTGCATCGTAGTGCTCTCTTGCTCTCCGGCTCTGATGAGGAAGGCCCGTGAAATAACAAACGTAATAGCTGATTATGCTTTAATGATAAAATTATGTTTTTATTAATTATTCTTGTGATAATTTATATCCAGTAACAGCGGTTACGACGAGCAGAGGCACTCACATGCTTGTCCACGGCGCGTTTCGGTTCGGCAAGTCGTATGTGATGGGGAACAGGATCCGCTGGCAGTGCACCACCAGGTCACGTACAAAGTGTTCTGCCTTCATCATCACATTGGATGCCACGATACTGAAATCGAATCTCGTCCACAATCACGATTTTTAGGAAAAACAAATGAAAAAGTTAGCGTTTTTATTATATACTATCCGAACCGACTTTGCTCACGTAATCAGCAGGCGTTTTGCAGAGTAATCATTCTGAGAATGAGTGTATACGACTGATTCGCAATCATACGAATCTCGTATGTTGAAACCTAGATCGATAACGTCGGGCATTGACGTGAGCAAAGTCGAAAATTGACTGAGACAAAAACATATAAATATCCGATCAGATCAAAATATCTTCTAAGTATATTAATAATACATATTTTTTAGTAAACTTATAAATGAATATGGTTGTATTACACATCATTTTAGTTTAGTACCTATACCTATAGTGTACATATACTTACATAAAATCCATTACAGCCCACATACACATATGAAATAGGGTATTCTTTCAAGCGGTAATTTCATGAAATATGTTTTTTTACGAGTGCTTTAACCCGTCCGAATCAGCAACTCTCATTCCAGGCAAGTTTCATTCATAAATCTATTGTTATTTTTTGTCCTGATGCGGACGAGTTAATAGGTATATAATGTATACGTTTATTTATTATACAGCGCCTACATACGCTCTATTACTAATTATACTCTGTAGGTTATTTAACAAATTTCACCAGTCAATACTAGTTTAAAAATATCCGTATAGTATTTACAGCTGCGCCCCGCGGCTCCAACTGCACGTTGACCTTTCTATAGGAACATTTTCCAGAGACACAAAGATACAAAGTAGTATGTGCTACTTTTGGACAAGTTATTTATATTTACAAAAACGTTCACAAAATCCTTTTAGCTGTCTCAGTAGTGAGTGGTGCGTTTTATATAAAAAAAAATACAAGATTTCGGATACATTATTAACACACATTCACTTAGCCTTAATTCCACAATAATTAACGCAGTTAATGATATTCCAGTAAAGCGCATCAAAACCGATCGAGGTACATACATGCTGGAGGTGGAAGGTTTCCGGTTTTCCCAGTGCAGTGTGCCGAACACTAAGAACCGGGTCAGGTGGCAGTGTTCCATCAAAACTAGAACGAAGTGCAGAGCGTCGATGGTGACCATTAACAACTACATCGTCCGAGCGAATCTCGTACATAACCATTAGTGTCTACACAATTCATTTTAGCAAATTACGAGTCATTTAAAAGAAATTGTATATACAAACTAGCAGCAACAAATTTACAAATAATTGTAAAATAAACTGTACCTACATTGACAGTAAAAACGTTATATTGCCTTATCCTTGGATATAATTAGAATGAATGCATGGGACGCTAGAATTGTAAGCTTTATGAATTACTTCATAATTAGTAAATAGTTACCTACTCTACCTTGATCTTTATTAGATTAGCTCAGTTGGTAGGAACACAGCGCTTCCAAGAAGCGCTTTGTCCGCGTTTGATCCATTTTAAACATGAATGCAATAAGAAAAACATATTTTATCAAATGAATAGTTTTAATAATATCTCGATTTTGATTAATTAGACTAAATAGACTTTAAGTTCTAATACAAAGTTATCCTTCGATGGATCCTTCCATTATTCCTCCTCACTCTTCCTCCCTATACATTGCGTAAGTAACAAGCAAGCCCTGGATTTGCTTTCAAAGCGTCCTCATCCTGAAATGGCTGAGAAGTAGGATCGATGGCGGATGACCATTTTTTTTCTGTTAAGATTTCAAATTCTACCACCGCTACTCTATGATTTTATAACGTATCTCTGATTACTATAGTTAAGTAATAATTTTACAACCTTAGCTTCAGATAGGACGAAAATCAATCAAATAAACAAACTATCGCAACCATGGATAAATGGGTAGCTAATCGAAAAGTAACCTTTCCAGGGATACGGTTCGAGATAACCAAAGCAGGGAACTCTGTGATGGTGCTGGGTCGCTACCGGTACAACAAGGTGACCAAGTGCAAAGGTCCTCGGATCCGCTGGACGTGCGTCAAGTACTCCAACGGCTGTCGTGCTACTGTCATCACTCTCGAACAGAGAATAGTCGATTTTTTACACGAACACTGTCATTAGATGTAACTATAATTTAAGTTCTAGTAAGACTTAGGTTTACTGTTATCACTTATCTCTGGATAAGTTAATACAGCCTAGCACCTAATAGATGCATAGGCTATGGTTAATTTTATGTATTTCTAAGTTTAGGTCCGGTTCGTAATGAATATGTATGGTTATGTTGTTTAATCCCACTAATATTATATTATTTTATTAATTGTAAAAAAATGGCGCTATATCATCCAAATCAAGGATAGACGCAATTTAACCTTCGTAAGTTCTATTTATATGGTTTAAATTTTATTTGAAATATAATCGAAATTTATACATTATGTATATTGAGTAATTAATGCTTCTGTTCTTATTTTTATAATTTCTGCTTTTATTTTTATAGCTATTTTATAACCTTTATTTCTGTTACAAAATCTGGTTAAGGTGTGTTAATTAATTATAATAAATTATAAAAGCTGCTTAATAACTTCATAATTGGAAAAGGTGCTCAAGCAGCCTGATGATCTAGGCAGTATGAAAAACATTCGAATAAGGCAGGGTTAGCTGTAGTAAGGTGTAATTAATCATTTATATCTACTCGTAAATGTAATAATTTATTCTTAGAACACACGTAAAAATATAAAACAATAAATATTTCAAATTCTTCACGAAACACCCCAATTTCGGTTTATAACACAGAATTCGCCCAATGCGTATTTTTGTGGTAGTGCCACGCCGCAACCCCACAGCCGAATGGGCCGGCATGACCGTCTACCGCACTCCCACATAACACTGACGTGAAGTAACATAGCTTGCTATTGCGTTTCGTCGGTTTGTGGGAGGTTCTGGAGGCCCGATTCCCCCCTTCCCCGTTCTCCCTTCCCTTCCTCCCCCCTCCACTCTCGTCCCTTCTAACTCTTCCTTCCTATCATCCTTCCTTAAAGGTCGTTGCCGACCTCGAGACCTCTGGTATTGCGGATGTCAGTGGGCGAAGGTATCACTTACCATCAGGTGAGCCGATTGCTCGTTTGCCAAACATCGTATCCCATTAAAAATATTGTGTACATAATGTATGAAATTTAAAAAATAAAGTACGTTTACACACAAACTTTACCATTCATTTTCCCGTTCATTCATCCCTGTTAATGTTAACTACAGCAATAGCCTTGATAATAAAAATGTGGCTACCCTCTATTACTATTTAACTGTTGATAATTTTGAGGTACTGTATAACGATAACTCAACATTTTAATTTGATTTTCTATTGTTTGGTTCAACTATTTGGTGTAATAAATGGTTTATATCTTATAAGACGTGGTTGGTTTTCACTGGTTTTTGGTTTCGTGGAAAACAGAATAACGAGTATATTAAAAACGTATTTGTATTACTATACTACGAGTATATTAGGCTAAATTGTGCTAATATTGTTTTCGATTTTAGGCCCAGTCTACAGTACCACTAAGAAAGGCAACCCTGTGATCATTCTGCAAGGGCGACGGTATAATCGCGTGCTGTCTTGTAGAGGGCCCAAGGTGCGCTGGACCTGTGTCAAAAATCCTGCCGGCTGCCGCGCCACCATCTTCACCTTCGATGATACCATCATTGTGCATAATAATAATCACAACCACCAATAGTACTCACTTGTCATGATCTCAGGTCACACGAGCCGATCATATAAAGGGACACTACCGCACCATTTCTAGAACTCATAAGTATCCCGTATCTCATTAAGTTACCACTGGGACACGACCCGTTATATCTCAGGGAGAGTAAGTATGTGTTATTGACCGCACGGACCCAGTATGGTAGTATGATGTACTACGTGTACGGTGGCAGATTGGATTTGACTAGGGCCGATAATCTTGACATAAATAGCAATCGCTTTACAACCGACATCAGTCAGTAAATCCTGGACTGACTGTGTGTATTTAACGACTGTCGTTATGGTCGATGACTCGTGCTATCATGTAGAAGCTTCCACCCCAGTCCTGTCAGAACTTGAGACGGCACTAGGCGTCTGAAATGCTCTAACGACTGTTGTCCTACAACCCGGAACCGACGGCTTATCGTGTCCTGTGAAGCACGAAAGTGCTCAGTTGCAAATGCCACTCTTGCAAGTATACCTCAGCAGGCTTTGAAGAATCTAGTAGAACGTCTAGGACGTTTGGAAAGCTCCAGTGCGGGTACTTTTAATGGCAATTAATTGCTTGATGTAATATTAGGGAGGGTTGTAGCTGGCTTTTATACGATAGATATCACATGATAATTTAAGATCTGCTAACTTATTTTTGGATACTTTATAAATCTTGGTGAAGTGAAACAACACACATGATATGATGTTTTATGTGAATTGTCGTACAAAACAAGCTTTCTCCATACATCGAATAAATTAACCTCATATATTAACCCGTTAACTCACGATTCGCCATATTTGACCAATAATACGAGTACAATAGATTTCGCAGAAATCAAACTACTTTTCCAGGAACTGCAAAGTGTGGTTTAAATTAAGAATAATTAAAAAAATAATGAGTATACTTTAATTTGTAGCTTACATATAGGTAGGTTGAAAATAATAGGTTATAAGCTTCTTTGAAGAAAATGCAGGTTAAGAGTATGTAAGAGTAGAATATAACGAATATCATGACGATGTCTGAATGATACAAAGAAGTATTCTTAGAAGTATTATTTACAATGAAATAAGGCCTCGAAACCACGGAGTTGTTTTAGTAGAAAGAACTTAACGTATCTCAAGGCTGAATATGATGATGTACTTGATGACATGCGTCTACGAACGTCCTACTTTCACCTTGAAGCATATTTCCGTGTTGTGACGATATTTAAAAGTGTTATGCAGATTACAAGAGCTTGGGCTAATTTATAGCTAAAGAGTCTTGACCGATACTATAATAACATTTAATCATGTGTCAAATTTTAATTCATGCCCTACTTTACAAAGTTTAAGCTAGTGCAAAAAGTGGTTTGTTTAAATAAAATATTTTTTCTAAAGTAGAATATGTTTGAATACATTGAAAAGTTTTTAATGAATTTGTAAATATTTATCATTAAATGTAAAGGAAAAACATCTTACATGTTTAATAAAATCCTAATTTTTAGGGCCTGTATTCAGAAGCACGCCTGCTGGTAATCCGGTGCTTTTATACAAAGGCCATCGCTACAACAAGGTGTTTCCAAAATGTAAGCGTTTTAAGGATCGCTGGACCTGCAACAAGAAACCGAACGGTTGCCGCGCTACTGTAACTACTGTGGATGACATCATTATAGGAGTTTGTCATGAACACAACCACGTAGGGGCTGATGCGCAGGGAATGCTAAACATGTATATGATATGAAGTGAATACAGGGTGAATATTAGGCTTATTTGTAATGAGGTGAGGTATAATATATGCGCAGTAAGGGTGTATGGTGCTCGCTACGCGTTCTGTTGTGTTCCTAAAGTTACTAGACATGCTTTACTTTTTACATAGGAAGTAAAGTCATGCTCACCGTATATCACCGTATGTGGATACTCTTCAACACATCTATACATATATATATATATATATATATATATATATATATATATATATATGTGATCACTGCTTGTTCTAATCAGGAGACATAGCAGTTAGTGGACCATTTCTGTAAATTACGTCCCTTTGAAATTTGAAAGAATGTTGCATATATTTGAATTACATTTAAATTACCAAAAACAAACTAAAAAATACCTCAAAGCTTCAAGTCAAAAAAAAACTTTGACCAGTGTATGTTACCAGTGATGACTTATGGCACTGAAACGTGGTCTCTTACTATGGGCCTCATAAGTAAGCACAAAGTCGAACGAGCCACTTTAGCTGGCTAATCTTTTGAGCTATGTCGGTTACTTTTGTTCTGCTACGGATCTCCTCATTTCTATTATGATCACGTAGAGAAACCCCCAGCATGGCCCTCTCGTTGTGTGAATTTGAGCTTACTTATGAGGCCCATAGTAAGAGTTCACGTTTCATTGCCATGAGTCATCACTGGTTACACACACTGGTCAAAGACTTTAGTCTTGAGACACTGAGGTGTTTTAGACGAGAAAACTTCTCGAAGCTGCCCAGCCGAGTTGGATTCGCGAATGTCTTCTTTTTTGAAGTTGGATCTGCCTAGTTGAACTATTTGACCTAGGTAGATGTATTCGTCAACAACTTCGACAACTGAGTTCCAAACTGTACATACTGGGGTAGGCACAACATGGACATACATTTTTTCTTGTCCATATTCATATTAAAGCCTACCCGTTGGGAAACTCTATTGAGGCCTTTGAGCATCGTGCTGAGGTTTTCCATCGATTTATTGAACAAAACATTATCCGGTGTTGTTCGGTGTCTCATGTTTTTGTTGGCTGTTGATTGTATGTTAGTTATAATGAAAATATTTCATGAATATCTTTTTCTGAATATAAACATCAATAAGGCGACATTGTTAAAGCGGACATCATCATATGTTAAAATTAAATTAAACAGGAAATTAAAGAGGGTATAAGAAACGCGTTTTTTAATAGAATAAGATAATAGAAACTCAATATAATTATAGTGGGCCCAGTGCGAGCCAGGCTGGAGCTAAGGATACATTTATGGTACGAATATGATGGACGGAAGAACGAAACTCTTTTGATGCTCGTAAATTCGATTCGCACTTGGCTGGTTATTTTTACATTCTTATAAACCTTCATTGCTCTAAGAATGTATAGAACTGAACTCCATTTTAAGTGACCAGCTATTTAATATATTTATTTTAAATAAAGAGTTTGAGTGTCAGTAACAATCATCAAATACAATATTTTTAAATAGATTTTAAAAACAATCCACGTTGTAGTAATTAGTGTAAAGTAGGTAGATAGTGTCGGCAGTAGTTATGACCACAACTATATAACCCTACATAAATAAGTGAAAGTTTCCATTTTGAAACAAAAAAATGCAATTAAAATCTTATTGCAAAAAAGGATTTATACTTGCACAACTAAAACCGACTCTAAAACACTGTACATATAGTGTTTTAGAGTCGGTTTTAGTATATTTCTACAAATTGCAAAGAAATATGACACTTTTATTTCACTCTATCGGGTAAAAACTATCTTCAAACAAAGACTCTATAGAGGAGTCCTCAGTTGTATTATTGTTTTTGTTATTTTGACAGCGCCAGTGTTCACTACAACCCGGTTTGGCAACCCAGCGATAGAGTTAGGCTCGTACCGGTTTCTGTGCTCTAAGAAAACTAGCGCGGACGGGCGACGCAGACGATGGGCGTGCAACCGCACACAAAGCGGCTGCCGCGCCGCGATCCACACCTTCGACGATGTCATAGTAAACACAACGAATGAACACAACCATTAAAGCCTCTGTACATAATATCATAGTGATGAAAAAAAATGCTCCCGTTTTCGTAACTCATTTGGAGTGAAGAACAAAATTTTAAAAAAGAAAAGATGCGAAATATCTTCGAGTTGCAAAAAGTTTGATTCTGGTTTCCAATGCTTCGTCATTACTCTAACTAGTATTATAATAATGCGTCAAATATTTACGGCGCGTAAGAGCAGTGGTGACAGGAAGTTCTGTGGGACCCTACACTTGGTCAGACCTGTTTCGTGGTCTCTTTTTCTTTCCATTTTTACTCGTTAATCGTATTCGATTAAGGAGTATGGAAAGTTTTATATATAATATGTATATATACCTTAAGCTATTTTGTGTATTAGCGATAGGTATAACAATTAATGAGCATTTTAATCCTACCAAGTTCATTCTGAGGTACTACGTATTATCAGACTTTTTGTTAAATGGGAAGACCTCAATTTTTTTGCGTTCAAATGTAATTTCATAGGACTTTGGTAAGCGATATGTTAAACTCGTTAGAATAGTTATATATTTCGACATGTGTTTTTAATCTGTCCGCATCAGGACAAATAATAACAATAGATTTATGAATGAAACTTGCCTCGAATGAGGCTTGCTGATTCGGACAGATTAATGAGTTTGTGTTTATATGTGGTGCATGAGAATCATGCTTTAAGTTTTATTTCCTTAGATGAACGATTGTTATGATTTGAAAATGTTGTTTGTATTAAATATATTTTGTGTTTCTAAACAATTACTTCGGGCGATGTTACCACGATGTGTTTGACTTGTGATGCAGAAGGTTAAAAATACGTTATTTTGTTCCTGAATTATCTAAAGACTGATAGTAAATTATCATTATTATAAATTTAAAGGTTGCTAAAAGTATAAATTGAATAAAATTGGTTTTATTTTACATAAATAAATTCTGGATTTTGAACAGCCTCTGCCTTTTAAATATTTGTGTTGAATATACGCCTAACCTACTCATTATTTTTGTCTGTTTGTTCATAGCAAAGAATATGAATTCTGACATTGAAATAAATGGGTAGGGTGGGAATATAATATACAGACTACTTATTGTTAGTGTATCGTAGCAGGGGTGGAAGTCTAATATAACTATCGCTTTACAACCGATATTTTCAGGGCTATTATGTATCTCAGTTGCTAACAAAAGTTGATTGATATAAAAAAAATGCGGCTCTACTTCACTTTTGTCAGCTCCAGTCATCAACTTACTTACATTTTTGCTTACTGGAGTGGTCAAAACTGACACAGAGCCGCCATTTTTAAAGATTTCCATCAACATTTGTTTGCAACTGAGATACATAATAGCCCTGCTGTCGGTTAGTCGCCACAGGCTAGAAATTTACCTTGGCTTCGGCCATCCTAGAAACGTGCCGCGCTAACGCACTCGTACAATCTTCTGTGGCGACTTAGCGACACTTCTGATAACTGATGTCGAGACTGACCGGCCCGGGAGGCCGAAATACGAGCACCTTTGTCTAGTAATAAGCTTGGCTTAGCGTAAAAATGGTACTTAACATGCTTTATAACTAAATAAAGCTTCATGGGGTACGTTTTGTAAATATAGATTTTTTAAATTGTATAGTGTTTTGAGTAAAAGTAACTTATTTTGAACTTAATGTAATTTTTGTAGTTAATTGCTTTAATTGCTGTAGTTTAGATGTAGAATTATGTGATAGATATACTCGTATCTTTATGAGATTTTTACATGGAGGTAATATGAGCTTAACTACTACACACACTAACATATTTATAGAAAGTTATATATCAGAAACCAGCTCGTTGAAACTGTGATGTGAACGCTCTGGGAAGGAATTACATTTATTTATATTGTTGTGGGGTGCATTCCACTGTTTTAATGCGTTATTATCTCATTTTAACCACGACCAAATATTACAGTTATATATATATATATATATATATATATATATATATACTAGCTGCTGCCCGCGACTTCGTTCGCGTAGTAGGCTCGATCTTCGGCCTCACCATAACCTTAAATTTTTATCTTATTTTAAAAAAATGTAAGGAACCTTCTACGAACCATCAGAAAACATTTTTAAAAATGTAATTTAAACATGTAATCGGTAAAGCCATTCCGGTAAGAGATTGTTCCATCCGTTCTCAAGTTATAGCGTGACCAGGAGAAATAGGGGTTCATTTATATATATATATATATTAGGATATTAGAATGTGGTCAATATTTGTTATTGAATGCACATTATAATACGCTTTGTGATTCAGTCTACTGGATCGTTTCGTATAATATTGCCAAAAAAACAGTTTTGCACCGCATTTTCTGTTATTATTAATCTTTTCTCTTCTATCTTCTATATTTTTTTGAGATGTTAGATCACTCTGCATCTTTTTACTGCATATATAATGGCGAATGTTCCGAGGGACTGTATGGTTTAATATCTGCAACTGAATATCGCCATCGGACGTCACGAAAGAATATGCAATATCGTAGAAATCATGTTGCCGTCTTGGAGTCGACAACCGTGCGATTCCAACGGCACTTTCTGCCTCTATGTGGAACCAACTGCCGTTTGAGATATTTCCGAACGAATACGACTTGAAAGCCTATTCCTTCAGCCTATTCGATGAGAATATATCCATAACGTACGCATTTGCTCATTAGAAAAACGTTTCGACAAACCGCGAAGAGCGTTCACACTTTTGGTCTACGGAAAGGTCTCATTAAATTTTGATGTGTTATTAAGAGCTTTTATTTTGGATTTTTCAAAACAAAAGAAACATCGTCACACTTTTTACGCGATATTACCTCGATGTACCACAACACTTACTCGTTTGTCCCAAAAGTAGATTCTGTTGGTTGTCTATAGAGCTTGTTTGAATAACGCATGCGCATGGTGTTAGTTAGTTTATGATATTGACACGCGTAGTTGACAAAAATTGAGTTTTATAATTTTGCTCATTGCATGGATTTGGTTGCTTATGTTTTTCAGTTCTTGCGCCAGTGTTTGGTAAGACACGCAATGGAAAACCTACTATTTTAGTAGGAAATCATAAATTCTGGAGAACAAACACGTCGCTACTTAATCAAAAAAGTAGGTGGCGCTGCAGCGTCAGACGCTGTAAAGCAGTCTTAATAACTAAGCAAAACGTCATTGTGGATACCAGTGGAGAGCACATACATGACTAGTACAAGGATCTCCGGTACCCTTATCCCACAATTTATATGCCATATTTCGGGCAAAAATTTGTATAGAAGTCTTTTTGAGAACAAACCAATTGCGACTTTATGGTAATAAATATAGCTAGTAGAATGTTATTATTTTAATATTTTTATCTCAAGAATTACTCGTACGTGATTATTTTAGTCTGTACTATAAGTTTTTCAGTTGATCTCATTTAAAAAACCAAAGGCGATGTTCGCACATTGTTGCCAGTATTATTACGAGTACTTGATTATTTTTGATGTTGGAGTTATGTGATTTATTTGTTTTATTGTTTAAATTGTTCAACAATATTTACGTGAAACAGTTGTTCTGTAATGTGTAATTAGATTTATAAGTTGCGACTTCTTAATTTACGTAGGTAGGTATATTTTTTTGGGTCTGTTCTTATACCCGTGCTTATGTTACCTGCAGGGCTATTACGTATATGTACGAGTATCTCAGTTGCTAACAAATGTTGATAGAAATCTAAAAAAATGGCGGCTCTATGTCAGTTTTGGCAACTCCAATAAGCAAAAATGTTGGTAAGTTGATGACTGGAGTTGACTAAAGTGACATAGAGCCGCCATTTTCTTTCAATTTCAATCAACATTTGTTAGCAACTGAGATACATAATAGCCGAAATTGAGTTTGGTCTCTATTGGTTATAAGTTTTTTTTTATTTATATGTATTATTGTGGTTCTATTCCTGTATCTTAGCTACAAGCTCAACTAAACTCTTTATAAATGGAGTACTTTATGGTCTTAGTTAGGTGGAGTTCCGGAAGGAACGTGATAAGCATATTTCACGAAGATAAAGCCGTGGTCGCAAGATAGTAGATTATAAAATACTGGTAGCAATACGCTTGTGCATAACAAGCGTTAGTTTAATCCATTTACTAAAATCTATTTCTTAAGTAGTTTGGGCTAGTTCTTATTCTGTTCATACTAAAGTCCAAATTCTACATAGTTAAGTATAACGCTTTGAAATTATTTTTGAAAGAGTACAACAATGGCTCTTTTCTGATTTGTCGGCGCAGCAGCGACGCGACATCAGCATGCTCGGTATACGCGGTCATTATTAATCATTGGTACACAACTAGGATAACCTGTGGTATGGCGTATGAACGCCCTCTTCCCGAAACTTGGACATTTCTCCAAGTTGTGTTTGTGGGTATGTTTAGCGCAAATTTAGTCGTCATGTAACTTCTTTCCCTCTAAACTGATTGAAAATTACCCACAATTAAATAGAATAATCATAATTGGGATTTTATTTTTAAACCGATGGGGAATAGTGAACTACATATAAATAGTAATAGTCCACAAATCCCCATTACAAGCACTTTCAGACGTTAATGGGGATTAATGGAAGAACAGTTCACAAATGCCCATTGATGGGAATTGTCAATGGGGATTTGTGGAACAACCCATTTTTAGAACTGTCATTCAACTTGTCATATATTTATAAATTATTATACAGAGGAACTACTCGTAATAAAATGCAATATTCTCTAAACTATACCATAGTTTAGAGAATATTGCATTTTAGTTCGCTAGTTAAGTGTTCTGCACATAATCGAATTAGTACCAATGTTTTCTTATTTAGTTGTTAAAGTTTGACCTGGTCCTCGGTGACAGTGATGTAACGCACTGGCTTAGTCAGGCACCCTTGCTTGACTTGTCTTGCTTTACTTTTTAGCTTGTTACTATTACTTAGCAGGTTAGCAGTATTTTGTTGTTTAGTATCTAAAAGACTTTTATGTTCCCACCACTGCTAATGTTATTGTTAAAGCTATTTAGTTGATATACAGTAAAACAATAACGGCCCTACGATGCTTAAATTTAAATAACGACATTTAGTACGGCGCAGAACAATTTTGCTGTGCGCACTACTAAATAACGTCATTTAAAGTTAGCAGCGTTTACAAGTAAGACCCTAAGGTTTATGTTCTTTTATCTTTATTTTTACGTTTAAATTTATTGTTACTTGTTTGATGAATGTCGTAGACATCGGCGGTTTGGTGCAATTTTTTTTTAATTGTTATAGTGTTGTTAATAATGTTTTCTATTATCATACTGTTAGTTTGAAGTTTTAATTAGTGCTCGTACGGTTAAATTTACGACTGTGTAACTTACGCGGTACAGAGTATCTCGACCGGTTCTGTGATCTTCCGAGTCACTTCTTCATAGAGAATTCGTGCATTTGGCTGCATCCACGCTTGCATGTGTAATTTTGTTTATTTTATAAGGAAACACTAATAATTAATATAATATATATAACTCTAGTGCATGTTTTCTTTAACAAATAATACCATGTTGAACTGGCCTTATATTTAACCCCTTCTTTACATGAATAACATTAAATTTAAGCCTGGGATTACGTAGCAACTAACAGTATGTAAACGTTATTAATATTATTAGTTTCGACTACATGATCATTAATATACAGGGTTACTGGTTATCAATTAGCATCCTGTTAAGGTTCTGTACACCAAAACAAACAACTTTTGGTCTAGAACTTTTCCCAAAACTAAACAAATTTCCCAAGATTTTGTGATTCTCTCTTACACTTCATAACTCAACATCGCATCCACTTCATTCATCTACGTGTAGCCATGCATGTAGTTAACAGCGCGTCGTAGCGTAGCACAGCTACGACGATCTTGACTTGCTGCGTCTTAACCCCGTTCTAACGCGGCCGCCGCCGCCCGCACGCCGCCGGCCGGGGCTTGTCGGCATAGTGCTAATTGTTTAGACCGGTCAAATTGATTTTTTAAGTTTTGTATGGTAGAAAAAACATACGAATTTTCAAAAGTCGTAGAACAAAAGATCTCACTATCAAAAGATCACTCGCTCTGAAGTTGAGCATCTGACATGCTAAAAACCAGGGTCGACGTATTCGATCTCTTGAGTGAGTGTTTTGCTGCTTGATAATAATGTTTAAACTAGCTTATCTTCTTTCTATACATGTAATAAACCTGTAGACGTCGAATTTCTGTACAATTAAAAAAAAAGGTAAAAACCGAGTCGGGGGATGTAAGAAGTGAAATCGAAATAATTTAGATTTTATTTTTATTTTTTTGTTTCTCTGCTTGTCTGTTTGTCTGTATGTTTGTACATGCTAATCTTCGAAACGACGGGACCGATTTAAATAAAATTTTGTATGGTGTTAGCTTATATCCCTGGACAACATATAGGATACTTTTGATCCCGGTAAATTAAAGAGTTCCCGTGGAATAGTTAAAAACTGTGATTAACCGTATATCGCGAGGCCATGCGAGCGAAGCAGCTGGCGGGTCAGCTAGTAGACATGCGCAAAACAGTGCACTAGAATGTAATGTGACATGTCATTACAGTTGAGCTCGTGTGATATCACACTGTGATATTACTCATACTCACACGTTTTGATGTTATAATACAAGACGTGATTTTCATTTCCTTGTATTAAAATTAAAAATATAGGTAGGTAAGTAAGTAGGAATACATATTTTGTTGTAAGTTGATTTTCCATCATACATAGCAATCTGGAAAAGAAACAAAATACTAATCTATGAAAAAAATACTAACCTAATTGTAGGAACAATAATACTATTGACATCTCTTTCTACTTCATTGTAATCTCTAGCTATAGAGCTGTATAGCAGTAGAAACCCGAAGCTAGCCGAACGCCAGCTAGCCGTCTAACTTCGTCTGTTCCGTTTTGCGCGGTCCCGCGGTGTGCCATGTCATAGTGTAATACTGTAATGCATTCGGCGCCCGAGTGATGTGTGATGCAATATCACACTCTCGCGTAATATCACCCGCGTAATATTACTTGCATCACCTACACATGTCTATCAGCTAGTAAATTAAAAAAAAAATAGTTATCTAAAGACCAATATATTAGCGACATAGTTATTAAGGGTATATCAATGTGTATTTTTTTAGTATTACCGCAACAGCCGATATTCAAGACGCGGAGGTCTGGGTTCGACAACCTTGTAATGTTGGTGGGGCGGTACCGGTACAACATGGAGGCAAGTAGCAGTGGACGGCGTGTTCGTTGGGTCTGTGTCAAAATATCGGAGGGCTGTAAAGCAGCTGTTATCACGTATAATAAGAAAATCATTGAATTCCACTATCAACATACTCACTGAACTAAATACTAAACCAGTAGGTAGGCATATATCGCCTGTACGCATAATATCAGCAGTCATCCGTCGGTGATCGGACTAATGAGATTACCATAGATATGTCTATGGATTGACATTTCCCTCGTACAATCTGCGCTCAATTGGACTACTGCGCCTTGTAGTTTAGGCATACACAATTCTCGTATATAATATCGTAAGTGGATAGACATAGTTACTGCAACGGATCTATACTTTTATAAGCATTGTAATATGCATAATAGCTTATTTTCGTTGTTTTTATTTTGTAAGTAAACGTGATTTTGTAGTGCAATATTGTAGGTAAATGTGATTTTGTAGCCAAAAATACAATAAATAATACGTATTTCTAATCACCTATATTAGTTTCGTTTTGAATTCATGTTCCAATCTTTTAGAAGCAGTGACCACGTTTTTAATGTGATATACGGGCCAATAAAAGTTAAAAGGCTTTATAAACATTACATACTTACTGACATACACACATAAATATAATATATTCAGCTTTGAGATAATTATTATTGTTACTTTGCGGAAATTAATTTTAAAACAATTAAAAATGAAATATTTAGGGACACTCCGCTGTAAAAGTGCTAATGACAGAGATGCAGTGTGCACCACCTTTCCTCCCGCATAAAATGTAAATAGGAAGTATACAGAATAAGCAACACACAAAAACGATTCGACACGTGTTTCGCCTCACATGAGGCATCCTCTGGATATGTTCAACTTTCAAACTGTTAATGTATGCAAAAACCTTTTTTTTGAAAGATGTGAGCTGCAAAGAGCTTCTGGGGTACGATAAGCTGTGACCTATCATAAAACGAGTTATATCAGACCTACATGACTTTTTAATGCTTATGTACCAATGAAGCGCTCGTAGCGAAGCTTGACTTGGCAATCTTAACCGATCAATAAGTTAAGCAACACTTGCTGCGGTCAGAACTTGGATGGTTGACCGCTAGTGGTATTATTCAACTGAGCGCTTCCGTGCTTCGGAGGGCACGTTAAGCCGCAGGTCCCGGTTGTTTGTCTTAGGACAACAGTCGTTAAGCTATGTCGAAGGCCTTCGGGCGGCCTGAAAACTTCGACATGGGTTGGCCACTAACCTATCCACCATCCCGCACTGGCCCGGATTATTGCCCAACTCCTCTCTCTGAGAGGAAGGCTCGACTCCCAGCAGTGGGAACAAAATGGGCTGATTATGATTATTATTATGTACCTACCAATTGTGATTGTGAAGTATAAATAAACATATTACTGTTATTATATATATTACTTAGGTTTTTTTATTTGGTTTATATTGTTGGGTGCATCACATATCTCATAGTGAATAAGTCTATCATTATACAATTGATGTGAAATAGTAATGTTTGTGTAGATGACCTATCACCAACCTTCACGACATCGCGTTTTGGGCAGCCGGTGATTATGGTCGGCCAGTACCGGTACAACATGTGGTCGGGCAGCAAGGGGAAACAGCGCGCGCGGTGGGCGTGCGTGAGGGCGGCCCAAAGCTGCCGAGCCTCTCTCATCACAGTCGACAACCAAATAGTCAAGTTTAACCACGTACACAATCATTGAAACTAAGGCCTTCCGCAGGGTTATAAATAGATCCGACGTTCGAACTATATTTACCGAACATAAGAAAAATTTCGGCAGGAATGAGTGCAAACTACCTGATACACATTAAAATAATACGCGTATGTTTTTATAAATAATGATGACGCATCCTTAGTTATGTTCAAATGATAATTATTCTATCATATACAACGTTTAGTACAATTACTTCGAATATTTAAAATATTTTTTTTAAGGCTTGAGATCCTTGAAGGATACGCAAGAGGTTTATGAACATCGAAATTATACCTAGTTATTTTTAATATGAAACACGGGATACTCACGTATAAAAAGTCACATCTTTCTGACTATAGTTTCTACCACATCCGGTGGCCTTTTTCAAGGAGAGTGCAGAGCGTTTTTCATATTAAAATGTGTACAAAACACGTTAGTTTTCATTATAAAATATACCTAGTTATGTTTTTGACACATAAGCTGTAAAGAATATGACATGTTATTCGTGAGAAGTTTATTGTAATCTTATCACTCAGTCGGCTCTTAAGGAAGGGCCTATATACGAAGCTATCTGTCGTTACGATTAATCTGGAAGATATCGTGACGATCTATCGCTCAGTTTATCGCTCACACGCGAAACGATTGATCGTTACGATCGATCATTTACTTGTTTGAAACGGAACGGTCAATATGATTGCAGATGGCGATCTTAACATTCTCTACAGATCGTCCCATATTTATACCCTCATCTCGCAAGTAATAGAAAAGTCCAATTGTTAAGGCGGGATATGGAGGCTGTATGATATTGAAATCACGTTTACTTACGTCTGTTTTTACAGTTCATAGTTTTTTAAGGTGTACGTAATTGTATTTATTATTTCACATGCTTTATTTAAATTAAACCTATGTATGATATGTTTTTAGATTGTGACAGCGCGATGATGACGCCAATATTCACAAGTTCAAGGTTTGGAAAACCTGTACTAACTTTAGGCCGACATCGATTTAACAGCGGGCGGATTAACAACGGGGCACGAGTAAGATGGGCATGTGTGAAAAGAAATGACGGTTGCCGTGCTACCGTAATAACCTATAACCAGGAAATTATCACATGTAACTATGACCATAATCACTGACTGGTTGATACCATTACATATATTGCCGGATGTAGATCTGTTTCAGGCACAAGATAAAAAAAATTTCATCGTCTTGCGACAGGTTATCTGTCCATATTAATAAGTAATTATTAATAACAATTGACACTCGTGATGATTTGATTGAATAAATAATTTTGAACTTGACCTTGACTTGTGCTGTATTTGCTGGTCCGTACCCATCACTGATTAGGACAATACTTATTTTGTTTGTTTTGGAAACGATTCGAAACGTGATTAGTAAAATAAATCATTTTTGAAATAACGTGTTTCAGAATTATATTCTATACGAAAAGTTGGTTTTAATTGGTGTCATATAAAGTTCGGTTTATCATTAGGGAACCATTATATTACCATACTTTAATTTGGTTAGGCTAGATGGCGCTGCAAGTTGGAATATACGCAAGTGTTTCGTGAATCGTAGTCCATATTTCTCTATGCTTCCGAAACATGGACTTTTAAAGCTCGTACGGAACAGGATAGACGCGTTTGAGATGTGGTGTTGGCGCAAAATGTTGGTAATTCCACGGACAGCGCATCGCACCAACGTGTCGATACTGAATGAACTCAAGATCCGAACTCGTCTCTCGACTAGATGTATGCGTAGGGTTCTCAAGTACTTTGGCCACGTGGCACGGCGGAATCCGGACAAATTAGTTGTGGTCGGCTAACGGGATGGAAAGAGAAGTAAAGTAAGATCACCGACCCGATGGACCGATACAGTAAAACAGGCGTTTAAATCCACCATTCACGCATCCATCCAACTTTCTCAAAACAGAGAAGCTCCAAGCTTCTCTGTTTAGATTTTAGTGGAAAGGACCACTTGTGATGACCATGATTCTCAGCCATGAGGCAACGACGTAGAAGAAGTATGTTGTTTTTTCGTTTTACTGGTTTTTTTGCTGACACGTGGAATTGGACTCATCCTTAATTTTTTCTTGCGAAATTGAAAATGTATTTAATTTGTGTTAGTCAGGTATTTTATTTTTTCGTTACCTTATACCTACTGTCTCAGAAAATAACTAAATAAATATGTTATGGAGCGTATCGCTCTCCTATTAGTTATTCTGTGATCTCGTGGCTCTTGTTGCTTGGTTAATGACTATGCCACAGAAACAATTTTGTGTAGTAAATAGTAGCCAAGGTATATGTGTTAATTTCAGTCAAACCAGTATAGTACCAATTTTAGAAGCCGCAGGCAGTTAGTGATTTACATAGGATGGTTATATTTCAGGTGTTTTAACTAGCAAATACTCACCGAAAACTTTATGTATTTTTTTTTACGTTGAACTTCTTTTATTAGTACCTACTTTAAATAGTTCATTATACTGACTATGATTTTTAATTCTAGATGATGTTAGTGAGAACTCCCCCGTTTTCACAACGTCTCGCTGTGGCAACCCTGTTATTGTGATGGGCAAATATCGTTTTAACGTGGACAGTCGTTATTACAACCATGATAAAAAGAGGTGGGTCTGCGGGAAAGTGCACGCAAAGTGTAAAGGCACCCTTACTACACTCGACAATGTAATAGTGAGACATACGCCGCATAATCACTAATCCTTCAACAGAAACTGTAACAAAGGTTCGACATGTATGTTTAGTATTAATAATTTTGTGTGTATTATATTAGACGACTATGTTTAATAAACTTTGTTTATAATTTGTACGAAGGCTGTTAAGTCTATAATCCTTTTGTGCCACAACCAGCTCTTTTTTAGTGTCTGTAAAAAATGGTAGTTAGCCTTTAAATTTCGCGGCATTTTACATGCCTCAAACTAAGGGCAGTTAACTCGAGTCATACGCATATGAATCATGTTTAGAAGTTATATGTAAGATTTTTTGATTATATCTTAAATAATAATTATGTAATATTTTTAATAATTAATGGATTCGGTTTCTCAAATAAACCTCATATATATTTTCTATTCCAAACAGATATCACTTTTTAAACGAATACCAAATCAAGTTTAAAAATATAACGTACAGTCAGTGAAAATATTTTTTATTAAATATGAATAACACTTTTATTTAAAAAAAAGTTTGGTGAGCAAACGTCTAGTTCAATGATAAAATATGAATAATAACCAACTTTACTGATGGAATTTTAGTTTCACCGCATACTCGTAAAGTTTTTTTTATTCAAAATTCAAACAAAAGCAATTTATCTATAATCTAAGACTAAAATGTACATATTTCAGAAAATCAACCCTTAATTTATATTAAAACTTACCTGTCATAGTTATTATTGGATAGGTACGTAATTATTTTAGTTCAGAAAATCATATTTTTGTATATTGAACTCAGTCATTTATTCACCTACTAGCTGGGCTCCGCGTTTTACCCGCGTGGTGACGGATGATGATGATAATGAATCAAAAATGGCGTATGTTACTCAGGCAAAATGTAGCTTTCTACCAGTGAAACAATCGGTTCAGTAAATTTTGCATTTATACATTACAAACAAACAATCAAATCATTCCTCTTTATTATTAGAGTAGATAAGGATACGAAACCAAGGTACTTATAATGTGGCCTATAGTTTGTGCCGGCGTTGCTATTGCATATTTTAAACTGAGTAAGTAGTTGTGACATAACTGTAACAGTGTAACATAATGGTACTTATTGCGAACTTTTTTGTACTTAGATATTGATGTCTTCTATAAAACTGTAGTACATTACTCTACTCTATTATAAATAGTTTCAACAGCGCAATATAGATAAGGATTTTCGGCGATACAATTGAATATTTAAATATGAAAAAGTATTTTGGTCAAAATATATACTTTAATAGAATACCTTTGACAATACTTTAATCTGTCCGAATCAGCAAGACTCATTCGAGTTAAGTTTCATTCATAAATCTATTGTTATTTTTTGCGCTGATGCGGACGGGTTAAAAGTCAGACTATGGAATTGCAGACCTTTTTGTTGACACAACTACTTGACATCTATAAAAAGGTATTCCTCACTTTGCTTTATTGTCAAAAGTTTCCGCAGCGTACGCGATATAAGGATTTTGGGTATTATTCTCACACCTTGGGTTATATTATCAAAGTTTACATACGGATTCCTAAACTTTTGAAAATATCCTATAGCCTATGTTCATCACGGATAATGTAGGATTCTAATGGTGAGAGATTTTTTCACACACAGAACAAATCGGTCCAGTAGTTTCCGAGCCTATTCAATACAAAGAAACAAACAAACAACCAAACAAATTTTACCTCATTATAATATTAGTGTAGACAAACATAGCAATAAATGAGCAAATCTTTGTTTTTTCAAAAACGTCGAATTTGAATAATTCATGTATAATCTAGCAAATATAAATGACGTGTAAATAATTCCTTATATTCGTATATCACTAAATAGTAGCTAGCCTAATTTTTTCTAGGCAGTTACCATCGAAGATTTTGGGAAGAACAAACAAACATACACACTCAAGAACTCACATCCTCATTCACAAACTTTCACATTTATAATATACTAGCTGCGCCCTACGGTTTCACCCGCGTAGTGATGGATGATAACAATGATGATGAAATAAAAGTAGCCCAATTTACTCCTTATAACATCAGCTATCTGCCAGTGAAAGCCCCGTTAAATTCGGTCCAGCCATTTCAGAGATTAGCCGGAACAAACAGGCAGACAGACAGACAAAAATTATACTGATTTTTTATGTGAGTACCGTATATACTTTCATATGCATTTATTGAAAAGCTGTTTATTTGGAATAACAAAGACACTTCAATTTTATTTATCTGTATAGATTAGTGGGGTTAATCGCTGTAATTGAGACACACGGTTAGTCAGAAAACTTTCAAGAAGTGTCTGAGAACTTTCTCTTAAAGTCATCACTCAATTAAAATTTATTATGATATTAAGATAGTTAAAAATCTCTTAATTTTTTTTCAGATATGAACCTAACGCCAATATTCTCGACGTCTCGCTACGGCAAGCCGGTCTTGGTGATCGGCCGCTACCGCTTTAACAAATACTACAAGTGCACTGGACAAAGGGCCAGGTGGGTCTGCAATAAGAGGACGGGCTATGGCTGCAAGGCTTACATGATATCTTTTAATGATCGAATTGTTTCAGTCATAGGACGGCATAATCACTAACACAAGGTGTTTAGATTCTACTTTATGAGAAAGGTATTATGTTGGATTCGAGTACTACTTTTTTGTAAAGTTTGTAAAAAAATGCGTCATAGGCGGTAAGGCTATATTCCAATCATTGGGGTGGTTATTATAATCGGAAATGAGTTAAATCGTGATATGTTACATACTCGTCGACGGCATTTACAGTTTTAGAGATTTAAATAGCCATTTAAAGAAAAATAAAATACTGTCTAAGCAATATACTTAAAGATGCACATATTTATTTTTTATGATAATTATTAAAAATATAAGTACGTTTTTATGTTCGTTTAGCTGAAAACTTCCCAGACGTAATGTATCAATAAAATACTAAAACGAAAAATTTAATATGTTTTACTGGTAGCCTGATGAATAATAAATATTATTAGAGAGGCTTATACAACCGTGAAATATCCTTCCCTTAAATTATCCTATCCTCCATTCAGGCGGCATCTACATCATAAACCTCCCAGCCTCCAGTTTGAGCTTTCGGTGAATGTAAAATGGTGATGAACTCTTCAGCATGCCGGTAAAGGACTTTCAGGCGCCTGCCAGGCTATAGTATCACTAAAATAAAGTTCACATTTGCGCGGTAAAACGCAAAGATAGGACATTATTGATAAATAATTATACTATGAAAAAAATGGTAGCATAACCATTTTATTTCAAGGGAAAAACATCAGATTACATATTATAATAAGGTTTAAACTGTCTTCAATCAAACAAATGAAGTATCGCCGAAAATATAAAAAGAACATTTATTGCTAAAAGCGAGATGATACATACGTACACATTTAAACACAGTGCGTGATACTTGGAGGAGAACAGCTAGCCTATTTCGTAATAAGAATAAAGAAAAAAAAAGGTTCATTTCTGATCTCAGTTTTTTTTAGTTGGCGTAGAAAATATTTACCACACCTACTACTTTTTGTGGTTGCGGAATTGGTCGTACTATTACTATAATGCATATTTGCATATTAATTTCTTGCTTATTTTAGTTCCATTTTGTGATATTGTGGTAATTGTGGACAAACATCTGGTTATATAAAAATATTATTACAGGTGTACTGTTTACGACGTCTCGTTTTGGAAAACCTGTAATTGAATATAAGGGGTACCGGTATAACAAGTATCACAAATACAGTGGCGCTAGAGTCAGATGGAAATGCTCAAAGAAGTCGAGCAAAAATTGTAATGCGCACCTCATCACTGTTGACAATGTTATTGTAGCAACGGTCAGTGAACATAACCACTGACAATTACGATTCTATTGTCTTTTCTGTTACTCAACCTTACAGTTATGTATATAAATCTTGTAAACATTAAACGTTTCTTTGCGTTTGATTTTTGATTCCCAGCTGTAAATTTTAATGATTGTGTCATTATTAGAAGTTACAATATTATTACTACATAATATAATGATTTAAACTGTTGGCTCGCCTTCTGTAATTTTCTCATTTGCCGTTTACTAAAATGTTTGCGAAAAACACATTGCCATAAATTGTATTATTTTAGAGCATAAGAATAACCGAGAAACCGTTTGACTAACTTAATCATTACTCCTATGGTGTTACTCGTAGTTAATATGTTTATGCAACTCTTGTTGTCATTGCTGCTTCACTTAATCTATTTTCAGCCATAATACCGACTTTTGCATTATCTCGTTATGGCAAGCCTGTGCTTCAAATAGGACCCTACCGTTACAATAAGTCTGTTAAGAGCACTGGTGATCTGGCCCGGTGGACCTGCTCAAGGAAGTCCGGGGGTTGCAAGGCAAGCGTCACAACATACTGCAGCCAAATAATTAAAATGATCAATGAACACTCACATCTTACGGAGCAGAAAAACCCAACTAGGTCTGTGAGATAAAGTTTGTAAAGGTTTTATTTCAATAAATATTGCGCATTGCCCACATCATGTATTTAAGTAATTATTTTTAATTGCTGATTCTTGTTCTGAGCTTATGAACTGAACGAACAAGGGTACTCAAAATTCGTAAGCAAATAAATTCATTATTAGAAAAAACATAGGTAACCTACAAAAATTAAATGACTATAAAGTTACATGTGAAATGTACTATTTTGTACGTGTAGAGGAAAGGCGGGTGTCGGAGGGAAAGTACATTGTGAAGAAAATATGAAATTAAATATTCGGTTCATTATATCCTTACTTGCTTTTGTACTATTATACACTCTACCCCCAGTCATTGCCTTTTTGTGGACCTGTATACGAGTACAAGTAAAAGGATGGAGAGAACTCACGGCATGTTGCCAAGCGGATATGAAACTGTTTGTTTTGTGATATGTATAAATTTATTAATTGTATTTATTTACACCTGTAATTATATGAGAATTTTAATTTAGAGCAAGGTTTCTGGACAGGCATGTCAGAAAACATGCTTCAAATTACTTCTGTACTTACTTTGAACTGGCAAGGACTAAAATATATAATATGAACTATGATCACATATATAAAATGGTTAAACGAGCTTACTAGGTTACCTTCTACATTTTATATTAATGATAAAGTGTCCAGAGACCTGCTAGCAATACAAAAGTCTTACCTGTGATACGCAACTTAGTTTATTAGACAAACGATACTGCAAGTAGTACTCAAAAAATCCGGAGTGCGGAGTTTAGACACATGAAATCCGATAGTCTGTTTCTTTCTTTTTATAGGCATGCTTGTCTGTCATCGTACGGTTAGTGTAAGCAAGACGGCTGCGGAGTTTAGACACATGAATCCGATAGTCTGTTTCTTTCTTTTTATAGGCATGCTTGTCTGTCATCGTACGGTTAGTGTAAGCAAGACGGCTGCGGAGTTTAGACACATGAATCCGATAGTCTGTTTCTTTCTTTTTATAGGCATGCTTGTCTGTCATCGTACTGTTAGTGTTAGCAAGACGGCTGCGGAGTTTAGACACATGAATCCGATAGTCTGTTTCTTTCTTTTTATAGGCATGCTTGTCTGTCATCGTACAGTTAGTGGAAGCAGGACGGCTGCGGAGTTGAAACACATAAGTATTTAAAATTTATTTACCTACTCAAGTGGTTTAGACTGTGGACGTGGGTGTCGTGTTCGTTTGCTGGACACGCAATATGATGCGCCCTACGAGGATTATTATGGGGTCGACAACATTTTAGGGATTCTTTTGGAGCAATTACAATGGGTATCAAATGTTATATCAAATATAGTTATTGAAAAAAATATGGGTATAAATTAATTTTATAATAACGACGGCGTTTCAAGGCTTATAATGATATCTTTCAATGCTCGAAATATTTCAGCCATAGGATGGCATAATCACTAACACAGGGTGTTTAGATTACTAGATCACTTTAGCTCACTCTTTTCTAAAATGTCTTATGGACGGGCCAGATTCTAATCATTGGGGTGGTTAATATTATCGGTAGTTAGTTTAATCAGTTAAATAGTGTTATGCTGCATACTCGTCTATGGCATTTATAGTTTTTGAGATACAAATAGCCATTTATAGAAAAAATACTGTCTGAGTGCCATATCATATATGTATATTTTAAGATAATTAAAATTAATTATACGTTTTTATATTCGTTTAGCTAAAAACTTTCCAGAGTAATATATCAATAAAACACTAAACGAAAAATAAAATATAATTTGCTTGCTTTGCTTTTTATACCCAAAAGTTATTTGCCTGATTAATAATAATAACCTTCAAATAAAATAAACTTACTTTATTATAAAATCCTGAAATAGCACCAAACATGGAAACAAAACTGCTTTACCTGTGCAATTGGTGTCTAGTGTGTTTGAAGCGACGACAGCTTGGGATAATGTCGGTCGCCATTCAGATGGCCTCTTCATCATACACCTCCCAACCTCCGGCATCAGCTTTAGGTAAAGGTACAATCGTGATGAACTCTACAGCATGCCGGTAAAATATTTTCAAGTGCCTGCCTTGCTATAGCATCACTGAGATAAAGTACACATTTAAAAAAAAAAAATTATAAATAATTGTGTAAAAAAATAAGTAATATAAAAAATATGAAAAAAATGGAAGTATAACTTACTAATTCAATTAAATAATAATTGCAAATTACATATTATACGAGTAACAAGGTTTAAACTGGCTTCAATCAAACAGTCTCCGAATAAATTTTCATTTTAATTTACCGCTATAAGCTAAATGACACATACATGTATACACCTTAAAGCTCAGTGCGTGATACCTGAAGGAGAACAGCTAGCCTAGCTATCTTGTAATACAAAAAAGAAAAAAAATAGTTGATTTTTAATCTAATTTTTTTAGTTGGCGTAGATTACCACACCTACTACATTTTATGGTTGCGGAATTGGTCGTATTTTTACGATAATGTATTATGCATTGCTTGCATTATGGTTAGTTAGTAGGCATACTTTAGTGCCACTTTGTGATATTGTGGTAATTGTGACCAAGTATCTGGCTATATAAAAATTATAATTACAGGTGCAGTGTTTACGACGTCTCGTTTTGGGAAACCTGTAATTGAATATAAGGGGTACCGGTATAACAGGTATCACCAATGTAATGGCGCTAGAGTCAGATGGAAATGCTCAAAGAACTCGAGCAAAAATTGTAATGCGCACCTCATCACTGTTGACAATGTTATTGTAGCAACGGTCAGTGAACATAACCACTGACAATTACGATGTTTTTGTCTATTCTGTTTTCGAAATCACAAACATGTATCTTAGAAACACTACGTGTCGTTGCGTTTAAGTTTTCGTTCCAAGCTGTGAAATTTAATGTTTATGTTATTATTATTAGTGTTACAACATGATTACTACATTATAGTGATTTTAACTATTGTCCTGCCTCCTATACTTTACTCATATGCAGCTTATTGAAATGTTACCAAAATCACTTTTTGTCATACATTTGATTATTTTAGAGCATAGGAATAACCGAGAAAGCGTTTGACTAAGTAAATCTTTATTCCTATGGTGTTAGTTGATATGCTTATGCAACTGTTGTTGTTATTGCTTAAGATGCTTCACTTTTTTATTTTCAGGCGTAATACCGACGTTTGCACTATCTCGTTATGGCAAGCCTGTGCTTCAAATAGGACCCTACCGTTACAATAAGTATGTTAAGAGCAGTGGTGATCTGGCCCGGTGGACCTGCTCAAGGAAGTCCAGGGGTTGCAAAGCAAGCGTCACAACCTACTGCAGCCAAATAATTAAAATGATCAATGAACACTCACATCTTACCAATACAATCATACCCATGAAGTTGAATATCATATGAATTACAAAGGTACTTATACTATAAGGTACTATGAATTAAAAAGGTACTCGTACACTATACTTGAATGTGAAGAAACAGGCAATTTGATTGATTGTAAACATCCACCAGCGTCCCATTCGTTTATTAATTTCAATTACTACAGTGCCATTCAACCCTTGCACGTAATGCGTAGTGTCTGCACATTACATCTTCGATGTAAAATATCCGACTTTGCGGAGGTTCCGTGCTTTTCCAAATAGAAACTTGCAGAAGAGTCTAATTACCGCCTAGTATAGTAAAAGTAATAACAAGTTAAAGTAGTTAAAGATTTAAAATGGTAATAGAATATTATAATCGTAAGTATTTACTTCGTTGTTTTATCAAAAATATTCTAATTCAGAACAGATAACGTTTCTGTATGAATGAAGTCGAGCTAGTGCTGTCCCCATGCCCCTCGTTTCAGTTTGGCCATCATAGGTACATTATATAAGAGTAGACCTAGGCAATAGCGAAACCTAGGTGCAGGACCTCCTTTGTGAGAATGACAGCTTCCAAGGATAAGACTTCTATCTATACACTCACCGGGGCCTGCTAGGACTAGCATCAGACGAGGAGTAGGTAGGTACATATTTAAACAGTCAGTGGTCAGAACTATTAGTAGTGAAGATACCGACATCGAGTGCCACCGAGTGACTGTCTGAATCAGTCACGAGAAGTTCCTAGCAATTGGTTGTTACACCGTCAATGCAAGCCATAATTCCTCTTGGAACAGCTGAGCGATATTTGACGCTTTAGCCTGCTTTCACGTCTCTCTCTGAGTATATTCGGTGTAGTTAGGGCTCATTTTCGCAGTGACAAAGAAAGGGAGCCCTGTAATCATGTGCAACGCATACTAACAGCAAAGGTTTGAAACTTATTACTGAACTTACTGGGCACTTTGAATATGCCAAGTTCCAAGTGGATCTAATACTCTCATCAGAACCTACTAAAACGAATTGTCATATCAATAACTGAACATAATTTCTACTATTAAAATTACATACTATAGACGTATTTTTTCATTTTAATAACCGGTAAGATTTGCAGAACAGTTAATTCAATTGATTGTAAGCGCCACGACTGAAAAGAAGTGTCAGTGATCCTCAAAGCAAACTTTAAGGTCTCCGCGGTTTTACTCAACATCGTCTTGGACATAAGTATTTAGTTCCATTCGATCAATAATTTCGAGGGTTACAATGCTCTGCACACCTTGACACCCTACTGCTTGCACATAAGTCATAGTCATAGTCACCACATAGTCAGGGGTATTTTCTTAGCTATTGAGCAATCTCCACACTACTGCGATGCTTCTGCGATTGAACTGCCTTTGACGTGAAATTCGGTAGTCTGTTAGATCTAGTTCTCAATCGCAGTTGTAAAGCAATCGCATTGCTGTCGTATGTCTGTTCTACGGCTTGCGAGTGTTGCCAATGAACGAAATTTAAAATTTCGTCCTGGGTCATTTCATATTTTTGATACGAAATTTTGTAACTATGTTAACTGACATATTAAAATATGCGTACACACTACTGCGCCGGGGCAGAGTATTTGGCATTGTGGTGTTACACACAAAGACGAGTTACTCACTTTAAAGTAACTTAATTTGCTAGAAGTTGTACAACTTCCAGTGTAATCACAATGTGAACAGTGCACACTACTACTGCGAGGCAGAACATTTTCGTACTGTGATGGTGCCCACCGAGACGAGTTGGTGAATTAGAAATAATTTTGTGAAATAATAATAATTTTGTTTCAATATATTCAAGTCTAGGCACAATTATGTGTACACAGTGCACACTACTACTTCCATTAAAGTAACTGGCATTGCGGTTGTACTCAACAAGGCGACTTACTCTTCGGTAATAATTTGTTTAAAACAATACCTTCAGGCCTTAACACAATATACGTCCACAGTGCACACTACTACTTCGAGGCAAAACAACTGTCACTGTGGTAACTACCAAGACAATTCCGTATTCGCCGCATAATTCAACGAACTACTACTACGAACAGAGTTTCTGGCTAGGCTAAATGAAATCTTTACTCAAGAGTGGTGTGGAGGTCACCATAACACATTATGGAACGGACTACTGACGTACGCCACTGTAGCATCGTAATCGCATCGGAATTGCTTACAGCATACCAATTATGTCAAAAACAATCGCAAAAGTTCGCGATCGAACCTAAATAGCAAACAGACTACGAAAACTATCAAAAACGACAATTTTCTTGCAATTGAGTTGCGATAACGCAGTTCCAACGGGGCCCCAATTTTCTCAGCTATTGCTGAGAGAATTGGCGCCCCGCTCTGAAGCAGGATATCCCTACCCCATCCACTATGACGAAGAGTCTTATTACCACAATTCGTTAATATTCTTTATATTATTCTACACACGAGTATCTACAATTATTTAGCTAATTATTAAGAAATTAAATTCTTGTGGAATTATACTCCACTGCCAACCCCTTGTATTATTAATATTCTGGTTATTATTTCATATATTCAGTATCTCGGTTTGTACATCGCTCTTTGTATGATATACCTGATTGAAATGATAAATTTGTAAAATGAATGACAATGTGAATGCGCTTGACTTTGGCGAAAAATGGAAAATGATTCAGTAGCTATTTAGATTACTAGACTGCTTAACTAATAAATTCAGGGGTTACTTTGCGTCATAAATAATTAGCTCCATTAGTGTAAAATATGTTTAGTTTAGTTAGTAGTTAGTTAGTTAGCTAGTAACATAACTCGCAAGAACAGCTACTAATTCTTGTTACAAAAATATAAAGTTAAAATTTTGAAATCCCACCACAGACTTGACTTTCCATCTTAAGTATTTTCACTTTTAGAACTCCGAAATATGCGACTATCTTCAAAAGAAAGATCGCGAAGATATCGTGAGAAATTAAAAAAAGAACGTCCTAAAGAGTATGAAGTACAGCGAAAAAGAAACTTGCAGCGGACAAAGTCACGAACGAAAAAAATCAAGGATATGACCCATGCTGAGGCAGAAGCTAAACGAGAAAAATGGCGCGAGGCTAATAGGAGAAGGAAGGCAACGTTAGTGTCCTGTTAAAACGATAATTATTTAATAAGAAGTACAAGATGAGTAATATATAAAATATTGGTTACAAATTTTACATTGCATATTAATTTCAAGAATATTTATTTTGAGTTCATTTTTACATATAATTATGATATCAAATAAAGAAGATGTTCACGTGACGCCAAATGTAAAAGTAGTATGTCAACTGCATCAAATTTGTAAAACAAAAGTTCACTGGACTCTTCATTCTGACTCATAAATAACTAAAATAAATTTGAGATAATGAAACTGAAAGTCAAATTCTTATTTCATCTACTTTGCAGCACCAGTATTCTCAATAAACCGGAATGGAAAACCAGTAATACATTTCAACGGCTTCTGGTTCAACAAACACAGCACTAGTGGAGGGGCTAGAGGACTGTTCGTGTGCAGGCGGTGGTACGCCGGTTGCAGGGCCAGCATCAAAACTTATGCGGGCGAGATTATTTTAATAAAAAATGAGCATAATCACAACTGATTCAGGTTATTTATTATTTTACTAATAACGTATGTACTATAAAAACTAACGCGGTATTCACTCATTTTTAATTAAATTAAGAATACAAGATTACACACGTTATATTTATCGGATAGGTCCGACTATAGTTTCGACAACATTCGTTGGTCTTTTTCAAGGAGTGTTCGGTACGCCTGCGTCGTTGACGTCTCGCTTAGCACTACTTAGTTAGCTACGAACTGCCGCCCGCAGTGTTTAAGTTAAAGTAGTTTAATTTCAATAATATTAATGAATTAGGCGCGTTTTGATAATTGACATAATCTTAAATCTATGATATTGTAGTACTTTATTCCGTACATACACACATGAAAAAAAGTTAGCGATCACTTTGAAAAATCAAATTGAAGATTGTCTATGAAACTTTCTTTCCACAGACTAAATTTTGACAACATTGGAAATTTTGCAGGGAGTCACTAGACTGCACAGTGAATGTGTACTTTTCAGAAGTATAATGAGAATGCAGTGATGTTGACTGTGAGTAGGCATAAGGCTATATAGGATGTTGGGGCCGAGGCTCGTACGTCTGAGGAGAGTTTTATGAATCCCTAGAAATGGCCCTCGGATTGTGCCAATAGGGTGACACACTAGGCGACAGAACTTTTCTGAAAAGGTCTGTCTGGATAATTACAACTTCAGTGTCAATATGTCTCGAAGCTCTACAGCTTCGAAACAGATTGACACCAAGGCACTACTGTGTTAAGGTTGAAGGGTTATCTGGTAATGAAATTAACGGATGAAACAGTTGAGTTTTGGCTCACGATTGCAGCGCTGCGCATAACTTTTAGGCTTAACGTAAAACGTTAGGGTCAGCTAAGAAACAAATTCCACTAGATGGCGCTGTTTTCTTGATAATTGCATATTAATTTATTTTAATGAAATATGGGAGGATTAAATAAAAATGCTTGATTTTGCGTCCTTTATCTTTATTTATTAACACACTACAAACATAACTGAAACTATTTATTACTCGGATTTCGAGAAAATGGATAATAATTCTCAACTCTTGTTATACCACAGATTACGTAATAGTACATAATCCTTAGGCACGCACACATACAAATTAAGAATTTGTAGTAGCTATTTAACAAATTCGTCCGTCTCACAGAGTTCCCATTAGCCTATCCGTAGAATCGTTTTCGCATGGGAACAAAGGTGCATGGTTCGAACCTGGGCTTATCGTGTTATTTTTGGCATTTATGTTTTAGTTTTTTGAGAAACCTTTATTCGTCATTTTAGATAACGATATGAATAGATACTAATATTATCAGTGACATTCTAATATACCTAAGCCTCAACCTGAATTAGATACCTATACTTTATTACCCTATGTCTTTTCTGCTGCTGTAACAGAGCGAAGGATCGTCTTGATTTTGAGTAGTATAGGGTTCCGAGGGTGACTAAGGTTACTTTTTATACAGACGTAACACGGGCGAAGCCGCGGGCAGACACTTGTGTAATAAATAAAAGTCTACATCATTTCAATAGTGTATATTCATAGATCTAAGCACTTAGCATTTTTTTTAACCCTTAGAATAATTTCTGGTAAAACACATTTTTTTAAAAATGCTACCAGTTTCGGGACCATTCCAGCAATAAAATCTTCATCTCGTTCTATTTCTATTACTTTTATTTGTACTGGGTAAGGGTTCGTTTTCGATGGGTTCGTTAGGCTTTGTTTTTTTTCTCCATAAATCTTCATGTCTGTAATCAAAAAGAAGCATTGGTTTAGTAGGTAAGTACCTAGGTATATTGAAAAGTTTGAACCTCGCAAAAAATGTCCTGAATAATAATAAACTCAATACATTATGTAGTAGGTACATAATATATAATGGAATAGTTTCAATTACTTACGTGGTATTAGTATCACCATGAAACCTCTTGAGTTGAGCACGGGATGCTTTACGGCCTCTCTTAGGCCCAGAATATCTGTGAGCTCTATAGCTCGCTTTGGATCTCTGAGATTGCATTTTGCACAATATTTGACAATATGATATCGCACAAAAGTTTTTGCAAAAACAGCGTAATAACAACAAATACTACAAACAAATAACACATGGAATATTACTCGAGAAGTCAGTCACACGGAATAAAATAAAATATCAGCAATTCAGCATCACCACTGCAACTTCAGTAATAATGACATATTATGAAAAATATGAAATTGAAAACTGTCAAAACGTCCGAACCAGTGTTGCTAGTGGCAGATAGTCAAAAGTAACTCGAGTCATCTAATAAGTACCTATATCAGGCAAAAAACTCACTATTTTAGCACTCTCTTATTTGGGTTTTTGTGTTTCAAGGTCATTAATTAATGTAAGTAATTTTGAAATAAGCATAACAAGAGTCGATAATGTCGCTGGAAACAAAAAAAACTAAGCATTAGGTAGCTTCCATTTTTTTACATCAACAGTAAAATAATATACCTAATGAAGGTTATGGTAATTACTAATTTTGTGCAAAAACACTCAACTAATACATTTCGATCGGAAGTAGTGCACAAACGTAAAAAATAACTAAAATAGCTAATAGCTCGAGTCTGGTAACACAAAGACAGCAGAACTGAGTGGAAGAAAATGAATTTATTTTATGTCGCACAGAGTGGCAACGTCGCGTTCAAGCCGTGATAAAGCGCGGTCCTACTCTCGCAGAAAATGTACTCTACTAGCACGCACCATCTGACAACGTAGCTTACTTGCACTGTCAAGATATTATAACGTACAATAATAATGTAGCTATATGTATAAAATTGAACCACACAAACGTAAAATCAGACGATTTGGCGATGGTAAAACAATAAGATAACACGCTGATGTTTAACTATATCATTGATTTGCGCAAATATGAGTACAAATTAGGACAATGTTAACTCACAATAACTTTAAATTCGCTCCAGAGAACTCAAAAATGCGTAGTTTAATTTGTATGGAAAACGTTTAACCTTAAAGATCTTAATCGCACTACGGCTGTCTAGGTTTGGCGTTGCGTTTAATACCAGGCAAACGAGTAGCCATTCTATTCACTTGATATTAGGTCCTTACATATGAAATTGGCGTTTTGTATGGGAGGAACAAAAAGTCGAATATTTTTTAATATAATACATTTAATTAATCAAAGTATGAACCATTATTTTCTATGCACTTTTGCCATCTTATAGGTAGTTCATTGATCCCTTTACTAAAAAAACCAGTCGGAAGGGAATCAATAAAATCTTTGAAGGCGATTTGGACTGCCCCATCGGAGTTGAATTTTTTCCCTTGCAAGAAGTTATCCAAATTTCGAAAAAAATGGTAATCTGTTGGAGCAAGGTCCGGGGAGTACGGAGGATGTCTTAGACTTTCCAATTGAAGCTCTTCTAATTTAGTAGCCGTCTGTTGCGCAGTGTGTGGTCTAGCGTTGTCGTGAAGCAGCAGTGGCGTGGAGCGATTGACCAACCTAGGTTGTTTAGCCGCTAGCTTTTCCATCATGGTTTGCAATTGCTGACAATAGACATCAGCCGTAATAGTCTGGCCAGATTTGAGAAAACTGTAATGAACAATACCGGCACTAGTCCACCAAACGCTTACAAGTAACTTTTTTGGGGTTAATTTTCGCATGGGGCAGGATTTGGCTGGCTGGCCAGGATCCAACCATTGCGCTGAGCGCTTCCGATTATCGTAAAGAACCCATTTTTCATCACAGGTAATGATTCGATTTAAAATACCTTCATTATTGTGCCGGTTTAGTAATGTAACGCAGCAGTCGACGCGCGTTTGCCGATTTGCTTCAGTCAATTCGTGAGGTACCCACCTTTCAAGCTTTTTAATCTTCCCAATTTGCTTCAAGTGAATTAAAACAGTTTTATCACTAACATCGAAGCCTGCAGCTAACTCGGACGTGGTTTGCGATGGATCCGCTTCCACAATAGCCCTCAACTCTTCATTATCAACTTGAGTCTCAGGCCGTCCACGGGGCTTGTTCTGCAGGTCGAAATTTCCAGAACGAAAACGTTGGAACCAAAAACGAACTGTGTTTTCTTTTGCAACACGACCGCCATACACATCATTCACCCTTCGAGTTGTTTCCGCAGCACTAGTGCCACGGCGGAACTCGTACTCGTAAATAATGCGATATTTTAAGTTTTCCATTTTGTAAAATGAGTGATGCAAACCGAAAAAAACAGAAGAAAAAAACAAATGAATGACGATCATCGAAGCACAAATACATGATTCTATAGCTGTACAAATTTGAATTTGGAATTCCTTACCAAAGAGGAGAAATTCGTGATTAAAGTGGCCAGTACGAAAAACGCCAATTTCATATGTAAGGACCTTATATTACAAAAACTATACTTTTAATACTGTTGGTTATTAATGTAAATATTATAACTGTTATACTGGAAGAATTAAGATTATAGTTCAAACCATGCTGCCTTTATATTTCCACGAAACATCATGTACCTTAACATAAATTATTTATTATACTTGTTTAATAACACCAAACTACGAGAAATTTTAAAAATTGTGGATACTCGTAATTGAAATGAACGTGTTAATTTGATGGCTCGCTAGTAATATTGGAATGTTCTTATCCGGCCATTCGAGTAGTTTGTGTATTGTTATCTTTAAAATACTACGCATTAACTATGCAATATATATAAGTAGGTACAAAACCAAGAATTAATAATAAAGACAAAGAAAATAACATATCATATTAGATAGATATATAAATGTAGCTTTCTTTAGTTCCAGTATTCACGACGACACGTTACGGGAAGCCAGCTGTAATGTACAACAACTACAGATTCAACTTGAGTCGTGTCCACGGACCCAAGAGAATATGGAGATGCTGGAAATGGCGACATGGCCTCTGCAGGTCCACGCTTACCACCGTGAATGACATCGTTGTTTCATTAAGCAAGGATCATGACCATGCCCCTGTCCGAACCACAAAATTGAAAGGATCATCATATTAAGTTTTGCGCGTGTAAACTATCATAGGTAATCAGCGGCACCGTTCAGAACATCATCGTTTTTTTTATCTGATCTCCACCAAAATTAATCAAGTCCTTCCATTAGTAAAATACACCGACGCCTGCAAGGTGAGCCTGATAGAAGTACAACGAAAATAAAGCACCTACAACTTATATCTGAATTATTCCGAATTATATATATTTACATTCCACTCGTAAGTTCGATTCGATAAACTACCGATGTTCTAGGTTGTTTTATCTTCTATATAATATTTTAATAATCTGTACAGATCGCATAACATTAATGTCGATTTGAGTTTACCTCTCTTTGAAAATACCATATCAACGGAGTGTATATGAGCATACAATCTGTTTTTGTCGCCGAGTTATTATCATAATGGTTTCTTAAACACAATATTGTTACGATACCGTAACAAAACTTTACATTGAGTTTCTGAATAAGCCCCATGGTTACAGGTCAACCCTACTGGTGGGTTTCCATGTAATCGAATATTCGAAATAATGATGGAGTAATTAAGTAAATGAAATAATTAACGTTAAATTACGCCATAATGAAAAAAAACGAATACGATAGGTATTTTTATAGGTTTGCCGTTTATCTTAGTCCTCGCCTGCGCGGTACAAGGTCGCGGGTCGGGTTGATATGACGTCAAACGAGACTGAGAGAGTTGCGGGCGGTTGGCGCATTTATGTTATAGCTCTTTCGATACGCAGGCAGAGATCGTACGTGTTTATTGTCGCGGACGCTTTATGAGAGATACACATCAGATTACATTCTCAAGATGAATCGAAAGATATTCGGACATAAATTTAATAGTCAGTGCAAGCAAATGGCTATTAACGTCTACGAATATTTTAGAAAAAAGAAACTGGATCAAATGCTATTGTCCATAAAAACCGTAGCAGAAGTTACTGGACTATCGGAAAAGGCTGTATCAGAATTGTACAAGGGAAAATATTGAAAGGCAACGTAATATTCAAATCACCGAAAAAATCAAAACATGTCCGCAGAAAAAGAGTGGAAATAGGCGATTTTACAAAAAGAGTGGTTAGAAGAAAAGTTACTCAATTTTATACAATTGATAAAAAATACCTACTCTAAAAACTTTGAATGCTGAACTTAGGTATGAGAATATGTTACACTGCGGAAATGAATATTTAAGGCTGACCTTAGTTTTAAATATAATGCGGTTCTGAAAACTCTTTATTGAACAGCCAAATATAACATCTTGGAGGTGGAAATACCTATACCTATACCAGATAAAGCATAGTTTGTACTGTGTACGTCAACTATACGATTACGTTACAATTGCGGCTAGGCCCAAATTTAGCCGATTATCCTATATGTATTATTCAATAATAAGGACTATTAAACAATTTCGTACAGATGGAAGACATTTTATATCTTAAAAAAAAATTATGTAAATGCGTCTCATAACGTTTCAAAATGCTGGCAATCCAAGGATGTACATGGCGTGCTATCTCATATTGTTAAAGAGGACCGTTTGACTATCGTGTATTGTGATTTTTAAATCCAAACGTAAAACAGGGGATTATCACGATTCTATAAATTTCGCGATTTTCAGTAAATAGTAAATGAAAAGCTGATGCCTAATATACCACCAAATTATATCATCGTGATAGACAACGCAACTTACCATTTGGTTCGGCAAGAAAAAAAGCCGACTATGGCTTCTACCAACGCACGACAACATGACTGGATTTTGACGATGAGATTCGAAAGGAAAACTTATTAAAATTTATTAAAAAGACCGAAAATGAACATATTTACAAAATTGGCGAGTTATTGAAAAGAAATGGACATGAAGTGTTGCGTTTGCCTCCATACCACCCAGACCTGAACCCTGCTGAGTTGTTTTGGGGTGATATTAAGGGACAATTAGCACAAAAAAGTATCCATGGACGTTAATTTGGACCAGAACAAATATATTACAGGGATTATTTGCTGAATATTCCGTAGAGAAGTGGGAGCAAACATGATGGTATTCGGAATGATGTTGTTGATTTTATTATTAACACTCAAGACGACTCTGATGATTCCGATGATTGCTGCTTCGAAAGTAAAGAATCAAGTTCCACCGATATTGATATGGACTTAAGTAACTGAATTATAATTTTGATAATTATTCTATGTAATAGATAGTACAATGGCTTATTACCAAATATTTTATTTACTTACCTATTAGATAGTTAGTTCATTCAAATATTGTATCATCATCAATTAATTTTCATTTGATATCAATATTTCTTCGTAGCTAACCAATATACGTCACATATCTTAGGAACTATCTTGGTGCATTTCTTCTCGTGTGTCTCTAAGCGCCCCCTACCCGCACCTCTCTCAGTCCCCTTTGTCGTGTCACCCCCGCGCCCCTGTACCGCGCAGGCAAGGACTAAGATAAACAACCAACCTATAGCGACATGCATATCATTGTCCAGTGATAAACGCCATGTGACTCACGCGCGTGAAGGTTATTGTAAAGTCTCGACTATGGTTGCTCTCAACCTTTCCGCACTTGTATCACAATTTACTATATACTATTACAGAACTACCATTCTCAGTAACCCATAGAGGAAATACGCTGGTTTCCGCTTCAACAAGCACAGCTCCAGTGGAGGAGCCAGGGGCATGTTCGTGTGTAGTCACTGGCGTCACGGATGCAGGGCCTGCACCAAAACTTACGATGGGCAGATTATTGTAACGAAAAATGAACATAGTCACAACCTATAAAGGGGTTTGCGCAACGTCGATTGTTGCGTTAAAGAGTAGTTGCGTTGTTTGTTTTTTGGCAGCCACAAATTTAATCATTAGTACCTCATAGTTCATAGTACTACTTGAGTATATGTTATTTAATAAGCAAGTTGTTGTATAAATAATATCCGAACTAAGTTATTCGACTTTGAAGTCATCATCGAGATAACCGAATAATTGCGTTTTTACTCAAACTTTATTCTTAATTATTGATAATACAACTCAGATAAAAGATGCGGAGTATCATACCACGAAATGGTATCGCCCTCATCCTAAGTACCATATAATTTTAATATATTATTTATAATTATAGTTTAATATTTTAGTGAATTTTTGATAATTCTTACAATGCAAATAGCTCGGCCCCGATATACTTTATGCAATTGTTGTAACACTATACATTGTTTATTTTGAAGACTTCTTTCCAATAATACTTGTTTCATTACACTAATGACAAAAAAAACGACACTTTTGCGCATTGCCATTTGTATATTAGTGATATTTTGAATAGAAAATGATAGCAATACATATTATATTGCATTTGAGGCTTTTGTATTAAATTGGTCCTTATTTTATTGCTATTTTTTTCTAATGCATGTAGGTAACATTTGCTTCACATAATGTGATAATCAAATAATTCTGGTATGAAAATTCTGAAAATTTGCATTATATCTAATGTAATTTAGATATACATATACATTGTATGAATGTGGCTTTCTCTAGTTCCAGTATTCACGACGACACGTTACGGGAAGCCAGCTATAATGTACAACAACTACAGATTCAACTTGAGTCGTGTCCACGGACCCAAGAGAATATGGAGGTGCTGGAGATGGCGAGATGGCCTCTGCAGGTCCTCGCTTACCACCGTCAATAACGTTATTGTTGCATTAAACAGGTATCATGACCACGCCCCCGTTCGGACAACTTAAAATTGAAAGGAACATCATTATTAACTTTTGCGTGTGTAGTATCATAGATAATCAGCTGCACCGCTCAGAACAAATTTTTATTTTTATCTGATCTCCACCAAAATTGCTGAAACCCAGTATGTCCTTCCAATAGTAAAATACACCGACGCCTGCAAGGTAAGCCTCTAAGGGGGATCCCTATAATCTATCTATCCACGGTTTTCCTTACTACCGATAGAAATTTGACATAACGTCCATACAAAAAGTGTCAAATAGCTATCTCTAGTAAGCTAAACCGACGATAGATAGATTATTGGGACCGGTCGTTATAGAAGTACAACGAAGATAAAGCACTAACAACTATTTGTACCGGATTCATATTTCGGATCCATGCAAGTATGCCACATAAAGTATGATTATTCACCTGTGTGAAGTTGGCAGCCAAACTCAGCAGCCATTATAAACCGACCAAATTAAGATGTCGCGTGTGGCGGGTGGGTTATTCCGGTGGATTTGACCATGTTCCGGAACTTGTTTTGGAATGAATCATACCTCGTTAGAAAGCTACTGAAACGATCTTTCAGACGTAGTATTCAGAAATTACTCGCGACATTTCAGAAACTCGCAAATCAGAAATAACTACTGCAATAGTTTGGCTGCTGGCTTATTACGGTTGTTTTGACCATGTTCCGGGACCTGTTTTGGAATGAATGATACCTCGTTATAAAGCTACTGAAATGATCTTTCAGACGTAGTATTCAGAAATTACTCGCGACATTTCAGAAACTCGCAAATCGGAAATACCTACTCTGCGATAGTTTGGCTGCTGGCTTATTACGGTTGTTTTGACCATGTTCCGGGACCTGTTTTGGAATGAATCATACCTCGTTAGAAAGCTACTGAAACGATCTTTCAGACGTAGTATTCAGAAATTACTCGCGACATTTCAGAAGCTCGCAAATCAGAAATAACTACTGCAATAGTTTGGCTGCTGGCTTATTACGGTTGTTTTGACCATGTTCCGGGACTTGTTTTGGAATGAATCTTACCTCGTTAGATAGCTACTGAAACGATCTTTCAGACGTAGTATTCAGAAATTACTCGCGACATTTCAGAAACTCGCAAATCAGAAATAACTACTGCAATAGTTTGGCTGCTGGCTTATTACGGTTGTTTTGACCATGTTCCGGGACCTGTTTTGGAATGAATCATACCTCGTTAGAAAGCTACTGAAACGATCTTTCAGACGTAGTCTTCAGAAATTACTCGCGACATTTCAGAAACTCGCAAATCAGAAATAACTACTGCAATAGTTTGGCTGCTGGCTTATTACGGTTGTTTTGACCATGTTCCGGGACTTGTTTTGGAATGAATCTTACCTCGTTAGATAGCTACTGAAACGATCTTTCAGACGTAGTATTCAGAAATTACTCGCGACATTTCAGAAACTCGCAAATCAGAAATAACTACTGCAATAGTTTGGCTGCTGGCTTATTACGGTTGTTTTGACCATGTTCCGGGACCTGTTTTGGAATGAATGATACCTCGTTAGAAAGCTACTGAAACGATCTTTCAGACGTAGTATTCAGAAATTACTCGCGACATTTCAGAAACTCGCAAATCGGAAATACCTACTCTGCGATAGTTTGGCTGCTGGCTTATTACGGTTGTTTTGACCATGTTCCGGGACCTGTTTTGGAATGAATCATACCTCGTTAGAAAGCTACTGAAACGATCTTTCAGACGTAGTATTCAGAAATTACTCGCGACATTTCAGAAACTCGCAAATCAGAAATAACTACTGCAATAGTTTGGCTGCTGGCTTATTACGGTTGTTTTGACCATGTTCCGGGACCTGTTTTGGAATGAATGATACCTCGTTAGAAAGCTACTGAAACGATCTTTCAGACGTAGTATTCAGAAATTACTCGCGACATTTCAGAAACTCGCAAATCGGAAATACCTACTCTGCGATAGTTTGGCTGCTGGCTTATTACGGTTGTTTTGACCATGTTCCGGGACCTGTTTTGGAATGAATCATACCTCGTTAGAAAGCTACTGAAACGATCTTTCAGACGTAGTATTCAGAAATTACTCGCGACATTTCAGAAGCTCGCAAATCAGAAATAACTACTGCAATAGTTTGGCTGCTGGCTTATTACGGTTGTTTTGACCATGTTCCGGGACCTGTTTTGGAATGAATCATACCTCGTTAGAAAGCTACTGAAACGATCTTTCAGACGTAGTCTTCAGAAATTACTCGCGACATTTCAGAAACTCGCAAATCAGAAATAACTACTGCAATAGTTTGGCTGCTGGCTTATTACGGTTGTTTTGACCATGTTCCGGGACTTGTTTTGGAATGAATCTTACCTCGTTAGATAGCTACTGAAACGATCTTTCAGACGTAGTATTCAGAAATTACTCGCGACATTTCAGAAACTCGCAAATCAGAAATAACTACTGCAATAGTTTGGCTGCTGGCTTATTACGGTTGTTTTGACCATGTTCCGGGACCTGTTTTGGAATGAATCATACCTCGTTAGAAAGCTACTGAAACGATCTTTCAGACGTAGTATTCAGAAATTACTCGCGACATTTCAGAAACTCGCAAATCAGAAATAACTACTGCAATAGTTTGGCTGCTGGCTTATTACGGTTGTTTTGACCATGTTCCGGGACCTGTTTTGGAATGAATCATACCTCGTTAGAAAGCTACTGAAACGATCTTTCAGACGTAGTATTCAGAAATTACTCGCGACATTTCAGAAGCTCGCAAATCAGAAATAACTACTGCAATAGTTTGGCTGCTGGCTTATTACGGTTGTTTTGACCATGTTCCGGGACTTGTTTTGGAATGAATCTTACCTCGTTAGATAGCTACTGAAACGATCTTTCAGACGTAGTATTCAGAAATTACTCGCGACATTTCAGAAACTCGCAAATCAGAAATAACTACTGCAATAGTTTGGCTGCTGGCTTATTACGGTTGTTTTGACCATGTTCCGGGACCTGTTTTGGAATGAATGATACCTCGTTAGAAAGCTACTGAAACGATCTTTCAGACGTAGTATTCAGAAATTACTCGCGACATTTCAGAAACTCGCAAATCGGAAATACCTACTCTGCGATAGTTTGGCTGCTGGCTTATTACGGTTGTTTTGACCATGTTCCGGGACCTGTTTTGGAATGAATCATACCTCGTTAGAAAGCTACTGAAACGATCTTTCAGACGTAGTATTCAGAAATTACTCGCGACATTTCAGAAGCTCGCAAATCAGAAATAACTACTGCAATAGTTTGGCTGCTGGCTTATTACGGTTGTTTTGACCATGTTCCGGGACTTGTTTTGGAATGAATCTTACCTCGTTAGATAGCTACTGAAACGATCTTTCAGACGTAGTATTCAGAAATTACTCGCGACATTTCAGAAACTCGCAAATCAGAAATAACTACTGCAATAGTTTGGCTGCTGGCTTATTACGGTTGTTTTGACCATGTTCCGGGACCTGTTTTGGAATGAATCATACCTCGTTAGAAAGCTACTGAAACGATCTTTCAGACGTAGTCTTCAGAAATTACTCGCGACATTTCAGAAACTCGCAAATCAGAAATAACTACTGCAATAGTTTGGCTGCTGGCTTATTACGGTTGTTTTGACCATGTTCCGGGACTTGTTTTGGAATGAATCTTACCTCGTTAGATAGCTACTGAAACGATCTTTCAGACGTAGTATTCAGAAATTACTCGCGACATTTCAGAAACTCGCAAATCAGAAATAACTACTGCAATAGTTTGGCTGCTGGCTTATTACGGTTGTTTTGACCATGTTCCGGGACCTGTTTTGGAATGAATGATACCTCGTTAGAAAGCTACTGAAACGATCTTTCAGACGTAGTATTCAGAAATTACTCGCGACATTTCAGAAACTCGCAAATCGGAAATACCTACTCTGCGATAGTTTGGCTGCTGGCTTATTACGGTTGTTTTGACCATGTTCCGGGACCTGTTTTGGAATGAATGATACCTCGTTAGAAAGCTACTGAAACGATCTTTCAGACGTAGTATTCAGAAATTACTCGCGACATTTCAGAAACTCGCAAATCAGAAATAACTACTGCAATAGTTTGGCTGCTGGCTTATTACGGTTGTTTTGACCATGTTCCGGGACCTGTTTTGGAATGAATCATACCTCGTTAGAAAGCTACTGAAACGATCTTTCAGACGTAGTATTCAGAAATTACTCGCGACATTTCAGAAACTCGCAAATCGGAAATACCTACTCTGCGATAGTTTGGCTGCTGGCTTATTACGGTTGTTTTGACCATGTTCCGGGACCTGTTTTGGAATGAATCATACCTCGTTAGAAAGCTACTGAAACGATCTTTCAGACGTAGTATTCAGAAATTACTCGCGACATTTCAGAAGCTCGCAAATCAGAAATAACTACTGCAATAGTTTGGCTGCTGGCTTATTACGGTTGTTTTGACCATGTTCCGGGACCTGTTTTGGAATGAATCATACCTCGTTAGAAAGCTACTGAAACGATCTTTCAGACGTAGTCTTCAGAAATTACTCGCGACATTTCAGAAACTCGCAAATCAGAAATAACTACTGCAATAGTTTGGCTGCTGGCTTATTACGGTTGTTTTGACCATGTTCCGGGACCTGTTTTGGAATGAATGATACCTCGTTATAAAGCTACTGAAATGATCTTTCAGACGTAGTATTCAGAAATTACTCGCGACATTTCAGAAACTCGCAAATCGGAAATACCTACTCTGCGATAGTTTGGCTGCTGGCTTATTACGGTTGTTTTGACCATGTTCCGGGACCTGTTTTGGAATGAATCATACCTCGTTAGAAAGCTACTGAAACGATCTTTCAGACGTAGTATTCAGAAATTACTCGCGACATTTCAGAAGCTCGCAAATCAGAAATAACTACTGCAATAGTTTGGCTGCTGGCTTATTACGGTTGTTTTGACCATGTTCCGGGACTTGTTTTGGAATGAATCTTACCTCGTTAGATAGCTACTGAAACGATCTTTCAGACGTAGTATTCAGAAATTACTCGCGACATTTCAGAAACTCGCAAATCAGAAATAACTACTGCAATAGTTTGGCTGCTGGCTTATTACGGTTGTTTTGACCATGTTCCGGGACCTGTTTTGGAATGAATCATACCTCGTTAGAAAGCTACTGAAACGATCTTTCAGACGTAGTCTTCAGAAATTACTCGCGACATTTCAGAAACTCGCAAATCAGAAATAACTACTGCAATAGTTTGGCTGCTGGCTTATTACGGTTGTTTTGACCATGTTCCGGGACTTGTTTTGGAATGAATCTTACCTCGTTAGATAGCTACTGAAACGATCTTTCAGACGTAGTATTCAGAAATTACTCGCGACATTTCAGAAACTCGCAAATCAGAAATAACTACTGCAATAGTTTGGCTGCTGGCTTATTACGGTTGTTTTGACCATGTTCCGGGACCTGTTTTGGAATGAATGATACCTCGTTAGAAAGCTACTGAAACGATCTTTCAGACGTAGTATTCAGAAATTACTCGCGACATTTCAGAAACTCGCAAATCGGAAATACCTACTCTGCGATAGTTTGGCTGCTGGCTTATTACGGTTGTTTTGACCATGTTCCGGGACCTGTTTTGGAATGAATCATACCTCGTTAGAAAGCTACTGAAACGCTCTTTCAGACGTAGTATTCAGAAATTACTCGCGACATTTCAGAAACTCGCAAATCAGAAATAACTACTGCAATAGTTTGGCTGCTGGCTTATTACGGTTGTTTTGACCATGTTCCGGGACCTGTTTTGGAATGAATGATACCTCGTTATAAAGCTACTGAAATGATCTTTCAGACGTAGTATTCAGAAATTACTCGCGACATTTCAGAAACTCGCAAATCGGAAATACCTACTCTGCGATAGTTTGGCTGCTGGCTTATTACGGTTGTTTTGACCATGTTCCGGGACCTGTTTTGGAATGAATCATACCTCGTTAGAAAGCTACTGAAACGATCTTTCAGACGTAGTATTCAGAAATTACTCGCGACATTTCAGAAGCTCGCAAATCAGAAATAACTACTGCAATAGTTTGGCTGCTGGCTTATTACGGTTGTTTTGACCATGTTCCGGGACTTGTTTTGGAATGAATCTTACCTCGTTAGATAGCTACTGAAACGATCTTTCAGACGTAGTATTCAGAAATTACTCGCGACATTTCAGAAACTCGCAAATCAGAAATAACTACTGCAATAGTTTGGCTGCTGGCTTATTACGGTTGTTTTGACCATGTTCCGGGACTTGTTTTGGAATGAATCTTACCTCGTTAGATAGCTACTGAAACGATCTTTCAGACGTAGTATTCAGAAATTACTCGCGACATTTCAGAAACTCGCAAATCAGAAATAACTACTGCAATAGTTTGGCTGCTGGCTTATTACGGTTGTTTTGACCATGTTCCGGGACTTGTTTTGGAATGAATCTTACCTCGTTAGATAGCTACTGAAACGATCTTTCAGACGTAGTATTCAGAAATTACTCGCGACATTTCAGAAACTCGCAAATCAGAAATAACTACTGCAATAGTTTGGCTGCTGGCTTATTACGGTTGTTTTGACCATGTTCCGGGACTTGTTTTGGAATGAATCTTACCTCGTTAGATAGCTACTGAAACGATCTTTCAGACGTAGTATTCAGAAATTACTCGCGACATTTCAGAAACTCGCAAATCAGAAATAACTACTGCAATAGTTTGGCTGCTGGCTTATTACGGTTGTTTTGACCATGTTCCGGGACTTGTTTTGGAATGAATCTTACCTCGTTAGATAGCTACTGAAACGATCTTTCAGACGTAGTATTCAGAAATTACTCGCGACATTTCAGAAACTCGCAAATCAGAAATAACTACTGCAATAGTTTGGCTGCTGGCTTATTACGGTTGTTTTGACCATGTTCCGGGACCTGTTTTGGAATGAATCATACCTCGTTAGAAAGCTACTGAAACGATCTTTCAGACGTAGTATTCAGAAATTACTCGCGACATTTCAGACAGCCGCAAATCTTGTAAACTTTACAGTAGGCATTGTTCCAATAGATACCGAATTATAACAGTTGGTATCAGTTGTCTTGGATTTAAAAAAGAATATTATTTTCGTGATCGGCACCCCTGCTAACCTTGAAAACGTCACCCATGTGACCCATGTCCATAGTCAGCGTCTACTCAACTAGGTACCTACCTATATACCTACTAATCGATTAACCAGTGCTAGATATTCCATGCTTAGAACTTTAGGTAGTATTACGTGGCACTGGACTGCGCTCATCACCCCGAGCTGAGTCATTGATGTTTGATTTGAACCTTCACCTAGTAATTAAAACGCCGTGTCAATAAGTGCCGACAGTCGGCGCATCGTTTGTCGTCACTTATCAAAGATCACTAGAAGACACGTGTAAGTAAGATTAGTGCTGGGGTATAAGAGTTATCACTAATCGATTGAGGAGACACTAGACTCGGATTTTATAATTCGATGTGGAAAATTATAATACTTATAATAATAGTGACTTTGAGATTAAGTCTTAAACTGAAAAATATTTACCGCGCGCCTTAATGTAAAACAATCTTGCGTTCTCTAAAGCCTGCTAAAAAGTCAGCGATGACATAATTATGTCTATCTTTAAGGATAAAATGCAACATATATATATATTTTAATTCTTAGAAAAGTGGGCAATTAAATGCGGTAATTGGAAAACTATAGTTTTCCGTTAACTATAGTTAAATACTGCATTTGAATAAATGTATTTATTCAACACACTTACTTGCTTGAAAAAAACTTCAGGTATTTCTTTATTTCTTAAAACAATTATTGAAGGTACAATTGGTAAAATTATAGGCTAACGCTTTGTTATTAAAAACATCATTATTTTGCTCTTGGGAGACTGGAGAAAATGTTGGAGATTGCGCATTGTTCTCGTAGGGAGTAAGAAAAAGTGTTTCATCATTGTTATGAGTAGTAGATACTATTATTTAACTTTTGAATCTGATGCATACATATAAATTACATAAATGAATTATTTGCTAAAATGTAATTGTTTTCTATTGTTTTTGACGACTACAGTTTTTTTATTTGCAAAATGTTTTTTTAATTTTAACGTTACAATATTTTGCTCATTTTAAAAACTTAACTTTAATTTTCCCACTCGTGCGGGAATGAAAAGTAAAAAGCACGTGTTCGAAATACGCTGCATTTTGATTCTAATTACCGTTCAATAAGAGTCCCTTTTCAAGTAGGTGTGTTGAAAAACACATTTTTACATTAATTCTCCTACAAAGCTACAAAGATGGTCTATAATTACAGATTTTATTATTTGTACAATATTTTGTTTGCCTATATAAAAACACTATATTATTTAACTTTGAATTTCAAATTCCATTCTATTCCTACCATACTTATATACAAGTACTTAAGAACCACAATTGAATAAAACCCTTTAAAATGACGAGAATAAAAATAATTCTTATTTACTGGCAATCTTATTAAAATGGCCCTGGCAATTATGGCAATAAATATTTACCGTTGATACATAATTATTATCATTTGAAAAGCAAAATTTTCGACAATTAGATAATCGAGTGATTATCGATTAATAAATGTCGATTTAAATCGACATTTATTAATCGAATTGCGAAAACCGCACTGAATTTGATCCGCCGGCGGACCGAGACCGCTCGGCTGGGCGGTAGGCACTTATAGCGCGCAAGTACATGGAGTGACGGAGGCCTGACATTAGTAACTAGCTGTGATTAGTTGTCAGTCGTCATCAGTGTTGTCATATCTACCTACTTATAGGTAGATCTACCTATTTTAGCTTGAGTCTACCTATCTACCACCCGAAGCCCTAAATCTGCCTATTTTCGATACCACGTCTTATTGAAAATAATTTTGACATTAAACTTAGTTATGCGTGTAACAGAACCAGTAACGTCCACGTCTTTGGTTTCTACTTTCTGCGCAGGATGCGAGCAAAGTAAAAACCAAAGACGTGGACGTGAGCATTCACTAAAAATAAAGAACATTAACAGCTCGTGACAATCTCACGAAACGAAGGTGTCACTGTCAACATTGTCAACTGCTCATGGTATGTGCATGGAAATTTGACTACAATTTCGTTGGTTTACTTGATTCTGTTTATGTCATTCGTTGATAATGACGCTGATCATTGTTCCATAACCGACCAATCTTAGCTTATTTTCTAATCTATATACGTGGTACTGGCGGCATTGCGGCAATCCCACAGAGGTAATTTATTTGAAAATATTAAAGTTGAATCTACTATTTTAACGTGGGATTTTATTTTGTTTTGTTGTGTTGTGACTTTTAATAAAAATGTACATTTTAGAACTTTAATTTGAATATACTAAACAGTAATAACTAAATAGAGGCGAATTACATGATAATGGCGGAGACGAAACACGGAGTCAAAGTGTTCGATCCCTAACATGAGTTATGCCGGTTATAATAATAGTTTAACGGTGTCAACGGTCAGTAGCTACTCGTATTATTAGTAGCCGGCAAAAGACTCTGAGATTAGCTCAGCTCTAGCTAGTAGGATAATTGTGCAGGAAATGTAAAACCAAGAACGGGGAACCCAGCTCGGAACACTTGAACATTTTATAAAAGCATGTATAAATATTAAATAACATTTTGTTTAATTTTGATAAATCTTTTGTTTTACGTTGTTATATATATAATTATATTAATTATAAATAAAACTTTAGAGGTAGATCTACCGTTTTTTCCATGACATACTACCAACTTCTACCGATTTTTAGGACTTAATCTACCAATTTTCCAAAATGTGGGTTGACAACACTGGTCGTCATGTTCTCTATATTTTTACGCAACATGCGATAAAACCACGATAATTTTGCAGTAAATATAGGATATTTCTTAGACTACGGATCTGGCAACACTGCTCAAGAACATCACAGGCGCCGACAAAGATACGCCGACTCTGCGTGTCTTTGTCGCCACGCTTTTCTAAATGCCGATCCACGTGCAAGTGCAGGGGGTCTAGCACGAATAACTGCGTATGAACTGCAATTTATCTAGGGCAACTGTGACAAAGACACCTCATAGTTTGTACGCCGAAGCGTGACGTAGGTAGGTATTGACGTTTACAGTACGAATACTTTTTCAGAAAATTGCTTATGCTATGGACTTAGGTAGGACTTTCTGTAATCTGTGGTGCACTACAAATGTCTATAAAAATGCGTAATAAAAATAAAAATTCAATAACCCACTAACATTTACTTACCTAGGTACCTAAATTTAGAATCGCATCGCGGTACCTAGGCCGTAGAAAACTTAAGTACCTACCTATTAACTAGGACGAGTAAGTTGTTTTATGCAATTAGGTAATTGACGATACTGGCAAGTCGCGCACCTGATGATAAACAGTAGGTACGTTTCATGATAGTTGCAAACAATAATGCTCAAGCATTACTGTATTAGGGTTTAGGGTGTGACAGTCGCTGTAGCAAGTGGAATTACCTACTAGATGAAGGTTCACTTTACTTGACTCGGGGTGATGAGCGAAGTTCAGTGCCACGTAATAGTACCTACCTACAGTTCTAAGCCATGGATGGAACTGAATATCTCTGGCACTGCGGTGGTGCCAACCAAGACGGCCTCATGCATAAGAATCCTACCGCCTAGCAGGTACCTATCTACCTGAGTCAGCCTTCCTCAGCTCGTATATACCTAAATAAAAATCGATTAGTAGGTATACCTAGTTGAGTAGACGCTGACTATGGACATGGGTCACATGGGTGACGTTTTCTAGGTCAGCAGGGGTGCCGATCACGAAAATAATATTCATTTTGAAATCCAAGACAACTGATACCAACTTTTATAATTCGGTATCTATTGGAACAATACCTACTGTAAAGTTTACAAGATTTGCGGCTGTCTGAAATGTCGCGAGTAATTTCTGAATACTACGTCTGAAAGATCGTTTCAGTAGCTTTCTAACGAGGTATGATTCATTCCAAAACAGGTCCCGGAACATGGTCAAAACAACCGTAATAAGCCAGCAGCCAAACTATTGCAGTAGTTATTTCTGATTTGCGAGTTTCTGAAATGTCGCGAGTAATTTCTGAAGACTACGTCTGAAAGATCGTTTCAGTAGCTTTCTAACGAGGTATGATTCATTCCAAAACAGGTCCCGGAACATGGTCAAAACAACCGTAATAAGCCAGCAGCCAAACTATTGCAGTAGTTATTTCTGATTTGCGAGTTTCTGAAATGTCGCGAGTAATTTCTGAATACTACGTCTGAAAGATCGTTTCAGTAGCTTTCTAACGAGGTACGATTCATTCCAAAACAAGTCCCGGAACATGGTCAAAACAACCGGATTAACCCGGCAGCCAAACTATTGCAGTAGTTATTTCTGATTTGCGAGTTTCTGAAATGTCGCGAGTAATTTCTGAATACTACGTCTGAAAGATCGTTTCAGTAGCTATCTAACGAGGTAAGATTCATTCCAAAACAAGTCCCGGAACATGGTCAAAACAACCGTAATAAGCCAGCAGCCAAACTATTGCAGTAGTTATTTCTGATTTGCGAGTTTCTGAAATGTCGCGAGTAATTTCTGAATACTACGTCTGAAAGATCGTTTCAGTAGCTATCTAACGAGGTAAGATTCATTCCAAAACAAGTCCCGGAACATGGTCAAAACAACCGTAATAAGCCAGCAGCCAAACTATTGCAGTAGTTATTTCTGATTTGCGAGCTTCTGAAATGTCGCGAGTAATTTCTGAATACTACGTCTGAAAGATCGTTTCAGTAGCTTTCTAACGAGGTATGATTCATTCCAAAACAGGTCCCGGAACATGGTCAAAACAACCGTAATAAGCCAGCAGCCAAACTATCGCAGAGTAGGTATTTCCGATTTGCGAGTTTCTGAAATGTCGCGAGTAATTTCTGAATACTACGTCTGAAAGATCGTTTCAGTAGCTTTCTAACGAGGTATCATTCATTCCAAAACAGGTCCCGGAACATGGTCAAAACAACCGTAATAAGCCAGCAGCCAAACTATTGCAGTAGTTATTTCTGATTTGCGAGTTTCTGAAATGTCGCGAGTAATTTCTGAATACTACGTCTGAAAGATCGTTTCAGTAGCTTTCTAACGAGGTATGATTCATTCCAAAACAGGTCCCGGAACATGGTCAAAACAACCGTAATAAGCCAGCAGCCAAACTATCGCAGAGTAGGTATTTCCGATTTGCGAGTTTCTGAAATGTCGCGAGTAATTTCTGAATACTACGTCTGAAAGATCGTTTCAGTAGCTTTCTAACGAGGTATCATTCATTCCAAAACAGGTCCCGGAACATGGTCAAAACAACCGTAATAAGCCAGCAGCCAAACTATTGCAGTAGTTATTTCTGATTTGCGAGTTTCTGAAATGTCGCGAGTAATTTCTGAATACTACGTCTGAAAGATCGTTTCAGTAGCTATCTAACGAGGTAAGATTCATTCCAAAACAAGTCCCGGAACATGGTCAAAACAACCGTAATAAGCCAGCAGCCAAACTATTGCAGTAGTTATTTCTGATTTGCGAGTTTCTGAAATGTCGCGAGTAATTTCTGAAGACTACGTCTGAAAGATCGTTTCAGTAGCTTTCTAACGAGGTATGATTCATTCCAAAACAGGTCCCGGAACATGGTCAAAACAACCGTAATAAGCCAGCAGCCAAACTATTGCAGTAGTTATTTCTGATTTGCGAGCTTCTGAAATGTCGCGAGTAATTTCTGAATACTACGTCTGAAAGATCGTTTCAGTAGCTTTCTAACGAGGTATGATTCATTCCAAAACAGGTCCCGGAACATGGTCAAAACAACCGTAATAAGCCAGCAGCCAAACTATTGCAGTAGTTATTTCTGATTTGCGAGTTTCTGAAATGTCGCGAGTAATTTCTGAATACTACGTCTGAAAGATCGTTTCAGTAGCTATCTAACGAGGTAAGATTCATTCCAAAACAAGTCCCGGAACATGGTCAAAACAACCGTAATAAGCCAGCAGCCAAACTATTGCAGTAGTTATTTCTGATTTGCGAGTTTCTGAAATGTCGCGAGTAATTTCTGAAGACTACGTCTGAAAGATCGTTTCAGTAGCTTTCTAACGAGGTATGATTCATTCCAAAACAGGTCCCGGAACATGGTCAAAACAACCGTAATAAGCCAGCAGCCAAACTATTGCAGTAGTTATTTCTGATTTGCGAGTTTCTGAAATGTCGCGAGTAATTTCTGAATACTACGTCTGAAAGATCGTTTCAGTAGCTATCTAACGAGGTAAGATTCATTCCAAAACAAGTCCCGGAACATGGTCAAAACAACCGTAATAAGCCAGCAGCCAAACTATTGCAGTAGTTATTTCTGATTTGCGAGCTTCTGAAATGTCGCGAGTAATTTCTGAATACTACGTCTGAAAGATCGTTTCAGTAGCTTTCTAACGAGGTATGATTCATTCCAAAACAGGTCCCGGAACATGGTCAAAACAACCGTAATAAGCCAGCAGTCAAACTATTGCAGTAGTTATTTCTGATTTGCGAGTTTCTGAAATGTCGCGAGTAATTTCTGAATACTACGTCTGAAAGATCGTTTCAGTAGCTATCTAACGAGGTAAGATTAATTCCAAAACAAGTCCCGGAACATGGTCAAAACAACCGTAATAAGCCAGCAGCCAAACTATTGCAGTAGTTATTTCTGATTTGCGAGTTTCTGAAATGTCGCGAGTAATTTCTGAAGACTACGTCTGAAAGATCGTTTCAGTAGCTTTCTAACGAGGTATGATTCATTCCAAAACAGGTCCCGGAACATGGTCAAAACAACCGTAATAAGCCAGCAGCCAAACTATTGCAGTAGTTATTTCTGATTTGCGAGTTTCTGAAATGTCGCGAGTAATTTCTGAAGACTACGTCTGAAAGATCGTTTCAGTAGCTTTCTAACGAGGTATGATTCATTCCAAAACAGGTCCCGGAACATGGTCAAAACAACCGTAATAAGCCAGCAGCCAAACTATTGCAGTAGTTATTTCTGATTTGCGAGTTTCTGAAATGTCGCGAGTAATTTCTGAATACTACGTCTGAAAGATCGTTTCAGTAGCTATCTAACGAGGTAAGATTCATTCCAAAACAAGTCCCGGAACATGGTCAAAACAACCGTAATAAGCCAGCAGCCAAACTATTGCAGTAGTTATTTCTGATTTGCGAGTTTCTGAAATGTCGCGAGTAATTTCTGAATACTACGTCTGAAAGATCGTTTCAGTAGCTTTCTAACGAGGTATGATTCATTCCAAAACAGGTCCCGGAACATGGTCAAAACAACCGTAATAAGCCAGCAGCCAAACTATCGCAGAGTAGGTATTTCCGATTTGCGAGTTTCTGAAATGTCGCGAGTAATTTCTGAATACTACGTCTGAAAGATCGTTTCAGTAGCTTTCTAACGAGGTATCATTCATTCCAAAACAGGTCCCGGAACATGGTCAAAACAACCGTAATAAGCCAGCAGCCAAACTATTGCAGTAGTTATTTCTGATTTGCGAGTTTCTGAAATGTCGCGAGTAATTTCTGAATACTACGTCTGAAAGATCGTTTCAGTAGCTATCTAACGAGGTAAGATTCATTCCAAAACAAGTCCCGGAACATGGTCAAAACAACCGTAATAAGCCAGCAGCCAAACTATTGCAGTAGTTATTTCTGATTTGCGAGTTTCTGAAATGTCGCGAGTAATTTCTGAATACTACGTCTGAAAGATCGTTTCAGTAGCTTTCTAACGAGGTATGATTCATTCCAAAACAGGTCCCGGAACATGGTCAAAACAACCGTAATAAGCCAGCAGCCAAACTATCGCAGAGTAGGTATTTCCGATTTGCGAGTTTCTGAAATGTCGCGAGTAATTTCTGAATACTACGTCTGAAAGATCGTTTCAGTAGCTTTCTAACGAGGTATCATTCATTCCAAAACAGGTCCCGGAACATGGTCAAAACAACCGTAATAAGCCAGCAGCCAAACTATTGCAGTAGTTATTTCTGATTTGCGAGTTTCTGAAATGTCGCGAGTAATTTCTGAATACTACGTCTGAAAGATCGTTTCAGTAGCATTATAACGAGGTATGATTCATTCCAAAACAAGTTCCGGAACATGGTCAAATCCACCGGAATAACCCACCCGCCACACGCGACATCTTAATTTGGTCGGTTTATAATGGCTGCTGAGTTTGGCTGCCAACTTCACACAGGTTGATTTATTCGTATACTATAGTATTCGTATATTCGTATCGTATAGTAACTTACAAGTAGAATGTATGTATTGAGAATATACTCGTATACATTCCACTCGTAAGTTCGCATAATATTAATGTCGGTTTGAGTATTGAGTATCTTTGTAAATATTATATCAACGGATTTTATATGAGCATACAATCTGTTTTTGTCGCTGATGGGTTATTTAACACGATTTTTTCACGACACCGTAGCAAATCTGACAGTGAGTTTCTGAGTAAGCCCCATCCGGTCAATCCCACACAGGCCAATCCGGTGGGTTCCCATGTAATCGAATATTCGAAATAATGTTGAAGTAATGACGTTAATTGACGATAAAATTTAAAAAAGACGTATTCGATAGGTACTACAAATACCTAACCTACCTAACGTGTGTACCAAGTTGTATGTTTCAGGTACGAATTTAGGCTAAGTTAAACATAATATGTGGTTTGATAAACAGAAACTATATACTGTTCTCGGTCTTGTGGGTCAATGTGTGTCAATAGTGTGTTAAATCGTGTATGCATTCGTGTTGACGGTCCCGTTTGCCAAGTTGCTAGTGAACCAGCCTTTAATGCGCGAGGTACCATGTTCGTTTCTTGACCGGGGCAAATATTTGTGTGATAGTAAGTAGAATTATGTGTTCTATCTAGGGTATTGGATGTTTGTGATGTCGTGTGTGTGTGTGTGTGTGTGTGTGTGTGTGTGTGTGTGTGTGTGTGTGTGTGTTTGTGTGTGTGTGTGTGGGTGCATCCTCTCGCATCACAAGGAATAGTGCGGGGTTATGAATGTGGAGACGTTATTTATGCTTAATTGCCACGGAAATTATAAGAATTTCATAAGTTCAGATGTTACTTACTTAAAAAAATTTAATATAGTAGTGGATGTGCTATCTTTCTTAAACCATGTTTCTATATTTGGGTACTACGGCGCAGTCTATCACTTTATCATTCCATAAACATGTTTGAAATGTAGATAGGAGCTATTGCACAATACTGCTACACTGCAAAATACTGTAGTTGTAATACTGTGGTATAAAACACAAATCAATGAATTTGATAATTTTATTAACTTATTATTTATTATTGAGTATTATTTATTAGACTTAGTATTATTATTGAGTATTATTTATTGAGGAGTATAACATTAGGCAACAAGACAAAAACATATGTTATAACTAATTTATAACATTCTAAAAGCCTCAAAACATCAAATCATTTTAATTTGTTTTGTGATTATGCGCGAAATAAGCATTCCATTATTATATTAATATACGAGTATATTCTAATAACGTCGCGTACACAATTGTTGCGAGTCTGTATATAAAAAAAAAATTGAAACATTCTTGTGTAGCCTATATAAAGTATTGTGTGCATGAATGTGTCTGTTCGACATGAATCTATATAAGTATGTATATCCGTCATCAATTTACCACAGTACAGGCTCTGCCTAGGATGATTATATGTACATGCAGCTTAACCCATCCTATACAGTGATAAATAAAACAAACGATGTATGAATGAAACGCACGTAAATTTACGTCAATGGTACGCAAAGGGTTAATTCACCTGCTCAAGACGGATACTCATAGAATTAAATAAAATGTAATCTTATTGAAGAATCTCTGAGAGTAGCAGCATTGAGCACGAGAATGTTATGTACAAGTAAATGAAAAAAAAATGCTTATAGTGATAATTATAGTGTTGCCATCAAATCCAAAAAATAAATCAATAGTTTTACTTTTACTTTATACTAAATTGTTTGTCTTGCGTAAAATAATCCTGCGATAACTTAAAAGCTTTCGTATAAAAGCTTATCTTACTTTTTACAGCACTATTTTGACTTAACACGAACTATATTTAGTATTGTTGAATCGTTGCAAATGAATAATTAAGTATGTCCTAGTTTTTCGCCCTTAAATGTTTGATAAACTGGTTGTTAACAGTTCCAGTGTTCACGACCACGCGATGCGGCAAGCCAGCTATAATGTTCCACGGATACAGATTTAATTTATTTCGGGTGCAAGGACCAAAGAGAATATGGAGATGCTGGCGGTGGCGAGATGGCCACTGCAGATCTACACTTACCACTGTCAATGACATCATTGTCGCTTTAGGCAAAGATCACAACCATTCCAATATCTCATTTGGACCGCTTAAAGTTTTGAGGGCAAGTAGAATAAATTTAAGAGTTTAATGAAACCATCCTAGCAACGTAATTTTTTTATAATTTTTTTAAGTTTGTTTAAAATGGATACATGCAGGACTATTATGTATCTCAATAGCTAACAAATGTTGATTGAAATCTTGAAAAATGGCCGCTTTGTGTCAATTTTGATAACTCCAGTAAGCAAAAATGTTAGTAAGTTGATGACTGAACTGACAAAAGTGACATAAAGCCACCATTTTTTTTCGATTTCAATCAACATTAGTTAGCAACTGAGATACATAATGCCTGATGTCATGTGTCGGAAATGTCCGGCGGGAATCAGACGTACGTGCATTCAACTAGCTGCGCCCCGCGGTTTCACCCGCGTGGTGTTGGTGGATGATGAAGCCCATCACACACGACTAAGATAATATATATTATAGCGTCGAATGTAAAAATTATGTTAACCTTAACCCACCAAACACGGCGCAGGTACTATAATATATAGCAAGCGTACATTCTATCGGAGTCCGTCTCGGGAGCCGCACGTCTCGATCGTTCACACTGTAATATACAGAGTGTTCATATTTTTTATTTTGCGATGATTCGTATTTTGTTGCTAGACCTGTTGGACAGTTCCTCAGATGATGATTGGGAGTGTGAATATGATATAACCGTCATACTAGCTAAAAGTAAAAAACGAAGAATCTGGATAGAAGATCACATAAAACACAGAAAACACCGTAGTGAATTTAAACTTTACAATGATCTTTCAAAAAAAAGAACAGCTTTTTCTTGCACCTTCATATGGTTATTTGCACGATACCTACCAGTTTTTTAATTGTATGTCTGTCTGCCTCTATAATCCAGGTAATTTCTGAAAAGGCCAATTTTGATGGGGTTTATACTGAAAGCATTACTTAAAGGGCACGCGAACGAAGTCGCGGCTGCAGGTAGTCTAATAATATAACATAGCCTTGTTTCATCAAGAATACTAACATCGATTTAATAGTTACCTAGTTTGATTGACCTATACGTAGTACCTACAATCTAGAAAAGAGATTAGACCCATAGAATTAAAGATAAAATTGTCATACTGCTACTTCGGTTAGTAGATAGAAAGTCTCACTTTGTCGATGATTTACTTTGTTTGACAAATTCGCGTTATTCAGACGTTAGTTTCATTTTTATTTACAATAATATTTCTACAGGTTCGAAACAAAATAGGTACACAAGATAATGTGAAGCTTTATTAGTTTTTATTGTGAAAATATAAATTTGTTCGGTAACTGAAGACCAGACGTCCATTTACTGCAACGGTTTTGTCAACATTCTGTATTTGATCTTAAGATCAGTATCGGACACTATCTTAAGATGTCTTCATGATCTGCAGTAGTCTTAGCGTATGTTAACATGACTTTCGAATATCGGCGGCATCTTAAGCTATTCTAAGGTAAAATATTATAGTATATTCACCGTGTGTGGTCACTCATTGAATTATATGGTGAGCGATATGTCCGAATCTGCTCTAAGATTATATATACTTTATAGTATCTTCATCGTGTGTGATGGGCTTTATGATGACACTGAAAGTATCCTATGTGATAATCCAGTGCCGCATCCGTGCCGTGTCTTGCCCTACTGATACCATTATTATGGTCTCTTTTGTAAGGCAACACACTGGAGCTAAAAATAAACGAACATTTGTTATAATACATTAAGAAATTAGAGATACAAAAAAAATTAAAAAGACAAACCCGCTGAATTTATTGCCGGATCTTCTCAGTCGTGGTTGCGTTCCGATCCGGTTGTCGATTTAAGAAATAATAAATCTAATATGACAATTTGTAAGTGCCCCCGTAGGCCTATTCAGAATAAACGATTTCATTTCATTTCATTTCTACCAAACTTCATCCAAATCTGGTCGTCCGTTCCTGCGTGATTGTTTAACAAACAATCATCCAAACTTTCACATTTGTAATATTATAGTGGGATTTGATTATTAATTAAGTCAATTAACTTAATGTTGATGAAATAATCAATCTGTTAAAAAATGCTAAATGATAAAATCATTATTAAATTAAATTATGAATATGGAAAATATGCATATTTTAAATCTATATAAGTGGTACTGGAGCTTAAGAATATTATTAATCCGCGAAGCGATTCGCTTTATTTGATTCATTGTGACGGTACACAGTATTTTTTATTCTATTTATTATTTGGTTTTCCTTTATTTATTTATTCTTTGAAAGGTTTTTTTATTTTACATTGCACTAAGAAGTCGCAAAAATTGTAATCAACACATACGGTCTTTATGCGAAGCAATTGGCTTCCTCAAATTGTGATCACCAATTATATTAAGTTAAGACATAAGTACCTATTTACAATAAGTTACACGCAGGTGTTATTATTTTTATATTAACATGGTCACTAAGTCCAGAATTCATTTATGGCAGCAACGGGACATTAACCATGTGGGTATATACATACTATGTTTTATACATATAATACATAGTATATTCTTCATATTTTGGCACAGTTTCATGTGCCAAGCCTATACAAGTAATATATTGTAGTACTTATAGTACATGTTAACTCGTTGCTTAAGTTTATTCTGGGGTCACTCTTATACTGGTAATTTTACTCGTTTATGTTGGTAAGATACGATAGTTTTAATTAACATTGGCTCTCTTAACAAAATGCTACACAATTAAAAACACGATTGTGAAAAACATGAGACACAACTCAATAACTCAAATTTATAACGAAACAATACATTTAGAGACTGACTAATATAAGTTTATTTGTTAATTTTCGTTATACGAGTACGTCTAGTCATATGACTTTAGATTTTACTTTTTGCATCATTCCAAATACCTCAAAATGACATGCCATTTATTTATGTATTTTTAATTATTTTACTCGTAATCATTATTTATATTTAGCAATATGTTTAGAAATAAAGTGTTTCAGTGTGAAACAGTTTTTAATTACCCAATGCTTGTGTTAGGATTATTTGAAGGTACGTAACACATAAGTAAAGAAAATCTGAGCGTTCCTGACTCGTGGACCCCTGACACTCTAAACAACGAACGAATAGGAATAACTAAAATATGATATTTTACTATTGAGAGTAAGTACCTCGTTTGACTATGACAGTTCAAATCTCACTCCGAGAGAGCTTTGTGATACATTCCTCAATGTAGTACAAGTACAGCGATTTTTAACAAAGTCTTTTTACCCGGTGTTAATGTATTTGATTAGTATAACATGGCATCCAATGAGAGGTCAAGAGTCAATTGTTTTTTCTGCTAATACTATGAAATAGATGATGATGGTACATCCTTACCCTGTATACTGACAACGGAGAGGTTAATCTATACTTAACCATACATATAATAAAAATGTAATGGGTCGCTGTCTGTACATGGAAGATATATGAGGAACATATTTTTGGGACTTTTATAAACAAAAATAGAATGAAAAAAAAAATATTTCCGGAATTTTTAATTAATTTTATTAAGCATTTGTGCACGCTAATCTTAGAAACGGCTTATCCGATTTAGGTGTGGTTTTCATTAATATATTGTGGTAAGCTTCATTTAACATTAATATTTGTTTCATGTCCATCGGTTCAAAAATATAAAAAGTGAATGACATTTAAAGAATAACTCTCTCGCCACTACGCCAAGACCAAGCGAGCGAAGTCGCTGGCGGGTGAACTAGTATAAAATAAATGTACAAAGTCAAACGAAAGCTGTATGTTTCAGAGCCACGTTTTACACTTACTCGTTTCGGGAAACCGGCGATCCAGAAGGGTATCTACCGCTACAACAAGAACAACCGTACGAATGGGCCCAAATCCCTCTGGACTTGTTGTAGAATCAGCACTGGATGTAAAGCTAGTATAACTACCTTAAATGATTTAATTATTAAGGAGAAACCAGAACATAATCACTAATAATAAATCAAAGCAATAATTTTTTTTTTTTACATTTGATAAACAAGCATTTGACCACAGTCTCACCTGATGAAAAGTGATGACGCGGTCGACGGTGGTACATGCTTGCCTAAAAGGTACCTATTACTCTTTATTTGAAGACTCCCTGATTGTATACGTCAGGAAATATAGACGCTGGCAGGTTATTCCATACTTCAGCCGCACGCATTATGCAGTTAGATTTGAAGCGCTTCGTGCGTATTTTTGGAATTTTGACCATGTACAGATGGACGGTTCCTGTGCGTCTTGTTGTTCGATGAAAGAAAGGAGATGAGGGAATAAGATTGTGAAGATCGATCGCACACTCTCCGAAGTGAATCCTGTAAAACACCGATAAGAAGAATAACACCTAACTTAGAGAAAGACGTATATTATGTGCTTTTAATTAAAGGATTTGAAGTTAAACAAAAGTTGTTTTTTTTTAACGTTTAATTTTACATATGTTTAATACTACTACTGTAATACGATACAAATCCTCTTCTATGTATTCTACTATACATATATGAGTACCTATATACAGTACAGATAATAGTGCGAGTTCTAGGTGTGCTTAGCATGTGTGTTACGATTACAATAAAGATATAACTGAGATTAATATCTAATACCTTTTTCAGCATCAGCATCGAAATTTGTGAAGCCTTTGCTTACGTTGAATGGGCACAGCTTCTTCTTGAAAAACGATCGAGGATCTCGACGTTACTGGACCTGCAGCAAGTATAGGCTTGGGTGCAAAATGGCCGTCACTACTTGGGACGACACCGTAGTGAAGCAGAGCGGGAAGCACAATCACAACTGAGTTCTCATATTCTTTTTACAGTTTATTGTGATATATTTATTTGAACTTACGAAGTGTTACGGCGACATGCTTCCACCACGATATTTCCTCAAAGATCAGTATACTAGTTAGTTATAATCAGATAAGTAATCAGGATCGTTTATAAAATAACTTATTTTGTAATATAGTTTGTATAGTGTATTATACGACGGAGTAAGACAAGCAGAGAACAGTCCTTTCCTTCCTCCATGCAGCAGGAATGCTATTATGTACAATTCACATGTTTGGTCGGACAGTCGTATCGATTAAGGACTAATTAATATATTACTAAGTGTCATTGCGATCATTTGTGTGATCTCTGTGGAGGTTGTCATATCCGATATTCTATCACTTTTTTATCATACGACTGTTGTATAAGTATTGTAACTATTGTTTTAATTATCTTAAAATGTAGGGTTAGTAATATTCACCTTTGTTACAAATAGGGCACAATCATTCTAGTCATATACTTAGGGGAAAATGTAATATAGTTAAGATAAATAGTACTGTGGTCCATCAATGATGGGCGATGAAATGAGGGGGGCTCCAGTCATGAAATTCAAACGAATCGAATTAATAACTGCGATAATTGAGAACAGTTCCATTTGACATATGAGGCGATATTCCTGCGTTATCAGCGAGTAGGGCGAAATGGTGAGAGCTTACAAAATATAAGTTTAGGTAAGAGGAAATATAGATAAAATAATTTAATTTTATCCGATCACTATTATGATTAGCAAAAATATGTTGATATAAAAAGTACTACTCTCACCGCTCTATTATAAATTAAGTTTGAAATGGTGACGATTCTGATTCGACAACTGCACCTAATTTCAATGTTTTTTCACATCTTGGAATATTTTTGCCTGTGAGTTATTAACTTAAAATTTTAAATTATTTTGTCCTTGACTTAACAAGCGCTGCGAGCTTGCAAGTCCTCTTAAAGGCAGGCATAGGTACCAAATTTGGGCCCACGTTTAGGTGAGGCTGGAGGTGTCACTTGACATCGCTATCGCATCTGCCGTGGGTGTGCCGGGGAGGCGATAAAGTACCATGATACTTACCTCTGGATCGTTGGGGCCTTTCTCTATGAGAGGTACGCCTCGTGCTTAGGACGCGGAGCTAGAGAGCAGCCTAGATTCGATCAACGCAGGAGAGTAACTTATTTTACGAGTAAATTATGTTAAGTAACTTTATTTCGATAAATATTTACTCATTATCTCAATGTATGTACATGAATGTCTATATATTCAAACCATTTTATTATTCATAAGAAAATAGTTTATTGTGTGTTAGCTAATAAGTACCACCTGATGATCCAGGTATATCAACTCTAGTTTTTATTTGAATTAAAATGAATGATCTCTTAACTTAAACTAGGTAATGACTTATTGTCTATATTATATTTTATTAAGCGTGTGTACTTGACGTCTTCAAATACCTTATTAAACGTAGTTAATATCAAAATACTGTATTTTTTATTATGATAAATATAAAAAATACCATTATGGGGAACTTAAGTCTATAAGTGAATTTAGTATATATAATTATGTATACATCGACTCGAAGATTCAACTGACTGTCAAACTCTCAGTTCGTGAATTCACAACTTCATTCGACGACATATTGCATAAAAATAGGAGTTAAATGTTCTTTTCTATGTTATTCCAGCTATGCCGTGTGAACATGGAATGAAAGAAAATGAAGCACTCACGCGAGTGAACATTCATTCGAAACGTCATAAAACCTACTAATATTATAAACGCGATAGCTTGTATGTATAGATGTTTGTTACTCTTTCTCGCTCAAACGATGTGCCATTTTTGATGAAATTTGGTATGGAGGCAGATAAGGCGCTGGATTAACACATTGGAAACTTTTCATCATCATCATCATCATTACCATCCACCAGCAGGCTGGTGTAACCGCGGGGCGCAGCTAGTCACGTATAAAGTTTATAGAACGACTCATAAAATCGAAATCAGTAGAATTAGATCTGCTTGGTCGTTTAGATTTTGTTTTTAAATAATAATAAGCGTTCTTAAGCCAAAAGACACAATAAATCGAATTGTAGATTAGATGAAATCTTATCTTCAGATTTAAATATGTTTTCATGCATAACTATTTATTGTGTATTTTAAAATTGTATATTTTTGGAATGCTCTTACAAAAGGTAATACTATATAACAACTTCGTCAATAGATTTCGAGTATTCCTGGCTTATTGACTTGGTTTAAAGGCATCTTATTACATTTCTTGACCGGACAACTTTTATCTTATACCATTTGTGTGGAAAATACGAATCCAATGACAATTCATTTAACATAATCAATCGTTTAGCCTGTAGGTCGCGACATACATACTCGTATATACAAACATGATGGAAATTAATTCGAACATTTTAAACGAATTTAGCGTGTTTATTTCAGATCCAGAGCAATCAGAGATTAAGTTTTCGCACACGAGTCGTGGAAAGCGCTTACTGCTCTTCGATAGGTACAAATTCAACTTGAAGCACACCAACGGCAACCGACTGAACTGGTCCTGCAATCAAGCCCCCAAGGGATGCAAGGCCTCTTTGATTACAATTGATGACAAAATCGTTCGATTGAAGCCTTTCCATAACCACGAGTAACAATTAAGTGAAGAGGCAAATTGCATTGTATAAATGAATGGCATTTGCCTTCTTTATATGAACGTGTTTATGATTGCGCGCTGTTTATGTCAGTTACGACCAGCGCCTCGAATGAAAAAGCGTATTAAGTCCCTAAATGGTTACTGCTACGAAATTGAGAGGCGTTCATAATTTTTTTCTTAATTATTTTAAAGCAATACAAAGAGCGTAATCAAAAAGAACGTGATACTAGTCAATGATGTCGCTTTAAAGTTATATATATATATAATTTATTAGAATTAATAATTTTAACAAATATTATAAAAGGTACATACTTACAATAATTAAACTTAAAATAATTAAAACATAAGTATATACCTATATAGGCCTGCTGAAGAAATGATAAAAAAATTTTCTTTCCTTCCCTGATAAGACTACGAAAATTACCGCTTAAATATGGGTTCTATACACCTTCCAGAATGGCGTGATACCGTTTCATAGACGCTTAAATAAATAGAACAAAGAGGTTCCTGGAATGTCATAATATAGTCAAATAGTTTCCTATACCTACTACACGTAATATACACATACAATAGTATAATTTTATCTCGGGAAAAGTCCTGCTGAGAAACGTGTAGCGTATAGGTAGAAATTAGTTAGTAACTGATTAACGTACTTTTGAAATGTATCATAATGTACATAAAGTAGATAGGTATTCATATATACTCAGTGATCATGTAAAATAAGTTTTCTCACATCTCATCGAGCCCTTATTCACCCAGGCCTTATATTTATGCATATTATATTTACATTAAGCATTTAGGATTAACATTATCCATATGTTTTTAAATATGTCATACAATAATAGTAGGTATATGGAATCAAGACAAGACAATTTGTTTATTGTAGTGATTTTAATGTTTTTTGAAACGTTTGTTTATGTTATTTTTGCAATATTGTTGAAGTTGTAATACATACACAAATCAAATTGCTATGATTATAGTGAAAACTCTGAGGCACAAGACAATTATCAAAATCACTAGGCCACTAGTGCGAGTCGGGGTCGACCTAGATGACCCTCTATGTGGGAGTCCGGCGTGCACTTAGCCGGCTTTTTCAAAGATCTTACTGAAAGCTGGAAGTGCATATACCGGTCTATAATTTGATGAGTCGAATTTATGCCATGGCCACAAGATTGGAGTGATTCTATATTTCTCTAAATCGAGACAAGTCTCTCTATCTACATCAATAAAGTAACCAAATTACGTGGAATAATTAGTTGAATATATCCTTTCTACCGACATTCCCACATTTTACCACCTACGAAGGGATAATGTCAGGAAGCATAACTCAGAACAAATTCCACACTAAAAGTGGTCCTTCAAACCAAAACGACGTATGATTCCAAATACGAATTACTTCCGAGGTTACAAATAGACATGTTCGGTGATTGGTTTAAATTTCAGAAGGAAAGCAGGGATTGGGCCACGCGCGTGCTGCAACGTCTAATATGACAGCTGAGTCATAGCGGTGTGAACGATGTAATTGATTAAGCACGACTTTTATTGGGTCATTTTTTTAAGGCAGTTACTCTTCCCGATATTATTTCTTCGTAGTTTACCACACGTATTCCATTTATTGAAGCATTTGAGTAAGTATGTTGTGACATTGTGACCGCAGTATTTCGCAATGTGCAGCCTCCTTGGTTAGTTGACAACAACGAGACAAGCTACTCTGCGGGCATTTCTTAATCTCCACTGCGTGAGTTTCCTCCTTCATATGATTTTAATTTAAACTCATTATATCATTCTTTTAGTATCATTCGTGGCACAGCCGTCTGGAAAGCAGATGGCTCTCATCAATGGATTCACTTTCTTCTGCCACAGAACGACTCAGAGCACGGCCCGATGGTACTGTACGCGAAGAAGTATGTCATGCAACGCCAGATTCGCGATATCACTAAACGGAATAATGAAGAGCATGAAGATCCAACATAATCATATTCCACCTAGTTTTAAGATTGTGAATGGAGTTTTATATAGAATTTGACAAATAATATGAAATGTTCAATTAAGTCAATACCGAATCCTCAGTTTATGAAAATAACAGCTGTCTCTGCTACATGTGTAAAAACTCTTTTTGTGGTATAAAGTTTGAAAAGATTTTCGATAGATGTCGCTCCGTCCCCATACAACGGCTATAATCAACTAGAAATAAATTTTATACTCAGTTCGAGATCCGTCGGAGGGCGTGTCATTTTTCTCACTAAAATTTCAATACTTGATTTCGCGAAGCAGGCGTTAGTACACCAAAAATCATACTCGTATATAGAAAAATATTCATAAACAGATCAGCGTCGATTCCGTGCGCATCGTTCCCCAAATACTGGTAGCATTGGCACGTTTGATTGCAATACTATAGCTTATATTAGTGCAAGATATATATAAGGTTACGATTTATATACGCTAGCATTTAGATCACATGACGCTTCAGCCTCATTAATAACGAAACCCTAATTAAAAATAAAACTAGAAACATTTAATGCTAAAAAACCTTGTTTGTAGTTTTGTTTCATAATGGAGGTGTCCAGGACGAAAAAAAAACTGATTGAACAATCGTTGACAAGCATGGTGAAATTGTTACAATTTATGTTTTTTCAGCCCACTTCCATGATTATGAAGGGAAGCGGTACCTCTGGTACGACGGCTACCGATACACTAGAAACAAAATTCGTGGCGAGAAAATTTGGTGGAATTGCAGCAAGCGGTACTCCTTCGATTGTAAGGCATCTCTTGTAACCTTCGAAGATAAGATTACGAAGACTAACTTCCACATCACACAGCACACACATCCCCCCGAGAAGATGCCAGACACTACTGATATAACCCACGTCGTACAGTTTAAGGAAAAAGAAAAATTGTACAAAAAGAAATGTTTCCGGAATGTTCCGTCTGATAGCAGCAGTGCACCTTTGCCTAGTATGGATGGAGTACTTATCAATACGTTTAACCCAATGTGCAAACCAGGTCACAAATAGAGCTATTGCGAGTATTATTGCCTGGCAGCGCATCCTCGAGACCTCTGGTATTGCAGATGTCGGTCGTCGACGGTGACCACTTACCATTAGGTGAGCCGCTTGCTCGTTTGCCTAGTTATCCTATAAAAAAAAGTAAATTTTACTTCTAACGTTATTTTGATACATATATATCAGTGATTATTATTGTTTATACATATTAATAGGATAATATTTTGTATAATCGCATAAAAGTAAAATAAACGCGTGCGCTTATTATACTTATATGCACGCACCTCCGTAACATCACAAGACGTGTCTTGTGTTACGGATGTTACGAGCCACGAGTCTTGAAAATTTTATATGGTTTATATTTGTCGTAGTGATATTTTACTACAAGTAGTAAAACAGCAATATACCTGATTGATGTTGATATTTTGTATTATAAACATTCGTTATAGAACGTCGTTAAATAACTTTTGGTGGAGGGTTAGTTATTTAGTTATAATAATAATTTTTTTGAGGGGACATGCTGTGCACTTCCCTTTCGCCAGGGGGGTGACCGAAGCGCTCGAGTGGGGCGAGACTTGGCGATCTTTATCGACCAACAAGATATAAAACTCTTGCTGCGGTCAGGATACGTATGGTTGACAGCTAGTGGCATTATACAACCGAGCACTTCCTTGCTTCGGAGGGACGTTAAGCCGTCGGTCCCGTATGTTTGTCTTAAGAGAACAGTCGTTATGCTTTGTCGAAGGCACACGTGCATGCGGGCCAATGGGATGCAGGGACATGCATCCCTGCGCAATGGTTCAGATTAGTCTGAAGGAGGTTATGATGTCGAACCTGATCCATCAGTCAGACATTACAACCTCCTCCCACGCCGTATGAAGCATAGCCTCAGGTGTGGCTTTATTTAGTTCAAATCGCTAGAATAGCCTCCGAAATATCCTAACGCACAGACGCACGTTAAGCGGCAAAGACATTAACCTGGACCGACTGCTTAACGTTTCTCCAATGCATGGAAAAGCTTAGTTAAAAAATACACTAGCAGTCTATCTAGTGCCGGTATGCAAGAAAGACGCTCAGTTGTGAGTGGAGTGGACAGTAAATGCCATACATAAATTACTCAGTGGGCCGAGCACAACGTTACATTTAAACAGATTTTCGTGTTTGGCTCACTGATCTGTATTTAGACCTTGTGTTACAACTTGTGGTACTTCTGGAATACGGCGCTAAGTATTTAGTGACTGTAGGAAACAAATTTCGAATAGTTATGAAGTACGTAAGCTCAAATATATTTTAAAGTAAGTTAGAATATATTTTATATTAGGTTTATTATACTTCAATATGATGTAGTATTGTCGTTTTCTTAGTGATTATGTGACTGTAATTTTATATAATTTTCATTTATTTGTAGTAACATGTTGTTTTAGTTCATCGATAAAATAGGTAATGCTTTCGCATCTGCCGTGCGATTCTCAACATCGTTGCATCTTTGACAACATACGTGAAACAACGACGAGATGACAAGGAACGTTGAAAAAACAACCTTGTGTAGAAGGGCGATATCGACGATCGCAACGACGAATCATTAGAGAATCGCACGGCAGGTTTTGAAGTTCGAATTACTTACTAGCTATAAACATCTAAATTAAACTAGCTATAATACATTATATAAAATAGACGAGTATGTTGAAAAGTAAAGGAGAAATAATACTTTTATTAATCTTAGATAGGTTCTTTAACAGTTATCAAGTATGTTTCATTATTCAAAAACATAAAAATTAGTCTTATTACGTTATAAGTAGGAAATGATTGTAATATTATTTAAACTAAAATAAAACTTATTATAATATACATATTACAATTAATGATCCTAACCTAAAACATCGTAAAATTATAGATACATTATAACATATCGAACGAATATAACAACATTTAAATCACTGTCTGCGGGTAGGGTGACCAAAAAACTGGCAACATTACCTTGTTGAATAGCCAGACGAGGTAAGCACTAGCTCTATTGTCACCTGTAGTTACTTTAATGCGTCTAGCTCTTAAATGGCTAACATATTTGGCATATAAATCCGCAATTTATTCTTAGTATTTCGTTCCAAAGTGACGAACATTTCTTTCTCAAGTTACCATCCACTCCAACCACTAAACTATTAGCTTGTATAAATCTATAAATAAAAAAAACAACATTGGCAGTGGATGCTGCGAAATTACAATTAAAAGTTATCATGGCTACCAAGGCACTACTATTTTAGAAATATACTTCGTCAACCGGGATGCTTTAAATATCAAATGAAGTAGCACTGAAATAACGTACCTACATACCTCGGCCGAAGATGCAATATTTAATAAATAACTAATAACTATACATATTGTAATATATTTAATACAAAAAAAAACCATTCATAATTTTTCAGTTTCATATTGTTTTGATGAGTAAACCTCGACCGAAAATGCAATATTGATAAATAACTATTAAAATTATTTATTAATATTGCAATACATAAAATATATAATTAAAATATATAATATTGCAATTGTATTTAAAAAAAACAAACCATTCGTAGTTATTCGGTTTCATATTGTTTTGATGAGTACACTCTGATGATGCAGCAAAATAAATGATTGCAATTTGAATATGTTGATAGATTTAAAAGTATTTGCATATCTTTCTCAATATTCTGAAAGAATATGTAAAGGATTTTAAACAAACCAAGTAGAGGTTTTCGATAGCATCGATGTAAGGTTCAGCAAATAAGTGGGACCGGCAAGTCGTACGCCTGGCGGTGAGATGTACGTTTGATATTGCCAGTTGCAGTGCCACCCAAAGCTTACAAGTTTTACGGAAACCGTATTTTTACCTTTGATTCCGCACCAACCTTTAACAAACTCAATAGTAAATAGATAATACTTTTCAAAGGACTTGGAAGCTTTATAGAAAGCATTCATTTATTAAATATATGAAAATGTTAAAAATTATTTATACTTTATTATATTCTATGATACATCATGATTTGTTTATTCTTCATTATTTTAATTAGTAAAGGATTAATTGATTTAAAATAGTTTTTTTAACCTTTCACAGGGTTAGTATAGGTTAATAGTGTGTTGCGTACATATCTAAGTGTTTCATGATTTATGTTTATTGCAGTGTGTTTTATAAAAAATCAAAGAGGCAATATGGCTGTGATGGTGAACGGGTACAGGTTTAAGAAGCAGTCAGGTTACAGAGAGAAATCATACTGGTACTGTGTGAAGAGGGAGAAAGGATGCAATGCGAGGCTTACACTCAAGAACTATGTGTTGGAAAACTCGTTTTTGTTTCATAACCATTTGCAGTAAAAAAGAGGAGCTTGTAGAAAAGCAAAATGCTTTTCTGTAGTTTAGACGTTCACTTCCCTTGCCTCGTTAATTCACCATGATGATGATGATGGTGATTTGCAATTTTATATTTATTCGCACAATTAGTCATACATTTAAGTTTTCAAAAATCTTTTTGTGTTATATTACTTTGTAAATATTATCATCTAAAGTATTCTTATACACTGTTTGTATTTGTCATAACTAATCAGTATTAAATTGTTTAATATTTGTATTGTTTTAACTTGAAATTGATTTACTTCGAACATTGCTTGTTGTCGTTATCATTTTTTTTTTTTTTTATTTATTTATTACACATTTAACATAATCTTTATTGTTTTGTACCATTAAACCAGACATAGTTTGTATTGGTACTCAGATTCGCAACGTACACTGCTTAATATTAAACATAATATTAAACTTAACTTTATAGGATCATATACAAAAATAGGGTATGCCTTATAAATTTGTGTCTTAACTACTTACTAATTATGCGGTAGGCAAACACTCATTCAATACTCAGTGCCGTCATATTGTGTTCGTGGAATAACTTCTTATCGTGAACTGGTTCTGCCGGACGGCGTAAACACTCATATACAGGCTGAATCGATTTGTAATGCAGTGAAGGGGTAAAATACGGACGTTATAAAGATGTTAATATACCATTAAAATAAATAATAACAATAACAATAATTTAAATTAATTAATTAAAAATAACTGATTAAGTGATGTGTGTTTTGTTTATTTAATATTTTCATAAAAGTATTTTTTGTATTTAAGTTTGTAATTTTTTATGTTAATTTCTTTTTGTATGTTTTGTGGGATGTTATTAATTATGGTTGGGATTAAGTATTCGACAGTTCGCTTACCATAATAATTTGTTGTTGTAGGTACTATTAGTTTATTCTTACAAATATTCCTCGTTGTTATTTTATGGGATACGGGTATTTGTATTTCTTTATTATTAAATTGTTCAACTAATAGGGCCATATGAAGTCTTATATGTACAGGCAATATATTGCAGTACTTGAAAATGTCTATGATATTATCTTTATATTTCTGTTTTATTTTATAGGGTACAATGCGTTTTAATAGCCTTACTTGTAGATTATATATTCTTTCAATATATGTTCTAAACGTTCTACCATAACTCGTAATACCGTATGAAATAATTGATTCTGCTAAGGCTGTGTACATGTTGAGTAGTATTTTATACGGTATCTTTGGTTTTAGAATGTAGAACTTAGCTAGTATAGCTCGCAGTTTGTTGCATATATAGTCTATATGGAAGCTCCAGCTAAATCGGTTATCTACAGCTAATCCTAGGTAAGTGTGGTGAGTAACTTGCTCGATTGCCTCACACCCACAAGTGTCTGTCAAGATTGGCTTGTGCAGGCACGTGTGGCCGTGGGCGACTATCTTAAACGAGGTATAACATTTTAAGTAATTAGAACGGACGTGAATAATTTTAGTTTTGTTTGCATTTACTACAAGTCCTGCATCGTGTGCCCATTTGGATATCTGCGTAAAATCTTGTTGCAGCCATTGAGATGCTTCGCTTATATCCTTGCTAGCAGCTAAGAGGCAGGTGTCATCTGCATATTGATATATGGAGCAATGGTTAACCACATTTTCCATATCATTGACATAAGCAAGATAGTGCAAAGGTCCTAACACCGAACCTTGGGCCGTTCCTTCAGTGACTAAAACTGCATCACTAATTTCATCACTCACTTTGACGCTGTATTTACGGTTACTAAGGTAATCCTTGCACCATTCTAGAATGGGGCCTCGAACACCTGAGTTCTCCAGTTTTTTTAATAGCGTGTCATGCCGTAGTGTTTCGAAAGCCTTGCTAAAATCTATAAATAATAGAACTACGTGGTTCCTGTCATTGAGGTACTTGTTCACTTCGTTCGTAAATTTAGATAGCAGCTGTGAAGTTGACTTGGTTGGTTGAAATCCATATTGGGAGTTGGACAGAACATTATTTTTTATATAAAAGTTTTGTATTTGGTAACATACAAACTTTTCTACTATTTTGTCAATGACTGGAAGAATAGTAATCGGTCTGTAATTGGCATAATCAGTGTGACTTCCTTTTTTATAGATCGGTCTCACTATACCTGTTTTTAATTCTACTGGGTATTTCCCTTGTTTCATACTAGTATTAATTAGCTTCACAATAATTCCTAGCATCTTATCACAGATTGTTTTTATGTCAACACATCTAATATTGTCTACCCCAGGAGCTTTATTTGTATTAAGATTTTTTATAATCTTCAAGACACTATCTTTCGAGGCTTTTTTAAAATACATAGATTTATTCTCGGGGAACATATATTCAGATTCTTTTAGGAGCTGCTTGTTACACTTGGGCAAGATCTTTTTTACGCTGTTTTTAAATTCTGTGGCAAAGTTATCGGCTATTGATTTTATATCTATACTGTTATTTTTAAATGCTTTTAATATAACCTCATCTACAGAGTTTTTGGTTCGACCAGATAAATCATTTAAAATTTGCCATAGGTTTCTAAGGTTCATTTGATTACTTTTTATTTGTTCCATATAAAATTTATTTCGAGATTTTTCTATTATTTTATGAGTCCTGTTTCTTATTTTGTTATATTCTATTCGCAGTAACTTATCCGTAGAATCATTTTTCCATTTAATAAACAACTTATCTCTCTCTTTGCACATATTATCAATTTTAAGATTAATCCATGGATATTTATTTCTATTACTGGCTTTATTTATTTTTTTCATGTAATTTGACTCGTTATAACAGGTATTAAAATTATTTTTAATGTAATCGTAAATTTTGTTTGGACACTCTGTATGTTCTATTTCACTCCAATCCATTTTGTTAAGCAATGATTTAAGTTTATTATTATCAATCAGTTTGATCATACTTGTATCCCCCTGTATTTGTGTTGTCTCGAACCCTACGCATGACAGAATAATCAGCCGGTGATCCGCCATTACAGTTCCGAGCGCGGCCGAGTACAAGTCTAACGAGCGCGTTCGAGCAAAAATGTGATCTATACAACTGCGTGTTGTGTTATTACCGCGTTTTTCAATTCTTGTGAAGTCAGATATCGCGCTTGTTAGACCACACTCGGACATACTGCTAATGTAGTAGTCTCGGATGTTGTCGTATGTCTTTAAATTTATGTTTACGTCACCCAGCATATAAGTATCACATAATTGGAAAGTGGAACGGGATAAGAAGCTTTTTAACTCTTGTATGAATAAGTGCTTACTTTCGCTAGGTGGTCTATAAATAGCACAGATGTGAGCGGTATATTTGAAGGGGGTAGTGATTTTACCGATAATAGACTCACAGTGTAATAATGAGTGGCTTACTAGTGAAAATACGTGGATATCTCTAACATATAACATTATACCACCGCCTTTTCTGTTTTTACGCAACTTACTATGCGTTTTATAGCCACTGATATTAAACATTGAAACTATGTTGTCATTTATGTTCACTTCGGTTAGGATTAATACATCAATTATCAATTTGGATGAACTAATTAACTGTGTTACATAACTAAAGTTTCGAACTAAGGATCTAATATTTACATGGACAATGTTAAAATGAATTTTATGAAATGGAGGTATATACCTGCGAAAGTCGTTGATATTAGCACAATTTAATATTTCTTGGTGATCTGAAAAGGGGACCTGAGTGACTGGTTTTGACATCTACTACCGATGAAAACGTTGTCCGACCGTTTTCGTTACTACAGAGAGCTTTTCTATGTCAGCTTCACTTCGAACGACTATAGGTTTGTGTTGGTCGTCTTCACGTAGTAGCACCTTACCATCCTGGAACCAAACATATTTATAGGCCGGCCTCAATTTTTGTTGAGCTAGCCACAGCAATGATTTGTTAGCTTTAGTAAGAGCGCGTCTCAAGATCACTTTTAGCTTAGCCGCTGCCACGGGCGCCTCTGGAACGATTTCCTCTACTAATACTGCTTTTATTTTAGAGGCCCGTACCCATAAGCTTGAGTGTTCCACATGCTTGAGCTGCACCTGTATGTTTCCATTTTGCTCATTACGATCTTCCAAACGTTTGATCTCCATCACCTGCGTCACATCCATGTTGAGAGTTTCAGCCAACTTGTGAGATATACTTACAAGATTTTCATCTTTAACTTTAGGGATTCCTATCACTTCTATAGTGTTGTCTAGACGCTGTTGTTCAATATTTCGTAAATATTGTTTCAGTGAACTCATTTCAAGCTCAAGATGAGTTTTATCGTTTTGTAAATGGCTGTACTTTTTTTCTAACTCCTGAATATGTTTATTTTGAGCTTCCACAGTTTTGGAAAGATCATCAATCTTAGCACAGCAGAAACTAACCGATGTCTCAATTGGTTGTAATTCCTTCTTTAGAACTTTTTTCATTTCAGCGGTGATGTCTTTCAGGAACTTATCAGTGTCTATCGTACAATTTCCAAGGTTTCTGTCGGACACTTCATCTTCTTCATCATCCTCTTCAGGAATAATAAACGATGACTTCCTATTAGGTGTGTTTTGATGACACTCTTCGCACGTCCAGTCCAATCCATCAGCATTGCGTAGCGCGGAGAGTTGCTTCGCGTTGAGACCAGAACAAGTTTTACTAGCATGAACCACCTTGCCACAGGACCTGCATTCTAGTCCCGGCATCCTGGTGGTGATACCTTTCTTGCAATTATCACATTTAGTCATTTTTGGTTTTGTATGTAAGTATCTTATATGAATTTATAATTTTAATCCGAGGGTAGTTATCGCACATATAATAAGACTATGACACTGAACCGATACGTTAGGCAGCGCGGTAGCGAATGAATTTAGATTATAATTTAGAGTTGTGTTAGTTAGCTCTTAGCAGTACCTATTATAAGATAAGCGCTAGCTACGCGTCTAGGTTACACGGAAATTGATTATTCTTTGAACGACGTGTATTTCAAAAATGTCAGTAGCATAAGTGTTATTTTAGGTCATCATTTATATAAACATGTTAGAAATTACCATCAAAATCGTTTCAATATTTTGGCGAGAATGAGTAACGAACATGAATCCATCCCAAACATACATACGTTCGCATTTCTTGTAGAGTCTGTGCATGATGACCGTCGTGGCGTTAAGGTGAACTAACATTCAGATTTGTGTATGACAGCCCAATCCAGCAGTGCGATTCTCTAAGAGCAAACATCGTTGCATCTTTGACAACATCCGTAAACAAATGACGAGATGACAAGAAACGTTGGAAAAACGACCTTGTGTACAAGGGCGATATCTCATAAAGTAATTGACGTCGACCGACGAGCACATCGACGAATCATTAGAGAATCGCACGGCATCATTTACCTATGCAATTGTCAACTGTGAACTTAAGGACTCGATAAACCTATAACGGCCGGTGCCAATAATCTATCTATTGCTGGTTTACTATACTTAGATAGATATTTGACACTATTTGTATGGGCGTTAGGTCAAATTTCTATCGGTAGTAAGGAAAACTGAATAGATTTATTGGGATCTCCCATTAGACAATACATTAGCAGCAACGTCGGTATTAAAAAAAATTAACTACTATAAACTACTTACCATGTTCTTACTTTTTTAGTTTGAAAATTCTCGAGAGTTTGACACATGTTTATTTAATAACAAAACCGAATTTACTCACGTAATTAGCCGACGTTATCGATCTAGGTTTCGGGCATGTCCGATGTCCATCCTCAAGGAGTTTAAGTTGCAAGATCGCGGCGCCCACTTCGATAACGTTGGCTAATTACGTGAGTAAAGTCGATTTTGATATTAAGCATGTTCTTACTGTTTCGGTATGAAGGGAATGGTAGTGAAATTGAACAAAGCATAAGAACGTATATCAGGTAAACAACTTGCCCGTCTTATCACTGACTTACGTCAGCACAAAATGATGTAAGTGGCACTACAATGGTTTTTTATACATACTTTTAGAGCGCGTTGTTTACTTAGATCAGTCCAGAACGTTCAGTTAAATAGCAATATATTTTCTCCCATACTATATGTATTACCTACTAGTATCTGTGTGTGACTTCGTTTACGTGAAATTTAAATAATAAAACTTATTGCAATCTCTCAGAAATCCGTTGAATCGGGATAAGGGTATGTTTTGATCCCGGGTAAAAACCATCTGCAAATCAAACTTTCATTCAAGTAACAACTATCCATACATCAAATTTCACATTTATAATATTAGTGTGAGGCCATAGCACAAACAATTTGCGTAAATGTATTCGTAATTCGTATGGCAAACGTCAATGCGTCACGCTTCGGAGTACAGTCTGTGATTTATCTGTGCCACAGTTGCCCTAGATAAATGACAATTTGCACTGTTTCACGTAAACGACACGTTACGTTACACTTACGCAGTCATTTATGCTAGGCCCCTTGATTATTGCAGGAACTTATTTGTAAAAAAAACTGTCTTTGTAGGAATTTGCTTGTGCAGAACACCCAACCTAAACTAGCGAACTAAAATCTAAATTCTCTAAACTATGGTAGTTCTTATTGCTGTTCTTATAGTAAATTTAAATACTTAGTATATCAGTCAGTAAACATTAATAATAAAATACAGGACATACGTACATATACGGGTCATTTGAAAAGTTCTTAGCCTAACATGGTTAAAGTCATTGGTTTTTTTTTATAACTACCCTCATTTTGTAGTTACATTATTTAGCAACAAGTATGCAGTTTAGTTCATTCACAGTAACTCATTGTTCGTTTACACGTGATACCGTATGTCAAGTCAGAGCTATTTATGAAAATGGATAAAATTGAACATCGTGCAGTGATAAAATACCTGAATTTGAAAGGTTTAACTCCAAAAGCTATAATACATGAAGACATGTCTGCTACTTTGGGTGAGTCCGCTCCTTCGTATGCGACTGTTAAAAACTGGGTGGCAGAGTTTAAACGTGGTCGTGAGACCATTCAAGATGGGCCCCGTAGTGGCCGGCCTTCGACTGCTTCCACTGATCAAAACAAAGAAAAAATCTGTGATTTAATTTTATCTGATCGAATATTGACTGTCGAGGAGATAGCTAAGACTGTAGGCATCTCATCTGAGCGAACACACCAGTCTGTAATTACTACTGAACTTGGATTCTCTAAGGTGTCTGCGCGGTGGGTACCGCGACTGCTTTCAGTGGAACAAAAACGCAACCGACTCACAACTTCTCGCGACTGTTTAGAGTTATATGAAGCCGACCCAATAGAATTTGTTGAAAGATTTATAACCATGGATGAAACCTGGGTTCACCACAATACACCGAGACAAAAGAACAGTCGAAACAATGGAAAAGAGCAGGATCGCCCACCCGAAAGAAGGCTAAGGTGGTTTTATCGGCGGGCAAAGTCATGGCATCCGTTTTTTGGGATGCAAAGGGTATAATTCTTGTGGATTATTTAAAAAAGGGTAAAACAATAAACTCCGATTACTATTGAAACCTGTTGCGTCGTTTGAGAGAAGAAATCAAAGAAAAACGTCCAGGTTTATTGAGAAGAAAAGTCTTGTTTCATCAGGACAATGCGCGCGTTCACACCTCTGTGCAATCCATGGCAGAAATCCATCAATGTGGCTTCGAATTGTTACCTCATCCCCCATATTCACCGGATTTAGCACCGTCCGACTTTTATCTGTTCACAAAGCTGAAAAAATGTATAGGTGATAAACTTTTTTTACAAATGAAGACGTTTATTTTGGGGAGTTAGACGAAGATTTTTTAAAACGGGTATCGAAGCCTTACCGGGTCGATGGAAAAAGTGTTTTGAGCTCGGAGAGTATGTTGAAAAATAAAGATAAACTCAAAATCGTGTGGTTTCATTAAGTATGTTAGGCTAAGAACTTTTTAAATGACCCTCGTACAAATATAAAATTAATCACCATAGAATGAAACTGTCATTAAATTTCATCACCTTCGAAGGTATTTGTGTTACATTTCATCACACTTGATGGTCGCCGAGCACGTCTAGTGTATCGAGCTGTCAAATCGACTAGGTTTTTGACTAAGCTCTCAGAAACTGACACAAACTTTAATAGAACTGTCATCATTACGATCTTGATGTGGCGGAGATCTTATTATTTTGTCATTGCTTGTTATATGCTTATTGTCTTGTCAAGAATATTACGCTTTACCACCCGCGTGGTGATCAATGATGATGATGAAAAGTATCCTATGTGGTAATCCAGCGCCTCATCTACTTTCATACCAAATTTCATCAAAATTGACCCCGCCGTTTGAGCGTGAAAGAGTAACAAACATCCACACATCCGTACTCACAAGCTTTCGCGTTTATAATATTAGTAGGATTATTAATAGTTGATTTGTGAATTAAGAGAGCAAATATAGTTACTGTTTTGGTTGAGAGTTCTGTTTCAAATTTTGAGCAAAAAAAGGGTTTTAGTTCTAAGCTAAAATCTTGAGTGCCAGGCAGAGATTCAAACGAATCTAGTTGCTCTCTTGGGACATCCGTTGTCACCTGTCTAGCGAGAAAATACAAAATTTAAGACAAACAGTAGTAAATGAAAAGAAAAATGCGTTAAGTAACTCGAGTAAAATCACCTTCGCTCTCTGGTTATAACCCTTTGCGTCCCAGAGACGTAAATATACGTCAGTTTCATTCATAAATCTTTTGTTTTAATTATCACGGTATAGGAAAGATTAAGCAACTAAGGCCGGTATTCCAGATATAGGCTTAGTTGTGAATCTCGAATTGAGTAAAAATCTGAGTAAAATTTGGATGGCATTTGATGTCAAATCTCGGCTCAGCCGTGCGATTCTCAAATGATTCATCGCTGCGCTCGTCGACGAGCTCACCGATATTAAATACTTTATGAGATATCGCCCTTGTACACAAGGTTGTTTTTCCAACGTTTCTTTGCATCTCGTCATTTGTTTCACGGATGTTGTCAAAGATGCAACGATGTTTGCTTTTAGAGAATCGCACGGCAGAGATTCGAGATTCAAAACTAATATATTAAAACTCATAATATTCAAAACGAATAAGCCTGAAATTGTCTTTTGTTTGTTTCGTGTACAAAACACATACGTTATCATGGATAACCATTTGAATCACCAACAGGTACATTAGACATCGAGGCACAATTCGTCACTAATCGTTTCGGAAACCCAGTCTTGTTAATTGAAGGTAGAAGGTTTAATAAGAGAAGCGACAGCAGAGGAGCCGGGATTCGTTGGGTCTGTGTTAAGAAAGATTCGGGATGCAGGGCGACTGTGCTTACTGTGGACAATGTCATCGCTAAGTTCAAAGACTGTCATAACCATTATTAATAGTACTATAAGGCTATGACTAATATACAAGTGAGCCATTACAGTTTCATACGACGCTTCAATGCACAATCAAAAGAAAAAAATATAATAGAATTTAGAAAAAAATTACAGATTACTTAGCACCACAACATATTGTACATATATATAAGTATGTTGAAAAATAAACTACCTTATATAATATATTTAAATAGTTTATAAAAGTTATATAGTATAGACTTTTAGTCTAGTTTTAAAATATACCATTTCAAGGAAATTTGCACTAGTCAGTTCCTACTTGTTAAAAGATGAATATGAAATATGATGATGAACTGATTGAAAATATTTTTTTATAAATGAAATGAATGAAAATACTTTTTGTAAGTAAACATAATATGAATGATATTATGGGTTGTTAATTAATAATATACGAATATTATATACCATCAAGATTACACCTTACCACGGTATACGCAATACAAAAACTAAATTAAATAAGAATGGCGCACAATTTGATTATTTACAATTAAAGGTACATCACTTAATACTTTATAATGAATTACCGGAAACCTTTGATCCTGATATATGTAGTAGATTTGGTGTTGAGTTCACAATAACCTTCCTAAGCGTGCATGTAAATATAGTATTAAAAAATTAAAAAACCACGCATTTGCGTGCCTAAAAAGACCATGAACAGTTATTTACCAATTACTCGTTATTTCCAGAGCTGGCGCTGTCGGAGATGAAACCCAAGTTTTTAAACTCGCTACGTGGGTTCCCTGCGGTGGAGCTCGGGGGGTATAGATACAACAAGAGGGTGGAACGTCCTGGGCCCAAGGAGTACTGGCGCTGTTCCAAGAGACGCGACAAGAAGTGTAATGCTTCCATCGTTACCTTTGGCGATGAAGTCATCGATATAAAGAGCTGTCATAATCATTAACATGTGAAATGCTCGTAGGTGCTTTTAGGGACTGAGTCATTTTTCAATCATTTCACTTTGAGGGTACTTTAGTGAAACCCCTACACAGTCTCTGAGCACTGCTTATCAGGAGGTACACAATATGGTAGGTACAGTTCTGAAAATGTTGCAGCAGTGCTTGATATTCTGCCTCGAATCTGCATTACGACTTTAGGTTGGTGCGCGGTGTTAGGGTTTGAAACCACTCTAACAAGTTAAAAACGGGCCAATGAGGTTAAACGGCTATTTTTCGAGGTTACGATCGCAGGCATTACGCCAGAACTTTTAAAGCAGAAGATCTGCAACTGTTATGGGCAGACGTGATGCTCACCATCTAGATTAGTGATGAAGGAATTGGTCCTCTCGTTATTAACTGTTATAGAAAACCGACTAAATGCGAGTTAGGCTAGAGCAAAGAGGGTTCCGTACATTAAAATAGTATGTAACATTACTCTAGCTAACAGACAAACTAAGTTAAAGGATAAACTTAAATTTGCTGGTTTATCCCTAGACACCGTTATTGCACTAACGGCAAATAATAAGTTTGTAATAGTGAATTCGCTTTCCTTGTTATCAAACTATGTATTTACGTTTTCAGATTTTTTTTATATTTGCCCTAAGACTGGTACTGCTTTTTGGCGAATTTCATGATTCTAGGTGAACGGGAAGTACAGGTTTTGATTCCCTTGTGAAATCGCCAGATATGCGAAAAAATGCGACATAAACGGTCGTGTATGGTATTTTGATCGTTGACATTGAAGCGTTGACTTTACAACTTTGGTTTTTTTCACAGCTGAAAGAGACCGTAGACCAGAGTTTATGATTTTTATTTCAACCTGATACCTCTATACTTACTCTTGACAAAAGGGTCTTCAAAGACAGACAGACATACAGACAGATGGACAACAAAGTGATCCACAAAAGGGTCCCCTTTCCTTTTGAGGTACGGAACCCTAAATAGGTGTTTATAATAATACCCCACTCGGTTTTATCATTCTATTTCCAATTCCCACTTAGAAATATTAATTTTGATATATTGTAATCATATAATATAATCTAGATTATATTGTATTGTAAGCGACTACAGATTTAGAGAGAATTATAAGATAGCATTTAGGTAAGTATTAGTAGATATAACAATATAGGTGAATTTTAGGGTATTTTATTTTGTCTTCCTATTCCATGCTAACATTTAAGAAGTTACGACTACAAATAAACACAAGGTTAGCAAATAATTGTACCTATATTGTTCAGGTTTACGATTTATCAGGGACGTTGTTTATTGTCCTAAACTAGAGAATGTATTAAGCAATAATATATCCTTACAATTACTTACACTGTTTGATATAGTGTAATTTATAGAATTAGGTTATACATAAATCGAACTAATGGTTTATAACAAGAATTACCTCTTTATTAATTAAATTAATAATAAATACACATTGTAGGGTATTACATTATTAACTTTATTTCAATCCAATCTAAGCTTGCTAAGGTTGGGAATTTAAAAGATGAATAAAATATAGGTGTTTTTTTTTGTTTTCATTTAATTTTGTCTTCTAATTCCATGCTTTCATTCAAGCAGTTACGACTGCCAATAAGTAATTGTTGATTAATAATTTTACAATTAATTTAAACATTATTGTTCAGCTTTAGACTATGAATTACTATTTATCGACTAAAGAAAACACTAAATGGTCCACAGCTAGATAGTTTATTAATTATATTACGCTTAGACTTGCAGCAATATTATGCTTAGATTATCGTTGTGTGACACTAATAGAATTGGCTTATACACTAGAAATAATGATTATTAACAAGAATCACCTCTTTGTTAATTCAATTAATAATAAATAAATGTATGTAGCGTATATGATTGTTTAGTTTATTTCAATCAATACAATCTCGCTGAGATTGAAAATTCAAGAGATATTCGCCTAATACGATAATTTTCAATGCTTCTGCCGAATATCTGTCGAAACGGCATATCGACTGTTGTCCTGACACATCATCCGAGCCCAATATCTTACTTAACATGCTCTTCAAAGCACGCAATTGCGTACTTGACAATGCCAGTACCAATCGTACATAAAATATAAAATAAAAAAATACAAATGGTTTTAATCAAGATTATAATAAGGTTATACTTATTTGTTCTTATAAAATATATTATTCTATCTAATTGAACTGTGACGATCTCCAAGCAGGCTCTGCTAATAGAGCTTACATACTAACTAAGCACATATTATATTTAGATAATAATTTACCAAATGTTGAGTTATTTGGTCAAATATTGATTATATGGTTATGTTCAAGAAAGGGGTGTAGAGCTATAATATTGAGGTAAGCATCGCGTTAGTGACAAAATACACCTAAGATATGATCGCGATTACTAACTAATTGTTACTTTTGCAGAGGCTCTCATGGTTCGGACGAAGCGAGGCAGCAAACAGCTGTTACTAGATGGATATACGTTCGTGAGGAACAAGCATTGGGCAAATGGCCATAACGTTCATTGGGTATGCAATAAGCGGAAGAAAATCGGATGCAAAGTGACCATATTGACACATCATGACGACGTTCTGAAAATTTCAGGAGAGCATTGTCATTCTGTCGAAACTTAACCAATACATCATTTACGAATATACTTAATACTGGACAAAACTAGTAGGAAGAAAAATATAAGCGCGCATAATGATGTGATTTGTAATTAATAACATGTGTTATCAACAATAAACTTACTAGGTTGTAGGTCTGTGCACGAGACTGTTTTGCGACCTGATCTCTAAGACAGATATTCTGCTGCTAAGCGACAGTGCACATTTATTACTAGTATGAGTGCTATGTACCGCAAAATTTCTTCGTAAGTTGTATAATCATAATTAAGTTCATAGTTAAGCTATGGAGTATATTTTTTAATTTGATAATTATGTTCTATAATAGGTGTATATATTACGCAGTGTAAAATATATTGATATACTAGCGTCTGGTCAATAACCATTGCACTTAAAAGTCGGTGGACTGGCATTAGTGATGCGCCTGCACCAAATGTTCAAACCTGATAAAGTGATCAAACTAGCGAGCCATGGCTATGTGAATAACCCTTACTACTCCTCTGCAAGTAGCCCAGTAAAAATAGCCGTTTTTGGTCAACCTCGCACTAAATTTCCGATATAATTTTCTTTTTTTATAGGTCATATAAGGTATAAGGTTAATTACTGAGCATAAAATCACAAAATGCTCCAGGTGGAGCTTCAAGCGCCATCTTGTAAAAAAGATTTTGGCTGATTTATTTAAATAATATTTATTTATACTACTTTAAGGCAAAATTTGAGATAGAAAACTATCGCATGTTATGTTCATAATTACGCTTTAAAACCGGCTAGGACTCGCGTAATATTTACCGGAAATATTCTCCGACCAGTTACGTGCTGTTTATTACGCGAGTCCTAGCCGGTTTTAAAGCGTAATTATTTAAGGCAAAAGTTATAAGGCCTAAGCTAGACTTGAACTTGGTGGTAAGTTCGGAATAAATACCTTGTATTCCAGAAGGTACTTAGGAGCACTCTCAGTTAGTCAAACGTTATGGTGATATCGCAATTGGTTTAGTGTGGTGTCGTTGGAGCTCCCACCGTACAGGGCAATGAATAAATTGTTCCCAGCCTGCTCAATTTGTACATAAAACGTCCTATAGGACTCAAAAAGTGTGGATATTAAAAAAAATTAAACAAAAGTTGTAGAGAATATACTGATCTTTAAAAATGGTTTGCTGCATTTTATTAATTCAATTTTTTAAGAGTTATTGCCCGAGATAGAAAAACCGGTTCATTAATCGTGAACGGTAAGTTTTACAAAAAAGTAAACAGGAAATAAAAGATGCGACATTTTATTCTCTACAATAATGGTCTGAATAGCTTTTGCCCTAAAGTGTATAGTTTCCGAGATATCGGCCAAAAACTTATTTCAAGATGACGCTTGAAGCTCCGCCTGAATCTGTCAGTATTTTGTGATTTTATCCTCGATAAATCTATGTTACCTTATAAAGAATAATTATGTCGGAAATTTAGAGCGAGGTTAAATTCTATTTTACTGACATATAGCTCTCTATTTGTCAAAAATATTTAATTACTGCATCGCTATATATATTCTTACTTCAAATATGCCTTCCTTAAAAACCGGTGTTTTTATAATTTCATACTTATCAACAATTTGATAACTACTTTTAAGTAAACGATTTAATTATGAGATTGTGGGAGTTACGCTAAGTATCAGTTACGAAACGTCTACAATCACGAGAGATTTGTTAATAAATAACAATTATAAAAAAAACATTACAAATAGTTATTAACAGAATGGAATATAGATACCATTTTATATAATAAGTTCGCATTTTGCTTAGCATCGAAATCGAATTCGAAAGACCTCGTGAAACTGATTTTGAAATTGCACCTGTCGATAGAAGATAAGCCATGTTTGACTCGCAAACTTGTTACCAATCACGCGCGTGACTAATAAGATGCAGTGCCAATAATAAGTGTAGCGACTTTTCGTTTGTAAATGAGTTCTTAACTATATCCAAATATCTATATCCACTGTACCCGTTTATTTTGTTGTGTGTTTACTTGTGATATCAAAGGAACCTGGATTTATTGGTAATGTCGTCAAAGACAAAGTTATTTCTAAATCTATCATTTCTAAAGCATTCTAAAATAAAAATTTCAAAAAAAGAGAAACAATATTTTAATCTCTAAAATTGCAAAACAAAGATTTATATACTTACGAGTTCGATTTGTTCAATGATGGTTTCACGGACACTCTTAGGATGGTTATTATTGATAATATACCATTAGAAGACATATACATATACCATCAACGTGTATATATTTATTAAAATTTCGATGTTGGTTACCAATATACTAGTTATTTATATACTATTAATTATTATACACTTTAATTAGGTTTGACAGCATAAATTATTCATAGTGGAGAACGTTTTGAATAAACCATTATGTCATTTGTTACTATTTGTTATAAAATTATTAAAAATAATTATACAATATTAACGACTGCCTGAGACTTCATTCGCGTAGTAGGCTTCGCCACAATCTCCCATCTGTTCTTGTTGTTTTTTTCTTTCATAAAAACCTGACAATAATTAACACAACAAAAAAAGAAAGAAAGAAAAACAGGGGTTCATTTTATATGTACATAGATAATGTTATATAAGAAATTATAATATTATCTTTACAATGCTCTGTAAATTTTCAAAAATTTTGCATGGTTGTCTGAGTTCAGATTTCACCATTCCTACGTGGACAATTCAACCTCGCATTAAATGTTTATTGGCCTCATTAACTAGCTCATAGCCACTCAACTAGCAACTAGCAAAGTTCCGAAATGAGGAGATCCGTAGAAGAACTAAGTTAACTGCCGTAGCTCTGAAAATTAGCAAGTAGAAGTGGCAATGGGCAGGCCACATCGCTTGCAGAATCGACAACCGGTGGGGAAGAACGTTTCTCGAGTAACGACCACACACTGGAAGAAGAGTGTAGGCCTTCCCCCGTTATGTGGGCCTACGACCGCGTCAATATTGCGGGGGTTCGCTGGATGCAGGAGGCAAGTAGGCGTTCCAAGTGGCGCTCTTTGAAGGGAGGCATATGTCTAGGCACATTTATTGTTCGGAAATAGGTATACTATTATGTTTATTAGATACAAATAACACATAGGTACTTAAAAGATTTACGTTTCGTATTAGGGTCACAGCTTGAACACGTCATTGATTAGTGATTTTTTTCAAAATTTTTAATTTATTCGATATGTCTATAAGTTTTCAATAGGTTTGTTTAGCTAATCCCGTCAAGTGATCCTTGTCGAAATTTCAAAGGTTGATATCCACTTTGGATGCGTCCCTGCTTAATCTAAGTTATGCATTCTAAGTTTTGAATATAAGAATTATTTTATCACGATTCAGGTGGCCCAGAAGTAACGCGGATGTTTTAAAAATCTTCTAATTCATTTTGTAATGCAATATGGTACGTAGTATTAGTTGGTTTCATTTCTGTTTTGGTTAATAGTTAAATAGTCTAAGTTTGATTATTACTTTCATTTTAGCATTCTTCGGTACGACAGCTAACGGCAAGAGATGCTTAGACATCGGTGTCCACAGATATACGGTCCACCAGAACGAAGGTTTAAAGACTAGGTGGAGATGTATCAAAAAGAACACCGGGTGCGGGGCTTTTGTAACTACTATCAATAATATTATCCTTAGATTACGGCAGATTCATAACCACGTCTGATAAGTGATAAGCTATCTGTCGGTTTGCCTATGAAAGACTTTATCAGCAAAATCTGATTTCTCACGAACGGAGAAGCTTTCAATACAGATTGTCAACATCAATAGATTGAAGTCCACTTCTGAACGTTATATATCCATCGGGTCTCCACTTGCAGCACCCCTCTTAGAATACTAACTTTCACGTCGAATTTCAACTTATGGTTGTTATCTCATAGAAACTAGCTTCTAGAAGGTCGGTAGCAACCACGGGTCAGAATAAAAACTAGAGAATTTTTGCCTTCAAGTCTGTAAACGTTGCCATCTGGCCATTCCAAATTACTCACAATTCTAGTCTGTTGCGGGTTTCCTCGTTCCGAATTCATCATGCCAAGAAACTCTAAGCATAACCATAAAGCATTTCTGAATTTCCTCTTTATCTTTAAGCTTCTGAGTTTGTTAGTCTTTGAATACCATGTGTCGTCACTGACAGCTGATGGAAAACTTTGACTTTTTGAACGAGAACTAAAATATCTAAAAACGTTACTTGTCTTTGTCAGTAAATATTAACACCTTAAGTGTCAATAAAAAGATTTCTTCTACAATTATATATTTATCCATTAAGCGAGCAGCGTGAATGAGACGACAATATGAAGAGGAATACTTCGGGAAACATATTCTGATGAAATTGAAGAAGTTCAGGGGATCAGAACAAAAGTAGGTACAATGGCTTTTATATGTACTCGTTTCAAGAATTAAATCTGTAAACCTATAATATTACGCCATAGTTGCTAAATTGGATCTCACTATTAGATAATAATATTCTTTACTCTCCATTGACGTTACCAGTACATTTACCATTGGTAATCAATGTTAGATCAGGTTTAAATTTAAAAGCAAAATAAAATTATATCGCAAACATTTATTGTTAAGTATAGATAAGTTAATTTATTATAAAATAAGGCTGTTAACTACATATTGTTTGCATTGTGTCGTGTTAATAAAATTATGATTATAAAGTACATTTACGTTTTTTGAATACGACTGTGGTGGTGGAGCGACATGCATTTTATAAACTTTAATAAAGTGTAATTATGCTCATTTTTTTCATATAAATCTATTCGTCTATAATATAATAGTGTTTGCATTATTTCATTCTAGTAATTGAAACCATTTCATGATAACGCTAGTACGAGTTTTGCGCAGGGCAAGTACCACGGTTCAGTTGAATGTATCACTAATTAAAAACTTTAAATCTAATTCAAATCATCTAATTTATTACTTGAATTTTAATCCCCTCCTGTTGACAGATTGATCTGATAACTGGTACATGCCTTTATTTCTGATGACAATACAATTTTATATACATTCATTATCGTTGTAAATTCAAGATGGCTGCCGCTACAAAAGGACAGATCACATATTTTTTCATAACCCTCTCAATATAGGTATCAAATAAAAGGGCTCAATTAGTAGAATACTGTTGACCATGATAAATTTTAAATCTAAGATTGCCCTCGGCACAAAATGCCAGACTTCACGACAGCCAGACATGTTTCAATATATTTTATTCCATATTTTGTTTCATGGGTATCAAATTAAAGAGTTTTAATACAGTGAATGACAGATCATAGATCTTGGCCAGTCCATACTTACACTAAAATTGAATCTGGGCATCTAATCAGAAATACAAATAATAAATAACGAAATAAGAACTAAAACATATAATAATAATTTATGTTTTTTTGATGTAAGCGGTTTTAATGAAAATTAAGATAATAATGATGTACATAATGTACTGAAAGAAAAAAAAACATAAATTATTCGTTAGGTTCTAGATTGACCTAGATAGTAGTCATGACACCACTCTCCTCATCAACCTCTAGACTCTAGGTCTAGAGCATTGTACAGATAAAATAATTAAATCGTTACCATTCCTTTTAAGTTGTTAAGCGAGCGAAGTCATAGGGTGTCTTCTTTTCTATGATCACGTGATGTAATCAAACGATGTTTAAATCTGTATCAATATTATTTCAGAGTTTATTAGATCAATGTTTCGGGCGCGGTTCTACAATGAGACTACAAACATCTACATCGGAGGACAAAAGTTCTTCAGACACTCCCGGTCGCTCGTCGGGAACCGGATCAGATGGACTTGTGCGAAGAAACACAAGCACAAGTGCAAGGCTTCAGCGGTTACCATTGACGGCGTCATCGTAAACACTACTGGCGTTCACTCGCATTCCTAATGTTTCCGAATACTGCAATACAAACAATTAAATCCGATATAAGACCAATTGTGCGATTAGGTATTATTGACTTATTAAATCACAGCGCATTTGTCTTTTGCAAAGATTGTATCATGTAAGAATAAAAAAAATGCCAGTTTCAACTATTTTGTCTTCGAAAACTTAGACTTAGGATGGTAACTACATTATAATTAGTAGTCACGGGATGTACACCACGATTAGGCGGGTTTTGGAGTTCCCGATATTTCGGCGCAGTTACATGCACCATGTTCACGGGTAGACTGAATATGCGGGTGGATGTGAAAAAAGTTCGAAGTTTTAAGAGCAGACAAAACGGTCTACCCTCTTTCTCACTCTTTTACTGCGAATACCACTGGCCCTCGAATTCGATTGTAAGTCTCGATAATACACACAACCTACCACTGGATTCCACGCACTGGCATGTTGGAACCCATCACCACGGTTGAAAATTGGACATTTGGTGCTTTCGATGGCTTCCTTCACCAACCTAGGTACATAGTGGCGTATCCAGTAGTTAGGGCCTGAGTCCAGTAGATGTTCAGATATGGCAGATTTGTGTCTTTCATTGTTCTTAACAGCTTTGATGTGTTCTCTGATACGTCGAGACACTGTTCGCTTTGTCTGTCCTATGTACGATTTTCCGCAGCTACAGTTTATTTTGTAGACCCCAGGATGTTCTTAAGGAATTTTATCCTTAGAATGCAGATTTTGCACTAACTTTCTCTGAGGAGTAAATATGATTTTGATCGACAATTTTTCAAGGATGCGACCTATTTTGTCTGTGACTCCTTTAACATAGGGCAAATACGTTGGCTGACGTTCTTACTTACTTGGTACTTGGTGGGCTGGCTCTTTTCCGCAACCAGGCCGCTGTGGCGCGGCCCATTTTGCGTGATAGCCGGGTGACGCTGATCAGTCCAGCCACCCGGTGTCGCCCAGGAAAGCCAGCAGCTCCTTCAGCTTGGCGCAGGCTTCCCACACTGTCCTCGGCGAGCCGAGGTTTGCTGCCCTTTGTGCCGCCACGCTCCTGCATTCGATGAGCAGATGCGCAGCTGTTTCTTCCGCCTCCATGCAGCCTCTGCATAGGGGGTTGTCTGTAACACCTAGATTAAACAGGTGTTTGTTTAAGGAGCAATGACCGGTCATAATTCCGACGATATGTCGTACATTATTTCTTTTAAGATTGAGGAGTTTTCTGGAGAATTTCAGATTTAGAATCGGAAAAGCCTCCTTCGACTGCCTACAACCTTCGATACTTGCCCAGTAGTCCTGATGCTGGTCCTTAGTTTTTTTGCGAATCCATGCACGAATTTGACTGAAAGGTAGGTGGCTGACGTTCTACTTTAGGCTTATTCGGTGTCTTCTGTGGCCTGGTGTGACTTTTACCTTGTACCCATTTCTGTACAAGATCAGTTGTATGTGGGATAATTCGTCAGCAAGGTGTTCTGTATCGCCCGGCTCATCAATGAACTGACAACGGAGTTCAGGTGACTGGGATGATGGTGTGAGAAGGCGTGCAAGTACAAATCCGTATGCGTCGGTTTTCGGTAGACAGTGTGGCTTAGAGTACCATCATCCTTCTTGGTTATCAGTAGATCCAGGAAGGACAACGCCTGGTATTTTTCAAGTTCTGCTGTGAACCTTCTTAAAACTTCGAACTTTTTACACATTCACCCGCATATTCAGTCTACCCGTGAACATAGTGCATGTAACTGCGCCGAAATATCGGGAACTCCAAAACCCGACTAATCGTGGTGTACATCCCCTGAGTACTAATTATAATGTAGTTAACAACCGCGAAAATCTAAAACAGTGCGTTAGGATGGTTCTTCTTAGTCGTGCACTCTTGGCAGAGTGGTCGTGATTGCGGTGATGGCACATCAAGGCTCCTCGCTGTCGTCTTCGTCTCTTCCCAGGGCTGCCGCTCGTCTCGCAATGTTTCTCCATTTCTGGCGGCTGGTTGCATTGCGAGTACACTGCACCATGGTAGACTGCGTGGCATTTTTGATGGAGTCAGTCCAGCGAGTTGGTGACCGACCAGGGCTACGCTTGCCTTTTACTGGGCCCTGTACCACAAGCCTCTCTATCGAGTTCATGTTTCTGGAGATATGCCCAAAGAACTTCAGTATTCGCAACTGCACAATCGACGATAGTCTATCTCGTATATGAAGCTCTTTGAGGATAGAGTTATTGGTGCGGAACGCTGTCCACGGTATTTTCAACAGCCGCCTCCAACACCACATCTCCAGCGCATCGATTTTCCGGCGATCTTGCAGTTTCAGAGACCATGTTTCGGCTCCGTAGAGAAAGATTGGAAAGACGAGACACTTCATTAGACGAACCTTTGTTTTCTTGGTTATACGCCTGTCCTTCCAAATCTTTCCCAGTCGTTCTACTGCTGACCTCGTGATAGCACAACGTCGCCTGATCTCGTCTTCGAATCCTCCAGAGTTGGAAATGGTAGTGCCGAGGTAGATGTAGCTTTGCACCACTTCGCAGTTTGCTACACTCAGTACTCTTGTAGTGTTGTGTCCTGCTCGATCTACTACCATTACTTTTGTCTTGTCTCTATTAAGGGCAAGTCCGAATTGGAGACTAGTTGTTTCCAGACGAGTCAGAAGCTCTTCCAAGTCTTCTTTTGTTTGTGAAAGAAGTGTGGTATCATCAGCGTATCGCAAGTTATTAATCACGCGTCCCCCCATCGAGATACCCTTATTCCACCCATCCAGGAAAATCCGCATTATGTATTCTGTGTAGGTGTTGAAGAGCTGTGGCGACAGTATACATCCCTGTCGAACACCGGACTCAGTTTTAAATTTGTCTGAGAAAACATCATCTACTCGTACCGCTGCTGTGCCATCCTCGTAAAGTCGTTTGAGAAGGAATACTAGATGATGTGGTACCCCCATTTCCAACAGGACGTTCCAAAGACGTTCCCAGATAACAGTATCAAATGCCTTACGGAAGTCAACAAAGCAAATGAAAATAGGCGTGTTGAATTCTCTGGCCTTCTCGATGATTTGCCGCAGTATGAGTATCTGTTCGCGTGTTCCTCTTCCTTTCACAAATCCGGCTTGTTCAGGTGCAATATGCCGAGCGAGATAGGCCTGCAGTCTGGTGTTTAGTATGTGAAGCAACACTTTACTTGCATGTGATATAAGTGAGATTAACCTGTAGTTGTTGCATTTTTTTGTGGAACCTTTCTTGTGCAAGGGTATGAATATTGATTGAGACCAGTCATCTGGCCATATTCCGGTTTCCCATATCTTGCAGCAGATATTGTACAAGAAATCCACCCCAGTCTCTCCCATAGCCTTAAAAATCTCTATAGGGATCTCGTCTCCTCCTATGGCTTTATTGCTTTTTAGATGTCGAATTGCCGCACGTTAGGATGGTAACTACTCTTTTCTCTGGAAAGTGGCATTTATCCACAAATGAACGCTAGTGTCGACGCAGGGTTTTAATGAAATAGTGTAAGCATGGTTATGGTGCAATATTTAGGTTTAATCTAAGGAAATCAATACCGTATAAAAAATATTTAGCTTTGAAATCGAAATTAAAACTAACTGGTTTTTGCTAAAACTAAAAACACAGCTATTAAAAATGCGTATATATATGGTGTGTATAGTTTGAGGACATATAGATATAACATAATTATATAGAAATGCATATATAAGTAGTGTAAAGATTTTAACACAGATAGTTAAACATATAATTATATAAACAGTGTATTTTTACTAACCTTTGTGAACATGAACCATAAGTTGCATTTTTGCAAATTACCAGTGAATTTAAATTGTGAAGAGATTTTAATAAATAATACATAATAACATGATGATTTATATAAGTCATATAATTAAGATTTCACTTTATATATCAGGTATATCTGAAATGCTACATAAAATACATCTTAGCATTTTGTACCTAAATATTACTCGTACTTAATACCTACGTGTTTTTTATATATTGATTTCATGCATTAATCTAAAAGAATTAAAGCATATTTTTACATTCCAAATTAAATTATTTAATAGGTTGTTGTTTTTGATTTATAATTCGTTGGAATCTACTAACTAAAAGTGTGTACTAGAAATGTTATTATTAATTATAAATAATGTTTGGTTTATTTATCAATGTTATTAACTATTAAGTTTAAAAGAATTATAAATCAAACTATTACTAACATATTTGTTAACCATTATCGTATAATGGTTGGAACCGTAATACACCATCAGTGGGCCGAGCCCGAAAATCTGCTAAGTGTAACGTTATCGTATCGTTTACGTATTAAGTACAAACTATGAGTTATCTGTGCCACTATTGTACTAGATAAATGGCAGTTTGTACTAAATACGTTAACGATGCGATAACGTTACACAAAAACAGATTTTCGTGCTCGGCACTCTTATAACAAACTACGAACACTTTTTAAAATAAATTATATTTAGCGTTTTTAACTTCATGTGATCAAAATTTGGAGATGTTATTGATAATTTATAGTTTTGAATTATATTTATTATTAAGAATTTTTTTTATTTATATAACCAAATAGTACAAGTTGGTATAAGTGATGGTTGATATAAGTGTTTAACCACACACGTTGCAGTTCTTGGAAAAGTAGGTTGAGTTCTGCGAAATCTATTGTATTATTGTCCAAATATGGCGAATCGCGAATCAACAGGTTAAACTCACTTGTATTTTAATGTAATTTTATACAAGAATGTAACGTTACGTTCGGCATTGGAACATTAATTACATAGACTACATACAAACACAAATTCATACCTGTTACACTGAGGGGTGGGCAGGACCAGGCCATTTTCCATATTTTTCTACCGACTTCCAAAAAAAGGAGGAGGTACTCAATTCGAATGTAGGTTTTTTTATGTTTGTTACCTCATAACTTTGGACTGGGTGAGCCGATTCTCAAAATTCTTTTTTGTTTGAAAGCTGGTGCTTCCCGTGTGGTCGCATTTAAATTTCATCAAATTCAGTCCAGTAGTTTTTGAGTTGCACTCCAAGAACTGATTTTTACCAAAGTAATAGAATGGAAGTCGGTATTAAATTTTTCAAATTGCAATTGTTTAGTTTTGAGTTACATGCAGGCTTAGCCAAGTCAGGTGTCTGATAGTTAGCACAATGCCTGGACATGACAGGTACAGTGCTATCCGGAGCTTTAAGGTTTGCTTATCAACTCTCTTCACTCCATAAAAGGTTTGTAGCCAAATAGTATAAAAAGTTGATAGCAGAGATAATGGAAAACAAGCATAATACTTGTTAATTTTGATTGTAATTCTAAGACATTAACTGTGACCGTAACATATGTTTTAGAAAAAATATCTTGATGGTAAATCATGTACGAGTACACTTACATTTTAACGGTCTTACTTGTAATCGCTCAAATTTAAATAATGTCATTTAGTACGGCGCAGAACAATTTTGCTGTGCGCACTACTAAATAACGTTATTTAAAGTTAAGCGGCGTTTATAAATAAGGCCCTAAATGTATATATAAATGTGTAATATAAATTTTGTATCTATGTACAATGATAATATGAATAGAGAATAAAACTTATTCATTTTATTACCAGGTAAGTGAAAATATTTTATCAGTCCGATAAATCTGTCATAAATATTCAATACCTGTGTATCATGTATCTTAATACTTACAGGCATTTTCGTCACCAATCAGGCAGGAAAGAAGATATGTGTCCTGAACAGTTATTCTTTCTACTGTGCGTCTGAAAGTAAGAAGACCCTTCTATGGAGGTGCACCAGATGGAGCTCCTGCAAGTCCAGGGTCATCTCCACACATACAGGAAAGCTGACGGCAACAAATCTGGAACACAATCATTCCCCACCCCAATATGTCATAGAGAATGGGGTGTATTATAAGATTAGAAGTAAATAGATCTTCATTTATTTTGTATCCCCGTATTTCAACTATTTGGAAAACAATTGACAATGAGGAATTATAAATATTATTGATACTTGGAGCGACAAAGGCTTTAACTGACTCTTCATTTCTGGAGATGTTGTGTATTTTTATGAGGTTTTCTATTTTTGCATTTAATTCGTTTCGTAATCTTAATCCGTTTATTCATTAGGTTACACGCACAATGGTGGATCATGGATTGTCTGACTTTTGTTGAGTTTTGTTCATTGTTGAAAATAATATAACCTTGAACACAAATATACCTTTTGTAATGCTTATTGTGGTTCATGTAGTACTTACTAACATACTCGTACAATCGCGGATCATGGATTAATACTGCGTTTGACTTTCGTTTAAACTTTCAAATCAAATCAGTGTTGTCAAGCGCTTACATCATATACTAAACATACATATGAAAGTATAACACGAAAAAGGTTATGCCATTGAATTTCACAAACATAATTATGATAGATTAAAACTGAGGGTATATCTTTATTATAGCTATAGTTCAGTGTGTATAAAACGATAAATGGGAAGGAACTGTCCATGTTGAATGTGTGTACATTTCATGGAGGAAAGAAATACTTAAATAGTAAGTCCGGAATTCCGAATGCGGTTGGTTTGCACTGCGGTGTCCAAATTGAACACTCCGCCGTAAACTTTAGATAGGCATGAAACGGATGATAATTAAACACAATCAAGAACCTCGGCACTATAGGATTATTTTCAGAATGCTATATTATTAAAGAGCGCTCAGAACAAAGAATAACATGTTTTTGAAGTATAATAACCGAAAACCTAGGAAATGAAATTGTAATAGCTGAACTTGGATGAGAGTAAAATTGTTGATAACATAAATCAACTAGGTTATTGTCAAAGGAGGTGCTAGGCCCATACATATAAAATAATTATTACCTACAAACGTAAAAAACTGTAGCAGATCTACATGGCTTAAAGCAAGAGTTGTATTGTATCATCTAATGTATTTACATTAAAACAAAGCGCTGCAAGCGTATTACTAAAATTTTACTGATATTTTACTACTATTTTACTTACTTACTAATACTTTATATAGATTTGAACTTCTATATAAAAGGATCGGCAGCAGTTAAAAAAGGTATTTTGAAATGTGATACTTACTAAGAAGGTAATGTTTATGTGTTTAATGTTTTGTCTTTGATGATATAACATGCGCAAGCTATTTGCTTACCCATTTTAACCAAGCCCGACCCGTGGTACAACTGCGATGTCCAACTGGTTGTACTACGGAGAAGTAAAGTTACCCATGGTTCAACTCTTTTTTTATATATATATGATTATGATCCATGGTACAACGGTGGAATTATGTCCAACTGGTTGTTCTATGGGGAAATATCTTTACCAATGATTCAACTCATTTAAAATAATTAATTCATTTAACTAACCTAACCTAACCTAACCTGTACTTTTAATTGCACTTCAGAATTGATAGATAAACTTTTCCTGTTTATTACCAGTAGTTGGTCCATAGATACATTCAATTCCCAGTAGTACAACTAGTTGAACCAAGGAAAGAATAACTCACTCGAGTTGAATCATTGTTAAAGATATTTCCCCATAGAACAACCAGTTGAACCATATAAAAAAAGAGTTGAACCGTGGGTAACTTTACTTCTCCGTAGTACAACCAGTTGGACATCGCAGTTGTACCAGGGGTCGGTCACCATTTTAACGTTATTTTATATTTAATGAATTATTCATCTTCTGTTTCAATTAAAAGCTTACTATGTACACAAAAAGTGTATAAACTTAATTGATTAAATTGCATTTTGTTACAGTTATGTTCGTATCCAGAATTGGCTCTGATAAGAAAATAGGTGTATTCAACGGATACACATTCTATTGGCAAAAACAATCAATCAACAATCAGATTTGGAAGTGTAGATTCGGTAGCCGATGTAAAGCTCGGTTCATAATGACGCACGATGGGAAACTGCTGAAAGGCTCTGACACAGAACACACACATGAGCCTCCAAAGTACGCAATTGTAAACGGCTTTTACATCAAGTTGTAGCTTCTGGCACTAATTTAGAGCCAAGTCATCGCTAGTTCTTAGTTCGGGTCGAACGGATTTTAACCAGTTGAGTCACTCTTTCAGGAATTTTTCTTTAGCAGGATACATATTGTCTCATGAATCGGGGTCTTCTAATCCAAAATACCTCTTTGCCTCAAATGTCTAGCATGGACTGATACGTGGTTCGTAACTACGGGCGCTCTCGTAAGTAATGTCAAAGTAGCACAATGAGCTATGAAGACTGCTATGCTCAGGGTTTCTCTATGTGACCGAATCAAGAATAAAGAGATCCGTAGACGAACAAAAGTCAGCACATTGCCCTAAGGACAGTTGAAGTGAGTGAGCAGGGCACATAGCACGCAGATTGCCAATAGGGCCTGAATGTTTTGAAGTAGAGACCATGCTGCGGTACGCAAAGTTTTGGTCGTCCACCGACAAGGTGTACTTGATAAAGGTTGCAGGACTACGTTGGATGCCGGCCGATTCCATCCGGTCCCTTTGGAAATCTATGGGGAATACCTCTGTTCAGCTGTAGACGTAAATCTTCGCATTACTATGCATTCGCATTGGGTTTGAAGGGGTGCCAGTAAAGTTACAGGCTTGTGAGACTTATTAACTTATGACTCTGATTGATGGGTGCAGTTCGGCATTTCACAAAATGCATCTGATAAACGCAGAGGTTATCGCTTAACAAGATGGGTCTCGTGCTTGTGCCGCCTCCTCATAAAAAGGAAGAAAAAGAAACTGAATTTATTATTAACAATAAAAATCTGCACATAAATTAGTAAAAGGTTATTATGGAAGAAATTAGAGGATGCTATGAAATGCTATGACTAACATTAGTGTGCAGAGGAAGAAAAGGTATAAATATCGGTTATGTGCGAGTTAGACTCGCGCACGGAAGTCACAGTATAAACATAGAGAAACAGCACGGAAACTACCTGCAAACGTTGGAAACGGCTCATTCACACAAACATGTGCATCGACGAGAGCCCTAAGCGGTTGTCGCGGTGCTGTCAGTAGTGAGGCCGCGTCAAGACGAGTGGTCACGTATAAGTTGATTTCCGTTTAACTATAGGCTTAGTTTCCATACTGTTGCGTCTTTATACTATAGATGCCGAAGGTGCCGTACATACAGAAAGCATCGAACATATTGCTCTAACTAATAGATAAATTTGGTTAAAGAACAAACTTAACTTTGTAGTTTGATCCCTAGATATGGTTATAGTTCCAACCGCAAATAATAAGTTTGTAATAGTAAATTAGTTTTTTTGTCGTGGTAAACTACATATTTACGTTTTTCACATTTTTCCCTTTTTATATTGTAAAATTTATATGTTGTATTGCTTCGTATTGTATTATATTGCTAAAGAGAAGTACCCTATAGAATTCGATTCCCTTGTGAAATCGTAAAATATGCAAAAAATACGACAAAAACGGTAATATCATTCTCATTTGCTTATAAGTTTGAATTTACTCACAGCTGAAAGAGACCGTTAACTTGTGTATTTGATATAAATTTCAACGTTATAACTTTACGCGTTCCTGAGAAAAAGGGTCTTGACAGACAGACAGACGTACAGACGAACACCAAAGTGCGGCACGCAACCCTAAAATTAATTATTCTGGAAATGTAACCAGTCTCTCTGTGTTACAAATAGATCTAATAGCTCTATTATAAGTTTTATATGTAAGGAAATGACAAGTGGGTATAAATGATTTAATGATCGTTAATATTGTATTTGTTTTTTTACATCACTATAAAAGTTACTCGTTTGTGTGGTATCAATCCTTATCCAACCGAAATTTTCTGATTTATAAGGCGAAGCTGACGTAAAATATAATAACTCAGACATATTTTAATTTAATAGTCATGCTATAGCAAAGATATATAGTGAGTTTTATGTATACGCGTATGTACCATCTAGCTAGAGGTGTTAGAACGAAAAGGCCTGCTACATCAGTCAAGTCTGATGGGTATATTTTTGACCGTCAACACACCAGGTGAAAGTTACTGATTTTTTCACCGTACTTAAAGTGAGTCATATTTATAACATACGAATCTGCAAGGCGTTTGACGACATGAAGCATTCTGAATTTCAGTGCATTTTGTGGCGCAGGCGTCGGGGAGAATAAAAGCAGTTTGGAACAATTATACCTATTTTTGTGGAAGGCGGACTAAAAGTACTAGTACATGGCAATGCACATGGTATCCTCAGTGTAGATCTCGGTTCATACTGAGCCACGAAGGACAAATGGTAAAGGTCGTCATTGATCATAACCATGCACCTCCAAAGTTTAAAATTGTTAATGATATGTTTGTCAAGATGTGATCAATCGATCGTTGAATTATGATGTGTACAGTACATACTCTAGATTCTGATTTGAATCTAGTTATAGTTATATAGTATATATACAAAAAAATAAGTATATATACAAAAGTATTAATGAAATCATATGGCTTTTAGCACAAAATATATAGGCCATATTAAATCATTACTGAAAGTATGTATAACACTGAAAGCTAGTGCTGTTTTTTGGTGTAAATAATAAACTGTGATTATTTTATATTTTTGTGTATTATTGGTTAATTTGTATATTTAGAGAAAAATGAAATTTGCATTAAGGAGGGCCGTTATGCCTGTTTGCCTACATGGTCGCTTATGATATTTAAAGAATTATAAATATAATGCAATGCGTGAGCTACGAAGTTTCACTTTTCGGAGTCCCTTTTGTTTCACATGAGACAACAAAACTATAAAAGAAACCGCTTCCTTATAACGACTTAGTATAGAATTCATCCATCTTACTTAGTTCTGTCAAAGTTTGTGTCAGTTTCTGATAGCCAATTTGACAGCTTGATACACTAGACGTGCTCGGCGACCGTCAAGGGTGATGAAATGTAATGACAGTTTTTTCCATGGTGATTAATTTTATATTTGTATGTACGTAAGTCCGGTATTTAATTACTAATGTTTACTGATTGATACACTAAAACACACATTAAAGTTATCAGTAGGTACTGCCGCAAAGCTCTTAAAATATTTCATGATTTCTCCGTATTTAAATAAAAATGTGTCGGTTATAAGGATAAATACTTTAATTAAAAAACATCAAATATAATAACTGTTACACATTAAAAGGTTTTAAGGAGTTCTACCTCTTTTCAATTACAGTGTTTACTGTGGCTGTTAGATGATACAAATTGCAGTATTTGAGAGGTAAGTATGCTTAAATAATGATAGAAGCGTCAATTACATGCATATTTTGTTTTACGGGCGTGAAAAAGCATCTTTCAGGTCATTATAGGGGTGGCGATTAGAGCAGCTTACGGCTGCACTAATGGTCATTGCTTCTTGTTTCCATCTTCTCTTTCCATCAGGAGAGAGGGAGTCACTTTGATGAACCATTATATTTAATTATTATCTTTTTTATATACTGTTATTTACTTTTTAGTGATGTACGTACAACAGAGGTCCGGAAAGCAGCTAGCAATATTCGGAGGCTTCACGTTTTACTGCCAAAAACGCACGAAAAGCACCCAGATCTGGTGGTGCACCATGTGTGGAAAGTGTAACGCGAGGTTCACTCTGTCTGCTGATGGAAAAACGATGATAAGGACGAACACTCTCCACAAACATGTGCCTCCTTCGTATAGAATAATAGATGGTTTTTATTATAAGATTTGACAAGTGTCAAACCTCTAACGGCCGGTCCCAATAATCTATCTATCGCCGGTTTACCTTACTAGAGTAAGATATTTGACACTATTTGTATGGAAGTTATGTCAAATTTCTATCGGTAGGAAGGTAAACCGTGGATAGATAGATTATTGGGATCCTCCATAATACAGGCTCTTACATGTTTACGTTTTATACTTCTGTTTATATGTAATTTATATAGTATCTTTATTAGATTAATATGTAATTAGATAATGCACATTCATATCTTAATTTTCATCTACAACTATTTGTTATAAAACTCCTCGTATTTTTTTCATGAATTACTAGTAGGTGTAATAATTACAAAAATCATCAATTAATATATTATTTACTGAATTATATAATTAATACATTGTTTAAACATACGTTTTATTATATATAAAAAAACGAACCGTATGCATTGTGACGTGTGATGACGTCACGTTACACTCCTGAAGAAAGAAGAAAGAACATTCATGTTGTTACTTCACGCTAAAACGGATTTGGGTGAAATGAAGGAATGTATATAAGGAACTGTATTTAATTGTGTTTTTTGGAAATAAACTTTATTATTATTATTTCAATATGTTCACGGATTTCATTCGGTCCTTTACAAAGGCATAAGTGGGGCCAACACTTAGAGGCCGGTTTGGTATACACATACAAAGGAGTATAAAAAACAGAAAAAAACATGGATGAAGGGTAGCATGGTACTTATAACTATAACAAAAATGGGTAAAATGGCCAGGCTATTGGTATGAACTTATTAGTGATAAAGGCGATAGTAGGCTATGGACGAGACTACGGCACCTGCCAATTTCAGTCTCATTTTAAAATATTTAGGCATGTGGTGTCTTGCCACCCACTAAACGGGCCCCCATAAGAGCCACCATCAAAAGGGGCAACGTTGGTGTAGATGGCTAAAGGATGTCGAGAGGTGTGCTGCGGTTTCACTAGAGCGCTACTACCGGCGTTATGCCCTTTAACACTTCCACCCTTGGAGCTTTTTGTTACTTGCTCTTACGTCTCCCCCCCCAGACGGCCAATTAAGGCAAGCCTCAGGGGTCTCATTTAGCCCTAGGGAGAATCAGGATCCGCGGTGTCGCCACTCACCGACGGCTCGCCACAAAGCCGCCCCTGCGGTATTATTATTATTATATAGGTTTTCCACAGGATTATTATAGAGATATAGATGGTTAACTAATAAAATGCTCCGGTTATGAATAAATATTAACGGGCTGTGAATATATATGTGGTATAATGTAATGATAGTTCCCGAGAGTGAAATACCTCGGAGTTATATTTGACCGCAGTTTGTCTTGGGGACCTCAACTGCAATCTGTGGGCTCAAAGGTGTTAGTTTCTCTTAACAGGGTACGTTATTTCTTGCCTACTGCTACCAAAGTTACGCTTGCACAATCTTTCCTTCTTCTTTCTAGAATATTCTGACGCCTGCTACTTAGCTCTTAAACCTTACCCAAGCAAAGCAGAATGAAATCTTGAGTGCCTTAAAAATTTCTGTATAATTTCATTATATTATATGTATTTTATTGATGTGTTTATACACCAATACTATCTAAATATTTCTGTAATACATTAATGTAATAGCCTGTAGGATGCTTTAGACTCGCCCTGGTTTACACGAGGTAGCTCTTAAGGTATCTACATACGATGCAACCCCGAACGCACCATGCTGTAGCAATCTGCTGTGGTCGCGGTTGTACGTACTCTACACACGTTGCAGCGGCGATTACAATTTCATTCCGCGTTGGATCGCCACGTGGATGCGCACGTGAATGAAAATGGCTCAAATGCTGTCCAAATATTAAAAACGGGTCTTGCAATTGCCTTCGCTGAGTTAACTGAACTATACCTACTGAGGCTGAGAGACAATAAACATTAATGTTTACTTTGAACATTAATAGATGCACAGCAATACTACAATATATAATACCTATTATTATGTTATTTAATAACTAAAATTATTATTTCTAGTCTAGAGAAATTTGGATAGGAAGGAACAATGGCGTGTCAATTATTTTAACAAAGAAAAACACATCAGCTGCTAAGAAAAGTAAAAATACGCCATATCTATTTTATTATTCCTCAAATGTGGCAAGTCATTTATAGATTTCTGAAATTCTTATCAATATAGTTTTTTCTATAGTATACATTTTTGCATCCATTTACATATTTCATTTAATAAAATTCACAGCGACGCTAGCCACGGGCGGCGGCACGATCGCGACTGAGCCCAGATTGCATGCAACCGCACTACTCACGTTACCACGCGGCACTTTACGGTTACTCACGTTACAATTTGCTGTAAAAATCTGCTGGAGACGTACGATACGACGTCCAACATGTTGGAAGGGAGTCACAACACGCCTACATACGATACAATTTGCTGGATCACAGCAGATTGCTACAGCATGTTGCATTCGAAATTGCATGGTGTGTAGAGAGCTTTAGTCTCGTCACTTAACAACATTTTAAAAGATTTTGTACGATATTAAGTTTAAAATGTAACTTTCAGATATTCCAGTCATTTATGCAATGAACACGAAAGGAAGCCAAGTGGCTATCTTAGAAGGTTATTCTTTCTATTCCAATCGGAAATTCATTAGCACGACTTCATGGCAGTGCACAGCTGGTGGGAAGTGTAAGGCGCGGTTCACATCAATCACCAAAGATAACCAATGTATAGTTAAGGCTTGTCTGGAACACTGTCACAGGCCCCCGTCATTCAAAATTGTAGATGGAATTTATCATAAGATTTAATTGGTTGATCAATAGATGGAATAGTGCACACAGATGACTTATTTTTATTAAAACCCACACTATTTATTTATCTTTGGTTGGATTTTCACTATTATCTCACGCGATGTTGGTGATGATAATATATATAACGCCTGCCTATTCATATAATATATGAATAGAAGTTCTCACGCAAACTTTCACTAAAGACTTATGCACATTGTTATAAACACAAGAAGTAACCGTTTTTGAAGCCGTGTTAATAGCTCAGCGCGTAGTTCAAGGCTTGTTTGAGACAAGACTTGTTTATACGTGACGGTTTTACGCTAATTACTAAACTGAACGAAATGTAGAATTCTGAATGGAATTATGTCCCAAACTCTAGTTGTTTTATACATAAGGTATTTGTTAATTAGTGCACAATGTTGAACGGGGCGGTTTGGAATCGATAACTGGTCAAGAAAGTAAACGTTTTTTTTTATTATTATGAACCCATATTCGCCGCTCCACGTCTAAGAGCCATAGTGCAGCTGAGCGCATGACCCGACGCACCGCTACATCGAAGAATAGATAGCAGTAACTACGCAAGACATACCTATCCGATTAGAATAGGTACAATGTGCGGACGATGACCCGCCCGGGCACGCCGTCGTTTTGGCATAGACATCAGCAGCGTAAATATCCGCGAGTAGGTAGGTTCTTACGTCGTTGTACCTATTCTATTTCTTTCTTTGATTCTGAGAGGTAGCGGCGTGCGTTTTTTGGCATAGACATCAGCAGCGTAAATATCCGCGAATAGGTAGGTTCTTACGTCGTTGTACCTATTCTATTTCTTTCTTTGATTCTGAGAGGTAGCGGCGTGCGTTTACTCGCGCACTGATTTTTAGCTGCGGAGCAATTAATAAATAAATAAAACATTAATAATTCATGATAATAAAAAAAAACATGAATGAACACACACACACATTTTTTCCTTCACTATAATGACCAGTTATCGATTCCAAACCATCCCATTCGATATTGTGATTAGATTTCCCACTGCAGTCACGTGATAAAATTTAAGGTTAGTGATGTTTTAATATTATGCCTATAGGTATATGTGAACTGCTAGTAGACTCCCAGATGAAACGGGCGAGTTGTGTGCCAGATGATACACGCTTACCCATGCCAGTTTCAATGCCTAGAGCTCAGAGCTGAATTTTGGCGTGGTACTGCCCTACGCTTGCCACTCCAAACCATTGGTCTTTGAGTTTCATCGGCAAGTAAGTCTAATTGCTGCAGTACCCTTCACAATACAGTGACGCTTGCGCAGTATCAGTTAAGATTCTCGGCAGAATATTTGGTACTGCGGTGGTACCAACCAAGACGGTTTCTTGCACAAGAGGCCTACCAGTAAGTGGAGTCTCCTCCCCTCTTAACGATTTAAATGCCGAAAGCGAAGGAAGTATTCTTTAACCCCGTAGCCTCAAGGAGTAAAATGGAATGATCGCGTGTCCTATACAATCTATACAATTCCAAGAGACAATGGTCACTGTATTAAAACTGACAGGAAGATTGTTTATTTTACGCGATCGAGATCCGTGGATGGTCTAAAATATCAAGTTAATCCCTTTCGCGATACGTACGCGATTTAAATACAGGTGCGATTCTCTAAGAGCAAACATCGATTCTCTAAGAGCAAAACTTTGACAACATCCGTGAAACAAATGACGAGATGACAAGAAACGTTGGAAAAACAACCTTATGTACAAGGGCGATATCTCATCAAGTATTTGACATCGGTAAGCTCGTCGACCAACGCAACGACGAATCATTAGAGAATCGCGCGGCGATTTCTGACATAGCACAAACGTTCGTTTATGCAAATAATGTTTTTTTTAATTCTAGTGATTTACGTCTTCAACTCCAAAGGAAAACAATTGGCTATAATCGAAGGGTATCCGTTCTACTGTTCTGGACAATCATTAACAACTACACAATGGCAATGCTTATCGAATTCAAGGAAGTGCAGAGCGCGCTTCTCAACACTCGCCGACGACGACCGGTGCATTAAAAAGGCTTTCAAGGAACATAATCACGAACCTCCCTCTTACAAAATCATTAATGGTATTTATTTTAGGTACTGATTATATCTTTTAATTAAATAAACGTTTAAAAATGGTACACCATATATGTAAACACCTAGCATTTATTTCCCTTGGTCATGGCATGAAAGAAAAATCAAGAAAAGATGGGAGGGTTATGGAAAGGCCGAAGGCCGAGCCTACTACGCGAACGAAGTCGCGGGCAGCCGCTAGTTTTACAATATTTATCAGATTTCAACTCTGAATAAGGATGAGGTTTTATTATGTACTATACTACCATACATAATATATTTCAGTAAAATGGTTTAAAAAGAGGAACGGCAAAGAACTTGCTATGATACAAGGATACTCTTTCTACCTGCACAAGAAAAATTTAAAAACTTACAACTGGTCTTGCACGGGGACTAAAGACTGCAGAGCGAGACTAACTACGAGTAAAGACGACAAGCAGGAAGACAGAGATGTGATTACAGCACATCTAAATCATTCCCATCCACCACCAACGTTTGTGATCATGGATGGGTACTATCAAAAAATATAGTAAATACCGGATCGAATGAGATGAAATTATTTTATTTATTAAGTGTATATTTGTATCTGCCTTGTAAAGTAAATTAATTAAAAAAACTCAACTATGAGAACAATTTGTATAAAATAGATGTTAGAAAAATAACCATCATTCCAAAAGATGTATTCCTTTCAATCCAACAAACTCGTTTTCTCTCAGGTTTGCTCAATTTGCAAAATGAAAATCGTGGTTTCACAGAAAAGCTTTTATGTGGCTGTCATGCTGCAAAGGCAATACTTTTAAAATAAATTCATTTTCATCGGTTTTAAAATCTTGGACATGTATGGCGATATAGGTTTATTTCGACATTTTGTTGTAGCTTTAATATAATTTAAAGCAATATTACCTATAATAGACTAATACTTTTAGGAGTACTTACGTGTTGTGATGAATAAGCTATTGGAATGAATATATCATAGAAGCATACTAGTATATTTTACTTTTTTACATATATGTACAATTTTAATATATTATGTAATATAATATTCAACATACATATTCTAAGAAAAGTTCGCAAGAAACTTGCAATTTAGGGTTGTATTAGGAATTACTTATAGATAATTATTTACCTATCTTTGTATATATATATTGTGCTATACATCGTTATATAATAAAATTATAATAAGTACATGATATTGAAATGCAAAGTTTTGGACCAAATTTAGATTTTATGTAAGTGTTGGCAGTATTAAGGTATTTTCATTACTGTTTTTAAAATTTAGTTTTTATGTCTAGAACCGGAACGTTTTAGTGTTACGGTTCAGGATAGGTTAGGTTATTTTTACTTAAACGTATATGTGTGCCAGCAATTATTGGTTTATTCATAAGCTTGTATCTATGAATATGTACCTGTGATATAGGAGGTATTTTTAGGAATACCATTTTATAAATTAACTTTCAACGTCAATTGACAAACTTTGTTTTCCTCAAAACTCAATAGTATTTCAATTAGCAACAGGTAATTTTAATTTTAATAGTAATTTTATCTTTTAACAACTGTGTTGGCAATGTGTCTTCAAATTGTATGTTTAGAAAATAGCTGAATATGGCAATAATTTGAATTTAATTTTTGACATGTTTTTATATTAATTAGTCTGAAAAAATCTGCTGGCACAGCTAAATAAAGATGCGTGCTACTTTAAGTAAATATTAAATTATATATCCTCAAATAATCGTAATTTAGGTTCGGTATGAAAAGAGGAAAATATATTACATATTTTTTTAATAAATACTTTTTACTTTGCTTGTAACAATATTCGTTTTTTAATGTTATTAGAAGACGGTGCAAGCACGGGACCCACCTGATGTAAGTGGCAGAGGTCTGCCTAGAATAGACGCATTTCGTCACAAATCGTTATTTGAGATTTTGAACTGAGACATTAAGTTGTTAAGTCTCATGTGCCTGTAATTTCGCCCCCTGTATACCCTTTAAACCACAACACAGTATTCCAAAAATTACTGCTTACGGTATAGCGAGAGTATAACAGTTTAAAAAAGACCTTACCTCTAGTGCTAAGGCGAGAGATCCGCGATTTATCAAAACTGGCTTGACTAGATTTCTTTGCTTGTGCCGCTCCTGTTTATTGCATTTTAATAATATCAGTTCCATGGTAGTTGAGTAAAATTTTGAAAGATTGCTTAGACTAAGAATAAAGAGAGGTATAAGCAGTAAATAGGTAGCGAGCTGGAGAGTCTACCAGACATTCTTCTTAAGATCCTTAGCAAAACTGATTTGGTTAAACTTATCACACTAAAACTAATATAAATGTTAAAGTAAGTATATGTTTAGATGAATGGATGTTTGTAACACATTCATGCCATTACTACTGATACTATTAGAGTGATATATATAAATATAGGTTATGAAGATCTGCAAAAACACAACTACTTTTTATCCTGAAAGAATGTGTTTGTAAGACAGATGACAGAAATGTGCACTGCCCGCGCGGGCGGAGCCAAAGCACGCAGTTAGTATAGGATAGACACGAGACGATGGCGTCGTAGAAAACTCTGGTTGAGACTAGACGAATCAGGCTCATTCAACGTAAACTGGCTAGCAACTGCAAGATCACACATAGTGGAAGAGTCAGCGGAAGCTTTTTATACACCACTTATCAAAAACAACCATCAATAAATATATACAGTCGAAAATAATACCTCACCCTTGTATGAAGTCGGTTAAAACATAGAATACAAATTAGCCTAACAGCAAGAGAAGAAAGAAACAAGAGTTGACAGTAACAGTGTTTTTGTGACAAATATTCAGTTGCCTGTTACATTTCAGTGATCCTCCTCGCAAAATCTCGATACTCCGGCAGACACCTAGTAATGTACAAAGACTACACTTACTACTGCAAGAAGCAATGTAAGAAGACCAGGAGCTTCCACTGGTATTGCTCCACCCATAACTGCAGAGGGTGCAATGCCAAGCTCAAGTTGGACGAGAAGTTCGCAATAGTGGGCCTGGACAATGTTCACACGCACCCACCGACCAAGTATTGTATCTATGAAGGACAATATATTAAAATGGTTTGACCTATGCTAAATAGTATAAGTGTTGTTTTAAACATAGGGATATCATGTATTTCTACGATTTAATTACTGTCCAATATAAAAAGAACTAACTTAATAATATTTTTCTGGTGGCTTCCCAACGTTTACTTTTGTGACAAATTAGCATATTTATAAATCATGAAAAACAGATCAAAGAAAGGGAACCCATAATAATAGCGTGCTGTTAGCATGTAAAGTTTATAGTAGTTTTTCTTTTGCTTCGGAAGGAAACGTAAGTACTCGATTGTCAATTATGTCATAATAAGCTTAGAATAAAATATATATTTGTGAAGTGTCCTTATTTGCAATGGAAATCTTTTATACTTAACATTATTAAGAAGAAAAAATTGTATTATTGTATGTTTGTAACGAATAAACTCTAAAACTGTAGGACCGATCTCAACAATTCTTTCACCATTGGAATGCTACAAATACAAGTAATATAAGATATATTTGATTTATCATCATCATCATCGATCACCACGCGGGTGAAACCGGAGAGCGCAGCTAGTAAGTTATATAGAGATGGAACATGTGCTCAAACGTTAGTCATAACGGATGTAATAGAATATTGTATTTAATGAGCGAACTTCTTAAGCTGCAACTTGACAAGGAAAAGTTAACTGCTCGCAGGATATGTACCCACGATCGCAAACAGTAGGACATTCTAAAGTCCATCAATTGTATCTGTACTATTCATCAATCGAAACTGTAGTGTGAAATAACTACTGGGTTAAAGGTTGAAGGGCATTGTAGAAAGTATAATCTTAGGGTAAATGGGACTCAATAAACTATGTCTCGGGGTGTAAAATAAACAAAAAAGTTTATACATTCTTACCCCCGCATTAAGATTACCAGTGTTGCGTATGATAATGCCTCCCGCAAACATCATCGGAACATCCAAGACACACAAATATTTACCCCTGATCGAACCTGGGACTCTGGCTTCGACAGCAGAGTCGCTACCTACTGACTTAACGGGACCGTAATAACCGATAAGGCTATAGCAGCATTGCTTAGAATCTTGAAGCCTAATATTCTAAAATCCGGCAGAGAACCAAGATAACCGACATAGTCCACAGAATTAGCAAACTAAAGTGGCAGTGGGCTGGTTATATTAACCGAAGAACAGATAACCGCTGGGGTAGACGTGTTCTTGAGTGGAGACCGCGATTCGGCAAACGTAGTGCACGACGTCCTCCGTCTATAGGTGAAGCGACGACATGTGAAAAGTAGCTGGTAGCAGCTGGATGAGAAGATCCGAAGATCGGACTCATTGGTTAAGAAAGGCCAACGTCCAGCAGTGGACTGATACTGGCTGATAATTATTCTAGGTTACACCAAAACTTTCGTGGGTAGGTGTGACGCTTACCATGACGAGTACGACTTGGCCGTTTCAGCACTATTCTGATTAATAAATCTAATTGCCAAGAACATATCGGACCACGATTAGTATAGGGTTTCGAAGCTGAAGATTGTAAAGGATTAGGATGGACATATGGACGTACAGAAGCTCATTGAACTGAATTAGGTATTCTATACGAAACTCTTAATAAGGATATAACCATTTTTTTTACTAAATTATTTTTTTATTACAGGTTTGGTGTTTGTCAAATCGAGAACTGGAAAACGGTTGATCGTGTACAAAGATTACACGTATTATTTTACTGGGGAAAGTAAAATCAAGAAAACTTCGCAGTGGAGATGTTCCACAAACGCCGCGAAGGCTTGCAAAGGGAGCATAATACTTAACTACGGTACTAACACTATTGTAAAGGAAAAGGAGCATAATCATCCATCGGTACAATTTCAAATTATAAATGGAAAGCTTTTGAGATTTTAATTGTAGCTATAAATCACTCTGTTTAAACCCTTTTGGAGAAAAGTGTGAAAAATAAACTACTTACAAAACCATGCCATCGTTCAAACCTACAATTTACTATTTAACCACACACGTTGCAGTTCCAAGTAGGTTGATTTCTGCGAAATCTATTGTAAATTGGCCAAATATGGCGAATCACGAGTCAACGGGTTAATATTATGTACATCATATGATTTTGTTTCCGTTTGTGTCACATTTATCATATATGTAATGAAACAATGCATGAAAACATCCTGTCAGCTTTACCAGCAGCATAGAAAACAACGTACTGCCAAACTTGCAAGTCATTATCACTTAAGGCGCTGTCAGCTCAGCGCTTGGTTACGTTCAATTTCCTTTACTTAAAATCAAACAAATGCATGGCGTAAAAACGTACAAAATTCATAAAAACATAATGTGCACATTTAAATAAAAAAACAATCCGTCAATGTATGTGTATTAAAAATTACTATTTTATGATATGTGTTTCATAACAAATACAATAGGGAATAACGAGAAATACTGATTTAAAGGTCAAATTAAGTGGTTTGTTTGATTTTTTTTAATGTACTCTAGTATGTTAAAATAAGTTTTAATTCCGTCAATGTGTACTTAGAAATCTTACAAATGTCATAATGATTTTTTGTAGTTTTAATTAAATCGCTGCTTCAGAAATAAACTGATTTAAAAACCTTCATTTTATCGACATCGTGATATGACAGCACCTTAACATCTTGGATACAAAAAATCCTTTGTGCTGCATTCATCCATGGTATTGAAATTTTGTTTCTGTGAGATAGTAATTCTCTGCTTGCTTGCGGAGTCGATGGGCGCAGAAAGCGTAAATAGTTTGTTTAAATTTAAAACTAGGTACTTTGTTTAGTATGTTTCTGATTCTTAATAAATTAATGAATGTTCAGTTCGAAAAGAACACTCCTATTATAATAATTTATGTAAAATGACATCGTTTCAAATATATCCATACTAATCCATACTACATATATAATATAATGAAACCGTTTGTAACTCGGTATCTTTGCCTTGTTGTTGTACCTTAAGAATATTGCATAGCTAGGTACTTGTCCACACTAAAAGAAAACAAGTGCAATTTGAAAAAATTTATACCGACTTCCATTCCATTACTTTGCTAAAAATCAGTTATTGGAGTGTAACTCAAAAACTACTGGACCGAATTTGATGAAATTTAAATGGGACCACACGGGAAGCACCAGTTCCCCGTTCAAAAAAAAAAAGAGTTTTGAGAATCGGTCCACCCAATCGAAAGTTATGAGGTAACAAACACAAAAAAAATACAGTTGAATTGAGTACCTCCTCCTTTTTTTGGAAGTTGGTAGAAAACTCTTTTCTACCTCTTCACATTGTCTGATTTCAGTGATATTTCAAAGTAACATAAAATATTTTTTCTAAACGTAAAAAAAAAACTGAAAAAATCAAAACGTACGGACATAGCAAACAATGTGTTAATGAAAAAAAAATCACTGAAATCGGACAATGTTAACAGGTAGAAAAGAGTTTTTCTTTTAGTATGGGTAAGTACTGGCAAAACCTAATCGGCTTCATGGATTGTAATTAAATTTGACAAGAAGATAGATTACCTATATCACGGGGAAGGATATAGTACAATTTCATCATTATCATCATCGATCACCACGCGGATGCTTTACATATCGCTTTTGATATAAACGCTGTTCACATAGCACACATTTGGGCTGTAATTATAAATAAACTATCGTTTATTTATAATTGTATACTAGACAAGATACCCATTTAGTTATTTATACTGAGATAATGTTTTGGATTCTTCAACAGATATTATGTACGTGACAACTCCATTTGGTAACAAACTTGTGGTATACAAAAACTATACATACCACTTATTAAAAGACGGGAAAGCGAAAGGTGCTACGCACTGGAGATGTTCCACCCACAACAACAGAGGATGCAAGGCTCGGCTAACGATCAGAAGCAATTATATCGTAATGAAGCCTAACATGGCGCATAACCACCCAGCACCGAAACATTGAAGAAAGATTGCATCGTCAAGATCAGTCAACGCGAGTAGCACGGATTGATGTTCCTACCGTTTACTATGTATTTAAGTACATATGGTTTTTGATTATGAGTTAAAAAATTGATATCAAATCTATTGGAGTTACAGTTTAAATCGTAAATAATTCATTGGCATCAAACATATTTTTTACGTGGACAGTCCTCGACTCTCAGGGAACTCTATATTACGGGCAATGACTGTATGAACGTTTTAATTATTACTTTTCAGTATTTTATTTTATTGCGTACAATTAAATTATTAATTTTTTTTAATCCAATATATAAATGTTCCTAGAGTATACCGCTGGCAGTGGTTTAGCCTAAACTACGGTGGTTAGGGCCCAAGACTGAAGAACCTCCTGACGATACATACATACTTGCCTTAAGGTGCTGTCATAATAATATATATATGTCGATAAAAATAGGGTTTTAAACCAGTTTATCTCATAAGACGCGTTTTAATTAAAACTACAAAAAATATTGTGACATTTATAAGACTTCTAAGTACACATTGACGGAATTAAAAACATATTTTAACATACTAGACTACATTAAAAAAAAATACAAACATACCATTTAATTTCACTTTTATAACAGTTTTTCTTTTTATTGACTATTGTATTTGTCATGAAATACATATCATAAAATAGCAATTTTTAATACACATACATTGACGGATTATTTTTTTATTTAAGAGTGCACTTTATTTATTTATGAATTTTGTACGTTTTAACGAGATGCGATTGCTTGATTTTAAGTATAGGAATATGAACGTAGCCAAGCGCTGAGCTGACAGCCCCTTAAGTTATCTATAAGATGAGCGAAGCGAAGAAGAGCGTTAGTTTACTGGTGACCACATAACGACTGTAAAAATTACGGAATCAGCCTTAGCTGATTCCGTAATTGCTTACGGACTTAGCAGTTACGGCAGAATCTATAAGACACATCTTGAAAAGATTCACATGCTTCAGATACGAATATTAAAAAACATTGTACCAAGGAAAATAAAGCTGCTACACCGTGATGACTATGCAGGTTTATTTCAATATTGTAACGTTTTGCCCATTCAAAACATGATAAAAATGTCAATTTTAAAAGAAGAATATAACGAAATCCATACTTTAAACCTAAACAAATATAAGCGTCCTAACAACTTACGTACCCTAAATAACTCTAAACCATTTCAGCTACCTAGATATAATAATACATATGGAAAGAGAACCTACAATTACCTTCTACCTAAATTAATTAACACTTTACCTAAAGACATACAGGACATATACCTCCACACTTTCCTTTTCAACATACTTAAAAAGAAACCTTTATTATTAAATAACTCTGATTATGTACTTTAAATAGTTATTTCTAATGTAAGTTAATTGTTATAATATAATATATATAGATACATAATGTGATATGTTCCCGAACTCATTGACTGCTCATAAGCCCTTCAGGCTTCCGCAGTCTTTAATGTTAAGTACAATTTGTTTTTTTGTAATAATTTTGGACAATAATATATAAAAAAAAAATATGTCAAACATATTTCTATCTGCAATACATGGTAAATAGTCTGTTTCCTAAGGTAATTCGTATATTTCATCTTTTCCAGAACTACATACAATTGCATTAGGTATATGATATTATTGTGATAGTAGTTTTATTTACGATTGACACATGGGAAGTATAGATATAAAGCAGATAGAATAGAGATTAGATAAGAACAAACAAATGGACTGAATGAAAATGTTTAAAACTTTACTATAGAAGAAAAACCACAATATCATAAAGTCAGGATGCTTGCTATATAATCTAAATTATTTACAATGCCAGAAAAGTTACAAGCATGCCTAAACTAACATTAGTAATAAAAAAGTGTATGAAGCATGTAATATTTACTACAATCTTATAATTTTTTTTATTATATATATTTTCTATACGCTTATTTATTTATTAACTTATCTTTTAATATTCCTCTGAGAGGGTACGGAGTCAAAGGCGAGTACACCTGACTTACCAGCGCCCTTATTTGATATGATCATTCAAACAAGTAACGCGGCGCGCTATGCTATCTTCAAGGAATGATCGTGAAATCAATTCAAATTTGCTATCATCCCTTGAAGATATCGTAAAACGCCGCATTACTTGTAGAATGGTCAGAACGAATTACGCTCCAGGTAGGCTAGTAAAAGTGGCATCTCTTGCCTCTCGTGTAAGAGATACCACTGCAGTTTCTGATATCCTGTCATGAAATAAATAGTGCGCAAATATGTTATGTGCTAGGGTGTGAAGGGCACTGGGCAAAAGAAACTCAAAAACCTATTTTGCGAGGTGACGGGCGCAGTACAGTACCACACAAAACTTCAGTGCTAAGCTCTGGACGGCACTGCAACTCTCATGGACAAGCGAAGTGTTCAGTATCAAGCGCACAACTTGTCCGTCTCTTCACTTGATTGCATATTATTTTTACATCGCACTGTAGTGCACTGCCAGACGTCGACTTTTAGAGCAGTAGAACTCTTAGTGAATGAGTTAGTCCAGGGAAGTATTGCCACCATACCCTATTTCTACCGTGAAGTTTTAATGTTCGCTACGCTATACTGTGTTCTAGTTTGAAGGGTGTGGGTGCCGGCGAAATTACAGGCACAGTACCTACAGGTGCAGTTCTAGGCAGAGTTTACCACTCAACACCAGGATGGGCCTCGAACTGGTACCGTCTCCAAATTACATTAAAAAAACTATGAAATTGGTGGAACATCATGTTCTGTCGGGATGTACAATGCCGAAATTCAGCTTCAGGTTCATACTAAACCAAACAAAAAAATGCAGATGCAGATGTCTACCACAGTTTTGTGGTAGATAGGTGTGTGTTTGTGGAAATATAATGCATTCGCTAAATTTCTCGGGAAGCTCATGGGAAGAAGCTTCGATAGTAGCGTTTTATGCCACACCCGATCAAAGGCTATTTTCAAACTAACCGCTACCTTAGACTCCACCACCTCCACCCATCGACGCGTAAGGTATACTAGAAGATCACCAGCTGATTGACCGTGATAATATAAATATTGTCGTAATTACCTACATTGCATGAATTTATTATAGAACTGATGACCGTAATAGTAGATTTCAAAAATTAGGCCATCTAAGCAGGGGCCCGAAACCGTCCCTCTCCACCCTCACCCCTCTATCCCTACCTCAAAGGTCGGCAACGCATCCAATAAAAAAAAATTGCCTAAAATGTTAAAATTTTACAAGAAGCGAGGCCTCAGCACAAGTAAAGGAATCATAAAATTGTTAATTTAAGTAACACCTATTAAAAAAGTTATATCTATCACACTGTAACACAAACAAAGGCAAATCTTGGGATGATCGTAGTGCTTTGTAGAGTAAGACAATTAAAGAAATACCGTCCAAGTTCATGTCGGACTTGTGCTAAGGATAGCGGTACGGAACCTTCGTTATTTATATCAAATATTATGTTTACAACAAAACGGTCGAAATGTCTCCTCATCATATTCGATCACATTATTGCTTTCCATCGGGAGCGATAATGTGGTCGAATATGAAACACGCATCTACCACTTAGATCACTGAATAAATTATAACAGTACGCGTATTATATTTATATAAATATCTACAAAAGCTGCTTCTGTAATTTTACAGAGTTTATATCAATCGCTGATGGAACTGACATGGAGTTCATACCAACAGCAACCAAATGTATGCTACGTATAGGCAAGTATACATTCTCTACTGTATCACAATTTGCTGCAGGCAAGCGTTGCAGATGGTATTGTTCTAAAAGGAAGAGAGGATTCTGCCCTGTCATTGCGCATACTCTAGATCACAAGTTGGTGGCGATAGTCGGTGAACATAATCATTCCGGAGTTATTTTTAATTAATATTTTAAATAGATTTTATTAATAAGGTCATTGTGACACAACCTTTGTATTGATTGCTAGTTTATGTCTTCATGTGATGTTTATTGTGTAACAAAATTGATCTATAGTATTTTTTTTGTTGACATGCCTTTTATAGGCGAGTCCTCATTCTCAAGCATTACTGTGTTAGGGTGCAAACATAAAGATACAGGTTTTTCGGTCCCGATATGTCGGTACGGGTCGGTACTGATAGGTACTGATTAAACTACATATAGCAACCGGTAAATCTGTTCTTAGTGACCATAATGTCATCGAGTTCTTCGGACGATGATGTTTTTCTCTTCGAAAGTGTTCATTATAAATGTAAGAAAAGGACCTGTGAGATACCTCCACTTTTTTCTTATTTTATTTTCTGTAACAAAACACACCATGTAGGTTTGTATAAAAATCAAGAGTCAAAGCTAGCAGTATATACTCGGGCCCATCACACAAACTGTTGTGCTGAGGCCTGAGTGGGAATCGAACCCACGATACGGTAAACAAAGTGATGGAGGCACCTTTAGAGGTTCAGACTTGTATTGGTTTTTTAATGAGAGACAAATTGATATTCCAGAACCCGACTATTTACCAGGTACTCAAGTATCTCCCCCCCGAAGGGTTCTCGCATTGACGTGGCGGGGGGGCTCAGTAACCGTGGCTAGGTACACCACGGTGAAGCCAAGAGGAACCCAGGGGCCGCGCCGGCGTTGGGGTGCGCTGGCCGGCTCAGGCGGGCCGCTCCTATGGGCTTTGGCCGCCAAGTCCACATAGGAGTGGCGGGGTCCGGGCGCTTTGGCGCAGACTCGAGGAGGTGGGGCCCGGGCGCTTTGGCGCAGGCTCGAGGAGGTGGGGCCCGGGCGCTTTGGCGCAGGCTCGAGGAGGGGGGGCCCGGGCACTTTGGTGCAGGCTCGAGGAGGCGGGGTCCGGGCGCTCGGCGCAGACTCGAGGAGGTGGGGTCGCGGGGGGGCTATCCCTTGTGGCTGACGTAGCAGGCGGTGGGGCTACGTATCCGACCCACCGCAGGGAGACCACGGGCGACCAGACACGGGGAAGTCTGGCGCCCATTGTTGGCGAGTTTGGTCTCCGAGGCAGTTGCGGCGAGCCATGTGTTCTGGCGTGCCGCGAAGAGAAGGGTCCGGCAACGGACAGCCACGGCGGGTTCGCGGTCGTGTGAAAAATCTGTCCCGCGTTCCCGCCGAGGGCGGTAGTGACGGAACACCCCGGGGTTTTGGTGGGTATACGGACTCCCACATAACCACCTCCCTCCCCGTGGTGGGTGGTATCCATAAAGGATTTCCCCGGGACAAAAAAAAAAAAAAAAAAAAAAAAGGTACTCAAGTATCTGCTCCTTATGTATTTTTAGCTGACGAGACCTATCCATTACAAACATATTTATTAAAACCCTTTGGAGGCCGTGAATTAACAGAGGAGCAACATAATATCAATGAGCGATTATCTCGAGCAAAAAAAACAGTGGAATGTGCATTTGGCAGAACATATTCAAAATGGCGTTTACTATCTTGTAAGTATATTGAAACAGATATTGAATTAGCTGACAAAATCGTGATAACCATGAATGTTTTGTATACTTAATATATTATATTGACAAAGAGGGTTTTGATAGGCACTTAACTCCTGTTCAACTAGTAAGACAAGAATGGCACAATCAAAATCCGGGTCCACCTTCGAATTTAGCAACAAACGTCAGAAACATTTTTGTAAAGTATTTCACGCTTAACCGATTGTTGTACACTAATTAATTAAATATAATGGAATAAAAAAATGTATTCTAGGTACCTAGTTGCTTACCATCATGTTTCATTTCTAAGCTAATTTCCTTCCAATATTTATCATTTCTGTTGCTGTGTAATTTATGTCTTTTGTTCCACATAGGTGGTTTAGCAAATATCAATGTTATTAAAAATTTCGCAATGCACATTCATTTTTACGGCGACAGAAGATGACACACTACACCGGCAAATGCTTAAACTCGTACGGACCAGTACAGGTAGTCGGTACCGACAAGTTTAAACCTGTTCCTTTATAACTGACCGCATATGATAACATGGGAATATTATACCTGCACCGATCAGTACCGACCCGTACAGACTCGCATGCACCGGAAACCTGTTTCTTTATGTAAGCACCCTTAGGGTGCTTACATAAAGAAACAGCCATTTGCCTGTGTAGTGTGTCATCTTCTGTCGCCGTAAAAATGAATGTGCATTGCGAAATTTTTAATAACATTGATATTTGCTAAACCACCTATGTGGAACAAAAGACATAAATTACACAGCAACAGAAATGATAAATATTGGAAGGAAATTAGCTTAGAAATGAAACATGATGGTAAGCAACTAGAATACATTTTTTTATTCCATTATATTTAATTCATTAGTGTACAACAATCGGTTATGCGTGAAATACTTTACAAAAATGTTTCTGACGTTTGTTGCTTAATTCGAAGGTGGACCCGGATTTTGATTGTGCCATTCTTGTCTTACTAGTTGAACAGGAGTTAAGTGCCTATCAAAACCCTCTTTGTCAATAATAATATTATACAAAACATACCTACATGGTTATCACGATTTTGTCAGCTAATTCAATATCTTTTTCAATATACTTACTTACAAGATAATAAACGCCATTTTGAATATATTCTGTCAAATGCACATTCCACTGTTTTTTTTGCTCGAGATAATCGCTCATTGATATTATGTTGCTCCTCAGTTAATTCACGGCCTCCAAAGGGTTTTAATAAATATGTTTGTAATGGATAGGCCTCGTCAGCTAAAAATACATAAGGAGCAGATACTTGAGTACCTGGTAAATAGTCGGGTTCTGGAATATCAATTTGTCTCTCATTAAAAAACCAATACAAGTCTGAACCTCTAAAGGTGTCTCAATCACTTTGATATCATTGATATAATATTGTAATAATTACCGTATCGTGGGTTCGATTCCCACTCAGCACAACAGTTTGTGTGATGGGCCCGAGTATATACTGCTAGCTTTGACTCTTGATTTTTATACAAACCTAAATGGTGTGTTTTGTCACAGAAAATAAAATAAGAAAAAAGTGGAGGTATCTCACAGGTCCTTTTCTTACATTTATAATGAACACTTTCGAAGAGAAAAACATCATCGTCCGAAGAACTCGAAGACATTATGGTCACTAAGAACAGATTTACCGGTTTCTATATGTAGTTTAATCGGTACCTATGAGTACCGACCCGTACCGACATATCGGGACCGAAAAACCTGTATCTTTATGTTTGCACCCTTAGAATAAGAACGGGCACTGTAAAGTCTCAAATTGTATCCTTAATCGTAACCGTCAATCTGCCCTAAGCTTAATGTTTAACATTACGCAAACAACTAGACCCACTCGTCACTAGATCACATAAAATATGTAGTATTGTAGCTTAGCAGTACTGGTTTCAGGTGTGGTCGTTATCAATTTTGAATCAAATTTTCTGTGAACTAGAGTCAGATTTGTAATAGAGTAGTATTAAGCGACAGTGAAGCTGCTTAAGGCGCAACCCGGAGAACATTTAGAATCTGGTTTTGGGCGGTAGGCGACAGACGACCGTCGAACCCCCGTTCGAGAGGCGACTGCCGAAAATTCTCATTGACTTTTAAATAATTGGTTAAAAACATTTAAAAAGAGGATATACATTTTTTTACTTAGAATATATCAGCTTTATAATGGTTAGTCCATCAGTGTACACCAAATTTCAAAACAAGTTGTGTTTCGTGTAGTATTACAAAAAAACAGTGTTATTACCCAATTCCTGTCACTTTTTTTAAGTTGATTTCTGAGAAAATAATGACTGTAAATAATATTTTAAACATTAAATATGTAGAGAAAATGTTAGAAATGGTCATGATTTTTTTATTGTGTTTAATGTCCTAGAATCAACGCAAAGATAGCTTTTAAATGTCAGGGTTTGCGCAGCATTTGCTATGAGACGCGCCTTAATATATTATGGTAATCTTGCACTCCAAAAGCACGATCAAATTAAAGATAAATTATCGATTATTAATAAAATTACTAAAAAAAACAACCGCCGCGTTCCAAAATAAATAAATCTTGCGCCGAGAAGAACGGGCAGTGACAGCACTCGGTGACATTATATTTAGTTAAGTTTTTACCATATATTTTATTAATAATAATATCTTCAAGTTCCAAACTAGGTACTATCGTAACCTGATGACTGATATACCTACATACTTATATACAAACTCATTAAAATCCTAATTAGTTACATTATATTTATAACATTACTAGAGACTGCCCGCGACTTCGTTCGCTTAGTAGGCTCGGCCTTCGGCCTCGCCAGAACCTTCTTAATTTTTTTTAATGTAAGAATCTTCTACGAAGTACTAGAAAACATTTCAAAAAGAAGATTTATATCGGTAAAGCCGTTCTTAAGTTATAGCGTCAAGAAATAACGAGATGGAGATGTTCTAACAGAAAGTGTTATGCAAGAATCCGCACCATGCAAGAGCAAGTGGTGTATGCATTTGAACAGCATTGTCACCCACCTAGACAGGAAAATTCTTTACATCGGCAAATCTTTTGGGGGCTCGGACCACCGGATTGTAACGTAAAGAATATTGATGAAGCTTCGCGAATCATAAAATAAAATAAATGATTACAGGCTCTAGCTACTATCAATCTATCAAATAAATAACTATCTCGGTTTTGAAATTTTATTCTAAACGTTCATTACCTAATAAACCTAACCATAAAATTACATTGACAGTTGTAACCGTTAGCACTTTAAGTTTTACCGTAATAACATCGTAATCCACGAACTATTTGGCCTATCTAGTCTATTTTAAATTTAAAAAAAGGCTGTTTAGTATAATAATCTAGTTTAATAGTTTTAATTATGTTTGCGTCGTCTTCATAGAAATGATATTAAAAATAATGATTATCGAATGCATGTTTTACTATGCTAGAGTTACTTCACATTCTTCGCTTATTGCTATACAAACATATAAGTTTATTTTTCACCTACCGCGCCCCGAGGTTTCACCCGCGTGGTGATGGATGATGAAAAAGTATCATATGTGCTTCCCCGGGATCTATAACCTTGCCAAATTTAATTACATCCGTTCAGCCGTTTAGGCCTGATAAGGTAACAAACAGACGGACAAACAAGAGATTTATATTATTATTTCTAAAAAAAGTACCTTAAGTAGTTATTCTTTTAATCCTCCATCAGCTACCTGCCAGTGAAAGTCCCGTTGAAATCGGTCCAGTCATTTCATAGATTAGCTGGAACAAACAGACAGACAGACTTTTTAAATGTAAGTACCGTATATACTTTCATATGCATTTAGTAAAAAGTATGTAATATGCAAACAGACACTTAAATTTTATTTACGTGTATACCATATAGATATATGATATGGTACGTACAAGGCATAATTCACAATTTACTTACATGAAGTTTCGGCTACGTCAATAATATGACATTATTGTTTAAATTTCAGCAATATTTATTAAATCCGCGAGGGGTTACGATCAAATAATCTTCAACGGGTACAAATTTTACAAGGAGTATGGATCGATAGATTCTGCGAAGAACACTAGATGGCGCTGCACCAAACGGAAGTGCAAAGCTTACATCAGGACCAACAATAATGTGATAATACAGGCTTACGAAGAACATTACCATGATAATAATTATACTTAGATAAAAACTGGTATTATAATATTGATCAATATTGTTAACAGAGTATCAGGAATATATTGAAGAGACAAAAAATGCTTAACTGAAAACATCTTGTATGTTTTCAGCCCTTCAAGAGTCGTTGAAATTATAACAATGAAATTTCTATTGTGTCTGGCCCTATGATGACCAACGACCTATGATGGATTAAGCATTTTTTTTGTCATTTAATATAAACCTATTCATACTCGTAGGTGTAGTATATTTTATTATTTTGCTGTCACTCTATATGAATTTAATTTTTACTATTTAAATTAATTTGTTTATTATTATAAGACTTTTCAGCAACTTTACTTCATATATTTAGTACGTTTATATATTCTGTTTTAGTATTAAAAACTCGTTTTTATAATTTGTGAACTACTGATATTTATTAAATTATAGTTTGTTACATTATATTATCCATAGTTGTCAGTAGATATAATTGAAATGGCTAGTAGTTATATTATTTTTAACTTACATCATATTTTCAGGACATTACAGCACATCACCTTATTTTTACACAAATTATAAAGGAAAGAAAATGCTGATTATTAACGGTATAAGATATCGCATCAACCGAGGCTACGGTGATAAAGTAAGGTGGAGATGTGCCAGCCACGAGAAATTTGGCTGTCGGGCTAAAGTACACACCATTGACAATGAAATTATATACTTTATTGATGAACACACTGTTACTTTGGAAGAGAGTCGACTTCTTGAGCCAGCTAAAAATTAAGTCGTATATTCCCTGCACTTTATCATGGTTTAAATGTTAATCAAACTTGAGATCATAATAGATTTATATACCTCGTATACCCACGTAAGTAAAATTATAGTTATTTATTACAAAAATAAAAATGTAAGCGCAACTTATATCACACATATAATCTGTAAAATGTAGGTAGTTATCTAATGAATTGGATATTCAATAAGTTATTTTTATGGTGTAAAGTTATAATGTTTTCAGCCTATTATTCGTTGTAATTACAAAATGAAATACATTCATTTTTATTTTATTTAAGACAATTTATGCTAAGAGCAAGGAGTAATATTTATACAAGAAAAGTTTAATGCAACTTTTACTTCTACTTTAGGATAATTGATTTCACTATTTTGATTTCATATGTTATAGGTGAATAAATGTATTGCTTTGCTTTTAGATTTTTTTTCATTTAATACATGTCATTATGTATATTAGATTTTAAAAACTTGAGATAGAATCACATTTTTTTTTTGAAATCGTGTTATTTCTTCCTGGTCAATGAGGATTACATACTTGATTTTTGTCGCCAGGTTTATTCCCTCAGATACATACAGGGATCCGAGGAACTGACATTCTGTTCTTTGACGGATTCAAATTCAGGCGAAACGGTACAAATGGTCAATCCAAGACTAGATGGCGCTGTACAAGTCACGCTAAGTTCCGATGCAGAGCTGCTGTTCATACTATTTTCGAGCAAGTTGTATATTACAAGAACGAACATATTACTACTGCTCAGTATAATTATGATAACGAAACAAATGAAGTAACATTTTGATTGTAGAATAACCAGCCCATTAATATTGTCGAGTGAGAAAGAGAGAGAGAGAGAGAGAGAGAGAGAGAGAGAGAGAGAGAGAGAGAGAGAGAGAGAGAGAGAGAGAGAGAGAGAGAGAGAGAGCGAGAGAGATAGAGACGGAATGAGTGACAGAGATGTGGAAAGAGATATATATAGAGCGAGATAAAGAGAGAGAGCGAGACCTTAGTCCAGCACACACATCCAGCGGTTTGGCCGGAGTCAGTGGTTTTGGTTTTATTATAATCATTTTTTATTCGTTATTTAGTTGAAATTTTTTTTATTTTATTTTGTATTTACAAAGAGTTGTTTCAATATATGCACGTTATGTGTAAATAAACATTGTTAATCTAAAGCCTACTGAGAAGTATACACAAAATGGTAATATTCTAGTACAGAAATAGTACAGTAGTAGTATATCTGAGATACATTCTAAGGCATCTTTACCTACTTTTAATAACAAGAAGTCAAATTAACCAGAACTTATTCCTTATTCTATTTTGTTACTTATGAACTCGTTTTGTAGCTTTTTTATACACTGGGTATTTAGTATTTAGGACCTCATCCGTGAGTTGCCAATACCTTGATATATTTTCGTTGAAATTATGTAATATTCAATGATCTCTCTTCTTTCAAAAAGTAATTAGTTATCTACCACAGTACCAAAATGTTATTAGGATAACTATTATAAATTCTCAGTTATTTTACCTTAGTATTGTAGTAGTTAGTGTACTTATTAAATTACCAGGTTAAATTAGTATTAATGTGCAATAATTACAAAACTGTCCTGATACATTACGTATATTGTGTGGTGTAAAATACATTAAATTAATTATACATACGTTTTCGTTTGTTTTATTTTATCTAAAGTAAGGCAAAAGAAATTTTTGGAAGTTTAAGAACTGGTTTATAATCATATTATATTCTTTTCAGATCTGCTTATTGCCATCTCTTCACATTCGGAATGTGATGAAAAAACTACTGCTTTTGTTGGTATTAAGTTGGAACCTCAAGCACTGTTTCAATACTCACACAACAATTGGAAACAAGATGTGGCCAAAACCGTTAAAAGCTCCAGGCAACGATATAAAACACTGCATTTAAAACAAAAATTCACAGCTAAATGTATTGGACCTCCATGTTCAGATAAATGCCGGCTGTCGTGTTCAACTAAATTTTCTACAGAACAGAGAACTAAAATATTTAATGATTTTATAAAATTGCGAAGCTTACAAAAGCAGCGGTTATATCTATGTTCCTGTATCCGATTTTTATCCCAAGCGTATCGTACAATCAAAGTACAATGTTCTATGACCGGTACCAATATGAGAAATCCTCGGAAACCAAATACAACATTTTATCTACCAAATGAAGAAAAGGAAACACGAGTATGCAAACAATTTTTTATAAATACCTTGGGTATAACTAACAGGAAATTGCGTACTGTTATAATAAGGAAGCATAACAATGAAAGCCTTGATACTATCGGGGAAGATAGAAGAGGAAAACATGATAACCACTACAAGGTGGATGAAGAAATACAACAATCCGTTAGAAATTACATTGAGTCCGCCATCACTACCTTAAAAAACCAACGCTTCGAAGCTACTACAAGTAAACAACGCGACAAAAGAGGTTTGTCGATAGCTAGAATGCATAGGAATTATGAAAAATTTTGCAAGGAGTTAAGAATACCAGCAGCTACATACAGTACTTTTTATCGCATTTTCAATACAGAGTTCAGCAATAGTGACTCTATAATTTAAAAGTCAAATAAATAATGTTCGTGTTTTTATTATATTTTGCAATGTATATTAGTTTACTTTGTCAGATAGTATAGATCAGTTAGTTCTATTAAAATAATTCTTAAAGTTTGTGTTAAGATTAATACAAGAAGATTATTATAGCCAGTTTTTTTCATAGTTGTATTACTTATATTAAAATAATCTATTGTTTTTTATTTTCCATTTCGTTTTCCCTCCCTGTCAGTGCCCGTAAAGCAAAGCAGCTGACCTGTTTCATTTTCATATTTCTCTGTGCTTATCATGAATAGTTATCGAGTGCAGCGTGTGGCTTGTTCATTGAGTATGTATTATATATTACCTTTGTATATTTTGGACGAAAAAGGCCGAAGGTGTTGTGTTTGATATTTTGATTTAAATTAATTACACAGTAAAGTTCGTGCGGCGCCACGAGGCAAGAAATTGCTCGGTTATTTGGATAGGTAAACTTTCGCTGAACTTAAAAGTAATAGTTGGGTATATTGCACGCATAACAACAAATGTATATATATGTAAAGCCTTTTTATACTCGCTAGGAAATGAATAAATAAAAAATAACTAAACAAAACAACCATTCTAATTGGAGTTTACGTTCCCAGATCCTCTGTATTCTTCATCATCATCATCATCTCAGCCGTAGGACGTCCACTGCTGAACATAGGCCTCCCCCATGATTTTCCAAAAGGACCGGTTGGAAGCGGCCTGCATCCAACGTCGTCCTGCGACCTTTCTCAGGTCGTCTGTCCACCGTGTCGGTGGACGACCTACGCTGCGCTTGACGGTACGTGGTCTCCACTCCAGAACCTTTCGGCCCCATCGGCCATCTGTTCTGCGTGCTATGTGCCCTGCCCACTGCCACTTCAACTGGCTAATCTTCTGAGCTATGTCGGTGACTTTCGTTCTTCTACGGATCTCCTCATTTCTGATTCGATCACGTAGAGAAACCCCGAGCATAGCCCTCTCCATAGCTCGTTGTGCGACTTTGAGCTTATCTATGAGGCCCATAGTAAGAGACCACGTTTCAGTGCCATAAGTCATCACTGGTAACACACATTGGTCGAAGACTCTTGTCTTGAGGCACTGAGGTATTTTTGACGAGAAGACTTCGCGAAGTTTCCGGAACGCTGCCCAGCCGAGTTGGATTCGACGATTGACCTCTTTCTCGAAGTTGGACCTGCCTAGTTTGACTGTCTGTCCCAGGTAGATATACTCGTCAACAACTTCGAGAACTGAGTTCCCAACTGATATTGGGGTAGGTACAACATGGGCATTAGACATAATTTTCGTCTTGTCCATGTTCATCTTAAGACCTACCCGTTGGGAAACTCGATGGAGGCCTTCGAGCATTGTACTGAGGTCTTCCATGGATTCTGCCATGACTACAATATCGTCGGCAAATCGAAGGTGAGTGATGTATTCGCCGTTAATATTGATGCCAAGTCCTTGCCATTCCAGAAGCTTGAAGGCGTCTTCCAATGTAGCGGTGAACAGTTTCGGAGATATAACGTCTCCCTGTCTTACGCCTCTTTGCAATTCTTATATATGAAATTTCCTGTCATCCGTTTTATGTCACAGCTATTTGAATTAGATCTAAATACATGCCAAAATGCTGATATTGCGCACTTCATATGTTATCTATCCGCGCTCCGCTGTCGTGGTGATCGATGATTATGATCACGATACAGCATAAACAGTATCCTATATGTTAATGCAGTGCCTCATATATCTACGAACCAAATTTCATCTAAACCCGTCAGTCGTTTTTGCGTGATTAACAGACATCCATTCACCTAAAAATTCACATTTACAATATTACTAGCCGTGCCCCGCGGCTACCGCTTTCACCCGTGTAGGAATGGATGATGATGATGAAAATATCCTACGTCCTTCCCCGGGATATAATCTATCTACTTGCCAAATTTTATTGAGTGGTTTAGGCGTGAAAGAGTTACAAACAAGCAAATAAACTCACTTACACATTTTATTTACCTAGGTATTTCTTATTCTGAGGTACTACAAAAACGAATGTGCGCCTCACGGTTACACCCGCGTGGTCATGGGTAGTAATGATGTTGATGATGGAAGTATCCTCTATGCTAATGCAGCGCGTTATCTACCCCCATACCAAATTTCATCAAAATTTCGTCACAGGCGATGGAACTGCACTCCACCCATAATCCTGAGACATTTAGTTATGAAGTCTCGTGTGCCTGTAATTTCGCCGGCACCTATACCATGCAAACTAGAACACAGTTATGTGAACATGACGCTTTGCGGTAGAAATAGATATGGTGGCAGAGCTTTTTTTTTATTATTATTCGTTTTGTTCACAGACTCAATGGGTCCGTGGCATTGCTTACATTTATATTTTAAACTTTTTTTTTATACTTACTAACGGAATACAGGAGGACATTTTTTTTCTTAACTTAACTTATATAATACATTTATGAAGGCCTGAAGTGCACTTTGAAAACTTACTTAGCCTGAAGGGCACAATACGATAAGAGCATGAAGGGCTCAAAACTTTTTTTTTTAAATTTCTTAGCCTGAGCGGCACATGCAATTTAATGGAGGCAGTACTTACCTGGACGAACACAAAGAGGTCTATTTCTACTAACTTCATTCGACTACTGAACTTTCGGTTCATTGGCGCTGAACCGAAAGTTGTTGAGAGGAGGAGTTGAGACTGTATTGTGTTTTGATAAGCTTGCCTTGTTGTAGGACTACGAGTTGTAGGATGTTGTAGGACTCGTATGGACCTAACCTGCTGATTCAGTAGTCATTTTTGTTCTAGCACTAATACGAGTATTACTTATGGCAAAGCAATGGAACAGTGTTCTGTAGTAGCGAGTGGTATAGTGAGAAAATGATCCGTGTTGGACGTGTTATTACGAATATTAATCAATAACATAATTATCAATTCCATAATTTAATATAAGCTATCGTTAAAACAAACATAAAACTGGTTCATAGTACCCACATAGTATGTAACAGAAGGAATATTAATACAATCCTTTCTTTACTTTTTACAGTTTCCATTTACTTGAAAGATAAAAAGAACCCTTTGGCTGAATATGTTATTGTAAAATCTAAAAGTGGACCAACCTTTTTATTACGAAATGGATATCGATATACCTTTTATCAGGAAAATGAAAATGGATCTTCGTCTTGGCGTTGTCAAGATATGTCTTGCTTAGGCGTTATAATTTGCCAAAACGGTTTAATAATAAAGGAAAAAGCGCATTTTTGTACTCCAGATCCAGCGAATATAATTGAAGAACAAATTAAAATACAAATGGATATATGCAGACAACGAGCGGCTAGAGAGCCTATTTCAATGCAAAGCCTGTACGCTCAGTTCATTCGTGCTTTGAAAGAAAAAGGAATTGGTTATGATATTGCCCCAAGATTTACTAGCGTCAGGAGTTCATGGTACAGAAGTAGAAGAAAAGCCCGAGGAGAACTAGATGTGAAAAATTAGAGTAATTAATAAATTATTATTATTACTTAATAACGATTACACATAAAAATGATCTTTGTATTTGATCTGTAGAATAATGTGAGACTTACATAATGTATGACAAATATTATAGTTATTCTTTTAATTGCTTTCGTCACTACTGTGTGTTAAAATTACTATTAGTTTGCTATACCAAAAACTACTGTTAGTAACCATTTCCTACAACCTTATGATATTATTCATCGCTCAATTACTTATATACTTTAGGTGTGACAAGTTAACAAATTCAATTCTTGAACATATCTCTGAGTTTTGCCTCTTACGATGTTTTTGCTCTTGTATGAGGCGAATATCGTTAAAATAAAGAATGAATGTTACATTACATATTTTCTTTGTACATACATACATATATTATAAATACATACTATTACGCCTTTATGCCTCCGAAGTCGTCTATCAATGTATTCAACACGCAAGGAGGCATACAAATACTCATATTTATTTCTAAACTAAATAATTCACATTAGTAATAACTTTGTCTTAACCCTTTGCGTCCCAGAGACGTAAATATATGTCAGTTTCATTAATAAATATTTTGTTTTGATTATCACGGTATAGGAAGGATTAATAGACTTATAAATTCAGATGTCCTTTTATGCTGTAAAACAATAAAAAGATATAAACATTCCTTTCATAGATATTTTTGGCGCAAATACAGGTTTGAGGTTGTCAAGAAACCAAGCTTTATTTATGACCCGGACGCACAGTTTCTGGACCATGAAAGCGACATCTGTAATTTAGGTGAATTTCCCCAGATTATAAGACCATAATTGAGAACCGATGATACATACCCATAATAGGCAGTTAAGTCGGCCTCGACAGATATTGTTCGCCTCAGTTTGTTAGGCAAACTTATAAAGGTCTATCTTCTAACAAAGTTCATGGACATGTTATTTCCGACTAAGATGTTTGTCCTAATATATTCTCAAAACTTAGCTACAACTAAATTCTTCAACTTTATCAAGATACTGTTCAGTTAATACCATCCGCTAACAATTCGCTCATAATTTGTTGACAAGATTTTTGTCATTACATTAACTATACCTAACCTTAGTGTCGTCCGCAAAAAGATCGCACCTGAGAGCTTGAGAGAACTAGAGGTCGGAGAGATCATTGATATATAACAGGAGCAGTGGTCCTAAAACACATCTCTGAGGCATACCTTTATTTATTTAATATAGTTTCTAAATAGAATATAATATATAATAGATCTAAATTTTATCCATGCATTAGTCATGTTACACTTGCATATTGATTTTGTGATATTTCGTTTTTCTATTACATAAATAACATTTTTAAATCAACATTTTAGATTAAGATACAGGAAAACTATTACAGCTCCTTCATTTATGCTCTCTGTAGTGGCTTTTGTTAATTAAAACCATGCTAGTACAGAGGAGCTGCTTTTACAAAAGCCAAACTAGTCTTTTACTAGGTTATACGGCCCCGTTGGACTAGCTGGTAGTGAATCTGCCCAGGTTTGATCCCTGGCCGGGGCAAATATTTTATGTGACTAGTAGATATTTTTATTATCCGGTCTTGGATATTTATCATGTGTTAATGCCTGTGTTCGTGCCTCCCGCTACACAGGGAATTCAAGTGCGTGGGTAAACGTTACGTTATTTTATGGTGAGTGGAGAACTTATTAGATGCGAAAGACTACTTCTCAACTGGAATGCAGTACACGTAGCCAACTCAATCTGCCAGAAGTTCAATTCTAGTAACCAATGATCCGAAAATAAAATTAACATTACTCTTGTTGCAGTCAAATACGTGATGTCACAACGTGGAAAGACATTGCTTAGCGTAGAGGGGTATACATTCTGTGTCCAGTCATCGTCCGGGATAAAGAAACGGTGGATTTGTTCAACGCATAACCATAAGAAGTGTCGTGCGACTGTACACACTATTGAAGACCAGATAGTAAGGATTAATAATATACATTGTCACGCTAAAAGTACTCACATGATGTGATTTGAAATGTATACAAATAATATGAAGAATTCACTTGTCGATCGCCGCGCTGAAGTGGATGATTCGAACATGTTCATAAAAATTGTTCGTGTAATATACTGCCTCTGTGCACCTACACCAATAATTATTTCGGTCGTTCGGCCTTCTCTCAATTTAGTTTTAACCTCGCCAAAAAGTAATGCGACAGAGAGCAACATCGTTCGGGTGCACTCTTCATCACCTTCATAACTCTTCTGGCTATTCAATAGTGGCAGGAATTGCCGAAATAATTGTAAAATTCTGCCATGTACGTATGTATGTATGTATGTATGTTAAATGACATTTTAACAGTTATATTAGTTTTTGTAAACTCAATCTTTTTATGCAAAGCATGCGTTTTTTAGAGGTCTGGTTATTAAACAGGCAATACTGTTTCTACATACTATAAATTTGACAGTTTACAGTTGATTTGTAGTAAGTACGTTTTGCCATTACGTCATGCTTTATGGGCAGGTGGAATCATTGGCCCATATTTCTTTAAGACCATTTTGGTCAGAATGCTACCGTCAATAGAGAGCGCTTTAGAACCATAATTGCAGACTTCTTCGTTCTTCTGTTGAATTGGTATTGATGTGACAGAGCTTTGGTTTCTACAAAATGATGATGGAAGCGACATTCAATGCTATGGACGCCACCATACATTTAATGCGTGAAATATTTGATGAGCGCTTCATTTCGCATAATGGACTTGTGAACTGGCCTCCACGATCACATGATCTCAGCTTTAGACAGCTTTTTTTGGGTATTTTATTTTATTGGTATGCAAAGTCACTAGTTTATATTGATAAACGACGGGATCGGACCATTTGAAAAACAACATTCGCCCTGTTATTGCTGATATACGTTCCAGTTGCTCGATAAAGTGCTCGAAAATTAGACGATTGCGCTTTATTCAAGCTAGCTAATAAAGCCTGCCTGAAATATGAAACCCTAATAATGGCATACAATTATCTATTAAATAAAGCCAATTTCATATACATATTACCATTTGTTTTATTTACTTTTGAATTTGCATACCTCTAAAAACACCCATTAGTAAGTAAAGCCGTAAACGATTGTATATAAATATCAATAGACGCATTAAAGTGAGGTATAACAATACATTACGAGTTAAGAAGACAATTTTTTGGGAAACATTTTTGGATATTATTATTCATTTGTATGTCCATTAAAAAAGGGTTAATTATTTTTGCTTAACATACAATAATTTTATATTATATTAAATATTACGATGAGTTTTTTCCATAATGACTATGCAATTTTTGATACACGTGCAAAACGTTCGTTCCAATTTGTCCCAACTGTAGCCTAGGTGCTGTAAGGCTCGACTTCATGGAACATTTTTTGACCCAGAAATCCGTCAACGACTACAGCATCCATCTCTCGTCACGTCAACGTCAACACTATAGAGGAGCAACACCATGACACGCGATCCCGCGTCAAGGCAGAAATCGTGCGAATAGACATGTACCATGAGGCGCATTTTCAATCCGGAACGTGACGACGACGTCCTATGGCATTAATGTTAGTGTAAACCATCTATTAACGTTAGCTAAAGCCCCAGCCTAGACTTTTCGATGGTTCCGTCTTACCGAAACTTGCAAGACTGCTGCGAATTTGCTGGTTCATGTTAAATTATATTTTTTATACTCCACAGTGTATTTCAAACAATCTCGACGCGGTAAGCCATTGCTCTGCTTCTCTGATTACGTCTTCGGCATCCACTCCCAAAAAGTCAACAAGACTAGATGGTCGTGCTCCAAGCACAATAAGGGATGTAAAGCGTTTTTGTATACACACAATAATTTGATATTAAGAATTAATAATCGACATAATCATTGATACTCGAAATTATCATATTGTAAGACTAGCAAACAAAATTGTTTATACGCATGCATTTAATAAACAATATATTTTATAATTGGCATTTGTAGACTACAAATATTAATGTGTAACTAAATGATATTAAATAAACTAATATTAAAATATTAATTTGCACATGTACACAACTGTTTGAGTAGATATAATTCTTTGTTGGTAAAGATATATAAGATAATTCTTATTCTCCATTTGTTGGCTCAACACGGAGCGTATTCCAATCATTGGGGGTTTGACTTTGCAATAATTCCTCTGTCGCTGAAACTTTGCACTATGATAAATTAATGTTTATAGATTACGATTAAAAAATATCAAAAAATCAATTTTTATTTGTTGTACACAAAACCATAGATAGTCGTGAGAGGAATTTTTTTTGGATAATTGTGAAAAGCTATAAGCATTTAAATTTCAAATTTCACGGTGGAATTTTCCTGAATAAGTTATGGTGCAAATAGGTTTTTTTAAGTTCCTGCCTCTTCAACATGAAAATATTCCTGGATTCCGTTGCATATTCATATAAACTTAAATATACCAAAGAAATTTCGGACGGAGGAATTTTCCACCCGGAAGTAGAAGCGATTTTCATGTTGAGGTGCACATACACCTACCTTCAAGGTATTTTTTTGATAATATTTCAATCGTTATCTATGAACTAATTACTTTATCATACTGCAAAGTTTCAGCGACAGAGGAATTATTGTGAGGGTGCAAAAAATTTCCTAGTTCATCGGACTTATAGTCATGTTTCCGTTCCTTCTCAGTATATATATGACTGCTTTAAGATACTGTTACTAAATGTAAGTATGTATAATTATATAGGTAGTTATTTGTTTCAAATAGTATTTATAAAGTTGTAAACACAAAACGGAACCGCCTTCAAAACTAAAATGTATAAACCATATCGGTTCAAAGTATGGTTTCAATATTGTGCTCATGGTACCGAATTTTAATAAATAAACTTTACAAGTTATTTGCATCCATTTCAGTTTTACTTTCCCTTTGCAGTCGGTTACGTTATAATTGTTAAAAAATATTTCAATCTTTATAAAGAAGTCATCATCATTTCAAAACGTTTACTGAAAGTGGTAAATGTAAAAACATTGAACACTAGTGCGTAATAACAAACTAGCTGCACGTCTAAAAAAGTAAATAGTCATTTTTATATTAAATAATATTACACACATACTCGAAGCTATATAAAGATTATTAAGGAGTTATTTATTTATTTCAAACACAATTATATTAAGGATTATGTTCAAAATACATTACTGTTTATATATGATTAAGGTATTGAATATACTCGTACAATCTAAAAAAAACTTTCCAGTTATTTCTAAAATTTTATGTGTGAAGTCATTTTAATTTGATACGTTCTGCAACTACAGGACAACTAAATAGATGCAACGTCAGAAGTGTGAGAGTTCGGACAAATTTGTTATTTTTCGCCATTGATCTACCTATTACTTCGATGTTTTTCGCTGCTTTTATTGTTCTTTGTGTTTCCTTACTTCAAGAGTGATAATTACTCTTGAAGTAACATACACATTATTATATTCGTGAGTTATAATAATAATGGAACGTGTTTATAGTCTGATATTGTTAGATAAATGTAACTCTATATAAACAGGGAAACCATTCAATTCATATTTTATGTTTTCCTTGTATATATACATACCTACTATATTGTTTCAATTGAGTGGTAATGTAAGAAAAGTTTTCATTGTTTCAGTCACTCTTTTTAAGTCCAAACGAGGAAAAATGAACATTAAGGTCGGCGACTACACGTTTTATCTAAAAGCTGGGAATCGCGATGCTCGCAAGAGACGCTGGACATGCACTCAAAATAGAAATTGCAAGGCGTGCCTTTACATCGTAGACAATCAAATTATTGCCATAAACAATTATCACAATCACGCGAAGAAATAACAATTATTCCATTCAATTTATTGTCTATGGTGCTATACCAATGTTGTCATGCTAAATAGATAGATAAATAATAATCATACCCTAAGTCTATAATTTGATATAACAAATTAAGTTTTGTCTTATTTTCTTAAATTCTGGAATTAAATATTTTTACTGTAGCATATCTTTTTTTAATTAATGAATAGTTGTAATATTTCTTTTATCTTCAGGGGTCGGAATATCGATGGTGATCACAGGTCCGACCTTGAAACCTTTATTTGTATTAATTTATGATATTCATAAATTCAAACATTACTTACTTGTTTTTTTTAATTGTATGTTAAGAACTATTATTACCAAGATTACATTATCATTACTGCAACGTAGCGCTGTCCGTATTATTGGAGACACTGAAGTCACTCAACACCTAGAACCCCTACAAATGCGTAGAACTATAGCTTCTCTTAGCGTTTTGTACTTGTTGTTTAATTTCGAATGTTATGAAAAGCTTATTAATCTTACTCCTTCCTCACCATTTTTTCTTTTTTTTCTAACGGGCTAATGCTGTTTGCCTCTACCGGCATTTACAGCGTCACCGGACGGGTGGCGAGCGCAGATGGCACTCAGCCAGATGCGGGCGCAGAGGGCGCACCGCCTAAGGCGAGCGTTGAAGACGCTTCGCCCCAAGGAGAGGAGTAGGCGTATTGCCTGGAGAGAGGGGAGTCGGAGAAAATCGCCCCGGTGTACACGAGTGTACCGTTGAAAGTGGGCCCTATGAATTTTAACTCTATGACTATTTGGAGAGAATCTAACCAAGACATCATTTTTGCCTCGAGCTCGTCGGCGAGCTCGGTGTCTGATTGTGTTTACCTGTGAATCGTTTGCGAAATTGCTCATCGGGAAGGAGATTATTGGACCTAACGTGGGACCAGAGTCGGTTTACAATGAGCCGCTCTTAAATCTTCCCCATAGAGCTGAGGAGGCTTATGGGACGGTAGCTGGAAGGTTCGGCTGCCGGTTTGCCTGGTTTGTGAATACCAATGACAATGGCATGCTTCTAAGTGTCTGGGAAGGAGCAGTTGCTCATAGCCGCATTGAAGATGCTAACTAAGAGATGGACTAGCGGGACTGAGAAGTGTTTGATCACCTTGTTACTGATACCATCAGCACCAGGGGATTTACGGGTCTTGAGGTTCTTGATCAGAGACACTACCTCGGATGATTTTACCGGTGGGAGGAGTGGGAGGTCAGAGATGGACATAGAGCTTTTACGTTCGACTTCAGATTCCACCGAATCGAGGTGTTTCTGGTCGACGTGATCTACATTGAGGGTACACTGAGCCTCGAGACTGTCAGCTAAACACTCGGCTTTGTCTTCGTCAAGGAACGCTATGGAGAGGGATGGTGGCCTAACTAGTGCGGATGCATTGTTGATTGTCCGTCAGATTTCAGAGCTCGAGCCAACTGCCAGTATGCCTGGTGAGTTGGCTCAATCTCTGACAGTTTGTCGTCCCACCTTTGATCACGCAGCTCACTCATGCGTTTCTTTACAGCACGCTGTAAATAGCACATGGTGGCTTTGTTCTCTGGGGTTGGCAACGAGTCATACGCCCTATTGGCAGCGTTCTTAGCTCTACATCCATCTCGTTCTCCGAGTTGGACGCCGAGTCGTATATAGGCGCGTTCGTACTCGGTCCGAGGGACCGGAGGGCGATCGCGGGGTGGTAGAGGTGCGCGGGGAGCGCGGGGCGCAAAATGCACAGGGTCAGGAGACAGAGGGCTTTCTAAGGGCTTGAACGCTGTAGAAACGATCGGGATCTCTCAGCAATATCCCTATTGGACTGGAGATACTTGGAGAGCATCTCCGGGTAACAGTTTGAGACCCACGAGGCGAACGCCTGAGGCGAGACGATCTGAGCCGCCTTGCGGGAGGCTCAGAGCGGGGGAGGGAGAGAGAAGAGACATCTCGAGGGGAATGCATTGAGGGAGGAATGACACTCTCGCCGGGTATAGGCGGGAGAGTGAGTGCTAGTGCCCTAGCTGCTCCGGGGGCAAGGAGAGAAGACCGAGTAAACCCGACTTCCAACCAAACACTGGCCCAGAGAATAGAAAAATAGGATAGGGTAAGGTAGGAAGGAGATACCTGCCGTCGGCGAGGGGAGACCCCAAGGCCGGTGATGGCAGGCCCGTCCGGTTTTAGCCGTTCCCTCCCACGCCCGGGAGAGAAAGGCTTGACGTACCGGGTCTACGCCCAACTGGGTTGCGTTAACACCGCAAGGATTTGTCCAGTTGACCACGTGAAGCGTGGATTTGTCGTACCTTGAAACTAGTGATCCTTCTGCGAAGAGCGGTTTTGATTTGACTTTGTGCCAAGAAATAGATCGTTCTATAAGAACGGAAAATCGACGAGACGAAGCGCTCTGATAAGAGCGCGCTTCTTTCGCGACGCGAGCCGAGCCGAACGCATCCGTGCACCGAACGGTACACGAAGCGGTGGCTTGACGACGAATCTGCACACAGAAAATCCACTACTAGCGAAGTCCAACACCGAATCCTCTTCAATCGGAACGATACAAGTAACCGGCACTAAAAGCGCAAGCACTTTTAGGCCGATCGGAAAATTTTTGGAGAGCTCCTGAGCGCACGTCCGTCCCGCTCGAGCGCGCTGACCGGTTTGCCTCTTGTCCTCACCATTCCGATCCCGAACTACTCGTTCCGCCTAGTATTGCATCTATATAGTGTTCAAAACTTGTTACGATGAATCAAAAAGTTTGGCAGTTTCTACCTCTGTCTTGTAAGTAAATTGTGGAAGGCTCTGCCGGCGTACGTATTTCCTTGCAGCTATGACCCTGGGTCTTTCAAGCGGGGCGTGAAAAAGCGTCTCTCAGGTCATCATAGGGGTGGCGATTAGTGCAGGTTACGGCTGCATTAATGGTCAACACTTCTTGATTCCATCTTCGCTTTCCATCAGGCGAGAGGGAGTCACTTTGATGAAGCATTTAAAATAAACTTATTATTTATTAAAAAAGTACTGTTTGAATAATAGCTTTATTGTTATATTTCTAAAAAAAGGTTTACAATAATGGCTATCATTTATTGCCAGTCAGTTAAAGACAAGTCAAATTTAGAAATAACTCTGGTAAGTTTGAACAATAAGCATGTCTGGAAACCAAGATCGTTATGCAAAAAAATAAAAATGGGTAAGAGATAGCAAGGAAAAACCGTATTTATTAAAATATATATTCAATTGATTGATACATTTCCTAGATATAGCCCTGTAATGACGCCCAGATTCTGATCACTGGTAATCATATACTCACACACCAAGTCAATATGCTCACCACAGTCAAATACGTGGCAATTAACAATACTCATTGATTGCCGAACCGGTCGTCCCGAATTTGATCACCAAACTTTAAAAAATTGGCCACCACGTCAACCGCAAAATGAGCGCAACGCGTGCAACATTTACACTAACGAACACTCATTTTGATATCAAAATTTTATCATTTGAACATGCTGTTCATTTGTGTCTTGCCATGGTGGTACAAAACAGCGTGCTTATCTAAGACATGTTAACCTTTTTTGTGTCTTTACTTTTTAGGTTAATGAAAAATTAAAGGTTAATATGTTTCATAATACTATTCATAAAACTAGAGTTTGGCTGATTGGAAGCCGACTCTCGTTGCCCCAGAGTTATCACCTTTTTAAAACGTTCACTAAAATTTAGTGTTTAGAGTCTGATATTGTGCGACCATTAAATTCATATTTTATGTTTTCCTTGTATATATACGTACATACTATATTGATGCTATGTATTTTGCAATTGAATAGTAATGTAAGAAAAATTTCCATTGTTTCAGTCACTCTTTTTAAGTCCAAACGAGGAAAAATGAACATTAAGGTCGGCGACTACACGTTTTATCTAAAAGCTGGGAATCGCGATGCTCGCAAGAGACGCTGGACCTGCACTCAAAATAGAAATTGCAAGGCGTGCCTTTACATAGTAGACAATCAAATTATTGCCATAAACAACTATCACAATCACGCGAAGAAATAACAAGAAATTCCATTCAATTTATTGTCTATGGTGCTACGCCAACTTATATTATCATGTTTAATAGAAAGATAAATAATATCCATATTACCCTATTATAATAGTGGTACGTGATTTAACAAATTAATTTTAGGCATTTTTTTAAATTCTGAAATAATATATTTTTTACTATAGCATATACTTTTTAAATTAATGAATGGTTGGAATATCTCTGTTATCATCAGGGATCGGAATATCGATGGTGATTACAGGTTTGTTATAAACATTTTAGGTATTCATATATAATTTTCATAAATTCAAACATTACTTATCTATTAAAAATTGTAAATTAAGAACCGTTTTTACCAAGATTACATTTAAATCTTTTTATTCATTAAAAAGTACTGCTTGAATAAAATCTTTATTCTTATATTCTCAAAAAAAGGTTTTCAATGGATGTTAGTTATTGTCAGTCAGTTAAAGTCAAGTCAAATTTTGAAATTAACCCTGGTAAGTTTGAACAATAAGCATGTCTGGAAACGGAGATCTTTATGAAACAATTAAAAATGGAAAGCTTTAGAAAGTACAAACTATATTAAAAAAAATATACTCAAATGATTTATACATTTCCTAGTTTATAATATAAGTAATATACTGTTCTCATCTTCTTAAAGTTTAACATCATGATCATAACGTATCTACAGTAAAACACGGCAATTAACAATATTTGTTGATTATCGAACTGGTCGTCCCAAATCGACCCGTAAAGTAGGCGCAATGCGAGCAACGTTTGCATTAAAAACTCTCATTTAGTTTATAAAAGTTTATCATTTGAACGTGCTGTGCAATAGTGTAATTTGCCATGGTGATTTAGCGTAACTGAATAATAACAAAAGATTTCACAGATGTCACCAGAACAATGGCCACCACGGGCCACCAAAGTCTACCCGCGACAATTGAAAAACCTTCTGATAAAATGGAAATATTATACACCATGTATATATACATGTATGCACTCATACCATGCATATTCGCATATGTGGAGCAACAGAGCCACTATTTAAAAAAATATTTATATTTATATATAAAGAGGTCAATCGTCGAATCCAACTCGGCTGGGCAGCGTTACGGAAACTTCGCGAAGTCTTCTCGTCAAAAATACCTCAGTGCCTCAAGACAAGGGTCTTCGACCAATGTGTGTTACCAGTGACGGCTTATGACACTGAAACGTGGTCTCTTACTATGGGCCTCATATATAACCTCAAAGTCGCACACCGAGCTATGGAGAGGGCTATGCTCGGGGTTTCTCTACGTGATCGAATCAGAAATGAGGAGATCCGTAGAAGAACGAAAGTCACCGACATAGCCCAGAAGATTAGCCAGTTGAAGTGGCAGTGGGCAGGGCACATAGCACGCAGAACAGATGGCCGATGGGGCCGAAAGGTTCTGGAGAGGAGACCACGGACCGGCAAGCGCAGCGTAGGTCGTCCACCGACACGGTGGATAGACGACCTGATGAAGGTAGCAGGACGACGTTGGATGCAGGCCGCTTCCAACCGGTCCTTTTGGAAAATCATGGGGAGGCCTATGTTCAGCAGTGGACGCCCTACGGCTGAGATGATGATGATGATGATCGCTGGTCAATTACGAATATTATAATATAAAAATACAGAAATGTATAAAAGAGTTTTTAATGTATTCTAATAGCTACAAACTTAACAGCATATTTTTATATTATTTCACAGTACAGATAATTGATTCGCGACGAGGGAATAAAATGCTGTGTGTATCGGGATACACGTTCGGTTTCCATTCAAAAGTTGGCTACAAAGCCAGGTGGACGTGTTCCAAGCACAGCAGAGGATGTAAAGCATCTGTCTATACTATAGACAACAAAGTGGTTAAAATTAATAATTGTCACAACCATTAAGTAAGACAAAAAAAGTAAGACAGTTAAGTAAGACAGAAAAAAAAAGACAACGACATGGCCTAATTAACAATTCATTTCGGTGGAAATATTCACAGTTCCTGTAAGATGATAAAGATGATATACTTTAAAGAAGTAAAGTTTTCAGGTCGTAGACATGCTTGTGTACAGGTTAGTTCGTAAAAATTATTATTTTTGTAGAAACCTACACCATCCCTAAGTGATATAATATGCTACGTTATATTTAAAAACAAAATATCATAAAATACTAAACTACACTAAAAAGAATGAAATAACTTGTTGAAGTCGGTACCATGATAGTTCGAAAGTATCCCATTATCACAATATTGCGTGCATGGTACCGACTTCGATAAGTTATTTCACACTTTTTAGTGTAGAAGTCGATTCCATTTTAAAAAAATACATTTTCGGTGACCCTACTTACGGGATACACTGTTAATGATGATATCATCAAGATAGGCGAAACACTTTGTAGTTATTGAAGTATACCTCAAAAACTGCTAGACCGAATTTGATTAAATTTATATGGTACCACCACAATAAAAAAACATTTAAACGGTCGAAATGAGAAACCTCCTCCTTTTCTTGAAGTCTGTTAAAAATGTGACAAATTAGAATTTCAATCAAGTCGAAGGAAAATAGCCGATTGACAGCTGCTGTATTGCGGCATGCGTTGAACAAAATTTTCTTAGTTCTTACTAATATTATATTATGTTAGTGTTTGGATGGATGGAGGTTTGTTACTTGATCACGCCCGAACGGTTTTAATCATCATCATCAGAATCCAGCAGGTAAAATCGCGGGCGCAGTTAGTGTTTCATATAAATGATTATACTGTAAAGACAATATATGTGATTGCGATACTTCTAAGAAAAAGTTAATAAAATACTAAAATTATAATAAAGGTAAAATAAAAAAAATATAAATATTTTTACTTTAAATAGTTTTACTTACATTATCATCTCCTAATAGTAATTGCGACATCACGGAACGTAAATAAATATCTATAATCTTAAAAAATATATCTTTTTTAGTAAAGAAGATTATATACTATGTTATACTTGCGTCGGTCGACATGTTTCTTTATTTCATTTACGAAAATAATCACTGGGACCTGTGATCAGAAAAATCTGTCACCGTTAATGAACAGTGGGACACAGACACCTCATAGTTTGTACGCCGAAGCGTGACGTATTGACGCTTACAGTACGAATACTTTTTCGGAAATTGTTTGTGCTATGGCCTCTGAACTGAACCACAAAATTGATAGTCCTACGATAGGAAAGCAGGCTCAGCTTTTCTGTGGTCTGTGCGATACGGTTACTATACACTTACGCAACTTTTCGTGCTAGGCCCATTGGACTATCTGATGTCAAATGGCTGTAATGTCTGTGTAAATGTGAAAACGTACGAGTCCAATTATAAAACAAAACATGTTGTAAGGTTAAATGAAGTGTGTTGTTTCTATCTTTAAATTAATAAAATACATTAAGTAATCATATAATTGAATATTAATACCTCGTTATTTAAAAAAAAAAACCAAGTCGACCACAAGTTGCTATGAATGCTTATTATATTTTGGTATATTTTCAACAGTGATTTATAAAACATCTAAACGAGGCAAGAAACTTCTCTGCGTTGATGGATACACGTTTTGCATTCAAAGAACCAATGGATTTAGGACTCGGTGGACTTGCTCAACACATATGAATAGGCAATGTACAGCATCTGTCATTATGTGCGATGACATGGTAGTTAAAATTAACAATAAACATTATCATTCGGTGCCTTTATAGATAACACTTTTAAAATACTTTTTACATAGCCTTGAGGCCTCACGGTCTAATGTCAGCGGTAATTATAAATCTACTATTATAATTTTTCTTTAGTAAACTTATTTAGCTAAGAAAAAACGTTTACCATCAAGTGAGCGACTTGCTTCCTAATATTAAAAGCAGAAGACAATTTATAGATTCAGAAAATTATTTCACCAAATTTGAATTAATTTTAGGTACCCAATCCCGTAAGGATATGTACTGAGATGAAATTCTAGGTATGATAATAAATATTTCTAGATATTTCGTAATTTTATTGATCGATGCAATATAAAACATAACTTAAGAGCTCTGGGTGACACTGCAACTGCTATGAGCAAGCTTGGCAAATGCTATTGCAGGAACGAAATGTGGATATTTCTTGATAACGTAAATAAAAGAACGTTATTATGTGTATTGTCTGTACCACAACCTATTTATTTCACTGTCATATACGAGTAAGAGGTCCAAACGTGGGAAGAAACTTCTATGCATGGACAGATACAGGGCTATTATAAATATAGGGCTCTAAAGTCCGCTGGGTTTGTTCTACGCATAATGGTAAATATTGTAACGCTCGTGTGCTAATGGTCTATGAAACAATAAGTAAAGTTTGTAATAATCATAATCATGACTCCAATTACTGAACCTTAAATCATAGAGCTCTGGGATAATAACAAGGTTAAAATTGAAGCTGGCTACGTCCTATACTTGAATGAGTGACCGCTGGTGTCGTTTTCTACTGAGCGCATCCGTGCTTCTGTCGAAGGCACGTAAATCCGTCGACCCCGGATGTTATGATAACAGTCGTTAGGCCTTTGTCAAGACTTCGGGCAGTCTGCAAGCATATTTAGAAATGTCGGGATAGTGAATACAATAACTCAAATGCTATAAATAACCAGTACCTACAATTACTATATAAAGGGTTTTTCAACAATACCTTTGTTTTCTAAAACAAAATAAAACAAAGAATTTAGATGAAGATGATTCAACTTTTTATTGTTTTACGAAGAGAAAAGTTCGGCAATTATGAATGAAAAATGATATCTGGCAAATGTCCACCATGTCCACGCTGACAGATGTCGATTCTTTCATCAAAGTTTTAATCACTTTTTTTGCTAAATGGCGGGTCTATTTCGTTAATCACATCACGGATTTTGAGTTTTAAGGCTGCAATCGATTCGATTGGCTCCGTATATACTCTGGCCTTAACATAGCCCCATCAAAAATAATCCAGTGGTGTAAATCACACGATCTGGCTGGCCACTTAACAGCTTAATTTCGTGAAATTATGCGATCGGGAAATTTGGTTTGCAATAAATTGATCGTTTCATTGGCTGTGTGATATGTTGCACCGTCCTGTTGAAACCACATGTCAGTTATAACCACGTCATAAATAATAGGCCAAAATTGAGATGCTAACATCTCGCGATAGCGTGATCCATTGACCGTTACCGCATTTCCAGCCTCATCTTCGAAAAAACGGCCCAACCACGCCTCCTGACCACATAGCGCACCATACAGTGACACGTTGAGCATGCAAAGGCTTCTCAATAATCGCTCTAAGATTTTCAGAAGCCCAAATGCGGCAATTTGGCTTGTTGTACCCTGACAAGTGAAATGGATTTCGTCTGAAAAAATGTTTTTTCAGAAAAACCACTGGGTTGTTCTTGAATGAATTGAGTGAATCTACAGCGATGTGTGCGATGAATGGTCGGTCGGCTTCAATTCCTGCACCAGTTGAAACTTGTAAGGCTTCAAAGCCAAATCCTTACGCAAAATTCGCCGTGTGGTGTATTAAACTGTATGTTTGTATAAATATATAAACAATAAAGTGTTTTATATTTGTTTAAGGTTTTGAATATGAATAATCTTAATATAATTAACCATAATGAAAATTGCAATTGCTTCACAATTTTGTCTGTAAAATCATTTTATTACGTTTGCAACCACAGGACAACTAACAGGTGCAACGTCAAAATTGTAAGCGTTCACACACAATTGGTAACTTTCGCTGCCTTTATATTTCTTTATGTTTCTTACTTGACGAAAGATCATATTCGTGAATTTTAAAAAATAACACGTGTTTATGTTCTAATATTGTTAGATATTTTTTCCTTGTGTATATACGTACCTTAATATAGTTAGACTATGTGTTTTTCAATTGAATGGTGTAATGTAAGAATATTTTCTATTGTTTCAGTCACTCTTTTTAAGTCCAAACGAGGAAAAATGAACATTAAGGTCGGCGACTACACGTTTTATCTAAAAGCTGGGAATCGCGATGCTCGCAAGAGACGCTGGACGTGCACTCAAAATAGAAATTGCAAGGCGTGCCTTTACATCGTAGACAATCAAATTATTGCCATAAACAACTATCACAATCACGAGAAGAAATAACAAATATTCCAATCAATTTATTAATTCAATCTATTTATATTGAATAATAAAAAATATCCATACCATGTCTATATGGTAGTAGGTGATTAAACGAATTAAGTTTGACTTTGACTTTGACTTTGTCTAATTTTCTTAAAATTTGAGTTAAATCTATTTTACAAAGCAAATATATTTTATTTAATTAATTAATCATTGATATTTCTGCCTTCTAATAATTATCATGATATCATCAGGGCAGCTGAACTTGAAAATTGTTTTAGTATTAATTTATGATATTAAAAAAATATTACATTTTTCTCTGTTTATAAGTTGTAACTGAAGAACCATTATTACCAATATTACATTTAAAAAGTTTCATTCATTTAAACAACAAAAAACAACTGCTTGAATAAAATCTTTATTGTGATACATCTGAAAAAAGGTTTAGAATGTCTATCATTTATTGTCAGTTAGTTAATATCAAGTCCAATTTCTAAATAATTCTGGTAAGTATGAACAATAAGCATGTCCCGAAACCAAGCAAAGGGAATATAAAAAACCAAGCTCGATAAGCAACAATAAAAAATGGATAAGGGTTAGAAAGGAAAAAAAATAAATATTAAGATTAAAATATATTTCATTGATTACTTTATTTTGTAGATACGGCCCTGTAATTACGCCCAGATTCCGATTATCATATACTCTTCTCAGTTTCTATTTATCTCAACAGCGTTAATTTTTAGGTATACCTAAATTCGCAGTGACCCGTCAAGGGAACCGAATGATATTCTATGCCGGTCATAAGTTTATTCTCCTTAAGGACAACAGACGAAAATTCACCGGAAGACTGAGATGGGGATGTTCAAAAAGAATGTCGGTAAAATGTAGAGCAAAAATATATACTGAAAATGATGTAATTGTTGATACGTTTGATGTACACACACATTCTCCCATGCATTATTTCCCTCATTTCGAGGTGAAAATACTGAAAGAAGAGAAACAGTTTGATGACGCTGAAGATACTAATTAACTGCTAGAAACTGCAACAACCAAAGTTCCAACATTCCTTCCAATCCAACCTTAAATTTTTAGAAATACATAAAATTTCTGAAAGTTGGAAAATTATGGCATGGGTATTTATGAACACAAATCACATTAATCACTCTGTAGAATAAATTTCTACTTATTTAAATACATACATTCCATCCTAAGGCTCTCTGGAAACGTTCGCTTTAAGCGATAAGACCGCCCACTGTACCTATCTTAAAACTTTAAGTTATATTTTATTTCTGTTTTTTATTTTAATTTGGTGTAAATAAAGTGCTATTGTATTGTATTGTGCATATCTGTATACATTAGTGATTATACTAAGTTTATTTAATTAGAACTAAAACACTTATCGTAGTTCCATTCCAAGAGGTTTAAGTAGTATCGTTATGGATCCATGAGTGATAACAATTTACTTGATCGAATAATATTGAGATACTTTTTGAATGTTTAAAACATAACACATAAATAAAAATGATTTTCTTGATTTTCATTGATTAGATTGGTTATAATTATATAATGTATTATTTTTGTTTCTTTTTATTCAGCGCTTATATATGGTTAGGCACATGCTTAGGAGAGCATGCGGTATATATATATATAGTAGGTACTTAACACACGTTTTTTTCCTTCGGGACTCAAACTTTTAAAAAAGGGATTCCTATTTTATTATGGAAACTAACGTGGTTTGTACACATTTTTAATATGAAAAACGGGATTCACTTACGCAAAAAAGTCAGATCTTTCCTCGCCCTCGACGCAACCGCGAGCGTTTTGCACTCTCCTTGAAAAAGACCACCGGATGTGGTTGAAACTATAGTCTGATGGATCTGACTTTTTTACGTGAGATTCCTATTTGGAAGAAGTTTATATTTCCTTCTTACATTTTATATTCGTGTAAGACATATATTTTTAATACGATCTAACCGACGTTCGTTAGTCGAATAAATCTAGATCAACTAGTTTCGTGAACTTTCGAGTTTCTTTTTCATAGAATCATTTTAATAGATCCGTACATGCAGCATGCAGTTGGTCATGTAAGGTCACATAACTTAAGTAACCAAATTTTAAATTCACGAAATATAACAGGAATATGTTCTCATTTCGGTTATTTCTTTCAGATTATCCAATATTTATAGAGAGCCCTAGAGGTAACAAAAATATCTTATACAAAGGACATAAGTTTTATCCAAAACGGGATAAAAGAAGATTAAACCTCCACTGCAACAAATCTAAGTGGGTTTGTTCCAATCATTTGTTGACAAGATGCAAAATGAAACTGCTCACAATCGACGATCAATTAGTGGCGTGCATTGAGACGCATAACCACTAACACGACCTGCTACTTGATGAAGAACTTGCTTTAATTTGGTTAACTGTTTTGACTTGCTTATGTTTTTATGTTTTGTTAGACGGGCGCTGCTGCCGTGCGATTCTCGATGATGTCGTCGCTGAGCTCGTCGACGAGCTCACCGATGTCAAATACTTTATGAGATATCGCACATAAGGTTGTTTTTTCAACGTTTTTTGTTGATTCTTCATTTGTTTCATGGATGTTGTCAAAGATGCAACGATGTTTGCTCTTAGAGAATCACGCGGCAGGTGAGTCTGACACGACAACTAAAATCATTTTAGTTTGTGATTGCACGGTTTGTGCTTTCAGCTAATGATAAGAAAATGTTCCACCACCGACCAAACGTATAAAATACCCCAAGAAGATCCTGGAAATTGCCTGATAAATAGGATCATTATTAGGGTTTCGTACCCAAAGGGTTAAATGGGACCCTATTACTAAGACTCCGCTGTCCGTCTGTCATCAGGCTGTATCTTATGAGCCGTGATAGTTAAAATTTTCACAGAAGACGTATTTCTATTGCGGCTATAACAACAAATACTAAAAACCGGCCAAGTGCGAGTCGAATTCGCGCACAAAGGGTTCCGTACCATTATGTATAAAAAAAGGCAAAAATATCATGTCTGTTGTATGGGAGATTTATAGATGGTACGAAATTCTTCGTGCGCGAGTAATTCCCTTCGTCGCGAGTCCAACTGGCACTTGGCCGCTTTTTATACGTTATGTTTCTTATAACGTGAAGTGTTAGCCTTATGCTTTTCTAGAATACAAGATATTAATCCATGAAATAAATGAAATAATAATGTTTATTTCTCTATAATAATACTTTCGAGTGCAAAAACTAAATAAGTTAATTATTTAGTTTTTTGCACTCGAAAGTTAAGTTATTGTCGATACGAAAACATGTAGCTTTAATAATAGCGCTCCTTGCCAAAGGTCGCAAAGTACCAGATGGAATTTGACCGTTAATTAATAACGTTTTTACCTCTCTAATAGCATTTCTTCGAATTGTGGTTGGTTTTTGTATAGGCGAGTGCCTGTAAGTTAGGGAGTACTTGGCAGTACCAAAATATCGTCTAATTTGGATGGTCGCGTGTCATATTTTATAAACTGTCATCAAAAATGGTTATACATAACTTTAAACATATAATTTTGGAAATTATTATATTATTATAAATAAGTTATTTTTACTATTATGAGTTACAAATGTCGATTAATATAGTTTACTAAGCTTTAGTAAAAACAATGCGATTGTAAAACTTTATCCTGAAAATTTGTAGTATATATTATGTAAATGACAAGTATATAATATACAAAATATATACTGCTCATTTGGAAAATTGTACCCGCAACGATGGAACTTATGTTGTCTATATAATATAATAGATTTAAGTCAATATACTTAAAAATAATTTTACGTATCATTGTTACAATGGTGTAAAACAAAAATAATTTTATTCTCATTATTCTGCTTTACCTGTGTAAAATATCTATACAGTAAATTAGTACATCAGTACAGACTAAGAGTTAAGAGAGAAATAGACTCGCCCCTATAGCATGATACTACGTGAATAGGCGTAATGTTACTAAGTATTTATTAGAAGTAACGGAAGGAAAAAAATAGCTTTTTGCTAGCGATAATGAAAAATGTTACTTGCCGAAGCGACAGAAGGGAATTTGTTTACTACGGCGTAATTAATAAACTTTGCTTAAATTTAAATATCATTTAATAATAAGTCATGTGAATAAAGCAGGGTTTATAAGCTTTACATCAAATACGTCACAAATACAAGTAAAGATACCTACTATTCATATTAAACCTCGACCCACGACAACGCTGCTTATGACTTTATTTAAATTTAAGCAGCGTTTATAATTTACGCCGTAGGTAGTAAACAAATAGCCTACATGTACTTAACCTACTACATATTTACTTTTAGTATTCTTAATTGATAAAATCTGAAAATTGTGTATCTGTATTATCGCTTACTTGTATTATATTATGCGTACTATTTAACAACTCCAAACAAACATAAACTGGACACTAAAATAAAAATAAAACAATTACAGTTTGTTTACATTTAGCATGCCTTTAATTCGGCTTTAATTAAATAAAAAAGTTATTTATGTTCAGTAAAAGAATGAGTCAAATGGAATTTGTATGTAATAATTAACAAATGAGAAACCATAATAATATAATATAATGTTTTCACAGTGGATTAGATCTCGGTAGTGGTAATTTTTTCCCTCCCTTTTTAATAATGTTAGGCTATTAAATGTTAAAGATTTAAATAATCGCTTGCTAGTCGATGTCATGTAAAATGTTAAATAATTATCTACCTTATTTACTACATAAAAATGATCTTAATTCTACCGAAAAGGTAGGTAACATTATTATTTCCTTAAAATATTAATATTTTATTTTTAATTGTGATATTAGTGGAATAAATAAACTACCAAAATAAACATATTTTACCAATTATATGCCATTTCATAGTGAATTGGGCATTTTAACTGTTGTCATTTGTTTTTCTAAAATAGTTACTGAAGTTCTGTAAGAGAATGAGTTAAAATTCTAAAAGAAATTCGATTAATAAAGTAATAAATAGGATACAATGTTCTCATAGTGGAATCAGATCTTGGTAGTGGTCGATTATTCTGTACTATTCAATAATGCTAGGCTTATTATATGTTAAAGATTTAAACACCCGCTTGCTAGTCAATGATAAATAAGTACTTTATTTACGCTAAAAACCGATTTTAATTCTACCAAATAAGTAGTTAACAATAGTGTTCACCTAAAATATGAATGTCTAATTTTAATTGTGTAATAAATGGATTAAAAAATTAGCAAATTTCTGTCATATTCGATAACGCTAGGTTATTATATGTTAAACATTTAAACAAACGATTGCTAGTCAGTATTATGTCATTGTTAAATAAGTAATTTATTTACTATAATAACGATCTTCATTTTACCAATTAAGTGGGTGACATTATTATTTACCTCAAATGTTAACATCTTAATTATAATATTAGTGGAATAAATATATTAAAAAAATAGTTTTATTTTTGTATATAGCTGCCATGACATAGTTTTACTAACACTAACACAATAAGACACCTATTATTATGTTTGTTACTTCTTCACGAAACCTTCATACTTCTTCAATGCATTGCAATGCAAAAACATTGTATACGAATTTTGGTGTCTTTTTTCTGCAGAGTACTTCTTGGCGACTCGCTCTGTTCAGATCGGTCGTTTCATAAATATATTTTTCTGCTTAGTTAGCTTCTCAGTTTCTCCGAGGATGGTGTAGTACTAATGTAACATAGAAATATAGAATGTAGTTCAGATATTTGGTCATGATTCCCTCTGCTCTGTATTGGTATCGTAACTCACTAGAGTGCAGTGCTTCGTAGCACAAACTTTACTTATCTGTTCTTTACTTGTATAATAGTTATTTATCCTAAAAGTACGGAAATCATCATACAATATTTTACTATACATTGTGCAAATATGTACTGATACAAATTGCATATATGTTTGAGTCCAACGAAAAAAAAAAGATTTCGAGAACAATAGAAATTGTTGACAGATGCATTGGCAATCTGTGACTCCTTGTATATATTACTGCTGCCTCTTCGCCCCTTGCAATTCTGAAGTTTAAAATGGCGACGTGTAATTTGCAATTGTTGGTATTGAATTTGTAAATGGTTTTGAGTTAGTTGTTGTTGAAACACTACTTTCGAACCGTACTGACGGACTAGTGCTAGTATTTATAATTGAAGCAAAGTGGCCGCAATTGATCGCGAGTTGGGAAGACGCGCCCGGTCACCGCCACATTGGAAATCTTGAAGGCAATTGGAACCTGCAGAACCCTTCGGGAGGAAGAGGTTAAGTAGCTTATACCTTTAACCCCCCTTTTTTGTAGGTATTTTGCTGCTTACTTCTCAACTTGATGCCATTGAAAAAGAATTGTGAGTAACATTTGAATACGTGTAATAACTTTGACCCGTGTCATCGCGGGCGTTAGTACCCATATTGTAGTCTCTGCTTAAGTAGAAGACTCTGTTATTTCATACCCACTGAAGCCTCGACACGGCCCTAACATATATAATGAAAAAGGCTTTTAAATACTCACTATATTCGGCTTTTTACAAAAAAGCTCGCCATGTTACTAATTTTCATGTTTAGTTTGGAGTCGACCTGTGTAGAATTCTGAAAATGTCGAGTTCAAATGATGAATTAAGTAATTATTTATTGGTCAAAATCAATATTTGAATTATTATTAACAAGTTAAAACAAGTATTAGTTTTAATGTACCATATGAAAGATAAATAATTAAAATTTGGTTTGGGTTGACAACGGAGTAAAAACACTGAAAAGAACTAGTGCGGAAAAGTGACACTTTCCCCATGAGTTGGCTGCTTGGAAAACGCTATTTTCGAGCACATGCATTGTAAAGTTAATGGTTGTATGTAATGAATCCATTTGTTTTACGTGCAGATACGATAACTCTACTTTTTTGCAAAATGTTTTATATTTCAGACACAAATCTGCTTATTAGTAGAACTGAAAAAAGGCGGAACCATAAGCTAGTTCAAGCAAAATTACATAAAAGAGAGAAATATATAGAAATAAAAAACGACCCTGAGAGATATGCTCTACAGAAGGAAAAAGAACGAGTACGATATCTGAAACGAAAGGAACAAAAGAAAATTAAGAGTGTTGCTGATATGACACCAAGTGAAAAGAGGATTCAAAGGGAGAAATGGAAAGAAAATAGCAAACGATTTTATAGAAGAAAAAAACATCAAATACAGCAGTTGATCATGGACGCGATAGTGAATTAAAAGAAGTGATCGAAAACATATTATTACGTTTCTAAACACGTGTTACTAAAAGTGACATCTAACCAAGCCCTTAAGGTGTATTTTACGTAATTGAATTTAACTTTGTTATTAAGGCACCGTTATTGTCAAGTAAATAATTTGACAATGACAATAGTGAGAGAGGAGATAGATGTAGTGAAAACGTGCAAGATCCAAAGACAATGTAAATTATAATGTAAATAACGTATAATACGTTATTTACATTACAATAGTGATGCATGAAAAGGACCTTCAATAGAAAAAGTGTATAAAATGTTTTTAATTGAAACAATGATCAATGATATACATAATAAGAAGAATTTAATATTTATTGAGTATCAGAACAATGCCATATAATTTTAATAAAAAAATTGCAGATGGTTCCCAGATGAGTTTCCTATCCTTTCTATGGTTTCAAGCTTCCTTATACTCACTATTATTCTTCCTTACACGCGTAAATAACAAAGCGTATATTAAAATGTTCTTACTTGAGTAAGTAGTTCAGCAATAGGGCTAAAAACAAAAACGGTACCTATTTATATTACATGCCAACCACCCTCTACGAACTGTTTATTTAACGCCTAACACAGTATTATTAAACATTCTATATGCTGCAAAAATTATCGTTAATATCCGATTCTCGTACGAAACAACAGTACATATAGATTAACCGTATATTTTTATTTAATTATTTAGTTAATTCGGTAAACTGGTGTTCTTGTAACAATAAATTAAATTCCATCCAATCCAATTAAAATATTTGTGTTACAAATGTACAGTATACGAAGGATTGCAATAGACGAATCTACGAAAACCTATTAAATTATAGAGAGTTTATTACATTTATTCATGGGATAGGTTAGAAAACGAGCAGGCGGCTCACCTGATGGTATGATAGCATCGCCCACGTACATCCGCAATACAGAGGTCTTGCAGATGCGTTGCCGACCTTTGAGGAAGGAATAGCAGGGGTGAGGATGGAGGGGGAAGGAGGGGAGGAAAGGGGATGGATTGTTCCTCCCACAGGTGGCGACTGACAGGTGACAACTGAGGGCTTATGAAATTCAAAACTTTTGGATCGGGGTCTAATTATGAGACTAAAGACGCAATAGACTAAAACTTATTATTTTGATCATAAGAATGTCCAGCAAGGCAATACGTCAAGTATTTTATTGCTAATTTTTAGAGTTACATCATACATATTTATTAGCAGTAGAGTTACTTGTGAAAGTGTACGCCCATGGCAGTACTACCATACTAACTTTCCATTTCGCGGGGACAGTGATGCTTGCCTTACTGTGTTTAACTTTGACTGGAAAGGTGCTGGTGAAGTTACATGCATGTAAGAATTGCCAACTGTATGTCTCAGGGAGACAGGTGCAATACAATACCTTATAGACCAATTCTTACGTGGACATGTCCTGTGGGGTAAAGCAATTGTTATTACGATTTAACATCTAGTGGGTTGCCTGTTTGTTCTTTCACCATTTAATTTAAAATATCCTTAACAGGTTAATTTATTATGAATACTAACGTGGTTTGTACACATTTTTAATATGAAAAACGGGATTCACTCACGTAAATAAGTCAGATCTTTCCAACTATAGTTTCGTTTGCGGTTGCGGTTGCTCGCACACAGTGCGAGAGTGCAACAGCGAGCGTTCTGCACTGTCATTGAAAAAGACCAAAATGATATGAAAAATTGGTAGTAGAAAGTATAGTAGAATCCCGTTTTCATAATAAAAATAAACAGGTTTGTAGTAAGTATGTTTAACATTTTGTTTCTACTTTCTAGGTCCCTTTTTGTTCCAATCACGTCGAGATAACACGATTGCTAAATATGGTGGATATCACTTCAGTAAGAGCTATTCCTCAGGCGTTAGAACGGACGGTACCACAAGTGTAAAGCGTTTATGGTCAGTATTGGAAATTAATTTGTGAAGATAAACAATGACCATAATCATGCACCACCCAAAGAAAATAAGTTAATCCATTTCAAAAGTAAATAATATTTTATTTTTAATAACAAGAAAACAAATACAACTAGATTATGGCAGTAACATTTAAGATTATAAGGTCTGTAAGGTTAGAAATAAGTGTAATAGAAAAAAATAATTAGAAAGAAACTAAAATGATGTAAACCGCAGGGACCACTGTTGTAACGGATTTAAGTTGTTTTAGTCCCTGTGTATATATTACTCTTACAAGCGCAGAGCTTTTTTGAAAGGTATCCATTGACTGAGGGAGATTAATGAAGGCAATAAAAACTAGAAGCTTCTTTAAAAAAGTAAGATTAATATTTGATTTTTCATTTCTAAGCGGTTGCATTTAAAATTAATAAAAGTAATAAATATGCGTAAATAATTATGATTAAAGGGAGAGTATTTTATTATCATTAATTAAATCAATGCCTTGATATTAACAATTCAGTTGCTAACCAACCCTGCATCTATGATTGTACTCCCGAAATCTATTGCAGAATTATTTCCACTAGATAAGTGTAATCTAAATACCTCAATGTCAGATGTTGATTGATCTTCTAAAAGTCATAAATATATTGTAGATGCTCAAGCAAAATCGATTACACGCATAATATTATATATCCCTCAACGAAAATGTGTGTTAAGACACACAACACATATTATACAGTGCATACACAGCACATAATCATAACACCTGCTATTCAGCATTAAATATCTATTAAAATATGATAATCACGATTTGGGATGCAATGCAGACCAATATAAGTGTTTTTTTTCCTATATGAGTGTATTTTAACTTTCAACAATTTTATTGACAGACCCTGTGTTTTGCAAGTCAAAGCGTGGTAATACGCTCATCAGAATCGGAGATTACTATTTTCGAAAGGACTACACGGTTGCTCAGAAGACGAGGTGGCAATGCTCTCAAAGAAGTGGCTGCTCCTGTAAGGCCCATTTGTTCACATTAAATGACGTATTCTTAAAAATTTATAATAAACATACGCATCCCCCCTTGGACAAACTGAAAATATGCTATGGTTAATTTGACTAGATTCCTTAGAAAAGTTACCAAATTAAACTGATGAGGACCTACCGCTGACTTAAGTTGAATTTATCATAAGAGCGTCGATCGGCTAAATATCAAAATAGTCTGGCGCAATTTACCTTAAATGACGCTAGTAAAATATTTACCTAACTATTTTGGTAAACATTGAGTTATATTTTACTAGTAATACTTAATTCAGAAGTAGTTTCTTTTTCTGAAACATCTTATAGAGAATAAAATGGGATTATGCTGAGAGTTTCCCATTCGCTGTTCGTAGACTTCGCAAAAGCATATGACAGCATTGACTGCAATAAAATTCTCTGTATTCAATTTAAAAACAACCTGAACATCCCGAATGAACTCGTTAAAATGGTAGAAGCAGCAACACGTAAGAGTAGACAATACGGGTTGGCAAAGAACTTACAGAAGAACTCGATGCGGAGTCAGGTCTGAAACAAGGGGATGCCCTGTCACTACACTGATATGAATTCATACTAAGACGAATGAGTACCATTGACGGCGGAGTTAAGCTCAATGAATATCATGAAGCTGTAAGGGTATGCTTACGATCTGGCTCTACTTGAAGAAAAAAAGGAAGGAGTTAATACCCTGGAGACCGAGGCAAAAAAAAGTCGGCCTGAGGATCAACCATGACAAAACAGAGTATATGCAGCGGTATAAGAACCCACGACAAGCCAAGGGTGATCTACGGTTTAACAACACTACTTACATAAGCGTTGCTAAAATTAAATATCTCGGATGTACTATTACGGATACTAATTCCAGGGAACGTTAAAAATTGTAATATATAAACACTTTGATAAAATCTACTTTACTTTTTTGTAATTCCATCGTATACCTTGGGTTAATGCATTTACTATATTGTTTACCGAATGGGTAAATTTATTATAGAGTAGTGGTAAACCTTTTTTTTTCAAGCAACCTTTATAATTTTTTAAATTGCGAAACCGTCGAATAAGGATACTGACGAATTAGCGATACTGACGAATAAGTAAACTGTGAGTGTGACAGTGAGAACCAATTGAACACCCCAGCTTTAGTCAATTTTAAAATTACTCTGGTAAATTTTATTAAACATTATTCAACCGTCAAGAGTTTGGTAAATTTAACCATAGCATTTTTTCAGAAAAGGTAGATATAAAAACTTTTGTTTGTTTTTCGTTCTTTTTATTTTTCAAAATTAAAGTATTAAAATAATGAGTTTCTTACTCTCGTCACTTGAAGGCTATTTATAACTTACCTAATCATTACCACGAACACCATAATAAATTCATTTTTATCTCACTTATGATTTTTGTTTGCATAGTTTTTGGACGTCTAATATCAACTTTACAGAAGTGGCAGAATATCGTTGAGAAGTCTACTTTGGCAGTGATGGTTTAAGCTTTGCATACACATACATACATTGATATAGTATTATGATAAATAAGGTCAGTCGCACGATAAATTATTACAAAATAACCTTCGTCAGACAGGACGGGTGTGTATTAAGAATGATTATCATATATTTATAAATATATAATAATAATTAAATATATATTAAATATATACTTGTACTGGATGACCGATTGACTAATTCATAATCCCAGAGCATAAGCCGCTGGAGCCGCACACTTGAAAGTTGATGCCTTTTATGTTGTCCACTAAGGTGCATCCACTAAGAAGAATTTTTGGAGATGTTCGTCCCTAAGAAGTGGAATTTTATTATCTAAGCGATGCTGATTCCATTGCTTACATAACGCTTTCTGGTTAAATATCCTCCGTTCAGATGCTTAGTTGGAAGGTGATTTTGAAATTTAACCTTTACCAGCATGATTCAAATCTTTAAATTATTTATTTAGTTTTTTAATTAGGTAGCAAAAAAACCACGTAAAACGATATTATTCATATATTGCACTAACGGTATTAAGACTTATAGATGTACTTTTTTTATTGTCTGCGCAATAGTAGACTCCATCCGGTGTCATGTTTTTTTTTTTTCAAATTAAGCGACTTGGCGATGTATTGAACGGTCGAAATTCAGTATGACATCCACACCACCTGCATTTAAAACATCGGTTCCATCGAAATGGGTGACTTGATTTTTTAAGTTGCCCATTTAATTAATTAAAGTAGTATATAGGTACTTATAGCGTCATTTTCAAACTCACGAGAATTTCAATACAAAAATATTTTTACATGTTTATTTTTTATTACCTTACCATTTACCTATATAAAATGCGAAGATGTGTTTTTTATTTTGTCTTTTACGTAGCGGCGAAGGAGGATACGATACTTTTTATCCTGAAAAAATATATTACCTACATTCTTCTACGACTGTTCGGAAGCCTTCGACTTGCCCTAACGAATATTCCTAAGAAAACAACCGCAGCCAACCTCTCAATGCCCAACGAAGCACGGAGGGGCTCAATTGATAATGCCAAGCCACTAGCAGTCACCAATCCATTTAGTGACTGCAGTAAGGGTGGGCTTGTTAAATCAAGTTACAAATAACTAGGCTATCGCCGCTACAAGCGCTACTTTCACGAGCACGTTTCTTTCTTTCAGGGGCTTTCTTCTGGGAAACTCACCGAGGCAACCCTGCATTAATGCTTGCTGGGTTCAGATACAACAAACACAAGGAAAACAAGTGGAATATTAGATGGAAATGTTCCTTCGCATATAAGGGATGCAAGGCGGCCGTTTACGCCGACTCACACAAAATCATTAAAATAATAGGTACTCATAACCATGGCCCTTTCCCATATTATAAATAGTGAGCTTAGTTTTGGGCTTATCATTATTTATATGAGTATTATATTAGTATAACTTAAACTTACCGAATTTGAAGTCACGAGTTATAATTAATGCTTATATTTTAGTAATGGAAATATTATAAATAGTTTAATCTATTACATATTAAGTGTAAGTTAATGATTTATTTTATAAATCTGAGATTCTGTTTGGTTAAATGGTATAGACCTGCCAGATGCCTTAGTAGGCTCGCACTTCCTGATCAAAAATTCAAGAACAATACGATACCTAAAAACGGTTGTATTGGTAATAACTGAGAACTGAACAATTCTTAATATGTGGACATTTCCAATATGTTCCCAGCTCCCACTATTGCGTTGCGTGGATTGCGTTATATGAGTGGAACAAGGCGAAGGGGTTATTGAAAGATAACATGGTGATACTACCGCCGGCTATATCATGAGTATCTTATAATAATTATTATGTCATGTAAAACTGTTGATATTTCTGAAGAAATACATTGACATGAATACTTTCACCTTAACATGCGTGTATGCATAACTATAATTAAAAAAAAAAAAATTTTAACTTATATGTTAAATTATTAATAGTTATTATTTATAAAGATTTAAACAAATATTTTATTTATATTGTACTTAAAAGAAATGTATATGGTATTTAGTGTACTTCTTGTGTCCTTAGTCTAGCATTTATGAACGCAAATTAATTGTTATGAATTATTTACGTTGAAGCACTGTTAAACTATGACGTTATACTAAAAGCCTATTCTCATTATAATGTTAATTATTAATAATAATATACTGATTTATCACTTTGGATAGAACTGCCTGTTTCGTTTATTTATTATCCGACACTGAAAAACACACGTCCTCTAGGGGTTTTAACGGTTGTATTACACCATTCAACAACCTTATATCAACGCAAATGAACTTTCTCATCTTAACTAATTTTAAAGCTTACTTACTCCACATCACTAATCGTTACTGAAACTGGCTGGTTGGTGCATTTGGAAGCAACCCTGATCTCATTTCCCGGACAGGTCAACCATTTGTGTGTATGAACATGTCTGTTTAACCTGTGTTTTGAATCTGTATATGTATATCAGTCATCACATTACCATAGTACATGCTCTGTCTAGTTTGGAGCTTGCAAATATTGTGTGGACGTTGTCCCATATTAATATATTATTATTATATTAAATGCTTATAGAAGAGTTCCCTTATAGAATCTAGGTTTCCAAACAACGTCTTCTCAAAACTCACTATGTGTGCTATGTTTACTTGCCTCGTCACGCACACACACGCAAACATTATATTCTCTGGTAAAATGTTTTCCGATAAAACTAACGTGGTTGATTAATAACAATAGTTCCATACATTGATTAAAATTTACACGTAAAAAATATTTAAAAGTACAAAGAACTAGCGGTATTCATCAAATTTATAAAAAAATCGTATACTGCTGTACCGACAGAGCAAGCAAAGTGAGCCATTTATGGCTTCATTAAAACGGCTTACATTTTAGTGCTGTACTTTGTTTCTTTAGTTAGTTCTCCTAAGATTGTATGTCAATATTAAATCTAAATTCCATAACTTGAAAAATAAACTAAGGGCTATAATTTTTAGAGGCGCATTTATATCAACTTATGCTATATAAAGGTTTAGTAAAAAATTACCTACTTTCAATCCAAACCAGATGCAGGCGTAACTGTATGTGTTATAACAACAACTGCGAAATAAGTAGTTCTCTATATAAGAAACTATCTGTGCTCCGCGATTTCACCCGCGCGATGATGATGATGATGAATCAAGTTTATTATAGCGTATCTTGCTCAGGCATAATATAGCTTTTTATTGGTGAAATATTTTTTTGAACCGGTTATGTAGTTTTGGCGTTTAACCACACACATCGCATTTTCCGCAGCGCAGGATGTTTTTTGGTATTTTCTCACACCTTGGGTTACATTATCGAAGTTTTCATACGGATCTAACTGTTTTGAAAATATTATATAGCCTATATGCTCAGTGATAATATAGTTTTCTAAAGGCAAAAGTATTTTTGAAATCAGTCCAGTAGTTTTTATTCGTTACATACAAACATGCATAACACCAAAAATACAAATCTTACCTCTTTCTAATATTATTAAAGTATAGAGTTACATAGAGTGACTACTCTGTAGTGACTGACTCTGTAGTGTTTTTCGACGGTATGAATTTTATTTGTAGACATTATATGATAGTCATTGATTCTTTTATTCCTGTTCTTGCAATGCCCCAATTATTGAATGTTTGTCACATACATAATTATTGAATGATGGTAATAACACAGCTATATTGAATATTTATGACATACACGTACTGAGATTTTAATTAATACCATATTATATAGCTCGACTTGCTGGACTGCTAACTTTGCATATAATATATCCATTAGTTACATACTTGTAGTGATAGTTTAAAACAAATTAAATTCTTGTATTTTTCAGTAAACTCTGATTTACCGACACAACCAGATTATAAATATACGATCCCTACCACTCTGCCCGCGGTTGAAGATAATACAGGAGCAAGAAACCACCAAATGTCATCATTATTATTTGTTGAGAGTAAAAAAGGCGGTAAAATCCTTCACAAAGGCGGTCATCGGTATCGACGTAACAAAACAAACAAAAGCGGGTCTAGTATTTGGAAGTGCACTAATAACGACTGCCAAGCATCACTCACACTTGACGCTTCTGAATCTGCAACCTTGCGAGAAACCCCACATACTTGTTTCCCAAATTTCAAAATCAGTCAAATAGATTTAGCTCTTGACCAATGTCGGAAACTGGTTCGAAGCAGTTCAGTTCCAATCCCATATCTATATGAGAAATGCGTAGAGAAATTATATAGTGATGAGCGTGTAGATGAGGTCCCTTCGTTTAGTCGTGTTAAAAGCCAACTATATAGATCACGTAACAAACGTTTAGAAAAGAACTAAATATGAAATACCTTTGATTTCGTGTAAAGGCATACACTTAATAATACTTCTAAATAATATAATAATAAAATTATTAACATCACTCAGTTTGAACGAACGAATAAGGACGCCGCCCGTAAGCGGTCACTTACTAGCACATTGTGGCGCATTTACATTAGATTGCTGGCCGAAGGCGTTGACGGCACGTGGTTTAACTGCAGAATTTCGACCAGTACAATACTTCGACAAGTCGCTTACTTCGAATAAACAGTTCGACGAGTCATTGCTTTGACAGGATATATATTCGACAAGAATTTCAACCAAAAGTGCTGCGTCCTTATCGAGATAGGTTAGCCTAATTCTGGCGCTCCGTAAAAACGTAAACAACGTAAAAAGTTATTCTCATGTATTTATTTTGGTTTCTTACTTAAAACAAATAATTTTAACACGAACAGTGTACATACTTCCTTATAAAAGGAAAATTCATCATTCCTGATAAATCATAGAATTTAGATATTCTACTCAACAACTTATGTTAATGCTTGTTAGCCCTTTGCGTCCCAGAGACGTCTATATACGTCAGTTTCATTCATATTTTTTTTTGTTTTAAGTATCACGGTATAGGAAGGATTAAACTGTATAAAATTATTGTTGTTATTATTATATAATTATGTCGTAGTACTTATATTTATTTGTTTTAGTCGGTGAACACCACAATCACTCTTGCAAATTAGGTATTATTGTAAGTACAGGATAGCAGTTTTATTGTAACAATACTTTGGTTCACAAGCTAACGACTTTGAGAAGTTATTGTGACAAGACGGGCAAGTCGTGTACCTGATAATAAGCCATGCCCTGCCCAAGATGCAGTGTCAGAGCTTAGAGCTAGTTTTACTGGGGCTCCCTATGCACTCCGCTTTTTACCCTGTGACTTTAGTTTTTAAGTCTCATTCACCCTGTTATTTCACCTGCTATATATGCTATAGTACCTAACACGATATAGCTTGCTCACTACTGCTTTGTGGCAGAATATCTTGTACTGCAAGATGCACTGGGTACGAGCCAATACACAGGCCTACCACCTTGACGAAGCAAGCGATGTATCGCATGGCAGGATCGACGCAATAGTAGTAGGTATATGCTTATTACCTAAGTCAAGTTTCCTCGCCTCTTACAATTCTTCCAAATCCTAACGGAGTTGGAAGAATTCTTCACTGAGTAAAATTATATTATGTTCCTTCATTAAGCTTTTGGCAAACGAATTAAGGAGCTCTATACTTGTTATATAGGTAAACTATTCACTGAATTCTTATTATTCCAATGTAGTCCATAGAACAAAAGTCTGGAATTGGTGGCCAGGAAATTGAAATCGTCATCAATGCACGTCGTTTTCTTAATTTAACTTGAGCTAATCGTATTTAAAACCTTTTGAACAATACACAAAAATATAACGATTTTTTAACACTCACTGAATTTAGTGACACACTAGCTTTTGCCGACGACTTCTTCCGCGCAGGGTATTTTTTTCTAGACATTTATTATTATTGTATAGTATTAGGTATGTTCATGACTATAGCCCGCCACTACATGTGATATTTAACAAAGTTTAAATCAACTCCAGCAAATTTCAGAGTTTGTCCACGTGACTTATTAATTGTCATCGCGAAACAAACCTTAATGAGGACTCTTTTAATTGGGCCATCTTTAATCAAAATGGAAGGTAATTTCGGTCTGTTTGTCGGTGAAAAGGTCTATATACAAGTTTTCACAACAATAACATTAAAAAAAGATTTTCTATACAAGGTTTCATCCCCCATTCCACCCCTTTAATTCATCTTTATCAAAAAAATAAAATGAGGAACACCATATTATAATTTTAATGGAATATCTAAATACCAATAATCACACCTACGAGTATAAGTTCAATAACAAAGAATTTTCTATACCAAGTTCCACCCCCTGTCAAAAATATTTAAAAACACAATGTTTTATTTTAAATGAACTATCGTAACACAATTTTTTACATCTATTCATATGTATTATTCGAAAATAAAGAATTTCCCATCCTTTCCTTCCAATCACCAACATGGTGTTCCCTGATATTTTTGACTGGGGTTGAGCTCTCGCCAAAATAAATACGATAAATGGTAAATACATATTCCGTTTCTAAAGTTACCCGTAATTCTTGCATAAGTGACATGTCAGTTTAAAAACTTATATCTTACTTGAAGTACATACTACAGTACAACTATAGATAGGTATTATCTATACACATAACATTAACTTGAGGGATGGTAAACGTACAAACGTACGAGTGCCCTTGTGAAAGAAAAAGAAGACAAGAAACTAACTGTTAAAATTTTAAATGTGTTGCTCCAGTGGCCTAGGCTCTGCGTTGATAGTCATTCATTCAAGTCAAGTAATTTATAAATATAGATTAATATTGGTATTTTCAGAAGACAATGATTCACCATTTTTCGTCACATCAATTCGTGGAAATCCTATGGTGAATTATAAAGGATATAACTTCACCAGAAATAGCAGAAAGGATACACAGAAAGTCTGGTATAAGTGCTCCGTTAGTAGACGAACTGGGTGTAAGGCAATGATTGCAATTGAAGATGGCGTATGCGTCAGGATAATTGACAGTCATAATCATGAAATAAGAACATTTGGATTTAGAAACAAACAAGGTCAACACATTGAGATATCAGGAACATAATAAAGAGTGAATAAAAAATACTCTAAAAACGTATGAATCTTCCTTAGAACGCTGGTTTTGGAAAAAGCCCCGGTTGAAAGCACCCTTAACCAATGAGGTCTATATATTAGTGAATGTGAAGAGAGTGTAAAAAAAACTGGATTGACGAGAGGTAGTTTATCATTCGGTTGTTCTGATTTTTGTGGGAGAAATGGCAATTAATGCAATTGAGGATCACACTAATTCGTCCGCAAAGAATAGAATTGTTAATGCTTTCTACATAAAATTGTGATTAATAATAATAAAATACGAGTTCTAAATTTCGGCTCACATCCTAGTTAGTATCAATGTGTAAATAATACATGGTCCTATTTGTTAGTAATGTTAAAAGGACTTCGCTTTCTGGAAGAGATTATTAGGCTACCCGTTTGTGTTGCCCCTGTTTTATTTATTCTCAATAAATTTCTCTGCACTCGATTCATCCGAGTGTGGCGAAGTTGTTTGTCATATGTTAAGTCATAATTTTATTATTTATATATTTTGCACCAAAACCACTAAATTTCTTTTTACTGTTTTAGTTACATTCTTCAAGCAAATCTCCGGGAAAGTAGTGGGTTTATTAAATGGGTATACATACTATTGTCGTTTAAGGACTAAGTCAACACGCACTTGGCAATGCACTATGGGAACGTCTTCGTGCAAGGCGCGATTTATTCTCACTCTTGACGAAAAGATAACAATGGCAAATTTAGATCACAATCATGCCCCGCCAAAGTATTTGATTAAGAACAATATATTTTTCAAGATGAATTTTAGATAGTAGGCTAACACTGTTATATATATAAGAATGTTTGTGTTACTTAGCTTGAACTAGAGCGGGTATTCTGAATCATACCTTAATATTAGTAGGTATACGATGCCATAGTGTTTCTTAAGAATGTATGTATTTGATTTATTACAAATTATAAAAGTAGAACACTATTGATACGAGAAATATTTTTATTATATGATTTTTAACGCACTACCACCTACTTAGCGAGACCAAACTTTACGATTTAAGAGGGAAAAATACATCCTCGCATATGCGAACCCGCGTCTTCCGACAAACCGTGTCAGACGCGGTCGCTGGGTGGCCTAGCGGTCTTGCGCTAGGCCACCCAGCGACCGCGTCTGACACGGTATACCACCCGAGCATTGAATTTTAACTATATATTTGGAAGCGTTATCCAACCGAAAGACGATTGTTTCCAAACACTTTACTTACGTATTGTTGTCGCAAATCTTCATAACACGTCCCGATACGACGATTAAAATCAAATAAAGAGTTAAAATTCGATGCTCGGACGGTATGTCTTACATATTGTTGTTTGTAGTCTATTTACAATTTAAGAGTATAATAGCATCTTATAAATTTAACCATGTTAATATTACATAAATTAATAGACAATAATGTGGTATTAATACGACATAACACATTTTTGATCGCATATTTTTTGGTAAAGGTATACATAGACGACACGTATTATTAGATTCTTTGAAAAACATAATGTTTTAAGAGCTTGGCATCAGGAAAAAAGTACGTCACTAGCCTATTTTTTTTTCTTTTGAATAAAGTGACATAAAGTCTATCAAAGAAAATTCCTACAGTTTCTATATAGGCCAGTAAAAATAGAATTAACTTTGCACTAAATTTCCGATCCAAATTTTATTTTTATAAGGTTTAGGATCACTTACTGAGTATAAAATCACAAAATGCTGACAGATCCAGATGACGCCACAATCGTCATCTTGCATAAACGTTTTCGGTCGATATCTCGGAAACTATGCACTAGCGACTATTATTATAGAAAATAAAATTTCGCATCTTTTGTTGCCAGTTAACTTTTTTGTAAAACTTACCGCTTACGATTTATGGCCCATTTAATGAATCGGTTTTTCTATCGCGGCCAATAACTCTTGAAATATTTGATTAATCAATAAAATGCATCAATCCATTCCAACTTTTTTTCTAATGTCTATACTTTAAAACGTCTTTTTTTACTGGCCTAATTTTTAGACACGATTAAGGCGTTTGATTTGGTCGACCACTCTAGATTAATAACTAAATTGGAAAATTACGGTATAAGTCAAGTATATAGTTATACTGGCTTTATAGTTATCTACACGCACGAAAACAATGGAAATAGATATTAAAAATTAGTAACACAAGTAAGCACTCAATAAATTGACATAAAGATCCCCATATAATGTTGTAGAATGTGGTGTACCACATGGAAATATGTTGGGTTTATTCTTAGACATTAATGATTTATATATTGCAACAAGAGAAAAAATTTTATTTTTTGCTTACGATACAACATTAGTAAATTAACCATAGTATATTAAATAAAATTTAGAAAACCTATTAAATAAATCGCTTATAAATATCATTGTATGACTTACTAATAATATTTTAAAACTGATTTTTAAGAACTACATTCATGTAATTTATGACTATCAAGCAGAACTAATGTATTTGGATATTTACATCAAAATGGCAGAATGAACAAACTGACCTAATAGTGTTTAGGCTTGACTCTGGATACAAATTCTAACTGTTTTTAAAATATTTTTTAATAAGTTTCGTTTGTCTAATGTGTTAAAGTGTTAATTTTATGTGTAAAAATGAAATATTTGCTCGCCCATAAAGGTATAATATGAGATTATAATACTAATAGAGAGAATATAAACTGTAAACACCTTATTGTGTACTTTTCTTCATTAACCATATTCATTGAAAATAAATGGCATTCTATTCTATTCAAAAAGCCCAAGAGTTTATGCATAATATTTTATAGAGCATGTAAATAGTAATACATTTTTAAGAAAACAATATGAAAAGAAATGGCTCTATAAGCTATTTTAGTAACGGTATCTCTAAACATATTGCTTCATTGGACAAAAGATCTGCCACCAGCATTATAATTTGAACAGTTGTACATGTTGTTTTCATCACAAAAAGAGCGGTTGTAGAGGAGATTGACTATACTCACATTTTGTGCCTACTTGGAGTGACCGGAATGACATTTACAGCTGAGTGCTTATTATGGCTTCGAACATTAAGTCGTCGATGGTCCTAGTTTTTTTGTTAGGACTATACATGTTTTCTGAAAAGAAACTACATGGAATATATTACATAATACATAACAAGAAATAATGTATTTCAGAACCAAAATACACAACATCGGCAGTGGGCAATCGAATGGTTATTTGCGGTGGCTATCGTTTCAGCAAGCACAGACAGTATTCTAGCAGAACTAGGTGGCAGTGCTCAGTGGCAAGCAAGTTTGGATGCAGAGCCGTCATATATACATACGAAGATGTTTTCCTCAAAGTAAACAATGAACACAATCACGTACCGACTAAATGGCCAACTGAATACACTCACACACAGGCATCATATACACACCCGTTCTTCACAAACCCTTGAACCCTTACAATCTCACGCGCACACACCCTCATACACACGCCCTCTCTCTCAAACACACACACCCTCTCCTCAAACACACACACACACACACTCACACACGAGTGGGTGAGACTGTGAGCGTATTATAATCACGGATATTGTGAGTTGATTAAAATCACTACTTCAAGCTATGTATAACAGTAGATTGTGTCACAAGGGACCATAAAAATACATTGCTTCTTTTAAACTACACTCGAGAGCAATGAATCCGGGTCACTTAAAGAATGTTAAAAATCTCGGAAACTAAAAATGATAGGTTAATGCAATAAATTGTGTTTAATAGACAATGTAATACTCCTTAAATGAAAGTAAAAAAAAATATGAGTCACCATACATTTTATTAACACAAAATTACATAAAGAAAAAAACTGCTGATCTCTCCTTAAAACAAAAATAGGAAACATGACATTTTTGAACTTTATTACGATTTTCTTGAATTTTAATACTTCGTATTGCCTCCTCGTGCTTCCATTACTGCGTTTACGCGGTTTGGCATGCTGTACACCAAGTTCCTTATACGATTTTGGGGAATATTCTCCCATTCCTCTGTGAGAGCAATTTTGAGCTCACGAAGCGTGATTGGGGGAGGGTTTCGTTGTTTTACGCATCTGTCTAGCTCGTCCCAAGCATGCTCGATCGGGTTGATATCCGGGCTGCGCACTGGCCACTCCATACGAGTAATGTTCATCTCTTGAAGGTAGTCATTCACAATCCTACCTGTATGAGGTCGGGCATTGTCATGCATAAATATAGCATCCTCACCTAAATTGACCATAAATGGACCAACGTGATCATTGAGGATTTCTTCCACATATCTTTCGCTAGTTAAAGAGCCGTTTTCTATGATCACCAGCTCTGTGCGACTTTCAGAAGAAATTCCGGCCCACACAAGTACAGACCCACCACCGTAGGCTACTTTTTCTTCGATGCATGCTTGCTTGAATCTTTCCCCTGGTCTTCGATACACTCTGTGTCTTCCATCGTGCTTGTAGAGCATAAATTTTGATTCGTCGGAGAACATAACTTTTGACCAATCTTCAATACTCCAATTTACGTGGCTCTGGGCATATCTTAGTCTTGAAATACGATGCCCACGCTCCAGTTTAGGGCCGTTTGCAGGTCTAAGGGGTTTTAAGTTAGATTCAGCAAGCCGACGTCTTACTGTCCATGCACTTGGGTTACTTCCTCCGAGGCGTCGAAACTGATTTGTGAGTTCAGTTCCTGTGAGAAAGCGATTTCGAAGCATGGTGTTCACCAAGTATCGGCCTTCTCGTGCTGTGGTACACCTGGTTCGGCCCGTTCCTGGTCTGCGTAGGTTAGAACCAGTTTTTTCGTAACGTCGGAGAACTCTTTGTACTGTTGACAGCGACACACCGACAATCCTGGCTGTATCGCGCTGACTCCGGCCGGTTTCCAGCATTGTAAGTATTCTGGTGCATTCTTCAGTCGTAAGCGACATAATTTCAGCTTGAATAATGAATATAGAGCACTATCAACATGATTTATGTACCCACATAAATGACAGATTACAAACAAAAGCAAAACCAAATGCTGTAATTTCGTAGTTCCATCTTCGAAAGTGGCCCTTTTTCAAATTTGATTTTTTTATGATATAACTTTACAATAACTAAGAAGTTTTAATACCTTCATTTAAGGAGTATTACATTGTCTATTAAATACAATTTATTGCATTAACCTAGCATTTTTAGTTTCCGAGATTTTTAGGATTCTTTAAGTGACCCGGATTCATTGCTCTCGAGTGTATTATAATATGTAAAACAATTTACATAGCCTTTCAAATATTTTTCCTTGATTTTTGTTCTTCCTTTTTATTAAATGGTTTATGACTGTTTCTGTGTTTAATTGTATACTTTCTGGTATTAATATTTCTAGTTCACTAGTAGAATTCATTCTTCACTCAATTTGTGTGAATCAAATTAAAATTGTATGTAATATTTAATAAAAAGTAATAATGAAAGGATTAAAAAGTTCCAGCGTCTTTATAGAACCGGCCAGGATTTTATAGAAGCGAATTGATAACTTTTAATTTCATATTGTTCCAAATTTAAAAGTCATTTCGTCACTGTAATTAACTGCGCCGGAATGACCCATTCTGCTAGCACTTATCAAAAAAACCTTCGCCTCATTTTAAATAGATGGGATAAAAATACAGAGTTTTGTGCAATATATATTCGTTCTTTCTATCTTTGACATTAGTATTATAAATTCCTGAATGGACTCTAAAACTAAACACAAGCAAAAAGTCAAGTTCCCTTAACACGAATCGTACGTTTGATAAAATATAAGTATAATATAATACAAGCCAACGAAGCTGAAATGCCTGAGGTAGGCTACTTAAAAGGGAAATAAAGTATATGGCTTAGTGCATATTGTCCCTGGTGTCTTTACTTTTTATGTCTCGTCTATTGAGGAGTTTTTAAACGCATTATTTTGACTTCGTGCCAGTCACTGACACGAAAAGTACAAGTAATGATCCGAGTGAGATCATTTCATTCGCAAAAATTCTGACACAACAAGTGATACAATATTTTTTTTTTAAGAAACCCTCTGACACAATCTAAAAGCTCAAAATCTAAGAGCCCTACCACAGCTAACAAAAGAGCTGATAACCATAAATTGTAGATCAAATCCATATCGACACGTCCGCTTCCAAACAACAAATCCGCATCATAATAGGTCTTTTCGTTTAGGAACTATAATGCCACAGACATACCCCCCTTTTTTGCTTCGGGTGTTAAAAATGGCGCACTGAATAATCAGGGTTGTCAGAAACTAATATGGCGGAGTGAATAGTGGTGCGAATTAATCGTATATCATCTTCGATTAAGACGCTCATATTATGTAATATTATCATTTATTATTTTCATTATTATTTCTCATTTGTTACTGACGTTATTAAATGTATTGAGACACAAGTTTAGCAGTAATACTATACTTAGCTACTGAATACTGAATATTATACTTACTACTTTGAAAGCGAATGATCGTATTAAAATAAAAAATATCTTACGACTTTGCAAAGAAAATTAAGTATATCTATATATAATTATAGCTATCACAGTATCAAGGGATTTGGTACTGAACTGCAGCATGTTTAGCCCTTCACGTTCCCCCTGCTGGTACTGGGGCCTTCTTCTCAAAGCTACTTCTAAAAGTACCCAATTCGCTTTGAAGGGTAGGCAAGTGCCCAGTCTTGGTTTTTGTATTGTAGACAGTGAAAGCTTTCAAGTTAACCGCCACAAAGTTAGCTATGTAACCTAGCAAGGTAAATGGTTGTCATCGCCATTTCCATTTTCAGCCGCTAAGCAGCAATGCGAGCATCATTGAGTTCAAACATATAACTTGGCCTTCGATTCGGTAAGCCCATCACAGGCGCTGAGATCTGGCAATCTGGCGAAGTCAATCCGGGACTACCAAGTTGCACTTAGTATGAGAATTGATTTTATAATGAATGTACATTGCGTAAACCACGTCTGTCTCAGTGTATATACAATTCTTTGGAATACTATACAGTTATACTTTATACTATACATCAAAGGGCATTCAGGTGGCGTGGCTCATTAAAGGGTAATATTGGCTGCAAAGCGGAAAGCTTTCATGCACACACACTTTAACAATAGTGTAGTATCAAATGATCATATCCATGCACTGCCCATTGTAACTTAAATTATTACTAAGAGCACAAACTGGTTACTTGTTTCAGTTAAAATACTCAGTCAAGATACAAATTAAGATAAGTATGACGAGGTGTAATTGACGAGGACAGTTTATTGTTTTAGAACCACAATTCGTGATTAACTGCCGAGGGAACCCAATGGTAGCGTACTGCGGCTACCGTTTTAGCAAGCACCAAAGTCTCTCTAGCGGTACCAGGTGGCAGTGCTCATTGGCTAGAAGGTTCGGCTGCAAAGCTGTCATACACACATTTGAACAACAGTTTGTGAAAGTATCCAATGATCATAATCATGGTCCGCCCAGAACTTTGAGCTTTAATAAGTAAGAGCACTCAACTTGCTTTACTTATTTTAACTTTAAATTACCTATTTTGTACTATATCAAAACACTTTCATGAAATATTCCATATTAAATATTTTATTACGTGAAAACCCTCGGCAAAGAAACCTGCTAAGGTCACACGTATACAATCAACTTCTGATATTTATATGCCTATGAATGATATTTATTAAATTATTGTTTATAGAAGTGTTATATTATTTCTACTTAATCAATAAATAAAAAATATATCATAAATAACCAAGTGGTGATTCAGATTTAAAGTTCGGTCAAGACTTTTTTACTTAAGTTATTTCTTGTCAGGCAGCCAACATTTCAACAACAATCGTAGCTTTGGTTTTTATATACAAGATTGACATATCTCATTTAGCCTGTGGTCGTGCAAGAGAATCTCGGTTAGTGAACGCCGTGCAGTGCAGTGTAGTGCCGCACAGACCACTCCAATGTTATAGACGATAATGCAATAATACTGTACGGGAGGCGTACTTGCATGTGTTCGTGGACGTGAAGGATAAAGATAGTTTGCTGCTAATGATATTTATTGGCACTAAATTACTACACAATAACTAGAGATAATAATTCGAGAATATGGCTAAAATGATGCTATGAAAACATATAAATTAGCTAGTGGACTGTGAGTGCATTCGCTGCTGAAAGAGCACTGCCGCAGGTCGCGCTGGTCGCGAGCCGCGTGCAGTTGGGTTAACGCTATGTCATCTAGAAATGCTATTGATGCAATGTTCGAATGTTCCGAATAAATACTGTTAATGTAAAACGCAGGTGTAACAGTTTAAAACGTTTGGTGGTCACTTATGTACCTGTGAGATTTGAAGTGCTGTTTTCAACACTGACTCAAATGCGTATCGCACAGAACAGAACTAATAATGCCATTTTATACGAGAGGTGACAAACCCAGTCCTTTCTCACTATTCATGAAAAAGAACAAAAACCATTATTTAAAAAACAAAATTATGTTCTATTATGCTATTTTTAAGTATGTTGACTCATGTTCATGAATTTAATTAATTATTATTTTCAGCTGTGTACTTCTGCAAGTCTCAGCGCGGAAACCTGATGATAAAATGTGGTGATTTCCGCTTCAGCCGCCAATATGCCAGAGGCCTTAAGTGCAGGTGGTTGTGCTCCACTAACTATTCTAAGGGCTGTAAGGCTCACGTGTTCACTCGGGAAGGGCAAGTCGTCAAAATAAACAACGTACACAACCATCTCCCATCTAAGTTTAAAAATTTTGCGTCTTCATAAAATTTCAATACTCTAAAAACTCTTTTCGTAACAAGATGGATGGCGTTTTTCTAAATTTGCTGTCAAGCATACTTGCGGGAAAGATTGATTGTTTTATGAAATATAATGATACAAATACAATGTGTCCAGTCAAGTCTGGCATCTATTATATAATCAAATGGAACTTGATTTAATTTATAAACTACAGTATTTTAAAGTTGTCGTTATATATCTTTTACACTTTGATTAAATTTTTTTGTAGCATCATTCGTTTTATTTTTACTGGAGTGTTACTTAGTATTGTTCTAATTAAACTGTACTTTAAATTTATATTCGTTAAGTAGCTTTGAATCAGGTCACCTTTTGGTCTTTAGAAACTATTGTGATGGCTCTTTTACTTTATTTATTGATCCTTAATCTCTGAATAAAAGTTGACCGGAGAGATACTCTCGTAGCAGGCATAGTTTCGATTCCAAACAGATATATAGAGATTTAAATTAGATTTACTTTATTAAGCAACGTTTGTTGCTACTACTTTCATGAGCGACTGTTAATGACATTAGAAACTTAGTCAAGCCATGCTTCCGATGGTATGATAGATATAACAAACGACAATTCATGTTAGAGCTCTGCGGGCGATTTGAGTACTCTGTCATTAGGTGTGTAATCTACAAAAAAACGTAACTAAATAAATATCTATGAATATAATACTCAATAGTTGTGTTTTGTCCTTCCCAGCCCGCTTCGTGACCTCTCGCCGAGGCAAGCGTATGATTCGTCTCAACGGCTACAACTTTTACCTCGCGCGGATGGTGGGCGGCAAGTCCCGATGGGCGTGCTCCACCCACCACCGGTACGGATGCCGCGCTGCCATCATCACTGTCAACGACATGATTACTTCCCTAAACACGCACCACATGCATGAGGGGAAACAAACTCACGTGATCAAAACGAACGAAAAGGAGTATTATATTATAAAGATGGCATAAATACGCTTAGTAAAATTAAGTGATTTTGGAACGCTTTTGTATCTATTGTATAGTATAGTGGTAGAAGGTTTACTTTGCATACTACGATGTATTAATCCATTAAGATAATATTTAAAACTGTGCTCGCAGCTTTACATGCCCATTAAATGTTTATCCACACACACATATTCACACTTAAAAGATTAAAATATCGCTGCATGTACATGATCTTTGCAAGGAGTCTCACACAATATGTATGTAACGATTTTTTATTACTTTCTTAGTAATAAAAAATCGTAATGCAAAAAAAGAACACTTGATTCTGACATAATTGTATGTACATTTTTAATTCTGCTGATTTGTTGCTTATGTGAATATGCATATACGAATAAATTTGTATATATTATATACAGTCTTCAGTGTATAAATCTATAATTGTATTATACAGGGTGGCATTGTGTGTAATCATAATAATTAAAGTTTTAATAAAATTGTATTAAGCATGTCTATCTGAAAATAGAAAATAGACACAATTATTATGGACTGGTTTCCTCTATGCTCGTAGTATATCCAGTTGAATCCTTTGGTTTAGTTGGGTTGATATTAATTTGATTAATTATATGTAGGTATATTAAAAAAATATATTGTTTAATGGTTTGGTTTTATCTGTAAAATGTTGACCTCATTCCTAAAGGGTATATGTATATATATATATATATATAAATTATGGCTGAACAGTGGCTACTTCTTCTCTGTTATACATACGACTAAAAGTAGCACCACAAAATCATTATTAAATAATGATCTTATCACGTATTTTAAAACTATAAAACCTATCAAAAAGGCTGTGATAATATGCCGACGTAAAATGGATGTAGTTTAGGTTGCTTAAGCACGAAAAGAAAGAGTTAATAACTTACATTAATTGAAGAAAAGAAAATGAGTAAAAGAAGGAAGGTGATTTCTACTCTTAAACTAATTTATAGTTATTATTCTTTAAATTTCCTAAAAAATGTATAAGAGTTAATATGTTATTATAATATTTGTTTACATTATTTTTCAGATCATTCAAATTAGACACACGTTAGGCGCTGGGTTGGATTGTCTGTAGTTTTTTGAGGTTACGCGTCATATCCACGCCCTTAAAAGTAGGGTTCACTTAGTATGTAGTATAGTTAGCCAGGTGATTCTGGCTACATTTTGGGGTACGCTTAAGGTCTGGCTTGGATGATTTGGTAACATACTAGGCACGTCATTACCCTTCAAAATGGGGTTCACTTAGTATATACTACAGTTCGCCAGGTGGTTCTGGTGACATTTAGGGGTTCGGTTAATGCTTTTTGTACCGTGATAATTAAAACAAAAGATGTGTGAAAGAAACTGACGTATATGTACGTCTCTGGGACGCAAAGGGTTAAGGCGAAATGGTAGTGAAGTTATATGATTGTATGAAATACGCAGACTATGCGCTTTCAAATATTTTCAATATTTGATTTATGTGATTTTCTTAAAAAATAATCTTACACTTTTAAAATAAACTGAGCTTTAGCTTGTTGGCATTAAACACATTCTTTTTTTGTAAAAATATTTCCCATATAATCTAAATGGAGTTGATACATTACATGGACGGGACTTTTTTTTGGGATAGTTTGCGATTTTTTTCTATTGACCCAAATTAATTTAATCGTGTATCGGTGAACCTATCCCAAAAAAAAAAAATATTTAAAAACATTTCACAACAATAATGTCAATTAACCAATTTCAAAGGTCAAGTTTTAGATATTCTTAAGGACAAGTTGTCAAATTTGGAGCATATTTCGTTTAAAGGTTATGGATGATCTGGTAACATACTAAGTATTAGGACTCTTAAAACACCAAACAGTAATATTAGTACTATGTAAGGATTTAAATAGTATAACAGCAAGTGAATGGTTCTAAATAACTTTAGATTAGGTGTAAATATACCTCGACACTATTAAACATTTTGGCCGATATAAGAAACTATTCTTGATTAGCGGATAACATGCCCAACTTCGATTATGAATCTTATATTAAATTTAACAAAATCCATCTTGTATATATAAAGTGAAAATTGGATTGCTTTTTAAGTTTTATATGTAATTTTATATGTTTGTATTTTAAGTAAAAAACAATAAATCTTATAAATACACTTTCGTAAAATTAAATGTCGATCTCATCGCACGATTATTTGATCCAAATATGAAGCCTCACGTTTCTAAGGCTTCTTTCTAAGGTTCCTTTCACCGTCCACTGGCCAGCCCCCAATAAAAATAAACCCTCAATAATCAAGAATTATACTAGTCTATTTCTATAAATTATTAACAATTATAATGACACAGATAATCAGAAGATGCGAGTTTGAATCCTGTCCGAGGATATTTTCTCTCTAAAAATCCAAATTAGTTTCGTTAATTCTTTATTATTTTATAACCATGTCAATGAAATCTTTGCAGCTATTATAATAACGTCAAAGAAGGGCAAGCCGCTGCTTATGCTAAATGGATATACATACTATGCCACTTCTCGACGCAGTTCAAGTAAGAAGACCAGATGGAGATGTTCCACTCACAGCCCTCTAGGGTGCCGGGCTACTGTATATACTGTGAACGACGAACTAGTTGCAGTAAAATTAGATCATACTCATCTAGCATACTACCGAGGGGCTTTTAACGAGAAATGTTACAAACTTGTAAAAACGAACTTAAATAAATAACTCTGCGAGTCGTTTTCTATATCTGTAATACAGATAATAAGTGTAATAGAGATTTTTAGAAACAGTATGTGGTTTTAAATGGGTGATATCAAATCTCGTCAATATTCTGTAACGTCATGCAGGTAAAAGAGGTTTTTGATTCCAAATACGCAAAGGGAACGTTATTAGGAAGCTGTACAAACACATTTCCCACCTGATGTCAAGTGGTAACTTCTGCCTAGAACAGAAGCATTATTTCACAAGTGACGAACTGCACTGCGCTTGTAACCCTGAGACAATCGGTTAAGTCTAATGTGCCTGTAATTTCGCTGGCAACCTTACCTTCAAACCAAAACATAGTATTACGAACATTACTGATTCACGGTAGAAATAGGGTATGTTAGTATTAGTAACGATATAAGTAAATTATACCATATAATTTTAATATCAATCCACGGGCTTTAAACTCTCAGTACTGCATACATCTTTGTTGTTAAGATTACCTTTTAAACTATGCATCTAACCTTTTCAGCAAAGTACATACTATCACAGCGGGGAAAAACCTTAATAAAAATACAAGACTATACTTTCTATAAAAGGCTGGTGAACAAGTCGAAAGAGAAATGGTACTGCTCCACAGGATCATCAGCAGGATGCAAAGCGGTGCTCACCAAGGTTGGAGACCACATTATCAATGTAAAGAACCAACACAATCATCCACCTCGTAGTGGGATACTCTAGTCATGTTCATAACAGCTAATTAGTTCTTGCTTACTTTAAAGACTATTTATTCCATCTGGTAAGTAGTTTTCATGAACAAAACAGATTTATATGACTTTTCACGGAAATGACTTGGCTCATGCTAAATACATTTTCATGACTGCCAACTCTGTGCCAAAACTTCTACCTCTTGCAGTCGCAGATAACAGGCATAGTGATTCAAAGATTATTGATATTATAGGTTTTTGATTTAATTTGATTATACGCTAATTTAATGTGCCGGGGTATACGTAGCAGTGCCTATTAACTGTTTTGAAACTTAACAGGATGATTATGCTAAAAGTTATGCTACAGTTATCTAATCAGTGAATCTTTAAGCAAATTATACCGAATATAAATGAAAGATTAAACTACATTATCTCTATCATATATATATATATACGATAGTCAAGTTATATGCAAGAATAAATCTAAACTGGTGAAAGAAAAAACCTGATCCCATGAATAAATAATGGCAACTCAAAGTAAGTTTCTAATTTTTTCGACTGGAAGATGGTTATATATTAGGATGTATGCCCTCGTATGTGAGATTCCTAGGATCATTGTACAGCCTAAACCGCTTGATAGACTTTATAATTTATTTATAATTTACTTTATATTAGTAAATGAGGTAGCGTTCGATTTATCTTTGAGTTTTCACATCAGTATGATATGATTTGTCAATAAATTTAATAAGGCCGATGTAATCACTTAGGTGTGCATCTCCTATTATGAAGATCTTTAAAAAACATATTACCAATGTGTAACACTTATACGTAACCTGAAGAATTAATAAAAAATATAAGAATATGAAATTTAACTCTCATTCTCCAAGTATTTGCTTATTTTTGTTATATTTTTGTAGTATGTTCTTGTGTTATTCGCAATTGGGTCATTCGTTTTTGTTAATTATTTGTCTACGGTATAAATACATGTTATTTGTAAAGGAAACAAGTTACTCATCGGCAACTACATTATATGCTTTTGTATCTCAATGTAGCAGAGAAAAAGTAACGGATATGTAAAATATAAATACATTGAAGAATTTGTAAAAGATAAACCGGATCGGTGTTAGTGTATTGCCAGAGATACTATTTTACCATATTCTATACAGTAAAACCCAATTATATAAATAGTGTCAATAATTTATATTAATTTACACACTTGTAGTTCTATGATGTACTTTGTAGTTCATAATTTGTATTCTACTAGCGACTGCCCGTGACTTCTTCTCGACTCACGACGACTCGGCCTTCGTCTTCGCCATAACCTCCCATCTTTTCTTGATTTTTTTAATGTCCTTCTAAGAAGTATTGGAAAACATTTAAAAGTCGTTCTCAAATTATAGCGTTACCAGGAGAAATAGGGGTTAATTTTTATATAGATATTTTATTTATATATATATATATATATATACAGATTATATATATATATATATACTACAGCTAAAAGATAGCAGCTTTTAGGTTTTGTATATATATAATAATATCATGTATAATATTAGCGAAACATCTCTGCAAAAGCTAATACTATGACCTAATGAGTGAATTGATTGTTTATCGTAAATGAACCTTGATCAAAACAATACATGCAAATTGACTGGCCAGTTGGCGCAGTTGGTACGTCCCTGCCTTCTGAGCCGCTGGTCCCGGGTTCGATCCTCGGAGAGGTCAAAGACTTTTGTGCATGAACAAGTCTATTTGATTTGTGTCTGGGTTTGTATACGTATATAAAAACGTAAATCAGTAGGCATCAGGCTCTGCCTAGTTTAGGATAGGCACCACTCGTGCCAAGAGCGGCTGGGTGCAGATAAGCCTGTCGAACTCTAAAGAACGCCAGTCAGAGCCTAAGGGCTGTTGTTCTAAGGCAATCGACTAAGACAAACGCATCTACTGTGTGCTCCAAACCACGGAAGCGCTCTGTTTAGAATGCCACTAGCAATCCAAGTTGGTACCTTTGTAAGGTTTAAGTTGTTTAAGTGCACTTGAACACTTCTAAAAGTAATAGTTATTCAATAAATGGTTTACGCTACATCTCGCATGTTTCTGCCCATGTTTTCCTCCGAATAAAGTTACCGCGCACGACCCCTCAGGAACTCCCCGTTGCATTGAAATAAAAAGTCTATGTTGTAATCCTGAGTGTGCGAATATTAAAACCAGAATTTTATTATTTTTGGTGTAAGCTTTGTCCATTCTGAACTTCGTCGAAATCTGTGGAGCCGTTATAGAGAGAAAAAGTGACAAACATTTACACTTACTCACGAACTCATTCACTCACTCCCGTCCACAAAATAAGCCGTATGTACATGACTATATCTTTTATTTCCAGGAAAAGCTTCAATATCACTTACTGGACATGGCGAGATTCTGTATCACTTGGGTCATAAATTCACAAAAGACCTAAATTTCAAAAATCGTCAAGACAGATGGCACTGCGTTCATTCTCACTCGGGCTGTAAAGCGGTCTTGTACACATGTAATGGATACTTTGTGAAACGTATGCACAAACATAACCATTTGTGTCTGCTGCCTTTGGATAGTAATATTACTGTTTCCGGATCAGGGCAAAGATATTTGGAGATTTCACCCATGACCATATCGCGGCATTAAGAAGACGATAATGTGTTATAATACTTACCACGTATATTCGAATGTATGTTTACATTTGAGATTTCAGAATAAGTTAAAAAATATTGCCTTACCTCTTCATCTATATGTTATATGCACATAGACAGCGATAAAATTTACAAAACTGAGGAAAAGATTTGAGATTATTATTAGTACTATTTTATAATGTATGGGGTTTTACATGTTAGGAGTATGTTTATATCGAAATGCCGTTATAATTAGAACAAGTATATGATACGAGTAAAATAAAATTAACCGAATTACAATACTTTTATTAAGTATGCTTTACTACGGCTCAATCTTTAATATCTATCTACGTTCAGTGAGCAAATGGTCAGCTTTATTTTCATCTTTTTGAAGTAATATATTTGTTTAATTTCAGACGATATATTCCAATTAATTATTGGTGGTATTTCTTCTACATCTGATGATCAGATAGAAATGAAAAAGAATAAACCAAATGTAGCGAATCTACCTTCTCGCGAACTAAGGCGAGACGGCTTTGAGCACTTACCCTTATATAACCTAAAAAGACAACGATGCAAGTTGCCAGGGTGCAAGGGAAAAACGTATATGTCCTGCCAGAAATGTCAAGTAGAACTTTGCCTGAGTAGATATAAGAGCTGTTTCAGAATATTTCACCAATAGTGAGAACCTTCAGTTATAAAAAGTAAATAACCTTGGATATAATTGTACAACCACTTGTAAATAAAAAATACAGTATTGTTTTTTCTAAACTTCATTTACTAGTAAATGCATTTTGCCTGCCATTTTCATAAAATTACAAAGTATTGAAAAAGTCACTAACCCCGGTTTTCTATATTGCTTACGACTCGTTACTTTTTCAATAGTTTCGTTAGTTTTTTGATATAGAAAACCGGGGTAAGTGAAATGTTTCAAAATACGGTCGTCTTGCTAATCACTCGAGTAATTAAATTAATTAATTCAGACGTTTTATTTAAATGTCATGTTGTCTTTAACAACTTTATTAAAATTTTAACCGACTTTAAATTAAGCATGAGATTCACAAGTTGAAGCTACATAATTGCATAATCTGAGTAGTTTATTTATTAATTTTCGATGTATATTTTGTAATACTACAGCTATATTATATGATATGTTACTACTTTCTGGCGTGTTTATTTTACACGATGATTATGAAACAGTTTTTTATGTATTATAACAGTTATTGTGTTGTTATTCATAACACAATGCTACGTCGGGAACTTTCTAACTTGAGTACGATTTGATCAGGCGCAAGTTGAGTTCTGACTATAAATGTTTAGGTATATGCATGAAACTTCTACATCTAACTAAACCATTATATAAAATAATAGTGCTGATGCTTTGCCCCATACCTAAATGTCCATGTCCTAAAAATTATTTTAAATCGATATGGCCGTACATAACACCCTTTTTTAAAGCTGACTAACCGACCTCTCCGTGGTTTCGTTCACGTGACCTCGGGGCATATTGAGTTTTTTTGCGAAGCACCTTAGTATCTCTTGTAAAATAAAACTATCTAAATATCTAAATTATTTCATATAACAACAACTATCTGCTGTTCCATTGCATTTATCTGCGGCCATTAAAGAAAAAAAAAAAAAAAAAACAACTATCTGCCAGTGAAATTCCCGTCAAAATCGGTCTAACCGTTTCGGAAATTAGCCAGCTTAAACGGCAGACAGAAAGACGAAATAAAAAAATAATTAAGTAATGTATTCAATCATAAGCACTGCTCATATGCAAATAGTAAAAAGTTGTATAAACTTCAGTTTTATTTATTTATATATATATTTGTTTACAGATCTATCTTTTAACCTGTAAAGTCGGGATTCCTTCGACTGACGAGAAAAACACAATAACTACATATCATAATTTTGTACATTTTCCCTACATTCGTGCACCATTACAAACACTAAATGCCTAATAATCCACCTCTATTACACTTCAAACTAGAAGAGACATAAACCTAGGAAATATAACAAAATCAACGATAGGCATTGTTGTTTTTTTCTGCAATCCTAATATTAGTATTACTAGTTAGTTTATTTTATAAGACTCGGGTGTGTTTTTTTCCGTATTAGTAGTTATTCATATCTGAAATACATCTAATAATGCTGCGAGTTTTTACGTTTTTCGCCCTAAATGTTACCTATAGATATGTACCTATGTTATTTTAAGATGCATGCAATTGTAGGACAGATACATTTTTATTTCAAATAGGCTGCCTTTTAAGTTACATACTAATTAGCACTAACTTGTACATTTTATTTTCAGAAACTCTAGTGACATCAGAATCAGACTTTTTGTTAAACCCAGTTATACCTACGGATCCCATGTTATCAAAAGGGTTAGACTTTTCATGTAATCAAGCAATCTATGCACCTGAACGTGCACATTCGTCAAACTCAATCTTCTCATCGCAACAAGTATATCCTTCACTAGAATCACACCCCTTATTTTCACCCGTTCAAGAGATTGGATCAGGATCAAACTTTTCAACAGCTCAGGATTATTCAACTGAAAAGGTTTATTTGTCAACATCCGCGATTTCACAAGTGCCAATGTTTTCAGAAGAATCATTATCGAAAATGTCATTATTCAATGATGATTCTTCAAAAGCAGCCGATTCATCAAAATTGGATTTTTCGAAAACACTGGTTGATATAGGAGATACAGGTTTATCTTTAGATACTGATTATTCCCAAGGACCAGTTTTAGCATCTGATGTGGTTCTTTCTTTAGATAATGCAATATCTGCTATGAGCCATCCATTAAATAGTTTATCCAATTCTAATTTATCTGAAAAACAAGCAAACATTTTGGAAACACTATCTTTTGATGTGGGGTATGATCTAAATATATCAAATGAATTAGTGACTTCAGAGGTAGATCATCTTCCTAGGTCGGTGAACTCCTCTTCCGATTTTGATCGAGATCCAGCTAATTCTTCAGATAAAATTATTTCTTTAGAAGATGTTATTTCAACAATGTATCCAGAATCAACTCCGCCTCCAAAGTTAGATGAAAAGCCAGAGACACCTTTAAAACGAAGATGGATTAAAAAAACAAGACGTACTATTGGTGGGCCCAGGCCCGATGCTGTGCCTATGTCAAAGACTAAAGTCACGAAAGACACGAATGGAACCAAGTTGAACGCTGGACCTATGTCAAAGACTAAAGTCACGAAAGATACGAATGGAACCAAGTTAAACACTGGGCCTACGTCGAAGACTAAAGTCACGAAAGACACAAATGAAACCAAGTTAAACGCTAAAGATAAAAAGAAGAAGAAAAAGAAATCAGTTTTACCAGACACAGCTTCTTACGAAAAACAAGCCGCAGCTTTAAGTGAATTTGTTGCCTTCCTTAACCCGAACTCTGTGCCAAATAAGATAACTTATTATCCACCAAACCAAGTGTTACCTCCAACTCCAAGCACTAGTTTTTCTTCCGTCACGACAAACGATAGTCAGGAAATCGATAAACAGTTTAGAGTAGCTTCAGAAGTGGTCCCATCTGAGGAAAATGGTTCATCTTTAAAAGCGCCTTTATTTTCTGAAGGCGGCATTTCCCCGAAAACATTGGGTTCTAAAGATGCAGTCATCTCTTTAGAAGATGCGATTTCCGTGATCTGTTCAGAACCAAATATTTCTGAAGAAGTATATCCTCAAGATGCAGTTTCAGCTTCTGGGTTGGTAATTTCGTTGGAACCAACATCTTCTCAAGAACCCGTTTCACAACCAGACGAAGTTTATTCGTTAAATTTCAACATGCCACCAAAATCGGAAGTTGTTCCACGAATTAATATATCTGATACTTCAGCTAACAATTCAGGCGAGGTGGAAGATACCAAATTTTCTTCAACTAAAAGTAAAGTTGATCCTACGAAAATTACTGGTTCAACTCCTATTTTTGAGCGTGGAATACATGGAAACCCAATTATTACGATATCGGGACGCCGGTTTAGCAAACAAAAAACAATTGGAGATGGCACTATAACTCGTTGGTTTTGTTCTACACATGCTCCTAATGGATGTAAGGCATATTTGCATACTTCAGACAATACAATAGTGAAGTGTGTTAATACACATAATCATAAAAATACTTTTAAAAATGAGGATGCCACTCCTCTAGAAGATCAACTAGAATGGCAGTAACTAAAATTTGCCAAACTTTATGTGCGAATTTTGTAATATATGTATAGTTAAGAGCTTGCCAAGTAAAGAGTTCCCAAGTGTGCCAAATGTAAAATTAATAGATTTTCACTATGTACACAACAAAAACAATACAGCTCGTCTCTCCTTTAACCAAGACATGCATTAACTATGGCAAATAATTAAACAGTTTCCTCCTTCTTTCCTGTTTATTCAAAATTAATACTCAATTAAATAACTGATAGTAATTAATAATTATTGTAAAAGTATAAAATGTAGTAGAAAACCTGGTAGCAATATAGTCAATATAGCGTATGAATATTATAGTTCTTCATAGAAAAACATATTTTATCAATACAATTGTGATATCTTTTTTTAAGTTAATTTATTATTTATAATATGTATAAAGTAAGTTAAGTGTGTAGAAAACGAATTATTATTGCGATATGCGATATGATATATTAATAACTATATTAGCTATAATCGGGACATGAGCATTGCTTAAGTCTCTTCAGCACCCTACCAACTTACACAATACCCCAGTATCAGTTGGGAACTAAGTTCTCGAAGTCGTTGAAGCATATAGCTACCTAGGACAAACATTCCAACTAGGCAAATCAAACTTCGAAAATCAAGAGGCCAATTGTAGAATACAACTCGATTGGGCTGCGTTCCAGAAATTCCGCGAAGTCTACTTGTCCAAAATATATCAGTGGTTTACGCCAAAAGTATGGACAAGAAAAGGTGGACAGACGACCTGATAAAGGTTAACGCTGGATGCAGACATCTTCCAACCGACCCTTTTGGAAATAATCGGGGGAGGCCTATGTTAAGCAGTGAATGTCTGATGATGACGATTGGCTATAATGTAATAATAAATTATTGAAATTTTATGTCATTGACTTCCATATGCTTCCATGTGGTGTCGTAAAAACCGAGTAAGGGACGGCAATATGCTCATGTCCTTTTCCATTAGATATTTATTCTGTAATGTGATCAATGACATGACTGGCAAAATGTAGATGTTTTTACATCTCTGCCGAACCCTTCGGGGATGTAAAGTCGTTATGGCATTTACTCGTATGTTATACTAAGACCATTGTGATTACCTTTTTGTAACTCAATTTACAAGAATTGTCTTCTAGTCTATTGTTCTAAGATGGTTCTACGGTGAAAATTATTTTTACCAAAACAATAATTTTTATATTTTATATAGGTTTTGTTACATTATGTTATTACTTTTTTACATTGTTTATTTTGTTATATTTCAATATACTGTGTACCTACAAGGTTCTATACACCACTACAATTAAGTGTTCTGTTTTAACAATGTTTACATTGTTTTGTGTTTGTAATTATGATATGGAATTCAATATTTTATGAAATTGTTTGCTTATCTAATTAAGAAAATCATGTTAATATGTTTGTTTTTAACACGGCAAACCAATACGTTTATAAAAATATACTAGTCATGAATGTCATATTAATTTAGTATGTGTTAGTAATACATTTATTGTCTGTATTGTAAAACAATTCAATATTTATATAGATAATAGAGAACCTGCATAAAATATATCAAGATTATGCTGAAATAAACATTCTTGCGAAAAATAGAAACTTTTGATATTATGCCTAAGTTACTACGTCCTTCTGTTAAATAACAAATCACCTAAAAGATTAAACTGGAAGGAGGAAATGAATCGTACTCTTATTATTGTTTACAATAAAAAAGGTATGTCAAGGAAACGACCAATATAATTTACAAACTTAGAAGCTACATACTTTTCGAAATTTATAATCCTGATCCAAAGTTTTCTAGTAAAACATTTGTAATTACTGTGGTCCTTCAAAAGCACATTATTCCTGAAGGTAAAACATAACCTATAATCGCAGTTGCTATTAATAAAAATAAAATAATAACTCTCACTATTCATGTATATTTTAAATTAAATTATTCATAATAAATACCTCGTCCTATGTGTACACAATATATCTACACAATGTATGTATGATAACACAATGTATACACAAATAAAAAAAATGCCCCATTCGCGTGTAATGTTGGAATTAATCAACCATAATGATAATTTCAGAAAATATAATTTACTCTATAAAAAGCTAGTTCAATATTTGCTGTAAAATATATAGTTAAAAATAATCCGGTGATAATTTGAACAATTAAGCATAATGCCAATAATGATCCAAAATTTCATCAAGATTAAATATTAGAGGTGGAAGGTAAATCAATTAGTGATACATTAATAATTTTAATAATTGGATGATTTTTACGTAAACTTAAGAAGTTTCTAGTAAACATTTGTAGAATTTGTTTTTTATTATAGCGTAAATAAATAAATTTACTGTAATATCCCTCGAAGAGGGACATAAAAATATTATTATTAATAGAGTTTATTGTGGAGAAGGAGAAAATCGAAGCAAATATCCAAGACTACTCGTGTCATTTCGTATATCTCGTATAATCATTCTCGTAATAATGCTTGCAAAACGACCGTCCAGATATATTTAGCATACATAGAACAGTTTATAAAATAGTGGGAAAAGAAAGCTAATGTACTCGTATCAATCGTATTCATTAACACACCAGTGGACGTGGTGGTGGGGACGCAGCAAAAAAATCTGTATTTCACTTGCATATTTATATCTCTTATTTCTTTTTCCTGATTGCTTTATTATGTATTAATGTTTATTTTATTGAAATTTAATTTCAAACTATTTTGGTGCAAAAGTTCATTCACTCATGTTTATAAGTATAGAAATTATGAAGGTGTAAAACATTATTAGGACTGACTGCAATGATTCATGCACAACTTAGGAAACATTTTCCTTTGACTACGGTAAATCCGGCATCGTTATTATACTCTTATAGAGTTTACTTAGTAGTCTACCTTATGCAATCAGCAGCTGTTAAATTCAGCAAAAACTATTTTGCATTACAGTACGAATATTGCAAACAAACTTATTTTTATTTGTTAGCATGGCTAAGGAACCGAATTATGGGCATAAAACAACACGTTCATAACGTATAAAAAATGTACCTGTTTTCAGTTCCTGTTTTCCATACCTCACCCTTCGGAAACCGAATGCTTGTACTTGCCAGCTTCAAATACTCCGTGCACAAATGCCATGGTATATCCAGGATTCGGTGGAGGTGTAGCTTGCACTGGAGGAAAAAGTGCCTTGCAGCAGTAATCACTGAACACGATGTGATCGTCCACGTGATCCACGGGCACAATCACCCTCCCCAACTGAACACTATTAACAAAAGAAGGACGATGAAGAAAAAATCTAGCAAAAAAGCGTAAGGAGAGATTTTCAGCGAGTTAGCGAGTAGCGAGTGAAGAATGGACATTGTATATTCACCTGCGTTTACACAATTTTAACAGCAGTAAATTACCAACTAGCACTGGAAAAAAGACTAGTGCTGGCCCTTGCCAGTGTGGCCCAGCTTCATAGATATATATAAACAGAAAAGAAATATATCTAGCCCAATGCCCATGTATTTTCTTATAAGTGGATACACAAGGTGTGTTAGATAATTAAAAAATAAAACATACATACATTACCGTGTGCGAACAAAAATGTACAAGCAATGTAGTCGAGTTTCAACATACGAGTATATCACTAACATTGAATGTAGAGTTGTCAAGCATGACTACGGTTTATTACGTTATACGAACACAAAGTTACAATTACTCTTTGGCGTGATAAAGCTCAAAAATGGCTGTCATTATATTTAACATTCATAGATTTTTGTTTCTTAGAATTTTGACATGTAACAATCGTAGATTACTTGTGTTTGTACTTACCTTGTGTAATATGGTAGACTTACTTAAGTGACTGTGACTTAACTATGTCCTTGACCAAATATTTCCCACAGTCACATACAATGAGCCATTTGAAAAGATTAGGCTCGTTTCAAGAATAAAATATCATAATTATTCTCCCCACCTATAATTATATTCAAAAGTTGGTGCAGTAATTAAAATATTAAAATGTAAACATTTACGTAAGTACTTAATACTAAATATTACTGGCAAAGACGAATATTCCTATTGTAAACTTACTTTTTTGTAATTATATGATACGTGTTGAACATTTTTCCGCAATGAAATCCTGGTTTATTGTTTTGTCTTACCTATTTATATTCGTTACAATATAGTTATCAGCGCGATGTTGATAAATAGAATTCAAGTAAAAGCCTTTTATATTTTTAATTATTCTTTGATATCTGTACAATGTAATATTTATTTAAGTAAGTTAATATTACCTCAATGCACCTAGTATGTTTATTATACCTTTTTATATGATTAGGTTTCAGAATCAGCACTAGGACCACCTAGCGGTAAACTCTGCCTATAACAGATGCAGTTCGTCACAAGTGACGAAATGCACTGCTTCTTTCATCCTAATACAATCATTTGTTAAGTCTTATGTGTGTGTAATTTCACCTGCACTCACAGTCTCTATACGGGGCCGCGCGGTCTAAGTACTTTGCCGAAACACAGTAATGCGAATTATTAATTTAATTATTTATGCTTGGTGGTGGAAATAGGTATGGTTGCAGTACAATTCCTCAAACGAACTCGTTCACAAAGCGTTCTCAGCTACTGAAAATAGCTGCTTTCTTTAGGTTTATTCATTCTTTTGTTAATATGAGGTCTCATACAACTATAATGTAGTGTGGATTAATATTATATTCGTTTATCGTATATTTACTACGTTAATGTGCGACCCAAATCTGCGTTTGTCAGCTGTTGCATTTATTCCGTGTTTCACAAGAATGTGACTGGCATAAAAAAGTATGGGCAGGCCACATCGCTCGCAGAACTGATAACCGATGGGGAAGAAAGGTTCTTGAGTGACAATCACGCACCGGAAGGCGATGTGTAGGCCGGCTCCCCGCTAGGTGCACCGACGACCTCGTCAAAACCGCGGGGAATCGCTGGATGCAGGAAGCGAGTAGCCGGTCCAAGTGGCGTTCTATGGGGGAGGCGTATGTTCAGCAGTGGACGTATTCCGGCTGATAATGATGATGATAATAAAAATGTATATTCGAGGGATATTTCCCAAACAAAAAATACGAGCAGACCATCGAGACATGAGAACAATCGAAATCAGATGTCGCGCTATTGCTTCGCACAAAGCGCACGTTTCACGATTTGCGTACCGCGTATGATTCCCGATACGAGGCAGTGTTTCTTAAGTTGCATCCAAAACTACCCCATGATTTCGAGTCACTCATACATACACAACTCACTAATTTATCAAAAAAGAGTAATCATAATTTACATACCATTTCTACATATTTAAGATAGAAGTAGAAGAAGTAGTTCTTAATATGATTACTTTTTAAGGTCCAAATTTTACTATATCGGAACGTGGTAAAACGAGGCTGAACATGGCAGGTTATAACTACACGAAACAGGAGTCCAGAGGCATGCGAACGCGATGGATATGCTCGAAATCCAGCAGCCAAAAATGTAGAGCAGTGATCACAACTTTTGGCAATGTAATCATAAAAGCTAACGTTAATCACACTCATCCTTATTAAAAATAAATCTTAGATTTACGGTATGGTTGTCATTGTTGTTTTATTTCCATAATTTCCAACTAATATTTCATTATATTCCCATAGCTGGGATTAAGGATTAAGGGACATAGGCTTGCGTCTAGCCCTGTCAAAGTTTTCATAGCGCCCGAATACTTACGATATACTATAGATACCAAGGACACATGATATCTGATACAGATTATATACGCGGGTTCGAATCCCGTCCACATGAAGTCTGATACAGATTGTGGGAAGACACGCGAGTTCGAATCCCGTCCACATAACGTCTGATACAGATTGTGGGAAGACACGCGGGTTTGAATCACGTCCACATGACGTCTGACACAGATTGTGGGAAGACACGCGGGTTCGAATCCCGTCCACATAATGTCTCATACATTTACTACATAAACCACACTAACCTATTTTTGTTAAATACCTACCTTACGTTAATATTATTACAGTACCGCAGTTTATCGAATCGCGTCAAGGAAACATGATGTTAATCCTGGCACAATTCTCTTACTCAAAAAAATCGGCAGGAGGAGCTACGGTCCGCTGGGTGTGCTCCAAGCAGGCAAGCCAGTATTATGTATGATAGATGTAAAGCTTCCGTTATCACATGTGGAAGCACCGTTATAAAGGCGAATACTGAACATACCCACGCTCCTAAGATTTGGTAACTGATGAAAATGTTAAGGCGCGTCCCAAAGTAAATGTTGCGCAGACCCTGATGTTTAGAAGCTATCATCGCGTTGTTTCATTCAAAGTTAAAATCTCTTGAAAATCTTTAACATTTTCTCTACATACGTTTAAAATTTTGTTTATAGTAATTATTATCGATGAAATCAGTTTCTAAAAAACGACTAAAATTGGGAAAAACACTAATTCCTTGCATGTCCACATGAACTACCAACAACTAGTTTCATATTTGGTGTACACTAATTGATTAACCTTTAAAAATGTTTTTGCACCTTTTAAATGTCTCAAAATGCCTATTTAAATATGTTTTAACCAATTATTCTAAAATAGAATTTTCGGCTAAAAGCTTTGCGCAAAGGTTGATATCGACTACCGGCCGGAACCAGATTTTAAAGGTAATTTGCTCTGGGATGCGCCTTAAAGTCAATATCAACTATAATCTCTGCCGGAATAGTGACAATGTCTCTATAGGGACAATTTAATATAGGTATGTATAGAAAACTTTTCTTTGGTGCATGTATAAAAATAAAGTTAAAAAAAATATTGTTCGGCGATTTCCTTTTGTGCTGATTATTACAAATCATCACAATGAAAACAATATCTCGTAGTCACTAACTTTTTGCGTGTCAATTAACTAGTTGCTGAAAAATGTGCTATCAGACTGTAACATAGGGAATACAAAGTAGGCGTATTTAATAATCACATACACACACAGATACAAATACCCTTTACACTCCCATACACCCTCATCGACACATACCTAGATAAATAGACCAACCCAAGCATATTAATGCAATCTATTGTAATTTCCATCAACTTATATTATAACAAAAGAAGCGCTCGTAGCTCCGTTACGAGTCGATCCACAAGTTAAGCAACACTTGCTGCGGTCAGGACTTGGATGGGTGACCGCTAGTGGCATTGTTCAACTGAGCGTTTCCGTGTTTCGGAGGGCACGTTAAGCCGTCGGTCCCGGTTGTTTGTATTAGGACAAAGGTCGTTAGGCTATGATGAAGGCCTTCGAGCGGCCTGAAATTTTCGACATGAGTTAGCCACTAACCTATCCACCAATCCGCACTGGGTCCGCGTGGAGGATTATGGCCCAACTCCTTTCTCTGAGACGAAAGTTCGAGTCCCAGCAGTGGGAACGAAATGGGCTGATTATGATATTATAACATTGTTTTTGTTTCACAGATCTCGAGTTCACCATATCGCCCAGGGGTAATCCAATGCTAATAGTGTCGGGTTATAAATTCACTAGAAAATATTTTCGGGGTACGAAGAGTCGTTGGGTTTGCTCGGTGCAGAAAAGTAGAAGATGCAATTCTACTGTTACGATATATGATAATAAAATTGTTAGAGGGAATTATGTACATTCACATGCTCCTTTCTCGAATACTGAACATTGAAGGACAATCCTACAGTATTTTTAAAAACAATATGAGACTAAAATATAAAATTAATGTTTATAGAAAAATAGGACGATACAAACTGCACCATGATTATATCTCTTAATGTAAAATAAAATTTGACATTGGTAGTCCATTGTAGTAGACAGTAAGATGAGGGTCAAAGAGGAATATTACTGAAAAAAGAAAAATAATAGATAAGATGGTCATTATAAGTGCAAAGGCTCCGACGGTTATAAAAATAAATGAAATGAGTGTAACTCTATATGTGTACTTAACTCTAGTTTGTTAATAGTCGCCACTTTTTAACGGATAGCTAGAATTATACAGATTTACTAGACTAGACTTTTAAAGTTTATAACTTTAAAAGTTATTCTGATTGCAAGGATATATTGCGTAACTAACTAGATAAAATTTCATTATTATGAGCGCCCGATACTTAGTTGTATATTATTGCCGTCCCGTAATCATGCGTGGTGCTTGTAACGGCGCGGCGTCGAAATATGGGATTGTTAAGATATGTCACGAATTTCATATCGCAAGTATTATAATATATTTTGTGATATAATAAATTATCTCGCAAGTATCCTATATGTCCGATATAACGACGCTGTCGCAAGTGTTACGATCTGAGGATGACAAGAGAATGAGAGTAAATATCGGTAGCCAAAATAAATATCACGGATTTCATCCCGTAAATAACTATAATATTTGTGATTCTGATAGCGTATATTCTACGTATCTAATAGTTATTAAACTGATAGACCAATACGATACAAAAGAGAATAATTATAATAAATAAAAATGTTTCTTTACAGATTATGAATTTATAACGTCGCTTAGAGGTAATCCAATGATTGTGTTAAATGGTTACAAATACAGAAAGCAAGAGACTCGCGGAGAAAGGACTCGCTGGTTATGTTCCGTACAAAGAAGGAATAAGTGTAACGCGTGTGTTCACACTCACGGAAATCTAATCGTCAGAGCTAGGGTTACCCATAATCATCCGCCTAACCATAATATTTTTCAAGACTGAATTATTTAAACGATAGTTATTTATTAAGATTTCATTTGTTAAACGTTGTTTCATGTAATTTTCTTATAATGATATTATATACTCTGTTAGAATTAAAAATGTTAATTTATCCTTTTATGTAAGTAGAAAATGTTTCTTTTTTACTTCTACTACTAAGTTCACATTTTTCATCTTTTGTGCAAATTACACCAGAACCAGGGCCAGAACTTCATGATTCTAGGTCATGGGAAGTATACGGGAATAATATTTGCTTTTGCAGTGAGTGTCAAAATACTTCAATGGCCGTACTTTTTACTACGTTAATCCCTTTGACTCGCGATTCGCCATATTTGGCCAATAATACAATAGATTTCGCAGAAATCCACCTACTTTTCCAGGAACTGCAACGTTAAAACCTTTTTTCATACACATTCAACTGTTAAAACTCCAAACTACTGCAGACGTAAGTACCTATTTGGTGTTAACTTTAACTAAATACCTCCACACGTTCTTAAGAAAACAGACAGATATACGGAAAACGTTGTGATCCAATAAGCATTCCTATTCTCCCTTGAAAACGGAATACGGAACCCTAAAAAGTCGGTAGGTATCTAAGAAACAAAAAATAGTTAACATATGTTTTACTTACTTTTACAGACTATGCTTTCGGCATGACTACTCGTGGTAAAAAAACGTTAATATATGGACAATTCGAGTATCACGTCCACTACGAAAAACACTTTACGATCCGTTGGCGGTGTAAGCTGTGTTTCCAGACTGGCTGTCGAGCTTTCTTGTTGTTTAAAAATGACACTTTGGTGAAGCAAAACTTACGACACAATCATTCACAGCCGCCCTATGCCAATTTTTACGGAGATCAATTTTGAGGAATAGCTAATATTATAGAATTAGTAAAGATAAGTGAAAAGATCTTTGACTATAGACGTATTTTATAACAATCATTGAGGATAATCATCGTCTATGTATTTATTATACACTAGCCCCGCCTTTTCACCGCGTGCGTGATGGATGATGATTGTGATGATGATGAAAAGTGTCCTATGTCCTTCCCCGGGATATGATCTCCTTGCCAAGCTTCATCAAAAATCGGAAGTCATTCATGCATGATGCGATGATCACGGGAAAGAGAGATTTATTTTTTATACAGGTATACAGAAGATAAGCAGAATTTTTGAAATTATGTTGCTTACATTTGAAATTCCTCGTGAATTTATGAATAATATGATAATTTCGACGAAATTTAAAAAATGTTATTAAATATTGAATTTTATAATGTAAGTACCATTGAAATCAAGTTTTGTTAATATAATTTGTATTTGCCGTTTATATTTAATTTTAAGATTAAGTTAAGAAAATTTAACATTACATGAATTGTATTATATTTTTTTTTGTATTGATTCGAAATTTTGACCATTCTCAGCGAGGAAGTTGAATAATGTTCCCTCCATCATCGCGATGCGAATGTATTCCTATCCATTACCTATACAACTATGTACATTTACAACTTCTAAGAATGATAAAACATGTGGTGATTTAAATAAATTGTTATCTTATTTAATACTAACTAATATCAGACTTTTGCAATCACAGTGTCCGCGTCACATTAAAAACTAATATCTCTTCTGCAAAGTATTTCATAGTTTTTATTGCCCACTTAAATAATATTAGCATGGGTCCACAATTTTAATAATGTTCTGGTAACTTTAGATATGAAGATGTGAAATTCAAGTAGCACAAACATATGTATACACTTTTAGATGTGGTTAAGGTTAATGAAGGTGATTTTGATACCTTTAATTTACAAGATACAATGATAAAACAACTAATAACAAAAGCACAATAAAAAATGTAGTCCATTTTCTATTCATTAGTGCATCTTTTCAAATACAACAAGGAGTGGATGAATAATAAACGAAGATCGACAGTATTTCCTACAGAGACATACGTAATAAATGAACACAAGCCAAAAGTTCCCGAGGAGATCCGTCGGAACAGCAGCCGCCATTATCCAGAACTCACCACTTCGAGGAGATGTGCTTATTGCAGTACGAAACGTCATCCAGCACGCTCTAGGTATCAGTGTAGCATTTGTAAGGTTTCACTTTGCACTCGCAAAGGCAGAAAGTGTTTCCAAGAGTTTCATATTTAGTAGAAGGACAAATGCCTTGGGTTATTATTTTTTGTATGATATTTGTTTTTAGGGATTGAGATTTGGATTGTATAATAGATTCAAACATTGTTATGCACTGGTACAAAATAAATAATAACTGCTTCGACATTAAATAATGTAATGTAACATGTGATGATACGGAGAAAAGGTGTGGTTAGCATGTTATGTTTCTTCTAATTCCATTTCATAATTATCTCTGAACTTAAACTGATCACCACACCACGACGCAGGGAATCTTAGTGTGGAGATCAGGGTTTATTTCTAATATTAAGGAACGTACGTTGGATATTGTGTAATTAGTTTTAAAAATAAAATTAAACCATTTTGCCATTGAATAAATTATTATTATAACATTCAAAAAGTTTAGGTAATTACTAATGAAAAAGAAGTTTATCAATCTTCACAGACTGCCTTTTTTAAAACCTCACAATAGGCTTCTGACATTTTTCGCGATGTTTGCGTAACATTTGCGTGACTTTGTAAAACGTTTTATGTATCAATTACTATAGAGCAGAGAGTAATCCATCTACTGTTGTCTTGTCTCTTATGGCGCTACACTAGTATCGATGGTTGTCTTAACCTTTCATATGCCGAAGCGAAGATCGATGTGAGTTATGGTTTATTGTATATATTAATATAATATGTGTTTCCAGGACCGATATTTACAACATCTGAAGCAGGGATGCCGATGCTAGGATACAATGGCTACAGTTTCACTCGCCACTACGTACGGTTCAATGGACGCATCGCTAGATGGCGCTGTTCCGAAATAATGAGAGGTTGTAAAGCTAGTATTATGACTAAAGACGGAAAATTTGCTTTTATGAAGAACGATCATAGTCACTAAGAGCCATTTGCTATCATCAGCCATGTCACACGACCAAAATCTTTTACTTACATAATATAATTACTAAACGACGCGAAGCTTTGCATTTGAAACATAGGAAAAGGTTTAAGTTATAAATATGTAAAGTTACTCGAAAAATATTGGGTATATTATTATTTAGTAAAAATATAGATGCATACTTGTATGTCATTAAACAAGTGCAGAGGCGCATGTATTATGGTATAATATTATGTATAAGAGTACGTTTAGCGGCATAGTCTACAAACTCCAGCCGTACCGACGCGCCTCTATAGTCGTTTATTATACTCGTAGTACTCCATGCAATAATTTTTCAATAAATAGCTCCATTTATATTTATATTCTATCTCAGATATTAATTTTTATAATGTAGTCTATGCCTATGGCTAAATCTTTCCTAATAAATGGAATAACTTATTCTTGCATCCATTTTCATACTAACTTATACTTATATATTTCATACTTTACTTCCTGTATTTTACATCCTCTCTATGGGTTCGATATTATTGGTACAATATACAGTTGTATATGTATCTCAAATACATTTTTAATTAATAAATGTTATGTATCAATATTAAATATGTACCAATACCGGAAGAAACACAAGGATTTTTTGTTGTCATATTGTTTTATTCAGTCTTAAATTAATTAAATATAGAACTATTTATTACACGTGTCTCATTAAAATATCATAACACATGTATTAAAAAGTCTTAGTACAGACTAAAATGTATTAAGTAAATGTAGCTTAGTCTTAAAAGACGAAGCGAGTCCTGTGCGGTGAGGGTAGTCAGTTCATCAGCCCCTTAACACAAATGTAGAGTTCTGTCGTACTATACTTTTTATTTCATAGTATTTTTTTAATTTGTTCAGTCTGAGTCTTATGAGAGCTTGCGAATTTAATTCTTTGATAAGGTCTATTTTAATGATTTTGCCTTAATAAGCTCCAATACTTCCACATACCAAAAATGTTTAGTTTCGTGTATAAATATAGTAAACAAACCACTTGAAATTTAATGCTTCAAGGTAATAAAGCATGTTTTTACATTTAAGGATCTATGTTCATCAGAACGGGAGCATATACCAGGATGTTGATAAATAACGGGCACAGATTCTCGAGGAACTACCAGAACCGCAACAGAATATCATGGAAATGCAACAAAATCGGATGCAACGCTCGGATCATAACAGTTAACGACGCTATTGTAAAAGCAACCAACGAACACATACATCTATAATGTGGTTTGAACACATTAATATTTATTTGTTTATTCGTCTATGCGATTGTATACCAAACATATGTTTACGATGAAGTGAGCTGTGTTCTCATAAAGATTACTGCATGGCAATCAAAATGTACATATGAATGTAATGTAATCTGGTTATTGTACCTATGTGTACTACTTGTAAAGAATTAAGGCAATAGAAGCTGAGCACGCAGCTAGCTAAGAAAACTAGTCAAAGATTTTCTAACTAAATGTGCCGATATTTTGAGATTTGACTACATATGCCTATGATCTTATCTAGTAAACTCGGAGTCCCAGTATAAGTTGATAAACTTAACTATGTCAACTTACAATTACGAAATGTAGGCAGCTCATATTTTAGTGATTGAATACCTCATGAATAGATAATATACTAATATATGTTGTCAATTCAAATCCAACATTATAATAATTAACTGTAGATTGTGTCAAAAATATAGAAGAAAAGAGATAATTATAAGAGTGTATGGTTAGATGCATGTAACTTTTATTTATCAAAAACAACTAAAGTACTAGATCATTATAAAGTTATATGATTATTAACGGGATATTTACCGTGGTACGGTAAATATCCCGTTAATAATCATATAACTTTAGAGAACAACCGTGATAGTTTAAAACAGTGTTTTAGATCATTATATTCTGGTTGTTTCGTGATTATTTTATTACTATAATCAATCAGTAATTTAGTAGACACGTTATAGTTATTTTGACAACATTTTTTACAGTTTTTTGTCAGTTTCAAGAGAAGTAATGTTAGGTTAAAATAGTTAAGTTTATTTACAAAAATTTGTAAGTTAGTGTTAGTATGTATCATTATTATCTTAAAAATAAATTAGTAGTTAAGTTATTTTTATTATTTTGGCCATTGCTTTGTAGTAGAGTATGTACTACTGTCTTTTACTAATACGTGAGGTCTAAATGTTACATAATATACCCTATTTATTTAATCACTATCGTAACACGCCCTAATATTCGCTATTTATTTCTGTCTTAACGCTTTATGAGGAAATATGCAAAAAATAACTTACCGATGTTACGAATTCGGTATAGTGACAACAAACAAGACCAGGATAACGTTTGCAGGACAAATTACTACTAGAAATGTTGACTAGTGCACCACTAATTATTATTTTGTATGTTGGAAATGTGAACGTAACATTATTATGAAATCCATAACACTTGCTGACATATAACATTAAAGTTAAAAACATTATTAAATTGAAGATATACTTTTAGTGAATCCAATTCAATTCGTGATGACCAGATACGGAAACCCCACCATCCAGTGGGGCAAATACCGGTTCACGAAGAAGCTAGCTCGAAAGACGAAAACCTGGTGGGAATGCGCCGCGAGGAAATCCTCCAAATGCAAGTGCATCGCGGTCACAGTCGACAACAGATTGACAAAGCTCATCGGGTGGCACAATCATTGATTATCATGTCAAATTTACTTGGACATGGAAACATTATGTAATATATACTTAGACACAGAGATCTCATCAATTATGATAGCATATTCATATAAAATTGTTGACGATAGAAAGATATTACCGTTTTTAGGATTTAAACTTCTTGTTGTTTTATCGTAGAATATTTATATTGGAGCAGAATCGAGAGCGCCACTTAAATAGGGATAGGGCAAATAGAGGTGTCATGTATCCCCTGGACAGTGGTGTTTTGGATTCTAGTGTTTACATATGCAACACAGCGATTTGAATAGATTCGATGTATTCCATTAATATTATGATAAAATTAAATGATTGTGTAAAAACCTTATTTGGTATCAATTATTTTTCATCTTTTAGATTACTTTTGTAATTAGGGCATCGTAGTAAACAATCAAGAATCGTATAACTCTGTATGTAATAAAATTATATCGAATTCATTTGGTTATTACAAAAAGAATGTTTTTCTTTCTAGAGCCTAAGTTCAATCTTTCCCAACGTGGCAATCTGGTCATCCAGATTGGTGAGTGGCGTTTCAACAAACACGCGTGTTGGGGCTCCAAGGTTCGCTGGACTTGCATCAAGAAGAAGAACGGCTGCAACGCCGCCATCACCACCGTTAATGACATTATTGTCAAGACTCTTGGAAAGCACAATCATTGACCGATTTATTATTGATATGTCGAGTGGTTCCGGCATCAAAAGTATTATGCATGTCTACCTACAAATTCAAGAAAAACTGATAATGGTTGTCTCTATGTCAGTTTTCGAGGACCCATGAAATTAACAATTGTGCTCATCATATTGACTCATTTTTTGTAGAGTAACTACACTTTTTCCCTTCTAGGCTACATTTCTTTTATAGAGTTAATGATAAATTTATTGGGGCTTACGTCTGAGCAATAATAATGCTGTCGAAAATGTAATCTAGAATAGATTGTAGAATATTAACCTATTCAGCCCCTAAACTGTAGCTGCATTTAAATTAAGTTCTGGCAAAGAAATTATATCGCAATTGATCAAACGTAACCTTGCGTAAAAATCTAATATCTCCCATAAAATAGGGGTGTCATTGCGCTGAATACAGGAATTACTGAACTGACAGCCTTCAAAATATATCGAAAAAATTTAAAAGTTTGTGATAGACATACTTAAGATAGAAATTAGTGCATGCTGTTAAACATAGTTAACGTAGTTTGTAGTTCGTACTTGTTAAGCTTTCTATATTAAAATAATTACATAGGAACTTATTGAGTTTAGTTATTAGCTGTTTTTGCAAGTAGCGTCTTGACGAATATTAATGGCTTGGTTAATCCTATCAGGTCACTATTTTTACATTACATTAATTAGGAAAATTACCATATTGCTGCTTTCATCGTTGGTATGGACTGTAGTATAGTTATCTATTCATCTCTTTTAATGCTAAATATAGGCACCTCTCCATAATTTGTTAGAGGGAATAAAAGTTGCATTTAATTGATATTATACGGTTAACTACACTAACATTATGAACTTACCATTCTATATAATATTATTTTACAATACGTTTTAAATTTATTTGCATGTTCTTTTTTATTTTTTTTTGAAGTGTGTGTTTCGTGTGATTAGATTGTTTTTTTTAATTGCTCTTTTTTAACCTATATTGGTATTTTTGTTTCTTTTCTAACGTTTGTGATTTAGTATATGGAAAGTTCCTATAACAAGAAAAAACAAACTAGTGTTTAATTTGTTAATCTTAAAAATAAATGTCGCGATCGCTTAATAAATGGATATCATTTATTTTTATACACAATGAAAACAAATTTACTAATAGGTAATTTTGAAAGTTATTCAACTACTACGAAGAAAGTACTAAAAAATACCTTGGTTTCAGATCTGAGCCCTGTGTTTGCAAAGTCTCAGCGAGGCAATCCAGTGATCATGATCGGGCAGTACCGCTTCAACCGCGTCAATAAGTACGGCAACCGCACGCGCTGGGTGTGCGTGAAGGCCAAGGCGGGGTGTCGGGCCTCACTGCACACCGCAGACAACGCGATCGTGCGTGTGTGGGGCTTCCACGATCCCTTAGCGCACACCAGTGCCAACCGCTACCTGTCCTAACGGTGTAACAGCGACTCGCCCATTGCAAAACCTCAAACTTTGTTGGAAATTATGGTCGCTGATACATAGTGAAATAATATGGTTGCCAACAATATGAACTCGTTAAGGCGTGGCGCAGGTAGTAGTAAATGTTTCAGTGCAGATTTCCAATACGGTATTTCGGAAGTTGAACAAGAAATGGACCAGATCAATGATACAGTGTTAGTTATAATACGAGATACAACTAAAATTAGAACGAAACAAACAATTACAACATCGAAAGTACGAGTAAGTAAAGTTTTCAGTCAGAAAAAGAATATATTGCATATTCTCGTAATTGCATTAACAAAAGTATGACACGAGTATGGGTAATGTGGGTATGTGGGTATGTGGAAAAAATATGATATTATGATTTGAGATAATGTTAAGATATTTTTATCATTGTCTGTGATGGGCGTGCACGACCATCACTGACTGTGAAAGGGACGTTATCTAGTTTTATAGGTATTTTTATCAAGGAGCTCGTTTATCGTAAGTGTTAAAATGAAACGATACAATTTAAATACTACAAGTATTACACAGACACGTTTAGAAAATGTTTAACGATAATCAAATAATATTTCGGCGTTCTATCTAGCGTGCATTAGAAACTTAATAACATATGGCTTAAGTTATGGTGGTGGAATAGGTTTTACTCATTATTTTAAGAAATGTAATTAGTAATATAGTTAGTATAAATATTAATTATAGGTATTTTACACAATTAATAATTTAATAAATATTTTTTTACGTTGTTGACATTTTACTCATAAACGCAGTAAATTTTAACCCAAGTTTTACAATATGTTTAACATTGCCTAATACTTAAATACATGTCTTGAAAGATAATCATCATCACTGTCATCAATGATGCTTAATATTGTTGTAATATTGAAATAGAACATCATCATCATCTCAGCCGTAGGACGTCTACTGCTGAACATATGCCTCCCCCATGATTTTCCAAAAGGACCGGTTGGAAGCGGCCTGCTTCCAACGTCGTCCTGCGACCTTCATCAGGTCGTCTGTCCACCGTGTCGGTGGACGACCTACGCTGCGCTTGCCGGTCCGTGGTCTCCACTCCAGAACCTTTCGGCCCCATCGGCCATCTGTTCTGCGTGCTATGTGCCCTGCCCACTGCCACTTCAACTGGCTAATCTTCTGGGCTATGTCGGTAACTCGTTCTTCTACGGATCTCCTCATTTCTGATTCGATCACGTAGAGAAACCCCGAGCATAGCCCTCTCCATAGCTCGTTGTGCGACTTTAAAATTATGAAAATGAATATTTCTTCCATACATATTTACCTATTTGTAACCATTTACAACGTACTTCGACATAGCAGCTAGTTGGCGTTTTTGCCTATTATTATAAATATTGTGATTTTGATTTCGAATATCTTAAATATTGATAACTTTCACATCAGAATAAAAAATCTGGAATAATGAAGTCCAGTTACTGATATTATTTCCAGGAGCATATCGGTAGATTACCTTTACATCCAAACTCACAAAATCATACATTCTGTAATGTTACTTGTATTCTTAGACCTTTACACCGTGGTATCCGTAACTGCTACTGCTTGGAGATAAAACATCTGGCACTAACTGTGTTACTCACAAAGATGGATTACAGCAAAACTTCTACCATCTAGTGCAGTGGTAACCTAATAGTGATGAGGGACTATTTTATAAAGTTTCTGTCATTCCATAGACCACCAACTGTTCGGAAGTAATATACAGTAAATGTAAACAAATAAAATATTTTTTCCAACCCTAAATAAATTAGTTCAAATCCAACAGTATATATATATATATTTGATGAAAATTCTATTTCACAGCGATAGGCAGGTATGTATATTATTATAATGCAATTTTTGTGACTGCATACCTTTTCTCGAATCTTTGTGAAACAAATTGCTATTCGGCTCCAAAATCCGAGATTAATTCCTGTTTTGACTATATCTTTCAATTTGGATGGCTTCGCGGACCACTTCAAATGCTTCTAGGGACCACCAGTGCTTCACAGACCACCGGCTAAGAACCACTACTGATCTAGTGCATCACCCGACTGGTATGGTCGAATGATAATGTGTAGAACATCGTTAAGTGTTCGCATCATCACCAGTACTTACTTCACAATCTTTCATGTCTAGCGTATTGTGCAAACGAAAAAGGTTTTGTAAAGGTTGGTAAACGAAAAGCGGCGACCTTCATTCCGCCCATCTAAGTTTCAGACGAAGGTTCACATCTTCATTCAATTCTGCTATGTGCCCTGCCCACTGCCACTTCAACTGGCTAATCTTCTGGGCTATGTCGGTAACTCGTTCTTCTACGGATCTCCTCATTTCTGATTCGATCACGTAGAGAAACCCCGAGCATAGCCTCTCCATAGCTCGTTGTGCGACTTTGAGCTTTTCTATGAGGCCCATAGTAAGAGACCACGTTTCAGTGCCATAAGTCATCACTGGTAACACACATTGGTCGAAGACTCTTGTCTCGTCAAAAATACCTCAGTGCCTCAAGACAAGACAAGAAATAGAACGATTCAAAGAAATTATTAACAATTAAATAAAAATTAAATAAATAAATCCTGCTAATCCAAGTTGTGTTCCATTGTTGTCTAAGAAATTCTTATTTCTTGCGCTCTTGAGTCTACGTTACAAAGAAAATAACATTTAAAATGGTTTTGTTCACAGTTATAACTACGGAAAAGGGTGATCTACTAGAAATAGACGGATTCGAGTATTGCCTAGAACACTTTAGTGGGCCGGTAAAGCGATGGTGCTGCAAACAGAAGAAAGAGAGCTCTTGCAAGGCGAGCGTCAAGATGGTCGACGGGTATATAGTGCGCCTCGCTACGGACCACAACCATTATCCGGTCCGGCTATAAACACCTTCAAGGACACTTACAACACTTCTTAGGCTACCAAAATTACATTACCATTTCTTTATATAGGTTGTATAAAGATGCCATGTGAGGCATTCTATTTGTCCGTTTTAAACAAGATTAATTTCAAACAACTACATGTAAAAGTAATTTTAAATGCCTTTTTTAAATAGCTTAGTTTAACATTATTACATAAATAGCACGAGCAAAATGTACTAAGTTCACGATATTTAAACATTTTAGTGCCTTTTCTTCATTTAAGATTAACTAATAGAATAAGTAATAATTGATTTGATTTGATTTGACTCTCGGCTTTTAATCGCTAAGCTCTGAAAATCATATAGATTCGACTTAGGTATACACAATATGTACTAGGAAAATGTATCATATTGCTCTGTCTAATTTTCATGTCCTTGCATGCCTCATAATTTATTGTTTTTCTTTTACATTATTACTGTTAAAGTGTAGGTCATGCTAACACATTTTCTGTATAGACAGATCAGTCAGACAAACTGACGTCGTAGGCTTGTTAGAAGGGTTCCGTAATGACATTCAAAAAGTGACGTCATGTTCAATCAGTAAGTTTTTTCATTAGAATATAAATTTGCTGAAAATAAAACATGTAGCTGTATAAACTGTTAGGGGACAAACTATGGAGTAAAATGCTAATGGTTAATAGCTAAGGCAAGGCTAAGGTAAGTCAGGCGGCGTCAGCAAAGCTCAAACTCACACTCCAACGACATGGTTGCACAAGCATATTCCCGCCAAGCTCAAGTGAGCTAGCGTGCTGGATATTGGCCAATACATCTCTATAGAAGAGGAAGGCCTGTGTGCCAGCAGTCGCTACGGAATGGGTTATTATGTACTAAAATATATCAGAATACGAATGTACCAATATTTCAATTACGAATTATTTTTATTATTATTATTATAACTCGTTTTACACTGTACAATATATTATCGGTAATATTGACTTCTTACATTAGTTAATATATAAAAATCGTGTAATAGGAAAAGAGACGAGCTATTTGAAGCACGAAAGGATACCTTGTAACATAAAGTCTCTTCTGGTTACCACTCGCAATATATTTACCTTTTTGACGAATTCGCGCTCAAACAATATGAAATTAAGTTAAATGTTGTCACATGCTGATAATGGCTTTAGGGTGCGTCAACACTTGTGACATGACAACGGACCGGATAAAATGTTACAAATGTGGATGCAGCTTTACATTCTTTATATACGATTTTTAGGATGTGGTGTTACCCAAAATGATTAAATTATTAAATGGTATAACAGTCAATTTTCCAATAAATACGATGTACTTAATGTGAAAAAAATTATGCTTTTCATGGAATAGGATAATTTTAAGACAATAAATGAACGGAACTTTTGAAATGGAAAGTTCTTAATATTTTAAGGTACAAGAGTATAATCTTATTTCGTAATTAATATACTATGCACTAATTATATGGAATAGTAGTAACCATATACCGTTTTCTTTAGTTATTATAATTTTGATAGGTTAACAAAAACCTTCGAAATTTCATGCGCTTCGTCTCGAATTCTTCAATAATTTATTATTAACATTTCAAATTGTATTACTTCCAAGCAAAAAGCGTAAAATCAGGCGTATTTTAAATCCTGCGTTGTTTCTCGCTAAGATATAGTATATCATCTATAAAATAAATAGAATAAATAATAAAATCGTTGCAAAGATATTATACAAAATATATATACTTAGAACAAAAAAAAAAAAAATTAATACCATTTTAACCGCGCTCGTTTATAAACCGTAGCTCAACCTTTAGCAATTTACGCTGTGTTCCACTGGATGGCACTTTGGTTTGGTCTGTGAACAATTTAACAACGGACATCTATCGTCGATTAGCAAAACTATTCTAACGGAGGGTACTATGGTATTAAGTAATTAAGAAACTTTAGTGTTTCTGTAACTCGAATCCTTTATCTATACGTATGTATGTGGAGCCACTCTTGCCGACTGGAGTATCAATTTCTAAAACTTAAGCATTCCTCTCTTTTCTTATTCATTGGACAATATACATTTTATACTATACTCCTTGTAGAAGCGACTCTGAACGTCGCGAAACCGGCCGAGTCCTACATACTCGGCTGATAACGTAAATTTAAATCGGTTAATAATCGCTTAAAAATACTTTTATTATAGTATTTTTTGTATGGAATAAAATTTTATTAAAACGTGTAATGCTTTTGTATTTAAGTCATATTTTAACCTAAAGAAAGGAAGAAATAATGCACAACAAGCTTATACAGAATCAATAAGCTACAGTTTGACTGTTTTCTCACCTAAACGTTTTTTACGATGCTACTCGTAATTTAACCGGCTTTTCAAGCCCGAGACAGTATTGGGATCCGCGATCACGAGATCGGCAGCTGACATTACCGCAAAGTTTTAATCGTTTAAAGATAGGTACACCAATTACGTTTTATTTTATTCTACTCATAAACGTTTTTTAGTTGAGTTCCTAATAGTTTGTACATAACTCTCTTTGCGCTGACGATACCACACTATTATTTATTCTGTGACAATAAGGCCATTATACTTTTTTGATAGTTATTCGGGCTATACTTATGATAGTCTTTAGATTATAAAACCTTTTGATGATAAATTATACATATTGATTATAATAAACAAAATTTATATTCATTTCACTTAACAGTATTATATGAATATTGTTTATGAACAATTATTTATACATATTTACTGTAGGACAAGGATAAGTTTAAATAACTGCAGCCTTTGACTCGAAACAAGTATTAATTATGTGAATTTAAAAAATCAGTCGACTACACGGCAAGAGAGGACCTACGAAGTTCTATTTATTTTTGTCATACTTGGTGTGCCATCTATGGGCAAATAGATGGCACACCAATTTGCCATTCGCTAATAGATGGCATATCAAGTATTTGCCATTCGTTAATAGATGGAACAACAAGAATTTAGCATTCGCTAATAGACGATAAACGAAAAAAAAACTATTCGCTAATAGATGGCAGTGTAATACCGAATAGCAAATACTTGTTGTATTGCCATTCGGTATTAAATAGGACAACTAGTATTTGCCACTGCTTATTAGATGACACAAGTTTTTTATTCGGTATCAGATGGCACAAATAGTAGTTACAGCTTGGTATTAGATGGTAGAACTAATATTTACAATTATTGGATAGCACAACTAGTCTATTCTCCCTGGATTATAACTTTATTAATAAAATAGAGCAATCTACCAACCTTTAATGTTTATACAGTCACACAGGACATAATATAGTAGACACATGCACCGACGAATATATCCGCCTCCAAATGTGAAAAAATTCATGCTATAATTTTTTTGGATGAATGTTAAGCCGATCACACGAACGTTAAGCAGCGAAGAGGTGACTGGCAGTTATTCAGCGACGCTCATTGATCAGACTGCCTAAAGTCCGTCCACGTGGTACATCAGTCGCCTGTTTGAATCCCAATCTCACTCTGAAGCGTTGGATGAGATAGCATCATGAGGCAGCCCACGGCGCGATGGTAGAGCATTTTTCCACCATGATGATGGTAGAACAGTGCACACCTTCACGATTACAAATATATTCTTAACACTTAAAGGTGTCTTGCGGCATGTGTATACCTACATAACTCAGTCGTCATTCTAGGTCCTACCTGCTTTACCTATTCATATTATGCACAATGATAAAATAATGTTTATACATGGCAGGGCCAGTTTTGAAATCAACGGAAGAAGGTAGACGCGTGCTCATATACCGTGGGTACCGCTACAACCTCGCGCACTTCAACTCGCGCACTGGCAGGCGGCACTGGGCTTGCTTCAAGAAAGAAGAGAAGAAACGTTGCTATGCCAAGGTGCTCACAGATGAAGACATCGTCGTCGCCTTCATCGCAGAACATAACCATGAGCCGTTAGATATGCAATCTCTATAAACATGTAGCTTTTACAACAACCTAATCATTTCATGGTAAAATGATTCAGTGTTCAGTGATTCAGATTCGTAGCATATGATAATAACGTTATCTTCATGTCTACCAGGAGCTCGTTCATTTTTATTTAATTTTACATTCGATTATAGACTGGCGTGGCGCTTACTATAAGGTGCACAACATACCCGTCTCGTCATTGACAGTGTAAAATAAACTTTTTAAATGCTAAATATTTCTCAAAGGCCTACTTAAAATAAAATGCTTCTTGATGATTACGTAAATAGAGATTTCTACGAGTATTATCGTATGAGGAACATTGTTTTGTGATGGTGCTTGACTTAAATACCACACTCACTTTCACTCACTCTAGTATATTGTATGTCAGCTGGTTGGCTCCACCCAGGGATTCGCTGGATATTAGTTCTTAAATCACAAATGTTTTTCAAAATAATATCCTCTGCTATTGTCAGTCTAATCTTAACACAGTAGAGCTTTTAAGGACCGCTGAGGGTGCTATCAGACACAGAGCGTTTACGCGGTCAGTTTTGCGTTCGTTGTGTTGTATTACGTTACAGATATAACCAAACAAGATGCGGTCAACTGTGGATAGACTGTGGGTATATCTCACATAGATATAACCACAGTCTACCTACTATCTACATAATACAACACAACGAACGCAAAACTGACCGCGTGGACGCGTGAACGCGTTGACTGCTCTCTGATAGAACCCTTAAAGTGATTATATACCAAATAATCTTTATCCATCTTTGGCCGGTTGGCGCAGATGGTATCCGCTATAGAGGAAATGGTTTCCTTTATGCCATAGAGTCTATGGTATCAACCCTTCCTTCCGAACAGCCTGAACATGTATGTCATCAGGTCACCATAGTACAGGCTCTGTCTATTGAGCCTAGGCTTGGCCTGGATGCCGCCCTTGTGCGGATGTTGTCCTATATTATTATTTATTACATAATATTAATGGATTCTTAATATATATTATAAAATGTCAATATAATTAATGTAGGACATTTCATTCCTTCTAGATTTTTGCAATATAAACTGACACTGTATTATTTACTAGTTTCGTATCGCCCTTGTGGATAATAACTTTCTCACATTTATGAGATAAAAATCATCGCATTTTAGAATCTTAATTACATAATTGATAGCTTACCGAACTGTGATTTACATCATTATAGTCAACGGGATGCGGTGCTACTATACTGTACTAGTGTTTAAATATGAAGCATTACAACTTACTACGATTTTTTATGATAGAAGTTCGCGTCTAAAAAGGTTATGTGATTTACCTCATGGTAATAATCGAGAGCTAAGATAATACGTTAAGAACCGCAAAATCAAAAAATCAACGTATAATGTCTTTCATATATGTTCAAACATATATGAAAGACACTGCAGCCATCTATTAGATTTTATACTTGCTCTCCACTGTTTATTATAATTGGTATGAACTGTCGGAATATCAATCAATATCATTATAAAACATAACATTTGACCTACCTAGCTTAGCTTTTTTACTAAATCTTTTTAGGACTTTCGCCAATGTTTGTAACGTCTCGCCAAGGAAAACCAGTATTGCTGCTAGGATCCTACCGTTACAACATACGAGGTCCCCACAACACCCCGAAAACAAGATGGGTGTGTGTAAAAATAAATCGTGGATGCCGAGCTTCCGTGATTACCATCGAAAATACTGTGGTTACACTGAAACACGATCACAACCATTAGAAAACTATTGTGAAATACTTTTTAACCTAATTTTTCCCACATAAGATGGGGTCGGTGCTGGATTGGGTTATAGCCACGGCTGCCTTTCCGATGCCCATTCTGGGTTAGGATTCACTTTTGTAATGGCTACATCACTATATCAATAGTTATCACTCAAATATTTATATTAATGATGATTAGATATATAGATTTTATTAGATATACTCGTATATCTACTATATATCTATGATAGGTACTACGATAAATATTTCATCTTCCTTGTGGGTCAAAGGTGCATGTACAAGATTTTATTAGTTTTCATTTAGGTACATGAATGAAAACAAAAAAATGTGGTAATAATAATGATAAGTTAGTTCATCTAGCATAATTGAAATGACGATAATAAATAACCTAGTCTACTATTACAAGTGTTGAAATATATTATTGCTGGTCATCAAATTTGTCAAAAAACTTTATTCCCCTAAACATCAAGGGGATCCCCTTTGTAAGACATTATGAATACGGTACGACGGTGTAAGTCCTGGCTGACACAATAAAAGGCTGTCACTAATACATTTGTTACCATTACTACCATTATCGTTTTTATTAAGTTTGTTTCATTTAGAGCCTCGTATGCTATCGAGTATCAACTCGGGCTACTATCCGAATAACTTATTTAGCTTTAGGCATTTTTTACTCTATAGCTCCATTCCGTCGTTCTACGAGGTCATTTTTCTCCAATTTTCGCCATCACATATATATTAATTATCACGTAAACTGCTTCACATTTTGTATGATATATATCAAAACTTCGTAAAAAGGTTAGGCTCTCAATTCGTCGGAATAAGTTCGGACCACTCGAGGAATTATTTTTTCTTTAAAAGGGTATACTTACTAGGTCCCATTGGCCAAAACCCAAGTCAGGATCTGATGATGGATCGCAAAAAATTGAGAGGCACTCTCAAATTTTATAGACACACAATGTGTTTTGTTTTCATTTTTGTCTTTGTGTCTGCGTATATAGTATGGTATAGCGTAAGTATTTGCGTCTGATACTTATCATCTCATGTTGCTGAGCTGATGATGGAAAATGTAACTCCTATTAGGGGCTAGTGGATAATTCTTGGAATATTACAGACTCGTGTCAAATTCAGAACCGACTTCAATGTTATTATTAAAGTGCTTACTCAAATTTTAAGACCCGTTGTCGATGATAATGTATTATACTAAGAGCTAAAAAACTAGCGATCTTTATGCTACTTTAAGTAGCAACTGATGTTCCTTTGAATTACTTAGGTGAGCTGATAATGGAAAGTACAACCCCTTGTATGTTAGGAGGTAGGGGATAATTTTTAGATAATTCTTACAATGTTGAGTAAAATGTTCAATTATGGAAATGAACTAGATTTATATTTTTTCGATTTGTATATTATATAGGGTGTTTGGTAGAGGGACCGACAAACCAAATAAGCGTGTTTGGGGGCCCACTTGGAGAATACAAGTTGGCCAAAAAAAAACCCCCGACACCCCAATTTTTTTTAACTTTTTTTTGTGAAATTTCTCGTTTTCTCCAATATTATATAATCTTACAATTATCATATATAATAATTTACATACTATATTCTTTGCGGTGAGAAAAGAGTTACTGTTTTGTATTGTTATGATCATAAATATATATATATAATAAATAAATAAAATAAATATATTAATTTGTATTTATCTACTCATTATTTTAAAATTTCTTACTTGAATTTTATTGTAGACACACTGTTTAGTAAGTACTTACTAAAATTAGTTATAATTTTTTGTGCAGGTGGCATAATACCGGTATTTACAACCTCACGTTACGGAAAACCAGTAATCATGGTCGGTCAATACCGGTACAACATGTGGACAGGCAGCAAAGGGAAAAAGCGGGCAAGGTGGGTCTGCGTGAAGGCAAGCTGTCAAAATAGCTGTCCAGCCACTGTCATCACTTTCGAGAACGAAATAGTCAAGTTTAACTATGATCATAATCATTGAAGGGAAGATAAAGTATAGTTGATTGAAAGTGTTTTGCTTGCAGCAAACTTTACTGATGATATATTAAACCGTTGCTAATTGAAAAGTTCTACTAATTTAATGGACACCATTATAGAGTATATTTTTGGTGACACAAAATTTACCAGATGAAGGTCAAAGGACAATGCTGGATGCGGACTGCTTTCCACTTCTGACATATCGGTGACATATCATCAGGCATATGAACGTCCTACAGCTGTGGTGATGTTGGCACAAAACATAACAAGCTTGGTTTGGACAGATGTCCTATTATATGAATCGTTGAACTTTTGTTTAGATGTAAAACTTTAATATTAAGCGTCACGCTTGCCCTCAAGAGTTCAGTGCTATTCAGAATTTTAAACTACAGCAGTTCATAACCCCTGTATTGCAATACTCTAGACGCGTCACCCGAAGATAAGTAGGTAAATCTCTTGCGCTGTAATTTCACTGGCACAGAAATGGTTGCACACTACTGCTGCACGGTTTAATAATATTTATACGACCGTGAAGCAGTAGTGTTTATTTACAGAAGTATTGCCAGTAGGCAATGGTGTGTTACTTCCCTAGAAGGACTCTGTAAAAGCACTACCACTAAAAAACTTTTTTACAATTATGTTAGCCGACTATTTAAGCGCCAAGTTTCACCAAACAAACCGACATACTTTTCCATTTATAATATTGTATCCGATTTCTGATACTGCACTACATTTTGGTAGAGAATACGAAAGAGTAAGCAGAATGTTGCTTACACAAGACAGTACAAATCCTGTGATTTAGTTTTCAGTATGGCTGCTCGCCAACAGATGGCTCGACTAGTTTTTTGTCGTGCTGCATTTCTTCTATCTAACATGCTATGAATTTGGTTTTTGCCTAAAAGCGTTACTAAAAGGTTTTAAGAGCAGTTATTACCATGATGCGGATAATTCCAGCCCAAGGTAGGGAAAGTTGAAGCCTAAAGTTGGGATCGATGCAGCGTCCGTCAGTCAGATTGCGACATCCAACCATCATAACTTCGGCTATCAACGTTTCAAAATGTAAGATTTTCTTTCGTTATTTATATTAACTAATACTTGAATTATTACGTATTTATTGAATCGGTATCATAACATTGCTATTCAAAGTATGAAATGGTTAACTGTTTAGGGTTAGTAAAAAAACAGAGTGGTATGTAGCACGAGTCTTAAAAGCATGAACCAAAAATGATTTTATCATTTTGTAGGACATAACAAAACCAGAATCATATCCAAGTCTAAAATAACATCTATACAAATAAAAATTAAGTGCCTGTTTGTAATGCCAAAAGAGCATCTTTTTACTAAATGCATTTAAAAGTATACCCTTTTTTCTAATTTTATATTTTATCTGTCTGCCTCTTTGTTTCAGCCGATCTCCGAAACTACTGGCCCAATAATGATGGGACTTTTACTGGCAGATAACTGATATTGGTATTGATTCGCTTATGCGTACACTAAACTAAAATTCTCTAAACTATGGTAGTTCTTATTATGTTAATACTAAAATTCACATTCGTGTAACGCTTAGAATTATAATTTTAAACATATGTTTATTCAATTCAAATGTGGGTAGTTTTACATCAGTTTAGACTACTTTAGAGAGCACGAACTTAAATGACGATTAAATTTACACTAAACAATCAAAACATACCCACAATTTAAACAGGAACGGCAAATTTAAGAGTTGTCACTTGCAAGAGTCATACGAATTTACACTTAAATAGTAACAGAATAAGAACTATACCATGATTAAATTACTAACATGACTAAAATAGATTTTAGTTCGTTAGTTCAGTTTGGTGCTCTGAACAGGCGAATTACTATCATTATAAGGATTAACTTAGGCTTTTATTTCAGAATCAGAATTTAGGTTCCAAGCAAAAAAAAATTGAATAATTTTTTTTTTCTAGAACTAGCGACCCACCCCGGTTTCGCACGGGTGCAATGCTGATACTAAATAATATACCTACCTACTACAGAATGAAATGTAAAGGGCCATATTGATCTATATTGAATGGACAATGTATTTAATATACTTAATTGGATAAGGATTAATGCTGTATTGCTTAAAATAACTTCCTAAATAAGCCATTTTTTCCCGTAAAATGTAAAGGATAAAACATGGTTATTGTGGGTTATCCTTCAGAGATAGACATATACCACCGCGGACTTTTTTTGTTGACCTTTTCGAAGGTGTACAATACCGTAGTACATTATTTTGATTTATCTCGTGGGGTTCAGTCAGCGTTTGCAATGTAAGCGCAAAAAAATGTGTTTATTTACGACATCACATTAGAAACCTGTAAATTCATCAGTGTTTCTCTACAATATTATGCATGAATCATACATATAAACCTTCCTCTTGAATCACTCTATCTATTAAAAAAAGCGCTTCAAAATCCGTTGCATAGTTTTAAAGATTTAAGCACACATAGGGACGGACAGACAGCGAGTTAATTTCCTCTCTTTATTTATGAAAATATGGTAACGATGTGAATGAAATTCAGTTTAAAACAAATTGGTATTTTATTTTATCATAATCTTAGTTACCCTTGTCTCGCAAGTTTCAAGGTCAAAATTGACCCCGTGGGGACAAATTGTTTGTCTTTAAAGCTTACTTCGTTAAAGCTGGTTTGCTTATTTTTAGTTTTCTTTGCAGTCGGATTTTATTTATTTGCGATATAAATATATATTTTATACAAATTTAAAATACTTCAACACACTTTAATAATAGCATTAATTATTCCGTGTTCTATTATTATAGTGCCGCGTATTGTACAGTCACGTCGTGGCAGACCTGTGATGGTTATGGGCCCATACAGATTCAATAAGCGCAGTGATTCCAAGGGGCTGAGACATGGATGGACCTGCGTCAAAGTAAAGAGAGGTTGTCCTGCGTCCGTCGTCACGTTTAATAACGAGATCATCAAGATGAAAGCTCACAATCACTGACTACTCCATCTTTACCGAAAAAGTGACGAATATCAATATTAGCCGCTGATGAAAGAGAAGTTAGTAGAATAGTTAACAGCGTTTAAAGTAGGGCTGCAACTGTAGCGTGAAGGTCGAAGATTAACTTCTTAAGATAGATCTGAGAAACTCTATAGTAGACAAAAGCCATCTAGGATAAAAGTACTAATTTGAAATATATTTTGTGGACTAAATTCACTGGAAATGTTTGCACATTATGTCGTTCTTCTTGATCGGTTCCTAATGGTTGATGGTCATGACTACCATGAATGGCCTTCTGGACTTTGTTTCTTCAAGTATTACGGCAATCGGCTTGTCTCATAGCAGTTGATATATTTGCCTGAGGTGTATCTTTGACGTCAGTTCACCTGATGGGAGATCTTCCACAACTCTGTTTTCCTTTCATGTGAGCCTCAACAATGAGCTTATCTAATTTTAGCGTCTATTCTGGCCACGTGTCCAAAGTATTGTAAGAGTCGCTGCAGGTACTATATGAACTAGAATATAGTGGAGTATATAGTGGAGAGTCAAATTCTAATTTTCTATTCGTTTGGGATAGACGCATTGGTGCGGCGCGCCGTCCATGAAATTCGCCTCACACCTTATTTTGAATGCATCTATTTTAGATCGTATATGGGCTTTAGCATCCAGGTCTCTGCGGCATATAGAAAGATAGAAAAGGTTGGGGTCCAGGTCAGGTCAAGGTCATAAGTTTGACCCTGGTATTTCGGTAGACTAACTTTGTTTTTCAAATCTTTTCTAACCGCTTTCTCGTCCGAAATAAATGCTCTATGATATATAAACTTATAAACTGCATCTAGATCCTTAAAAGCTCATGCGTTCGTTGCATCGTGCCCGCCCTGTCGATGATCATCAGATTTGTTTTTGAGCTCTTGATGTGCAGTCCTTGCTCACTCCTTCCACCTCTTCGAGCAGTTTGCTGAGTTCTGCTTCAGATGCAATTATTGTGGTGTCATCAGTAAACCTCAAGTTGTTAATGAGTTGACCACTGATTTTAACGCTCCCTTCCCAATCATCCATCGCTATGCTTAAGATCTGCTATACGACCAGGTTAAATAGTTGCGGGAAAGTATGCAACCCTGCCTTACACTACGCTCCGATTTTAATGGACAAGACAAGGAACCGTCCACTCGGACTTCAGTTCTACCCTCAATGTATAAATTCTGCATAAGAAAGATAAGATTGTCAGTCACCCACACTGGTGGTGGATGTGGTGGTGATGGTCACTCTCATTCCCCACATAGCTTTGAACATTTCCCTTCAGCTTATGCAGTAAAAGGCTTTAGCATAATCGATTAAACACAAATCCATAAGTTAAACTCTCCAAATCTCTTAATGAGTTCAGGGGTTGTTCCCGTGCACCCCTGCCTTTGACGAACCCGGCCTGGCCTTTCGCTATTTGACCAACAATATAGTACTGCAGCCTATTAATAAGGAAGTGCAGGAGCACTTTACTCGCATGAGTAAAGAGAGGTATAGTCCGACAGTTTTGGTATTTGCGTGTGAAACTTTTCTTGTAAAAAAGAATTAGCACTGACTCTGTCCAGTCGTCCGGCAACTGTCCTGTTCTCTAAAACTTTTGCCATATTATGTGCATTAATTTTGTGTCATCTGTAACCAGGCTTGAAACCATTTGAGTGGTTATACCATCCCCCGCGGCAGCTTTCCATTTTAATTTTGCCATTGCTGCTTCTACTTCACGAAGAAGAATATCCGGCTCCCTTTTTTCAAATGAAACCCTTGTTCCTCATCCGAGTTATCAGGATCAATGTAAAGCTGTTGACTCTACCTTCTCCATCTCTTCAGAACCATTTGCTTATCAACAATGGGTTTTCCTTTTTTCATCCTCAACACTCCAGCTCTTAAATCTAAAGTCTTTCACCAAGCACGAAAGGCGTCATCTTTACGCGCTCGATGCGGACTTTTATTTTTATGTACAAAAAGATACATAAATTAATCTTTACAATGGATTTGGGTGAACTGGATGAGGGTCAGTTACAGTTTACAGGCTAATTTATTTTACTTATATGTACGGGTTCTTGTATTGATAATTAAATAATTTATTGATTCAGGCGTTACTTTGCGGAAATCCATTATCAAAAAACGATATTAAAACATATTTAGTGACACTTCCGCTGGAAAAAAACAAGATTTTGGTTTATTTGTCATATGACACTGTCGGTCTAGCGCTCGACGAGTTGGTCTATTTGGGTTTTCTTGTGTATTTTATTTTGTATTCTTCATATTAGCAGTTTGTGCGGGAGGGAGGGTGGTGCACACCCCCAAATAAACCGAAATCATTGTTTTTTTCCAGCGGAAATGTCACTAAATATGGTTTAATATCGTTTTTTGATTATTAAATATTTAATAGGTTAGCATGTGGCTCAATATCACGCTTCATGGTCAGTGATGATGCTATCAAAGATTCACATTAAACCTAAAATATTAACTTAAAGAAAACTAACGGAACACACCGTTAAATGCACTTATTCTCTGCTCATTCTCGTTCGTTGTTTGTGTTCTGCTCTCTCACGTTTTCTCACAGGTCTTGTTTAGTCACTGCATGCTATGGATACATAATTGGAACCTCCAATTGCCACATCTGCGTGCTATTTTCACTTTGCATTTAAGCTGTCATCGAAACTAGCTTAGTGAGCTTTTGAAGCGTGAAAGAAAATGTTAAGTTAAGATCTAATTTTCACTGTGGATTATAAGTTCATTGGTATTTATGCTTTATATATAATAAATAAAACTTAGATTTATATCTCGCGAGTCTCTCTTATCAATTACAACTTTTACTTCACTATAAGTTGAAGCTGAAGTGATAAAGCTGGAATTTATGCACAAATCTGGTCACGGTACTGGTTTAATAAGTATCTTAAGTGCATGGGTAACAGAATCCGTAGGGTGACTGGAACTGGATGTAAGGTTACCTGATCAATATCAAAAATGAGCTAGTCCGATCGTAAACAACCATAATCACTATGAACGAAATGCTGCGTATATATATTTATATATGTGTGTACGATTATTATCACAATACATACATCCTAACCGTAACCCTCCTCTTGCAGTAATTTTAAAACTGAGCACGAGTTTTGCCTTTTTATTTTCTATTACTGAAATGTAAACAATAAAAAAGTTCAAATTATCTATTTTTGATAAAATCTATTTGTTTGTTTTACGCTTTTTCTAGACCATACAAATGGGCAAAGATTATATAATTTTAGCGTTAGTTAGTTAGTCACCGTCAGTTAATATAGGTTCCTTTTTTTATAATTTATAGATGTCTTAGTTGCACAATTCATCACATCACGTTGCGGTAAGCCGGCCGTGGAATTGGGCGGACACAGGTACAACAGGTACCATTTATGCACTGGCTCTAAAGCCAGGTGGACGTGCTCCAAAGCAAGAAGCAAGAACTGCAAGGCGTACCTCGTCTCTGTTGACAATAAAATATCTCACATGATGTATGAACATAATCACCAATGAAATAATGTCGCGATAACAGTTGATGTAAAGTTAATGGTTATCTGTTAAATAAAATACCAATATATTTAATTTACAAGACAAATAGCAATTACTAACAAAGACAATAAGATCTTTATTTAGAATATTGAGTTTGTTTTTATTTTGGTTAGTTTGACTAATTCAAACTTATATCAATCGTTTTCATTCCAAAAATAATACTTAAAAAATAATATTATTTAAAATATTCTCATTAAAAAGTTTACTCAATACTAAACAAAAACACTTAATTTTACTTGAAATTTCACCATCTATTCTAGATCCTTCTATGTGAACTAGACATTTAATTTCAAAACCACTTATAAATGATAAATGGTTCTAAACTGTTTAAAATAAGTTGTACAAAGGCTGCTGTTGTCACTTCTTGCATTGCGCTAATGGCATTGAATTCAACTGAACATTTACATGCTTCAAAGGGCACGTTAAGTCATCCATAACTTATGAGCCTTTCTTAGACCATGTTGGAGGCTTTCACTACTAATCCAGCCCATATTTGCTGAACCTTTTGTACCTATATGTAACTTTGCTTTGATATAATAGCAATTTAATATTTGTTTCAGTTCCAAATTTCACCACGTCTCGTTTTGGAAAACCCGTTATTGAGTTAGATGGCTACAGATACAACAAATATCATCGATGTAGGGGAGATAAAGCAACTTGGTATTGTACAAAGACTAGGGGCATTAGAGGCTGTAAAGCTTATCTTATCTCCTATGGGCGAGAAATTATCGCAATGAAAAATTCCCACAATCACTGATTTGAGATTGAAAACTGTCAGTGTATCACACATAATATATATGAGAGTAGAGAGCAAATCAAATCTAATTATTCTGTATAGGACTACGAGGGCACTTACAAATTGCCACTCGTGACCGTAACTAAGGGCTGAAACAAACAATCAATATATTACTACGTGTACAGAAAGAGTTTTAAAAGCGTTGCAGATCAATTGTTCAAGCTAGCCTACACAGGAAAGCAATAAAAGGTATGACTCAGTGCAACCAGATACTTCATCAAAAATATAGGTTTCAGGTTGTGAGTTTAGAGCAGGTACGAGCGTGTTATTTTGTCCTTGGAGGAGTTAAAGCCGGGTTGCGTAGGTGGAGTCGAAAACCGGAGAGCACTGCTGGTGGACCGCTGCACCTGGCCGTAGTTCGAAGGCGAGTAGTATTGCAGAATAGTATTGTGCTCGAGCTAACGCTCGGTGTTAACTACTAGTGGGCTTAGCCACTCTCTTCTATTACAGTGTTATGATCACCGATGATGATCGCTGTTTCAAGGCTAACTCATAACAAAAAGTAAAACGTTCTTAGGCAGATCATTATAAAAAAAACTAAATAGACATACATATTGTTCAGTTTAAAATATACATGTATCTAAAAGACTAACTAAAATACTAAACCAGGTATAGTAGAAAATATTGAAATGTAATATTAAAAATATAATTACCAGAGGTACGATGTCTAATTTATTCATTACTAGATGGCGCCACATCAGGTAAAGTTAGCTTGCGGTGGAATTTCATTCACTGGTTGTAATTTTGAGAAATATTTATTTTTGATAAATGAGAAATGAGAAACATATATTTATAAAGATGAAGATGAAGATTGGAGATAAAAGATCAATACGTTCTATGCTTGTATTATATATCCAATGAGATTAACGTAATCTTCTCTTAACGATATATTGCGAAAACTCAGAAAGTGAAAAATATAATTACAGTTCCGATATTCTGCACATCTCGCAGAGGCAACCCTGTGATAGAATGGAACGGGCACCGATACAACAAGCACATTCGCTGCAAAGGACCTAGAGCTCGGTGGATCTGCACGAAGATCGGCTCAGGCTGCAGAGCCTCCATCAAATCCTTTAATAATGTTATAATACAATACAAGGATGAACATAACCATTGAGTAGTGCCTAAATAAACATTCCTTTTCTATATGATTTATCAGTAGGTAGAAATAGTAAATGCCTACGAGACAATATTCTTATGTGTGAAAGTTACATAATAGACTTGTAAGTAAAGTATTTAAATAGTCTAGGACTATTTAAATCATATCAATATCAAATACTACAAAAAGTAAGGTTTAAACAAGAATCGACTGGTACTGAAGTGGTGGTTATGTAGCTTGGCCAGATATATCTTGTATCCGGTCCGGCCCAGAAGACGCACCGTAGGTAGACACACACTAAGTGGGCTGACGACATCGTGAGGCAATAAGTAAAGAAGTCAATGAATAGAATTGGCAAATATTTTGATAATTTTACTGTTAGTACCTATACCAAACCTAAAAAAATGGTTTAGTGTATTTTTTCCTCATAAACCTTTTGGGGGCCACTAATAAAAATGGCATGTAAAATTATTGTATTGTTTTATTTACAAAATTAAATCTATGAATATTAATTATGAAAATGTTAAAAAGGATTTTATATTGGTTTGTAATTGTGTGTTTTTGAGTCGCTGACTGCTGCCAGTTTCTGCATTTGCTGCAGTTGCTGCTCTGTTCGCTGGGCTTACGCGTTTTTGTATGAAGTCACCAGTAACTCAACACTCCTCCTGATCCTCACAGCTGTGCCTGTCGTTGATTCACTGCGTTTTCAGTGTGTAGTACAGAAGGTACATGATGAAACGTTGCTTTTCTCCTACCCGCTACAGTATTTAGAAAACTTTGGGTATCAACGGAAATAGGTCGAATCCTAAATTATTAAGATTATTATTCGTACCATAGCTAAAGAGTTTGGTAGTGCTAAGTAAACCCGGGTAAATTCAGCTACACTGGACATTGCTCGTAATATATAAAACTTACTGTTATTTCAGCTCCGCTCTTCACCACGACTAGCTTCGGAAATCTTGTGATTGAGTTACTCGGTTATAGATACTACAAGTATCATCAATGTCGAGGCCCTAAAGCTAGGTGGTACTGCAACAAAAAGGGATGTAAGGCTTATCTAATCTCGATCAACAATGAAGTAATTGGAATGAAGAACACACATAACCATTGATGTAAGTTTTGGAAAGAAGTTAAACACCTGTTACAACGAAATAAGCAATGGAAATATTGGAGAGGGCTACGCTCGGGAAAATCACGAGACCATATAACGTAATGATAAGAGCCTTAGATGAACTTGTGTCACCAGTAGATTTGCCTGGTTGGGCAGGCCACACATGTCACGCGGAGTCAATGGGGCCGAAAGGTCTTCCAGTGAAGACCACGTCCCTGCAAGAGCAGCGAAGGCTGTAATTTTTTGGGGTAGTGGCGTTTAGGCTTTCACCGTACTTCATTTCTCAGACGTAAGCGATACAAAACAATAACTAGTTTTGTATCCCTATTGTAATGGGCAATAAGTATTTCATCATTAATTAAAGAAATAAATTAAGTTTAACGATTAGAACCAGATGTGAACGAATTTTATTCCCTTTTTATCCCGTTGTAAATAGAAATGTACAATCTCATTTTTATTGTAACTATACTAAAATATCAAGCGAAATGTCCTTTTCAAGTAAGGTTGCAACATGGCCTAATTACATCATCGAAAATAACTGGGATCGGAGGCATAGTAATTAACTTGCGTTTACCAAATTTCATTAAAATCGATTCAGTAGTTTTTGCGTGAAAGAGTAACAAACATCCATACATCTATGAATACAATCTTTCGTGTTTATAATATTAGTAGTATATTTAAATACAATACTCCATTCATTTCTATAGAAATTATTAGGCAATTTGCAGAAGATCCCAAAAGTTCAAGTTAATTGTATAAACGAATTTTTGTGGAAAACGGACTATGAAATAAGACATGTATGATATTAAGAAGAACAAGTACAATTTAAAAAATGTATTACCGACTTCCATTCTATTCAGTTATTGGAGTGTATCTCAAAAACTACTGGGCCGAATTTAATAAAATTTAAATGGGACCACACGGGTACCATCTTTCAAACAAAAAAGAATATGGAGAATCGGTTCACCCAGTAGAAAGTTATGAGGTAACAAACATAAAAAAATACAGTCGAATTGAGTACCTCCTCCTTTTTTTGGAAGTCGGTAAAAAAGACGGTATAAACGCAAAGTAATGCCTGAATCAATAAATTATCTAAAGACGGCATTACTTAGACGTTGTTTAAATTTAACTAACGTCATTTAGTACGGCGCAAATCACGTCATTTAAAAAGTAAAGCAGCGTTTATAACTAAGTTCCATAATGTTTCACATTTTTGTCAAGTTGTCATTTAGTTTTGTCACCTATGTAATTAAATTTTAGTTATCTAAAATGGCTCACTTTATTTCGAAACGCTGGAGTACATTCTTGTAAAGTACGCTTTCAATAGCGACCCGATAAGTTTGGACAAACTTAACAACTTTGTGGTTATGACTATGACTTTTAATATTACATACATTTTAATTAAGAAAACAATATAGTACGAGTTTTAGCTTAACTGTTTTACATTTTCAGCTATGGTACCGACGTTCTCCATATCTCGATTTGGAAAGCCTGTGCTTCATCTTGGGCCCTACCGTTTCAACAGAAACGTTCATTACAAAGGTGTGCAGGGAAGATGGACCTGCTCCAAGACGTCAGGGGGATGCAAGGCCCGAATTATCACATACGGGGACCAAATTATTAAGCTGAATAATGACCATATGCATAAATCAGAGAGAAACAGTTCAACTAGGTTCTATAATTTTTAGGGTTCCGTACATCAACCAGAAAAAGGAACCCTTATAAGATCACTTTGTTGTCCGTCTGTCTGTCTGTCATGATACTTTTTCTCAAGAACGGGTAGAGCTATCAAGTTGAAATGTATGTCCAATATTCGGGTATATGGTCTCTTTCAGCTGTGAATAAAACAAAATTGTAAATTAACGTGATTAAAAATGCGACAGCATATGTCACAGTTTTTCGCATATTTTTCGATTTCACAAGGAAATCAAAACCTACAGGGTACTTTCCGATGACCTGGAATCATGAAACTCGGTTAGAAGGAATTACTTATATTATAGCACATAAAAGTGAGTAAATTTTAAAAGTGTAAATATGCAGTTTAATAAGAAAATAAAAATATATGCTAACACTTCTTTTTCTGCACATTTAGCATTATACGAGTATGTTTATCGTAATGAAGAAGTAGTCTGATATCTCTGATGAACAAAGAATTAAAAAAATTCAAGGTTTAATTGATAATAATAATAATGAAAATAAAAATAATACACAACCGAAAGATGTGTGACTGACTTATTAATCCTCCGTTCAACAAATTTCTTTCAGGATTTAAATACGTGAGGTCGTCACATGGGAAAATAATGATATTGTATGAAAATAACACCTTCAGCCTGAACTCTAACGCTGTATCTGGGAAGAGGCGGTGGATATGTTCTAAATGGAGCTACGGCTGTCGAGCCTCTATAATGACATTAGAAGACGAAATCATTAGCTTAAAAAATTATCACAGTAAACACTAGTCCATAAATAGTTACGATAGAGTAAGCGTGCTTTGTGACCACTATTGGAATATTTGTCACGTATAAAGCTTGTCTGTAGCCCTAAAAAAGCCTACAAATCTGCACATAATAGAATATTGAAATCACAAGTGAGTATACTTATAATGTGAACAAGTGCAATTTGAAAAATTGAATACCGACTTCCATTCTATTACTTTGGTAAAAATCAGTCATTGAAGTGTAAATCAAAATTTACCCCGAATTTGATGAAATTGTGAAAGACTACACGGGAAGCACCAGCTTTAAAACAAAAAAAGAATTTTGAGAATCGGTTGGTTGAAAGTTATGAGCTAACAAACATAAAAAAAATACAGTCGAATTGAGTATACCTCCTCCTTTTTTGGAAGTCGGTAGAAAAAAAAACATTTCAATCAAAATATGCCTAGTAGTTCAAATATTATCGCCAAATAGGATCATTCACTACTTATCGTCAAGTTTTGAATTAACTGTCTATTACACGCATTTGAAATGTGCTTTTGTCTCTCCTCAAGTTATGTTACATGATGCGCAAAAGTGCAGACGCCTGTTTAGGATTCGTGACGGTATAGATATATCAGTATATACATGTATATGAAATGTTCGTGGAGCGTGCCTGTGTTCAAAGTGAACCCATAGTAATGAAGTAATTATAACACGTGTTAAGGATTCTATTTAAATTATTAATATTTACTTAGTTGTCATAATAATATTAGAAAATACGATGGGACTGACGTGTTTAAAATTCTGAAACAGCATTGAATAAAAAAGTGTTTGACGATGTCATAGATAAATAATACCCGCACATACATTTTGCACCCATGGCTAAGCACAGTGTGACAAAATGGACTGACACAAAGTCCGTAGAATATAATTGCTTACAACAAATTCGTTAAATTTCATTTATCAGGTATATAGCTTACTTAATTATTACAAAATTAATTACAAGTACCCACATAATTATATATAACTTTATGATACAAGAAGGGCACGGGGACAAGAAGGGAATATCAGAGAGAGGAGTATCGGCCATTACGCTGGCTCAGTGGCGCTTAGCGTTCCTGAAGCTGTCAGAACCTAAAGTCCGTCTGAAGCGTCGGACATTGCCTCACGACTAATAATATGATGAACTGGAACCGACGCCTTAACGTCCCCAGCTCGTCTGTTTGAAGAATGAAAACGCTTAGATTTTGCAGTGATCCTCTATATACACACCTTTAAACCTTTTGAAATGTAGAGATGTCACATCACATCATGATGTGAATGAAATTAATAAATAACGAACGGTTAATTAAATGTAATAATCACATACGCAATGACGACAACATGAATTTCCTGCTCATTTTATCCGTGATTCCACAATAGTTCAATACAAGATCATTACTCGTATATACCAGTTATTTAGCAACTTATCTAGAAATGGACCTCATTTCTTGAATCTCATTCGACTTATTTGCGATGGTTATTTTTTAGCGCCCGTTTTAACTGTGAACAAGAATGGAAAACCAGTGCTTCTGTTCGATGGCCATCAGTTCCACCAGCATACGAACACTAAAGGATTGAGAGGGTACTACGTGTGTGCCAAATGGCGCAGAGGTTGCAGGGCTCTCATAAGAACTTACGATGGAAATATAATATCATTTAAAAATAATCATAATCATTTTAAAAATCAAACAAGTTTTATTTATACTTGATATAATTACAGGCTGGAATTCAATGGTGTTTAATGTTTTACTATCAATAAAAATGCTCATTAAAATATACTTTGCTTGTATATTATATACCTAACTTAATATTGTGGCATTTATTTGTGAGTTATCCTTCATCCTTTAGTTGGTTTGAATTAGGTATTTGTCGTGTGCCTAATTGGAATGTTAAGTCATACACCAACTGTCGAACCCACGACGCAGTAGGCCTAGCACGAACAACTGGGTAAGTGTATAGTAACGTGTCGTTCACGTGAAGCAGTACAAACTGTCATATATCTAAGGCAAATGTGACACATATAACACATAGTTTGTACGCCAAAGCGGACGTATTAACGCTTAAGATACGAATAATTTTCACAAATTGTTTGTGTTAGTTAGGCATCTGATAGTATTATTACGTTTGTTACCGCTGAGCTGTGTGAGACGTTAAGCTAACCGGGCATTGTTAGTTTGGTGAACCTAGGTAAGTTCGTAATAGGCATCTAGATAGTAACTAGGTCTCCAATTTCCAGAGTACCTGTTTGAGAGCTACAATAGCGTGTAAATAGATAGATTAAAAAGTACTTGACTGGTAAGTAATAGTTAGACCTATATGAATGTGTAAAGCACAACACTGGCCCATAATGTGCCGTATCTACGCCCTGAGCAGGTAAATGTAGGCTTACACTTACATAAACTGACGCCCACGGCGTGTAGAGTTTCTATTATTTGGAGCTAAACTATGAAATCTTTTCCAAAAAAATTATAGAAATTTATCTACTTTAAAATATATTTACTTAATTAAAGTATGTACCCTCGTTATCTTCTGCCATCTAATCCGAAGATCATTTAAACCTTTGCGATAGAACTCCACAAACTGCTACTTACTGCTGTACAAAATGCCTTCACACAGTCTGTGGATTTCAATACCCCAGAGTTTTACATTTAGATAAGACATTAGGAAGAACATTTTTTCCATGCATAAAATTGCCAAATCGCCGAAAAAATGGTAGTCTGTTGGGGCGAGATCCGGCGACTAAGGAAGATGACGGATGGTTGAGCAGTGTGAGATCTTGCGTTATCATGAAACCATAATGGTGAAGACCGATTGACAGTCAGGCCTGTTTTATTGCGAGTTTTGCCATCATTGTTCGTAGTTCTGCACAGTAGACATCTGCTGTTATTGCCTGACTGGATCTTAGGAAACTATAAATTACACGATCAAGCGACCACCAAATGGTTACCATCACCTTTCTATGGATAAGCTTAGATTCAGGGCATTGTTGTGGCATTTGACCAGGGGTCAACCATCGCGTTGTCCGCTTGCTATTATCGTAATGAATCTACTTTTCATCACGTCGCAATTTGGTCCAAAATCCCTTCATTTCTGTTTCGGTATAACAAGGTAAGGCAAGCTTATCCGCGCGCTCCTTTATGCAAATCCCCAAATGGGATCCTTATGATGACTTGACAAATGTCAATTTTTGTCACATTTTTACCCGATTACAGTAAAGTCAAAAATAAGGTTTTTAAGTCTGGTTCTTATTTTAATAATAACTATTCGTATTTTGGTTTGGATGCTACGAAATCGTATTCGCAAGACATATATTGGCCTACATATTTCAGAAGAAATGCAGCAAGCTATAAATCTGATAAAAGATGAAGGGATAAAAATAAGAACGGCTGCAAAGCAGACAGGAATACCTTATACGTCACTGTATCGATACTATAAAAAATTCAGGAACACTGAAGGAGCCATATAAGGTTGAAATAAATGCAGTAAATAATGTTTTCACGGATGAACAGTAAAATACACTTATTGAATACATAATAAAATGTAGCCAAATGTTCTACGGCCTGACGTCTAACTCGTACATAGTGAGTGCAAAATGGCAAGCACTATACTCCTTGTCATGATATTCCCGCGAATTCAAGTACCATATGACGTACGGGCTCCTGCTGGCACATTGCTTAACTAAATTGTCAGGTTTGATGAACTCTGAATTGTTTGTGCAACTATGCAACATTTTATAGACCAAATCCAAAGTAGCCTTTGCTGCTCTGGGTAGCTTGTCTTGTCTTTACAGCCCTACCTTATTAATTATGGACAATTTTGAAGCCCAAATATGTAAAGGCTTTAAAGGCTTTAAATCTAGCCAAATAAAATGGAGCGAACATTCTTACGGTCCCACTCATTCTACTGGGAAACTCCAGCCACTAGATGTTGGCGTGTTGGGACTGCGTACCTTCTGCTGTGGACAGTTGGATGATGCGGAACCCTGGCAAAACATTTTCCATTTATGAAGTAGCGGCATGTGCATGTGCAAGGAACACACATTAGGGTAATGAAGCCAGCTAACATTTGCAGTGCTTTTGAAGCGACTGGAATATTCCCTTATAGCCACAACATTTTCATGGATGTCGATTTTGCTCCATCTGAAATCACCGACAGGCCAAATTGAAGAACCACCAACAAGGTCTCGAACACCAGCAATCATACAGGGTGTTGTTCAACCTGATATCATGAACAGCCTATTTGAAGAAAACTCAGAACAAAAGCTTGACACAAGATCTTGAACATCATTAATCACGCAGGATATCTTTATCTTTACAGTTAGAATGCATTTCAGAAGTATTGAGAAATCTTCTAATTTCCGTAAGTATAATCAGCCGACCCAGAGTCACAAAATATATTAAGATAAGTCAAAAACTTTAAATTATAGATAAATAATAAAAAATATTAAATTTAATTATATAAACCAATAAATTAATTTAACACCATACCATTATCGAGGATAATAATATGATGACGCAGAATTGCAGTTTGTTTTATTTTTTGCTGCGCTATTATTTTGATTATTATTATATCTTCCTTAATTTATATAATATCTTAAGATTGAATTATGTAGGTATGTGTAAGTTTTCCAGTGCCGTTTTAATCATGTACCATAACTGATAGTAACATTACTTGTTCTAAAATAATGCTACTATCTAGATTTGATCATGTTGGCTGTCGCTGTCACATGAATATTTAATGAAATATTTTTTTTCGTTCATACGCTTTAGCGAAATCTACTGTGACTCGCATGTTTACTGTAAGCCTTAGCTGATCCCATGTGACCCAATGACGGGGTCCAGTGGATCATTTTTTAAAATGGCTTCACAACCGATGTTTATTATAGTTTTGCATTTGGACCATAAGGCCTATTTGTACTTAGATGATACCACTTCAAAGTTACTTGTAAAACAATAGACTAACGACAATTATGAAGTAAAATTAAGTAATATCAAAAAAAATATAATAAGCCGATGAAATAATTGTTCACTATTACCCAATTCTTCCCTATTTGTCTTTGAAACCTATGTATATCGATGTTCAGTACAGGTTAGTGAAATAGTCCATGCTAAAAACTCTTACTACCAGTAGCCTCGTTCGTATTATAATTAATTTGTTTCTTGGCCAAGATATTAAAAAAAACATTATTTCAGAACCGTTGTTTACATTGAACAAAAATGGCTATCCAGTGATTCTGTACATGGGACATCAGTTTAACAAGCACACCAATAGCAAAGGTCTGAAAGGCTACTTCGTTTGTGCCAAGTCGCATAGAGGATGTAGAGCCAGCATCAGAACGTATGATACCGATATAATTACTATGAAAACTGAACATAACCATGAGTGAAAATAAAAAACGAAGACTGTGCGCAAAGGCGTTCGTCTCTCAGTCGTATTAGAAATTTGTAGTAAGCAGTTTTTTGATGCTCGGTGTTCGATCTAAAAATTTTTTTTTTACTTTATAATTGAATTTTATAAATTCTACTTAATGATAATTCAAATATTTACTATTTTATTTTATTAACTACTAACTACTTACTGACCCGGTGGACTTTGTATACTTTGTAGTCAATTGAAATGTAGTGTTAGCTGAATTATACTAAGATTTTTATCATAAGAAAATGAATATTTGCGCTTCATATTCACCTCGAGATTGGGATGAATTTGGTGTGAAATGATTCGTTACACATTATAATCGTAATATGGTATTCGTATGCACATTCGATCACATTTGAAAGCCATTGTACTCGTATCTATACCAATAAATAAAATTAATGTAATTAATATCAAAATGTAGTATTTACTGTATATATATGACGGAGAAAGCACCTCCGGAGTGTTTTTAAAAAGTGTGAATTGTTGTTTTCATGATGATCACTCATTTTTGGGTCCTCGAAGTAAAACTTCACAAGTACTTTTATAAGCTTCGTATATTCAACGAGCAGCGTAACAACGTCACAAAGAGGTCCGTACTGTACGGCGACTCGAGAGCGACTGAGACGAGCGCCTACAGTGCGGCCGTATTTATAGGACTCGGCGCACGTGCACGAGTTTACAAGTTTGTTGGTAAAGTATTGAAATTACAATCATAACATTAATTTTACATCGTAATCAACTCAAAAATAATCAACTGATGATTTATAAACTATTTTTAGGGCAATCAAATGATTAAACTTAATTATTCTCGACGAACTGTTGTAGTTGCGCCGATATATATAACAAAAATCTTTTTTTTTTAATGTTTTTCTGTTTATTCCGACTAATCTCTTAAACGGTTAGACCGATTTGACGGGACGTTCACTGGTGGCAGATAGTTGATCTTATAAAAAGTATTACCTACTTTTAGACAAAAAAAGTTAGTAAGTATACGGGGCAAAATAGTATATTATGCAATTATTGCATAAAGGACGGATTAAAAGCGAGGGCCATAGATGAATCACGAGTAAGTGAAGGATTCTTACGACTGAATCACGACCACAGGGAGTGATTCGTGATTACTGAATTACGAGCGTAGCAAGTTATTCAAGTGTTAGAATCCTGAGCGATGCAAGTGATTCATTGCCCTCGATATAAATCCGTTTTATTTAAGAATTTCATACTATATATGACTACGAGAAAACGAAATAACTTAAGCGATAATAGATATTTAATGACTAAAAAGGAAGATAAAGTTAATTATTATTTTTATTTAAATTGGGACAATTACTAAAAATAAGAGTAGTTTTCTTATTGTTATTATATATTCTTTTCTGTAATGGTAGGAAAGAACACAATACAGTTTTTATTCTAATGCTAAACTCCTTGTCGCAAATTTCGACCCATAAAATCTCGAGGAGTTATTTGGACAAAGAGTTTGTATGTCGAGTATTCTTAGCGCAAGAAGTTTATAATAGCGTATTTTTTGCGCAAGGAAGTTGTATAAGCATTGAGATGGAGATCGAATATATTGGTGTGTTCTAAATTCAAACACCAAAATAGTGATTAAAAGGCCTTTTTATTCACTGTTTTCAGTGAATAAAATAAGCTTTTTAGAGTGGGAATGGTATGAACAAAATCTTTTCGTTATAGTCATTTTCCACCAGTGAAAAGCCACGGGCGCAGCTAGCTGATGATATGCGATGACATTAAATAATGCAATAAGTATGAATAAAATATTTTTAGTATCACTACCAAAGTCTATTCCCTGGTTACGTTATTTTTATTTAATTATTTATGTCTATAACTGTTTTATTTTATTTATGTCGGTTTCGAGATCGTATTTTAATTTGTTTGGAAACATAACTGTGCTGTCGTCATTAATAAGCACTATACTTTTCTCTACAAATTTTGGAAGGTCCTTTATATAAACGATAAAAAATAAAGGTTCAAGTATACTTCCTTGTGGCACACCCTGTGTGATCTCCATAAATGTAGATAGTATACGTTGAATTTGTGTGCATTGTCTTCGATTACTGAGGTAAGATTTTGACAGTTTCTAATTTGTTGAACACAACATCATAACAGTCAAATGTTTTAGTTAAGTCCATGTATAGAGGAACGATATTTTTATTGAGTCCGTATGAAATATTCGTATGTAGAAACTTATCTAAAGTATAATTGATTGATTAGTTTTTCTAAAGCCTAACTGCTCGTCAATTAAATTATTACACACATCAATTACAATATAATATAATGCAACATAAATAAATAAGTTATTTACTCTGTCAACATAATCGTATTAACAGTAAAGACATTTCATATTTTTTTAAATTCTAACTGATGAACACGATTAGCTTGCGCAATATAGCAGAATTATATGACGTACCTATCCCAAAGCAATGTACTTGGAGCACGCGGCCCCCAGTAAGTAGAATGTCTTCGCGACAAACAGGCGACAAGAGTGGGAAGAGGCGGTGCGGTGGGGGCGGACGACGCTTGCCGGCGGTAATTCCGTGAGTGCTGGCAGAGCAGTCGGGGTTGGCAGTTTTTAAATGTCATTGTTTTCTGTTGTGTACGTTGGCTATCAACAAAAAAGATCGAACGAAGATGTGTTCGTAGATGCGATGTTGAAATTCCTACACGCTTCTTGCGCTAAACCTGCGTGACTCAACAATAGTAGTAAAAGACGTATATTTGTAGTTACTTTGCCCGCAGCATGGATTAAGCAGATGATAAATAATATCTAAGAAGTATAAATAATCTCTAGAGAAATGGATACGGAATTAAAAACAATATATTATTCAGGGCTTTATATCTTCTTTGGGTCTAGCTACAGGTTTTAATAGTACAAGGAATGTGATTCACAGAAAACTTGGCTGTTGTCATTGGATGAAATCATGCTGCAGATGCTCGCTGATTACTCTCAACGATACTAGTGAGAAAATCGTGATCAGACATAACGATTGATATACACGTAGGTACAATGAAGACAACATAACAAATATAGTCTGTCTTGTGAAGCATTTATCAAATAATAATGATAGTGTAAGGTTTTTGGACAGAGGTATTTTTTTTAAATCATTGAATAACGTTACGGAGTGTAATGTGTAAATGAGTATTTTTCTTTCATGGATATTATTCATTCTATAAGAATAGGTACTTCAACCATTAAGACAACGGAACACCTGATTTATCCTGGTTTCTCAACGACATCATTTTGGGACATGCAACACGTGCCATTGATGGCACGCGACACAATATTTCGGGCACGATTTGCGTTATAGTTCACTGCAATAAAATTTACTATGAAGTATTATGAACGATAGCACAGACCATATATCCATGGTTATATGGTCTGTGAACGATAGTGACCCACTATCAAAAACTACTACGCTACTGCGAATAAAGATAGCTATATGTGCTCATATAATAAGACTACATATGTCGGTTTTTAGACACATGTTACTTCTTAAAATCCAATTTGCAGAAGTTCTGAATAATGGAATAAAATAGACATAAAATCCATCCATAGATCTTTATATTGGATTTTAGTAGACCGAGGGACATTTATTAATATATAGTGTAAAACGTATTTTGGTACCTATTAAACGAAGAGTCAAAATTAATGTATGCGCGTCTATGGTCTTGTTAAACTTTTAATTAGAAAAAATGGCACGTTGATCGATAAAGGTTCGCCATCTCTGTCCTATAGACACAGTTTGCAAGATATTAATATTATTTGACTATTATATGTGTTACAGAGACGAGATTGGAGTTTTCTAAAACGCGGTTCGGAAAGCGTGTGCTGACATTTAGAGGAAACAAGTTTAGATTAATTAATGAAGGGGGCTTACGAGCTTACTGGTATTGCATTAAATCCAGAAAGGGATGCAAAGCTTCGATAACTACATACGATGACATAATAATTAAAATGAGAAATGTTCATATGCATTAGAAGATCTATGACAAACTAAACTATGATTACATCAATTTTAAGTGTTCTTAAATGGTTAAAGTGACTACCCTGTCTTCTTTCTAAATGTTTTAAAAGATACTTCGTGCCCGTAATAAGTAAACAAATATACTAAACAATGACAAAAACATATTTTTTTATTACATTATTTTAAAATGGCGACATTCATATTCCAGAGCCAAAAGTGTGGTTTTCAAACACAAACAAAGGAAATCGCGTTATGCATATAGACTACTACAAGTATAATGTGAGGTATTCCAGCGGAAGCAGGCTGTACTGGAGCTGCAACCAGGCGCCTAAAGGGTGTCGGGCTGCGGTCATCACAGTCGAGGATACTGTTGTAAAAACGAAGAACTTTCATAACCACTGACCCTAACTTTGACTGTCGAGATACCCACTTCTTTGGTATTTATTCGCTTGTGCGTACACTAAATTATGATAGTTTTTACTATGTTAATACTAAAATCCACATTTGTGTAACACTTCGAATGGCAATTCAAAAAATATGATTATCCTTTTTTTAGTTTGAAAATTCTCGTGAGTTTGATACATATTTATATAATATTAAAGCTGCGCGGTGACCACTGCGGGCCAAGCGCGTAAACTCCCTGAGGATGGGCATCGGACATGCCCGAAACCTAGGTCGAGAACTAATCGGCTAATTACGTGAGTAAAGTCGGTTTTAATATTATATATATATGAATATCCTATTCAATTGTTCAGTTTTATATCAGTTTAGACTAGTTTAGAGAGCATGAACTTACATGACGATTAAATTGGCACTAAACATACCCACAATTAAACAGAAATAGCAAATTGCAAATAAAAATATTAAGAATTGTCACTTGCAAGCGTTATATGAATTTGGACTTAAGTGTGAGCAGAATAAGAACTACCATAATTTATTAAAAATAGATTTAAGCTCATTAGTTTAGTTTGGTGTTCTGAACAAGCGAATTACTACCATTGTACCCTTTAGCAAATTCTAACAGGTGATCCCGGGTGGTGTCAATAAGGTTACGTGCTAGGTGGTAGGACTCTTCTGCAAGTGTCCGTCTTGGAATTACCCATCGCAGTAGCTGATACTAGAGCTTAATCTTAGTGTGAAAGCACTGTCGAGTTAAGGATGGAATGGCACAGAAGCAAATAAATAAAAGTACATTATTGCTCGAATAAAGGGTAAAGCATTATGTCAGGGTGAAGGGCGTAGGTCGCGCTGTTAGTTAGTGCCTTGGGCAGGCGTAACGCTTATCAGAAAGCGAATTCAAAGAACAGAGAATAACAATAAACGTAGGCCCATCTCATTATTGACAAAAACTAATTAGATACGTGCAAAATGGTGTATTGTCAATATAAATTAACTTTCCGTAAATCAACTATACATATGAGCTTTTCCCGACACGGTATGCCAAACACATTGTACCTGAAACTTGTAATACTACTAAAATACTTTGGGAAAAACGATGTAAGTAACGTTTAAAAGTATATATGTTTTATTACGTGACTTTTAAGCATAAGCACTTTGTAATGTTATATTACATATTATGTCATAAGTTTATGAATAAAGTAGGCGTCAGTTCTTTCACTACATTTTTGTTTTATTAATACTTACGAATTAGTTGCAACTACGCTTGAATGAGAGTAATGTGTACTAATCCACTTCTCAAATATGATATACAAAATATAATTTCTAAAATCTTTCTTTGCCTCACTGCGATTTCACTAAATAACTCTATTTGTATTCGTATAACCAGTGTTACATAGGGGTTAATGCTTAGGTATGTGTGAATATATAAAATTAATATCTTTCTAAGTGCCCCTAGTACTGGTGTTAATTTGCTTTAAATGTGTAACAATTTAATTTGTCGTCGATCAGTACACACAAAATATGTTTCTTCGTGTGATGTTTTCATAATCGCATTGTTGATAAGTGACTTCAATTCAGGATTTTATAAATTTTTTAGCTGCTATGATCTTGTGATACGTTTTAGCTGTATCGAATGTCAAGATGTAAAGCACGCACTAATTTCGATTTTCTAAATTGTTTGTGCATATTTTCAGTTTATTATGAAACAGCTAAGAACGGAAAGCGTTACATCTGGTACGATGGCTTTAAGTTCCGGAGAAATCAAACACTTGGAAACAAAACCTGGTGGATATGCACTCAACGCTGCTCTAAGAAATGCAAAGCATCAATTGTATCGTTTATGGAACAGATTGTGAAAACCAATCTAAAACATACGCATGGATATAATGATTAATATTTTAGACGACAACAAAATGACAAATAACATACGCTCATGTTATTCATATAAAATTTATAATCATGATTTATACAACCATTTAAATTTACAACGAAAGTCAGCGTACAAAAGTATTTAGTAGCGAATGATAAATATAGTGATGTTATTTTTATATTATGTTAGATTGTCTTGTTATTTACAATGTAGAAATATTTTTTTTTAATTTAAAGAAATGATCTATGCTTCTACTTAGTTTACGTTTTACAAAAAGGCAACGCCATGAATGCAGATTGGAGAGCAAAATATAAAGTTGCCAGTGTGGGAAAACAAAATATCTGTAGCTAACGTCACCATTATTATTATGAATATTTTATGTTTTAAATTATTGTTAAGCACATAGGTATTATACTATTTAGGTACATAGGTATTTGACTAAATTTATAAAATACATCAGTTTGAATATGAAATATTTAAAAAATATAGATGGTTACATATGACTTGATAAATTACATCATGGTGTCCGCGTGAACGCTTTTAATTGGATACCGGCTTCTTGTTCATTCCACTACATGTAGCCGCCAACAACCATACGAGCATTGTTGGTTGAAGGAACACAAAAATGCACGAGGGAACTAGGAATATTGAAAGTATAGAGATATCTATGTGTACACTACTTAGGCCGGTATCCCAGAAATACCCTCAGTTGTAAATCTACGCTTGAGTACAGATCTGAGGCCGTAGCACAAACATTTTGCGAAAAAGTATTTGTATCGAAAGCATCAATGCGTCACGCTACGGCGCACAAAACTTTGAGTTATCTGTGTCACAGTTGCCTTAGATAAATGACAGTTTGTACTGTTTCACGTGAACGACACGTTACGTTACACTTACGCAGTTATTCGTGCTAGGACCACTGAAGACATTTTGTGTGGCGTTTACTGTCAAATCGCAGCTCAAGCCGAGATTCACAACTGATCGTCTTTTTGGAATACCGGCATTACACTGGCAAATAATTCGAATAATAACATTAACAAAAATAAATCATAATCAAGCTGATCGATTAATCGAAGGAGTATATCAAACAATTCACTGAGGTTTCAGTATGTCAAAGAATTCAGATACAAAAAAAACGTACATTGACTATCGGTTCTTGAAGAAAACATACTGTAAACTACTTTCTTCCATCGACATCCGAAGACCATTTGGAGTCTTACGAACAGTGGGCAGAGCACGAATATCTGCTCAAGTGTAACGTAATCAGTACAAACTATGAGTTATCTGTGCCACTATTGTACTAGATAAATAAAAGTTTGTACTAAATACGTTAACGATGCGATTACGTTACACTTAAACAGAATTGTTTGCTTGGCCCATAGATTCGAGTTTGACTCAAAGTTTTTATAAATACGTTGTCTATCGATGCCTAAGTTGTAAAGAGTGCACATAACAAGTTGCCCAGGAAGGCGTACCGTTGCAGTATAATAGTGGTGAATGGAAATAACGTAGAACATTAGAAGTATTCAAATTATCAACGGGATAAGTTTTAATAAGAGTTTCCAATATTTCGGCACTGTTGCAAGCGCCATGATCACGGATGAACACTAAAGTAGACGATTATCAAGATTATAATAATATTAAAATACAGGCGGTACTCACTTGGTATTATATCGGGTTAAGAGCCATTTCACAAAATCACTCTACTGAAGTTTAGGTAAATGCCAGCGCATCGCTTACACAGGCGAAAGAAGTGACGACGGAATAGCGTGACTGTGAGTAACATATTTTGATACTTGCACTCATTTTAAAAACTGTGGCTTTGGAATGAGTAAACAATCAATTTCTTGTCGATTCAATTTATAATCATTTAGACTTATGTTAAATATTTTTTTGTGTCTAACAAAGCAGAGTTAATATCATATTTTAACTGAGATCAGATTAATTGAAGAATGTACTTTCTTTTGATATAATATCAGTTTGGAATTACACTTTATTTAACGCAATAAATCGTGTTAAACTGCTGATATAATTCGTGGAAATTGGCGAAAGATCTTTATTTTTTTTTCTATAATGATGATCAATTATCGATATTCTAGTACACTGTGTGTCAACAAGATTATATTCCTGATGAATAGATTTTTTTGTTTAGTTAATTTGATGAGTTTTTATACAAGAGATAGAACTCTGAAGTTTGCTATATTCCATTTAATTCGTAAAACGAGGTGCGGGAGATTGGTCACTACAAAATAATTAAAGTTATGCTTGTAAATGTGGTACATTAACTGAAAAGAGGACAGATTATTCTATTTATTTCAATTATTCAACTATTTGTGAATCTTTCCTATGATAGTAAATTAAGCGCTTAAAATCTACGATTACGCGCATTAAAATTTGAAATGCCTCTTAAATCCAACGACGTTTCGAACGTATAAGACGTTCTTTTTTAGGAAGATTTCTCGCATGGAGACGTCACGACGCGATGTGCGAATGCGTACATACCATGCGTTGGCGAATACCAAGTGAGTGCAGTCAGTACGTAATGAATAAATGTGTGATGCTCACGATGTTGAAGCATTTTAAAACACTTCAGTTATGACAAAAATTGTTCTTTTCGTGTGCCGTTCCTAAGTAAAGTTCTTGTGGATTATAGTTTGAAGAATGTATTTATAAGCTTATATTTATTATAATTGTTTTCAATTGTGTGGTTTATGATTGTTTAGAATGTTTGTAATCAAATTTGCTATTATGACAGCCACTGTATTACCTGAATACGTTAAAAATAAACATTTAAACATAGTGTTTAAATGTAACTAATAGTAAATTATATAATAATGTAACAAAAAAATCCTACTTACATTTACGAAACATTGCTATAACTCTTAATCCATTATCAGAATTATAGAAAAAAATCTTATATTCAATTATTGTTATTATGTTGAATATTACATTTTTAAACATTATTATGTTTGTGAGTTCATATTTAGTAATGGCCCAATCAAATAAAAAAACATAATCAGAGAAAAATTTAAACTCTTTATTATCAGATTAAGTTCAAGTAATATAATAACCCGTTGTTATATACAAATTGTTTCAGTTTATTATCAAGAAATGGATGGAAAGCGTTTCATTTGGTATAATGGTTTTAAATTTCGGAAAAATCAAACGATGGGAAATAAAACTTGGTGGATTTGCAGTCAACGGCAATCTAAAAATTGTAAAGCATCGATAGTATCAATTATGGAACAAATTGTAAAAACAAATCTAGTTCATACACATAAACGAACACGAGTCACTGAATACTAGCTTAGTCTTAGGTTAATATATTATATTATATTGAAGCCGTACTCAGTATTACTTTTCACTCACGAACTCGCGTCTGTATCAAATCAATCAAATCAATCAATCGAATTTATGACACATTGAGGAATGTGCCATGAATTTTAACGCGTAAAGCATGAGATTTCGCAACTGATTCGTTATCGAATGAATAAGACTTAATCCGCGAACAGAGACACAATAAAACCACACAGATAGGTTTTCATAAAACATGCATTCTGTTCTCCTGAGTTATACTTAGTAATAGACAGTGCGCGTCCGCTTAAGAATAGGTACTATTTACCCGGTCTTTCTCGTAAACGTCTACGATATGGTTGATTTAAATACAATCGCTAACTATTCTCCGTCTCTTGTATACTTATTTTATCTGTCTTCCTCCATCCATTATATTTACATGCGTAATTTATTCATTCACTTGATAATGCTTTCATATTACGTTACAAGTAAATGGGCTGATTTCGTGAGTTATGAGGACATTTTAAAGTAGTATTTATATGTGGATTCATAGTCAAACATCGTATCGTAACAGTTGATAGTATTAAACTACATACATTAACAATTTATATTCTTCCAAAAATCGTGTGTGTGTGATGAATAAACGTATCTATATTTATATTCTTGTATTTATGGTTCTGCATGTCAAGTGTTGGCTCAACAGATTGAGTGATATAGCATACGTAATCAAACAAATATACAACAAGCTCCGCCAGGACATGTGACGGGTGAGGGCGCCGCCGTCGCGTCGCATTGTTCAGCTTCACGATCATCTGCGAACGAGCACCAGCGGCCGAGTGGCTCCTCGACCGTTTACGTGACTGATTTAGATAAGCAAGTCGAAATAATAGCGATATCGAGCAAAGCACTTACAGAGGAGCCAACTGATTCAAACATAGCTAACTCTGAAATTAAACAGTTTTTTTCTACAATCATATATCAAATTCTACATTAAAAAGTGATCGTGTTAATACCCTCGAGTGTGAGAAAACCACATATGAAATGCACCTACAACACCTTGAGAGTAATCAAGAAGAAACTGTAAAGCATGCCAGAAGAACTACTTGCAGAGGCTCTGCTAAGCAGTCCCATGTTCAGGTACTGGATCTCGGTCCACATGAACGAGAATAAACAAATGACCAAGCACAACTGTGCAAGTTAGTTTATAAGTTATTAATAACGCCCCCTTTACAGGTGAAGTTTATTTTGTATATTTAGTTTTATTTGTGTTTGTAATTTGATGATGTGTGTTGTATATTATACAATATGTAATTTGATATTTAGATGGGTCCTTTTGCCTGCAATAAACAATTTTATTATTATTATTATTATTATTATTTGACTGTGACCTGGTTATCCAAACCATTCGGTTTGGATATGGATGATTGAAAATGACAAACCGTACCCAATATTGGACAAATACAACTTGGTGTACACCAAAAACTGCATAAATAAAAACGGCAGAATTATTGTCTACTCAAAACACACTATATGAGTGGTTGTTGAAGAGTGACATTTTAATGAGGCCAACTGTCTCGTTATTAATATTAGCCGGCACATGGCGATCATAGCATTATACAGATCGCCCTCTTTCTCCAACGCAGCGCCATTCCTTAAAACTCTCATTGCGGTGAGCTGTGTGCTCATTGTTGGATATTTAAACCCGGATAAGATATACACCCGGATAGTACAGCTCGGAATGCTGGTTAAGTACCACATGGCGATCATAGCATTATACAGATCGCCCTCTTTCTCCAACGCAGCGCCATTCCTTAAAACTCTCATTGCGGTGAGCTGTGTGCTCATTGTTGGATATTTAAACCCGGATAAGATATACACCCGGATAGTACAGCTCGGAATGCTGGTACTTATTAAATATAGCGATAAATTATTAAATAAATAAAAAAATGATTCCCACAAAGCTGAATTAGATATAAATAAAACTAGTATCAAAATGACCAGGGCATAATCAGGAATATAACTAGAACTGCAAAAGTAAAGATTCTCCACTAGCATATATAAACTACGTCAACAACTACTCCACCAACGTGGGAAAATAATTGACAGCTGTACTCAATGGTACTGATTCGCTTGTGCGTGCACTAAACTAAAATTCTCTAAACTATGGTAGTTCTTTTTATGTTAATACTAAAATCTACATTCGAGTAACACTTAGAATGCATTCTAAGTGTTACATATGATTATTCTATTGAAATGTGGGTAATTTTACATCAGTTTAGACTAGTTTAGGGAGCACAAACTTACATGACGATTAAATTTGCACTAAACATATCACAATTAAACAGAAACGGAAAATTTAAGAATTGTCACTTGCAAGCATTATACGAATTTGGACTTAAGCTTGAACACAATAAGAACTATCACATATTTACTAAAAATAGATTTTAGTTCGCTAGTTTAGTTTGGTGTTCGGAACAAGCGAATTACTACCAATATCTACTAAATAGTGCTCGGAATTTAAACTGGTTCAATTCTCTTCGTCACCGCAACGGGGTGTGATTTTCACTAAGGCTTCGACGATAGCTCAACATAGGTTGATTTTAAGGAATTACAGTGCATATATTCGAATTAGAACTTTTTACTTATGCCTAGATAGTAGATATACTCACACAAACCCAATAGCACTTGTTATGATCTTCTTATGATAGGGAGACAACACTATTGCGAGCGGATAGATTTAGAATACAGCAGATAAAATGAAAGGAAGTGTGCACGTACATGTTGACTCCTGGTGTTCGAATCCTTGGTCCTTGGTCCCGTGCCTAGGTCATAACTCGACCTGGTGCTGTTTCGCTGCGGAAATTCATCTTGATAAAACTCAATAAACAGCCTAATGTGGCCTCGGCTAAACGTGGTGATACAGGGAGTGTGTTGTGTCGTGAATTGCGATCGAGTTTCAACTTTGCGCGTAGCAAAAGACAGAGCAAGAGGGTAGATAGATTATATTGTATGATCTTAATGTTAGTTAGTTCATCCACCCACCCGCTTGCAAGAGTGTCGAAATATCAGGGAGCTCATTAAAAAGAATACCTCGGTATTCGTCCCGTAAATAACAATATGTTTATGATATCTATTACAAAATTTGATAACATAGTAGGTCTATTGATATGAGCTAAATGATAAGGGGAAAGCCAAGGACGAGACTACGGCACCTACCAATTTTAGTCTCATATTATAATATTGAGGCAGGTGGTGATTTTCCACCCACTAAATGGTATCTTCCATTAGGTACGGTAGCAGTACTTCTCGGGACGAACTCGTTCAAAAGGAGTTCTACTGCTACTAAAATTTGTGTAATGAGCAGAAATACTTGTTCACGTGTCTTGGATGTTTGGGTTGTGTTTTTTCATGCCTTCTGCTACACAGGGAATCCCACTATGTTGGTATTATATGAAATAATTAGAATAATACATTTCTTAAATCGTTCTTACGTTTTTCAGGTCCATTCTTCGTTATGTCACGTCAAGGTAACCCGATGGTAAGGTGCGGAGACTATACTTTCAGTAGACAGTATTCTAGAAATTACAAAACCAGATGGCAATGCTCATTGGGAGCCCAAGGAGGCTGCAGGGCTTTTCTATATAGTATCGACAATGAAATCATCAGAATTAACAACGAGCACAATCATTTACCAAATTGATAGACATAAAAGTATTATTAACGTATTATGAGATTAGCTAATCTAATGTGTCTAGTGATAAGCTACATGCAGTGCTGCACCCTCGAGTTAAGAACCCTGATAGACTGCACAGGTTTTTGGTACGACTGCAACCAATGCCAACAGGTTTGTTGCTAAACATCACTCCCATCTTGTTTAATATTATAAAAACGGTGTACTTGTGTAGAACGAATTATTTTCTAAACATTTCGTATAATTCTTTTATATGCTAAAATACCGTGTTTTAATAGTTTGGTCACAATATGGCATCTATTTGTAATTGTATAAATAAATGATCTAGATGAACATTGTTTGATTTACAATGAAATAACTTACATATAACAACATTAACAAATCTATCCAATTATTAATAAACCTATCTTGTAGATCCTCATTTGTGTAAATCACGCCAAGATAGAATTATGCTAAACTGTAATGGTTTTCGTTTCAAAGACACGATGCCAATACGCGATGAACTGCTTGCAGTTCCCTTGCATCCCTTGGGATGCGATACGATTTTTTATCGATCTTAGCGATTCGACAAATTTAACGACTATTACGGTACTTGCACTGCAGGGCCGGGATTATTCTCTTGGGCAATCAGTTTGTTAAGTTAACTACAATCGTATTCATATACAACTACAATGATACTTATAATATGTAATGCAGATGAGGTTCGGATGCAATCTGTAAAGCGATATTTAGATTAACGTTTACGTACGTAAACGTACGCTATTCATCCATATGGGTTTATTTGGGTCGGTAATCAGTATTAAATTAAACGTCCTTAATAACAGTGATTTATTTTGTTTTCATATAAACTAGGCATGAAATAAGACACATTTTGAAATAATTGTCAATAACTTCTCAATAAATGTAAAATAGCTATTACCCCTTACAGTACTCCGAATGAGAAAACACTTAATTAGAGGACATTGTTAGCCCGCGAAACAGTCCTTAGTATAAGCTTAAGTTGTCGAAAATAAGTTTTTTAATTATCTTTTTTTTTGCAGATCAAAGTTACACGTTCGACGTGTATCGCGGCGGGACTCGTCTTATTTATGCAAATTACACTTACCACAAGTCTAATAAACAGTGCAATAACTGGATGTGCTCGAGCAGAAGGTCTAAGAGATGCGCAGCCAAAGTAAGGCTGCACAAGGACTATTTGATAGTTTTAGAACCACACCACACCCATCCTCCTCCCTATATTCCTTCTATGCCATAAACACAAAACATAAAGCACTTACGGTTCCTGAACACGAAAATTTGACGAAGTTGCTTTGATGCGAAGTTTCGTTATTCAAACGGTGAGAAGCAGACCACCAAGACCCGTCGACTACGAAGAATTAATGGGGTAGTATATAAGATCCAATTTTAATTCATCATGAGAGAGAAATTGATATTATTTAACGAAGCGGAAAATGTGTGATGCCAACAAACACGAAGCTGCAGTATATGCTCCGACGGATATGCATCGACTTCAAGCTACTTCTCTGTTTCAGAAATGTATTTAATATATTGTTTAATAATAAATTATGACAGAAATAGTTCACTTCATCATTCACCAGTAGCGTGTCGATGATGCTGGCGTGAGATTAATATCCTTTATTTAAAATTACATACAAAGTAGGTTAGCGTAATGTAAAATAAAAATTAATCAACTGGTTCATAGCTTTTTCACTTTTTCCTCATCTCACAAATTCGCTTTTTGGTTACACTTTCAAATTCATGTTTAGTTGAAACCTTATAATTTTACTAGAATCATAGTAATATTAGTATAGCTTTTGGACAGTCAGTGTTTTTATCCTGCATGGGAATATAATCATAATAATCAGGATATGTTAATGTAGGCAGATGTAAACTGTCAGGGGCCGCGTCCTCAAACGTCTTTAGTTATTGAAGCCCATTCACCCCGCAGATATATTTCTGAAACCATGTTTTTAGGGTACTGTATAGTAATGGTTTGTGGGTGCAAAGAAACTTTATACGATGCCCAGTCCTCATTTGAATCCCGACGTTTCGAACACTTTTCAGTTATTAAGGTCTCACAAGACGCGTTGTCCAAAAGTCTTTAAATATTTAATATACCTATAGATTTATTTGACGAGTGGAACCCAAGCAGGTAAAACTTGGCAAACATCTTCTCTATAATTAGGGTATTTTTTTATTTAAATTCAATTATCATACCTAACATTTTTGACATGTAGCGGTTTCTCTGGCGAGGATTGTCAGGTTGTGACTGGGCCCGTCCAGATTATGTTAGCATACAGCATACTTGGTCTAGCGTCTAAATTTTAATTGTACATCGAATAATTATTTCAGAAATGGTTGGGTGTTTTGAGGACTCCAGGCGTGGTCAAAAGGTGTTGGTCATGGATAATTTTAAGTTTCATAAGGACAAGGACCAGCATAGGAGCAGCCTTAAAACTATCTGGAGGTGCAGCAAGAGAAAGCCATTGGGATGTAAAGCAAATATTGTCATTTTGGAAAACCAGATTATATGCATCAATCATGAACACAATCACCAATAATAAATTTTTGGGTTAATACAATTTTGAAGCCGTAAAGTATACACTGAATAATGCGAGACATTTAGGTATACGTTTTTATAGTAAAGATCGTTTATTCCATTAAAATTTTACACTAGCTCTGTCCAACATTTTTAGCGATATTTACACAAGTAAACTGTTATTATTTACGTTTCTCTACTATTACTTTAATTCTCAACATCAAAGTAATTTGAGTTACCCCAAGAAAATTATACTTCATAAAGTTTTAAAGTTAGTTTAAAGCATTTCATTAAACCGTGGGTAGAACATAACTGAATATCAAAATACAAACCTGTTTGTACTTGATAAAACACTATTTTGCCACGTAGGTAAGTAGTATTTTTTATAAACAAGTCAAACTACAGTTATCAATTGTCATGAATGTCCTTTTTAACTATTGCGTTTAATCCAATATAGCCAGTAACAAAAAAATTAGTCGAACATCAAGCTATATTAAATTAAGTAAAAGTATTTTATTTCTCTTTTTAGTGTTATAATGGTAGTTTCCATCACTATGCCAAAGAATATTTAGGTATCGATATTAAATGATGAATATCGTAGTATTTTTATATTGTTTAACATTATTACATTATATTTCACGCGAATACTCTAGGACGACGGGCCCAGTTAAGTTTTTTCTTTAACATAGTTTGTCTTTAAGTTAGAGCTATATTACTAAATGCTTTCTTAATGTATATACGAAACTCTAGGTGCGCGAGTACATCTCGCACTTGACCGGTTTTTAATACAATATGAAAAACTGTGTTAAGTTAGTAGTTTGTATTATTATTATATAATACGCAGCATTATTTATTTTCAGTAAAAGTTGTTATATATAATCATATCAAACATTTTTCATGTGTCATTAAAACATTCTGTATTTTGTATGAAGCGTACTTTGGCCAACGATGTGTTCAATTTTAAAAATAAAAAAGAGCTATTGACGGAAGAAAGCCAATAGCGAAAAACCAGGGATTCTATTCATGGACTGGATCTAATTTAGATATCAGTATATAAATATTCCAATATGGAATGGTGTAGAAACGAAATATTATACATAACTATATGGAATTCCAATTAGGTGTGTCGAGTGAAAGTTACCCAGGATATGATGTTTAAAAAGTCATAAATGATAAACTGAGGGTATGGCTTTATCGAGTACTCTTGCCGTTACTGACTCCTAATTTAGAACAATATAACACATACGTTCTTAACAAGAGCTGAGCCTCCCATAGGGCCGGAAGCTAACTAGAACCTCTACGTGTATAACCTGCTGAAGGAACTGACCTTTCAATAGGGGTCCCGTACGTAGTTACATATAAGTGTGTAACTTTCAAGCTTATAGTAAGTTGTGAAATTCGCCAGGCCATGCATTTTTGTTTATTATAATTGTATTGAATACTTCTAAAGTCACTATTATTATTTTATTAATGCCCGGGCTACACGAGGCTAGTTTTTCAAGCTAGAATAGCAAGATAGTTCTCTACTAAACTGTCCTGGCTTGCTTACCTGGCTTGGAACATGGTATTTCTAATAAATAATAAATACATGTGGTTTCAGTATTTTAAGTTTGTACTATTCCAGTAACTGAGGTAACTACACGTCCAAAATTAACTGCATGCAAAAAAAAACACTATTCGAATGAAAGAGTTACATTGAAAAGTGTGCCAATTCGCACTAGACACATGACAGTAGATTTTAAAAAGAAATGAACGAAGGTCATCTGCTTTATTTTTTGGAAGACTTTCGCAATGAAGATTTAGTCGAGTATGACGATGACGCAAGTTAATTTGTGTTCCCCCAAAAAGTGCTCAATGCGCCTAAAGAAGCCAACTGAAAACTAGCTTTGCCGGCCATATAAAGCTAGTACACAAGCCAGGATAGTAAAATCAGTGGTGAGGGGCGTTACTCACCTAAAAACATACCTCGATATTATTAAAAACTGTCCTGGCTTGTAAACTAGCTTACTAGCTTAGAAATGAAGCTAGTTTTGTATACACGAAGCCAGCTTGCTAGCTTACTGACACACGCTTGCTATCCTAGCTCGAAAAACTAGCCTCGTGTAGCCCGGGCAATAGTTAGCATATGTACTATGCTTGATAGATTAGCAGTGTAGATCCTAGTAGGACGTATTACATTACAAAGTGTATTAATTTAGCTAGTCATTTTTCGAATACAAAATGTATTTGAACATATCTCATACCTCGACATTATGCAAAATGAAATAAATTATTAATTGTTCATTTCAGTTAAACAGCCCGACATTGCAATGGATTCAAGCGAAATTGAATTTATCACAACGCGTAGAGGTGGCATTTCCGTTCTAAATAATGGTCGCAGGTACCACCGCAAGAAATTTTACTCCAATGGGAATTCATTCTGGTTATGTTATAACAATAGAACCAATTGTAAAGGGAGTATCACTATAAACAATAAAAACGAAATCGTGAAGTACAAATCACATGATAGTAATTGCACAGTAAACATTGACGAAATTAAAATGTTGCAAAATCTGGAAATGCTTAAAGCAGCAAGCTGTTCCAATTTTGATTACGTAAACAAGTATAAAAAGTATAAAGATAATTGATGCTGTACTCAGAAGGTTTCAACGTGAAGAGTTGTTGATACGAATTAACGCTGTGGGGAGCATAATCATGGAACAAAGAACACGAACTTCCAGAAGTACTAAGGAATCAATATATTGGAACAGCGTGTTACAAAAAGGTGTGGAAATACTAAAACCAAACACGCAGAACTTGCATACAATTTACTGCACCCCAAAAAATATTAAAAATTCCGAGTTATAAGTATACAAAGATTTTCTAATACTCAAGCAGGTTCAGGCTTGAAAACTAGGTCAAAGATTGTGACCTCCAGACCGTAGACTGGGTAAACAGGGGCCTAAGCGGGTCTAGGCTGGGCACGGCACGGGGAGAGTCGGGCACGGCGCATGCAGGGTAACGGAGTGGGGGTGAATGAATAGATGGCGTGCAGATTAACGCCAAGAATATGCTGTCGACAAAGAGGCATTGCATTAGAATAGGCCAACACGAATTTAAGGGGGGGAGGGGGAGGGGGGAGGGAGGGGGGAGGGGGATGTCCTCCGACACTACTCTCGTGGCGAGGAAATGCCTAGTTTTTGCGAAAAACTACTTTGAATTTTCTTTGAACTTAACCTCAAATTTATAACGTTTATATATTGAATTTAACTATATTTACTTACAAATATGAATGGATTGGACATGGAGTACTGACTATTTTGGTGTGTTCTATGTTTGACTCTGGGTGGGCTCCCGCCAGAAGCTCTAGCGGTCGCCCCTGAGTGTCACTTCGCCAAACTCGGTCTTCGCTTCGCTACGGAGGTCGCCGGCTCGCTTCGCTCGCCACCTCCCCCCGTCGCTCCGCTCAACCTCGTCTGGCTCGCTCCTCTCAGGACCTCCCTTGAGCTTCTGGCTCCCGCACTTTTTATATACAATCTAGGGGTGTCAGCCACAAGACTAGGTGGAGTCGGGGTGCTCTGTGTCGGCTCTGTCTCTTATTTTGAACCTAACCAACTCAAGTTAGAGTGCCCTTGACTCGAATAAGAGTGCTAGCCCTGATGGTCACAGCTATTTTGAATTACATTAGAAATAAATCATATAGGTGCAAAACTAGGACAAAAATAAAACAAAATTTAGAAAGTATTTAACTTATATTTTGTATACATATTGCACAGCTTTTATCAGTTCGAAAAACTTATCCTTCTTACTGGCCTCCACAGATCTCCTCCATAAATACTCAACAATTGAGTCTGCAAAATTGCCCGGGTGGTTGTAATTATTCTTGTAGAAGAATCTTTTAACCACCCGCCATTGAGACTCAATTCGTTGAGTATGTGTCCCATCCTCGGCTATAAATGGACTGTCAGGGTCACTGTGGTTGACTTTTTTATGAATATATCCATGTTGGCTTAGGCAATCATAAGCCCTCCAGCAGTCAGTATGGATGGTTGTGCCCGGCTCTACATGTTTTTGAATTAGGGGAATTAGCACCTCTGCAGACCTAATGTTGTCCGGGCACACCTCCAACCGCAAGTCCTCTGAACCATCTTCTATGAGGCCAAGGACCCAATGTCCCTCAATGTGTCTCCCTGAAAAAAATTAAAAAACAGTTATTAAATTGAAAATACAAGTATAAAATAATGAAATTGATTAATGCCTTATATAAATACCTTTATTAAATTTCCTCTTCCCAAATTTGCTTTCGTCTACTTGCACAATTTTTCCAGGGCCTCCTATTTTGCCCCGGACTTCTTGTTTCTCCAGTTGGTAAATTACCACAACTTCCCGGCAGTAGTTATACCAATCGCTTATGGTTGGCCGGGACAAACAATGTTCTTCTCTAAATATATCTTCGTGTATTACCATGTCATGCGAGTAGTTGTATGCAAAACAGTACATTAAATAATAAATGTGTCCCAATTTTAGTTTTACGTTCTCAAACCATGTTCCTTGGGCTCTAGATACTCTAGTTTTATTATGACAGGAACCCTTGCTGCACACAAATGTGCCCATAGTTTTGTCGTTCTTGAAAACAAGTTTCATGGGATTTTTGTGTATTCTACACTTCTTAGTTTTCAAGATTAAGCCTTGCTCTTCGGCAAAAACCAGTCCTTGTTCATGTGTACTTAACATACGCGCCAGCTTTACAATATTCCACGTTTGTAAAACTTCACCCACGTATTTCCGCCTTTTAAATGCGGGTTCTTCTTCAAAATCATCTAAAATGAAAAACAAGCATTTGATTAACATATTTTGTGGTTTATCAAGCGAAATAATTTAGATTACAATAAATGAATAGTTAACTCACCTCTACTGGTAGAAGCTACTGGTACTGCATCTTCACGGCTTGTGGAAGCCGTTGGTTCATCTGCTGATGGAATATTAGCCATGTCGCTAGGCAGATCAATCGTGCAGAAATCGGAGTCCAGTAAGCAGGCAAAAGTCGTGGTTCAAGCAGAAATCGGAGTCCAGAAAGCAGGCAAGAGTCGTGGTTCAACAGAAATCGGAGTCCAGAAAGCAGGCAAAAGTCGTAGTTGAAGAAGAAATCGGAGTCCAGAGAGCAGGCAAAAGTCGTCGAAAAATTAACACAAAATACCACGCCAAAACAATGAAAAACACGGAGAGCGAACAGAGCACATTCACGTAACTCGAAGAGGAACGGAATGCGCGGCGCGGGCGGCGTAGTCGATCGTCTATGGAAAATAAAATGGCGGTCATACGTTCCATTCTTTAAAAAAAGTATTTGCAACAGAAGCTAATTTAATAAAATCGATGTCAAGTATTATAAACTATGTAATTAAGTATTGTAAATTAAATTAGCAATAAAATAATAGTTCAAATAATTAAAATATTTATTTTAATACCATTTTCATTGCACCAAGTCGTTTCGTTACACGCATTTATAGAGAATCGTCGAATCAAAAATCTGAAATTGAAATTAGTTTTTCTAGAAAACTAGACATTTCCTCGCTCTAAAATTGATACCAAAGCGTAGAGAAAATTATTATCTATAAGATCCAACTCTTAAAATCACCAAATTCGTGTTGGGCTATTCTAATGCCAACCCATTACTAAACCTTTTTGTTACACTCTGTACTTTGATATACTCGAAACAAACGAACTTATTCATAATATTTGTCATTATTAAATATAGAAATAAAATTTAATATCGTCAATGTGTAGAAATAAATGTTACTCAAATTATAAGTTTAAAACTAAATGAATTTAAGAAAACTAAGGAAGGAAATTAGATTATAAGTTTTTAAACTATCATGGTCACAAACATTAGAAATATTCACATTATAATCCACCCACCCGCAATTCCTCAGTACATCCGTGATCATGGCGATTGCAACAGTGCCAAAATATGAGAAACTCGAAAATTTTGAAACATACATATATCCCGTTAATAATTAAGAAAGTTAAAGAAATTTAATAAGGGTACTATTTAAACGATCTAATCTAAATTCAAACTAAGAAAAGAAAATACTATGGCGTACTGTAAGACTAAGTGGTCGAAAGACGAAAGACTGAGGCCAAACACAAACAACGAAACAGCGACTCAAACGGCGATTTCGCCGACTGCTGTCGCTCGTCGTCGCACCTATCGTGACTTTGCTCCGACTAGATACTCCGTGTAAACCGTGAACTACTATTTAATAATAACTTATACTTCTAGCCGGCATGATGACGGCTAAAACTAGTTCTAACAGATGTTAAGCAGCTCCAGCTTGTCAAAACTAGATGTAACCGTCTTTTAACCGTAAGACGCCGTAACATGTACAGTCGACAGGACATTAAGCCTATTTTCTGAAGCTCTCCATTTAGTTACAGTCTTACTTACTTATAATTTTGGCCCACTCAGTATGCTTTTGTCAAGTATAGTATTTAATTCCGACACTTGGAATTTTAGGTGCTTGATAAGATTTACTGTTTCCCACTATTAGATCGTTTAAAAATATTAAACCATAATAATCACCAGTCAAAAAACAAACATAATTTACCGCTGCACGGTTAAGTATTTAAGTACCTTATTAACAGTTATCCACGTAATATTTATTTGCCCAATATTGTTTTATTATTTGGTGTGGAACTTAAAAGCATCCTATTTCATTTTATTATTTAAATTGATTTGATTATATTATTTATTAAATTTGTTTTATACTTACCTCGTTTGAAATATATACAAAAATGTTATGTAGCTGTCACAGAAAGTGATATGGGGAATGATATGATAGGCGAAAATATGTTATAATGTAATATATATTATAAAGAGATTAAAGTTTTGGTTATGGTTATTTATATGTGTATGTTCGATTACCGTATGTTTTTTTCTTTGTAAACGGTTTCGTACACAGTCAAATTAATTATTAAATAGCCGATCACGTCCCAACTGCTGGGACTCGAGCATTACTCTCAGAGAGAGAGGAGTTGGACCAAAATCCATCACGCGGGCCCAGTGGAGCTTTGTGAATAATTAATTAACTTTTTTATTTCGTGACTTTTAACTGATTATAAAAGTACAGTTATTTATGTGACTGAAGTGGCTTACCGATATTCTGCAATGATCGGCTTAGCACGACTTAACATGTTATTTATTTCGAAAAAAGGAAAGGTTCTACTGCTAGAAAAAGATAGTCAACTAAAATATAATTACACTTAGAACTTTTTACTGTGGACACAAGAATCGTGTCCTGCAAAAGTAAAGTTATTAAAAACGGTGTAATACGATACGAATGATAGTAAAACACTATCATGTTCCACCACTATATTAGGTACAAGACTTAAGTTTAATCAGAAACACTAGGTACTTTAATATTATATTAAGATATAACTTACGCCGTACTGTCGCGATACTCGGCTGCAACGCACCAGTAACTATGCATTTCCGTGCTTTTTTATTAGTATATGTGATAATTATAGATATATAATATATAATTTAATGTATGGGTTAAAAGGTACGATGAGTTTTGTTTCTAGCCAAACTTCAATGTATCTTTACGAAATAACTCGGTACTCATATCATGTTTGTTGTTTGCAGGAATTTTTGTCACCAATCATCATGGGAAGAAAATATGTGTACTGAATAATCATAGTTTTTACTTCGCATCTGGAAGTTTGAAGACTCTTGTGTGGAGATGCACACGATGGGGCCGCTGTAAAGCCAGACTCATTTCCACACACACCGGAGAGTTCAAATCTAAACATCTTGAACATAATCATGAACCACCCAAGTTTGTCATACAAAACGGGGTGTATTATAAAATTCACAGTTAAAAATGATCCTTGAAGAACTCAATGTAATAACTGCAAAATAATAATTCAGTACAGTTGTGTAAAAAAACCAGTCTCAGTTTTGACGAAGAAATGTAATTACTCAGAAGCGACGGGTGACTGAAATGCGCCTACTTTAGGCAAAAAGTGGCGACGCTGCCCGCGTTTTGGCCACTTTCCCCCACTATAATGCTTATAGATTAGTTTTTATTTAAACTTTTATTGTTCTGTAAATATCTGTATCTCTATAATAAAAATTGAGTACTATTACTACTCTCTTTACTTTACTCTCATTACTCATGACCTTTTTCACTCCATAGTCACTACTACTAGTCACTACTACTAGTCACTCGTAGTACTAGATTACCGAGCTTTGCTCGACCTTTTGCGTCACAGAGACGTACATATACGTCAGTTTCATTCATAAATCTTTTATTTTAATTAAACGGAAGGATTAAACAACACATGTTTAGTGAGAATCTTGTCACCGCGATTCAGGATTTTGCAATGTGACTGTAGTTACGCCATCTAGTTTGAACGCAATGAACAAAATGTTGTTTTCATTGTTTGAAAACACGGAAAAAAAAATCTAAAAATTAAACCTAGCTAGATCGATTCATCGCCCCTGAAACCCCCTGCATACTAAATTTCATGTAAATCGCTGGAGGAGCCGTTTCCGAGATCCATATTACTAACATATAAAATCTGGATATAATATACAGTAGAACCTCGTTAAGTCGAACCTCGATAAGTCAAAAACCTCCAAATCTCGAAAAAATGTTTTGTTCCCTTCCCTTCAAACACCAAAACCTCCATTACTTGAAATATTGACCCTCTGTTAGTCGAAATAATCACCGAGTCCCTCCAAGCCATTTTTGTACATATTTTCACTCTATAACTCGAAAAATTAAATTTGACCTCTGTATCTCGAACATAGCAACGTTTTATTTTACAACCTTTACAACTTGATCATTTGGAATTTATTACCTCTATTGTTGGAACAAAAATAAGTTACCGACTTTAAGAACTTGCCGACAATGTGAGTACACTATTGTTTCTTAGAAAACATTTTAGGAGTATACGATAATAAATTTATGACTCACGTAAACACGTGTTTGCTTGCTTGGTGTCAGGTGTTCAATTTTGATTTCCTTTGAAATTTAGCTACTACTAAAATACATTACCTGCCTGCCAATACCACATCAAAATTACAGCCTATGGACCAAGGTATCATTAAAAACTTCAAGTCATTGTATCGAAAAGAAGTTGTCAGGAACATGTTGGATAATATGGAAGAAAAAAAGAATTCTACTATAGATGTATTGCAAGCCATGAGAATGGCTGATAAAGTTTGGCGAAATGTTACTGCGACTACAATAAAAAACTGTTATGTACACTGTGGTTTTTCATCGTCGTCAACAGTAGTAGCTGAAACCGAAGATATTTCTATTTCACCTCCTGCAGAATGGAACGCAGTGGTATCTGAATCAGGAATATCCTTTGAGGACTTTGTTTCGTGCGATGATGGAGTTATGACTGCTGGGACATTATCTGATGACGAAATTATCGATTCAGTAGCTCAGAAAACCGATACTAATGAATTAGATGACATAGAAGACGTGAATAGTACATGCGCTCCATGGGTTTCCATCAAAGAAGCGCGAACCGCATTCAATACCTTACGTAATTTTATAGAGCAAACCAGTAACTCTGAAGAAGAAGAATTTCTGCTCTTTATAGATAGAGAACAACCAAATTATCTAAAGCAAAAAAAAATACTGACATTTTTTATGCCATATTTTTTATTTTAAAATGATTTGAAATAATGTTGATTTATAATAAATAAAAATATGTTTGTCACCTCTGCAAGTTGAATTTTTATTAATTTTACCTCTCTAACTCAAAATTTATGAGAATAAACCTCAAACTCTTTATGTCGAATCAAAATCCGCCTAAGTCGAAATCCTCCATAAGTTGAAAACTCTATAACTCGAATTTTTCGGCGTCTCCCTTGATGTTCGACTTATAGAGGTTCTACTGTACATATTAAATATATATAAGAAGTACTCGTATAAAGTATTAGATGATAATCCTTGATACATATTTTATATATAATGTATCGCGTATTATCACTTCATAACAGAAATGATGTATACATTATTACAAAGACAAAAAAAATTTAGCAGACTATTGCACTTATGTAAGCGAATGTACAGTGTATAATCTTAATGATGATCTTTAGAGCAACAAGTACAATTTGAAAAAGTTTAATACCGACTTCCATTCTATTTAGTTATTGGAGTGTAACTCAAAAACTACTGGACCGAATTTGATGAAATTTAAATGGGACGACACGGGAAGCACTAGCTTTCAAACAAAAAAGAATTTTAAGAATTGGTTAACCCTATCGAAAGTTCGAAAGGAGGTAACAAACATAAAAAAAAATATAGTCGAATTGAGTAGTTTTCTACCGACTTCCAAAAAGGAGGAGGTTGGGTACCTCCTCCTTTTTCCCTCCATTCGACTGTTTTTTTTAATGTTTGTTACCTCATAACTTTTGAGTGGGTGAACCGATTCTCAAAATTATTTTTTGTTTGAAAGCTGGTGCTTCCCGTGTCGTCCCATTTAAATTTCATCAAATTCGGTCCAGTAGTTTTTGAGTTACAATCCAATAACTGATTTTTACCAAAGTAATAGAATGGAAGTCGGTATTTAAATTTTTCAAATTGCACTTGTCACATCTTTGAAAGTTTAAAAAAGAGCTTCCATACGATTGTGTACAACAACAACTTTTAAAGAATTGGTTTCAAAATCTTAAAATTTTTAACATATGATTGTAATACATAAATAAATAAATCTGCCCGTCTTAAAATTTAAAAAACCAGGTTCAGATTCATGATTAAGCCAAGCGGGATCCTTGCGAAGCTATTGCGTAATTCATTTCTTTATTCATCATTTTGTCATATTTTTTTGAGTTTTACGTTTAAGTAGTTTTTAAACAGCTACCACTATTAATAAATAATAATAAAAACATAACATCAATAAAAATCTAAATGTGTATTTTGAAGTGCTTTTGTGTTTACTGGTGGTGTATTCAACAAATTAACATTATGTTTCAGTTCAATGGGTAAGCAACAAATCAGGCAAGACACTGGCCATACTTAATGGTTACACATTCTACTGTAACAGTGGCGGGTCCAATACCCGCCGGTGGAGGTGCACGATGACCCCCAAATGTACTGCGGGGTTCACGCTTGCACTAGACGGTGCTACCATCAGAATTCAGCTAGTGCACACTCATCCTCCGCCCAACTATAGAATATATAAAGGAGTTTATTATAAGTTCTAGTTAAATAATACTGTACAGCACGTGTAACTAGTGTCATTATCATACCACAATTTATTTCAATATTACCTGTACTTATGACTCCCTACAGTACAACCTTGCCTCTTATACAAAGCAATGTGCGCCTCTAAAAGAACAAACTCGTGGCACACGAGAACACTGACTAATGTACTGAAGTAACCCTTGTTTCTGTGATCTGTGGAAATAACGATTGTTGTGGGGACTATAATAAAGTGCCAGAACAAATTACCACTACTGCAACAAAAGCTGGTTCCAGAGTCGACTTACAGCCGTATTTATAAACAAGCAAAAGTAATTACTTAAGCAACAATTTTAATTCTATAGACTAGAATTTGCCTGAAGTTAGAACTATCAAAGGCTAGAATTCTTAGCCGAGTTATAGTCACCATTTCCTTTGCTTAACCAAACACGTTGCAGTTCCTGGAAAAGTAGGTTGATTTTTACGAAATCTATTGTATTATTAGCCAAATATGGCGAATCGCGAGTCAACGGAAACAATGAGAACACGTCAATTTTTCGTTCTTATTGCAAAAGTGAAGTTGTATAAAAATGACATTCGCACACAAATCTGAACTGGGAAGGATCTATTATGCTGTAAAAATTAAAATCCCAGGACAACAACCTAATACAAGTGTAAAAAGATACATTCAATTTTGATAGTAGAATGTCATGCATTTACTTTAGTAACGTTTATTGCTCGACTATAGAATAAGATTTTAAGTTGAAGTATTCTATCGTCAAGTGCTTACTTCATTGAGAAATTACTTAGCAACAAGTACTCACTTGTTTATAAATACGAGTGTAAGACGCAGACATACCTTATATATAGACGTTCCCCAAATTCGAGTAATTGATTAATTTGAATGATTTTAGACAGGTATTCATTTTTTAATTTAACATAGATATAATATTTGACTAAATCTAAATAATATCGCGATGTATGTTTTACAAAGGCACTGAATCACTGTACCTTTTGCGTTTCTAGCTTCTTTTATTTAACATAAAATTTTTGTAGTGGTATACTGTTTTTACATAATTTGACATTATATTTCGCTTTGATTTGCGATTTGCATCTTAATAGATTTCTACGTTTATTTACTATCAGAACTAGTAGTTTGATTCTTTAATGCTGTAAAAATTACAATTTTAAATTATTTTACGTAATTCGCTGCGAATCGCGGCTCGGTCTCCGTAGGAAGCTAATGGTACTGATTCGCTTGTGCGTACACTAAACTAAAACTCTCTAAGATATTGGTAGTTCTTATGATGTTAACACTAAAATCCACATTCGTGTAACATTTAGAATTATAATTCTAAACATATGATTATTCTATTCAAATGTGGGTAGCTTAACATCATTTTAGACTAGTTTATAGAGCACGAACTTACATGACGATTAAATTTTCACTAAACATACCCACAAATAAACAGAAACAGCAAATTTAAGAATTGTGATTTGCACTAATTTGGACTTTAGTTTGAACATAATAAGAACTATCATAATCTACTAAAATAGATTTCAGTTTGCTAGTTTAGCTAGTAATTCGCTTGCAGAACACTGAACAAGCGAATTACTACCAATATCCTTAAAACTGTTTTCTGGTAATTTATTTAAGCTTTACCCAAATTCATGTAGTTGTTGCAATGTGAACAGCAAACACACAACCCTTTACATATTTATTTAACCTACTTCACTTCCATAATTAGCCGACGTTATCGACCTAGGTTTCGGGCATGTCCGATGCCCATCCTCAGGGAGTTTACGCTGCAAGATCGCGCCGACCACTGATCTGATTTCAAACTAAAATAATCTTTTACATTTATAACAGCGTGACAATAATATTTTTCAGTATTGTTCGTGCCTAACAGATTCGGGAGAAGGATAGCGATAATCAACGGTTACACGTTCTACTGCAATAGAAACCGGGAGTATACCAGCTCCTGGCAGTGCACCAACACAGGAAAGTGTAAGGCGCGGTTTACACAGTCGAGTATTGACTGCTCTATCATCCGAGCAGCAACTGAACATTGCCATGGACCGCCTACATACAAAATAATTAATGGCATGTACTTTAAATTATAGATTAAGCGAGTATTAAAACAAGCCCGCACCATGTATCCGACGGCATTACTGTATACATGTCATGGTAAAGTTATTACTTATATCGTTATTCAATTTTTATTAAATTGATATAAACAACATGCCATGGCGACTGGCGAATTGTATGTGGCTATGTCTATATGGGTTTCAAAATATAATGAATAAATGTAATATCGATAAAGAGAGGCTGCAAAAGACATCTCCTTGTAAATAAACAATAAATCATTATGGCCTCATTATACTTCGCATGTTCTTTTTAAATTCATCACGGCGTAACTGGATCCTTTAGTAATGCAGTGCGACGCAAAACTTCAGTTCAAGGCTCTGGGCGGTACTGCAACTAACATTGGCAGGCATCCGGGAAATGCGCAGCAGAATTGATATGTCGAACTACGGTAAACTCAATAGACGAAATTGGCAGTCCATGTCACACGACTTGCGTGCGTTTAATACTGCGCGTATTACGACCGCAATTGAGCGGATCCAGGGCTATAAAGTGTTTGCAACAAAATCGCCTATTGGGCAGAGCAAATGACAAAACCGAAGATCAAAAATGGCAGTATCGTGCATCCAAGCCTTCAGAGAGAGATTCTATGTACCTACAACTACAGTTATATACCTCGACACGCAAACCCGCCATTGATGCATTGTAGGAAACCAGAGCCAAGTTAGTCCCACTCTATACCGAAGACATCCTGGACATCAGCTTGTACGAGATTAGAATGGCTATCACAGCTTAAGAATAACAAGGCTACAATTACATATAGAATTCTGAGAGGCCGATACTTTTAGCCTTCTAGGAGATATTGAAATTCGAAGCGCAACGCCTCAAGCGTGGCACCAAAATGTAGTTGTGCTTTTCTTAAAAAATAAATATTGTATGTGGAATCCAGTATAATAAAAATACGGTTCTATCATTACGCATAATTATGTTTCCTATACTGTCATAATTTCACACCTACGAGTGTTTCATACGTATAAACGTTGTAACATACAGATTTACGTCGATGACGTTGTCTAGCAACTACAGATTTTCTATTTCGACTGGATAAGACATTTCTCTCAGAGAAACAGTAGCCCTGTGTTATGTTCATACGTAGATGTGATCAAACGTTGCTATTCTGTCTCTCCCTGAACTTGGGCTGTGGTCTTGACCGTGACGCAAGTAGGAAACAAGTAAGTAACAAAAGTAATGCTAACGTCTGATTTCAGTACATTTCGTGGCGCAAGCGTCTGGGAAGACAAGAGCAATATTGAACAATTACACGTACTACTGGGAAAGGCAAACTAAAAGATCTCATAAGTGGCAATGCACGTGGTACCCGAAATGCAAAGCGCGGTTCTTTCTCACGTTGGAAGGAAAAATGCTGAAGGCGGCTACAGATCACACCCATCCGCCTCCGAACTATACAATTGTTAACGGTGTATATGTTAAATTGTAAACGATTTACTATTGTTAGTATTAAGCTACACACTTTTTTGCTGGGGTTACAGCGTGGTAGTACCACGCTGTAACCCTACAGTCGAATGGGCCGGTGCGACCGGGGAAGTACCACACTTCTACATAACACCGAGGTGAAGTAACATAGCTTGCTATTGCGTTTCAGTCGGTTTGTGGGACTTTCCGGAGGCCCGATTCCCTCCTTTAATTATTGTAAGTACTGATTACTGGTATGCTCACATGTTCGGTTGCGTAGATATCGCACGGTTTAGGTAATAGTTCAAACAAACTATTTGTCATACGATATGTGGGTGCCAATAAACATACTCTTGAGCCATTGATATGAAATGCATGTACATGTATAAATATTTTGTCATTATCGAAATTTATTAATTAAATTTATATTTTGCTACCTAGTATATATTTGTCAGATATTAATAAATAATTTAAATTATGGATCTTGAATACCTAGAATATATTTTCAAAATTAATAAACACTTATTTTTTATATTAACAATTTTTGGAGACAATAGCGCTCAGATTTTACACTGAGTTTATAACATACTTAATCACAGTCTATGTAAACCTTATTATGCTGTGCTTATATCTTGGTTAAGCACCGGCACTGAGTATGATACGCAGGACATGAAATAGTCTAAAAATATAATAATATAAAAGTCTAATAAAATGCTTCTTTACGCGCCTTCTACGGTTAGGTGATGCCTTTTTTGATATACTCGTTCATTGAGTTTGATGTCCTCAATAACTCGCAACATGTCACGGTATATCACATGCTACACCCGCACTTGGCTGATATAGCATGACTAAACTGTATTAAATCCTGCAGAATCAGGGCTCGTCAATTTAAGAGGATTGCATAGCTAGTACTTGCATACTAAATAAAAACTCTTTTCTACCTCCTAGGAGTTTGCAACATTGCCCTGGCTTCTCGCGCTTCGGCAGAGGCCAGGTCACTTATTAGATTATATTTACATATTTTTGGATGATACCATAGTACCTAGTTGGTCTTATCATGTAAATTTGCTTTACGGGGGTGACTTTGTCAAAATGATGACAAAACTACCTTAAAAAATTTAGAATAAAAAAAAACATTGTCCGATTTCTATGCCATTGTTTACTATGCCCGTACGTTTTGATTTTTTCAGTTATTTTAAGTTCTAAAAAAGGAAATTTATAGTACTTTGAAATACTGAAACAAACAAAACGTACGGGCATAGTAAACAATGTGTTGATTCCATGAAAAAAAATCACTGAAATCGGACAATGTTATGAGGTAGAAAAGAGTGTTTTCTTTTAGTATGAAAAGTACTAACTATGCAATCCTCTTAAGTCTGCTTTTTGATTCTCAATTATCTTTCTGTCAAATTTATTTCACATTTTATGAAAAACACTTTGATCTACTTAAATAAATCACATCATACACTTGCAAACCTCATGATGGAATAAAGTAATAAAGACACACTCTCTTTTTCATTTCAAACTTTTCCAAAGTATTTCACATAAAAGTGCTTCCACCATACTAACTTCCTATATTAGCTTATGTTGGAATGTACGATCAAACTTTACTGTAAAAATTGAGTATTGAAAAAGATATGTAATATCTGAATATGATATAGGAAGCACATAATTTGGAATTGGGACTTAGAATCTAATTTAATGTATTAATCACTAAACTTTGAGTATTTTTATAGCATCCAAATACTTGGCTCAAACATGACATGAAACAAACCCAAAGTTCTAGAACTAGGCATGTATAGTATTACTTTTTAAAGCACTAACTCCTGCTTAGCGATCTCAAACATTGAAATTTATAAAGAGAAAAATTCACATCCTCGGACGGGATCCGAACCCGCGTCTTCTGACTCTCCGTGTCAGACGCCATGACCATCTAGGCCACCGAGGCTCGATCCTGAGCATCGAATTTTATCTCCCTATCTGATTTTAACCGTCTTAAGGAGACGGAGCGACATCTATTGAACAGCTTTGATAGCACTATCCAACCGAAAGAACCATTTTTAGAAATACTTAAACTTTCGTATATACGTCGCAACCCTTTATAATTTTTATAGTATTACTTTTTTAAAGCACTAACGCCTGCCTAACGATCTCAAACATTAAAATTTATAGTGAGAAAAATTCACATCCTCGGACGGGATTCGATCCCGCGTCTTCTGACTATCCGTATCCAGATGCCATGACCATCTAGGCCACCGAGATTATAAATCCAATGTTTAGGCATGTATAGTTTCCATAACTATAATAATAAAACATATCCATAATTGTTGTAAGTAAACTTTACATAATGTAACTTTATTACATTGTTCTGTTCAAAATTATAACTAAGTATAAGATAAATCTGCGGTCAACGTTGTCGGTACACTAACCAGTAATTTTTTTTTACTATTCCTTTGTACTATTTCTTGTTGTGTACTGTTTGTTGATCCTAAAATAAATAAATAAAAAAACTATAATACTTATTTATTAGCAATGTGAGATTGTTATTAGTGTAATGGACTTCATACTCATCATATGCTAATGCATATTTAAAGGATAATTCCTTTAATCTTAAATTTGCGGTTTTATTTTATTACAATAATGAATATTGATGGAGATGGGTTCTTACACCTAGACTCTTATAATACAGAGTGCAAAACCTTGCATCCGCAGGGCTATTATGTATCTCGGTTACTAACAAATTTTGATTGAAATCTTGAATAATGGCGGTTCTACGTCAATTTTAGCAACACCAGTAAGCAAAAATTAGTAGGTTGATGACAAAAGTGACATAGAGCCGCCATTTTTCAAAATTTCGTTCAACAGTTGTTAGCAACTGAGATACATAATAGCCCAATAGGTCCTCTATGACGTATCCTGATTTTCATAGCCAACTTGCGAAAAAGTAAAATATCCTTATTATAACATAATTTAACGCAGTTCAAGTTATCATTTATCTACTACTTTGGTGAAGATTTAATACGCTGGTCATTATAATAAGACTGTTTTTGTATTTAGTATGTGATATATCAAATTACCCTACAATAATTGGTAGGTACTTACAAATGAATGTATTTCAATTCCAGTTATATTTGTGAAACAAGCAAATGGGAAGGAACGAGCAGTTTGGCACAATTTCACGTACTATTGCGGAACGCGGACTAAGAGCACCAACCTGTGGCAATGCACGATGTACCCCAAGTGTAGAGCTCGGTTTATTCTCACGCTCGGCGGAGAGATGATTAAAGCTATAATAGATCACACTCATCCGCCCTCAAACTACAGAATTGTTAATGGTATTTATATAAAATTGTGATTATCATAAATAAATAATACTTATATGGGCTTTTCCATAACGATAAATTCTAAATATTCATATTTTCTTGTATGTATTCATCTTAATTGAGAATGGTTCAGTGTTATAAGACCATTTTGCTAGTATAAGATTGTCACCAAACACTATTACCGAATAATTTACACATCTTCACTATATAGAAAGGCCATTACTCTAATCGTTGCCATGTAACATTTCCGTATCGATCAAGATCTAATAATATAATAATAAATAATTTCAAACGAAAAACGCTTACAGTGGGGCAAGCGCATGATAAGTACTTCATTATTATTTTACCTCAATTTTAATGTATATAATAATTTTCTCTTGCTTAAATGTGTTCCTCTTGCTAAAATTAAATATACTAAATTTGTTCGAGCTCTTAAATACTAAAGTTCAACATAAGATAAAAATATTATGTCTTAGGTTTACTTTTTAGAAGTAACATACGAGTACGTGCAGTAGCGAGCGATCTGAGAATTTCCTTAGATCACTTCATTGGAGTTTTCAAAATGTATTATTATTGTGCGACAAACTATTTACTTCGTACAGAATCTACACAACATAGTTTCGAAAACGTTAGAAACCGTTATATTACATTTTATTTTATTATTAAATATTTTGGTCGCGGCTTAAACGAAATAACATTTTTTCGTGCTATTATAGATTTTACGTAAGTGGTTTGGCCAAATATTATACATACATTCATTTAACACACCACACAACAAATTTACACATTTTTGAACGCATCCTTCCCCTACCAACCCCTCGATAACCTGCGCGGGCGCCGTGAGCGCCATCTACAGAAGAAGTTTACTCGTCCGCTTGTCACCGCACCGCGCCTCGTTACTAAATCTCTAAAAATAAAAAATAAACTCTGTATCGCCAAAAAACAGTTCTTCAGACCGTGCGTAGTAGTGTGCAGTGTATAAATATATGGAAGCTATCGAAGAGTTACAATAAGCTGAACCAGCGCAATTCAAGAAAGGAAGTACGTCGCCATATCGAGGTATCCATTTTCCTTTATTCCTCACAAAATATTCACCATCCTCTTTCTTGGTCCTTCGAGCCGGATCCTTTTACAGTCCTACGTCAAACAATAGCAAAAATAATTAATTTCACTATACTTACACTACAACAACTCATATTTTTGGTCATACCAATTTTTCATTCCGCCATTTTATAATACGTTGCATGTGCACGCAACTGCATACGGCACACAGCGAACCCGCCATATTTACTTATTGCTTGTATATACCTAGTACGAAATGGAAAAATCACTTAAATTATTAGATGCAAAAAGAAAAAGTTTGTTTTCCATACTACAAAACGCGTATGATTTGAGTAAACAAATAGATACACCCGAAGAACAGCAGAGATTTATCATTCGAACACAAACGCTAGAAAGTATTCGCAAGGAGTTTACTGATGTTATTTCAGAAATTAATGATTTAACTCTGTCAATAAACCCAAAGTTCGAACCTAGTTTTAAGCCCATCGAGGCATTTGATGAAATATATTGTAACATCAAAGCCGTGGTACAACGTTTGGCGAAATCTAGCGTTGATTCGATGCCTATTAGCAAACCTAAACACAAGTTGCCAGTTTTAGAGTTGATTCCGTTCAATGGTGATCCCTCAAAATGGCCGCTATTTTATCAAAACTTCAAAGAAATGATTCATGACAATGTGCATCTAACAGATGCAGAAAGAGTCCAATATTTAGTGTCAAAATTGACGGGATCGGTTTCCTCAATCACAGCCGGAATCCTACCCGTGGCTTCTAATTACCATATCATATGGAATCTCCTTGTAGATAGATATCAGGATGTACGTACGCTCGGAACTCAATATTTAGAAAAAATGTTTAAGTTCAAACCCATCGCTTCCGCCACCTCGAACAGTTTAGATATGTTTACTGACCAATACTGCGCATCAGTCGCCGCCATAAAAGCTTTAAAAATCGATGGCTTAGCTGATTTTATAATCACGCACATAGCACTAAATAAACTTGATAAAGAAACTGTTAATTTGTATGAACAAAGTGTCCGCTCGCAAAAAGTACCTACTTTTAATTCGCTTGAAACATTTATCAAAGAGCAAAGTAAAGTTCTTTCCCGCATCCAATTAAATATAAAACCTCAATCAAACACATTTACCGCACCCGCTAAGTCGAACATACCCGCGAATAAAAATAAAGCGATTCATTCGTATCTCCTAAACAATGATAATTCGCTAACCACACCACCGCTGCCCGCTTCCGCGCCGCAAACTTATATATATAATGCATGCGTAGTATGTAAACAAGAAAAACATCCTCTATATCTATGTAAACAATTCACTGAACAAGATGCTAATTCTCGGTATTCAATTGTTACAAATAATGGATTTTGTAAAAACTGTCTCGGTTTCCACGACACGAAACAATGCAAATCTATTAAATTATGTGCTAAGTGTAACAAAAGGCATCATACACTGTTACATTTAGATAATTTCACATACCAACCGCGGAACATAAGTAACCTATCAAAGCAATCTCATCCCGAAAATAAATCTATTAATTTCGTTCAGTCGCAAAACATAAACACACCGTGCTCGAACGTTATGTCACTTTCAGCAGCCTCCAAACACTCAGTGAGTGCGAGCGAGACAGCCTCTAGTTTTCACGTCGATGTATTTAGTGCCAACCGCGTGTGTTCAAGTTATAAACAGCGAAGTACCTTCCGATATTCGTTTATTATTAGATACCGGCTCGACCGCGAATTTTGTCACGGAAGCTTGTTGTAAAAAATTGAATTTAAAAATAATTTACCAGCCTTCTTCCGTTCACGGAATAGGTATGGCAGTGAAACCAGTGCTAGGTCACACAGTTATAGTGTTTCGATCTCGAGTGGATCCGCGTTATCAATATTCGATAAAGGCCGCAGTCGTGGAGAAAATCACAGGTAATTTACCTACAACTCGCATTGATACTTATATGCTAGAACATCTAAAAAATATTCCTCTCGCTGATGAGTTGTTCCATGTACCGTCCGAAATAGATTGTGTTATTGGATCGGGACTTTTTCCGCATTTGTTGTTATCGCGTAAGGTTGCGCACATCAAGTCATCCGCTGTCGCGATTCAGTCCACACTAGGATATATAGTGATGGGAAAAGCTGAATGTCGGTCATACTCGGCGCAAGAAAATAAGCATTCTTATCATGCGATTAGCAATGAAAATAGTGACGTTAAATTAGATGAAATGATTCAACAATTTTGGAATTTGGAATCTGTACCTACTCGTAAAATATTAAGTCCGGAAGAGCAGCAGTGCGAACAAATATTTAAAGAAAGTGTTTATCGCGAATCAGATGGTCGTTACGTAGTCGCTTTGCCCTTCTGCGATGATCCTCAAGCATTAGGTGACTCGCTCAAAACCGCGAAACGCCGTCTCTTATCGCTTGAGCGGAAGTTGCATTCGAACCCCGACGCACGGACGGGTTACAACACAACAATACAAGACTATATTGATAAAGGTTTTTTGACTAAAATTTCGGATCCACAATCGCCCTCTCTTGCGTATTATATTCCGCACAGGGCAGTGTACCGTCCTGATAAAGACACCACAAAAATTAGAATTGTTCTCGACGCAAGCGCGAAAACCTCGTCAGGAAAAAGCTTAAATGACATTTTATATTGTGGTCCGAACTTACAGACGAATATATTTGACCTCGTCATAAATTTACGGCTCTTCGAGGTAGCGATATCTGCCGATTTAGAAAAGATGTATTTTCAACTGAAAGTTTTAATGGAACACAGATGTTTTCAAAGAATACTTTTCAGATTTAACGCGAATTTAGACCCTATCGACACCTACGAGTTTCAAAGAATTTCATTCGGGTTGAAGTGTTCCCCATATCTCGCGATGCGTGTCGTCCGCCAACTTGCGCAGGACGAAGGTCATAATTATCCTGAAGCTGCTAGGGTTGCCTCTAAATATTCATATATGGACGATTTTTTACACTCTGTGAAATCACCATCAGAAGCATTGGAACTTCGCAACCAACTGGTTGGCTTGTTCGCCAGTGGTGGTTTTAACCTCACTAAATGGATCTCTAACTCTGCTCAGTTTTTAAAAAATATTCCCGCCGATTCTCGCGCCTCAAAGAATTTAAATTTCAGCTCTGAGCCTGAAACTAAAATAGTCGGTCTCAGATGGGACCCAGTGAGTGATTGTTTCAGTTTCAAAATAAACTTTCCGCTTGATGATAGGTGTACTAAGCGCTTAATTTTATCTAAGACCGCCGCTTTATATGACCCGTTAGGTCTACTCGCGCCTTTAACTGCCGGCATGAAACTTCTCGTGCAGGAGTGCTGGAAACGCGACTTGTCCTGGGACGAAGATGTACCAGACGACATAGCCCGGGCCTGGTTAATAATACAAAACGAATTCTCGGATCTTACACAAATAAAAATACCCCGACATATTGGTATTTTTGATGACTCATTCATTAGTCTTGTGGGCTGTGCCGATTCAAGCGAAAAATGTCTAGGCGCTGTAATTTACCTAAGAATGGGTTCACTTTCATCGCATGCGACTTGCGTGTCGCTTCTATGCGCCCGATCGCGCCTCGCTCCCTTGAAGAAAATTACTCTCGCGCGTCTCGAGTTATGTGCCGCTCACCTTCTCGCAACGCTTATACAATCCGTGCTATCTATTTTAGAGTCGAGATGTCATGTTAGCAGTACAGTGGCGCTCTCTGATTCTACCATTGCTTTGGCTTGGATTAATTCATCCCCGCACAGATGGCAGACTTTCATAGCAAATAGAACATCCGCTATACAAGAAATGATCCCCGCACAATTTTGGTTCCATTTACGGGGCAGTAAAAATCCAAGTGACCTTATTACACGCCCTGTCTCTCCAACCAAACTAATTAATAGTAAGTTGTGGTTTGAAGGGCCTGAGTGGATTTCCCTGCCTAGAAACGAATGGCCGGTGACTCCTCTTAGCAAAGAAAATTTTCCTGCTGATATGCCCGAATTAAAAATATTGTCACTTGTTCAAACCACTAATATAGAATCAGAACCGCATCCTCTGGAGATACTAGTTAAACATATTTCCAAATGGACTAAATTACTGAACGCTGTCGTTTATGTTCTCCGCTTTGCAAAAATACTAAAGAGCTCTGGACTTATTACAATTTCAGACTTAGATTCTGCAGAAACCTATTTAATAAAAATGATTCAGAATAATCACTTCGCGAAGGATATTTCAGATATAAAATTAAATAAAGTACTGCGCACGCCGCTCCGCAAATTAAACCCTTTCCTCGATGATCAAGGCGTTATTCGTGTAGGAGGACGACTACACAACGCACCTATCGCTTTTGAACAAAAACACCCTATATTGTTACCTCCAAAAGATCGCACAGTTCAATTACTAGTGGAATATTGTCATATTTCAAATCTCCATACTGGACCTAGTTTGCTTCTGGCTTTATTACGCCATAGGTTCTGGATATTCTCTGCTAGAAGTTTTGTTCGAAGAATAGTACACGCCTGTAATTTCTGTTTCAAGCATAGACCTAAAGCAATTCAACCCCTTATGGGAAACTTACCCGAACATCGTGTAACGCAACATAAGTGTTTTTCAAAGTGTGGAGTTGACTATATGGGTCCAATATACATAACTCTTTCTAGAAAACGCGGAATAAGAAGCCAAAAGGCGTATGTCTGCTTATTTGTAGATTTGGCAACAAAGGCTATTCATCTCGAATTGGTTTCAGACCTCTCGACTGACATGTTCATAGCTGCATTTAAACGTTTCATTGCTCGCCGGGGACCCGTATCGCTAATACTTAGTGACGGTGGAATAAATTTCATAGGAGCTCGAAGACAACTCAATGAAATATACTCTGTAGTTTGTTCTGAAGAATATAACAAAGCTATTATTAGAGAATTAACGCCGCAAAAAATTCAATTTAAAATCCAGCCACCATATTCACCACACATGTCGGGTTTGTGTGAAGGAAACGTGAAGGTTGTAAAAAATTTTTTGTTGAAATATCTGAGTTCTCATACTATTCTAACATATGAAGAGGCGAATACAGTGCTTATTCAAATTGAAGCACTCATGAACTCTAGACCTATCTGTGTATTGAGCAACGACCCATCTGAGCCATTAGCACTTACCCCCTCTCACTTTTTGAATTTAACGCCTCTAAAATATATCCCCGCTGAAAATCTAACTGATATCGCAATTGACCGCTTGCAACGTTACAAAATGCTCGATAAAATGGTCCAATCATATTGGCAACGCTGGCATGTCGAATACCTCACCTCATTACAAACCCGAGAAAAATGGAATACTTCCTCTAATCCTGTTGTGAAAGGCCAGATTGTAGTTTTGAGAGAGGAAAAGCTTCCTCTACTCTGTTGGCCACTCGCTGTGGTTGAGGAGACTTATCCTGGTACCGACGGAATCACTAGGGTGGTTAAAGTTAGAACTAAAACAGGCACTTATATCCGTCCAGCTGTACGCGTCTGCCCACTCCCAACTCAGTAAATTAAATACCAATAACCTCTATAATATATATATATATATAATAATACCAATAGCTTTATGATTTCTAATATTTAATAAACCTAAGTTATATTTAATAAACTCAATCGCATTAGTTAAGATTTTCGTCAAGTCTATAACCTATTATAGTCTTTACAGCCTCTGCTCGAGTAATAACTCTCCGCTTTCTTAGTCACATAGTATAAATCATAATTAGGCTATATAAGTAATTCTAACTCGCTAACGTTCGCACTTTTATCATGTTGGAGAAAACTCCAAGGTGGGGGAGCATGGTTTGGCCAAATATTATACATACATTCATTTAACACACCACACAACAAATTTACACATTTTTGAACGCATCCTTCCCCTACCAACCCCTCGATAACCTGCGCGGGCGCCGTGAGCGCCATCTACAGAAGAAGTTTACTCGTCCGCTTGTCACCGCACCGCGCCTCGTTACTAAATCTCTAAAAATAAAAAATAAACTCTGTATCGCCAACAGTTCTTCAGACCGTGCGTAGTAGTGTGCAGTGTATAAATATATGGAAGCTATCGAAGGTATCCATTTTCCTTTATTCCTCACAAAATATTCACCAGTAAGTATTCTACGAGTAATTTTGTGTTTTTGTGAAGTGGGTTTTTGGATCTTTTTATTTTGATTGGCTATGTTGAATGGAGCATTACATAAACTATTATGAAAACATTCTACTATATTTTTTAAGTAATGTATTTTCAAAAGATAGGTACACTATATAAAATTACTATTAGGATTATCGTTACTGTCATTGGTTTATGCTTATTGTTTTTTTATCACATATCTACTCAAATGAATCTGCAGTTTACCAACCAAATGAATCGTCAGTATAAAAGATAATACGACGACACTGGGCTAGACTTAGTATCATTGCCACTGTACATGGCAATACTCTTGAGAGTACAAAAGCAAACGTTCTAGTAGAAAGTAAAGACCTAATATTATCATGAGATATTACACGAGGACTAGGATAAATCTTAACCTATTCAGGAGTTAGAGCTCTTCCATGTATCTAAATACCCAAATCATTATAATTAACTGTAACTCGTTTATAATATTTTTTTTATTCGTATGTTGAATATGTGTTTTTCAATATTTTGCCAGCATTAATTGCGTATCACTAGAAAAAGTAACTATATTTTATGTAACCAAGCTAAGTTTATACACTCGAGAGCAATGAATCCGGGTCACTTAAAGAATCCTAAAAATCTCGGAAACTAAAAATGCTAGGTTAATGCAATAAATTGTATTTAATAGACAATGTAATACTCCTTAAATGAAAGTAAAAAAAATATGAGTCACCATACATTTTATTAACACAAAATTACATAAAGAAAAAAACTGCTGATCTCTCCTTAAAACAAAAATAGGAAACATGAAATTTTTGAACTTTATTACGATTTTCTTGAATTTTAATACTTCGTATTGCCTCCTCGTGCTTCCATTACTGCGTTTACGCGGTTTGGCATGCTGTACACCAAGTTCCTTATACGATTTTGGGGAATATTCTCCCATTCCTCTGGGAGAGCAATTTTGAGCTCACGAAGCGTGATTGGGGGAGGGTTTCGTTGTTTTACGCATCTGCCTAGCTCGTCCCAAGCATGCTCGATCGGGTTGATATCCGGGCTGCGCGCTGGCCACTCCATACGAGTAATGTTCATCTCTTGAAGGTAGTCATTCACAATCCTACCTGTATGAGGTCGGGCATTGTCATGCATAAATATAGCATCCTCACCTAAATTGACCATAAATGGACCAACGTGATCATTGAGGATTTCTTCCACATATCTTTCGCTAGTTAAAGAGCCGTTTTCTATGATCACCAGCTCTGTGCGACTTTCAGAAGAAATTCCGGCCCACACAAGTATAGACCCACCACCGTAGGCTACTTTTTCTTCGATGCATGCTTGCTTGAATCTTTCCCCTGGTCTTCGATACACTCTGTGTCTTCCATCGTGCTTGTAGAGCATAAATTTTGATTCGTCGGAGAACATAACTTTTGACCAATCTTCAATACTCCAATTTACGTGGCTCTGGGCATATCTTAGTCTTGAAATACGATGCCCACGCTCCAGTTTAGGGCCGTTTGCAGGTCTAAGGGGTTTTAAGTTAGATTCAGCAAGCCGACGTCTTACTGTCCATGCACTTGGGTTACTTCCTCCGAGGCGTCGAAACTGATTTGTGAGTTCAGTTCCTGTGAGAAAGCGATTTCGAAGCATGGTGTTCACCAAGTATCGGTCTTCTCGTGCTGTGGTACACCTGGTTCTGCCCGTTCCTGGTCTGCGTAGGTTAGAACCAGTTTCTTCGTAACGTTGGAGAACTCTTTGTACTGTTGACAGCGACACACCGACAGTCCTGGCTGTATCGCGCTGACTCCGGCCGGTTTCCAGCATTGTAAGTATTCTGGTGCATTCTTCAGGCGTAAGCGACATAATTTCAGCTTGAATAATGAATATAGAGCACTATCAACATGGTTTATGTACCCACATAAATGACAGATTACAAACAAAAGCAAAACCAAATGCTGTAATTTCGTAGTTCCATCTTCGAAAGTGGCCCTTTTTCAAATTTGATTTTTTTATGATATAACTTTACAATAACTAAGAAGTTTTAATACCTTCATTTAAGGAGTATTACATTGTCTATTAAATACAATTTATTGCATTAACCTAGCATTTTTAGTTTCCGAGATTTTTAGGATTCTTTAAGTGACCCGGATTCATTGCTCTCGAGTGTATTATGAATAAATTGTTAATTGTACGGCACTTATATTTTATTTATAATTGATATATTAGCGATTGCCCACTATATCCCATTTGATATCTGAATATGATACGGTTGAAAGTGGTATCACATCATCATAGTCGGCATCTTCATTGCTGAAGGCCGTGTCCAGTCGAATGGTTGACCGCTCGATGTCTTATGCTCTTCCATGTGGTTCTGTCTTCGGCGGTCTTAATAGCTTTCGTGATTGGCAGGCCAGTAAGCTTCTTTACTACGTCTGACCATCGGATAGGTGAGTGACCGCGTGGTCTTTTCCCGTCGACCTAGCCAACTACTATAAGCATCTCTAGGCTGTCAGGGTTTCTACGAGCGACATGTATGTCCAAAATATTTGAGTATCCGCTGGGAACAGATAGCGGATAGCCTTGTTGTTATTCCGAGCTCCTTCAGAATGGATACGTTGGTTCGGCGCGTGGTTTATGGAATTCGCAACATCCGCCAATGGTACCACGCAAGACCTGTTATGAATTTGGCTTACAGGGACGGCTGCCGGAAGACACCGTTAGATGCGTCGTGACAGACTATCCTACACATAGGATTATAGGGTTTCTACTATAAATTCAATGTAAGTAGATTCGCGGTTCCAGCTACTATTATACAAACGATATCTTGGAAATGGTGGCCAAGGAATTATAAGATAAATGGGACAAGAATGACTGTCTTAGGGTGCGAATATGAACAAATCGGTTCAGTAGTTTTATTACATCCTATTATGATTGATTTGTGATGACTACAAGAACTAAGTAACCTTTAATATATCAATTTTAAAGAATGTATTGTTGTTATATTACTAAAAGATGTACATGTTTGTTTTTAAAATATGTCATGAAAATACACCCAAGCTTTGCAGATGGTACAACATTAGTTGTAGAGATATTTCGGCTAGTTTAAAGAGTCTACTCTTTAAGCTAGCCAAAAGCTAAAAATATCTCTACAACTAATGTTCAGCGGCCAGGAAAAGGTTTTATAAAGTTATTTTGAATCTTTTTTTCATTCTGTTTTGCTCAATAAATGTAATCAAGCATTAGTGAATCTTTTTTTTGGTTAATCAAAGGGACTCCCTCTCGGCTGATGGAAAGCGAAGATGGATCTGGATTATAAATCCATTTCTTTTTCTTCTGTGACACGGGTACATTTTTCGTTCGCTATGTTTTCTACTGTTTACATTGAATTATTCTAAAACTGCTTTTTATTTCTATATTTCAGTGGAATTTTATGCTAATAGAAAAGGCAAGCCTCTGGCTATCATATATGGCTACACTTTCTACAACCACGGAAAGCACAAATCGAATGATTACTGGCAATGCCCAATGGCACACAGGAAATGCAAGGCGAGATTTACTTTGTCGGATAGCGGATTCGTGACTAAGTCGAAATTAGAGCACAATCATGAACCTCCCAGGTATAAAATCGTACACGGCGTATATTGTAAAATTTAATGTACTGTAAACGAATTACAATTCAACAGGACATTATTAATTACAAAATTGTTCACACTTGGAAAGGAAAAACAACTGACAATTAAATATTTCATATTTTAAAGCTATGTATATATAAGGACATATCTAATAATAATAACAAAAATAGGTTGTTCAAAGGTTATCCAAACTGGTTTTAATTTTGTTCACCAGGTTTTTTAATATATTTTTTATGTAACTTGAATAAATTTGAATAATTGCGTTCGTCATCATATAATGCGTTTTATTTTTGTTTCTGTATATTTAATCATTTTTGAATAACTTATGTACGAAGCGTAAAATTATCTAAGACAAGGCTAAACAGAATTTTATCAAACATGGTTGAGAACTGCCAAGAAGAAATACACTCTAAATAAATAGCGTTTTCTGTAAAATAATCCGATCTGTAACCTATAGGTACATACAATCTATACTTATACTAAAACTGTAAACAAGGTCGTTGTGCATATGACATAATTAGAAAAAAAACATGTTTTTTCTTATCTGTCTGTCTGCCCGTTGATCTGTCTGTCTGTGTGTCTATTTGTTCACAAATTACGTAAATCTACTGAATAGATGTTGATATTGTTTATTGAAATATATTTACTGTAGTTCTGCGGAGCTACGGTTTATGTTTTTTTTCGAAATCAGTAAGCCCGAAAGAAGAAGATATTTTTATATTATTTATATTCAAGGCATATTGCCAATCCTTTTATGGTAGTAGCTTATGGACGACATATACGCAAAAAAATCTTGACTCCCTGCGCGTCCAATATAGGTAACAATGCTTTCAGATAAGATCGCGATCTATTCAAGTCAACTTAATCAACAACTTACTACTTAACTCGCCGATGTCACAAGATAACTCGCTACTGTACTTATTGAAGAGTAAATCGCGCTTAAGAAATTATTTAAGTTTGTTATCAGGTTTTATTAGTTTTCAATCAGGTATATGCATGTAATAATAATTGATTCTTGAGTAAATTAACCTAAATTATATTGGGTTATATATATTTTATCTCAAAGTCATTTTCCAAAGAGGTTTAATTCATTTATATTTTTGATTTGAATGAAACCAAAGCATAAAATTTCTAAAAATAAATTAGGGGGTATGATCGTGTAAAATTATTATTTGAAAATGGTATTTTATGACACTAAAATATTTTGTTATGTTTCGTACTAGACATGGAAACTGTTTATTGTATTAAAGTGTTCATAATTGTAACTAAATTGACTTAATTACGTTCCGCGTTTAGAAATCTATAGAATTACAGTAGAAAGAAGATTTTATTTCAAATGGCTTTATTTTTATTTGCAGTTACATGGGCAATGAACACAGCTGGCAAAAAGGTTGCAGTTCTTAATGGATTTACTTTCTATCGTGAAGGTGGGGGGTATAGAACCGATTACTACCGGTGCACCAACGCGACCAAATGCAAGGCACGCTTTGTTTACCAGCTCCACTCGGGACAGATCGTCAAGGCGACTGTGAACCACAGTCACAGTCCGCGTAAATTTGTCATTACAAATGGAATCTTCCACAAAATTTAGGTATACTGGTATAACTTTCTAATATCCTCATTATTACCTTACCTCCGTCATCACTCGATTTGAAATCGGATCTAGGACGGTAATCGATGAGATTATAATATCAAGCTCTGTATTACTTTAACTAACTCAATGACATTTCATTAGGACATATTTACGGGACATTTTTGTAAAGTAATGTCTCAGATTACTTTATGAACTTTGCAATTACAGAGTGAAAAATAATACTTTCGGGCGGGATTTAAACCTGCATTTTCCGACTCATGAATTATTCATAAAATAAACGTATTGATGTATTGATCAGTTTGGAATAGTCGACAAGCAGTGAATTAAGTACAAAAAATGAGTTGAGTGCCAGTAGGTACTTACAGTAAGTTCTGAAACTTTTACTTATAATACGTATATGAACATGTGACGTCGGTACGGTACTCGGATAAGACGTCGGTTTTGTCGAAACGTCATTATGTACTATGTAACAATGGTAATGTATAAATTAATAAAAAAGAATAAGAATAAATGATGTTTGATCAATGTTTTTTAAGCTATTACTATTAACCGGAAAAACGCTCACGTTAGGGATCGAATACATCGTCCTGGGTTTCGAGCATGTCCGATGTTCATCTCCAAGGCGAGTGCGTCTGCGAACTCCCGGCGGGTCGACGTATTCGATGCCTAACGTGAGTGTTTTACCGGTTAATAATAATAGCTTAATATATGTCAAAAGTCACGAGAGTTTTATGACAGATTTTTTTTATGAGTTTTATCATAATTAAATGCTGATACTATGGAAAAGACAAAAGTAATCAATTCAATGGTTTCAGAAGGGGCACGATTATTAAAATTAAAAACAGGGAAGCATCTACTACAGATTGGCGACAACACGTTCAGTACGAACTACGAAGGTAGACAATCCTGCACTTGGTACTGCTCGAAGAGGGTGAGTAAGAAGTGCAACGCCAAGGCTAAAACAGTCAATGGACAGGTCGTTTATTTAACGGGAGAGCATAATCATTAAAGGCTCGAATATAGGAGGGTCCAAGGCACCGATAACCTTAGGATCATTCAGAGAACGTACGTGATCATTGAATTACTGTCTGGTAAGTGCCAGTCTGGTAACATACTATGTGCCAGAATCAATTTGTATTTATTGTAAAGGATGTAAGTCACTACTAGTTATTATCTGCTATATAGCTCATTGTACTGTAGCAAAATATAGGCCTCCAATTCTAGGCTTTCTTTTGTAAACTGACTCGTCTGGCCCAAATCCTAAAGTGTTGCCAAATCTGGCACTAATAGAATTTCTGGAAGCATAAATTAAAATTCAAAATTTCTACATAATAATTAAATACTTTTTGTTAAGTATAGAAACTATTGTCAGCTTTTGCAATTAGTGTTTGTTTCTCTAAGAGTGATTTTGTAGGATGTATTAGTTTTGAATACGCTTGTGGCTGGCAGTGCTTGATTGAAAATGATGTATCGCTGTAGTAACTTTGAAGAAATTAAATTTTTAATAGAGTTCAATCCAGGCAAGCTCCTCCTGGAGGTCAGGAACGTCAACAGAGTACTTGGTATTGCTCCAAGAAGAGCAGTAGCAAATGCAACGCCAGTTCGTGGACAACATGTTATGTAGAGGTCTGACAAATGTGGGGAGAGCATAGTCATTAACCATAATCGTTGAAACATCTATCATATGTTATGTTTAAGGCCATTCTTTTATACATTTCAGTGAAATTCAATTCAATAAATTATCAGAAAATAATCTTTTTGATTGAAAAAGAATACTGGACTACTACTAAGACTACTATTGGTATTTATTGGCATATAATGCACCTGAGATTAAACGATACTTAATTCACATATATTTTTAACACTTATTATCAATAATGTTATTTTATATCATGCAGGTAAAACCACGAGTCGCAGGCAATATAGTTATTGTATACATATCCCTATATTACTCCTGCGTTCAAACACACTTTTTAGGCCTTAGAGTAGACCGATTACTTACTGCGTTTTTTTTTATTTGAGGAATTATTAACTAGATTGCGAGCACAGTACACTCGGTGAAAGTTATCATTTCAACCGAACCGTGTACTACTATACTTCACGGTAATATTATAATATATTCAATTAGTAAAATCAGAAAATTTAAATTATGGTTGTCAAATTTTGTCAACTTGTAGATATAATGACATGATACAAAGTCATAAGGTAAGTATATAGTAAATTTTATTAAAATCTAAGCCTGGCACTTATTTAGAACTTCTGTCGTTGTGCTGATAAGGATTTGAATGTTTTTTCCTGATAGTTTTCTCTGCTGAGATCTTACTTAAACAAAGTGTAACTGAATGTGACACAACTTTTAAATTTTCAATAGTTAATTGCAAAGATACTGTAAGCAGTTTCAAAAGTCTAGATGTAAAAAAAACGGCAGACCTATGGGGTCTTTCTGTGAAGACCGTTTCTTCAATTATAGATGTCATTGCACCCAATCTAGCAGCTGTGTTTAATAGTTGTGTTGCAAGTGGTGTATTTCCTGACCTAATGAAGCACAGTAAAGTGGTTCCTTTATTCAAATCTGGTAGTACTACTGATCCAACAAATTTTCGGCCTATTTCTGTACTACCTACGCTAAGTAAGATTTTCGAAAAAATTATATTACTTCAATTAGAAACTCATTTTAGTGCAAACAAAATTTTCCATAAGAATCAATTTGGGTTCACAAGGAATCGCTCTACTATAGACGCAGGTATAGAACTTATAAAAGATGTGTTTGATGCCTGGGAGAAGTCTCAAGATGCCTTAGGTGTTTTTTGTGACTTATCTAAGGCATTTGACTGCGTCCGACATGATATACTTGTCAGGAAATTACAACACTACGGTATTAGGAACATGGCTCTAAACCTTTTGACTTCATATTTAAATGATAGAATTCAAAGGGTTGACATAAATGGTAAAAAATCGCCCGGCTCTATAATCTCAATGGGCGTTCCACAAGGTTCAATCTTGTTTTTACAGGGCCGTTCTTGTTTTTAATCTATATTAATGACTTACCTTATTATGTAGAGAAGAATCACGAGATTGAATTGTTTGCAGATGACACTTCACTGTTATTTAAAATTAAAAGGCAGTTATTAAACTATGACGATGTTAACAATGCATTAGCTAAAGTTGTGAATTGGTTCAATACAAATAATCTTCTCCTCAATGAGAAGAAAACTAATTGTATAAAGTTCTCGACACCAAATGTGAGACAAGTAGAATCTAATATACAATTGAATGGAACAGGGTTGGACCTTGTGGAGTCAACGGTCTTTTTATGAATTACTATAGACGCTAAATTGCAATGGGGTCCCCACATAAAAAAATTGTCTAGTAGGCTCAGTTCAGCGGCTTATGCTGTTAAAAAAATTAGACTATTAACTGATGTAGACACAGCTAGAATAGTTTATTTTAGTTATTTCCATAGCGTTATGACTTATGGCATACTGCTCTGGGGATGTTCTGCAGATATTAATTCCATTTTTATACTGCTTTAAAAAAGGGCTATACGAGCGATCTACAGTTTAGCTCCCAGAGTTTCCCTTAGACAGAAGTTTAAAGACATAAACATTCTAACTGTTGTCTCTCAGTTTATCTATGAAAATCTAATGTATGTAAAGAAAAACATTAGCAGTTTTGATAAAAGGAGTGATGCTCATTCCATCAACACGCGAAATAAGCACAAGCTATCCGTACATGTAACGCGTCTCCACAGAATAAGTCATTCTTTTATGGGACAATGTATACGATTCTATAATAAAGTTCCCAATGTTATCCGAGATTTGCCTATTAATAAGTTTAAAATTACTATCAAAACTAAACTCTGTCAAAAAGGTTATTACAAAATTTCGGATTACTTGGAGGATAAAACAGCTTGGGACTGATCACTCCAGGATCTATCTACTCGTGTACTAAGATGTCAAAGTGTAGCGTGTCTTGCCCAACTGATACCATTATTATGTACTCTTTTGTAAGGCAACACACTGGAGCTAATATTTGTAGTACCTAAGTAAAAACATTGTAAAAACATCTGTATACAAAGAATGGCCCCGAGTTTCTTGCCGCTTCTTCTCGGTAGGCTCTATATATTTTGGAACGCGGCGGTAGTCTTTAAGGTACATTATAATGAAAAATTGACGTTCATAAGTGCGTCTTTGATGCCTAAATTGAATAAATGATTTTGACTTTGACTTTGACTTTGACTTTGACTTTGAGTAAAATTCTTTACGAACTTCCAGGGTAAGTATAACTTTGGCGTAGTTTCGCTTTTGTACTGCTTTTCTCCCAGTTTTCACTTTCTCGCCATTATCTAAACGCAAGTTTAACTGATATTTTGTGTCTAGCAACGGCCGACATAACACAATATTTTTAATTAACTCATGATAGTAGTACATTTGTGGAACATAATTACCCGTAGTATAAAGAAATTGCCTTAAAATGTAGTATGAAAGCATTATCGAAATACAATCAAAAACAAAATAAAACAAGGCAGGGCGTCTGCCTGATTTTAGAATCAGCTCCAACTTAATTAGTATTTTTATGTACTTATGAATTAATAAAAATGATGCACTTTACCACGTGGTTGATAAGATTGAATCCGCAATGAAGAACGAGCAATCCTGCCTTGTCACTTTCATTGACATTGAGGGTGCTTTTGATAAAACGACGTTTTCCAGCATTTAGACCGGGCTGGCAAACCAGGGCGTGGACAGCAATATGAATATGTGGATTACCAACATGTTCTCAAACAGAGCTACACTAACACTACTTCTAATAGGACACGCTCCATTGTCAAAAAAGGCTGTCTGAAAGGAGGTTTACTGTCACCACTGCTGTGGGTAATAGTGGCAAACGAACTAATAGAGCTCTTTAATAAAGAAGGGATTGTCATTATAGGATATACTGCTGGCTTGGCTATCATGATCTTGAGTCTCTTTGAGTCTACTCTCTGCGAAAAAATTAAGAGAGTACCTCGAAGAATCGGGGCATGGTGTGGACTATCTTGTTTGGTAAAAAACATGCTCTAACCAAGGAAGTTAAATACTTTGGCGTTTGGCTCGATAGCTTAGATAGCAAACTTTTAGACGTAAATATTTTGATGCAGTATACTACAGCAGTAGGCAAAGGCTGGCCTCTAAACCAAACCTTTGTCGATGACTCTATACAGTCATAGTAAGACCAGTCCTTACTTATGGATTTGTTGTATGTGGCTACGGACAACCCCAGTGACCACAATGACTAAACTACAGCAAACTCAGAGACTGGCGTACTCTCTGATAAGAAGGAGGCGCGGGAGCACTAAAACGACACCATCAGCAACAACAGCTGCCTTGGATGTAATCATTAGATTGACACCGTTGCAGCGCCGCTGTATGTTGATTGTTGATACACATACAGCGAGAAGCAATCAATGGAAAAGCACGCAGTCCATCACTCATCACTGTAGGATTTTAGACATGGCGACGAAAATATTCCCTGAGTCACACAGAGGCACCGACAGGATAGCCACGACGCTCCTCGTAAACAAGAAAATACAACAAAAAGTACGAGCTGACTACCGAGAACGGTGCCCCGGAGAGTCCAACACCATCTATCATGTCTACGCGGAGGGTGCAAACAAAACGGGAACAGGATGTGGATTCCAATCACAAGAACTTGGAATTTCTGATTCAATAGCCCTGAACAAAACCACAGCAGAATTTCAAGCAGAGGCCATGGCCCTGCTACTTGCTAGGGCAATACCACGCCTGAATTCACAAAGTAGTAGTAATTCAACACATGAACATATTATTTTTTCAGTGATAAAATTACAAAAAATACTGCTACCTATTTGACTTCTATACCCTCAATTTCTTGGCTACCGGTACAGATTACTGTTGATAGCTGTAGTTACTGACAGATAGCACTAAAACATTATAGGAACGTCAGAACTGTCATTTTCATTCATATTGAAACGACAGTAAGCTATCATTCCTCCTGTCGATAGATAGTGACAACTGGTAGGATCGGCTATCGTTATGCTAAGATTATTGGTACAAAACATTCACAAACAGATAAAGTTTCCTATCGTTAGTAGAGCAAATCAAAAGTTAGATTGAATAATATTGGGTAACGGGCCTATATATTTCCATAGCCAGCTCCTTAAAATTTCCTTCGAAGTCACCCTCAATATCATCGCAGTCGCAGTAATATAACAGATATTGGTGTCAATTCTGCAAGCATTCTTCTAAACTAAATGTCTCTAAATTATGGCCGTCTTATTCTGTTAAGGCAAAAATCCAAAGTAGTATAAAACATCCGAATTTAAGCACTACAAGTACAATTTGAAAAATTTAATACCGACTTCCATTCTATTCAGTCATTGGAGTGTAACTCAAAAACTACTGGATCAAATTTGATGAAATTTAAATGGGACCACACGGAAAGCACCGGATTTCAACCAAAAGAATTTTGAGAATCGGTTCACCCTATAGAAAGTTATGAGGTAACAAACATTAAAAAATGCAGTTGAATTGAGTACCTTCTCCTTATTGGAAATCGGTAGAAAATTGGACATTTCTCTTCAAATGTGGGTATAGTTTGTTGTAAAATTTAATGTGATTTTACAAACTCCTTTTCATAGAGAGTTCTACTACTAGTCAAATATATGTAATATACTTATGTAATGAATCACTATGTTATAATACTTTTTGTTGTAATGCTTTCCTTGCTTTGTTTATAGGTGATGTTGCATTTGTTCCTCTGCGGTCTGGAAAGTATAGAATGCACGTTGGTAACTACACGTACCATGCAAACTATAGAAAAGCTTTAATAATGCCAAGTTGCACCTGGTACTGTTCTAAGAGAGTTTCTAAAGCTAAATGTCACGCAAGCGCCAAAACCTATAATGGTATTTTAAAGACACTTATGGGACAACACAATCATTAAAAAAATATAAACAGAACAAAGTGTTATCAAAACGGAAGGTATATTTTAATGGATCTATATAAATGTATAATTTTACTCTCGTCAGGATACAAAAAAATACAAAAAATACAAAAAATATTTATTTCATTTCAAAGATTACTGTTACATAAAGCAAGTGTCAGGAGTCTCCTTTTAAGTATAAAATGCCTGTAGTAGGAGCCTCCGCTCTTGCGTATCCAGTACATACTAGTAACATTGTGTGTAAACATAAATGCTTCACAAACCTTTTAATCGATAATAGATTAATGTTGAGTGTGTGGTTTGTGCGTGTATTTGTGTGTATATGTATACATGTGTGTGTGTGTGTTTGTGTGCGCGTATGTATGTTTGCTTTAAGTTACTATTTAGTTCATAAAATAGAGTATATTATTTGTGTTATTTATGTAAGTTGTTGCAAAAGTGTTTCTGTCTCCTTGTAATCAATATTTCTAATCTAATTACTTATATGTTTTTTACATTCATAATAAGATTTGTTGTAAATTTTGAGTTCTTTATTTATTTTATTATATAGTTGTGCTGAGCGTGAATTGTACCGCCAGCTTGCAAATTTAGTTTTAACATAGGGAATTTGCAAAACACCTTTTTTGTTTCTTCTTTTCTCTAAAAGGTCATTGTAAGGTGATGAATTATGTTTGTTTAGCACCGTCTGTAAGATATATAATTTTCTCATAGATAATATAGGATATATGTATATACTATAAAAATGGTGCTTATGTGTGTCTAGGCTGGGTATATTCAACCTATTTAAAGATTACTACGTGGTAGTACCAGGAATAATATTCTTAAAATCTTAAAATATCTTTAATCCTATTTTGAGTAATTAAGTCGATTAATCACCCAGAAGTGGTACAAAAGAGCAATGAAGCGCTTGTAAAGAAGCTTGCCTTGTAGTTTTATACTGTTCAAAAAAGCTGTTCCTTATTTGTGAAACGAAAACAGCGACGTCGATGATTGTCATAATGGTTTTATTCACTTTTTAGCCGTTGCCAATCTAAAGAATGGGCATTATGGTTTAGTTTGTTTGTATGTAACAAGTCCTTATCTAGAATTAGATACAAATTGAATATATATTGTTCAAATCACTGTATATTTCATACATTGTGTCGTTTTAGTCATACTTTTACGTAAAGTTATATTTAAGACATGTTATAGTAATGTTTTAATTAATAAATATTATTATTCTTCATATACATTTATTTCAATATGATGGTTCTAGTTTTCTGTAAAAGCACAGAGCTTTTAATCTAGTGTCGTAACAGCAGCATGTATGACTCATACAATTGTAAGTATTTTATATTGCTTATATTTTTAATTCCTACAGAAATAGCAGTACTGCAATCGCAGAAGGGTCAAACTCTGCTCTCTTGCGACGGTTACACGTTCTACTTGCCCGGGCCGTACCGCACCGCTCGACTCAAGAGGTGGTACTGCTCCACGGGCAGACCTCGAGGCTGCTTAGCTTACCTCATAACTAAAGACGATAATGTTATATCCATACAGAATAAGCATAATCATCAGCCATCAGGAGGAACTAGAAATTCAGAACAGTATCTCAAACGCTAATGTTACAGTTTTGTTTTATGGTCAAGAATTTAGTATTGCATTGTATTATCTATATATTAATTCCATGAGTAGAAATCTCTACTTCCATAGACATAAAGTTTAAATAAAATAAGCTGGTTTTGCATACCAAAATTTAAACCTGATCAAGCAACATCGACTCTCAAAGTTATACATTAAATTTAACTATTTTAACTCTATTTGCAAATAGTTTAGTAGGTTGTTTATTTAAATAAATTAAGATTTTTTTAACTCTATTGAGCTCTCCATACTAAGTGGTTTTATTTTGCTTTATCCTTTACCTTGAGGGCTTTGTATAGTTACCACCACCTTTATTCCATTGTCGGCATGTGACAGTTTTGCAAAATAATAATTAACAATTATTATAAGTCCCATATCTTCAAATGCCACCACCAGCAGTGCAAGTGTCGCGTTACAAGTTTCATCAATTAAAATTCGACTACTAATTTGGATTTGTATAACATTCCTTACTTCAAATATAAGAAACATAATTACCATAGCTACGATATAAAATAACGAAACAATTAAATTATTACATTAAATTTGTTTCATAAATATTACTCCGTCTCCGGATTCAAAGAAGATTCTTGTCGGGATGAGTTAAAATGTCGTAACTTATTATCAAACCGTTTTTAATAAATATGGGGTCAGTTACACTGACTGACTGATTGTTTTCAATATTTCAATGTTTAACGTTAATAGTTATAGAAGCTGACGCGAGATTTTATTAATTTGTAGATTATGCGTTCGTTTGTTGAGAGTTTTGGCATTGTGGTGACACTTTTACATTTGAATCTTTTTGCTGTGTCTGCTACGCCTTTAACCCTTTGCGTACCAGAGACGTACATTTACGTCCGTTTCATTCGTCGCTGACGTAGAATATATCGTGTGTGCCCAAATTACCCATACCAAACGTGTCTTGCATTAAACACACATAATAATATGACGACACAGAAATGTTAATAAGACCGCTCATTATTTAATTAACAATAGAGCAAATCATATTCTCATATCTCCTCGGAAGACTACAATGCAGGCACATAAATACACTCACACACCACACACACAAACATTATATACACACGCGCGCACACACACACACACACACACACACACACACACACAAGCACACATACACACTCGCTCGGCATGCGCATATATTTAATAGGACTTAATAAGATTTCGAAGTTAGGCAGGTGGTGACTTGCCATCCACTAAACGGGCCCCCCATAAAGGCCACCATGAGTGGTGACAAAAAGGGCAACGTTGGTGTGGATGGCTAAAGAGTGTCGAGAGGTGTGCTGCGGTTTCACTAGAGCGCTACTACCGGCGTTATGCCCTTTAACACTTCCACCCTTGGAGCTTTTTGTTACTTGCTCTTGCGTCTCCACCCCCGGACGGCTTATTATTATTATTATTTTATTCAAAACAAAATCTCGGATTTCATCCGGTCCTTTACAAATGCATAAGTGGGGCTGTAGCCAACACTTAGAGGCCTGTTTGGTATAAAAATACAAAGGAGTATAAAAAAAACCAGAAACTTTTGGATGGATGGTGACATGATAAATCTATTATATAAATGGGTAAAATGACAAGGCTATTGAAATGATTTTATTAGTGATAAAAAGATAGTGGGCTATGGAAGAGACTACGGCACCTGCCAAATTCAGTCTCATTTTAAAATTTTTGGGCAGATGGTGACTTGCCACCCACTAAACGGGCCCCCCATAAAGGCCACCATGAATGGTGACAGAAAGGGCAACGTTGGTGTGGCTGGCTAAAGGGTGTCGAGAGGTGTGCTGCGGTTTCACTGAAGCGCTACTACCGGCGTTATGCCCTTTAACACTTCCACCCTTGGAGCTTTTTGTTACTTGCTCTTGCGTCTCCACCCCCAGACGGCCAATTAAGGCAAGCCGGGGGTCAGGGGTCTTATTTAGCCCCAGGGAGAATCAGAGTCCACGGTGTCGCCACTCACCGACGGCTCGCCACAAAGCCGCCCCTGCGGTTTTATAATTATTATTATTATTTATAAATATTTTGTTTTAATTATCACGGTATATGAAGGATTAAAGATGGTACTTAACTTTTTTTACAACGTTATTTAATGCGGTTAAAATTGTTCTGCTCCGTATTAAATTACGTTAAAAAGTAAGGCTGCTAATGATGAAAAAATGGGAAATATCCCAACGATGAAATCCAGTTGAATGTTTCCTAAGTCCAGTTGAGTTTTTCCAGAAGTTCCTAAGTCGGCGATCTTTGATATTATAGGGGGTTTTATATAAACTCTAAAACTACGCTGATGAGGAAGGATAAGTCAACTGGATTTATGGGTTAGAAACAACACCTGTGTCCTATGAACCCTCGAAAGTCTGATGATGAGAGGATGGGTCAACTAGATATATGTGGAAACATCCAGAAAAATTGAGTTTCTGCCTCATACAAACATAATAAAGTAGATTTTTCGAATGGAACAACCACAATTTTGACTTTAAAATAAATGTTATGGTATATTACATTTAAATCTAAACATAATATACGGTACGGATGTTTTAAAGTGGACCATGTCGCAAAACTATGCTAACCAATGTAGTTAATTATGGTTACGTATCGCGTAGGCCACGCGGACTGTTGTATGAGTTAGTACTCGTATATTAATAAGTATTTAAAATTACAAACCTAAGCTAGATAAATAGCAAAGCTATTTGATAAGTACTTAGGTACATTTCGCAATGTATATAATGGTCTGACGTTAAAAAATAAGTAAGTCGAGAAATATGTGAACCATGGTTAACAATATTTTCCTTTCTTTTTCAGATATTCCGAGACCGGTTGAAATATACGTAACCGGTGTACAAGATTTTCAAATTTTCAAGTCTCAAAAAGGTAGAGATAAGATAATGCGTCATGGATACCAGTACAACATGCGAAAACAAAACAAAGACGGGTCTAGTCTTTGGCGATGTGTAACCCGAGCTTGCCCTGGTACCCTCACAACCTCAGGTCACGCAGGAGGTGTAGTTATAAAAGAAAAAGCGCATACGTGTTCGTCTTATGATCCGATTAAAACAGAAATAAAACGACACTTGGCAATTTGCAAGGAACGTGCGGTTAATGAACACACACCTCTAATTACTATTTACAAAGAGCTTATTAACTCTTTGGAAGAGAAAGGGATCAGATATTTGCAAGCGGCCCCTAGTTTTAGTAGCATCAGAAAGTTACTGTGTAGGTATAGAAAAGTACAAGATAAGGCTACTTCTATCTTTTGATTTGAGGGACCTTAATAGTTATATAATAATAGACAAAATAACTCTGAATTCAGAGTTATATTGTCTATTATGTACAGGAGGTAGTCATGATTAGGGATTTCAAAATACAAATAGGTCCTATTTCGAAGAACCGGGATTCCCGGTATTTTTAATGATTGTAACCGGGATTTTCGGGAATTTTTGTATATTTATAATATCTTTGTATTGGATTACTAAACAAAGTGAAAACTAAGACAAATCGATGAACATGTGGAGTGAAAGAGATCTTAAAAAAATTAAAAGTGTAGCTGTGTCAGGCCATGTTATATTTAAAAGCGGTAGAACTTTTTGTGAAGAAGTTCGTCCGGGGAAGTACTGTCTGTAGGTATGGACTTATTTCTACCCTGCAAAAATCGCATGGCAGTAATGGCCATGCGATTTTCTAAAAGCAAACATCGTTGCATCTTTGACAACATCCGTGAAACAAATGAAGAGATGACAATAAAAGTTGGAAAAGCAATCTTATGTACAAGGGCGATATTTATAAAGTATTTGACATCGGTGAGCTCGTCGAACAGCTCAATCATTACAGAATCGCACGGCTGTGTTCCTGTTTGATGTGGTTGCCAGTGAAATTACAGGCACATGACATTTAATAACTTAAGAGGATTGCATAGCTAGTACTTGTCCACACTATAAGAAAAAACTCTTTTCCACCTCTTAACATTGTCCGATTTCAGTAATTTTTTTCACGCAATCGACACATTATTTTGATATGTACGTTTTGATTTTTTCAGTAATTCAAAATAAAAAATTTTTTTTTTTTAACTTTTTTTATTACTAGCTATGCAGTCCTCTTAATATTTCAGGGTGATGGGTTCAGTGCAGTACGTAACTTGTGACGAAATGCGTCTGTTATAGGCATAAGTTACTGCTTGACACTAGGTGGACCTCGTGCTTGCTCCGTAGCCTTATAGCATACTTTTAACCAGACATGAAATAATAAGGACTAAGGACATTTTAGTTTTCTATAATTTTTTTACTTAGTTACTAGTTTACTTTGTTGTAGTGATAAGAATTATGCAGTCAGCCTGGGGTGGCACCATACCTTTGGCAGTTATTTTATAATGAAGTAGTAATGTATAAACATTACTATCTTGCGTTAAAGAGTCATGTTTCCAGCAAAATTTATGAAAATCTTATAATTATCTCAGGTTGACGAGTGGAGTGCATTGCCATGCTGGGTATCGAACTTTTGTAGTTTACAATTTTGTATGACACTTAACTGTTATGGACAAACATGACGCTATTATGCAGTAACTTACTCGTCTCATCAGTTTGGCATTAAAAAACTTTAATGCTAAAAAACTGACTGACTTTCAAATATTAAAATTCAACAATAACCGTGTACCTCATATTAATTACTAAGAAACTGAAAGCCCTTAACATTAGAACTTGAATAATTAAACTATCTACAAAGTTTCATATAAATTTAACTACAAAATGTTTATTATCCTGGTACAATGTTTTGTTTTATTAACATTTCATTTGAATCGTTTATATATTCATTAACAAGTTGAATTGTATTTCAATATAAAAATTAAGCAGTAGGTAATAATATGACCATTTAAAAAGTTGATCAACGCAGCTATTATATTTTGCCTATTATAGTTTTTTTAATATACTTACTTAAATAATTAATTTCTTGCTGTTCCGAAAATCGATGATAAATAGTTTTTTTTGATTAAAACTTTCGTAAGTTGAACACATTTTAAAGCGATTAGCGCAATACGTTGAGTATGTAGGACTCGACCGCTTACCGCGCCGCGCATGCACTGAATGCAGTGCATGCGCGGACGCGGTCGGGAGCGCACGTACTCTGTGAAGTTCTTCACAGAGTACGTGCGCTCCCGAAACCGGTCTGAACGTCGCGAAATCGGTCGAGTCCTACGTTCTCGACGTATTGCGTAAGTTAAAATCGGTTTACTAATCGCTTTAAAATATAAATAGTTTATTAGTAGTACATACTTCTATTTTGAAATTTGAACACCGGCGAAAATCTCTTTGACCTGGACTTGACTTTTATTTAGTCTGTCTAGGAAAGGCTTGCAGTTGTTTTGATACAAAAATATAAAGATAGTTTATTCGTCAAAAACATGTGCAGTTAGATATGTACAGTCGCCTGCAATAATATGTATACATTCAACAAAGTTCCAAACTACGATACATTACTACCTATATATTTTTTTTAAATGTACACAAGAAGTATATTGAAGAGTAAAATAATATTAATAACATTACTTTACAGTAATATGACATTGAATACTGAGACACTTTTAAAACTTATAGAGTGTATACATCTTATTGCAGGCGACTGTACTAAGTACTCAAACAAATATGCACTTCTGTAGGTATTTCAAATAAACATTGTATGTATCAACATGTTTTTCCAAAATTGGCGTACAAAATTTAGGATGAGATGGCATTATAAATTTAATTAAAACAGATTTTTATTCAAATGCAATCACAATACAAAAACAAATATAAAAATAAGTCAAAGTCAAAAAGTAACACATGTCAAAATTAGCCAAGAGTACACAAAAAAGTCAAATTACAATTAAAATTATTTGTTATTCAGGAAGTCAGCTATGCGAGTAGCATTTTAACTAAGGTTTTCTTTAAATAAACTAAGGGGTAGGTTTTTAAGGTGTAGGGTATCCAATTATATATATTGGACCCATGCAGAAAATTGTTTTACGTACTCGTATTACCTATTTTCTTTTTTGCAGAATGTAGGCGAAGTTTATTTTATTTATTTCGCTTCTTTGTCGTTGTACGGTATCGGACAAACGTGGAAACAATTGTAAATTCGATTTGACAAATACATCTTAGTTAGATAAAAACGTTCACAGTAATATGTTATTTTGAACACGCCACGTTTAATAATTAAATGCAATTTATGATTTTAGGTTATGTAGGTACCTATCTCGCTTACTTTATCACATATGACCCTGTCTATGAAAAAAAATCATTTACACACTGTACCGTAGTATGTTTCGAAACAAAAGTCTTGGAGGGTACTGTTGTGTTAATTACCTACATCGTATATATTGTATCGGTTGTTATAATCTAAGGGTACTCTATAAAAGACAGTCTTGGTCGAACTGGTGTTTCATTCACAACAGGTATAACCGTCAGATATTCTTATCTGACACTGCAGCTGAATTGAATTAACGTAATATGTTATATATACATAATATAACATAATATTATAAGAGTAATCGTATTATGAAACGTACAAATTATGCATGCGTTCGAAATCTATAAAACTAATTCAACTTCAAAGAAACTAATGTTTAGGATATCTTTTTAACGTAGACTTAAGTCGGATAACTATTTACACCATTTAATAAATAAAAAAGAACACACTTTTCATATTAAATTCATCTAAAGACGCGCTCCAGGTACGCGTGTTCTTTGGACCGACTCGGCGCATTATTTTTAAACCAATGACTTTTAACTGGAATCGCAAGCGAACAACGCAATTGCTGACCCCAGGTCAAGCGCCACTACAATACCCTAAAGCTAAACTTACCCATTGAAAGGTAATGGTAACGGTTTGGTGTTCGCTTAATGGTGTAATTCGCTATAGCTTCATTAGATAAAAGCAGATGTCTATTGTGCAGAACACCGAAAAATGATGGCATAACTCACAATAAAACAGCCCCAACTTTTCAATCAGTCTTCACTGTTTTCGCTTCATGATATCGCAAGACCTCACACTGCTCAACAATCAGTTTTAACAATACAAGACCTGCAGTCAGAAACCATCTGTTATCATCCAAACTAGCTGGGTCTCGTCCCAAGCAACTAGTATTATTTCCCCGATTTGGCCAAAAAAACTTCCCAGAGAGCAGCGCAAAATGCCTTCACACCGTTTGTGAAGTCCAGGTCCGCAGAATACTATCGCAAAGGTTTGAATGATCTTCCGATTACATGGCAGAAATGTATAGATAACGAGGGTAAATAGTTTGATTTAATAAATATATTTTATCCAGCTAAAAACGTTTAAAATTTTCAGTACTAATATTTAGTATAGTACCTATTGAAAGTTAGTTTCAATATGTAGTTGCTTGTTGCACTGAAGTAGTTATTATAATCAGATTATTTATTGTCTAATGTTTTTCAGTTTAACTTTTTGTTCTGTAGATGTTATAAGTTCCGGAAATGTATACACAAGCACTGTGCAAGATTTTTATATTTACAAGTCTCAAAAAGGAAAATCTGTCATAACACGTAATGGTAATACAGATACAATATGAGAAATAAACACAAAAATGGATCTAGTGGTTGGCGATGTGTAAACAGACAATGCCCTGGCGCAATCACTTATAACAATGGTGTCATTTTAAAAGAAAGAATGCATGCGTGTTCGTCCAGTAATCTTATTGAGTCCGAAATAAAAAGACAGTTGGCAATTTGCAAGGAACGAGTTTTCAAAGAACTCACACCATTTGACACTATATACGACGATTTTCTCAAATCTTTGAAACAAAGCGGGATTAATTTTTTGAAATCGGCGCCAAGTTTTAAAAGCGTCCGATCTTCGTGGTATAGATATAGAAGAAATAAGACTAAATAAGTACAGTGGGTGGCTCAGTTTTCCATTGCCTGACGTCGGTTTGAGGGTTGATATTTTTTTCACAGAAAGGTCACGTTATTATATGAACACACGCCAAGTTTCAATACCAGAAAACGAGTAGTTTTTGAGAAAAAAATTATTGAAAATCAATTATTTTTGCAATATTTACGTGATTTCCATTGCCTGACGTCGGTTTGAGGGTTGATATTTTTTTCACAGAAAGGTCACGTTATTATATGAACACACGCCAAGTTTCAATACCAGAAAACGCGTAGTTTTTGAGAAAAAAATTATTGAATCCATACCACAGATTATGTAGAATTCTCGCAATTGAACGTTTCGTTTTAACTACAGTTAAGTTGTGGTACATTCGGTAACATTTTATTTTATATAAATTTACGTAAATAATTATATTTTGAAGTTATTTCAACTGTTTTTCATTACTTTTACGTAAATAATTATATTTCGTACTTATTTCAGCTGTTTTTCATTACTAGCTATTAAAATGGGTAGTATTTACCGTCTCTTGCCGGTTTGTGAAACGAAAAACAATATACAGAAATCTAACGACATTATAAATAAGAACACCACACGAAAAAAAAATAGGTTAGGTTGAAACTGCGACAACCAACGCGCGAGCCGAGCGAGCGAAGCGAGCGTGCCGCGGCAGCGGCCGGCGAAGCGCTAAAAAGTCAGTTACACATCCAACAAAACAATAAATTAGATCAGCGAAGTGTTAAATAACGTGAGGTCATGATTTTACAAAAATAAGCATAACTCAAAAACTATGCATTACCTTGTAATAAAAATGGTGAAAAAGGGAGGGGAGGACCCTATCCTTCCCCCCTTCAACCCCCTATTTCATGCCAATCTATTAAAAAATATTATCTTAATTTTAATCCATAAAATTAGGAAAATTAAAAAAAAAGTAAAAAAGGGGGGTTCCCGTGCTTATTATTAGAAGAGGGGGGAGGGAAACCCCTCCCCTCCCCCCCCCTCCCCCTCCCCCCCTCCCCCCTTAATTGATAACACATATTTAAAACTATTGATAACACATATAAGTCGTGTATACAGAAGACTCCATCAAAATTATTATTAGATTTAGGAAGTTGTAAGAGCACTTCTTTCTCACTACACAACTTTGTGACCAGCGTGGTATCAATACAAAAAAATCAGAAATAAATAAAATTTGAATAAAATAAGGTATTTTTATTTTATTAAATTGCCAAGTTTAATGTAATTTAGTTCTGTATATTATATAGGGTGTTTGGTAGAGGGACCGACAAACCAAATGAGCGTGTTCGGGGGACCACTTGGAGAATACAAGGTAGCCAAAAAAAATCCCCGACCCCCCTAATATGTTATACTTTTTTTTGTGATTTTTCCCTTTTTCTCCGAAATTGTACCTATTTACCACCATAACATATGTAAAATCTGTTTTAGACCGGATGTTTTTAGTTGAATTTGGTCTCTAATACACCTTCAGGCCACGCAAAGCAAAATTGGATACAAAACAGAGCTAACTAACTGATTTAGTTAAAAAAAATTGGGGTGTCGGGGATTTTTTTCGGCCAACTTGTATTCTCCAAGTGGGCCCCCGAACACGAATCATTTGGTTTGTCGGTCCTTCTACCAAACAGCCTGTATAATAGTTTTCTGTTTATTAACTTATTTTAATTATTTCTTTGTTTCAGAATCCATGAAATAGTGAGGGGCAACCACTATTTTTATGGGAGATTGTATTATCTCAAACCTTACGTGATGTGTTGGAATCAGCAAGTACCGAAGTATATTTACTCCAAAAGTTTTTATTGTTAACGGAAGTAGTGAGAGCTGCATAAGTTTATGATGCGAGCGCGCCTGAGAAAAGTATAGAAAGGTTCGAGCGTAGGCATATTTTTCACCATAGACTTGCGGAAATGAATTAAAAATCAGGGTAATTTTATTATTTTTTAATTATTTCAATTACCTAGATCAATTTTTGCCAGTGTAAGAAATAATACATTGCTAGCTAGAGAGTTATCGCTTTGTATTTTTATTTTAATACTTCTCTTTGTATAGTGTTGTAATTGATTATAGCGTATTGTTGAATTTCAATGCAAATTGTTTCATCTTGTGGTTTTTATGACTAAATCGAAGTAAGCTTTAAATAGAAATGTTATTTTTTGTTATATGATTTTATGCTTTATTTATTGTAACATTACTCCTGAATAATCAAATCATAAATGAATAAAAACATTTAAGGTGATTTGTATTCGTCATTATTGGAATGAGTTGACAATAAGACAAAGTCATGTAGCACTGAATGTTTTGTAGTCTTAGATATGTTGGCTAAGAAAATGAGTAGCCTCACTCATTATCTCAGACCACACTTTCTGCTTAAACAAACCGAATCAGAACGATTAACTAATAATTCAAGTAATTCTTGTTGCAGTCCACTACGAGTACATGTTATCAAAACGTGGAAAGAAAATGCTCAGCGTGGATGGGTTTACATTCTGTGTACAATACACTAGAGGGGCAAGAAGGCGATGGATTTGTTCCACTCATAACAGTAGAAAGTGCCGGGCAATCGTTCATACAGTTGATGATTATTTAATAAGAGTGAATAATATACATGATCACGAATAATGTAACCGTGTTTAACAATATAACAAACAGACAACCGGCGCTATCAACGGTTGCACCAACATTTGAATACAATAGAATTATTCAGCGTTGGTATAACGCAAGTGTCTGTGTGATTTTCCATCGATTCAATCAATGTACAATCAATTGAACAGACAACATCATTTAACATCGGTTAGAGTAGCATTCAAAGAGTAGCCAAACTAGTATAAAAATGTCCGGGCCGAAGGAGCGATGAATTTATTTCAGTCATAACAATTAGTAATAAGTTTTGAGTAGTCGCTCATGTAGTCGACCATAGTAAACTTAAACATATTAAACTTAAAACATTTTCACGAATAATGTCACCGTTTATATGATGGTAATTTAGTTTGTATAGTATAAACGGTTGTGGTTGCAATGTACATTTTGCAACAATGACTGACAACTGACAATTTAGTCAGTTTTGGAGAGAGGTTTATTCTGTAATTTTTGTAGACATTGACGTGTTTTATAAAAAAGCTGTTATCACTTTGCTCTATGTCAATAGTTTTCGTTGCGTACGCGATATAAGGATTTTCTCAAACCTTGTGTTACATTATCTAAGTTTTCATACGTTTCCCTGAATTTATGCAAATCTCTTATGTCCTATGACCATCAGGGATAATGTAGGATTCTAATGGTAAAATATTTTTTCTAATTTGTCCAGTAGTTTTGAAGCCTATTCATATCAAACAAACAAAGAAACAAATAAACAAACAAACAAATAAACAAACAAACAAATAAACAAACAAATCTTTCCTCTTTATAATATTAGTAGTGTAGACAACATTATGTGTGCAATTCATTCAGCATTATTATAACTCGTCCACTGCTGGACATAACTTACATACATAACGTAAGCCCCCCTTAAAGTACGCTTCTGAGCTCGGATTTTAGCTCTCTCCATCCAACTAGTGACATCCGTCGCCTTCCGCGGGTCATTTCTATACATGGCCTTAGGGCGTCCTACGAGTACTCTACGTTTGCCCAAACGTGGTCTCTACTCAATAACTCGTCTACTCCAGCAGTTATTTTTTTGGAAGCGATTTTCGGGAAATGTGGCCAGCCCATTGCCACTCCAGCTTGCCTATTCTTTGAACTATTCTGGCTACTTTGGTTATATATCTGATGACTTCAACCCTTCAGAGAAACCCTGAGCATAGCTCTCTCCATAGCTCGATGAGCGATCTTAAATTTTTTGACACAGTGTGTGTCGTTGAGCTCTACAGGTCACGGCGAGTAGGACATAGGATTAAGAATTCACTACCGGCATGAAAATTTGTTTCATACTGAATATTTAAATGTGTCGAGGAGACGTCAATATAGTGCAAGATCAATTATTGATGGTAAATGACGAATGAATGAGATAAATGGGAATGATGATGATACAGATGAATGCCCACATCTCTTAAACTCCGACTATGAGCATCTGTAACTTGTGCTATGGTTTGGTTTAAATATTTTTATAATATCACTTTTTTGGTATACAGTATTTCAAACTCCTTTAAATATTACAAAATTATCCAATTAAGGTCCAATCCAGTCTGAAGTCCAAATAACCCTAAATTACCTTTCGCCCCATAATTCATACTCAGTGAAATACCTAATATGAAACAGACATATTTTGATGCGTTAACTAATTTATATGACATTATATTTTGAGCTAATTCCATGTTTTAATAGTTATTTATTAAAGCTCGTAACTCTATCGCGTGCTAGTATGAACGTTATTTCAATACGACTTACTATACGACATTTGCTCCAGTCCACATAAAACGGCTCGGATGACGAAGTCACACGTCGGGCGATGCTTGTTAAGGGCTCCGTAGTACTTCACAGTTTTGTCTCAGAAGTTATGCTCAATCACAATGCCTAATGTTGGTCAACTGACTACCTAAATTATGTATTTTATCTAACAATAAATAAGCATAGTTTTGTTTTTACAGTAAGATACGTAAGGTCGCAGCGAGGGAAGACATTGCTCAGCATAGAAGGGTTTACATTCTGCTTCAAAACCATATCTGGGGGAAAAAAGCAATGGATATGCTCCACACACCACAGTAAAAAGTGTCGAGCAAACATTCATACCTTCGAAGACCAAGTCTTAAAAATAAATAATGAACATAATCATGCGCGCAGTAATCACTTGGATTACGAGTTCTAAGGTAGGTTGAGTTTGCTTTAAATCTAAAAAACAAGCACTGTGGGAGGAAGCAGCTGTGCTGGGGGCATAAATACCCAAGAACGGCAGCTGCCATTGTGATTCATAAATTTTGTACAATTTTGACACCGTCACATGTATGCTAGTTTTTCTATTTAAATACGTGAATGATATTTATATTATAATTATAATTTACTTTCATTGTGATAAACTGATTGTACCTACTTACCTATGCTTAGCTGTTTTTCATTTATGTATTATTGCAATGACAATTCAAGGAAGTAAACAGTGTTTCCATTGGGGCCTGACAATGCAACCTAAAACGAACGAGGTATAATTTTTACTTATGAATGACCAGATGGGTCATTATTACCTACTCTTATATTGGCTCAATTATTTTAGACGAGTCGAAATGAACACAAATGTTGTTATTACTACTACTCAAGTTTTTTATTTATTATTAATGACTATCATAAAAAAACTTTTTGGTTTTTGTTTAATTTCTACACTATATTTTTCATATTTTTGTACGTTCTTTTCAGTTACGTACAAGATATCAAAACGTGGCAAGAAGCTTCTGTGTATAGATGGGTACACGTTGGCTGCGCAAAGAACCATACGATGTAGAACTAGATGGGTATGTTCTACTCATAAGGCTAAAAAGTGTACAGCATCCGCTATGTCTTATAATGACGTAATTTATAAAGTTAATAACATTCATAACCATTACCTGTACTATGATACTATATTATAGACATAACTAGTCGAATTAGTATGATGTGCGATTAAGACCACGGAAGTTTAAGAGCCGTCTGTCTAGAGCAAGAAACAGTATGATTTAAATCAAATACCAGTACACAGCCGCGGTAAAATTGTGTTACATACTGTGTGACTTACCCGTACTTAGAAATTATTAGATCTTTCGGTATACTTACCTTACATCTTTTTTTTTTTGTTTTTTAAATAATAATAATAATATTCCACAACTATCACACAACGCCATCTAGTCCCAAGCTAAGCAGAGCTTGTGTTATGGGTACTAGACAACTGATAAACATACTTATATATTTCTAAATACATAAATATTATAGATAAATTACACCCAGACACAGAACAAATGATCGTGCTCATTACACAAACATTTGTCCTGGGTGGGAATCGAACCCACGACCTCCGGCATAGCAGTCAGGGTCACTAACCACTAGACCAACAGGCCTGTCAAATCTGTTAGTAAGAGTATATTTAAGAATGACTTTGCCATTTACATACGGTTTTATATTTGACAATGTCGCTACTTCGTCCGCGTATAATAAAGTTATGGCCATCCTAATTCACACATATCGAAGAAAAAATTTGGTTGCACAGTACTACATTTCAATGAAATCATCGTGGATTAGCTAGTTTAGGTGTTATAACAAGTTAATGCATGGTTGATCCCGTATTCATTTTGAACAAACCGTACAGGTACTAGAATATAGACTGAATATGACAAAAAATATTTAGCAATAAGTTTAACTGACTTCAACACTAAAAAGTGTGAAATAACTTCATGAAGTCAGTACTATGGCAGTACAAAAGTACCTTTTATCACGATATTGTTTTTTTTTCACCCTTTTTAGAGACTCTTGCTACTTACGGAATCGATTGTCATTCATCGTCAATTAAAATATCATCAAGATGATGACCTCGGAAGTATACTTTACTAAAAAAAATCGGACTGTAAAAAGTTATGCGTGCTCATACATTAAAAAAATATACGCGTCGACTTGAAAACATCATTTTCTTTGGAAGTCGGTTGAAAATAGACTGTAAGCAATTACTAAATGGTTTTTATTTTTTTACCTTTTTGTTATCCCACTTGTATTTTTGTTCTTTTTCAGTGTAGTGACGGAGTAGATTCCGTACTTCCATCGCTTAGTGATCGCATGATATAGCATGATCATTTATGCTCAATTTACTTTCTACTTTTACTATTTCTTTGTTACATTTTTGGCAAGGGTATCTGCTTTGGCATTCTCTGAGCATGAGCCATGCCTTTTTTTGAATGTCAATAAGATCTTATATTTGTTTGATAAGTTTTGTAGAGCCGGCTGACACTCAGCTTTCATTGCACTCTTGACCTGGTCACTGACCTGAGCGCATAGTTGCCGCGCTATCCAAAGTATATACGATTAGTTTTATCTCTACAGATAACATGGTGCCCACCTCGTCTTTTGACAGTTTTTTTTGTGCTTAAAGTAGGCCTCTAGTCTTTGCTTGTGCTGGTGATATGATCTTATTCAAAACCTTCGAATCTGAAATACCAAGGTTCAAAGTTAGAAATAATCTTGTTAATATCAGATGAGATAAACTACTTTGCCGCCCCTATTTGTCTTGCTTGGGACCGGCTCCGGACTAGTGATTGTAACAACACAGCAGTGAAAGCAGTTCCTGCGGATGGGAATCAATAATTAAGTATGAAGACGAGGCTGAGTATGAAGGCGAGATTAAGTATGAAGGAAAGTCTTAAGTATGAAGGCGAAGTTAGTAGGTAGTAGAACTCCTTCAACGAGTTCGTCAACTCGTAGTACTATGCCACCAAATCTATTTCCACCATGAAGCAGTATGGTTCGAATTACTATGCTCCGGTTTGATGGGTATAGTTACCAGTTAAAATGCAGACACATGAGATTTAGCAACTTAACATCTCAGGGTGAACAGTGCAGTGCAGTTCGTCGACCAAATTCATATCTTATAGGTAGAAATTACCACTTAACACAAGGTGAGCCTTATCCTTGTTTCGTAACCCAATAACATAAAAAACTTCTTAAGTTAAATGGAGGATCCCAATAATCTATCTATCCACAGTTTACCTTACTACGGGTAGAAATGTGACATAACGTCCATACAAATAGTGTCAAATATCTATCTCTAGTAGGGTACACCGACGATAAATAGGTTATTGGGACCAGCCGTTAATTGCATTGTGAGAATTGCAGAGGCTTCCATTTAAGACTGCATTGTGCCAAAAGCGGCATTTAATTTTCAAGTGGTATGATTTGGTAATATTGAAGAAACGGAGATCACCCAGCCGCCATACATTTTTGGGCAAATTTTCGAAGTGCCGGCCAACTAAAATAAACTTAATATTGTAATAGAACATGACAACATATTTTTTTTTATTATGAGAGTTAAGTTGTAAATTAGGTCTGAAAGATAATATTCAAACTTAAAATATCTATTCTTTATGTGGAATAAAACCTAATTATTATATATATATATATATATATATATATATATATATATATATATATATATATATATATATATATATATATATATATATATATATATATATATATATATATATATATATATATATATATATATAATGTGCAAGTTGGAATGTACAAAATGTAGGTATCACCGCAGGTAGTGGCCCGCGCCTGCTTCGCAAGTTTTCTCGCTCGCACTCACCGCGACACTGAGTACCTTTCACCGCGCAACTTGCCTTAGTTCTCAATGCAACTTCTGTTACATCGGACGGCTACCTTTTACTGTGCTCCTTGTTTCATCGTTTTTTTTGCTTTACATCTACGTGGAGTTGTTTCTTACGCAGATTGTTTTGCTTCCGTATAGGTCTCCTTCAGTTTCTTCCAATAGTGGCCATTGTAACATAATCTGCTCAATAGTACTTCTGCAGTCTTCTTTACTCGTCACTCCATCTTTGATATGGTCTCCTACGCTGCCTTGTTCTTTTTCTAGGATACCATTCGGTTAGTTATTCAGACGATTTTCTTTGTATTTAGAGGTACTGAAGTTAAATATTCAAAGCTAAATATAATCTTAACAAAAAACCTTAGGATTTTGGTATAGTAATAAAAAAATGTTATAATAATTCTATTAAAATAATGCGTTTATATTTGTTGGCCGGCAAAATAAAAATTAGCCCAATCTGGATGATGTCCTCTAGAAAACTTAAGTATCCTTGGACGGGCTTCGAACCAACGTCTTCCTACAATCCGTGTCATACGCCTTGGCCACTAGGCCACCGGGGCGATCCGTCCGCGCGTCGAGTTTAACTCTTTTATCCGTCGTATGGGGACGCATTAGGACGGGTTGGTATCCCTTCCGAGGGTGTGTAATTTAAATCGCTAAAATTGCAATGTTTGGTCTCGCTTAGCCTTATACTATTGAACGTATATAATTTTAAGTCTCATTAAAATAAATATTGATTATTAACATTTTATGCTTCGCAGATCTTGTCTTCTTTACGTCAAAACGTGGCAAACTTATGATAAAATGTGGTAAATATAGGTTTACCAAACAATACTCCACAGGCTCAAGGACCAGATGGATGTGTTCAATCAGCAATAAGGGCTGCAAGGCTCATATAAGGACTCACAATAATATGGTATTACATATTTGTAACCAACATACCCACCCCGCCCCCCGGGAAACTTAAGGATATGTAAATTGTTACGTGTAGTACGTAATAACCCTAGTTTTACTTTGTAATAACAAATAAACAGTCACGGAACTCTATTTTATTAACTATTTAATACAAATTTACAATAATTAATAAGAACAATACTTATTATTACTTACTACGATGACTACTTATTACGTTACATAGGTAACGTATAAGACGCTGCGCTGGATTTGTCGTCTAAACTTGACACGGAGAGCTTACTTACACGTAATGTCCTCCTGTTCCTTAGACAGAAGTTTAAAGATATAAACATTCTATCTGCTGTCTCTCAGTTTATCTATGAAAATCCAATGTACGTCAAGAAAAACAGGCACAGTTTTGAAAAAGGAGTGATGATCATTCCATCAACACGCGGAATAAGCACAAGGTATCCGTACATGTAACGCGTCTCCACAGAATAAGTCATTCTTTTATGGGACAATGTATACGATTCTATAATAAACTTCCCAATGTTATCCGAGATTTGCCTATTAATAAGTTTAAAATTACTATTAAAACTAAACTCTGTTAAAAAGGTTATTACAAAATTACGGATTACTTGGCGGGGGGGCTCAGTAGCCGTGACTTGGGTCACCACGGTGAAGCTCAATGGGCCTGCCAGTGATAGTCGATAGCTGGCGGGCCCGAGGTGGGACCGCTCCTATGGGCTTTGCCCTCCAAGTCCACACGGGAGCGGTCACTGTAGGTAGCGGTGGTGTATGGGCGCCACTGCAACTGAGGCGGGCTGCGGTGTCGTATGGGTGGCACCGCGGCTGAGAGTTAGGGGCCGCGGCCTTGACGGGGCCGCCACCGTTAGATGGCGGACGCGGTGGGGTCGCAGGGGAAGAGGACTGTCGGTATTGAGAGGCGCCGCTGTCCCTATCCTCTGCGACCGAAGTAGCAGGCGGTGGGGCTACTCACCTGACCCATCGTAGGGGGGCTTAGGGCGCCCAGACTCGGGGGAGTCTGGGGTCCATTTGCGGGCTAGATCCCCCGTGGCGGTTGCGGCACGCCAAGTGTTCGGGCGTGCTGCAAGAGAGAAGGGTCCGGCAACGGACAGCCGCGGCGGGTTCGCGGTCGTGTGCGAAATCTGTCCCGCGTTCCCGCCAAAAGCGGCAGTGATGGAACACCGCAGAGGTTTGGTGAGTATGCTGCCCTTCTGGCAGAGACTCCCACATAACTACCGTGCTCCCCCGGGGCCGGTGGTATCCATAAAGGATTACTCTGCGTTAAAAAAAATAAAATAAAAAAAAGGATCTACCTACTCGTGTATTACCATGTATAGCGTGTCTTGCCATACTGATACCAATATTATGTACTCTTTTGTAAGGCAACAACACACTGGAGCTAAAAATAAACGAACATTTGTTATATACATTAAGAAATTGGCGATACAAAATATAAAAATAAAAAAATGTTAAAATACAAGCCCGCTGAGGTTCTTGCCGGATCTTCTCAGTCGTGGTCGCGTTCCGATCCGATTTTCGATTTAAGAAATAAGAAATGCGATATGACAATTTGTAAGTACCCCCGTAGGCCTATACAGAATAAACGATTTCATTTTCATTTGTCGTCAAAGTTGTGGTTTTTAAAAGAAATGGATAGTCTTTTTTCTTCGCCTTAGTCAACAAATAAGAGGCACAATAAGTAGCGAACGAGCTAGCGCCCTTAAAGAAGGTAATGGCGAGCTTGCAAAGAGGCGAGATCCTAAAAACCTAGGCCTCGTTCTATCGTGACCCAGTTTCAGTCCAGTCACGTTTATTGCGGTTTAAAAACAGGTCTAATTCCAAGGATAGACGCATCAGCGCTCACATTGGTTTTACCAGCTAAAAAACTCCGATCTATCTATTGGAACATCTGTCTGCAGCCACCAAGGCTCTTCAAAATTCAAAATTCAAAATTCAAAAATTATTTATTCAGTTTAGGCATCATAGACACTCTTATGAACGTCAAAATTTTTAAATGATTCTACCGCTGTCTTCGGAAAAGAACCACCGCCGAGAAGAAGCAGCAAGAAACTCGTGGGCCATTATTTTTTCAAGTCTTTGTACATTGAGGTTACATATGAGTAGTATTAAAATAACAAATTTATTCAATAGTTGGCTATTAGGCAGAAGTGGAAAGCTTCCAGGCATCTTTGTCTTCTAAGTAGTGACTCAATTTATAATAGGCTTTTTTCATTAGTATATTTTTGACACGTAACTTGAATTTCCCTTCAGTGAGCTCAGTAATGTCTTTCGGGATTTTATTATAGAAACGTACACAATTGCCTAAGAAGGACTTATTTTTAGTTTTCGTGAGTCTAAATTTAGATACAGCTATCCTATCCTTATTTCTAGTATTAATATTATGCATATCACTATTTATTCTAAACTTCTTTATATTTTTACGAACGTACATTATATTTTCTAGGATATACATAGATGGAAGAGTTAATATATTAATTTCTTTGAACATTTGTCTTAAGGATTCGCGGGGACCCATTTCGTAGATGGCTCGAACTGCCCGCTTTTGCAATATAAAAACTGTCTCTATGTCCGCCGCTGACCCCCACAGCAGGATACCATATGACATTATGCTGTGGAAGTAAGCAAAGTAGACCAGTCGAGCAGTAGCTATATCTGTCAATTGCCTAATTTTATGAACCGCATATGCAGCTGAGCTCAGTCTTCCAGATAGTGCATCAATATGAGGACCCCATTGTAATTTAGAGTCTATGCTAATACCTAGAAAGACTGTTGCCTTGTCAATTTTCAATTTATTTCCGTCGAGTAATACGTTTGGCTCTATATGTCTTACATTAGGCATGGAAAATTTTAAACATTTCGTTTTCTTTGCGTTGAGAAGCAGGTTGTTTGCGGCGAACCAATTTGAAACAATAGTTAACGCGTTGTTGACTTGAACTAGTTCTCTATCTTTCCTATCTACTTTAAAAATCAGAGAAGTATCATCCGCAAAAAGAACTATGTCAGCAAGGCCCTCAACCATATGTTTACCACATATTCCGTCATTGATATATGCTAAGAATAAGAATGGACCCAAGATCGACCCCTGTGGAACCCCCATTCTGACCAAAGATCCAGAAGATGTCACGCCATTAATGCCAACTTTTTGCTGCCTATCAGATAAGTATGATTCTACAAGATTCAGAGCAGCTCCACGAATTCCATAGTGGTGTAGCTTATAAATTAGAGTGCGGTGCTCTACACAGTCGAAAGCTTTGGAGAGATCACAAAATACGCCAATGGCATCCTGTGAGCTCTCCCAAGCCTCCAGCACATGCTTGACTAACTGGACTCCTGCATCTGTTGTTGATCTGCTTTTCGTGAAACCGAACTGATTTTCGTGTAAAATCCTATGTTCATTAAAATGAGACAAGAGTTGTTGAAGCATTATCTTTTCGAATATTTTGCTCAAAGCTGGAAGCACAGAGACCGGTCTATAATTTGAGGGGTCGGCCTTACTACCTGATTTAAAAATAGGGGTGATTTTACTCATTTTCATTAGGTCAGGAAATGTACCTCTATCAATACATAAATTAAATATGATCATCAAATGTGGCGCTATAACTTCTATTATTGACTCTAGCATTTTTACGGATAATCCCCATAAATCCTCTGTTGCTTTAACGTTTAAACTTTTAAATGTTTTTATTATTTCAAAAGTAGATATATGTCGGAACCTAAACTCAGGAATTTGGAGCGGGAAATTGTCTTTCAGAAAGCCCACTGCAACACAAGGGCAAGAATCAAGAGATTTGGTGACTTCTAGTGGTATGTTAGAAAAGAAATTTTCAAATGAATTCGCAACATGACTTGGGTCTGAAACTTTTTGGTTATCTATTTCTAGCACATATTCTGGATTAAAAGATTTACTTTTGCCGGTCTCTGTATTAATAGTTTTCCAAACTGTTTTAATTTTGTCATTAGATTTTCGAATTTTATCCCTTATAAACAAAGCTTTTGCGCGTTTGCATACTGACTTAAAAACTTTTGAGTAATTTCTTACATAATCATGAAAATCTTTACTAGAAGTTAAAGATTTTTTGTGATATAACTCAAACATTATGTCTCTACTTTTTCGAATACCTCTAGTTGACCAGTCACCAAATTGTAACCTACCGTTGAGCTGCAGTTTTTTCTTCGGACAGATTTTATTAAATTCTGTACTTACTAATGAAAATATTGTACTATAAATGTCATGTGGATCTTCAGAAGTGAATTCCACCAGACTAAGTTTCAACTCTATATTTTGTTTAAGCTTTTCTAGTTTACCTTTTGTTAGCGGCCTATGTTCGATAATGGTATTTTTCTTAGTTCTCCCGATTTCGAATTTGATAGCGAGGCCATTGTGGTCTGATCTAACTCCCACCATTACTGATTTTTCTGTAGTCTTACAGTTTGAAAAAATATTATCAATGCAGGTGGATGAAGAGTCGGTTACTCTAGTTGGCTCACTGAACAAAAAATTCAAATTAAAAGATTTAAACAAAGAGATAAGATTAGTTTTATCAGTTGAATCTACCAAAATATCAATATTGAAGTCACCGCATACAATGATTGATTTATTGCTTTTAGTTAATCTCTTGAGTACACATTCCATTATGGACATAAAATTACAGAAATTAGATGCTGGTGGCCGATATACACACAATAATATATGACTTTCCAGTTCTGCACAAGCAATTTCGCAGACACGTTCAACAGAAAAACCTACTATGTCAGACCGTTCCTTAAATTTTATGTTTCTTTTACAAAGAATAATACACCCTCCCCCTTCAGCAGATATTCTGTTGAACGCACTGGCTACCTCAAAATGTGTAACATTAAATAACATTTTATCTGGTTTTAGCCACGTTTCTGTAAAGCCTAATACATCAAATCTATGTTTATCTAATAAAAGTTCAATGTCTAATATTTTGCCAGAGAAGCGGTTAATATTTTGATAAAATAGCGATAAGATGTCAGCACACTTCTCTGTTGTCTTGTTTAAAAGTTTAAACAATTAATAGCTACATTATTACTATTATTAGTACATGTACTAAAAACTACAACATTGTCACTACTCTTTGTTATATTTCCTATAACTGCCTCAATATTGAAAGCTACCAAAGTAGCAATTAGCTGTCTGGATTTTTTAGGACAGTACATGCTGTCCCATGTCAACTTAAAATTACAAATAAACTTATTGCAGTCAAAAAATAAAAGTTTGTCACTATGACGACATGTCAAGTTATACATTAATGTGTTGAGTGAGTGTATGTGCAAGTTCTCTTTTTCAGACAATAAATCTGAATAAGGGAAGGCACATAACATTATTTTACATGCCTTAAGTTCTAATAAAGTGGTTATTCTAGTAATAACCTCTTTTCTATCAATACCTAAACTATGACCTAAGAAGACAACAACTATTGATTTATTATCTATTTTTGAGTTTAATATTGTTTTTTCAATCTGAGCATAGGTTGCTCCCGGCATACAATAGTTCTCCACAGCACACTGCACTGAGTTAATTAATAATGAACCAAAGCCTACACCTATTTTGTCTGAAAATACCATGATTTTATGCGGTTGAACTGGATTAGAGCTGACATACTGCTCTCCGCCTGGGACCGTGTCTGTGATCAATGTTGGTCTGTTTTGATTTGACAGAGATGTTGAGAGTGCGCTAGTACAGTCTGGTTGTGGTTGAATGTGGCACCTCGAGTGACTATTCTCAAGAGCCTCCACACACTCCACGTTCAAAGCCACCAGGTCCGTTAGTTCAATTGCAGTCTTGTAATGCTCACTTAGTTGAACTTGAGCTGTCTTGTAGCTAGTAAATACGTCCTGCAAGATCTTTTCTTTATGGAGCAGCTCAGAGCGGAGTTCCAGTGTGTCATTATCATATAACTGTCGAGTTATTTCCAATTCTTCCAAACAATTCTGAATTCTTTCCTCTAGTAACAACTTTTCTTTAATTAATTGAACATTTTTGACAAAATAGCTTTGTTTTTTTAATAACTTTTGACATCTTTTGATAGTTTTCTTAACTTTAATATATTTCTTTATTTTATTTCGGCTTTTAAAAAGTGGGCTTTTACAAACAGATTTATCTCCGGTAAGATCAATGTTTACAATATCTGAAGAGCACTCCAACTTGTTTCCGGCTAACTCATCAAAAAGGTTCAAGGTGCTGGTGGTCTGTTCATTACACTTATCTGTGTGTAGCTGTGATATTATCTTATGGGCCTTATTTAATTCAAATTCTAGGTTGATTATACGACTTAAGGCTTGTTCATGAGTCTCACCACACTCCTTGAAGGATATTACAAAATTTTGGAGTTGTTCGCATTGATCTTGTGAGTCCAAGTATTTAGAATGTAGTTCAGCCAGTTCACCTTTTAGTTCAGTGTTTTTTGTGATGATCTTTTGCACTTCGATTTCACTGTCTTCTCTTTCTTGTAGTAGTTGTTCACTAAGGTCTTTATAGACTTTTAGTTGTTTTAGGGCAGCACTCAGTTTTTCCTCCATTTCCCTCGCCGATGTCTTGCGGGTCATAATAGGCATTTTGGTGTCAACTGATCAGTCAGCTCCTGAAACCACAAGTGAAACCGCTAAACAACTATTCAAATAAAGTTTGTATTACAGGTTTTCATACACAAGTCAGTCTCATAGCCAAGTCAAACAACAAAAAGAATGCCCACCAAAGCTTTAAATAAAACAATTAAAAAGTATTACTGTTTATACATTGGTTAATACTGTGGAACAGGTTAAAGTAGAAAATTAAAAATAGGAAATTACAAGTAAAAGTGAGACAGGTTTTAGAATACCAGACTTAAAAGGGAAATAGCATAGACAAAAGTAAAAGTAATATAAAAAAGTAGATAAAAATAATTGGAAATATAGTTGTACCTGTTACCTACTGACTACCTACAGACTGCAGTACTTATAAAGATTTGCGGTTTGTAAAAATCAAAATAATACTATCATAAGTTACATACAAACATATTAGGCTATCAGTTTAATTCTGGTAGTTACACAATTTAGCAATATACTATGATAGTACAATTACAGTTTTTTCTATCTTTATATTAGATTATAGTGAGCACAATTTGAGATCTGACACGAGCAATATAACCTGCTTGTACCTAATTGTATGATGTGTAGTGCGATGTGTAGTGCGATGTGTAGTTGTTAAAAGCATGTCTGAGGCAAGAGTTTTATCGTCAATTTTGCTTCCACAGTTATGTCAAGCAAAAAGAGAAGCAACGGTGCCAGAATGTGGATTGGACGATGCTCACCGGAGTGAGGCGTGTATAGGGCTAGAATGAGTGTTGAGTAGGTGCATTAAGAATGTTAATTGAACACAATACTCCCCGGGATTTGTGATGAACATCCGATCCAAGTCGTCAGTTTTGAATCCACCCGTTGGTAGCCGTCAGTTGACAGCACAACTTTGTGCTCGACGAAAAACTTCTCGTAGTATGTTTCCCACACTCGTACACCTCATATAAGCACTAATAAGAGGTTTACACTGATTTTAATTGGCACTGAATACTAGAAAATAATAATTTAATAATTTCTAAATACGGAGAAATATTTTGACACCTTAACCTAAGTGTTGCCACACGGCGAAAAAAAGACTCTTCACTTCGCAGCCAGAACTAAAGCAAAGGAGAAAGGTTATAAGTTCACCAAAATGTGTACCACTCTTGTTGAGCCAGATTCCATCTTTGCCAGTATCACAGCACTGCAAGACATTCCCTTTACCTACTCTCAGCAAGTAAAACTACGACGAATGAAGCAATTATTTTTTGTAATGAATGCAGTACAGTTACACAATCTTAAAAATCCTACATTCTGCGTGGTACATACTGTATGCGAAGACGTGGCGCTTTCCATCAGGTATATGACTTGCCTGTTTCCTCTTTTAATGTCGTAAATATTTATTTACAAGTACCATTTGAAAACTTTGATACTGACTTCCATTCGATTCAGTTATTGGAGTGTAACTCAAAAACTAGTAGACCGAATTCGTTGAAATTCAAATGACACTTTAAATGACACAGCCAGCTATAAAAGAAAGGAAGAATTTTGAGAATCAGTTCACCTAGTCGAAAGTTATGAGGTAACAAACATAAAATAAAAATTAAAACACTATCGAATTGAGTACCTCCTCCTCCTTTTTTGCAAGTCGGTAGAAAATATTGTTTGTTGTTTGTAATTAAATAACTTGTTTGGATATTTAATTTTTAAACATTGTTTTACAGATATTTCTTCACCAGCACCATCACCACGACGACCACAACTCAAAGCCGAATCGCTTTCACTACGGGTGTCTCCTCCGTCAGAATATAGTCGTCGAAGAGAGCGTCCAACCACACCATCAATATTCACCCACCAACCATCATCGCAAGACTCAACGCACACACTGGGCCATCAGCAGCGAAGAAGAAGACGGGCACAAACACCCTTCGAACGCGCTGCGAGCGAGTATGCTGCCGCACAGCTGCGTCGTTTGCAATCGGAAGAATTGCGGGAGCAGAACTTACAGGAGCGAGATCGCATCGAAAGACTAAGATCGGAGTCCCACAGGGTTGAGGTAGCAGCGGAGACGACCCGGGTTCTACAACGTTTAGTCGATATTGCTCAAAATGTTTTTCTTAAAATAAAATAATCTAATCAAACGAGCAAGTCGCTTGTCTAATGTTAACCGTCACGCTTGCCTATAACAGTTCAATTACTTTAAATTTCTGTATAATTGGGTATGTAGTAAAGATTCACTGTATTGTAATGCCGTTCAGAATTCAAAATGTTAGATTATATAAGTTACTATGTTGCAAAGTTTTGGACTAGTTAAACAGATAAAAGTAGGTTAAAATATTTGCTCATTCCACTGATAGTACCTGCTACGTTACACTGCACGTTGGTGCTGGTTATGATCATTATACAATGTTGCATGCGATATTTGTTCTTGTTATCGCTTCCTTATGTCAATCTCATACATTTTACAACTTTTCATTTAGAAATAACGCTAGGAGAATGTTACTTTGTCTTTTGTAATGTGGTACTGGCCTGCTAAATCAGTTTCATAATGCCAAAAAAAATTAAATGTTACTAAATGTTTAATAATAAATGTAACAACATAAACAAATATTTTCATATTAAGTTTTCGTGAAAACTGTACCTTTTTCCATCCACAAACTTTGTCTCCCAAAATGAACTTTGAAAAGTTGAGAGTATCAAAGACTTGGGCGTCATATTTGCCATTTACCCACAGAGATGAATCTGTTAAGAAAGCCTCAAAAATTCTAGGTTCTATAATAAGGCAGGCCCGAATAATCACAAACAAAAACGAAACAGTGGGTGTGCAGAGTATCCATATAACTTATTATTTGCGGTTGGTGCAATAATCGTGTATCTAACGGCAAAATTAAGTTTGTCATTCAACCGAAAGTGGTTAGTATCGATCCCAAAGGATCTCCCAGGGGTTGACGTAAACGAAAGAGTAGACGAGGTCTGAAAATCGACCCCTATTAATTATCACAAGTTCTTCACATTCACAATTTGAGCTGACAAAAATGACGTAGAGCCGCCATTTTTATATTTCCATCAACATTTGATTGCCACTGAAATACATTATTCCCCTGTTCAGTTTAGTAGTTTAATAGTTTCACGACTTTGGTTTTCCTAGGTTTTTTTAATTAATACAAGATGTTACCGAAATGAATAATTTTCGTAGTCTGAATCCGGATTTCGTATAGGTAACAGAATAAAATCCGTTATCTATAGACATTCGGATTCCGTAGTTACTGAAAATCTCCTACAGTTATTTTCCATGTGTATTATTTTATCTTTCAGTGTGTTCCGATAGGTACGTTGAAATTTATTATGATGTTAACTTAAACAATAATAACGTTACATTTCAGAAGTCAAGAATAAACTTTATTTCACGATATCCAACCGTGGTAAACCCATGGTGCGCTACAATGGCTACAACTACAGCAAAAACCGGTCCAGTAAAGATATGAATCGGTGGGTATGTACCGGAAGCAACTCGCGTGGTTGTCGCTCGTTTATCGTCACAATATGTAACGACACATATGTAAGTAAAATAGTTGAGTGTCATACCCATGAACCGACAAAACCAAAAGTCAAAGAGTATTGCACGTGAAAATGAAATAGAAATAGTTGTAGTACCTATATGTAACTCAACCTGTTGAGCAGCCGTGCGATTCTCTAAGAGCAAACATCGTTGCATCTGTGACAACATCCGTGAAATAAATCTTACAAGAAACGTTGGAAAAACAACCTTGTGTACAAGCGCGATTTCTCCAAAAGTATCTGACATCGGTGAGCTCGTCGATGAGCGCATCGACGAATCATTAGAGAATCGCACGGCAGGATACTGTTATGAAAGATCATATTACTTTTGTACATAATAAAAAATCAATCACTGCGTCCTAAAATTAGTAAATTAACTAACGAGAATATTCAAGCGACTAGAAATTCAAGGGTTTATTCTATTATATCCTAGTTTTTAAACAACATTATCCAGACATGACAAAATGTACCGAAACACGATTGTGTGACTAAGTGACTGATAGCATTTAGGCAGAATTAAAAAAAAATGCATTTTTATGTTATAAAGAATGTATTTGTTCACATATTTTTTTTAATAAATCATTGTTAAACCAAAATGTTTTTAATTTGAATTTCTTAAATACATTAGGTATATAAGAAATTCATATTAAAAACATTTTGGTTCATGGATTCTGCTCAATATTTTCATTTATTTCTACAAACCAATTATAATAATAGAACAACAATAATAATAATACCACAGGGGCGGCTTTGTGGTGAGCCGTCGGTTGAGTGGCGACACCGCGGATCCTGATTCTCCCTGGGGCTAAATGAGACCCCTGACCCCCAGGCTTGCCTTAATTAGCCGTATGGGGGTGGAGACGCAAGAGCAGATAACAAAAAGCTCCAAGGGTGGAAGTGTTGAAGGGTATAATGCCGGTAGTAGCGATCTATTGAAACCGCAGCACACCTCTCGACACCCTTCAGGCACCCACACCAACGTTCCCCCTTTGTGTCACCATTGATGGTGGCTCCTATGGGGGCCCGTTTAGTGGGTGGCAAGTCACCACCTGCCTAAATATTTTAAGATGAGACTGAAATTGGCAGGTACCATAGTCTCGTCCATAGCCCAGTATCTCCCTTATCACTAATAAGTACATATCAATAGGCATTTTACCTATTTTTGTAATCGATATACCATGAAACCATCCATCCAAAATGTATTTTATACCAAACAGGTTTCTAAGTGTTGGCTACAGCCCCACTTATGCCTTTGTAAAGGATACGGTCCTTTACAAAGGCATAAGAATCCTAGAAAACATAATAATAAAGAGAATATTAATTTATTTCACAATAATGTTTTCAATTTTGTTCCACATGTACATAAAGACTAAGCCTAAAAGTATGCCTTGTAATAGTTGCAATTTAATTGGCTTGCAGAACCTACACTAAGAAAATCTTGTGTTGGAGATTCTGCGTCTCCTTCATATTATTGTACACGTGTATAATGTTTAACAGCAATCAAAATTCCACCGTCTACAATGTTGGTTATAGACGTGCTGGAGCGGTTAAGTATTATAATTGTAAAGAGATTCAAATAAATAAGAGTCGTTCACATTACTAGACTTTGTTTCCGTGAGTCAAATTATGTCGTTATTACATGACAATGCATTTAAGTATGCATTTGTGACTTCAGTACGAATTATGCTAAAGTTCTGATGAAAAATAGTATATTATGCAATTAGCGAATAAAGGATGGATTTAAAGCGAAGGCCTTAGATAAATCACGAGCGAGTGAAGGATTCTAACTACAGAATCACGGCCGTAGGGAGTGATTCATGACGATTGAATCATGGACGTAGCGAGCGATTCAAGTGTTAGAATCCTGAGCGGCGCGAGTGAGTCATTGCCCTCAATATAAATCTGTACTTTATTCAGAGTTGCATACTATACTTTATACCATGACAACGAGAAAAAGAAATAATTTAAGTTAAAATAGACATTTCATGATGAAAAAAGGAAGGTTATAATAATTAAAATGCACATTATAATTGCAACAATTACTAAAAATAAAGAGTAGTTTTATGTGATTTGTTGGGTGGCAAGTTTTCTACTATATCGGCCACCCTCTCTTTCATAAACTCAGGTGCTAACACATCTTCTTCATCACTTGATGCATATTAAATCGATTTAAATCATTCAATTTCAAGAATTGAAATTCAAGTTTATAAAAACTAACACTAAACTTTGTGTTCGTTATAACTTACAGTATTCAAAATGGCGTCAATTTACTAATATATTACTTATTTCTGTAATGGCAGCAAAGAACACAAAACTATAGTTTTTATTCTTAAGCTCTTTGTTGCAAATTTCGACCAATAAAATCTCGAGGAGTTATTTGGACAAAGCGTTTGTATGTCGAGTATTCTTTGCGCAAGAAGTTTATATAGCGTATTTTTTTGCGCAAGGAAGTTGTATATGCATTGAGATGGAGATCGAATATATTGGTGTGTTCTAAATTCAAACACCAAAACAGTGATTAAAAGGCTTTTTATTCACTGTTTTCAGTGAATAAGATGAGCTTTTTAGAAAGGGAATGGTATAAATTAACATAATGTTCAATTAACATACGCTTAAACTTTAAAACTGTAACAGTTTAGCACTTAATTGCGAAGGTTTCTGACGGACACATCATCTTCTTCATAATACTCTTCCGGGATACTAAAGGATGACTTCGTATTAGCTGTGTTATGATACTTTGCGCGCGTCCGGTGCAAGTTATCAGCATTACGGAGCGTGGAGAAACGCTTGTCCTTGAAACCTGAACAAGTTTTACTAGAATGAACCACCTTCCCACAGGACCTGCACTCTAGTCCCGGTGTCCTGGTAGTGATTCCTTTGTTGCAACTGTCAAATTTAGTCATTTTTGTGTTTGTATATATCTGAATTTATAATTTTAATCCGTGGGTATAGTCAACGCACATTAATAAGATTATACTGAACAAATACATTCGGCGGCGATGGCGATATTTTTGAAAGTTGTAAACTTTACAATAATCTTCTTCACCATACACTTTGAGAAACTATTTGGCTCTATATAACCAATAGGATTCTAAACTATGTTCTGACTTCATACTTAACTATATACAAAATTTTATTTTATTTTCAGGTTTAACATTTTTCCAATCTCGTCGGGGCAAAGTAATGGTAAAATGTGCTGGCTATAATTATACTCAAGGCTATTCCAAAGGCTTCAAAACTAGATGGCAGTGTTCAACAAGAAGCAATCATTCCTGCAAAGCTCACATTTTTACAGCAGGAAATAAAATCTTAAAAGTATTCAGTAGTCATACTCATCCACCGCATCAAGAGTAACTGCCGGAAGCTTAGTATGCTTAATTATAAATATTAATTAGACTTATACTTTACTAAAAATTCTAAGTTCAGATGGCTCGAACAAATTTAGCAATTATTCTTACGTGCTTCGTGGGAAAAAGCATTTTTATTCAATTATGGGCAAATATATTTCAATGAATGTATCATATTCGAATTCCCAATGAAATTTACTAGTGAACTGTGAACTCCTTTATCATTAAAATTTAATTATTTGATTGTACAAAATAAATATAAAAGGTATTAGCACGTATTCAATTGAATTTTCGCATTAAATCGTCCATTCTGGTAAGCCATTCTCAACCTTATGTATAGCACCGTAAATTGTTTTCAAATCAGGGTTGGACCGCGCCTTAAATAGAAACCTGACAAAAAATTGCCTGAACATAATAAAACATTAGCTGGTTACTAACTTTAAAACCAGATTGTAAACTAAGTTAATGGACAGTTTTACAGCAAAAAGAATATCTAAAAATACAAAAGCATAGTTAATTTTAAATTACTTAATTTTGATTTTAATAGAAATATTTGTACGCCTGCTTGCAGGTTGACTAAATTGACAAAAAAAATATATCCATAGCACCTGTAAAATTTAAATGTGTATTATGACAAATAAACGATTTAATTTCACATAATATGGTGTTTTATAGATCCCGTTTTTATTAACACACATCATCAGATAGGGTAAGATGATTTATTTAATTTATTATTTTTAGCATATAAGTACGAGCACATTTGTATTTTCAAAGATCTTATGGTAGGATATGTCATTGTATGCCCCCTGTATTTTATTTTTATAGATTGTTGCAGCTTTGTCACGCTGGATGGCAATGCTAGCTTTGTTTTCAAAGTAGGCGGCCAGCATTTCTGTCACCCGTCGCCAATCGTTTGGCCAGATCGCTATACAAGTTGAGAGCGGACGGCCCCCACGGTCCTAATGTTTCGATCCCAAACGGCACAAACATGTACATTCTGTCTAAATACACATATTCATGTCGTTTGAGGTCTTCCGCTTTAGTCGCCCGCCCGATCAATCGTCTCAGGGAGATGAGACGGTGCCAGAGTGTCCACATGCTACATATATATGATTCATTCATACATATGTAGCATCCCAAACCACTTTCCTGCTCTAACTAAATACAATACTTTAAAAGACAAACTTAACTTTGCCGTTATGTTTGTCTTTCAACTAAACATTGAAATGTGGACGTTATCCCTAGACACGATAATTACACCAAAATCCAAAAAAGTTTGGCACTTACAAGAAAATTCGCTTTTTTGTTATATTCAAGGATATATTTACGGTTTTCAGGCTTTTCCTTCATGTGCTGCAAGACATTGTTTCTTGCCAAATTGTAATATTTTTATTAAATTTTAATAAATTAAAATAATTCTAGATGAACGAGAAGGGCTTCGGACAGGTTTTGATTCCCTATTAAAATCGCAAAGTATGGAAAAAATGCGACATAACTAGTTATATATCACGTTGCCTTACAAGCTTGACTTATCACAGCTAAAAGAAACCGTAGACCCGAGTGTTCAATATAAATTTTAACGCGATACCTCACGTGATTCTGAGAAAAGTCTTGACAGACAGACAGAAGGACAACAAAGTGATAGGTTACATAAAGGTTCTCTTTCCTTTTGAAATACGTAGCCCTAATTATATAATAATTTTAGTATTGGAGCATTTGCCATTCATTTGGTTTTGTATCTATTTTCATTTTAGATATGTGATACGGGCATTTATTTAATAGTTAATTCTAGTATCTACATCATGCATGTTAATTAAAAAGACGACTAACTAGGTACTAGTGAAAAACATTGAAATAACGAACTACCACAAAGACCTTATTATAATAATATGAGTTGATACGTTGTAGTAGTATTACCACTAAATTCTATACTTTGAAGTTACGTATTAAGACGACATATGCTTCAAATTTTACTATTCGTCCTCACGAATATATAAAACTTTCGAAAATGGCTAAATGACATTATTTTTTATCTGTAATATATGTTCACAAAATACTTTATTTGGTTATATTTACCGATACACGATTAAAGAAATTTAGCTCGACGGATAAAATTACAACGTTTCTAGTAAAAAAAACGTTCTCTCATAAAAACGTTCCTGCCGATGGAATAAATGAACTGTATTCAGTTTTCATGCAAATTATTTACAAAAAAATTAAAATGTGTTATTACACAATTTGTTTTATTCATCAACACACATTGGAATACTTTAGTAAGCTCCGTTTTTTTTTGTAATGGCGAAAGAATATTTTTTTACAATAAAATAAATCAAGTACTAAAATATTTTATACAATGCACCCTGAGTATTCAATACAACTTCGCTACCATTTGGCCTTAAATAGTTCACTTCGTAGTTAGCTGCATTATATTAAGTAAGTACCTATAGACCAGGGTACCTCTTAACCAACAGGCCTTGCCTTGGTGCCTTATAATATTGAGATACAGGACACAAAACAGAATCTTACCTGAAACATATTGCCAAGAATTTTAGTAACAATAGTTTTACACTAGTTCGTCCGCGGGGAACAAATTTAACGATCCCTCAGTGACTAAACAACTTCTATAACAACAGAATCATAACTCGCAAGCTGGAATGCGCAAATCAAAACATAACAACTTAAAGCTCTTAATGTTATAATTTTTTCGGATGGGCCCTGTGAAGTATGTTCTTTAAATCAAATCAAATCAAAATGTATATTTAATGTCACTCAAAAAAGTACACTATAAAATTAATAACAAAAAATAAAGTAAAAGAAACAATATACAATTCTTTGGGGACAACCGGAATATACTCAGCATATGCCCCGTTTTCACATTTTCACGTGCACGCGGCGCTGTTTTTAGTGTAACCCTGTGTTCGGACTGTTGTTCGCCGAGAAGCATTAGCAGGCATTACTAGTTCCTATATTGCATTAGGCTATGTACCTATGTATTACATGTTATAAACTTAACAATTGCTTGCACTAATTTTCCTTCGTATTGGTGGAGGCTGATTGTTCCATGCTTTTGATGCTCTATATTTGAACACCCTTTAAGCCTTGCAGAGTTAGATTCAGGAACAGTAAGACAGTTGGTATGTTTGCATCGAGTGTTCAGCTTGTGAATGTCTTGGACCAAATGGAAAAATGGGTCCAGGTCAACTTTTCGAAGAGGTATCCGGGCTTCTGACCCCGAATAACTTTTTGTGTCATGCATGCTAAGTGAAGTTGTCTTCTATTCTTCATATTAATAAGATTATTTTTGACACTGAATAATCCAGAGGCTTTTCGTTAGGATCTGGCCCTTTTTATTGTGTCTCATAAAGCTGTATTTAATAATGCAGGACCACACGATCTTAGATTGGGTGGTTTAATGTAATTATTAATTTTATGTAGCATTAGGTCAGCTCATTATTCATTATTTTGTAATTGTAATTCTGCATCTAGCGTTTTATTTACAGATATTTACTTCTGCAAATCAAAACGTGGGATGGAGAACTTGAGGTGTGCTGGATATAACTTCTGCAAACATCACATTTCGGGTTACAAAACCCGATGGAGATGTGCCTCTCACAACAACAAGCAATGCAAAGCTTTTATATCTACCGTAGAACAACAGATTATCACAATAAATAATATTCACAATCACCCACCTCCCATTCGAAAATATTGAATCTGTGTTTAACGAAATTAATAGGTTTTATAACCACTACGTTTGATTTTTAATATTCTCTGGAATAAAAAGGTACTGGTAATGTCATAATTGTATATGTACTTCGATGTCACATTATACGCTCTGAAATATCACGCTCAAGTTAGCAGATTCTATTGTTGACCATTCCGAAGCATTTTTACTGGTTTAATATAAATCTTTGTTTTTCGCAGGAATTACAGCACATTGGAATAATGTACCTGTTATTGGAGCAAATGAATTTCGTATTCTGAAAAATCCGAAGGGTAATGTAATGATCCGGAACGGATACCAGTTCTACAAGCAAAAGCAGAATAAAAACGGAACTACGCTTTGGCATTGCGTGAATCGGAGACATATCGGATGTCGGGGCGTTGTTATTTGTACTACTGATTCAGTGATGAAAGAAAAACCACATTCGTGCAGCTCTGATCTTGTTAAGGCAGAAATAAAAATAGAATTATCCATTTGCAAGGAACGAGCGAAGAAGTTGACGCCTATACTTGCTATATATAATGAGTTTCTTGATACTTTGCGGGGAAAAGGGGTTGATCTTCAAGCAGTACCAAATTTTAAAAGCATTAGAAGTTCATTATATACTATAAGAAAACGAGCGCAAGGCTTACAAAATAGATAACTTTAACTATTAAGTTAAACTTAAAATATTGTTGTAAATTTTGTGAATCTCCTCCTTAAATTTAAGGGTAAATTAAATAATTATACTCTTCACGTTCAATAAAATCATTTAAGGTTTATACTTATATTATTAATGATAGGGTGTCTGGTGGAACGATGTATGAATTTTCGGAGCCGATCAGTGAAAAGATTCATTCCTTTTTACATATATTAATAGTTATCTTTAACACAGACTGTCTTCGAAAAGAAATTCTTGCCAGTTCAGTTTAGCTTATTAGTAATGATTTCTTTTTTAAATGAAAGGCCGCAAAGTAATTTAGTTTTAAAGTGATTTCAGCCACAGTAACTTGTCTTATTTTTTTAATGATAGGTAGATTTCACAACTTTTAATAGATTTTTTTTGACATGTTTAATCTAAGTATATTGCCTGCCCAATGATTGTCGTTGTTTATTGTGATGAAAGACTGTATGATTATGACTAATTAAAAACTGACATAAGAGTGATTAATGCAGTAACTGGTATTTATAACGAAGTTAAAAAAGAAGAAGGATTTTTCAATTCGACCGTATATGTTGTATTCACGGATGATGATGTTTTTTTTTTGTTTGGTAGAGTATACCGTTGTCCTATTTAAATTTCATCATATTTTTTTTTTTGAGTTACACTCCAATAACAGAACAGTGTTCCGCCTATTTGATGATATCGTTATTGTAGGGAATGACAATTGATAAAAACTTCTAATACTTACGGGAACTACCAACTACTAACTTACGGGAAGTAGCAAAGGTCACTAAAAAGGTGAAAAAGTTTTTTTTTTCCAAAAAATTAAAGCGATTTTATCATCAAAACACCTTTTGGTGTTATAGTCTTTTCCATTTTTTGGTAAACATTTTTTTTGTGAAATCTAAACAAAAAAAATAGCATATAGTATTTAAAACCAAACCTTTATTGTTAACTTTAAAACTATTATACTTTCACTATGTCATATGTGGTTGTGGTGCTCCGAAAATCCCTACATCGTTCCATCAAACATCCTGTATATACATACAATATTTATAGTAGTATATAAGTAATTAGAAGTTTATATTCGTTTTTAGTAGCGGTACACAATACCTCAAATTGACTGCCTTCATAGCAATTTATACAAATCAACTACGGGCATCTAGAATTGAAATTACATTCATTACAACTTTTACGTAATCTACATAAACCGAAAGTATTATATGTTCTCAAATTGCATTTCTTAATTTCACCCAGAAACAAGAGAACACTGGAGCGAAGAACCTATTAATGATTCAGACAAATTTAGTATTGTGAAAAATCCGAAGGGTCGTGTATTGATTCGAAACGGCTATCAGTTCTACAAGCAAAAGCATTATAAAAATGGAACGACAATGTGGCGTTGCAGCAATTGGAGACGGATCGGTTGTGGCGGCGCTGTTACCTGTACTACTGATTCAGTAGTTAAAGAAAAATTGCATTCATGTACCTCTGATGTGGTTACAACAGAGATAAAAAAGGAACTATCAATTTGTAAGGAACGGGCGGCCAAGGAGCCGACGACGCCGCTACATAGTTTATATGCAGACTTTCTGGAGTCATTGAAAGAAAAAGGAATCGGTCCTCTGTCAGCACCGAGTTTTAGTAGCGTGCGAAGTTGTTTGTATAAAATAAGAACACGAACGCGGTGTTTGCAATAGATACCAGAATATATCATTGTCAAAGTGAATACATTATTTAAACAGGGTGAATTTTTGAGGGCAGGTACCTTAACCGTCAAAAGTACAAACGTTTGCGATTTAAAGACATTTTTAAAAAGAAGTACATAAATTACAACAATCTAGAATTTTCTCAGCACAAACATAATAATGACCTGAAATCTACGACTATTATTTCTTCGTAGCCTGAAATAACCCATAAATTCGAATCGAATTCGAAGTTTTATATTTAAAACTTTTTTTACTTACCTACTTTTGCTGCCAGTCTTCTTAATAGCGGATTATAGCGGATCTACCCATAACAAGAAGTTTGGCTAATTGAAAAATTTTACTCCTACCGAAATGTATGGAAAAAGTTTTTCGCGATTTCTGACATTTCTAATACTCAGTCGGTCCAGTAGAGACTTTTGATCCTTATAAGAAACAGGATCGTTGGCCAAAAAAGGTTTTTGTGTAAAATGGCCATTTTCATGCTGACTGTAAATTTTTTCCAAAATCTGTAAATGCAGTTCAGAATACCTTAAAAATTTATGGATAGTCTCCCAAAAACGTTTTCCTGTAACTATAACGGTTAAGGTACCTGCCCTGACTGTCCCGTCTGAAAAATTAACCTGTACACTCTACTCTACTACTCTACGTGTCTACTCACTGAGCCCGAGTGCTGGATTGTGGTCCATGCTCTATCTGGGAGAACGGCCCGAATTCATCGAATATTATCAATATGAAAGTTTTTTAATAGAAAAACTCATGTAATATTCGCTAATAATTGCTAACAGTATCACAACACGCTTTACATTTTTAGCGTTCTAGTTAATGAAAAAGGTGATCAGCAATGACAAACACAGCTATTCGTTACAATTTGTTAATTTTATAAATAAATTTATAAAACTAAGAAAAGGGATATTTTGATTCTGTTACTGGATATCGATTTACGGATAAGAGTCATACGTTACATGCGATACATAACCCGTTTAGTTAGACCAAAAGTCTTATAAAAAGTTTGTTTTTACATTTTGTATACATGCTAATGGAGTTTAACTACATAATAATATGACCCCTATACATATAATATGATCTCTGTAATCTTGTTGCATCTTCTCCTAATGTATGCGCTCCAGATACAAGGTCATCCACATAGAACTCCTCTTTTAGACTCTTTGCTGCGTTTGAAAAATTCTCCTGTTCATCTTTCGCTAGCTGATGAAGCGTCATAATTGCTAAAAATGGTGCCGCTTCCATACATGTTCCATACGTGACTGTTCTCAGCTTAAAAGCCCTTACCTGCTGGCTTGGATCATACCTCCATAGAATTTGCTGTAGCTTTTGGTCGTCTTTATTGATGAGTATTTGCCTATACATCTTCCCTATGTCGGCTGTGTAGACATAACGGTATTCCATTTTAATATTAAGAAGTGTAGATCCTATTGCAGTTTGGGTCCCTTATACATATGTGAGTTTAAACTATGACCCGAAGTGGTTCTGGCCGATGCGTTAAATACAAAACGTAACTTAGTAGTGCTCGATTTCCCTCTTTGTACCGCTTGATGAGGCAAAAAGCATTCTTTCCCTTGATTCGAATCTGCTACTTACATGTGACCCAGCTGTTCATAATCTCTCATAAACTCTTTATACTGCTCTGCTAACCTAGTCTGCTTGCTAAATTTACGCTCTAAGCTCTGAAATTATGCTGATGCTATCTCTTTAGAAGCCCCTAGCTTTTCCATAGTATTTTGCTCCATCGTCAGTCGAACTTCATAACGACCGTTCTCTAAAGGCTTAGTAGTAGAGTTATAAGAATCTACACATTGCTGATCGTTTGCTGACAATTAATTTTGTTGTTGAATATCCTCTATTTTCCAGAATTGGTGTAAGTCCTCAATATTATTTAAAGTGACATTACATTGAAACGTATTGATGCTTCCCCCGCATAGTAACCATCCTAGCTGGGTTTGCTGTGCTAGTGGTTGTGTCGAATCATGACCTCGAATTATTCCCTCTAACATGATCATGGCGTAAACGCTTGCTGACAGTAGTAAGTCAACGGAGCGGCTCCAATAAAAATCAGGATCAGCTAAGTTGATGTTCGCGATATGTGACCAGCTACGGATTTTTAAATGATCGATTAGGCAGATTCTTATGAAGTTGTTCATAATTAAAACATCCATATTAATCGTAAAATCAGAATAAATTGATTGACATGTTATTTGAAGCATTCCCTTGCATTTGTTTTCGCTTTCTCCAACACCGACAATCATACCCTTACGACTGTCGTTTCAGGCCTAGTTGCTGTGCTGCTCTTTCATTTCATCGTTTTTGCTTTACCAAGATATTCTTCCCTAAGATGTTTCTTGATGTTTATTTTTTGTATGTACAATATGTACCTTATATGAGAAGATTGTAAAATAATTACGAATCATTTAATCTATTAATTTAATCTAATAAATATTTCTTGATCTTGTTCTCAGAGTCAGAATTCTTGCTACTAGAAAGAAACAGTATTGTTTAAGTCTCAATAAGTTATTTAAATCTTATTAATAGCATAACATTTCATTCATGATTACTTTTAATAATATTTACTTTTTGTCTTTTATAGTGAAAGCAGTACTAAGGCTTGGAAAGAAAGGTAATCGAATTTTATTCTTGAACGAGTATCCATACTCAGTTTGCGACACCAAGACCTTGGCGGACGGCAGTTTGACCACTAGATGGGTCTGCTGTAATAGAAAAGGCAAAAAATGCAAGAGTGAGGTCAGATCTGTCAACGACATCATTGTGGCTGTTAATAGACACACACATAATCATACTCCAATGCACAAGAAGGATGAATTCCAAACATAGGTACTACATGCATAAAAAAACATCTTGTTTTATTTTGTAGATAATGGAATTTCAATAGGGTGTTAATTGAAGAAAAAATAGTTTGGTTATTATTTTAATGTATGAGTATATTATAGAATTATATTAACTGAAATGATACACTGCATTTGTAAATTAATAGATATAGATATATAGATAGAAAACTATTTATTTGTATACTATAGTAAAACATAAAAGATAAAAACATACGAGGAATAAAAAAATAACATAGTTGTACGAAAGGCGGTCTTATCGTTTTCTTCCAAACTACGAGTACCATTCCCACATAATATATACCTACAGTTGACCGACGCGGTCAGAATGATTCCTGTGGGCCAAGCACGAAAATCTGTTTAATTGTAACGTAATCGCATCGTTAACGTAATTAGTACAAACTGTCATTTATCTAGTACAATAGTGGCACCGATAACTCATAGTTATAAAGTGCATACGTCAACGATACGGTAACGTTACACTCGGGCAGATTTCTTGTTCGGCCCACTGTTTGGTTATTTTCAAAGATAACACTTTACTTTACCAAGTTATTTTCAAAGATAATTGCTACCTAAAATTTAGTCATTTGACAACGTCATAGTCAGGTGCGGTCCACCGATCGATTTTGATGGTTAAAAAGTTGCTACCTTTTAGAGGTTTCGAACGGTCAAGTTGGGAATGACCAATTGCTTTACCTTGAGCAAAGTACTTGGAGAGCGCGGCCCCGACTAAGTAGAACGTCTTCACGTTAAATAGGCCATAAAAGTGGGAAGAGGTGGTGCAGTGGGGGCGGAGGACGCTGCCCGGCGATCATTACTTGAGTGCCGGGCCTTATCGGGGTTGGTACGTCATGCAACTCATGCGCTTCAAATCATATGGCAAATTTATTTGTAAATGTCATTGATTTCTGTTGTGTATGTAGGCTACCAACAAAGAAGATTCATGTAATATTTGTTCGTAGATTGCGATGTTGACATCCCTACACGCATCTCGTGCCAAACCTGCGTCAATCAACGCTAGAAAGGAAGACGATCTACTTATAGATTTTTTCTTACTTTGCCCTGAGGTTCCGAACGAAATTTGCGCGAAAAGTTGAGTGCGCTCTAACCGAGGTTCCGAACGCGCTCCTGGACTGGAGGAATGTAGTCCACACTCCTTTTGCTGACGAAAAAACTCGTGCTCCAACAGTGAGAACGTAATACGTATAGAAGAATAAGTAAAATAACTGTTTGTGTAATTTTATGCTGTATGCAATTGAGATCAACTAAATTATAATTAGTACTCACGGGATGTAGGTACACCACGATCAGCAATGTTTTAGAGTTCCCGATATTTCGACGCAGTTACATGCACCATGTTCACGGGTAGATTGAAGATGCGGGTGAATGTGAGAAGAGAGAGTACTAATAATAATTTAGTAACCAACCGTGAAAGTCTAAAACAGTGTGTTAAGATCAACTATTTTTACCTCTTCAATATTTAATACCTTAAATTCTAACTAAATTAGTTGGAATAGCTCAATAGTATGAAACATTTCAGGCCATGAAAATAAACCATATTTTACAACATCGATACGTGGCAACCCCATGGTGCGTTATAATGGCTACAACTACAGCAAAGGCAGGATAAACAAAGACAAGACTTGGTGGATGTGCACCGGAAGTAATAAATATGGCTGCAGGTCATTTATTGTGACAGCGGATACATATGTCGTTAAAATAGTAGAAGGCCATACCCACGAACAAAATAAGCCCGAACTTAGAACCTTTTGGCCCTGATTGTGAATTGCAGCTAGTAAATTATATGATGTATAAAAAAATTATAACTCAACCCCGGTCGCATTAATGACTATACGGTATGAAACTCCGTCACAAGGTCTGAACCACTATAGTATTTCCGCCAAACCTCACTGGACTTGCGTGTTTGATTATGGCCTATACTTTTGTTCGTGAGAGAAGAGATGGTTGAAGTAATGTATTATCATAGATACATAATTGGATAATTATTATCAATATTTACAGTACTTATCTAGGTCCATTAATTTAGTCGCTTAATATTTTAGATCAGGTTACTACCTGTAATAATTAAAAATGGATGCATTATTGGCTTCTTAATGAAGTGATTACTTACTATAAAGTTTTTAATAAAACGAAAAGCAGAGATACGGCAACCTATGTAATTAGAAATATTTTCAATCTTTTTTAAATTTTCTTACTGCTATATACCAATATTTAAAATCTAGGGTTTACGCCCGATCCTATGTTAGCAATTAATACTATACACATAATCTGTGTTTGTTTGGCATTAGTGTATTACAAATATTGCCTCTTAAGTGGGTTAAGTGGTGGGGTTTAGTAGATTAAGTAGCTCACTTAAGAGGCAATATTTATGTACAAATTAACCATGAAAAAGAGAGAGTAGAAAATTTCGGTATAGTTAGATAATAATGTAATACAACTGCAAACATGTTTATTTGCTCCAAATAAATGCATGTTACAATTTTGTGAATCTCTGACTAAAATTTGGATTGTGGCCTATATATCAAGAGCCAGGTCCTTCATGGATGTGGTGGATCTAATGAACATAAATTAATATTGTACACGACAAGTAAATAAAAATTAGATACTGTTTATGACATTACATTTATAGTAATATAGTCGCGCACATATGCTTAGTTTGCAAATAGAGAATTTAATGTTTCGAGTTGTGTTTATTGATAATATGTGATGTGTGATTATTGATTTTATAAGATGCGAGTTTACGTGCTTGAATGTTATATGTATTGTGTGGCGTGTGTGTGGTTTTATATGTATTTTCAACCGACTTCCGAAAAAGGAGGACGTTCTCAATTTGACGGTTTTATTTTTTTTATGTTTGTTACCTTATAGCTTTTAACTGGGTGAGCCGATTTTGATGATTATATTTTTATTTGAATGCTGTTGCTTCCTTTTTGGTGCCATTTCTTTCATCAAATTTGGTCCAGCAATTTTAGATTTACACTCCAATAACTGAAAAGTGATTCGCCTATTTGGATGATTTGATGATATTATCATTGACTGGAATGATTGATCCCGTAATTAGCAAGGATTACTGAAACGGGAGCTAAAAACATTTTTACCAAAAAAAGTTTAACCAACTTCGACACTTCTTCTTGATCGATTCCTCATGACTGAGGGTCGTGACCACCATGAACGGCCTTCAACACTAAAAAGTTTGAAATAATGGGTACTTTTGATTTTAATGAATAATGGGATGATAGTGGCACTGATTCGCTTGTCGTACACTAAACTAAAATTCTCTAAACCATGGTAGTTCTTATTATGTTAATACTAAAATCTACATTCGAGTAACACTTAGAATGATAATTCTAAACATGTGATTATTCTATTGAATTGTGGGTAGTTTTACATCAGTTTAGACTAGTTAAGAGAGCACGAACTTGGATGACGATTAAATTTGCACTAAACATACCCACAATTAAACAGAAACGGCAAATTTAAGAATTGTCACTTGCAAGCATTATACGAATTTGGACTTAAGCATGAACAGAATAAGAACTACCACATATTTACTAAAAATAGATTTTAGTTCGCTAGTTTAATTTGGTGTTCTGAACAAGCGAATTACTGCCATTGGGTACTTTTGCATGATACCGAATTCGACAAGTTATTTCACGCCTTTTACTGTTGAGTCGGCTCCATTTTTTGTATTTTAATATTAAGGACAGTTCTGTTTATTTAATTTCTAGTAATAAGTTTTCTGTCTCGTCTTATTTTAGATTGTTTAGCCTAAATTTAATTATTTTATATAATATTAATTATTATTAAATGATTTTAATTTGTTTACTCTTTTCAATAGGTTACTATATAACCGTGCACCTGTATGTAGGTAATGTCTGCTAGCAAAAGTATCCTTGCATGCAGGGACGGGGCATTTATTCACAATTTTTGAATTAGTGTAAATAATTTTATGCGAATAAGTATTTTAGAAAACCAACAATTAAGTTCAATGTAGGCACTTAATATTTTTGTTTTATACAGTGATTTTGATTTTTTCCTGAATAGACAATACTATTACCCTTCGATTGAGTACTTTTCATGAGTGTAGAGCCTCTACATACAAATAAGGACAAAAAAAATGTCCCAAGTCCCCCATTCCAAAATGAGGGGGTTGGGAACCCTGAAAGGGGTGTGATTTGTCGATGAACTTGACTGTTTTAAACGCCTTTCAAATATCGCTGGTTGGAACTCAAACACACTGTATATAGTTTCTTTAAAACTGAATTAAGATCCCTACATTATAATGAGCCTTAACATTCCCGAAGCGGTCAGCAGAGGTGTACTTGTGCCAGATAAGATTTGATTTTGTGCTATAGGGAACAAGCATATTGCGTTCTTTTCTTCCTTAGTCGACATCCATGTCCATGAGAGGGCATGTGACAGCCCAATTCTTAAAACGTACAATCATATTTAATCCCACAAACAATTTACAAGTTTCTTTGTGCAAAAGACCGGTCATGGTCGGTCCGTTAAACGTCAACGGCACTCTGCGGGAAGCGCGGTCTCGAGATCTATGGGTGGGTCCTACCGCAGTATAAATATTCTGCCGCGAAGCAAGTATCCACTACCAATGGCATCAGCGCTTATAAAATCTTTTCAAAAAGTCGCGAGAGCTTGAACCGCCTGATGGTGGACGAAGCTCTTAGAAGCCATATTATTGACTTCTAGGCGGTCTGAAGTTCTCAAACTTGTCCTTATCAAAGACGTCAATCTGTATCTGATGTTTTATATCGTCAACGAAAATCAGTTCGAGTTAAGGTAAGTCAGCTAAAATCCTAGTAACAAATTAATCATAATAAATAATAATTAAATAATAATATTAATATTATCTGTACCTACGCATCGTAACCTAATAGATATTGCGTACTCGCTGAACTTTAAGTTAAGCTTACTTTGGTATATAAAATGTACACGAGTGCGAAAATGTCCAAAACTAAAGTCTAGAAAAGCCCGCAGGATAAGTCTCCAGGGACATCCAGTATTAATGCAGTTGGTACACCGGGACCTTCTCTTACTATGCAGATGATGAAAACCATGTCCTGAGATGGTTGGGAAGAAGGTGATGGTTGAAAAACTGGAGGTCATTTGCGAATACTACCTGATAATAAAACTGAAAACCGTAGAAAAACTGGAAACCGTAGAAAAGTTTACACTTCTAGGGGTAGACATAGACACACATATAAATTGAAAGGAACATGTTAAAAAAGTTCGTCTAAAGTAATTGGTAAGATTTTCATACGCACTACCGCTTTATGGTGGATATTCCATTTACCCGGACGAAGCGATTTACTTCTTCGTTTATCATACGAATCGCTAGGGAATGGAACACCCTCCCTGAGTCGGTGTTTCCGGTTAAGTACAATATGGGGGTCTTCAAAACACGAGTGCATAGGCATCTTCTGGGTAAGCGCGCTCCATCATCGATCGCATCATCACTTAGCATCAGGTGAGATAGTGGTCAAGTGCTACCCAGTACGGTATTAAAAAAAAAAAAAAAACTCCGCGAGATAAACAACAAAGAGGACAACCGATTTTAAAACTGCTCTCAGTATATACTCGTATTATGAGTATGCGCACGCATGGCTCAGCTATGGTGTCGCCCTTTGGGGTGGCAGCGTAGATGCGCCGTGTGTATTCACGGCTCAAAAGAAATTATTAAGAATTCTTGCTAATATCAAAGAACCTGATACCTGTAAACCCCATTTCATAAACCAAAAAATAAACTCTCCCATGTTTATAATTATATATTTGATCTCTGTAAATTTGTAAGAAAATATCCTGAATTTTATACGATACGCGAAGATATCCCCACAAAATATTCTATTATCTATCTATATTCTAAGACATAGCCGTAAAAAACAACTAGTGGCACCACCTTCCCGGCTGAAACTCTTATCATCTGGGCCGTTGCACATGTCCATAAAACTATACAATCACTTACCTGAAATAATAAAAAATGCAGGCAAAGATAAAGAATTTATTACACAATTAAAACATTTACTACTTTTAAAATGCTACTATTCAGTTGATGAATATTTGAATGATAAACTGTAATGCTTATTGCATTACAGTTTATCATTCAAATATTCATTTAAAATTACTTAAAATACCTAATTACATAACATACACACTAACCTACATTATACAACATAAATATGTATCTACTTGGGTAATATAGACATTACATAAATATTCTATAATACATTAATGTAATAATAATAATACTATAATATAAATGGTCGTCTCTAGAACAGGAACATACTGATACACACCATATACGCATACACACACCTTCACAAACGCACATTCTTTATTGATAATTACTTTTTATATATATATATATATATATATATATATATATATATATATATATAATATAATAAGTTTAGTAACTTAAATCCTTGCTAAATGTTTTCCGTAATACTTTGGTAAATTTTCATAATAATAGTACCTAGGGTACCTACGGGGATAGGAACGGTGTAGTGATGATGGCCCAGTTGAAATGCGATGTAGGCGTATTAATGACGTGCGTGTATCGGTAGTGTATTGTGACCGCGAAACCGTCTTGCCATCTTATACATTGCGTCCATCCTAAGCTCGATGCACGACATACAGGCGAAGCGCCAGAATTAGAACCTACATATTGATAAGGATATAACGCAGCACTTTTGGGATAAAATTCTTGTCGAACATATGTCCTGTCGAAACAATGACTTGTCAAAGTATGTGCTTTCGAAGTAAGCGACTGGTCGAAGTATTGATCTTGTCGAATTCAGAGGTACAGCCAACAGTCTTATATACGAGTATGTGAGACGACTATCGAAGCGGGGATTGCAGATAAGTTATACTGATTTAGGTTAGTATTTCCAAAACCTCAGGATTGTTTATGTTAACTGCCTTTATACCACATTAAATAATATTCCTTACCTACTACCTTAATAGTAAGATTGACAAAATACTGATCAGCGTATTGCAATTCGTGTATGAGTGTATTTCTCTTTTGTCTTAGTCATGCATTTTTGTGTACACTGAGAAAAATCTAAAACTGCTTTGTAACAACGGCCGATTTGGTTGGTATGACGGCAAAAAACCGACCAAACGTAATACGAACAAAATTGCCTTCTATGCAGAAATCGATAAACGCCTTAGTTTACGGCGATTTCAACAAGTTGAATACGATTAAAATTACTTGATATTCTCTGACGGTCTTACATTGAGAGTGTTTAGCATCTTAGTAGGATCACTTTATACCTTGCCATAACATGAAAATCATCTTCTGCCGTTAGTAAATGCCGCATATGAACGTCGCTTCCTAACTTAGGTTTACGTTTGTTTACTTGTTATTGCGAGCGTATTTCATCTTACTTAATAAATTATCAACCTTTTTATAAGGCGAATATTGCCGTAATTACGATGATTTTCGCCGCATATTAAGCGTCGTAAACGTAAGGTGATTTTAACAGTATAGGCTGCTTATTTAACCGGAGTAGGGTCTTTTCGGAAAGTGCCTTACGGTACGTTACATTTAACAGTTTGTTAAATCTAATAAACCGTTTGTACGTTTTCGCTTAAGAAAGCAAAAATAAACGTAAGCCTTACAAACTCACCTCACGTAATTACAGTTCAGCAGCGGTGTACGAACGAATTCACCTTAGCTCAGAATTCGATTTTTCTCAGTGTTCTTTTGATATATATATTAGAAGGTTTCAACGTTTCATTATCTATTATCTATGTTTATTAAAATTTGACTAAAAAGTAAGTATTTGTAGTGATTATATTTTTATAATAGTTATTTCATTTGCTAAGTTTATCACATGGATTTACAGTTTATGAATGGTTTTCATTTAACGTTATTTGTTTTGAATTTCGATCAAAGGTTTATTATATTACATATAATATATATTTATATAAAAGAGCTCGCGGTTCCAAACAGCTCGCTTAAGAGCATCCCACATGTGCTCTTTTGAGTTTAGGTCAGGTGAACCGGCAGGCCAGTCTAACATTGTGATGTCGTATTCTCGGAGAGCAGCATTGACTGGTTGAGCTCGATGGGCGGGCGCATTATAATCGACCAGTACAAATTGGTGCCCATGGTTTACTCGGAATTGTCTGACAATCCCACCAATAGCAACTGCTTTGTACATGTCTGCTGTCGTGAAGCCTCGATACGGGATCAAAGGCTTTCTAGCTCCAAAGTGATCGTAAACTTTTTTGATGTGTGTATGCTTACCCGATAGGTTTATTTTAAAGTAATCCTGTGGGATAATCATTCTTCATGCGAGAGGAGCAGTCAAGTGCAGCCTGTTATTAATAATTGTGCCATTTATTTTCAGTGACAAGGGCCAAAACTACACAAGGCACGGACTACGTCATCCTCAATGGATACCCATTCGTCCGATACTCAATCTCGAAAAGCTCTCAATGCTGGACGTGTATACGTGTGTATTCGCGGAGATCTGGGCTAGCATGCAGAGCAAAGTTGGCGATGTCCCTTGATGGAAAAAAGATAGTACGAGCATTCACACATCATACTCACGAACCTCAGAAACATAAAGTCATCAACGGTGTATATCTTAAATGTTAACTTTCGATTCTTATCATTGAAGGTATTATTATTTTCCGTGTGATGTTTGTTTCTCGGTTATACTTAATTGTTACTTGTTTTCAGTCTAATTTCTACATTTGCCGTCTGAGAGACAAGTAGCTATGCAGAACGGCTACACGTTCTATCTACAAATATAATCGCTTACTACACATACTTGGATCTATGTAGGACTAATAGGAAATGTCAAGCGCGGTTTATACTGAATCGCTGTAGAGAAATGGTAAGAAATAAGATAACTTACAACCCCTGTGCTCTAAACCACACTACCCTAAACGGTTTTTTATCAAATTGTGGTTGTATGTTTTTATTAAATTTGGGTAAAACTAAATTAATATAAGATTGATTCGTTAATATTAACAACATAATATTATTATTTTCTTAGGTATTTTACAATTATTGGTTAAAGTTTTAATAAGTTTCATTCATATCCTATGTGGCTACATATCTAACAAAATAAAGGAAATAGGATTATTAATGTTTCATCGTTGAATAAAAGTATAGGTATAAGATGTTTTACTGATATTTATTCCTTTATATGTTCTGATCAACTGATTAAATATAATTTACACCGAATAGAACTAGTATGAGTATACCTTGTGATAGAAAGACTTACTTTTTTGTACAGACACAAACACATACACACACGGACACCTGCGCACGCAAGGGCTTTGTGTAATGATAAAGGCTGGTCGGTTTGACTTAACAGAATTAATATTATATAAACTATGAACAAACAAACCAGTCATAGAACACGATAAACGCAAAAATAATTATTAGAATTATACACTTCAGCGATGCCCGTATACATTAGCGATATTGTAATGGGCCTATGTTATTTTGTTATAAAACTAACGTGGTTTTAACTCGTTTTTAATTAGTAATACGGGATTACTCACGTAATATTTATCGGATAGGTCCGACTATAGTTTCGACCACATTCAGTGGTCTTTTTCAAGGAGTGTTCAGGACGCCTCGCTTAGCACTGGCCTAAGTTATTATATACCTACTTCTTTAAATGTAGAACATATTAAAGCAACTAAGGAAAACAGATAATGGAAAACTCCTAACAACGGCTATCGTCGATTTTGTATAATTTTTTTAAAGTATTGTGGTGGATTATTAATTGAATTTAGGTTAACTGTTCGTAACGGTGCAGGGATGTAGGCAAAGTATGCAAAATCTTTAATCGTTGTTTCGGTGACTTCATCGTCATTTGCATTAGAAAGTGTTAGTAATGGCGCTTTATTACACTTTACATAGACAGACCTGTGACTTCACTCTGAATACTTACGTATATAAAAACCTTACTTGATGAAACTATAAATATTTACCGGAATCATTTACAATTTATCAATTACATACAAACATAGGAGTCCACACAGGACGGAAAAAAGTGTTATAATTTATTTGAAGCGATTGCTGCATTATTGTTTTATAAAAAAATGTTTCAGCTGCCAGCTTGCATGAATAATTTGCGTAAGTGTAACGTTATCGTATCGTGAAACAGTTGAAGTCAGCACAAACTATAATTTATCTAGTACACATAAAGAACAGATAACTGATAGTTCGTACGACGAAGCGTGGCGTGTTTTTTTTATTTTTTACGTCGACGCTGTTAATTCATACTTTGATGTAGATACTGAATCATAACGTACTAGTACGGAGACTTAATCAGACTTTTACTTGGTTATATTTTACTAAAATTGTTTTTATTCCACAGCTCAGTTTTACAGCACTTCTAGAGGCGCACTGATGTTAAGCTATGGTGGTTACAAATTTGGCCGGCATTACACGAATCCTCATAATTCCAAAACGAGATGGCGATGTACTATGTGTACCCACAAGTTATGTAAAGCGTTTATATACTCGATTAATGATCGCATAGTACGCGTGAGAGGAGAACACAATCATCTACCAACTGTTGAGACAGACGATACTATTGCGATGATAGCACACGTTTAGTGAGAAGCGGCCACCGGTGGTCTGGCGGCATTGGACTCGAATCAAGTACGGTAACAATGTGGAGAAATGCACAGCTTGGTGGTATAGCACATTCAAGTTCTCACCCACCTGCTAGAACGCTAAATATGGGAAAATCTATGACGAAACACCTTCCAGTGTCTTAAGAAGAGCCAGTTACAGTTAGTCTAGTGTTCTTCCATCGTTGGCCACAGCATCACTGAGCACTGACACAGTAGAGAAATATGTTTATATTATTAATTTTCTCAAATTAACTTTAGAACAATATCGTGAATTACAAGCAGTATAAGACGTTAATAGGGATTTGTAGAAGAAAAGTTCAGGAATCCATTGATGAGGAATGTCAAAAGAGATTTGTGGAACAGCCCTACTTTTTCGCACAAATATTTTAGATTAAATATAATTTTGACTAACGTCGACGTTAAGATTGAGTTTTATCAAACCATTGAATTATAAATATATAATTATGTAAACAAACATTCTGTAATTTTAATGACGATATCATTTATAAAAGATCATTGAATGAATTATGTGGTTTATAAAAGATTACAAATAGTCCACATTTTTTGGTTCTAAATATTTGAGTAATGAATATTCAAACCTAGTTATTTTGGTTTTGAAATAATAAAAATAGTAAAATATTGTTTATGAATATATATTGTAACTATTTAGTTTTACATAATTTGTACTATATTTGTGTTATTGTTAATTAATTGACACTAATAACATATAAATAATTATTATTTGTATTAACCTCCAATAGAAAGTGTTTTAGAGTTACATAAAAAGATTTCCGAAACGGCTATGGTAACACACACACACATCCACATCCAAGTTATACAGAAGACCGATGATTATAACTTGCCTCTATGTTTAGCGTTTGTGGATTATGAGTAGGCCTTTTTATTCGATCGAAACGTGGGCAATGCTCGAGTTTCTTCAGCGGTACCGTATGTGTATGCCTATGTGTATTAAGTAATATTTTTATTTAACAAAGTGTTTAAGTGCTTGTACAATATATATTATATGGCTATAGTACAGGAGCAGAGTGTGAAGGAAATTCCATTGAATAGAGGCGTGAGACAGGGAGACTGAATATCTCAGACACTGTTTACCGCTGCATTGGAAGGCACCTTCCGATTAGGTGGACAAATGATCTGATAAAGGTCGCAGGATGACTTTGTGTGCGCATTCCGGCCCCTTTAGAATTTTGTGGGGGATACATATGTTGTGCAGCAGTAGACTTCCTACGGCTGAGATGATGATGATGATGATCAATTATGAAGAGATGATTATTTAATTAAAAATAAAAATAAATATATTAACATAAATATGATTTAGGAACTATCTGAACTTTTAAAATATAGATATCAATATTACTTTAGGTTAAACATTGTTTCTTAACTAAATATAGTTATGCCTTATATTTTTATTTTGTTTAACATGGGAATGCTAAGATCAGGTATGCAACCCTGCATACTCCATGATACGGACTCCGTAACGGTCAGTTAACGGCCAGTTTTCATACCTATTTTGCCTAAGCAGGTTTAGACATTTACAAAAATTGCAAGGAACTTACGTAATTTTTATCAGTAGCCTATTCCAGTAAACTTACCGAAACTGTCGATGGATAAATTATAGAAACTGGCTGTAAGATGACATTTTTTTTGTTGTTATAGTTTTTAATGTACGTTTGATATCAGGCAGGCGACCGACTATTATACAACTACTAAATCCAAAACGTGTAGCAAATTTTATGTGTATTTATAAGGTACTCCGTGTGGCTTGTGTTCGGCACTTGCTACTAGGTATATTAATAATTTAATTCTTAATAATATATTCCCTAGTAAATCGAGACTTGTACATCACGAGAATTTTAAATAAAGAGTTTATCCAATTTTATGTATATGGCACCATTTAGGTACATGTTTTTTGTTACAATGAAAAATAATTTACTTAATAATTATTGGGTGCTTCAGATTCAATGAGCCAGCTTACTTAGCTGCTAACCTGAGTAAGAATGTCTAAAGCCTTCTCGTAGTACGTAAGTTGTTATATAAGGCTATAACGTCACATAACGAACAAATTTCGTAATCAACATCTTGTAAACAAAATGACACATTTCCTTAGGTCAGTATTTCTTTAAATATCATATTTATCTGATTAGAAATTACGCAACATTACCTCATTCATGTGTTCGATTGTTTTATTTTTCAATCACAATTGCGGTGCATATCACCTTATTTTAACAGTCATCTGGCCAATTTTATGAGCGATCCACTTATTTAAATATAAAAGGGTATTAAGACTGTCCATGATGTTGTTTCCTTGATTGTTTAATCTACTCGTATTTAAAAATGTTCCTTTCCTTTAAATTTTACATGTTGTAGCTCTTTGTAGAGTATAGAGTAAGAGAGTATTCACACCGCACCGGTGTGAATAAATATAAATATTCTATTTAATCGTTTTTTTCTTCACCCTAGGGCTCCAGACCGTTACATAGTTAGAAAATATCATCGGCCAAAATATGTTCCTAGTATTTAAGCATAAAGTAATGCTTAGTATTTACTCACAGATCATCCCATATTCTGCACATCGAAAATTGGAGCCAAGGTGATGAAGCTTCGTGGGTACTGGTACACTCGTCATTCGGTCTGCTCGTCGAAGGTCAAGTGGCTGTGTGCTGACTCCCGTGTGATGGACTGCCACGCCATTGTGGTGACCATTGGCCATACGATGGTGGATCGACAGAACCGTCACACTCACTCACCATGCATATGAAGCATCGAGTACGATAGAGTACGACACATGTGAGGGTCTCCATAAAGTTTGCATTCTATAGGCGGAAGATTATTAATTTGTATGATATTTGTACATTACATGTTAAAACTTTGTGTAATTTTTAAATGTTTAATCATTTAGATATAGGTGAGTAGGTATAAAGGTTTCGTCATAGTTGGACTTTTTTTATAATTATAGATTAGAGTATGAGATGCCAACGTTTGTATAAAATAAGAGTTGCGTGATCAGATTTCAATCAAATTAATTAGTTATTGTGTTATTATTCATTATATCTACGTCTGCACATATTTATTTGTTGTATGTTTTATCTACCCCACTAATGACTGGCACTCGATTGACCCAGAGTGGTCCCTAGCAAAAAGGAGAAAGGCACCTTTATTAGCAAATAAACTCATTACAATCGAAGCGGAGTTGAGTTGACTAGACTGGAGGATAGATGCTGAGTGGGGCAGCGAGTTAGGCAAAAGTAGTCAATAAAATAGATTTATCAAGAAGATCTAATAAAATTAAATTACAAAAACGGAATGCTCCTAGCTTCTATATATTATACACCAAAAGGACGGACTATAATGTTTTCATGTTTAATGTTAGGTCTCGTAGTCCCAAGCTGTTTGATGTGACCGCAATACGAATTGATCGGCGAGTCCCGATTTCATGTCAGAATATTGAATAATTATGATTCCAAATGTAAATATTAAAGAAAGTCTCTTAACAGCATGCCTTAACTAACACGTCAAGTGATCCTAAGCCCGTGACTCAGTCCATGTGAATATACGTTGTTATTAAAATAATCTGTCAGAAGTACTAAACTTTTGTTTCATTATGTACGTACTTTTGAGTATAGAAATACTTAATAAATACTAGTGACTGCCCGCGACCTCGTTCGCGTAGTATGCTCGACCTTAGGCCTCGCCATAACCATTCCATCTTTTCTTTGTTTGTATCTCATAAGAACCTTCTCCTGACAACAATTAACACATAAAAAAGAATATGCGTAATCGTTCCATCCGTTCACGCGTGATGCGATGACGTGTGATGATGATGCGTGATTTTAATTATCTTTTACTTTTTTAGGTAGCGAAACTTCACAACTAGACCTATCTAAATCACCTGAACAACCTTCACACGGAGGTGAATTTAATTTCATGACATCGAAAAGAGGAAGATCTCTACTTCTTCGTGGAGGCTATAAATATGATGAAAAAAGGAAAAATAAAGATGGTTCAACGGTTTGGCGGTGTGTAAAAAGGGTTAATTGTAAAGCCATTTTAATTATTTCTTGTACTAATGTAATAAAGAGACAAGACAGTCATAATTGTCGGCCTGACCCGGCTTTAAACGAATTTGACAAATATTTGACAAATGTCAAAAAGAAAAGAAACGATAATTATCTCAGATTTAACAAGCGCGTAGATAGGAAAACCACTCCGTTTACCCCGAAGATTTGAAAATACTTACAGCGCTTTACGGTACAATTTAAGTGCCTTGTTAATGTTACTCAAGCTGGCTGATACTGTTAATATTATAATGGTGCATGATGGCCTGCTATACACGATCTCGAAGATCGTGTATGCCACAGGTATAGGAGCCCGACACCGAAGTCCATAATATTAGCAGTTTTAAAGTCTTTCCTGACGGAACCACGTATCATCGTTCGAGTCAAGAAGGCCTTTTCATCCGAGAATCAGGCCGGAGTGCTTCAAGGGAGCTGCCTCTCACCAATCCTAGATGCGTGGTACACCAATGATATACCGCTGGTTGGACACGCAAAGCTCGCCTTGTATGCTGACGATGCAGCATATTACGGTTCCTCGATTCGAACCGAAGCCGCAGTCAGACGACTATAACGGACGACCCTGGATGCCCTACCAGAATAGTTAGCGAAATGGAGATTTAATATAAATGTAAATAAGACCCAACCCCTAATCACTGGCAGATCCAACCTGCCGACGCAACTCAAGCTGATGAATCAAGAAGTCCTATGGATCCCTGTGGTGAAATACCTAGGGGTCGAAATAGATAGGAACTTGACGTTCGCATCGCACGTTAATGCGATGCGTGGGGTAGGCGAAAGGAGCCCGTGCACGATTAAGCTACCATTCCGGGTGAAGTTAATGATAAACAAGATATACATCCGGCCACGTCTCACTTACGCCGCCCCGGCGTGGTATACTCAGAACAACTCGCTACAAAAAAACCGCTACGTACAAAGATTCAAGCCCAAGAGAACCAGACCCGCCTTGCTATCGTCGGAGCTCAGCGATACGTCCGGTATTCGAAGATAACTCGATCACCACAAAGATGTTCGCTACGGCGGACACCTCCAGACATCCACATCTAAGAGGGATAGCACCTCTACACACTAGACCTCCCGTTGCCCGCGGGACAAGAAAATCGAAACCAACGTCAAGAGAGCTCGTCTCATGGCCGGACGAAGACGATAATGATGAAGATAGGGCGGAACCTGTGCCGGTAGTCACTACCGTGGTTGCAGATTGGCTCGCTGGGCCTCCCCTAGGTAACTGCTCTGCGAGAAGAATGGTGCAATGATATATATAGACCTACTCAAGTTTACTTATAAGACAGTTAAGAGTCGTGTGCTTAGAAATGTGATATCTTTGATATAGATTAATGGTACCAGGCCACAATAAACATCATAAAAGATGTATAATTTTGATTGGGTGTGAGGAGAGACAGCGTGCCTGCCTCGAATGATAATTAACTTAACTAAAACTATTATCATGTAACAAACTTACGTAAAAGTAGCATAAAATAAATGTTCACCATACAAAACTAAAATCCTAAAATTACTTAAATTCTTGTGAGCTTATACCTATTAAACTATTATGGAGGCAAGAGTGTGTGAACGTTATTTCTCTAGTATTCCCAATATTTTTTAGGTAACTACCTCAACAACGAAGTAAAGAGAAGTAGAGGAAGATCACCGACCCGATGGACCATACTGTAAAACAGGCGTGTAAATCCACCATTCACGCATCCATCCAAATTACTCAAACCAGAGAAGCTTGGAAGATCTTAGTGAAAAGAACCACTTGTGATGACCACGACCCTCAGTCATGAGGCAACGACGTAGAAGAAGACGTCATCAACACCTTCATATTCGTTTCGGGAATCCTGTGATCGTGCACGGTTGGCATCGGTACAACAAGTGCAGTGGATCCAAGAGATCACAAATAAGTTGGACCTGCGTCATAAACGAACAGGGCTGCCGCGCCACTCTTACCATTTTTTATAATACTAGTCAAAGTAAAACCCAGCATACGCATTATTGATAAACATACTTCATACTCGCTCTCGCTCTCGTTAATTACGGATATTTGATCTCATATACCTGAATATGTGTGCTTACACACACATTGCCTATCGTCCTTTATTTCCTTGGGGTTAGTTCCTGGGGGGTCAAATAAAAAAAATACGGATATATTTTGATAAGTATATTGAAATGGAACTGTGGTAAATACGTTATTTTCTCGTGCACACCGATGGGACTAGTTGTACTGATATTTCCGCTATTATATTAAAACGACACTATTTAATATTTATTGATGTACTAAAACGTCCACCAATTATTATTTCGATAATATCATATCGCATAGCAACGCAATATTGTAAATTAGAAAACTCTTTACTGCGTTTTTGAAGCTCGTCATATCATGCTACATTAATCTGTTACTCATTTGAATCCGTCATTTTCTTCATTTTTAGATTTTGAAGCATCGTTCGTCACATCTCGTCATGGCAAGCCGGTGTTGCTGCTGGGGAGCAATCGGTTCAACATGCGAGGCAGCGGCACCTCCAGGACACGATGGGTGTGTGTCAAAGTTAGTGATGGATGCCGAGCCACCGTTATCACTATAGACAATGAAATCTTAAGTGTTAAAAATGACCACAACCACTCATAGAGTTAGACTGAGGTTGGCATTGTGTAGTATAAGTCACCAAATTTAACACTGTAATGGTCTTGAGCACGTCTAAACTTTATGTATTCTTAATGCATTAACTCACCAACGAAAAAAAATTGTGCCATAAGTATGGACACCTACTCGTGCATACGCACACGCACTTAACACAGTATGCCATTACATGGCATCAAACATACTCGTATAGGTGTTTCACACTTTTTGACATAATACATGGCACTGTCATGTGTGAGAAAAATCGGTTTGAAATTGAAGTAAGCCGTACACCTGTCACTCATAAGAGTGACTGCGACGTGCCAATGGTGCCCCTTTTCTATCTTTGACATAAGTGGCATAGGATCCTTCTTTCTTTCTTTCTTTCGCGATTCTCACAATAATATGAAAAAAGCTAGATTTTTTAATTATATTGCTGTTTGATTTGTATCACGTCAGTCTTAATTTCGTCTATGAAAAAGTGTTCTTACTGCGTACCTATACTAGTGGTACTTTATGTTAGAGCAGGGCTTAGTTCATTGGTATTTTATTCAGTAAAATGAACATTTTTAAGTGTAAATGACCGTTTGACGTATATTAATAATGGGCGGATGGAAAGTGGAATCGTATCCGCATTGTAGCCGTTATCTGTTAAGAAATACCATAACCAAAGTAAGTACATATCTATAAGTACAACGTCTTCCCTACTGTCGTTGATTCACGCAGGTTTAGCGCGAGACGCGTGTAGGGATGTCAACATCGTATCTACGAATAAAATGTCTAATCTTATTTGTTGGTAGCCTACGGTCACAACAGAAAACAATGACATTTTAAAACTGCCAACCCCAACCGCTCTGCCGACACTCGCGTAACGATCGCCAGCAAGCGTCCTCCGCCCCCACCGCACCGCCTCTTCCCACTTTTGTCGCCTATTTATCGCAAAGACGTTCTACTTATTCGGGGCCGCGCGATCCAAGTACTTTGTCATTACCGTTTTATTGTTATTATAAATAATGGACCGATTTTTATAGTTGATTTTATATATAAGTGTAAACAAATGAAAAAACTTGTTCGTAGTAGTATTACTATGAAAAATATTTTTAGGATATTTCTCAAACCTTTCGTACACTGATATGTATACCGAACCTTTGTGCTTGGTCATAAGAATGTCCCTCGTATTTTTAGTAGAATATGATATATAGATACCTGAATAATAAAATTATTCTTACCATAAGCGTTTTTATTGTTTATGACTGACTATTTTCTTTCTGTGCGCTTTGTTACACAGTTACATTAAAGTAGAATACAAAAGACCATATTTTGCTAATATGTAGCTAAAAATATTGTTCACTCATATTTTGTGTCACTTAGTATTTTACAATTTTAGATTACTAATATTTTACTCAGAATTTGTATATTTTATATTATATATAGATTATGGCCGCACGATCACTCCAATGCTCACCACATCACGGTACGGCCACCCTGTGATCATGATAGGGGAGCATAGATTCAATCGACACACGAAGTACAAGGGATCCAGAGTGAAATTTATTTGCGTGGCGAAAAATAAGGGTTGCAAAGCAACTATCACCACAGTGGATGATCACATAGTTGAAATTAATAATTATCACACTCACTGAGGATACCTACAAGAAAATCTAAAAGATTATTTCTACAATAAATTTGGTATAATTAAGAATATCTGTAATAATTAAATTTAAAACCGACTTCAAAAGTTAAGGAGGTTTATCGTCCGAATTTATGTTTTTTATATGTTCACCGATTTCTCCCCATTTGTGGGCTGATTCTCAAAATTCTTTTTTATTTAAAAGACTATTTCCGAGCTGGTCCCATTTAAATGTCATCGAATTCGTTCAAGCGGTTTTTGAGTTACACTCAAATAACTGAAAACTGTTTCGCTTATCTCGATGATATTCTTATTGACGGTGAATTAAAATCGATCCCGTAAGTAGCAAGGGTCACTAGAAAGGGAGAAAACACATTATTAATCAAAATTGGAATCGACTTCAACACTAAAAAGTTTAAAATAAACGTTAGTGTTGAAGTAGATTACAGTTATAAGCGTTAACTGTATAATATAATACATAATATATGAGTACCTGGATGACCGAGCTTTGCTCGATTTAAGTACGAATACAAAATAACAACACATGATCCGTGAGAATGTTGTCACCACGATTCAGAATTTTGCAATACGACTGTTACGCCATCTAGTTTAAACGCAACGAACAAACTGTTGGTTTTCATTGCCTGAAAAAAACGGTTAAAACGACGTTTTCTAAAAATTAAACCTAGCTAGATCGATTAGATTTATGATATATAATACATACAATAAATTTCATGAAAATCGCTGGAGCCGATTCCGAGAACCAGATTAACAAATGATTTAGGTCAAACAAGTTCACGTGACATCAGCAGAACTTACTTTACATGTTTAATATAATGTAAATTTGAGATTATTCAATAAACGACGATTGAATCGACAACATGTTTTATTAATAAATACAACATCCTATAATTACCCCCAACACTGAAGAAGAAGACAACATATATCAGCATCGAATTTTAACTCTATCTAATTTTAACCGTCGTACAGAGATGGAGCGACATCTATTGGACAGCTTTACAAGCATTATCCGACCGAAACAAGAGTTTTTAGAAACACTTAATCGGGTTCGCATTTGCGTGTTCGAATCCCGTCCGAGGATGTGTATTTTTCTCTCTAAATTGCATTGTTTAATGATATTTCTAGATTGGCTAATATAGAACAAGGTAAAAGTTAGAAGTTAGTTAAAGAAAAGGTGATGAGTGACATCTGGAGTATCGGGTGTGATTAAGAAAAACAAAAGGAATAATACATAACTAATCTGTATACATTAGCTTTTTTACTAATCTAAAGATATCAGCTTCACTCACGTGGTATTATGTCGGTTTAAGTCCGACGACGTTTCGAACGTGTAATAAGTTCTTCTTCAGGGACCTCCAAGCGTATTTACGCTTGGAGATCGCGTTGCGCACTGCGCGCCTCGACCCTCAGATGCCGGCGCGTGCGCGTTGGCTCGGGTGATTTCGGCCGGACTTAAACCGACATAATACCAAGTGAGTGAAGCCGGTATCTTTATATTAGTATAATGTGTGTTACTCACGATAGTTTTCGAACTGTAATTACCTTTTTTGTTTAATACTTATATGTACCATGTTCTCTAGCTGCATTTTCTTAATTAAGTCTCATAATGTCATAATGTTAATAACGCCTTTGATTGCATTATTACTTAGTTATTACCATTATCTTATGGTCTATAATGTAGCTGTTAGTTATTCCGAAATAAATAAAATAAATTAGAATAAAGTTTTCGAATAAATATTCAAAAAATATTGAATGTGAGAATAATATTTTATTATTTTTGACAAACTTAACTTTTCCGTTCAATCCCTCAACACGGTTATTACCAATCTCAAATAATAAGTGTGTAATAGTAAATTCGCTTTTGTTTGTAAAATAAATATTTACGGGTTTTTAGACTTTTTACATGTTAGAGAGACGTTTTATAAAAAGGTGCTTTCTGACATGTAGTTAAAAGTAGCATTATCTTACTAAGTACTTATTTGCTTTGGAGGGAACATTAAGCCCTCGGTCGTGGTTGTTTGTCTTAAGACAGCAGTCGTTAGGTTATGTCGGAGCCTAACGAAACGATTAACGGGCAAAAAACTTTGTCACTTCATGGTTGATAACTAACTAACCTATCGGTGGATAGAATCTTTTCTCTGTGCTCTGGAAACATACAAGGCTGGTACTTATTAGACCATAAGTGCTAATTGTGGGTAACATATAGTATAATAGAAAAATTTAACCAATTTTATCAGTTGCAGGTCCAATTTTCTGCACTTCTCGCAACGGCTACCCCGTGATAGAATGGAAAGGGTACCGCTACAACAAGTTCTTTCGATGCAAGGGACCTAGAGTTCGATGGCGCTGCACGAAGATCGGAACGGGCTGTAAGGCCATAGTCATATCTTATAATAATCAAATAGTTGACTATCGGAATGCGCATAATCATAGTTGAATACTAGAATCAAAAAGATATCACTTGGAATATCGCAACTATATTTACGCTACAAAGTATTTTAAAACCATGTTTCACAAAGCAAGTTTAATGGTTTTTATTTCAATATGATAAAATCAAAAATACGTTACAAGATATCTTTCTGTTACATTTATAATGAATTAATCAATATTTATATTAATACTGCGACTGCCCGCGACTTCGTTCGCGGAGTGATAACTTCCCGTATTTTCTTTCATAAGAACCTTCTCCAGACAGTTATTAACACAAAAAAATAATTAAAGAGATTGTTCCATCCATTCTCAAGTTATAGCGTGAACAGCAGATATATGACTTGATTGAAACTTTCGTAAGTATTACACATTTTAATGTTATTTTGACGGTTTAACTTACGCGGTAGGTATAGTCGAATATTTCGACCGGTTTCGTGACCGTCCGGGCCACTTCTTCATGGATTACTTGCGTACCCGGCTGCGTTTAGGATATTCGACTATACGTACCGCGTATCTTCAAAATAACATTAAAAAGCAGAAATATGGTTTAATTTTTTTATAAATAGATGTGTAAACTTACACACAGTAAACGTACAGTGTATTTGTTTGCATGGGCGTGTATGTGTTTGTTACAAGGCTAAAAAGTAAATGTAGATGAATTTTAGCCAGCATAGGTGATTGGTTACAGTTTAAAGAATGTTTATATATGATAAAAAATAAAAATGTATAAATTACTTAATAGATTAACTACAATACAATAATCAAGGTAACAGAGGTCTTGAAGTAGTTAATTTAGTTTATAAGTTAATTATTTTTATATTTTTTTGTGGTAGGACGACTGTGACTTATCTTTAGATTTTACGAAAATCAATAAACTGTGTTTTTAATTAAGCGTACTTATTACACAATAACGACATTTTAGATCCAACTGCTTTAACATTAACGAAACGACCGAACAAATGAACACTGCTCGAACATGCGCGGTCGAATTAATCAGTTTAGATTATAAAATCATCTCTGATCCCATCATAATATATCCTAATAAATATTACTAGTACTTATCATTACTAGCTGTTATCCGCGATTTTGTACGCGTTCAAATTCAACAGCAAAAATGTTAGCACATAATTTTATTTCTATCAGAGAACTCTAATATAAAACTAACCTAATGTACTGACTGACGCAACAAACCCCTTTAGCAAAGACGTCTACGCGAGCAAAATTGTCCCTACCTGCAAAATGTTTGCCCTACCTGGAAATTTTACGTGGTAAATTTCCATCAGGCTGTCAGTACCAAGTCTCTATACAGGAGGTAGTTGGTTTTTTGGTGTTTGGTAGAGGGACCGACAAACCAAATGAGCGTGTTCGGGGGCCCACTTGGAGAATACAAGTTGGCCAAAAAAAAAATCCCCGACACTCATATTTGTTGTAACTTTTTTTTGTGAATTTTCTCGTTTTTTCCAATATTGTACCTATTTACCGCCATAACATTTGTAAAGTATGTTTTAGACCGGATGTTTTTAGTTTTTACAAATTTTACAAATGTTATGGTGGTAAATCGGTACAATTTCGGAAAAAAGGGAAAAATCACAAAAAAAAGTTAAACATATTGGGGGGTCGGGGATTTTTTTTGGCCAACTTGTATTCTCAATTATTTTTCACAGCCACAGAAGGTCTATATGTCTCAAACTAGGCAAAGACTGTACTACGGTAATCTGATGACTGATATAAATACATACTATAATACACACACACACACCAAGAGACAGGTCAAACAGATATGTTTATACACACAAATGTTTGACCTGTCCGGGGATTGAAACCGGGACCAGCAGCTCAGAAGGCAGGGATCTACTAACTCGCCAACCCATCTGTCTGTTTGTTCGGATATGTGTGACCATGTAATGTGAAACTACTACCACGGAATGTGTAAAGCGCTTAGACTTACCAAAGGCATACCAAAAATAAGGTACAACTAAAGAAACTTCAGATTTCATGGTATTTAACAAACTGTTTTGTTTTTTAGTGGAATAAGATAAGTGCTACATGAGTGTTGATAGTTTTAAAATTTGTAGTTTATCATCTTAACAAATATGTATTGTTATTTTTTTTTTCATAATTAGTACCGCGTGAGGACAGATTTTACTAATGATAGGTAGCTAATACCTAAAACTAGACGAATTGGATAACTTAACAATAAAATAATCACAAAAATAATATTGTACTGGCTACATTTAAGTTATTCATTTTCAGGCCCTTTATTCACAATATCAAGCTACGGAAAGCCGATGCTAGTTCTAGCAAACTACAAATACACTCGGCAACTAGCTAGAGGCCCCAGAGTCCGTTGGATATGCTCAAAGAGCCGTCAGTGTCGTGCTACTGTGACTACTTACGCCAACGAAGTCGTGAGAGTAGCGGATAGTCATATACATCCTCCTAATTATAATGTCATCTCGGAGAATTGATGACTGTTATTTAATAAGTCTGTCTGCCAAATTAAATATGTACGGTTGGTTTAAGGTATCTGATGATTGAAAATTGGGTCTATATTGATCACAAGGTCTGACTTCCCAACATCACCGTTTTCCTGTTAAACATTCACCCCACAAAGTAACAAACTTTTTTTTGTTTTTCATACCATGTAATATATTCATGGTTGACGCGTTTTCATTCGGTGCCTATTAAAGCCTTTTTGATATACCTTTATGTATTTTCGTTTTTAACATTATCTTAGCTAGCGGATGTGTTGAATTTGAAAATTAAAAGAAGATATTTGATGGACAGCGAAACGACTGAAAATAATGGAGATTGGTAGTCTAGCCAAGCGAGAGTGTGTTGGTAAAAAAATAGATTTACGATAAGTTAATGAAACGTAACAATGAGATTACGTGCATATATTATTAGAAAACATTAAACACTATCAAAGACGTCAAATAAATACCAAGCAGCTATTCACTAACTTCGCCAGATCAAACCTTTTTGTTTATTATACCTGTATTTATTTCTAAAGTTTCTTTTAATTTTCTTAATTTCCACAAAAAGGAGGATGTACTCAATTAGATTGTATTTTTTATGATTGTTACCTCATAACTTTCGACTGAGGGAACTTATTTTCAAAATTCTGTTTTTTGTGTGAAAGCTGGTGCTTCCCGTGTGGTTATAAATTTATCAAATTAAAGGTAAATTTCGTCAAATTCGGCCAAGTAGTTTTTGAGATACACTCCATTAACTGAATAGAATGGAAGTCGGTATACAATTTTTCAAATTGTACTTTTTCTTATTTAGTGTAGGTACCACAGATCGTAATGCATTACGATGTAGGTCGTAGGTCTAAACGGTTGTAACCCTACAACTATCAAGCGATGAGATGAGCAAGGCTTGCGGCTGATGGTAAGCTAGAATAATAGCTTAGTACTAAGTTTTTTGTGACCTGCGCTCGTCAACCCGATCAATTGGTTTTTGAGCGTTACTCGCCCAGTAGTCGGCAGAACCTCTAGCATTGCACCTATTGTATATTGAACCTAGGGACCTTGCATTATAACTCCCTCGCTTTGCTCAGGAGTTACATTTAAATCCCCTTGCTGCGCTCAGAGATTAACTCAGAGAAAGAAATAAAGAAAAGTTTTTTGTTGCCACAAAGATACAATAATAATAAACAATGTAATATTTGAAACAATAGGGCAATAAGTGGTATGCTCAAAGCATGGCTGCGTAGACACTTAAGTCTACGCAAGGCTGATTTTCAGCATCCTCTTTTTCTCAAAGTAAGATATTGTTCGAATGCTATTAGAGTTGCGGATTACGTATACGATAGTTAATATAGTACATACATATATACTACTTTGTATTCAAGGTTAATAGAAATTGTATTCTGAAATCTTTTCAACAAGCTGCAGTCGGATTCTGCACTATATTTGCGTTACAAGTCACAAATAATAAACTATATAAACAAAAGAAAAGCAAATAAAGAGGCATGATCGAACCGTTAGGTTTTATGTAGTATGAGAGAGATGAGATGTGTATGATAGTGGGTATATATGTGTGTGCGCGTGCGTGTGTGTGTAGAGTAGAATCGCCAGTTACGCTCAGGGTCCAATATGCCACCCGTAACGTAAGACGCTGGTTTACTCCCTCGGTGCATAATCTACTATTTATTACCAAAGGAAGAAATTTTTGAATTAAACGAGCGAGCGAATTGAATAAAGCGTCTCTGCTTTAACTGGTCAAATTGACCTTCATTTGTCCGTATGTGTGTTAGGTTGTGTGTTGGTCTTCCTGTACCGGTTCGTATTTTTAAACCAATCTTGGCGAAAGTATTTAATAGAATGCATGTTCTAGTATTTAATATAATTTTCTTGTCGTCGGCAATTTTTGAAAGGGGGGGGGGGGTATAATTTTCTAAAAGGGGGCAAGTTTGCTGCGGTGCTATTTGCCGACCGATTTTGATAAAATTGGGTACACATATTTCGTACCTGACTTTAAAGAGGAAATTCGAATATGAGCATAATTGATCAAGTGGTTGCCGAGACAATAGGTAGTGAAGTTTGAAAACGGACGATTTTGGTAATATTCGGCAAAACATTTAGTAACGACAACATAACATTTTAGCGAATTTTGTCAACTTCTTGTGGAAATAAATATTTGGCAATTTTTATGAGAGCTACTATAGTTTATTAATGAGACATTTCTTGTATTATGTATCATTCAAAAATAATCTGGTTTCTTAACGTTAAATTTTCGACTAACTGTTATTGATTAATAAGGCTGTTAAACAGATATTAAATTGCTGGGTAAGGTATAAGATGGTACGGTAAATACACAAAGTACATTTTTAGTCTTCCAGCATTTATAGAAAATTTCACAATGTGTACGTAAATGCAAAATTGTAGTGTATTTATGTATTACTAGTTACTTTGTCGCTTTCCATAACCGCTCGATCTCATGCATCGGTAATATTTAAGCCATCACCTAAGTTAATTTCTTGGAATTTTCAGACGAATAAAATTGTGTGGTTTAAACATTTCACATAATTTCGGTTTTGTAATTATGAATAGTGCGAGTGTCAAAAATGACTTAACAGGATCATATTTCGGGAATTAAATCTAACGTATCTAAAGTTACACCTTGCATCTACTTGTATGATTGTGTGATACCATTAGCATAGTATAAAAATGCAACAGTATGGAAACTAAACCTAGTTAAGCGGAAATAAACTAAGACGTGACCACTCGTCTTGACCCGTCCTGACTACTGACAGCACCGCGACAACCGCTTAGGGCTCTCGTCGATGCGCATGTTTGTGTGAGTGAGCCGTTTCAAACGTTTGTAGGTAGTTTCTATACTGTTTTTCTATATTTATACTGTGCCATTAGTGTGATAGTGAAATGTTATAGCACGGAACAGTTATGGTTATATCGTACCAATGTTCATATGTTATTATTAATTTCAGAACGTATCATTTACTCTCAGTCAGGGCGGCCAATCATGCTGGTGGGCGGGTATAGATATTACAGGAACCACCGCTCGCTGGGAGCCAAGGCGACCTGGTACTGCAACCGGAACTGCCGGGGATGCCCCGCCTCTCTCATCACCTATAACAATAACATCATGTGCTTTAAAAATGAGCATAACCATTGTTAGTTTATGGGTGAACTGTGTATATTGCCGAAAGTGTTCACATCTGAAACTAGATTGTATATTGAAGAGTGAATTTTTCGACGCAAAACTGTTTCACACAGTCCATGTTTCTGAAAATAAAAGAAAACTTTAGTATAATTGTTACAACAATATTTGTTCCGCTATAATTGTGCATTCGGACACAGAATAGCAACCATTAGAAGTAAAGCTACATACAACGCGCATTAGAGCAACGTATACATGTCATAACCATGTCTTACGGACACGATGTTTCGGAACGAGTGAGAACAGTGCGAGTGCGAGTGCGTTACGCTTCAGTTACGGGTTCTGTGATGTTTTTTGTGCAACGATAGAGCAACAAAAAGAAAGTTATTATAAAAGTTTATAGTTGTTTAAATTCTACTTTAAACGGTGAATTCTTGTTTATAGGCTACCAGTTGTGTCAAAAATGTAAGCAGCTTGTATTTTAACGTAATACAGAACAGCTTGTAGGTAAGCGCCACGCGCTGAAAAAGCGAACATGAGTTTGTGGCCTTTTAATATTTTAACAGTTTATATTATTTATTGTAGTTTATGCTGCGTAAACCCTGTGTTCAAAAACCCCTAGAGACTATGTTTCGTAGAGACTTGCAACTTAGGCCATTGGAAAGCTTATTACAAGTCTTGAAACAATTTACATATACTTTTTTTTTTGTTTTCCTTAAAATAAAAGGCATGTTGGAAAGTTGCGTGCACTCGAACGGCTTTTCATTTCTTTCTTTCTAAATGGGAAAAGCAATGACATTGATGGCATATACTGCAACTTTTAGTCTGGTTTGTGCTCTTTCAGCATCTAAGTAGCTTGGTTCTTCAACCGGTATAAACTTGGTGTAACAATTTCATTAAAATATTATTTGTTATAGTTATTATTTATTTTAAATTCTGTTTTTCTTGTTTTATTCTCAACAATCAATCAAACAACTAGATACGAATGCCACTACCACAATAGTTTTTCCGTATAACCCAGAGTAGATAACCCTAGCGCGACCGACGTGTTTAGGTATGAACTGTGAAGTACATACATGAGCTTTACTTCGGTTGGTATTATGTGATGGAGGCGTCACACTCTTAATTTATCATATACAAAATTAAAGAAGAGACAAAACAACGATTAAAGCGAGTCTTATGTTTATTATCATTCCCGTAACTATCCCGTAAATAATTTAAATATTTCTAATATTTGTGACCATTATAGTTTAAAAACTTATATTTAAGTGAAATTACTATTTTGTGATAGATGGTAGCGTGTCCTTGATATCCATCATCACTGACCTATCGAATATTATTTGTTAAATATAAATGAGAAATGAATTTAACGTACAGTATCTTTGCAGATGTTCGTTACAGATTTGATCTCCATCGGGGTGGCACACGTCTGATTTACCAGAACTATACATTTCATAAAGCTAATAAAAGTAGCAATAATTGGACGTGTTCCAGCAGGATGTCCAAGGGATGCGCTGCTAAAGTGAGGATCTACGACGGCGTTTTGGTAGTCGTGCAACCTACACACACGCATCTTCCACCAATATTATAATCTAGAATGTTAAAAAACAATTACCTAATTTCCAGTCCACGGCTCCGAGTTGAATCAAATAAACATTTTCTTGTAGCTGTTTGTATATTTATGATTATAAATGCAAGCGCTATTTCATAAATTATTTGTTTATTACAAACTACCGACCAAATTACGAAAAAGCATGACTCATTGTCACGTTCCGCCTTAGCAGAGTGTGCAATAGAGTGCGGAACAAGCGATAGAGAGGCACGATCGGCCTAAGCCTTCGGCTTGTGACGCATCTATATCAATGTTTTCTTATGATGTTATGAGGTAAAATTATCGTCCGTAAACCGGCTTTACAGACAACCAAATATTGTTTTTATTTATGAATAATATTATTTACATATCTGTCTTCAATGATCTTAAATTAAAAAGAGGTAGATTCGTTATGTTAGAGTTGACGCGAAGTCAATGTTGTCCCAGCGTTCGCGAATAGAAGAACGTATTTTTCTGAGGTTCTTATATAGACGTTATTCTATGACGGATAGCTTAAATCGTTGCCGTATTTATTCGCGAGTACCATACCTACCTCTTTTTAATATTAGATAATTGTCCTTCTTTCCTCATTATTTTGCGAACTCCTAAATTCTAAACAGAATAACTGGATCTGTAATATTTGTGTTTCAGGACCAATAATTAGTTATAACACCCGAGGCAATCCAAAAATAACGATAGGAGGGTACACATTCCATATACATAAAACAACTGAATTTAAAACTAGATGGCGCTGTGCGGTGTCCAGGACGTGTCGCGCCGTCTTATATACGTTGAATGGTGAAAACTGCATACTGAAATGTAATAACGAACATTCTCATTAAGCTGAGGTACCTGGACAACAACGGTTATTTCTTAATTCATATTTGTTAAAAAGGAATACATTTTATTATAATCTCATTAACTTAAGTTATAACTACCTATATGCTGTACTTTTTGTAACAATAAAATGGGATTAACGTGAAACGTGCTTGTAGTTATCACGATCGACAATTATGTCGACTTTTCCTTCGGCTTTACTCAAAATATCCTTGCTCACTTATTTCATGAAAAGGTTGTTGTGTTATATATAATTGCGCAAAATATATTTTGGTAATAGTATTTTCTAATTTCCTTTGTAATGTGTTTTGTCTGTTATGTCTCTCTCCATGATCATCGAACGTAGCCTGTCTATATATCTGATGTAACAGCTGGACGGGGCCGTTATATTTTGTTTCATTATTTCAGAACCATTCTTCGTTCAGACGTCCAGAGGTGGATTGGTGATGATAGTAGGAGGGTTCAGATTTTATAGACATTACGTCACTGGCGCCAAGATTCGGTGGCAGTGCACCAGTCACAATCGAAATGGGTGCAAGGCTCATCTTTACACCTTGTCCGAAGACAATACGATTTTAAAAGTTTATAATGAACACACTCATTAGATAATTCGCTTGCATAATATAATGTCGTCTTGTTGCCCATACTAGTTCAAATTGTATGTTACAAAAACTGTTTTAAATTAAACTTATCTCAATAATAAAATAAATGTAAATATTTTATCATTATTATTACTTACAACCTTGTGAATTAATAATTTTTACAAATATTATAAAAGGTACATACTTACAAAGGTTAAAAGACACGTAAAAATGTATTAAACCATTTGTTGAAGGAAAAATGCCCAGAATGCTGGCTGCATTTCCACGTTGAATAGCTAAGCTAATTTCTTGTGCAAAATATGAATCAGCATTTTGGTCACCTGACGTTTCAACCAAACGTTTGGCCAAGTCCCTGAAAATTTCGTATGCACCTGGACCCCACGGACCTAAAGTTTCTACCCCAAAAGGCACAAATATGTAACCTCTATCAAAATTGGCATATTTGCGCCGTTTAAAGTTTTCGGCATTTGTCGCTGCCATACCAGCCTGAGCGTAAGTTTCTGGAAGATGCGAAATTAATTAATCTATTATCATTATTAATTTTGGAATTGATATTGAAATTCGAAATTTAATTTGAATTAAATTCTGAAGTTCCCTGCCAGGATACAGGCTAACGAACTGAATTACAATCAGGATCGGAGGTCATATAAAAAATCTACCAGTTGATATCAACTACATTTTATGTTTATTTACTGTGTGACATGTTGATGAAAAAATGATGTCAAGTTTACTCACTTATCCAACTGTAAAGTATTTAAATTGGCAAGCATTTAGTTTTAATGGGGAAAAAACTAAAGATATGATTTTAAAGTAATTTGGTTATGGGGTCTGAGGTATCAGTTCATTTTAGAAAAGAGTTCTCTTGCCCAAATTTTTTTAGGAATTTCAGAGTTAGAGCAATGATGTTAGATTCTTTCTTATGGAACCCTCGATCTACGAGTCCAACTCGCACTTGGCCGGGTTTTTTTCTCCAAATCATTTTTACTATGCCATTAGAACTTTTTTTTGCAATGTTTAGGATAAAACCAGTCTTACAAACCAATATTTGTGTTTTTTTATGTACTCGAGCATTTCTATGTTGTTGTACTGTTGCAATGGCCCGGATATATTTTACCAAATCTTTCGGCGACTTTGACCGCGCGTCATTTCACGTATATTTAGAACTTACCACTAATGGTTTATAGTGCGTTCGAATAATTTGGCGAAAATAGCGCTCATAACGCTCACAAGGGCGTTCGAATTGGGAATCTGTGGGTGAAAATGTCGTTCAGGGCTCTTTTTGTTCACAAAGCTAAAAAGGAGTTGTTTTTGGCACCAAAGCAGTGCAATTTATGACTGACGTCCGGAGAAGGATTGCTTGTGTTCGTTTTTTGACATCTATATATTTTACAGCATAGTCATGCGGTTTTAGGTCTTATGATCGGTGTAGCTTACGAATAGGGTGTGGGCAAAAGTGGCAAAAATAACGTGAGCTTTACGAACGACGAAACAAAAGAACCAACATTGGCAACACAACCAATGCCCTCATTATAATCGAACGTACCTACAGTTGGATGTATTGGTATCACCAGTTAATTCACCAACTGTCGTACTATCATAAACTATTGTACTATTATCAGTTCCTCGGTGACTTTCAAGTTGTTCATTGTAATATGAGAAATTCAATATTAAATAAAAATTGTTCTTATAATTAGACATTTATTTAGAACCACGCACGAAAACAATGCTAAAGAACAAAAATATTTCTATAAACACACCCAGAAAACCAAAAAAGTTTCGTCAAACGTCAGTTAATTTTATTTTAATGTCCATTCTGTCAATTGTTAGGTTAAGTTGAATTTATGAACTTTATTTCGGATAAACAAAATTAAAGTTATTATTACTGCAAGAGAAAATGAGAATTGATGAATATTACCGTAACATGATGCAAAGCGCGAGACAATTTTGAGAATACGGAATATTAAACATGATCCAAAAAATACACTGCCGTAAAATAAGAATAACTAAAATTATATAATCCAGAAAAATTTCATTTATGTTATGTTTATGTTGTATACAACATATTTTAATTTTGGCTGCAAACTCTGGAATATCTTCTCTTATACCTCTACAACGGTAATTTTCCAGTCGTATTTTTTTTATCTATTTCGTTTATATATAGGGATCTGTTTAGTTGAGGCTACAGGAGACCGAAATGGTGGCGCCTACTTTGGCAAATAGTTAGGATTGCCATCCAGCGTCAAAATGCTACCAGCATTTTGGCCAGTTTTCCCCCTACCATGGGGCTTATAGATAAGTTTTATTTTACTTTTATTATTTTGCGTCAAAAATACCTCAGTGCCTCAAGCCAAGAGTCTTTGACCAGATATTTTGTTACCAGTGATTACATATGGCACTGAAACGTGAAACGTCTTTTACTATGAGCGCTACAAGCTCAAAGTCGCACAACGAGCTATGGAGAGGGCTATGCTCGGGGTTTCTCTACGTGATCGAATCAGAAATGAGGAGATCGGTAGGAGAACGAAAGTCACCGACATAGCCCAGAAGATAAGCCATTTGATGCGGTAGTGGGCAGGCCACATAGCACGCAGAACAGACGGCCAATGGGGCTGGATGGTTCTGGAGTGGAGACCACGGACCGGCAAGCGCAGCGTAGGTCGTCTATCGGCATGGTGGACTAACGACCTGATAAAGGAAGCAGGACGACGTTGGATGCAGGCCACTTCCAAGCGGTCCTTTTGGAAATTTGTGGGGGAGGCATATGTTCAGCAGTGGACGTGGACGGCTGAGCTGATTATGATGATGATATACGATGATTTGTAGCACGTTATACAAATATCTACATTGATAATAAAAATACGTTGTTGCTAATATTTCATGCCGTATTTTTTTTCTTTTAGCGCTAATATACTCAGAGTCACGGTATGGAAACCCCATGGTCAACTTCTGCGGGTACAGGTACAGCCTTAAGGATAGAACCGCCATCAGGAAGAACTTCCGCTGCATCAGGTGGGACCGCGGCTGCAGGGCGCAAATGGTACTGGTCGACGATCAAGTGATCAAAATGAACGATATGCATACACATTAATACCACACATTACTATTTTTACTATTAAAACAATAATATAAAATACGCATGTGTCACATGTTTTGTCGAATTGGATATAATTACGAGGAATCCGAAAACAAAATTATAGGTCCCAGAAAACAAATGTGGTGTAAAGTATTAACAATATTAAAATGTAGTATGAAAACGGAAAACCCCATAAATTATGTTTTAGTAAATTAAATACCTACAATGATAATCGTTGCATTGTCTACCTACTGGTGCAATCATTAATACAATGCTGCTTATAATTTTAATAAAAATTAAAATACTATTTAATTTATATATTATTTATTTTAATTTATTATATATACCAATTTTTAATTATATAAAAATAAAATAAAACTTCAGAATTTAAAATAATATTTTAATGAATAGTATGTATATTAATAGAATCAAAATAATGCATTTTTATTGATTAATAATATATGATAAATAGAAGTAAAGAACTAGCCTTTCGATTTTACTTCTTTTTTACTTGGAAACAATGAATAGGCGAACATATAAGCCATTAATTTTTGAAATATTCCAGAGCCAAGACACAAATGTACGAGACAACTTTCCAAATAAAACATATTTGAATCATAGAAAGAAGTTTTTTTTCGTACATATGCATTAATAACAGGATATTAATTCGATGTACCGGTTCCTCCTTAGTAAATTTACTGATGCACGTAAATACATTCACCTGGTGCCGCATACTGATTTCTCTGCCAATTCAATTGCCTGTGCGTATTGTAAGCGTAGATTTATGAATTCTGCCCGAACAACTAATCGCATTTAGGTCCTGAGCTTTCGCCGGTTTCGAAGTCGCATTAGCTCTCCACTTTCCCAACTGTTCGCCTGGACTTTTGCTAGTTCCATAAAAACCTTCTTGTCCACAAAAGAGAATTGTTAGGGCTCGAAATGTTTATCGATTAATTGCAGCGGATCTGCAAAACTTAGCGATCCCAATTCCTTAAGGTATGCTTTGTAACTATAAGCGGTTTATCGCTAAGATGCAGCATTCAACTGTATCAGGAACCAGACACAATAGAATATCTATTGTTATCCTGGTTAACGACAGCTGAGGCCAGAATTGAATTTATTCCAGTAATTATTTTTAATTCAACCCTATACAATACATATAATGACTTTAAAGCAGTGTACCAGGAAAATATCTTACCTCATGAATACAAATCACGTTCGTTCTGTGAAGTGCTTTACTCTCGGTTTATATTAAGTGCATTCAATCGAGTATTTATACATTAACTTAAAATATACTTTTTACGCATACAGGTCCTGTATTTGCTGTAAACAGGAATGGCAATACCGTGATCATCTATGGCGGACATCGTTTCAATAAACACAGCTCTAGCCGCGGCCGCAGGGGGTACTTTTTCTGCACGAGGCGAACGCGCGGCTGCAAAGCCTCCATAAAAACTGTGGATAATGAGATAGTTCACATAAAAAATGAACACCAACACGAATGAAAGAAAATATAATTCGTAAATAAAGCTTCGGCGAATCTCTGTCTACATAATTTTATAAAACTTTTTAACCTTGCGCGAATCGAATTCATGATTTAAGAGAATATCGGGACTTATTCGTGAACAAATTATATAAAAACATAATTTTGACTACGACGTCGACGTTTCGATCGAGTTGCATCGACCGTGGTCACGAGTAGACTCATTAATATCAAAACATAATTATGACTAACCTCGACGTTCCGATCGAGTTGCACCGACCGTGGTCACGAGTAGACTCATTAATATCAAAACATAATTATGACTAACCTCGACGTTCCGATCGAGTTGCACCGACCGTGGTCACGAGTAGACTCATTAATATCAAAACATAATTATGACTAACCTCGACGTTCCGATCGAGTTGCACCGACCGTGGTCACGAGTAGACTTATTACATTTATAAAATTATGTTTTTATATTAATCTGTGTGCAAAAAAGTCCCGATATCCGTCTCTTGTATCTTGTATATTCTCTTAAGGCGCGGTCCAATCCTAATTTTAAAACAGTTTACGGTGCTTTACATAAGGTTGAGAATTGCCTACCAGAATGGACGATTTAATGCGAAAATTCAATTGAACAACATATATTTATTTCGTACAATCAAATGATAAAATTTTAATGATAAAGGAGTCCATAGTTCACTAGTAAATTTCATTAGAAATTCGAATATGATACATTAATTGAAATATATTTGCCCATAATTGAATAAAAATGCTTTTTCCCACGAAGCATGTAAGAAAAATTGCAAAATTTATGGAATGTTGCCGATTTTTTTCTATCGAGACAAGTTTGCTCAATCGTGTATTGGCTTCCATACTTCATAAGGACCTATATTCAATTTACATGAGGTTTTTTTTTCAACTTCGGTTATTAAGTTCAAGCGTCGAAAAACTAAGTTTTCGCGAAGTCGAATCATGAAATTTGGAACTCATTTCGCCTTAAATCATACATAATTTTATTATGAAAACTAAGGTGGATTGTACACATTATTAATATGAAAAGTCAGTGCGAGGCGAGACGCAACTGCGAGCGTTCTGCACTCTCCTTGAAAAAGACCACCGGATGTGGATGAAACTATAGTTGGAAAGGTCTGACTAATTTACGTGAGTGAATCCCGTTTTCCATATGAATAAACATAATTTTATGTCCACTTTTAATTTAACATTTTAAAAAACTTTCACCGACGTTAAATAATGTAATGTCATAAGTAAATCTTAAATAGGCTACTTTCTATGCCGATACAACGAGTAGTTCCCGAGAGATCGAGATAAAATTATTCCACGAAGACAAGTCGCACACACTAGATTGTATATTTGACAAAATAGCTGATAAGATTTCTTTTGTTCAATAAAATGATCATACGAATCTAATTTATCGTGTCAGAATAATCACAACTTTATAAATATTTTGAGCTCAATTTGGTACTTCTTATTGATAATATAAAGAATAAGGATATCGATGGTATTTTGAATTCAAATTATTTTAAGAGTCGACTAACGTTTGTCGAAGCATTATTATAAACTTACTTCATAATCGTTAGAATCAGAACGTTTCATGTGTAGATAAACTATTTCACACTTTCAAGCGGACGAAAGTAGCACGTATAGGAATTCTATATTTCAACAGTGAACGTCAGCTTCGTATTAATAAAAAATTAGATATATATTAATCGCTTTTTGTGACACCTGTTCTATGAAGTGGATACTAGGCCAAATCAGTAAAACCACAAAACATTTATAATTATAGTGATATTATGTCTTTTAATACTCTAAGACATACTTGCTCAAAACGTACAGCTCTCATTACACACGCATCACACACATCACACAAGCAGTACAGTGCTCATAATCACAAAATAGGAGATATGATTATATCAACTTTTTCCAACGTCTGTGGTATCGAGCAGTAAGATGAGCTAGTGTCTGATATTAGTTACCACAGCTAAGGCTTTAGCAGTTCTATTAGGTGTAATTCCTATTATTTTATCTACATTACGCTGGCCACAGACTTTGGCAACTGAGTCCTTAAGTTACAAAGGCACGAACATCATTACTTACTAATCATGTATCGATGTTAATAAGGAACAAGACAGCAAAGTAGGTCTCCTTGTGGTACTCGTGTTCATGCGAAGTGGCATCCACAATTACGTTATCATGTAACTTTCTTTTTCAAATGTTATCGTATAATACACAGTATGTATAGGTAAGTGGTTTTGATACTCGGTTTATGTATTCAGGTTTCATATGGAGTAGTTCCAAAACAGGGAAGCCTCTTATTCAGTCCGGTGGCCATCGATACTATCTCCACAGCTCCTGCAAACGTGACAGTCCCAAACGTCTGTGGGTCTGCATCAAGTGGACCGCAGGCTGCCGCGCCTCACTCAATACTTTTGGAAATGAAGTCACAAGAGTAAAAAATATTCATAACCATAACTAAATATCATTGTGATCTTATATATTAAGTAGACTTCTGCATTGTATAACTTTCGGTTTATGAAGCGGGAAAAAATGGTATAAGTTTTTTTATATGTTAATTCTAACAAGATATATATTTTAAATATATATGTTTGTAAATATACACATAATTTGACATTAAGGCGCGGTCGTATCCTGATAATAGTAAAAAGCAGAATCTTTAAACATCTAGTGTAACGAAACAGATAGATAATAATCTACGAAAAAAATATTTAGGTTAGAAAAGAAAAAGGCAAAGAGTAATAACCGAACAGAATTCATAAATATTAGTCGCTCTCTGCAGAAAGAAATCCTAAATAGGTCCATAAAAATAAACTTTCACGTCCAAACTCTCAGAATTTTCAGCGATAACAATATATTATTTTTTAGGTAATACATAGCCAACGTATAGTACTAAAGTTATAACCAGCAGTTTTTTCAATTGTAATAGTATATATCGAAAAATATAAAGAAAACGTACAAAATTAATGCAATTTCGCATTAGATCGTTGAATCTAACAAGCGATTTTCAACCTTGCGTAAAGCATCGTAAATTATTTTGAAATTGGGGTTGGACCGCGTCTTAATTGCCACAGATGGTTAAAGAATATAATCGTACGACGTTGTTCACGCTTTCTAGCTATTGGTGAACAGTGCGTCAAATTTTTATTATTAATAAAATAAGAATAAATTTAATTAAAATTTATGTTTAGGTTTCTCTTACTTTAATACTTCCTTATGTAGCATGTCTTACGTGATTAAATGTTACAAATGTACTTCACTGTTTCAGGACAAATCGTCTTCACCCGGTTGGGCCGACCGATCATGACGGTGGGCCCCTATAGGTTCTACAAAAACTACCACTCGAAAGGACTGCAATCGACTTGGTACTGCAACAGGAGCAGTAAAGGTTGTCCTGCTTCTTTGAAGACTTATAACGATCAGATCTTGTGTTTCAAGAAAAGCCACAACCATTGAATTAGGATCAATAAGTTTAAAACATGAAATAATTAAAATATATCTAACAAATATTTTAAACGTTTTATAAATTCATAAAATAGATTGCTGTCAGAATGGAGATATTCCATTCTCATCTCAGAGAATCATTATTATAATACCTATTGTTGAGATTACGCTCTGGACATATTCTGTTACACAGGTTTGCTTACCTCATATGAAAAGCATACGATATATTTTATAAAAAACTTCGTTATTTTTGATAGAAGTGATTTCAAAAGTAAATACTCTTTATTAATAGTAATAAAAAACCTAGTTAAAAATTTTTGTAATAATCTTTAAAAAGGAGTGCAATGGGGGGTGCAAGTTTCTTTGGGGTATTATTTTTTCCATATTCATTTCAAACACTTATTATATATTCTTTACCAAAATAATTAGATTTCTGTTATTTATTTGATCAAAGAGCCTTTTTAAGTACTTATTAAAATTTAAGTAAATTCTCAACTCTATTTCTAAGCTTTATAGAGGCTCTTTTGATTAAATAAACTAGTTTCTGGCATTCACAGCATGTCTGTGCATGCTGTGAATGCCAGAAACTAGTTTATTGAATGCCAGAAACTTCAAATTCTATTCGGATTACTATTATGACGTACATATAAATACATCCCCTAAAGGTTAAGTGAAAATAGGGGATGACATTTTGATCAACTTTCAATTATGAAATGTGAAAACTGATGTATGGTATGTAAGATATTATCCTTAAAATATAATTATTAGCCTTATAAGCCTATTACTGAGTGGACATAGCATATATCCCCGAGATTTAACTTGAGTAGCAGTTATAATGGACCCAGATTCTACGAGTCCTTAATAAATTAAAATTTTAATGTACTCAGTCGAACGGGACCCAAAGCCGTGGTTATTACTTACTAAGACAAGTTTATTAGGACGAATGGATTGCATAACCACTGAGATAGCTAAAAAATTGATTGTTTTTTATCGCATAGTATAAAGTTCTGTTGAAGTCACATGTATGTTTCGAAATTACAACAGGTTTTGTTATCTTATACGTTCACGTTATCATTTAACATTTGGGTAGATGTTCAAGAAGTGCTTAATTAATCCAGAATAGCCACCACCAATTGCTTACATCGTAAAAAGGTTTTCAATGTATACCGTCAAAATAGCGTTATAATATTGCGTAGGATGAACTTTAAAACAACATTCTGATTGTTTCAGACTCTGAACTGAAGTTTTCCCACACACGACGTGGGAAACGTACGCTTATGTATAAGGGATACAACTATTGCCTGATTAATGAGAATGGGTTACGAGCTTACTGGTATTGCAATAAATCATCTAAGGGTTGCAAAGCTTCAATCTCTACTTATGGTGACGTTATAATCAAACAAAAGGGGGTTCACATGCATTGAAATAAGTAGGTACTTGAGATCTGCCGTGTGATTCTCTAATGATTCGTCGTTGCCTTCGTCAACGAGCTCATCGATGTCAAATGCTTTATGAGATATCGCCCTTGTACATAAGGTTGTTTTTCCACCGTTTCTTGTCATCTCGTCACTTGTTTCACGGGTCTTTTCAAAGATGCAAGGATGTTTGCTTTTAGAGAGTCGCACGGCTGTTCCCAATGTAATCGCTATTTTCAAAGTGTGGCAAATTAAACCATAGATACATTTTAGTTATAGTATGTATGTGTAGTGTTAAATATACTTTTTTATCACCAAATTGTAAGTCATGTGTTCGCTAAAGGCAATGAAGGCCAGAACATGGAAGCTTATTAACAAAAAACAAATAATATAACAAAAACATATTACACAATTACATATTATAACAAAAAATTAAAATACTTGAAAGCTTGGTCATTAATTAATTACCTTTTAACCCGTAAATCAAATAAGGATCCAATTAGAAATGTTAACTATTCAAATATACAATAGATTTCAGCTAATATTTTGTTTTTTTGATGCTGTAAAGGACCTGGTTTTTTTTACATAACAAATTATCATTTGAAAGATACCAGATCGGTAATATCAACGAAAAAGCGACAGTAGTAGTACGCTGAATACGCGAATAAAAGTTTTATATATAATCAAATCCATTTTCAAGTCAGAGTTGAGTATTATTATAAAAACTCAACTCTGACTTGAAAATGGATTTGATGACAAATTAATTTATTTGACACCACAGTTGATCGAAGTATTTGAAAGGCCCTTTGAAAGGCCCGTCCATCATACACATGATACGATTATTATAATATATAAATTAAACCGTATTATTGTCAGTTTAGTTATTTGGAGCATAATGAATAGTGATACAGTTTGGGTCATTTGCAATAAAAACAATTTGTATCGCTATTTAACGGGAATTGTATACGTCACATTTTATACACGATTTTCTGATCCGATAACCTGATCAGACTGTAGGAAGGCACATATTTAATGCATTTCATATCTCGACTATTGAGATTGCGTCTGCCTGAAGATGGATCGCGGACTCTTAGAGGTGCGTGAAATTACACTTCCGATTTCTTTTAAGAGTTGATACCGTACGGTCGTTCCGTTGTAGTTCGTTCCTTTGGCTGCTTGTTTCAAGTGTGCATTGGGTATTTTTCAGTAAACGTACCAGATATCCTGCATCCGACTTGTGACACACTACGTACAGTACTGGGATAAGATTTTAAGAATAAAATGTATGACCTTCTTGCAAAGCTTTAACTTTTATGTATCTATGTGCCACTAATTCTTTACGGTGTACGATATAATTAATCAGTTGCCTGTCTTGCCATTTCACTATCATTATCAACAAATCTTCAGAGCTATATGAGATCAAAACATAAAAAAATAATTCGTATCATTGCAGTTTTTGATAGAAAAATTCACATCCTCGGTCGGGATTCGAACCTGCGTCTCATGGTACTCCGTTTTACACGCCACGACCACTAGGCCACCACTAGGGACCATTTTCTCTCTGCTTAAACATTCATAATATAAATAATTCCTATGTTTATAATCAGATGGAAAATAAAACAGGAAAATGGTGAGTATATTACTTACGTATTTATATCATCATCTCAGCCGTAGGACGTCCACTGCTGAACATAGGCCTCCCCCATGATTTTCCAAAAGGAACGGTTGGAAGCGGCCTGCACCCAACGTCGTCCTGCGACCTTCATCAGGTCGTCTGTCCACCGTATCGGTGGACGACCTACGCTGCGCTTGCCGGTCCGTGGTCTCCACTGCAGAACCTTTCAGCCCCATCGGCCATCTGTTCTGCGTGCTATGTGCCTTGCCCACTGCCACTTCAACTGGCTAATCTTCTGGTCTATGTCGGTGACTTTCGTTCTTCTACGGATCTCCTCATTTCTGATTCGATCACGTAGAGAAACCCCGAGCATAGCCCTCTCCATAGCTCGTTGTGCGACTTTGAGCTTATCTATGAGGCCCATAGTATGAGACCACGTTTCAGTGCCATAAGTCATCACTGGTGACACACATTGGTCGAAGACTCTTGTCTTACGTATTTATATAAATAAATATATTATTATTTGTATGTTTGAGGCGGAAATAGTTACTACCCGCAAGCACACATGAGATGTATGTATCCTTTATCTGCTCACTAAGCCTCGTAACATTAATTCTTCCATAAAAAAATTAACACGCTCTCTGCAGAACAGGCCAGGTTATGTAAGTGTAGTTAAAGAGGATGCAGTCCTTCGCTTAACAGTCTATTAGTTTCTAAGCTTATGCACAGCATAGAACTAGATGAAAGCATATATCATGATTTGTTAAATCTACGAAACAAGAGAGTACCCTAAGATCAAAAATTGAAGAGCTATTTAAGAATGTCACTTAAGTTGAAAAAGAGTGAAATCAGAGGAGCTAAGAAGAAAAAAATGACTTTAAAGTTTTTAAATGGGTTGATAAAAGGCAACTTCTGAAGCTACCTACTCTCAAAGAGGACAAAGATGTGCTTTCCAACACTGGCAAAAAAAAATAAGAAGACGAATATACGATATAAAAAGCCTACATGTGTCTTAACTTATAATAACAACAAAAAAGAAGTTGACTTCAGGGACCACAGGTCTGCATACTATTCTCGATTAAAAATTGAGCTCAAATAGTTCAGAAAAGTGGGTATGGAATATTTGTTTGGCATGGCGTTGGTAAACGCTTGAATCACATACAACATAAAATACATGGTTTCAAAAAAATAATTTACAATGCAATCATTGACTTGAAAAAATATGTAACCTGATAGTAAGTATAACATTGTTGAAGGCGATTCCTACATCTGCAACAGGTAAAGGTATTTTGAACATAATACCAGTGTTACGGCGGCTGCGCATGGTCTTCATGCATGCGCTTTGCTCTGACCTCAGACAAAATAAAAAAGTCAAGACAGAATGTTGTGAACAGAGAAGTGAGGCCGGGTGAAACTACGCCTCGGCGTGTCCATACATATTTACATACAAAACCTACAACGAAACTACGCCTTGGCGCGTCAGTCAAACTATCGCGGCGCGTGGAAGCAACACGTAAAGTTTTAATTATCAATTAATTTAAATTTATTAATTATTGATATTTTCTTAATAACTTTAAATTAATTTTCATTACCATGACAGTACCGAGTCACGCACATGTAGTTTAGTAAACCGGCCTCACTTTTCTGTTCACAACATTCTGTCTTGACTTTTTTATTTTGTCTGAGGCTCTGACTCCGCTTTTTTTTCTCAAGCTTTACAGACACATACAGAGTGTTGTTTAAAACTGCAGAGAACAAAGTTGTATCAACCTATGTTATAGCATGTTGTGTTGAATTTTACCCATTTCCTGTTTTGGCAGATGCCGGGCGAATAGAACCTAAAGAAGTTGGGTTCAAGGTAATTCTAACAGTACAAAAAATATATACATAATATTGTTTTCGCTAAGTTTTAGCAATTTAATCTAACCTAGTGCTGGTGGGTCGAGAAATATTTGCGGAACTGGCGGAAATATCATTGGCCACGCATTTTGACCCAATGCCGCACCAGATGAAGAATTATGATTTTACTTACCGCAGTAAACTTGTACGCAATTTGTTCTTTTAGGCAGAAATGAGCCTTGGGCATGTCTCGAAAAGTTCATAAAAAATATTAACTTGAATTTTAAATAATATTATGATGAAATAACTTTCGGTAAGCCTCAGATAATAAATATGTTATATGGTGTTAAATGTATGAATATTATTTTTATTGTTTGATTGATTAATATAGAAAATATAATTAATTGCTCTCAACACTATATACACTTTTATATAAAAGACATAAAATCGAGCGTTGGTGACTTTGGAGCAACTGAGTTCATAGAAAATCCGAAAATAGGAATAAAATGTGTTTGGAGTAAATGTGATTCGATATTCTATCATATCATATAATCGGAAGAAAAGTCTAACGTCTATTCGTAACCGGAATAGACGTGACAGTTATAAGCAGCCGTGCGGTTCTCTAAGAGCAAACATCGTTGCATCTTTGAATACATCCGTGAAACTAATGACGAGATGACATGAAACGTTGGAAAAACAACCTTACTTACAAGGCCGATATCTAATAAAGTATGTGACATCGGTGAGCTAGTCGACGAGCGCATCGATGAATCATTAGATAATCCCACGGCAGAGGATTAAAAATAAAACGACACAACATTGGAGATAGTAGGTTATAGGTAGGTAGGGAGTGATTTGTATTTAGTTTTGTTAAATGTGCGTGTGAGATTGAATTCATAATTGTAAATTTAATGTGTTTTACAATCATTACATCTCAAATCATTACATATTTTGTCAGAGGTCATAATAATATTAAATTTTATAAATTGACCTATTATGAATGTATTTTGATATAACGTTTTTTCTCAACGCTCTTGTTTTGTTTTATATTTCAGCAGTCTTTGTTGAACATAGATCTAGCCGATTCCTCTGGTACAAGGGTAACAAATATACCAGAACCAGAACAATAGGTGTCAAGACATGGTGGGCATGCAGCAAGCGGTTCTCTCGAGGCTGTAAAGCATCTATAGTTAGTTTGGTGAAGGATATAGTCAAGACCAGACACGAACATAATCATGAGAGATAATCTGATAAAGTTTAAATACAAAATTGTATCCTGTAAGAATCAGTTTTCAGCATTTGTTATGTTTCTGAAAGACGTCTTGCATAATAAATGCATATCTCTATCGCTCTGCTCGCTATGCTTGTGATCAAATTCTGGACTACTTCGCTAGTTCGTGATTTAAAGTTTGCACTCAAAACAAAAAATAACTTTGTTCAATCGTTGAAAAAATAACTATTTGATAGTTTTTGGAAAGAAGCCATCGTGATCCATTTTTATTTCCCATAATACACAGTAAAATTAATTAAAGCCACCTGTCTTCCTTATTAACCTTTGCCTGTATTCTATATCCAGAACATTATGATACTCGACAGTACCATTTGTAGCACATACTTAACGTGACGTTTCTACTTTTTCATTCTATCAAGTGACGATATGGGCAAGTCGTGCGCCTGAAGTAATCACCCGCCCTTGACAATTGCAGGGATTTTGCGTGGGAATGTTCTGTGCTTGTCACCTCGAAGCTTTGCTTTATGAATCTACCCCTACCTTTTTTTTACGAGTACTTGTTATACATTCACACCGTAACACATAATGCATACGTCTTGTTTCGTCAATCAAGATGCCTTTTTGTATAAGATACTTACTACCTAGTGAGCCGGATTTTCGCACCTCTAAAGATTTACATTTCGTTCCATAGCATAATAAAATTCTTGAGTATAAATATAAGTAAACTCACCCGCTTAAATAACTACATTTTATAAAAATATATCTTACTAGCTGTGAACCGCGGTTTCGCCCGCGTGGTGATAGATGATGATGATGAATTAAAATATAGCCTATGTTACAAAGATAATATAGCATTCTGATGACAAAGAATTTTCGAAATTGGTTCAGTAGTTTTTGAATTTATACGTTATGGTGATGGATGATAATGTTGATGAATCAAAATATATAGCCTATGTTCATCAAGGATAATATTAGATTGTAATGGAGAAAGAGTTTTCAAATCAATAGGGTCGCTGTCTGTGTAGGGTTGCCAAAGAAAAAAATGGTATAATCCAGTAGCATTATAGGTATAATCTTATATATATATATATATATATATATAGTATATTAATATATATATATATATATATATATCTCTATATAAGATTATACCTATAATGCTACTGGATTATACCATTTTTTTCTTTGGCAACCCTACACAGACAGCGACCCTATTGTTTCTACAGCTTTCTCACACAAGCATACCGTAGTTATACGGCTGAGACTAAATCACCGGACAAAGAATATTACGCTCTGTTTAATTTACATATATTGTACCCCGCGATTTTAACCCGCGTGGTGATGGATGATGATGATAAATCAAATCCAGCGTTACTCAGGCATAATGTAGATTTCTAATGGTGAAAGATTTTTTACTGGTCCAGTAGTTTTTGGGTTTACCATTACAAACAATTAAATATTTCCTCTTCATTATAATACTAGTAGGTAAGGATTTACGAATAATGTGGCCTAGTTTGTACCGGCGTTACCATTGCATATGTTAACATGAAAAAGTAGTTATTGTGACATAATTGTAATAGTTACAAATATAGTACCGCGAACTTTTTTGTAGATATTGATGTCTTCTATAAAACCGTAGTACATCACTATGCTCTATTTTCAATAGTTTCTACAGCGTACACCAATATAAGGATTTAGTTTGATACCCATTTCACACTTTGGGTTACATTATCAAAGTTTTGTGTCTCTAACTTTTTTAAATATCATATATTCTATGGTCATCAGAGATAATGTATAGGATTCTTTCTAATGGTGAAAGATTTTTTCAAATCGGTCCATTAGGTTTGGAGCCTTCAAATCAAACAAACAAGTTTTTCCTCTTTATAATATTATTATGTCAATATAGATGTTTGTTTATAATAATAGTGCTGTTTAAAGTTATTAACATAATAAAAATATTTTCACATGGTATAAGTTTAACGTAATATATATATTCTTATATAGTAAAAAAAAAATTCGTATATATAACACAACGTTTAATCAAATACACTAAAGTATAATAAGAAGATATGAAATAAATGTTTGATTTTGGTTTGGTTTTTAATGGCTTGTTGTTTTTTTCAGCATACTTTAGCACTGTTGGTACAACTACTAGCCTTTGGCTCAAGGGGCACAAATACACCAGATCCACAGTTAGGGGTGACAAGATTTGGTGGGCGTGCAGCAAACGATTTTCGACGCCTTGTAGAGCATCTGTCATTACGTATATGGATAAAATATTAAAGACAAGCTTTGAACATAATCACAAACCGTATAGCCGATGAAGATGAAGAAAAGTTCGATACTGCAGGTTGTTTAGTTTCTTTCTCATAAATCAACCAAAATGGTATTAACCAAATTAATTAAAGATTCGTTTTATAACACTATATTTTGTTTTGTTTCCAGTATTACTAATCCTTTCATACTCGTGTATCCAGTAGATGTTATCGACAGTACGTGTCATCCATAAAGTTATATAACATTAACTTTATGGACGACACTGGTTACTGTATACACGATACTTGTGTGTATGAATACACTGGATACACGAGTATGAAAGGATTAGTAATTATTTCAAATACTTTACAAGAACGAGCAATACCTACTTAACGCTATCCATAATGCATTACAGGCTGGAATGGTATGATCCTTTTTTTGCGGCAACATCCACACAACGTCTTTAGAAACTAGGCAGAGGTAATGATATTCTGAGATAGATAGAGTAAAATGGTAACCTGATGACTGATATACATATACACTACTACTTGTACACACTATTACTTTCACATATCGAGACACAGGTCAAACAGACATTGCATGTTCGACCATAATATCCATAGATAGTTCTATAGAACACGAGCTCAAAAGGCAGGGTTTCTACCAACTATCCCAACTGGCTTGTCAAAATCTGCTTATTTGGGCGATTGTGCAATATGTTCAGTAGAAATATGTGAACTTGCATAGTCAGAATTGAATGAAGATGTGAACCTTCGTCTGAAACTTAGATGGGCGGAATGAAGGTCGCCGCTTTTCGTTTACCAACCTTTACAAAACCTTTTTCGTTTGCACAATACGCTAGACATGAAAGATAGTGGAGTAAGTACTGGTGATGATGCGAACACTTAACGATGTTCTACACATTATCATTCGACCATACCAGTCGGGTGATGCACTAGATCAGTAGTGGTTCTTAGCCGGTGGTCTGTGAAGCACTGGTGGTCCCTAGAAGCATTTGAAGTGGTCCGCGAAGCCATCCTAATTGAAAGATATAGTCAATAGTAATTTTTAAACTTTCGCGATTTGAACAAATAGTTATATTATATTAACGGGGCTTAATCGCGTATTTATTTACCTCGACGTTTCGATCAAGTTGCATTGATCGAAACGTCTTATAGCTTCTGAAATAACGCATGTTCAGGAGGTTTTAAAACGAAACGGCTATAAAGTAAGTAGAGAAGTGCGTTCATCTCGCAGATTTAAAAGGAACAGAGTAGAGTGGCTATATGGTCTGTGGTAGAAGTCGAGAGACAGCCGGCATTCTTACCGTATGTGAAAGCGATAACAGATAAGGTTGGAGCAATACTACGGCAATTCTCCATAAAGACTGTTTTTAAACCCTTATATAAGTTGGCAGGATGTGTCATGTAATTTATTTAGGGTTGGAAAAAATCTTTTATTTGTTTACATTTACTGTATATTACTTCCGAACAGTTCGTGGTCTATGGTATGACAGAAACTTTATAAAATAGTCCCTCATCACTAAAAGGTTAAGAACCACTGCACTAGAAGTTTTGCTGTAATCCGTCTTTGTGAGTAACATAGTTAGTGCCAGATGTTTTATCTCCAAGCAGTAGCAGTTACGGATACCACGGTGTAAAGGTCTAAGAATACAAGTAACATTACAAAATGTATGATTTTGTGAGTTTGGATGTAAAGGTAATCTACCGATATGCTCCTGGAAATAATATCAGTAACTGGACTTCATTATTCCAGATTTTATATTCTGATGTGAAAGTTATCAATATTTAAGATATTCGAAATCAAAATCACAATATTTATAATAATAGGGAAAAACGCCAACTAGCTACTATGTCAAAGTACGTTGTAAATGGTTACAAATAGGTAAATATGTATGGAAGAAATATTAATTTTCATAAGTTTAAAAAAATCTCAGCAACTTTACACGTCTATACATTGTACTTCGACAAAATTGTCTTTGGAAGGCAACGGTAGATAGTATTTAGGCGTGTATTGTCGCCGGGATTCCATTTCTGTTGTACGAGGTTTTTTGTTAGTTTTTTTAGTAAACGTATAGTCCCACTGTTTTACGTGGTCTCCAAAGTTCCAAATAATCTTTTGTAAGTTTTTACGTAAACTCAATTTAAATTTTTCGTACTTGCTTAAGCTCATTGTAGTTTAGATTTTATTACGGATATATCGTTAGAACAAAAAATCCCATTTAAATTGTTATGTATGTTAAACAATGTAGGTATTGTCGCTTTGTGATTTCAGACCATACAATAGAGTTTTCTACTACACGAGGAGGCAGTCGTTTAATGCACTTGGGACAATATAAATTTAACTTAAAGCATAATTACAAAAGTGGCAAACTCTACTGGATCTGTAATCGAGCCACTCGAAAAGCATGTAAAGCCGTAGTTATTACTCACCACGACGAGGTTATTAGCATTAGGGGTTTGCATAACCACTAATTGTTTTATACATCACTGCAGATGCTAAGGTCTTATATATAAACCATATACTTATGGAATTGCCGATTTATCGCACTGGCCACTTTGAATTATCTACCGACTTCAAAAAAAGGAGGAGGTACTCAATTCGACTGTATTTTCTTTTTGTTTTTTTTTATGTTTGTTACCTCATAACTTTCGACTGGTTGAACCGACTCTCAAAATTTTCAAAGCTGGTGCTTCCCGTGTGGTCCCATTTAAATTTCTTCAAATTCTGTCTTGTAGTTTTTTAGATACACTCCAATAACTAAATAGAATGGAAATCGGTACTCAAATTGTAGTTGTACTCAATTTGTTGTACACCTTGATTACAATTGTACGCATTTGTAATCAGTGTAATTAAACCTCCATCAGGTTTTAGATTGAAAGTTTTCTCACACGAAAGCTATAACATTTTAAATTAAAAAATAAGATACTGTCGGTTGTTTGATTTTCAATTGTTTTTACATTCAGTTTCTTACGTGAAGATGGAAACAGCGAAAATCATAGTAATTTTCGAGTACGACGTAGGACTAACGCCACAGAACGCAGCGGAACTGCCGTGCGATTCTATAAGAGCAAACATCGTTGCATCTTTGTCAACATCCGTGAACCTAATGAAGAGATGACAAGAAACGTTAGACGTTAAACTCATAAAAGTAGTCGGTGAGCTCATCGACGAATCGTTACAGAATCGCACGGCTGCTCGAAAGGTGAATTCTGTGTTTGGAGAGGATACGGCTAACGAACGCTAGCGAAGCTTTCTTAGTTTAAAACTTCGAGGAAGACCAGCCACCAAGGTAAATAACGATGAATTGAAGGAGATGGTGAAAGCCGATCCGCACAAATTACCAAGGAATTAGCGGCATGGTTTAATGTTAGCATGCCCACAATATATACCCATTTAAACAAAATCGGTAAAATGAAAAAATGGGCACATCTTGATTTGCAGGAGCGCGCGTTGAAGCTTGCCTTAGCTTATAAAACTGATATTTCTGTATCAGTATGGAGGGATTTTGGGCTGAATTGTGACGTGTGATGAAAAGTAGATTCTTTAAGATAATCGCGAGCTAACAACGCAACGGTTGACCCCAGGTCAAACGCCATGACAATGCCCTAAAGTTCAGCTTACCCATAGAAAGGTGATGGTAACAGTTTGGGGTGTAATTTACAATAGCTTCCTCAGATCCGTTGAGGAAATAACAGCAGATGTCTACTGTGCAGAACTTCGAACGAGGATGACGGCACTCACAATGAAACAGCCTCGAATTATGAATTAGTCTTCACCATTATTGCTTCATGATAACGCAAGATCTCACACTGCTCGACGATCAGTTTGCCACTTCAAAATCTGCAGTTAGAAACCATCCATCATCCTTTGTACTTGCCTGATCTGGCCCCTGCAGGCTATATTTTTTTCAGTGATTTGGAGTCTAGGTCCCTAGAAGTCTTTCGCAAAAGTTCGAATGATCATCTGATTAGATGGCCCAAAATTATAGATAACGAGGGTAAATACTTTAATTAAATAAATGAATTTTAACCAAATCTTCAATAATTCAGTACAAAATGGCAATTTCATAGTATAACCCCTAATACATAGCATAGTAGATTTTACAAGTTTTAACAGTTGATAATACCTTTTCAATGAAGGTAGTGCCTAATGTTAGTGTTTAGTGCGAGGCAGGACGCAACGACTAGTACACCAAGATCCTGAAGGCTTCCGGATGAAGCCGAAAAGACCGTAGGTCATGATATCTAGAGCGCGGAACCTGTTTGATTATTACCGAAATATTTAAGTAATGAACTTATTATATGCAATGATCACGTTTTGATAAATTTTGGGTTAACATAAGTACAGAGTATTGAATTATCGAGAGCCCTCTCCGATTTTCTATATTGCAAAAAGACTTCAAATTTGTATCCTATTTAGTGCTATTCATTTTTGTTTGCGCGACACGTATGTTAGAGTTGCTGATGGTGCGTTTTTCTATAATATATATATATTATGTTAATTGCTTCATATTTACATAATGCATAATATGATGTACTCGTATTTGCCTAACTATTGTATACTGCTAACTTATAGTATTTTCTCCAGTTATGTGGCTAAAGAACGAGCGGGGCGTTGATCTGCTCATACTCAACGGACATAAGATGTATAAGAACGGGCCTAATTACTGGAGATGTACCAAGGGCGTGAAGTGCGGCGCTCGCGTTTCAGTAAACAAGTCTCAAGATATCATCCAGATCATTAAAGATCACAACCACGCGCCGCAGCGCTTTCTTGTAAATAATGGAGTGTATGTTAAAACTGATGTTATTTAATGAAGCTGGTACGCGCAGTGGAGCTTGACTTGGCGATCTTAACCGATCAACAACTTAAGCAAAGATTGCTGCGGTCAGGAGTTGAATGGGTGACCGGTAGTGGCATTTTTCAACTGAGTACTTCCGTTCTTCGGAGGGCACGTTAAGCCGTCGATCCAGGTTGTTTGTTTTTGGAGAGCAGTCGTTATGTCGAAAGCCTTAGAGCGACCTGAAAACTTTCATTGACCCCTAGCCTATCCACGAAGGCGCACTGGGCCCGCGTGGTGGATTGTGGCCGAACTCCTCCGTCTGAGATCAAGGATCGAGTCCCAGCAGTGGTAACGTAATGAGTTGATTATGTTATGCTATGGTGCTAATTAGTTTAGATTCCATTATGCGTTTTAACATAGGTAATTAAAGTAATTACTGTAAATTAATATTATACTATATTCTCGCAAAATTGCCATAAAAAGCAAAGGAATGCACCATCGCGTAAAAAGTGGTCTTTCTTATTCTAGTACCCACTTCATGACAATAATGTATCCTTAGATTAATGATTGGTCTCGCTCTCGCTTCGACCGCTCGCGAAGACCAATCCTTATTTAGATTAAGGATTTAGAATGTACCATAGTTACTATGATATCTTGTATTTCATAAAGTAAAGAAAATATTTGGCATACTAAGTATGACTTTTTTATTACCGTTCTAGCAACATGTCTACATTTTGACTATAACTATAATGGCGAGATTCTTGAAACTATATATTGCTTTTAACGTTTGTATCCAAACGCATGTACATTATAAATGTATTCTCGCTCTCATGGTGATTTACTCAACATTATATTATACATATTATATTATATTAATACTAATGTTTTTATTAATATCAATAGCGTTAACCTCCAAGGCAAAACGAGGGAAAATTTATTTATACAACAGTATCTATCACACAAACATCTACTATTGTACCTCAGAGGTATGCAATAGTAATTATTGAAATATAATGAAATAGCAAAATTCAAATATACATTATGTTTTAAAGAATTAAATCATACGATGCGTAGGTATAAACCTGAAATGCCCAATGGAATATAATATTAAATCCACAAATGTTAACACGATGTATGACCTCAAATGGTCATAACTTTATTAACCTCTAAGCATGGCGCGAACCTGATGTTGTTCACTATTGGAGTTGATGTTCTTTACCGCTTTAACGAATTGCGGTTTAGACACCGTCTTGAATAGGCTTTTGCATGCATCACCACATCGCCATCATACATCAGCATCATCAGTCGGAAGAAGTACACTGATAGATCTATCCAAAAAGTGCTATGAGAAACGGCCACCAAACCACCTACTTCCTGTGATCTTTACGCATATTTCTGGCCTTATTTTCTCGTATTACTACTTTTGTAATACTTAGAATACTTACCAAATTACTGAGCAAATACTGTTTGATACCTTAACATCATTTTCTTTTCTTTTCAAGAACCTTGGAGAGAAGAGCAGCAAAACCAAAAACATAATCTTTCTCTCCAGAATAACTTTACAAAACCATTATATACCGAATAATACTCATATCGACCAGATGACCTGCAAAAATGTTTACCCACACCATATTTGACTAATAATCAAAGCTTCTGGTTTCTTCTGATATCTGGAAGTTTTGAACTTTACTTTTACTTGACAATTTAACGGTTATGGACTCAGTATCCAAGAAAAGCTAGTGTTTTATGTTGAATGAGACTGAGGTAGGCCGAGGTGGTATTGAGATGGCTTCAGGAATAGTAAGATTTTTTAGCAGCTGAACGATAATGCACTAAAACAAGTTACATTATGGAGCGATAACTGTGCAGGTCAGAATAAGACTAGCTAACCTGCGCCTGAACGTTCCCTCGGGATACTTGCGCGGCCCGGCACAGAGCGCGGCCCGCGCCGACTGCACCGCCTGTTGGCACTGCCCCCCGGCCTTCACACTGTACGAGCACACAATGCACCTACCCCGAGAGCTATCACTTATATAAATAAGATTTTAACTCAAAATCCAGATCTGAATATATTCCATGATACGCTAGGCAGATTCAGGTTTTCTGACCTAGTTTAATTGCACCATGTAATGTCTTGGATTTTAGTCTGTAAGTTACATGTATAAATTGATAAAAAGAATTAAGAAAGTCTACCTAATAGTGACTTACTTGTGGATATTATCGCTACAACCAAATCTAGATAATATATAATAAACCATAAATATTTATTAAAAGGCCACACGCACATTGAAGTTGACGTATTTCACTCCATGCATAGATGAGATAAGCAATAGAGCGCCAAATGAAAAAAATCCAAGACTTAAACTGTTGCCAGTCTAAAGGTTTAAGGTTATCTTTAAAGAACGCCAAATTTAAATTTTGAACATGGAAACTAACTAATTCAAAGATATTTTGTATTTTTTTTACCCCCTTTTAACTTCTAGATTAATAATATCTACATAAAACTACGCTACTGATAATAATAATTTATGACTTGATGTTGTTCTTATATTTATCTAAATATTTTGGTTTAGGTTATAGGTAAACAATAGTATGATATCTTAATGACTTATTAATATCTAAGTGCATTAGATTTTTGAAGAAAACAACCTCAATGTCTATGTCCACTAAATCACATATGTAGTAACTTCCTCAATAAATAGCAGTACTCATGACAACTAGCATTGTAAACAGTGAAAAAACAATTAGTTACTTCCAATAACTTTAAAACAACCTGTTCGAAATTACATTAAAATTTTACTCAGCGCATTTGGTACCTTTCCTGTAAAATTTGTGTTTTAGCACTTGAGGTTGTATACCTCTGAAATACAGGTCTTATATACTAAAGCTTAGTTCGCATCATCTGAATACAGTGGGTAACACAAGCGCCGAGTCGGACTAATAAAAAACAGGACGATATGGGTAGAGCTCCGAGCGATTATAAATATACTGGTATACATTATTTAGCTTTTTAACCTACTTAATACGATTAAGGAGGTCCTTTTGGAATATCATGGGGGAGGCCTATGTTCAGCAGTGGACGTCCTACGGCTGAGATGATGATGATGATGATGATGAATATGATTGATTAAATATTTCTTTGACTTGCTATGAATTTATTTTATTTAAAGTTTCCGATGTATAAATTAAAGACAGATAATTTCAAAAAGATATTCTGTAATATTCATGGCCAGTTAATTTTAAAGCTATAACTTAATAGACTTTAAAATATTGTTAACATTCTTGTTACATTGACCAAATGTTTTTGTATCTGCTTCGTTTTGTTACAGATCTTGTTAAGGTAGGCAGTTTCAACAAGAAGGTACAAACTGAGCATTACTCACGTAGCTGACCAATAACAGGTTTATCTTATTACACGAAAACATTATGATAAGATTATCATAATGTTTTCGTGACAATAAGATTTAATTGTCCTTTCTACTTATTTAGTGCTGTGATATTTTAGAATTCTTCTATAATTCTATACAGGGTGTTTGGTGCATGGACCGACAGGATTTTTGAGGGGTTGGAGGGGTTAATGCGCTAGTTTTCCCCGATATATCCTATCTCCTAAATAAAATATAAAATATACTCGTATGTTATTTTTAATGTTTTTTTGTAAATCACGCGGAATCTTGCCTTTAAACCGTCATAACATTGTTTGTGGTGTAATATCACAAAATAACTTATTTGTAGCTTGTATTTTGCAATGTATTATTGTGCTTTATTCTAAATAAATTATTACTTGATAGGTAATTAATATTAAAACAAAATCTGAGCTTTCTAAGTGGGAAATCTGTGTAAATGTTATGAAAGTGACAACTAATTAAATGCATTATAAAAAAGACTAAAAGCCATTCTGATTTAAGCTTTCTTTTAAAAAGTTCTTTAGTTATTACCCTTTCCAACGATGCTACATGACGTAATTAATCGTTCATAAGGCGGTCAAAATAAGGATCGTTTGCCAGGGCCCAGGGCTGAACACGCACCCTAACAATGTAACCGGTTCGAACAATGAGTCAACGCGGAGTTACAAGCAGCAGGTCAGAAGTTTGTCTCTTTCTTACTAATATGTATAGTTATTGTTGTCTTTATCTATTAAGTTGGATGTTGGTTGAAGGCGACTAGCCGACTGATTAGTCGAGATTACTATGTTATTCGAAGTGCACGCACGTTTCCCGTAGTTCTAGTACCGTATTCAAGTTAAAATTTGTTATTTTTTTTTTTGTTAAATCTGTTGTTGAACTTTATTGTTGTGTTCATCTTTGCGTAGACGTTAGAATGCCCAACTTCAGTAACGAGGAGTATGCTGACATGTTGCTGGCGTATGGTAAAGCTGATTGCAATTCGCATGAAGCGCGAAGTGTTTATCAAGAACGATACCCTGATTGACATTTACCACACCACGAGACCTTCTCAACTACCTATCGACATCTGAGGGGGACCGGTAACTTACATTTTCGGGAGCCCCGAGTGAGTGTGAGGCAATATAATGTTGAAGTTGATGAGAGAATCCTTCAAGCTTTTGATGACCATCCTAAAACAAGCATACGAGTTGTTGCTGACCGACTTAACTTAAAAGTTGGAAAGTCTTATCCGTTCTTCGGGCAGATGGAAGGCACGCACTTCATTACACTCCTGTTCAAGGTAACTACTTATGTACTTATTTAAAATGGGGTAAGTAATATATGTTCGATTCATAAAATACATATGGACAAAAGAAATATAAACTTATGAAATACCATGGTCACAAACATTAGAAGTATTCAAATTATCAACGGGATAATTATTGTATATTTTCTGTGAGGATGGTTTTCATCTGTCGAATATCTGGAATCCAGTGGTACGATTGTGTAAAAACAAAAACAGTAATAGTCCCAAAGTTCAAGCTGATACGGTTAGTGTTGTATATCGAGATAAATCAAAAACTAACAGTGCGAACAATAGTAGTGGTGCCTCGCATAACAAACGAGTACGGAAGAGGGTAGACCGTTTCGTCTGCTTGTAAACATTCACCCACCCGCACTTCCTCAGTTCATCCGTGATCATGGCGCTTGCAACAGTGCCAAAATATCGGAAACTCACAGAAAATATTCATGGTAATTATCGCGTTGGTAATTTGAATACTTCTTATGACATACCATTTATTTCGTATATAATACATATAATAATATACCTTTGATCTAAATTCAATACAAATAACAACAAAAGAAAACCATTCATAAACTATAAATCCATGTGAGTATATCACTAGCAATTGCAATAACTATTATAAAAAATATAATCACTGCACATACTTCTTTTTAGTCGAATTTTAATAAACATATATAATGTAACGTCGAAACCTATTAATATATTTCAAAAGTAAACAAATGCCTGAGCTAAGATTAATAACCTAATTATAGTGCTTTGCCGGCCGCTGCCGCGGCACGCTCGCTGCGCTCGCTCGGCTCGCGCGTCGTGTGGTGTGGACTTTACCTTAACCCGTTGACTCGCGATTCGCCATATTTGGCCAATAATACAATAGATTTCGCAGAAATCAACCTACTTTTCCGGGAACTGCAACTTGTGTGGTTAAACTAGTCATCAAAACTGAATACCATTAAACATACTTCAATCAAATACTAATCATTTTGTTAACGGATTATACCAAAATGTAATGTCAAAATGTATGTCAAATCATAGTTATATCGAAAAAAATATGATACTTGTAGAGTATGTAATATTAGTAGTACATTAAACTATAGTATTATAGTTGATCGATATATCAAGTGCTGGTATAGATTCTTAATTATATAACAACTGTATCGTACGAGTATATCAAATAAAATTATATCTTCTGTCCGTTACGTCAAAAGTCTTTTATATCCAGTGAAGGGTGTTCAAATAAAAATCTGTAAAATGAATTTCGAACAACAGTCACGCACACTTTAAAATGTGACATTAAAACATTTCAACCGATTTCAAATCTTAATAAAAATAGTGTTCGTTTTCACTTTTTTTGATAATTTTAATTGTTTTGTTGTCTTCCTTTCTTGTTGTTTCTCAGCAAAGTTCTTTGTGTGAGCTTAATTTAGAGAGAAAAATGTATTGCGTTAACTCACGGATTGCATTTAATTGTTCCAGGTTGACAATGCAAGACGGTTAGAGTTCTGCCGATTTTTATTGCACGCAGATGTTGAAGATGGTGACTTTTTGAAACGTCAGATCTTACACCTCTGGATTTCTAACACTTTCTACGTGCAAAAGAATTAGTTTATGCAACGGAGGTGCCCACAAAATAAATTTTAATAAAATTAATCAACCCCTCATTTGTAAAAATGAAAGATGAAATGCGGCTTCTTACAGAAATTAGAAAAAGGTGTTGTGCATGCATAAGGTGTGAAGGCGGCCAATTTGAGCAAACGTAATTTAAATTCAATAAAAACATAATCAACATATAAAAGTATTTTCTTAATCTTGACCCTAGCAACCAAGTATCTCTTATGTACCCCTGCATAATGCGCATAGCATATGCTACAAGACAGAAATCATACATCAAGGGTTAGTTCTTTAGTTATTACCTTTCCAATGATGTCGTTGGAAAGGGTAATACTAAAAAATAACATATCTAAACTACCGTGACACTTAGGATATAGGATCTATCGGGGAAAACTAGCGCATCACCCCCCCAACCCCCCAAAAATTCCTGTCGGTCCACGCACCAAGCACCCTGTATATAGATACAATATTTAGATACCTAATCGTAATAGTTTAATTTAATTGGGTTTCATGACCCAGCCATGTATGTAGAAGGGAGATCGCTCTCAACAAATTATTTACATTCTGCTTTCAAAGGAAGAGTTTCAGAGTACGCTTTACCTTTCAACCCAAAATAAAGTATGACACAAAATGTAATTAATTTTAAACGATTTTACCAACATGTTCACACAGTCACGGCCAAAACGAAGTCATACATAATTATTGTCTGTAATGTTATCGCGCCATTCCTGTCGAAACGGCGTTTGCGCGTCTTCAATATTCGTTAGGTTTAAAATGATTTGTTTTTATGAGAAATGATGTTTACAATCAGATTTTAGGGATTTTTGCGTAAACCAGTTCAAAAAACGGATTTTGAAGTCATTTTACTTAACTATAAAAAAAAAATTATATGATTTATGTAGTTCTAAAATAACTAATACACAAAAATATATTTTCAGCTAGTCGTTTCAAAAAAGACAATAGTTTTTCAATGTTTGAACAATGGTCTTACTATGCGTCAGAGTATAATTAAGTTAAAACATGTTTTTGTATGATTTATGTAGTCTTAAAATAAATAATTACACATTTTTTTTACAGCTAGCAAACAAGACAACAGTTCGTTAATGTTTGAAAAATGGTCGCACTATGCGGCAGAATATCCATTCCAAGAGGATGGAAAGCAACGGAGACGACGTAAATGCAAGCTTTGCAACAAGCGGACGAGTACTTATTGTGTTGGTTGCGACGTGGCGCTGTGTGCATTTAAATGCTTACAACCTTACCATACTAAATAAGTTAAGTACTTAAGTTATTAGTTTATAATAATTTGTATCTAAATGTAGACATTTTATCAAGGAAGTTGTATCCTTCTCTAATTAGGTCAATAAAAATGGATGCAGTTGTAGTGAGTAATACATAATTATAAATAATAATAAGTTGACTATCACATTTGTTAATAAAATTATAATCAGTCAAATATTGCTTAAACCCCACACAATATTTATTATTTTATTACATATTATTATTTTATTATTGCACAATAAAATATTTCGTTATCATGACAAGGCCATTAACGTTAAGCGGTATACAATTCAAAGAAACACAGTTGTATTTACAGTTAGGTTTTAGCCTATCCGCTCTGAAGCCAGAGAGCCAAGAAGCGGGTCAGTGCAGGGCTTATCAACGACAATTAGAATAAGTCGCTTTGAGGGAACGCAGAATTTAGCTAATCTATTTGGCAGCCCATTCCTATCACATCGTCAATTATAAAACATATTTACTTTGCTCTAATCAAGAAAAACAAATACGCCCTAAATACGTCTACGCCCCTATAGCTAGATCGTATTAGCCAATTGTTTTCAGGATCCGAGGAATTTCTCTAGTGGCAGAGATTAATACAGCTCAAAGAAACTGAATGTTCTTTGAGCTGTATTAATCTGCTACATTCACTCAAAACAACGGTTCACAAATAATGTGCAACTTTTATATAATTTTAAAATACACAATTTAAAAAAGTATAATTACTTACGAGTATTTATAACAGCAATATTAAACTTGAGAACTTTTTACAAACTTGCAACTTTCGTCACATAATGTAACTGAATGTGTCAACTGTAAACGGATCATTTTCATGTCAAAGTTGAGGTCTACAGGAATAAAAACAGAAGTTGTAATGCAATTATTTCTATAACATTTATTACATCAATACGTGGTAAGAAGCTTATCTGCATTGAGGGGGTTACCTACGAAGAAATAATATCAGGAAGAACAACTGCCTTAAAAAAAAATACCCAATAAAAGTCGTGCTAAATCAATAACATCGTTCACGCCGCTATGACTCAGCTGTCATAGCAGACGTTGCAGCACGCCCGTGGACCAATCCCTGCTTTCCTTCTGAAATTTAAACCAATCACCGAACATGTCTATTTGTAACCTCGGAAGTAATTCGTATTTGGAATCGTACGTCGTTTTGGTTTTAAGGACCACTTTTTGTGTGGAATTTGTTCTGAGTTATGCTTCCTGGCATTATATGTTCGTAGGGGGTTACACATTGTATGTCCATAGTACTAGAAAATCAAACAATCGAATGACTACACTCTTGCAGAAAAAAGTGTACAGCCACTGTTGATGTCTTTGAACGACAGAACGTCTTGTACGTTCTGTCGATTACGTCGACGTTAGATTCAAAACAGATGCAAACTTACTTGGTATCTGTTTTGCACGTAAGAAGTGCACCATCTATACAAATTGTCTCTATATAGTACGTACATTTTTATTAGTTTTCATAAGTTTTATCGTCTACAACGATTTATTTCAATTCATTTTACGTACAAAAATAATTATTGAGGTCACAAAGCATCCTATTTTACATGTAAAAATAAATAATAGGAATAATAAGACTCACACTTTCAAAATATCTAAGCCTAAAATTAGGTATTTTTCATAAAAAACCAAATAACTCGATAACGGTTAGTTTTAAGATGTGGGTGGGGTGGTTCTTGGGGGTTTCATAGTCAAATCAGTCAAAAACAATGTAAACTACTTCTTAACGGGAATAGGTCGATTTAACCAATAATCCTGTATAAAAGATATAACATATATTTCATAATAATATAATAGGATTTATATTACAGGCACATTATATATGAACTAGCCCGCGATTTCGTTTGCGTGGTATAAGGATATCGCAATCGTTCGCGAATTACACATTGGTTCTATCCAGCGTGAAACAGTAACAGAGATACACACTTGCTTACACACTCATTACTCACGCAGAATTTATTTTTATATGCAGTTATTGTAATACTCGTATGACACTTGGCATTCAAAATACATTACATATTATGTACATAGAAAGTTATCTAACAACCTATTTATAATTTTAGTTCCACATTTCACCCTAACTCGGTACGGCAATCCGGCGATTCAGAAGGGCAACTATCGATACAACAAGAACAACCGGATGAAAGAACCTAAATCGTTGTGGACCTGCTGCAGGGTTGCAAGTGGATGCAAAGCTACTATAACTACTTTAAATGACATGATTATCAAGGAGAAAACTGAACATAACCATTGAAATATTTCTTTTTGTAAAATATGAAGAAAAAGCTAACCCCGTAAAACACAAACAATTTCTTAATAAAAATGCTAATTTTGAATGTGTTATAAGTCAAAGAGCTATAAAAACAAGTGCAATTTGAAAAATTTAATACCGACTTCCATTCTATTACTCTGGTAAAAATCAGTTATTGGAGTGTAACTAAAAAATACTGGACCGAATTTTGAGAATCGGTTCACCCAGTCGAAAGTTATGAGGTAACAAACATAAAAAAATACAGTCAAATTAAGTACCTCCTCCTTTTTTTGGAAGTCAGTAGAAAACTCAAAATAAAATTGATGTATCGGCTTCCTATTCCGGAAATTATTTTTCTTCGCGAGTCCGATTGCATGAAAGAAGAGATATACCTTCCATCAAATGACGAAAAGAGCAAGTCATGCGCGTAATGCTATTCACGCTTACTCGTTACGGTAGCAGTGCCACCTACAGCTTAGAACTAAAATTTTGCACGGTAGTGTTTTCAGCTCGACTTCGAACTTAAGGCATTTGAGTATCTTTCGCCTTGTAATGTCGCCTGCTACAGCAGTCACAGCGATGCAATGATACAACTAAAAAAGTATATTGCACAGGAGGCCTACTGTCAACTAAGGTCACCTTGTCTCTTACGTTCGCATTACGACCTCAGAGGGAAAATTATATAATTCCTTCCAATCACGGAGGGCGGAAGTAACTGTCAATGTAACACTTCCTGTAATCCTATATATGATTTTATGTCCGAATACAAAGTTTAATTCCCATTGATTTCTTATCTACCTGAATATAACTTCATATTTTGATAATTAATTTTATTTACGTAACGATTTGTATTTTTAGTCTATATTAGATAATACAATAGAAAAAGAACGTATTACGTAACGTAGAAGGTTTTGTGAACTTGCAGTAAACGATTATTGCGCTATAAACGATATTTACAGAATGTAGTACATAATTAAACAAGTTTCGAACATACACACATCAATAGTTTTTGTAATCACTAGCGTAAGCTGATACAATCTTATGAATTGATTATAATAAACAATTTATTAATATAAGGTTTATATTCAATATAATACAACTCATCCCCTGGCTAGAACACATGCGGTGATACTCCTGGGCATGCTGAGAATCAAGTTATCCAGCATTTCTTGGGGTAACCTTTCCTATTCTTGAATAACGGCTTCCCTGAGCTCTGGCACTGTCTGGGGACGTGGCTGACAGTTCCAAACAGCTCGCTTAAGAGCATCCCACGAGTGCTCGGTTGGGTTTAAGTCAGGCGAGCCGGCAGACCAGTCTAACCTTGTGATGTGGTATTCTCGGAGAGCAGCATTGATTCGTTGAAGTCGATGGGCGGGCGCTTTATGGTCGACCAATACAAATTGGTGCCCATGGTTTACTCGGAATGGTCTGACAATTCCATCAATAGCAACTATAAAAGACGAAATCATAATATAATCTACCGTAACAAAAAAGATTTCGATTTTTCAAATTGATGGCAATTTTTTGGATGTGAGTATTCATGGTGAACGATTTTAAAGTCATGGGTATGATACCCATGACTTTAAAATCGTATCTATAAAATAGGAACGTTTAATGTCACAGTACAATATTTTTAAATAACCCATCTTAAATTAGAGTTCTTGAACCACTAAATAAACTATGAAGCTCACAATCGCCGATAAAACAATAGTGACATGTCTCAACTAAGATAAACATTAAGTTTGATATGTATCATATAATAAGATAAATTAAAAATGTTGTTTACTTCAAATCTTAATAGAAATATAGTTCTTATATTCATGCACGTAAGTATATTTAGATTCATATTCGTAAATTTTATGATATGATCATACATATTATGATATTCCAATAATATAGCCGTGAACACAAAATATACACAGTTCGACACATTAGTACAAAGTGCCAACAAAATCATATTTCATATAAATTTAAATAACCAATATTGTCATGGTTATAAGTGAGTCTTTCGTTAAGTCACTCGTCTTGTAATACTCATGGATACTAGATGGAGTTATTTTTAAAATCACTTGATTTATTTTCATATTAAACCTCATCTGGGAGTTGGTCAGCGGATGTGTTCAACTAGAAATTTAAAGAAAAGATTGGAATTGGATTAGATTAACAGAGGAAAGTCAAGGGTAAAATGAAAACAGAAAAGGATTCTGGTCGTGGGGCTGATAGAGCTGGAGCTGATGGGGCTGGCTCAGCTCCAAGTGTAAGAAAAAGATTCCAATGGTAACCACCATCCAAGCAACAGCTCCAAGCTCTGTATAGAGAGGGGAATATTCCTTGTATTGTATTATCGTAAAAACAGTTTTTTCCTTTAATTGTGCTATCCACAAAACGTAAAACCAGATCGGCTTTAATTTATATATCACACACAAATGGCAATCTCGTGAGTTTATTAGTATTAGTCCAATAGATTCCTTGGATCCCGAAGAAGCATTACTTATTGAACCTATAGATCATGAATGAAGCAGATCCTCTTATCGTATCGTATGGACCCCTATTCTTGTACCGTTCATATAAAATACTTGTTTCGTGATTTTGCAAAATACTTTTAAATATATTAGCTGTATGCATAAATTTTTTTTTGACGTGTCAATCAATAACATGCTTAGTTATAGGATAGAGCTAATCCGGGTCCTAAGTCTTGAATATAATATACATTATAGATCAACCTGCTTTCTCATTTAATATTGCTGTCCTGTCATAAAGTTCCAAATTAGAATCTCATCCTCTTGAAAAAAATATATATTTGAATGTGTTACTATTTAACTGGTCTTCAAATTTCGATGCTTTTTAGGTAACTACATAAACAACAGCTTTAGGTTCGAGACGACTCGTTTCGGGAATCCCGTGATCGTGCACGGGCGGTACCGGTACAACAAGTGGAGTGGCTCCAAGGAGCCCAGAGGAAGGTGGACTTGCGTCAAGAACCAACTTGGCTGCCGCGCCACCATCACCACCTTTAACAACTGTGTCGTCAGAATAACAAATCAACACACTCACTGATGGTGGTATTTTTCCGGGCAAAATTTAAATTCGCAATATTATTAAAGTAAAATTAAAAGTATTATCTAATTACTATATTCTTATATGCGCATTTTATGTAGTCATGCCTGCACTGATCTAGTTAAAATAATTTACTGTGACGACTCAGGTTAAGAGATTTGTACTGTTTTATGTTTGTCTAGGACTGTAAATTCAAGTTTTCAAAGTACTTGTTGGATTTGCATTGCATTGCAATGCATTGCCATCCAGCGTGGCAATGCCGCCAGCGTTTTGGCCAATTTTCCCGCCACCATGGGGCTTATAGATTAAATAGTTATAATTTTTTTTTAATTTAATTTTTAATTACTAACAATGTAATGTTTAAATGAAGTAAAATTATTAGTTTATATTATTAAATAAGCAACTTGTTGGAAAACAAATATAAAATAATGATATTTATTTCAGAAGAGTAGCTTGGCCCAAATATTGGTATCAAAGATAGGGTTAAATTTATAGACCTAGGTAATATTAAAGTTCGTGATTACAATAGAACTGCTAAATATTGTGTTGGATTATGTTGGGTTTTAACCGTATCAGTATTGTAAATAAGTGCCGATCCTATAAACTATTTCGAATTACATTTTTGCATTTTACTATTCTCCTTCATTTGATTACGTTTCCCATTCAATTGTATTTTTGTACATAAAAATAAAACATTTAAACTATAAAACATCCTTGCCTCATGAACCTCCGGGTTTTTGACTTTGACTCGCATAGTTTTTGGATATCTCATATTTAATAGCATAAAATAGGCACCATATATTTTTTGTACATAATTACAGCATAGTTGGTTTTAACCATGACATCGGCTTAATAACTATTTTCTCGTATATATTTCAGCGTAACTTTTCTGAGGGCAATGTACAAATTATGTAATAAAAACATTCAAAATTGTATTTACCTAAAACGAAAAAGTATAAGTTGGTAAGGTCCAAGGTAAGTTAATTTCATTTAGTTGTTTAGAACAAATATGCTGCTTACACCGTATTGAAAACTATATAGCTAAGTTTTATTAATAATAAAACAAGATAGAGCTTTGATATTTGAGTATTCAATGAGTTATTACAATAGATGTCATTATGATATACTTTGTTTTACTATCACACAAAATCGTTTTAAGAAAATCAGATCCAATAGAATGTATATCTCTTTGTAAATTGGTTTAGTTTCCTTGTCAAATTTTATATTGTTAACATAATATTATACGGATATAAAAATATCATAATCATATCATAATCAGCCCATTTTGTTCCCACTGCTGGGACTCGAGCCTTCCTCTCAGAGAGAGGAGTTGGGCCATAATCCACACGCGGGCCCAGTGTGTATTGTAGGATAGATTAGTGGCCAACCCATGTCGAAGTTTTCAGGCCGCCCGAAGGCCTTCGACATAGCCTAACGACTGTTGTCCTAAGACATGTATTGATGGAGAGTGACATAAATACGTCTAATGAGCACATTCATAAATAGAACAAGATTATTATGTATTGAAAGATTGATCAAAATCGTATACTTAGTACTGTGAGTGTGTGTGTATGTGAACATTTGTGCACTTTTGAAAAACGCATTTAAAAGAAAACTTAAATTAATGTATTGCAACTGTTTTCAATATTTACAATAATGCCGTGTCTACTTTTGTGGTAATAATGTTAAAAGTTACAAAAAGAGAAATGAAATATTTATTTACCAAGTTACCTATAACGATATTCTGATGAAAGCCGCAATACGTCGATACATTAAAGCGTTTTTAATTAAGTTATTTTAAATTATGTAATGTTGTTTCTTATTGTTGGCGTATGCTTACAGTTTCGAGTATGTGGGCAAAAAGCCGAGCTGGCAAAAAGATTGGCAATTGGCTGGCAATTGTAAACGGTTTTACGTTTACTAGAAAAGGCAGTGGTCCTCAGAGCGAGTACTATAGGTGCACCGTCGGGACGAAGTGCAAGGCGCGCTTCGTCACGCGGCTGAACTCGGAGGACATCGTCAAGATGAACTTGGAGCACAGACATAACCCGCCGCATTATTTCATTGCGGGTGGAATCTACCACAAAATACACACTAGCAATGAGTTGGTTACATACACCTTATATAGTCTGCGAAACTGTATTTACAGTTACTGCTTTAATAAAATGTATTACGGCCTCATTAAAGTACTTATTTAAATTTTATTACATTATGAATAAATATCTCGAGGGGCAACTACGCACCGGAAGACGATGTGTAGTCCGCCCCCTCGCTAGGTGGACCGACGACCTCGTCAAAACCGCGGGAAATCGCTGGATGCAGGAAGCGAGTAGCCGGTCCAAGTGGCGTTCTATGGGGGAGGCATATGTTCAGCAGTGGATGTCTTCCGGCTGATAATGATGAATGATAAATAAAATGTGTAGGTACGAATTACTAAAAAAATTCATTATTATTACAAACTTAATATTATATAACTTTAAAAACATTACCTGGTATACCTATATATACCTGTAGGTATACCTGGTTGGGTTAGATCTAGATTATTCGTTGTAACCGTACTGTACAAATACTTAGCAGTGATTTAATATTGAACATTTTTAGATACATAATGTGTATAGATAAAAGAACTTAAAAAATAGTAGTTCGCAGCACTAGCGAGCACAGTCGAAGTAGCGAACACAGCAGCGATTCGTAGACTCGCGAGCATAGTCTTATCAGCGGCAATTTTTCGCAGTCTGAGCTATGAAGGGCAGTGAAATACAGAAAAACATGACAAATATTTACTCGTATTTCGACAATACCTTGACCAATTTTGCCGAAATTCTATACGTAGTTGCTAACAAATATTTTTGCCGAATATTACCGAAAACGTCCAGTTTTTAATTTTCACAACCTATCCTCGGCAATAACTATGTTGTACTACAATAGAATGTTGTAGTTTTCGTGTGAAAAAATTTTCAGAATGAAACTTATTTCACAGGAAAACTACAACATTCTAAATTTAAAAAACATGCATTTGATTGTTTGACTTTCAATTGTTTTAACTTTAAGTTTCACGTGATGATGGAAACAGCAAAATCAGAATCTCCATATATATATAGTGTAATCTTTGCATCAAAATAATTTTTGAATAGGAGTTCCGACGTGGTAGTAACGCAGTAGAATCTGTTTGAAATGCCAATGCTGTGTTTGGAGAGGATAATTTATTTGGAGAGGCTAACGAAAGCACCGTTCGTTTTTGTATTAAATGCTTTCATAGTGGAAGCGGTCCACAGAAGAAAGACCAGCCACTAAGATAAATTACGATGAATTGATGGAAGATGGTGGAAACCGATCCGTATCATACTACCAAGGAATTAGCATACCCTCAATATTGAACCATTTGAACAAAATCGGTAAAATAAAAAAAAACATGAATAATTGGTACTTACATAATTATTTGAATGATCTGCAGAGAGGTGCGCGCGTTGGAGCTTGCCATACCTTGTAAATTAATACAAAAATTAAGACAGGATAATGGATCGAATTGTGCCGTGATAATAATTGGATTCTTTACGATAATAGCAAGCGAACAACGAGATGCGTGATTCCAGGTCAAACGCCACAACAATGCCCTAAAGCGAAGCTTACTTATAGCTTCTTCAGATCCGGTCAGGCAATAACAAAACTCCGAACAATGATGGTGAAAATCGCAATAAAACAGCCCTTAAATGTAAATCCGTCTTTACCATTATTACTTCAGGTAAATGCTGCATTCAGCTAGACAATAAATGTTTAACACTACAAGAACTACAGTTAAAAACCATCCGTCATCTTCCATACACGCCGGATCCGCCCCAACTGACTACCGTTTTTGTGATTGGGATAATGTTTTAAACGGAAAAGAGTCTGCAGAGTTCTATCGCAAAGATTTGAAAGATCTTCTGATTAAATGGCTGATTAATTTACAGATAACGAGGTAAATACTTTGATGAAATAAATAAATAATATATAACAATAAAATTGTTTAAATTTTTCAGTATAACGGCTATTTTATATAATTACCCCTAATAGTTTGTGATTCAAGATTTGATAAGTAAAGCATTCTTTTTATTAGCTTTATTATCTTATTTTCTATGAGGAATCCTCTATAAATTGAATGTTTCCTCGAAAGTGCTTATACTAATTTGTAATAGCCTAAACGTTCTTAGGTTTATTCTTTAGAATTTTGCAACTTAATTACGTGTCATCGATTCCACGACTTTTTCACGAAATTGAAATATTATATGAAGCACGATTAGTGATGTTCTACGTCGCTATTATAGATACTAGTGACGTTTATCGACTGGTGGAGACATGATCATGTTGTTTTCTGTGCTCTTCAGTTTGAAGAATATAAAGCAAAAAGTGATTGTTAATGTTTCAGCTCCAACGTTTAGCATATCTCGCAACGGCAACCCCGTGATAGAATGGTACGGGTACCGGTACAACAAATACGTGCCATGCAAGGGGCCTACAGCTCGCTGGCGCTGTACGAAGATCGGCTCTGGCTGTAAGGCCATTATCAAAACTTACAACAATGAAATAATACAACATAGGATTGTACATAACCATTGAGCTACTAGAATTGCTGAGGTGTTAGTAAAATTACCAAAATTTACATTGCCAAGGCGACAAATAATAACGTTAATTACTGAAGTATACTTTAATATGATTGTAAGAGTGCTAAGCTATTTAATTTGTCCGCATCAGGTTTACGCTATAACAAAAGATTTATGAATGAAACGGCAGCTTGCTGATTCGGACTGATTAAATTTTGATTAATATTACAACTCTACTACAGCTGAAGTGGTTACAACACTCCGGGATCTAATTCAGTCTGATCTCGGGGTCCGTGTAGACAAACCCGACTTAAGACACATATCCATTGATATGGATTTGACCTAACTTTTTATTCACAGACTTGTGCTTACTGTTTGTGATGTATGGCAGCCGTAAAAGACGAAAGTTTGTCTGTAACAGTCGTAAGCACATTTAAACTAGAGAGTGAGGGAAATCCCTTGGATGTGTTATAACACCAAGTTATTCCAAATTATTTGTCGTTATCGTTAGTTACGAATGAATAATAGAGTACAAAATATAACAAAGATACTTAAAGTCACCATGGCACGCAAAGAACGTAAGGTTTTATTACAAACAAAAGGGCACAGGTTCATAATACTTCATCAGTCGAACGACCCGGACACAATAGAAATTTCATTGTTATATTGACAGTCGACTGGTGAGGGGTTATAGTTCATACTATAACTGAATATATATATATATATATAAAGTCTGAATATTACGAGTATAATGTTAAAAGATAAAATTAGAGTCTGTTTTGGGGTGATATTCATTCAGTTAAATCAAAAACTAAATGACAACTATGCGTCTTATAGTATTGACAAGCAGCAGTAGTAGTTTGTATAAAGTATTAATATACAAAGTATGAAATGTTAATATGAGGGTTTCATTATTTAAATTGTCTTTTCTCTAAAGTTAAGATTCTCTATTAAACCTTAGGACGCCTGATGATATGGATGCGTGCCACCATAAGACATAAGTACTTGAAATGTAAACGTCTCTTTGCTGTGCATCTACTCGTACTATATTACTAAATCTAAGTTGGTGTTTTATCATTTTTATTTTTTGACATAATGTATTTGTTGACATATTAACTTTCTTTTTTCTTTGGTCCGGCGTCCCGAATACCAGATAAGTATTAAAAAAATTAAAAAAATTAAGAAGCGAGTTAGGCGGTACGAAGTTCGCCGGGTCAGCTAGTTAAAAATAAATAATAATATATATATTATGTTTTTATAAATAATAATATATTTTTATTTTTTTCCTATATTATAGAATTAAAGTTTAATTTTATATCAAAAGTTATCGCATTTTTTAATATCCGACCGTTTCCTTTGCGGCCCAGTGTATTTCATCCAATTGATAACGAATAAATTCTTCAAATTAGAATCGGTGGAGTTTTTTCTATTTGGGATATTTTGTGCCGTTAAATTATTGTCCCTATTTTAAAGAAATATAATTTAACAATACAGGCGTTATCGTACTTTAGAAATACGCCCATTTGTTTTAACGACGTGATTTATGTAGCGCTGCCTCTTGAGGTTCACTTATCCTATGAATAAAAAAAAAAATTACTACTAATTACCGGTAACTTTTTTGTCAGATTTGAGATACGTGCAGCAGCCATCAGGAAAACAGCTGGCTTTGATTGGAGGTTATACGTTTTACTGTGAAAAAGTAACCAAAAGCACGCAAATCTGGAGGTGCACTGTTAGCAGAGGTTGTCACGCGAGGTTTACACTGGCCAACAATGGACAAACTATGAAGAGGATGAGTACAGTACACAGTCATGATCCGCCTCAATATAGAATCGTTAATGGTGTTTTTATTAGAGTTTAGATACAACACCATTTATTGTAACCAATATACCTTGCAAATGCTATATATGAATAATATGCAAAAAAATATGTTTTGTATTAATGACATTGTCAGTTCATTTTTTTCTCTTCTGCTTTGATTTTGACTTAATACTTGGTCAAATAACATGAAATAAAACACTTTTATTAGCGAAGACGCGATTATGCCACTAGGCGGACTAGCCTGTAACATATTCTATCTAAAAACTGAACTAAAGTATAGGGTAATTAGCTGCTCTCCGCGGTTTCACACGCGCGGTGATGGATTATGATGATGATGATGAATCTTATATAGTATGTTACTCAGGGTGAATGTAGCTTTCCAATGATGAAAAAATTTTTGAAATCGGTCCAATATTTTTTTTGCCAATTCGTTACAAACATACTTAAATACAAATCTTTCCTCTTTAAGTATAGACTTAACTTGTATATGTACCTTTATTAATTATTATGATTAAATGCATTAATTGCAATTTTAGCAAAGCAAGCGTTGCTGCTTTAAAAATCATATTATATAAAGTAAACGCATTATTATAAAAACAATGTTTTAGCTAAGTAAATACGTCCACACCACAACTATAAAAAAAAATTCAACTCCTATTCTTTTTTCAGCTAAATACGTGATGTCACAACGTGGAAGGCAGTTACTTTTGATTGACGGATACACATTTCGAGCTCAATTAAGGGCTGGTCACAAGACTAGGTGGATATGCTCTACGAATGACCAATGCCGCGCGGTCGTTCATACATACAAACACCATATTTTAAGGGTTAAAAATGAGCATCAACACCCAAAGACAAGGAAACAATCTCATTATGTAGTACTTTAGTGTAGATAACTACTACAGCCTACCTGCTTAAGGATATTTATTTCTCAGCGTTTTGCTTTCAATTGGAATCTTATTTTATTAGATGACAAGATTTAAGCATTATACTTTAATTGACAGACAACTGTCATTTAGTCAACCGGTGATCATGATAACTGACAGGTTTAACAACTGACTTCACCAATGACGTGTTACTTCCACAGAATAAATAATAATTTGTGCCAGACGGAACACTCCCATAGATAACTCAAATAAAAATAAGTAGCGGTCTGTACAAGCCCATAATATTAAAAAACAGGCTTGTATTCACTAAGAATATATCTGATGAGTTAGAGTTTCTAACTATTTATTTAGCTATGTAAATAAGCTTAATTTATTTTAAAAATAAAGATAAAATATATGTTTAAAAATAAAATTAGAATAAAGTCGAGTGGCAATGAACTACAATCAGTGTTACGTCACTCACTGCGAAACAACGTTGTTGTTGTTGACGTTTATATAGAACGGAACTGCCGTGCGACTCTCTATAGGTGATGATATCAGACGTTTCTCTCGTATGAATGTTCACTCGTGTGATTGATTCATCTTTCTTTCATTCCATGTTCTGGAATGAAATAAAAATGAACATTCACTTCTCTTTTCACTCAATATGCCGTCGAATGAAGTTGCGTCTTGAATATGGTATTCAGGAAGTGTGTTGTTCCAAAGGCATTGATAGTTTTCAAAGTCGTCCAAAAACAGCAGCGTTGATATACTATATACTATTTTGCCGCGAACTCAGTCAAAATATTTAATGTAGCGATGTAGCGACATTCGTCTTCTACAGGAGTCGAGACTAAATGACCGAATCCAAATGAACCAATGAAATGAATGAAATGACAAAATAACCTGAATGGGAGTGCAAAATGCGAATGAAAATATACAACATTAATTCATTCGGCACTCTTGTTTCATTTTGTGTTCATACGTTTAATTTCGAGTGAAAGGTTTCGAGTGAAAATGAATCGTCTGATACCTTTACAGGCGGTTTCAATAATCTATCTATCCACAGTTTTCCTTACTACAGATAGAAGTATAATATAAAGTCCATACAAATAGTGTCAAATATCTATCTCTAGTAGAGGAAACCTACGATAGATAGGTTATTAACCGACCGTAAGAGCAAACATCGTTGCATCTTTGACAACATTCGTGAAACAACGGAAAGATGACAAGGAACGTTGGAAAAACAAATTTGTGTACAAAGGCGATATCTCTAATTATTTGACATCGGTAAACTCTTCAACGATCGCAACGACGAATCATTAGATAATCGCACGGTAGGTTACTTGATATTATTTTTAATTTTTACTATTTCCTTTTGTAAATACAGTTATTTATATTAATTATGTTGAAACACAAGCAAACGTCAACATGGAATCAGGAATTAGCAGAGCAAATATATAATAAAATTTATACAGAATAGATGCCGTTATGCTTGGCAGATTGTTCGTTTCAAACAGCTACTTTTGTTCATAGGAATTCCGCAATGTTAATGCTACGCTGTAAGTATATACGAGTGTAAAACCTTTATTTATATATACATATATAGTAATATTTCAGTTTGTTAATTATTATGTGTAGGTACATATATTTTGTAGACATATTGATTATACATATTTTGAGGTTAATAAACAAACAAGCGATAAATTTATATAAGTACCCAGTTTATTTTGGGTCTTCACGAGCTTTGTTTTATATGTCAAAATAAATGAGTTTTGTTTTACATTAATATTACCTAGATTATGTTGTGTGAAATACGGGTGCGTGACTGTTGTTCGAAATTCATTTTACAGACTTTTATTTTGTTACACTTCACTGGATATAAAAGACTTTTAGCGTAACGGACAGTTGATATAATTTTATTTACGATATACGATATACGTTATAGTTGTTATATAATTTAGAATCTATACTAGCACTTGATATATCGACCAACTGTAATACTATAATTTTATATACTGCTAATATTACATACTGTTCAAGTATCATATGTTTTTCCATATAATAATGATTTGACATACTATACATTTTGGTATAATTCCGTTAACAAAATGATGTAAGTGAATATGTTTAATGATATTCAGTTTTCATTACTAGTCTAAGTCACGATAGGTGGGACGACGAGCGAAGCGAGGAGGAGCGTTAGGTTGAATGGTGACAACACGACGCGCGAGCCGAGCGAGCGTAGCGAGCGTGCCACGGCAGCGGCCGGCGAAGCACCAGATTTAGGGTAACCTACACTTTGACACAGATACTCGTATATCGCAGCATTTTTGGGATAAAATTCTTGTCGAACTTAATAACATGTCCTGTCGAAGCAATAACTTGTCTTAGTATGTTTTTTCGAAGTAAACGGCATATCGAAGTATATCAATACTTGTTGAAAAAGTAAAAAGTAAAACCTTCAATAGTAAGCACGACAAAATACTGATCAGCATATTGCAATTCGTGTATGAGAGTATTGCTGTTTTGTCTTGTTTTGTTTACTTTTGTAATATATTAATAGGTTTCGACGTTTCATTATATATGTTTATTAAACATCGACGAAAACGTAAGTATATGAACTGATTATATGTTTATTTCATTTGCTAAGTATATCACATAGATGTATAGTTTATGAATGGTTTTCATTTAAAGTTATTTGTTTTGAATATCGATCAAAGGTTTATTATATTATATGTATGGTATACAAATTGAATGGTATATCATAAGTTGTTATTTTTTATGTCAATATATATTTTAATAATCGAACATATATTACCCACCCGTGAAATACATATAACTAAATGATCTTCACACAAATTGACATTCTTGAATTTGTTGATAAATATTGAGAATCATCCCTCCTCGCAAGTGTTTACCTGTATTTGTCGATTGCATTGCGAAACATAACTTTGGTCAAGCCGCGTCATTAAATGCGATCAAGTTTTTGTTTTAGGTCGGAAGTGAATCGTTCTGCTTTTCGTACCATGACATAATGTAATTCGCACGCTATTGGCTGTTTTAAAGATTGTCGAAAAAAACTTCGTAAATACTGCTAAGCAAATTTGTACATTCATTTCGTACCATGACGGGACAACAAACAGCCGTGCGATTCTCTAAGAACAAACATCGTTGCATCTTTGACAACATCCGTGAACCAAATGAAGGGTGACAAGAAACGTTGGAAAGGTAACCTTATGTACAAAGGCGATATCTCAAATTATTTGAAATCGGTGAGCTCTTCGACCAATCATTACAGAATCGGCGCTGAAACGGAAACATATCGGGTAACCTGGCGAGTTTAGAGGTTAACCCGTAGACTCGCGATTCGCTATATTTGGCCGATAATACAATAGATTTCGCAGAAATCAACCTACTTTTCTAGGAACTGCCACGTGTGTGGTTAACGTTGTTTGTATCATCTTTAAATGATGACTGATACTGGCAGAATGTAATGATAACAGTTACAAGAATTCAAAGGGAATTTAAAATTTTTCGGTTAATCTATGTATAAATATCTCAATTCACAGATGTCTCTATAACTATATTTTTATTATATTTTTTAATAAAATGCAAAGACTAATTTTTAGATTCTATCAACGCTTTAAGTGGTTATATTATTATATATGGTTAAATTATTATAGTTATATTAAGTATTATATATAGCGCTATCTCTGTACGAATTTCAGAGCTAGATGCGACCTTTACCACGACATGTCGCGGAGGCCGCTACGTCACTTTAAATGGATACAGGTTTACGAAGCAGAAGTACTCCGGGTACAATATCAGATGGAAATGTACCAACTACCGCAGTTCCGGGTGCACTGCCTACGTGTACACGTTTGAAGATAATATTGTTAGTTTTAATAACAATCATAACCATCAAAATCGAAATGCTTGATGGTAGCAAAACATAACGTCCGCAAAGCTTTATGTTGCGAGTATAAAAAAGTGTGACCGCTCGCTGCTTTTTATGGTCCGTATGTTATATTATTGCTATTTATACTTTTAATAAAGTTAAATTATTTCATTGAAGCATATAAACTAAATGATTCGTAGTATAAAAATATGTATACGCGATAGACTTTATGAGTTTAAGTTAAGTACTTACTAAAGATTTAACAGGCAAAAAGTTACTTTTATAATATAACATATGAAAAATATTGTTAATTTGCAATAATATTGTTTTCGCAAAATACTTATTTGTAGTTTATCTAATTCAATAAATATTTACAAAAGGTAGTTTACGTTTGGCACTTGGTAAAATTAATTTATATTGTATTGAAGTAAAAGTAATATATATGAGTGATAATTATTTCTTATAAAAATTATTATATTAGGATAGATTTACCCTTCCTTCTATCTTTGATTTTCCACGAATTCGTATAATAAGCATAATATGAGATGATAATATATTTAAAAAAAAGTTCAAAATAGTTTATTGATATAACTCGTTGTACAATTATTTAGTGAATCCATAGGCTGCCGAACTAGTGAAAACTGTGTTTCAGCAGCCAGTAGCTTCTCCCATCCAGTAGACGCTATTATAGTTATATTGAAAAATTTAATAAATTTTAATTAATTTTCAGTCCCGTTTTTTTCCATTACCCGCCAAGGCAAGCCGATGCTGATCCTAGCGAACTACACATACAACAGGCACAGAAAATACGGGAAGACGACCCGATGGATATGTTCCAAGAGACGCAACTGTCTCGTCACAGTGATCACCTCCGAGAAACAAGTCATAAGGACCAACAACAAACACATACACCCGCCAAACTATGACAAAGGGATGTTGCAAAGTTTGAATCTGCGTCAGTAATCTCCACTTTCTAAGACCCTATCGGAGCAGAGAATGAACAGTTTATTAACTTAATATTCACGCTGCTACAAAAATAAACATCTCAAAATTACAAAAATCATAAAAACTTATCGTTGAGTTTTACTAAACTGATAAACAGGAAGTATATTTTGTTGTTATATCTTGTGGTAGTGCCACGCTACAACCCCACAGCCGAATGTGCCGGCAAGACCGGGGAAGTACCACACTCCCACATAATACCGACGTGAAGTAACATAGCTTGCTATTGCGTTTCGTTGGTTTGTGGGAAGTTCCAGTGGCCCGGCAACGCATCCTCGAGACCTCTCGTATTGCGGATGTCCGTGGGCGACGTGGTATCATTTACCATCAGGTGAGCGCTTGCTCGTTTGCCAACCTATCCCATATTTTTTTTTATAAAGAACTGCGATGTTTCAATGTGACAGTTTTAAAATTAATATTGGAGGAATAACTTCAAATGTAAAAATTACTTATAATAAATAAATTTGAGTATAAGACTATTCTTATTAAATGTGTATTATTTATACTCAACGTGACCTTAAGATATATTTTTATTTCATGAGATGCTCACGTGAACTCGCGAAAACCTTAAAGTTGCTTTTATCCGGCTACAAAATGCATGTTGTTTGAGGCCCGAAGCTCCGCTGGATCTGTTCGGCGCAGTAACAGATGTAATGCTACTGTTACAAAAGTTAAAAGCATAATCATTATAAGAGGAAAATATAGTTACACGCATCTTCCTCTTGATTACCGTTATAATATAGGTTTACTACAGTAACTTACACAATATTTAGTACTTATTTAAGTGTCCTTTTCCAGTTCTTTTGACGCGTTCCCGTAAAGGGAAACAGCTCATAGTGTTTGAAGGCTATACTTACCAAAAGAACAGTCTGAACAGATGGTACTGTTCGAGCAGAAGAAGCGAAGCATGCTCTGCCAAAGTCATGCTCCTACCCAGCGGAGAAGTTATACGCATCTCCACAACGCACAATCATGCACCGCCATATAATAATTATAATATACCCTATTCTGTCATGTGAAAAAAAATACAGTTTGAATAATATACACATAATTTATACCAATAAATATATATTTTCTATATAACCTGTTTCAGCAGTTATTTCTTTCATTAGTGACCATGCCAGTTATTTTTTTTATTAATTCATTGAAAAAATACTCAATGCAATCGTTGTTATCGTATACTTACCAAGGTTAATCAAAATAATGATTTAAAGAAGTTAAGTTTATTAAGAAATCATTTTATACATATGGATATTGTGAAATTTTACTAATATCAGTAGTATTACTATTAAGAAGAAATATTGAAAAATATAACTATTTGTAATTATTGAATTTGTAGTTATGTAGGTACCCTAGTGAAAGTAATGATAGGACAAGGAATCTTTTTATTGGGAAAATCCAACTACCTAAGTTAAATATAATTAGTAGTTCATATAATGATCGGATCGGATTGCTCGTAGAAGACGCCAGTAATAAAACACGCCAAATGAACAGTGTGCTACCATTAACGACGACGTGTGGACTGGGTACGGTAATGCTGCACAACTATAGTAGGACTCTTTACGCTCCTACCAGTCATATGGGCCGAAAGGTATACTACTCATAAGATTAGAAAAAAATATGATAAATCCTGGTGCATTTACATTAGGATGTCTGGGCGTATTCATTTGCACCCAACACCCAACAAGTGTCTAATGGCTAGTGTACAGTAAGCGGCCAAAAGTCCATAGGCATGCTAAGGATTACATATGAACCCGCGCACGATACATCCAGTGAGTGTATGATCATGTCTCAACATCCCACAGATAACACATACTAATGAACTGACGTCGTCGCATTACACGAAATAACAATATACTTCTGTTGCATTTAGAATATGCGTCATAATGGTAACCTGTTCGAACCATTGCATTGCTGAAATTCGCGGAATATCTATAAGACGCTGGTGGCTGTTTGGGCTAAGCAATGGAAGAATCTCGTCTCAGGACACGATTAGTGCGGTGTGTATACATTCTTGCCCGCACCGGTGACGTCACAACGGGCTTGGAGGGCGGCGGCGCCCGCGGCGTGCTCCGCCGCCGCCACCGCGGTCGCCAGTACTAGCGCGAACGCAGCCGGGTGCGCAAGTACTCCATGAAGAAGTGGCCGGACGGTCACGAAACCGGTCGAGATATTCGACTATACCTACCGCATAAGTCAAATAACATTAAAACTAAGCAATTGATTCACGATCAAAGAGGATCTTAATTATTTATTTATTTATTTATTTATTGAATTAAATATATTATAATATGTGGCGGGTTGTTGTTATATTATTATTTGTATTTTAAGCAAAAACTTGTTAGGTTTTTATTGTTTAAAATTCATGCTTGTTATTTATTTAAAAAAAATGTGAAATATAAGTTATTTTATTATTTACATATTTACTTTTAAATGATTTTTATATTATCTTTTTGGTGTTGGAAGGTGGAAGTCAAAAAGTCGTGCTGAATCATAACGAAAATGTTAATTCGGTTTATTCATTTTTAGAATTAACAAACTATTGATGTCACATTCCTACCAAGAATGTATTGAGGTATATTACCTCAATACATTCTTGGTAGGCTCAAGTGTTCATTTTCTTGACGAACATAAGATTGAAACTAAACATCGATTTAGGATAATTAAATAATTACGGATATGGTAATATTTCTAATCAATATTTAGTTTCAGTTACACCGACTAAATAATAAAACCAAAACATGGTAACATAGGTGTAAAGAACTTTTTTAAGGGGTTTGACGTCGGGTGATCGCGCTGGCCATGGAACAACAATTATCTCTGGGTGATTGTGAAACCACTCACGTACAGCACTGCAAAAAACAAAAGCATTAATATTTATGTCACCAAATCATCTTAGGTATGAATTGCAAATAAAAGTTTATGTTACAATTCATAAATACCTACTCACAGTCAGTCCTGTTTTTTTTTCAGATATATCTGTTCTATTTATGCAGTGCAATAATAGCCCTCGCCTCAATATTAATATGTGCCTGCATTTTGAGAATGCCCTCTATATTAAACCACACGTCACTAACCAACAACTATAACCAATGAAAACAAAGTTCTTTCCGATCAATTTAAATAGTCTTAAAACTAATGACTACCTCACAGAAATTTAAATTCTGTTATTAGTTTTCTATGATCTATCCACAGATTGATCTATCACTTGTTGACGATATTATAGATGTCTCTGGAAAATAGAAGGTCGTAAGTCAAACAAAACGTCAAACTATTTCTTTTAGAGTTTGCATCACAATATATAAAGTTCGACTACCTTTAAGTATATAACTAGTATAGAACTTTTTGATTATGTATGTAGGACATGTAATAAACATGCCTACAGTAAACAAAAGTATGGACTTTTGGAGTTTCCTGTAGGCATGTTTATTACATGTCCTACATACATACAAACTTTATCATCTGATCTCGTCTCCTGTAGCTCCATCGGTGACGAGATAAGTAAGTTGCTCGCCTGATGTTCAGAGTCACACTTCCCTATAAAAGTTCAGTGCAATTGAGTTACAATTCTGTTACCTACAAGATTTCAAAAAACTGCATGGCAATGCATTGCACTCGTCAAGCGCGCAAAATAAGTTTAAAAATAAAAAAGTAATATATAAAAAAGTATATTTTACAATTAACACATTGGATATTTTTAGGGCTACCGATATTTTCAACATCCCGTCTCGGCGGGCCTGTCATCATTCTTGGCTACTACAGATTTCACATTTACAAGGAAGATGGGGCCAAGAGGACCTGGAGATGCTCAAAGTGGAGGTATGGATGCTGCAGGTGTTCAATGGTGACAGTCAGCGACACTATTGTGAAAATTACGAATAAACATAACCATTGATTTGATTGAAAAAAGTTACCCCTACTCCAGTTGTTATTAAAGTGAACATTTTTAATGTTACTTTGAGTAGATTTATTTTTGATAACCAATACATTATTATTATGACTTTTATGGTACTAACAGGAATAATTGTGTTTCAATTTAAAAGCACGCATAAAATTATTTGAAACATACAGGTGCTTAATTTATGTAGTCTTTTAATTTCGGAGTCCTAAATTTAATAAAAAAAAATTGATTATAAATGCCTGGCTTATTAGTTTAATATATTTTTGAAACAGCTTACGTAATACGTGCTTCTGTTATAGTTATGTTATTAATTTCAGGCCGCATCCTGTATACTCGTTTGGGCCGACCGATAATGGTAGTGGGTCGCTATAAGTATTACAAGAACAACCGCTCCAAGGGTGTTCAGGCGAGCTGGTACTGCCACAAGAACAATAGGGGCTGCTCAGCTTCGCTGAAGACGTATAATGATTGTATTATTTGTTTTAGAAATAACCACAATCATTGAGCTGTTCTTAATAACAGTACAAAAACTCTTACTATTACCATTTTTAAGTGTTTACCCTCTTGGCATTTCTGCGTTACCATTCAACTTCCAGTAAAAAAATGATATTGTACTATAGAATAGTAAAAATGATGTTGAGAGAATCTGTATTTATTACTGTAATTAAGAGAAATTTTTATTTACTGAAAATTGATGACAGGTTGTTGAATTATGGCTTTAAAATAATGTAGATACTTAATTTAAAAATACCTACATACACAATACTGCTGGTTGCTATTTTTGATAAAAAAATAATATTACTGTTCCGTATTCTCGGCACTTTTCCATCCACGATTGGATTAGCTAGCATTAAAAAAAATTTGTATAACCTAGAAAAGGTAGAGAATATGGAGAAAAAGGGTCAAAGTAGATAGTTTGTTTTCTATTGATCTTGATTTACTTTGTTTTAGACTTTCGCGGTTGTTAACTACATTATAATTAGTACTCAGTATTCAGTCTACCCGTGAACATGGTGCATGTAACTGCGCCGGAATATGGGGAACTCCAAAACCTGCCTCATCTTGGTGTACATCCCGTGAGTACTAATTATAATGTTGATTTACTTATTACACGCAGTTGACGATCCAGGCAGAAGTCTTATAGTACGAAGCTTTATTTTCTGCATGTCTAAAAAATTACGAACTATAAGAAATTATTTTAAATAATACGATAAACAATATAGGCGTAATCTTAAGAACCGCCTCCATGTTGAAAGTGTATTAAAAAGAGGTAATCTACTTTTTTAGTAGTGTAAAGGAAAACGAAAGGCTTGACGTGCACGGTCACTGTGTTTTATCACTGTGTTATGTCTTTCACACTTTGAAGCCTAGATCTAAAGCCTTCTAATGCTTACTAAACGTTAATGTCATTATGCTGTTTCACGTTTTAGTATAGCTCTTATATCATAGATGCTTACTTGCACTTGATCCAAAAAAGAATTATATTTTCTAAATTTCACTAATGTTTATTTACATGTCCGTAAGACAAAAATGTTGGTTTACTACGTTACAACTTTTAGCAACAAAATAATCTTTTTGGTATTTAAGTTACATTATAAAATTCAAGGTACGAGCTCGTATATGGGCACAGCATAGTAATTTACGTGAAAACAAATTTCTAAACTTTTTTTATTTTTACACAAACTTTTTATTAACTTTACATGCTGAGTTAAGCTTTAATGTTATATTATGACTTTTATACAATACACTTTACTTCCTTATCAATTTTTGTATCAAATGTAGTTTCCTAAACAATTCACCTTATGTTTTGGATGTAGTATTTAGATAGGTTTTTACTTCACGTACTTTTAGATAGGTAGGCATCATACTACACTTATTACATAACTAATTTATCTTTTTTTTTAGGTATTTATCTTTAGTTAATAATTATTCTAAAATTTACCAAAATGGCGTTTTTCAATGGACTTATTTCGTTATACATAAAAAAATCCCTATTCGGAAACCTTAAAATAAAATATTTCTTTTAATGATAATAGTAATAATCTTTAAATTCAAGTCACTGAAGATAACATTAAAGTTATTCCAAGACTCTAAATTAACACATACCTTATTTACTAACATACATTATAATATTTGCTTATACCTGTATATCTGTTTTTGCATATACCTGTCCCGAAACTCAACGATTACGAGCGACAGGCCAAGACATATCAGTTAAGTGTGAAAAAACTAAGAAAAACAGTTTTTCCAACATGGGGTGTCAAAGTTAACTGACAATAATTTTGTAAACCATTGCTCGTCAAAACTTTATTTATTTTATCTAGCGACTACTTTTACAAGCAACAAATGGGGACCGTATTTTTGAAGTCCAAATTGTCGGTACAATTTGCAAATTTATTTCTATGGCAACACTGCAAACGATCATGTGACTATCTGTGAAATTTGAAAAAATATAATCAATGTTTATATTTTCATCTGTGTTTGGCGGTGAGGTTATGTTTTGTGCTATTGTTTTTAGTGAATTAATAGGGGTGCGATTAATAGCACTGTTATTTGAGATTACAATGTTAATAAAACACTGTAAAAAATTTCACCTTTTTCCAAAAAAAATAAATTATCGCTTGGCTTAGTGACATGGATTTGTTTTCTTATTTTTATCATTCCTGGGATACTTTGGCCTCGCGCCCAGTACTAGGTTATCGTTGAGTTTCGGGACACCACACCGGGATATTTTAATAGATTACTATTGTTTTACATATAGTAACAATATCCAAGCTTACTGAACTGTCAAATTACAGATACTACAGATACAGTATTTATATTTTTACTATAAGTTGTAAGACACTTGTCAAACCTTAAAAAATATTTATGTACCCTAACAAAAAACTAAAAAAAAGTTAACCTTTACAAAAAAACTGAAACTTTTTCATCTACTCATAATAAACAACAATCTATAACTTTTACATATTGAAATAAATATACTACTAGTTTAACTACTTACTGTGAAAATGTTATTATTTTACTTACATAGTGTTAAATGACAGGTCAACTTTTTTACCAACTTGTCTTAAAGTAAAATACTTAGAATTTTTTTTATAGTATATAGGTCACTTTACTGAACATCGACTTCTAGTTTTAAAATACCTAAAATCATCTTTAGAGGGGTGGTTTACTTGGTCATATCCTTGGTTACACTGGTTTTGGTCATCTCGGAGTTTAAGTTGGTAAATTTCTTGATACTGGTAATACTTTGGTCATCGCTTTGGATATTATTTGAAAACGCTGAAAATAATCTAAATTATGGGGAGAGGTAATTTTCTTCAAGAATTGACTATGAACTATTTTCTTTACTGTGGGTTTCGGTACTTCTAATCTTCGAGTTAATTTTGAGTCTGATGGTTTATGCCATTCATAAAAAACCATAATCATTAACTTGAAATGTGTCTTGAATTCGTCTTAAATCATATCTTGCTTTACATATTAGTTCGGGTAATGTTCTGTAATGCTTGTTTTTTTTATTCTTCTGAAATACCTAACTGGTGATTTCTATCAATATCATCGATTATTGTTAAAAAAATTATCTTATTTGGGCGAAGTTTTGGTACAAACTGTGTAATCAATAAAATAGTGAATGTCTTGTAGTTTATTTGTCTTGCTGTATTTTATCGCCAATGTTCCAATGGCTACTTTTGGTAGCAATTTATCCCATTCTTCTTTATTACCTAATGCAAACTGGGTAAATGTTGAAATAATTATTTCATTTACCCTTTCACATAATCAGTTACTCATCGGTGTGTATGCTGTTGTTGTTATACTTTCTATGCCATATTTGGAAAACAACTTCTGTGTTTCTTGACTTGTAAAACATGGTGCTCCATTCACTAACATACGAGTATATCAAAAATCGTAAGTTAGTGGTGGCCCATATTATATAATTTTCAATTGTTTCAAATACTTCCTTAGTTGAAAGCGAGCATGTTGGTCTTGCAATTATGTACTCGTATCTTTGTTGCATGTTTTGTAGTATGTTTCCTGATATTTTAGTGGTGATACGATTATAAGACCAACAAAAATTACTTACTTGCATTGGTGTTTCTGATATTGGTCTCTGTCCCATTTCTCCAAAAGCTAATGTTGTACGTCGGTTTACTTAAGTCATTAAATATCATGTGTATGCTTTCACATCTTGTTTCATTGTTTTCCACGAATAATTACTTTTAATATTACACAATGATCTCACAAAATCTAAATGCCCATTGTCATTGGGATGTTTTCATTCAATACTATGCCCAGTTATCGATTCCAAAGGACCCCCTTCAATATTGTACACTAGTTATAATTGATGATAAATCTTCAACACTTACGTAGCGTGCAAAACTTGTATTTCTTATATTTCATTTTTCCAATTTAATCTACATCGTTTATTGCTACAAACTTTTGCTTCAGCTAATGTAATCAATTATTATCATAGAGGTTTAAGTATTTTAACTAAGAATACCTTTGTTTTGTTGCGTTTGTTTGGCCTTTTTTTTGCAGATTTAAAAGATGTGTTTATTTATTAAGTGTATGAAATAAGTTTAAGTATTTCTGATGTGCGCTTCGATTTTCGGTCTTCAATGATGAATAAAAGTGTTCAAATCAGCACATTTAGATTAAATAATACCAATGTATTCTCGTATAGTAAAACAACAATAAATGATTTTAGTTGGTAACTTACACTGCTGGTTTGTTTTCAGACTTTTTAAGATGCAAAGGAGAGATCCCAGCTGACGGAGAAAACATCCACAACACTTCTATTTTCTCACAAGATTTATTGAATTGGAATGCATCTTCGTTTGAGTCTGAAAATGAACACACATATAAAATAACCCTGGAATATAAAAATACAACTTGCGATGACACTGAACGTGGGAAAAGGTTGAGCAGAAACAAAATTAATTTAAGGAAATATAGATCACAAATGCGACAATCTGGCAAATCTTACGTGACAGCAAAAGGCAAGACAATTCCAGAAAAGTCATTAAAGCCAAATCCATGTGTAAGTGCTAGGCAATGTTGTAACAAATGCAAAGAAATTTCAGAACAAAAAAGACAAGATATCTTTAACCATTTCCATCAATTAAACTTGCAAGAAAAACGGGACTGGGTCGTTTCTATGACTTCTAGAGAAGGAATAAAAAGAAAAAGAAATAAAGACTCAGTACGGCGACAGGTTACATATAAGTATTTTATTCATGAAGGTCAAAGTCGTCAGCAAGTTTGCTTAAAGTTTATGATATGTACGCTTGATGTATCTCAGAAGTTCATATACAACACGCTTCGTAATTCTCGATTATGGGCTGCTAAAGATATGCGAGGCAAAAGGGTTCCGCCTAACAAAGAAAAAACGAAATGGTAAACTCGGTGAAAGTGGTCATAAATCACTTGCCTACGATATTATCTAACTATGATAACTGTAGCCAATCACAAGCTTGCATATATTTGCTTTCTGAATTAAGAAAAATTGCGAAAGTGTATACAATTTACACAGGTTTTCAAAGAAAGGAGGAACTTGATTATGTGAGTGACAGGACGTTTCGTAATATTTTGAAGGATTTTAATATAGGGTTTACTTCAAAAACTAATTAGATATCCCAAATATCTACTAATATTAAGGTGGTTAACATATTATAATCTCTATATACATTAGATTATTGATTCGATATCTACCGAAAATAACTGTTATTCTGTTTTAGAACAACGTCAATAAATAACATATTTGAGTAGTCATCAAAATACTCCATAGGCCCAGCACGAAAACCTGTTTTAGTGTAACGTAATCGCATCGTTAACGTATTTAGTTCAAACTGTCATTTATCTAGTATAATAGTGGCACAGATAACTCATAGTCTGTATATATTGAACTTTGCTATGTTTTATTATGAAAACTAACGTGGTTTGTAAACATTTTTAATATGAAAAACGGGATTTACTCACGTAAAAAAGTCAGATCTTTCCGACTATAGTTTCAACCACATCCGGTGGTCTTTTTCAAGGAGAGTGAAGAACGCTCGCGATTGCGTCTCGCCTCGCACTGATTTTGCTATGTTTGCTGTCTACTACACTAAAACTAGTAAATGTACAGAAATATAAGTTTTATCGCTAAATAGAGCATATATTCTAGCTTAGTCCACAATAAGTATTATAATATTCAAATGATGTTTGATGTGAATAAATATACAAAATTCAAAAAAGAACCCAATTGTACCAATGCTCGGACGATTTGCACTAGTTATCGGAATGGTGTCCCAATATCCGGACGTTCATTTTAGCTTTATTATTAGAGATTAGAAACATTTCGCTTGAAATCATCTATGACAAGCATCTTCTTTCGCTAAAAATGCTTGTAAATAATGATAAGATTGTATATAATGGATAAGGAGCGAAATTGTATATCTAAATAAATATATTTTTAACAAAAATAAATAACTGTTGTTTATACTTTAATCAACTTAATTGTAACATAGTAACTTAATCATATATTTTTTGTATTTTAATTTTGGTGAACTTATTTATAGCTTTATTATAAATCATAACATGACTGTGTTCTAAATGTGACTAGTAGGGAAGTACTGTGAACTAGGAGGTCTAAGGTAAAATGAGATTTATTTCAAGGTACTAAAGATACATGACGAGCTTAGGTACAATGAATATTACAATACTAATGCGCGTTCCGATCTCCGGACAAAAATCTAGGTTTTATCCGAGTATTAGGTCAAGCAAGGGTTTAGTGAGTACCAATAGGCAAACATGTAAATATAACAAATTACCAATTAGAAATCATTCTAATTATAGGTTAAATTGAATGGTTATTTATCTAAATATACTAGTGAATTAGCACACTTACCTTACCATTGTTCACAATCGAATTAAAAGCTGATTCAAACAACGCGGTTGTCATGAACATTAGCATTGAAATTTATAGAGAAAAATTCACATCCCGTCCGAGGATGTGAATTTTTCTCTCTATAAATTTCAATGTTTGAGATCGCTAAAGCAGGCGTTAGTGCTTTGAAAAGTACATTAGTGACTAAACTAGGAAGTTTTTGAGAATTTTCGGTCGCCGCACTTTTGTTACTGTGTACTTCGGACGCCATTAAACTATTTGTTTAGTGTTGCAACTACTTTTTTTTAATAATTATGAGCGATTTATTGCCATCCACAAAAAATATTTTATCATTAGCAGAAAAGCACAATAATCTAAAAATCACGTTCGGACTTACGTGCATCTACCTTGATTATAGAAAAGATTTGTTGAAAACAGAATAAGAGGAGACAAGTTTATGCGTTTAAGTCAAATATTCTCGTTTTTCGTTCTCGAGAACACTCAATATTTCATAGTCGTATTGTATAATTTACCTAGTATTTTTAACCTTTTTAATTTTGTCACTAATGCAACAGGAATCGGGAACGAACTATACTTAATAAAGATCTACCATCCAGTCTATCCGACACTGTTATCACTGAAAATTGTCGGAATTGATATAATATTCATTAATTTAATAAAATAATATATTAAACATACTTGTTGTGGTTTTTTGACCCTTCATATACATAGCATTATACACATTTAATTACACACAAATTACCAATCTTATAAACTACAACATTGTTATGATTCCAGATGTGCCAACGTTCACTACGTCACGTTATGGCAAACCTGTGGTGGTGATCGGGCCCTACCGGTTCAATAAGTTCTACGGATGCAAAGGACCTAGAGCGCGATGGAGATGCACTCGGACTGGTGAAGGATGCAGGGCGTTCCTCATCACTATAGAAGATGTAATCTGCACTATAGTTAATAAACATAATCATTAAAGTTGATTTAGTTTATGATTAGATTTGTCAAAAAACTAAAAATGAGATATACTCGTACAGTACAAAACTAAAAATAGTGCTACTCAGAACGTATTTAGTAGAAATAACACTAATAATGTGAATGAGCTTGATAATTTGTGAGTGGCGTATGTTGTAAGTGAGTGTGTATGTATACTACTTCTTTACGCTGAAATAGATCATCAGATTTAGATGAAATTCGATACGGAGATAGCATATACCCAGCATGTGCTGATGCTGGCCTTTTCTACTTTATATCACTGTCTTTTTAGCCTATTCAACGGGTACTTTACAATGAGATAACAATAATCTAATTCCACGCGGAACAAATTGCGGGAACATACGAGTTATGAATTGATCCACCGCAACCAGAAAGGACCTGGCTCTTGATATAGAGGTCCCAAGCCGAGTTTTAGAGTCAGAAACTCACAAAATTATAACATGCATTTATTTGGAGCAAATAAACATGTATTAAAAATACAAAAAGAATTATAATCCAGAAGGTATATTCATAAAAAAATATTTCTGGTAATCAGTCAAAATACATATAATGCTATGACATGATGACACAAACTTTACATAAATGTGAAAATAAATATAAAGTTTCGTTTAAGATATTGGTTTGTAAACTGCATGGTACTCTGGAATTACTTTATTAAATAAAACGTCACGTGACACACAAACGTTTTGACATTATTTGACCTACAATAACGCCACAAGCATGCTCGAACGCATGTAAGCGTGCTCTAATCTGATTAAATCTACGAATAGACTTATTATTATTCGTAGGATTAAATAGTTGCACGACGATGACAGAAACAGTTCTGGTGATTTCAAACTAATACGTTATGTGCGACACAAGAACTCCCTATGTAGCGTTTGACGGACATCGGAGTTTCACTATTTTCGCACTTAAGAATTTGAGTTCAGAAGTAAAATGTTCACTGATATCTACTAGGTGGTCCCTATCAACTCCATGTTAAATATTATAAATTTATATAAATTTTCTATTACCTACAATTATCATGAAATACGAACCACATCTTATATAAGTAATACATATTTCAGGACCTATAATAGCAGCAGAAAATATTTCTAAATCTCAAAAAGGTGGAGACATTTTACTACTTAATGGGCATCGCTACATAACACATCGCTACACAATTGACATTATTTGACATACAATAGCGCCACAAGCGTGCTCGCATGCATATTATAAGCATGCTCTAATCTCATAAAATATAGTTTCACGGCGATGACGGAAACAGTTCTGATGATTTCCAACTATTACGTTATGTGCGACACAAGAACTCCCTATGTAACGTTTGACGGACATCAGAGTTTCACTACTTTCACACTTGGGCATCTGAATTCAGAAGTAGAATGTACACTGATACCTACTAGGTAGTGCCTATTAAACTCCTTGATGTCAAATATTATTAATTTATATACATTTTCTATTACTTATAGTTATCATGTAATATGGATCACATCTTATATAAGTAATATAATTTCAGGACCTCTAATAGCAGTGGAAAATATTTCTAAATCTCAAAAAGGTGGAGACATTTTACTACTTAATGGGCATCGCTACACCAAGCAACGAGAAAATACTTATGGGACTACTATATGGCGCTGTTCTGAAAGACCTTGCTTTGGATCTATCGTTTCTCGCAATTTAAGAATCTTAAATGAAAAAAAGCATACATGTTCACCCCTTGACCCGATAAAGGAACAAATTATAAGAGAAATAGCAATTTACAAAGAACGAGCATCCAATGAATTGAAGACTATACGAAAACTGTGCGATGAGTTTATGAAAAGTTTAATAGATAAAGGGGTCCCTCAAGAAGCTTTGCCAAAAGCCAAGAGCATCAGAATTATGCTACGTCGTCACAGAATGTTGCGCTGAACGCAAAGCCAGTCTAGATAATCTCATAGCACACCAGAAATAATATGAAACCACTTTCAGTGCGACGACATTGACTTTAGTATACCCAAGTAAAATAAGTAGATAGTCTACGAGAGGATGGAAAGTATTCCATAATCTCGAAGACATGTAAACGTTAGTTATTTAGTTAAGTACCTGCAGAATCAATAGCGGTAAGTAAAGATCTGAATGGGCTGTATTTTTCTACATGCCGAGCATAATCTAACTATTAATAAAAAAAACAAATATACCTAGTTACAGTGCCTACGTTTGTTTTACATTAACGTCCCGTATCTAAAGCTGTCGAGGAACTTTTTGTTGTATATTTAATAGGGCCGCCTTGTCCTTACTCTATCTTGTGCATGCTATAATGATAGGCATGTATTTGCGACTTGACTCTGACTATTTAGATTAAATCTTATTTAATGCAACTATGAATAACACGAGCCAAATGTAGATCCGTAGATATAATATGACTAGCTGCTCTCCTCGGTTTCACCAGCGCAGTGATGAGTGAGGATGATGATGAATCAATTATGTTATAAACCTATGTTACTCAGGGTGAATGTAGCTTTCTAATGGTGAAATAAGTTTTGAAATCGGCACAGTAGTTTTTGAGTTTATTCATTACAAACTTACACACACAAAAATACAATTTTTTCCTCTTTATTATATTAGTGTATATGTAATGTATACTAATATTATAAAGGGGAAAGATTTGTATTAATATATTTATTATGTAACGAATGAATATAAAAACTACAAGACCGATTACAATAACTGTTTTGCCGTTAGAAAGCTACATTATCACTGAGTAATACTTAAAAAAAGTTAGGGATCCGTTGCAAAACTTCAATAATTTAACCTAAGGTGTGAAAAAATACAAAACACATCTTTATATCGTGTACTCTGCGTAAGCTATTGACAATAGAGCAAAGTATGTATCGCAGTTTTATAGAAAACAAATATTTACAATAAATCAAATCAGAAAAGTCAGGGTTATAATTACGCTTTAAGAAGACGGGCTAGGACTCTCATAATACTTACCGTGATGTCACAATAACTATTTTTTATTTAAAAATATGCAATGTTAGTTCCAAAAAATTGTTGACAATATAGCAAAGTGATGTACAATAGTTGTATAGAGGACATCAATATCTATAAAAAGTATAAAAATTGATTGATATTGAGATATTAATTGAGATACCGTGGAGTCGTAAGTGTAACGTAAAGTGTCGTTTACGTGAAACCTCATAGTTTATACGCTGAAGCGTGACGTATTGATGCTTACTGTACGAATACTTTTTCGGAAATTATTTGCGCTATGGCCTCTGATGTCTTACTATTACAGTTACGTCACGATAACTACTTTTCCGTGTTAAAATATGCAATATATGCGTACCTTGGTGTTGAATCAAACTACTCTAATAATAAAGAGGAAACATTTTGATAGTTTGTTTGTAAAGGATTAACGCAAAAACTACATAACCGGTTCATAAAATTCTTTCACCAGTAAAAATTTATACTATGCCTGAGTAACATAGGCTATATTTGATTCATCATCATCCATCACCGCGCGGGTGAAAACGCGAAGCGCAGCTAGTATAATATACAAGAGATAATAGTAGAGACAAGACCGCCCATTTTGTGTTGTATTAATTTCAAGCATTTAATTGTACTAACATATTTTTGTATGCAATTGTTTCGTAATTCTTGATTTGTAATGTATGTGTAATGTGGTGTTTCAATAAAGGGTTAACTCATCTATCTATCTATCTATCCATACGAGCTCACATCCAACTTGTTTTTAAATTTATTTATTAATTACTTTTAAAACCATATAAAAAATAAGCACACCAAAAATCACACAGATTTGTCCGTTACATTAGTTGAGTTTGTCCACAAAGAAAAAAATATTTACATAGGTAAATAGAATGCAACTACATACACAAAATTAAAATAAGGTGCGTTCATAAAGTTAATTATCAATCGCGGTAAACTATACCCACTATGCGGTAATGAGACAAAACAATACTGGTTGTGTTATCTTACCGCATTTTGAGGGGACCCTCGAACCTGTCCTGTGACATAACTAGTTCTCTATCCTACAGACAATGTGATTTTAACTTAAGTGTGGACATACACACACACATACACATATCCTCTTACATAAATATTAACACGTGCACTTCTTCCGCCACTAACATGCAAATTCACACATACAAACCCACTCATTCATAATTAATATAACGAGCCCCAATTTGTTTTAATATTACTTATATCACTTAGTCGGATACCTCTTATGAATTTAAAAACTGATAAATCTAATTGGCCTCCACGACACGGGCCTTGAGCCTAGTGTGGGGCCGTAAAATTTTTCCTATGTTTAAAAATACAAATTGTATTGTTAATTTAGAACTAAGACTCGTATGTAAATTTCTGTCAACAATAAACTTATTATTATTATTCCTTTTATTCAAAATAAATCATGGATTTCATCCGGTCCTTTACAAAGGCATAAGTGGGGCTGTAGCCAACACATAGAGGCCTGTTTGGTATAAAAAATACAAAGTAGTATAAAAAAAACCAGAAACTTTTGGACGGATGGTGACATGGTATATCTATTATAAAAATGGGTAAAATGACAAGGCTATTGAAATGATTTTATTAGTGATAAAAAGATAGTGGGCTATGGAAGAGACTACGGCACCTGCCAAATTCAGTCTCATTTTAAAATTTTTGGGCAGGTGGTGACTTGCCACCCACTAAACGGGCCCCCCATAAAGGCCACCATGAATGGTAACAAAAAGGGCAACGTTGGTGTGGCTGGCTAAAGGGTGTCGAGAGGTGTGCTGCGGTTTCACTGAAGCGCTACTACCGGCGTTATGCCCTTTAACACTTCCACCCTTGGAGCTGTTTGTTACTTGCTCTTGCGTCTCCACCCCCAGACGGCCAATTAAGGCAAGCCGGGGGTCAGGGGTCTCATTTAGCCCCAGGGAGAATCAGAGTCCACGGTGTCGCCACTCACCGACGGCTCGCCACAAAGCCGCCCCTGCGGTTTTATGGCGAGGAACTAAATTGTGTGTTCTTCTAGTAGGAATTGTGTGTGAGATTTTTTGTTATATATCTACATTAAAAAAAATGATTTTAAGTAGGTAGTTTGTCCATAGTAGAATTGTCCTGGATCCAAAACATCTGACAATGGACCGGAATAAGAAGGGCTGATCTGTTCAGGCTTGCCCTGAACAAAGATGAGTTTAGCAGGATTGGTAGAACTGTGGAGTGCTTAAAAAGATCATAGTATTAATTCGCTTTATGAAGTTCTTTGATTGCGGGGAAAACAATTTTTTTAATATTAGAATTTGGATGTTCTGGATTTATCAAGGTAAGTCTTAAACATTCCGCCGTAGCTGGTGACACCATACCTTATGATGGAATCTGCCAGTGAGTTGTTTAAAAGTAGTTTTATTTTATATGGTACTAGCCGACCCACCAGCGGCTTCGCTCGCGTGGCCTCGCGGGAGACGGTAATTACAGGTTTTTAATTATCCCACGGGAACATCTTCATTTACCGGGATCAAAAGTATCTTATATGTTCATCAGGGATATAAGCTACCACCATACGAAATTTCATTTAAATCGGTCCAGTCATTTCGGAGATTAGCCCGCAAACATACAGAGAAACAAACAATTTGAACTTATTTTTCACTTCTTACATCCTCTGACTCGGTTCTTAGCATATTTTTCATTGTACAGAAATTTGACCTCTACAGAAGTGTCAGGTATTATTGGTTATTGGTTATTGGTTTTCTGAGTTTAAGGTTTGATTGTGTTGTTTTCCACTTGCATTCCAATTAAAATCGTTAGCACTTTTAGAACACTGTCACTCCTTTGACAACCTTTTAATAGTTACATAACTCTATACTAAATAAAGCTACTATCCAGTATACCCAAGACTGTTATCACTGAAAAGTGTTTGAATTAATATAATAGTAATTAAAATAATATAACATATTAAATATACTTGTTGTGGTTTTTTAATCCTTCATATACTCAATAAACATTCTTATAAAGTACCACACAGTTTTGATTCCAGCGTTCACTACTTCACGTTTTGGCAAACCTGTGGTGGTGATCGGGCCCTGCCGGTTCAATAAGTCCTACGGATGCAAAGGACCTAGAGCGCGATGGAGATGCACTCGGACTGGTGAAGGATGCAGGGCGTTCCTGTTCACTGTAGAAGATGAAATCTGCACTGTAGTTAATAAACATAATCATTAAGGTTGATTTATTAATAAAAAATACGGGATTACTAACGTAATATTTATCGGATAGGTCCGACTATAGTTTCGACCACATTCGGACGACGATCAAGAGGGTTCACACCAAGACGCGCCGACCCAACGTAATGTGTCCCGCCCCCAGCACCAACCTCTAACATCACGAGCGCTACGAGCAGCCACCCGCAGTGCTAAGCGAGACGTCATCGACGCGGGCGTCCCGAACACTCCTTGAAAAAGGCCACCGAATGTGGTCGAAACTATAGTCGGACCTATCCGATAAATATTACGTGAGTAATCCCGTATTTTTTATTAATAATGATTGAAAACCACGTTAGTTTTTAAAAAAAAAAAAGGTTGATTTAGTTTATGATTAGATTTGTCAAAAACTAAAAATGAGATATACAGTACAAAACCAAAAATAGTGCTACTCAGAACGCAGAACATATTTGGTTGAAATAACACTAATAATTAATAAGCACGAAAGTTTGTGAGTGGCAAAGGTTGTAGGTGAGTGTGTGTGTATTTGGATGAAATTCGGTACGGAGAAAGCATATACCCAGCATGTGCTAATACTGGCCTTTTCTACTTTTTGTTACCGTCTTTTTAGCCTATTCAACGGGTTCCCAATGAGATAACAATAATCTAATTCTACGCGGAACAAGTCCAAGGACCTGGATCTTTATATACAGGCCACAAACTTAGTTACAGAAACACAGAGACTCACAAAATTGAAAAATGTATTTATTTGGAGCAAATTAACATATTTGCATTATATTTGTATTAAAAATTAAATGATTTCTGCTCATTAGTCAAAATGTATGATACATGATGACACAAACTGTACATAAATGTGAATATAAATAAAAGTTTCGTTTTAGAATTTGCTTTGTAATTTGCATGTTACCCTGAAAGTACTCTATTAAATAATACGTTACAAAGTTTTGACATTAGTTGACCTACAATACCGCCACAAGCGTGCTCGCATAAATATAAGCATGCTCTAATCTCATAAAATATAGTTTCACAGCGATGACGGAAACAGTTCTGGTGATTTCCAAATATTATGTAAAGTGCGACTCGAGATCTCCCTATGTAACGTTTGACGGACATCGGAGTTTCACTATTTTCGCACTTAGGACAAATTCCTAAGTGCGAAAATAGTGAGGTCAGAAGTAAAATATACACTGATATCTACTAGGTGGTCTCTATAAACTCCATGACAAATATTATAATTTTATATAAATGTTCTATTACCTACAATTATCAGGAAATACGAACCACATCTTATATAAGTAATAAATATTTCAGGACCTGTAATAGCAGCGGAAAATATTTCTAAATCTCAAAAAGGTGGAGACATTTTACTACTTAATGGGCATCGCTACACCAAGCAACGAGAAAATACTTATGGGACTACTATATGGCGCTGTTCTGCAAGACCTTGCTTTGGATCTATCGTTTCTCGCAATTTAAGAATCTTAAATGAAAAAAAGCATACATGTTCACCCCTTGACCCGATAAAGGAACAAATTATAAGAGAAATAGCAATTTACAAAGAACGAGCATCCAATGAATTGAAGACAATACCAAAACTGTGCGATGAGTTTATGAAAAGTTTAATAGATAAAGGGGTCCCTCAAGAAGCTTTACCAAAAGCCAAGAGCATCAGAATTAAGCTACGTCGACACAGAATAGTGCGCTGACAGGAAAGCCAGTCTAGATAATCTCATAGCACACCAGCAATAATATGAAACCACTTTCAGTGCAACATTGACTTGAGTTTACCCAAGTAAAGTAACTAGATAACAGTAGCAATAGTGTTGTATAATCCTATCCTATTAATATTATAAACGTGAAAGTTTGTATGTATGGATGTATGGATGTTTGTTACTCTTTCACGCACAAACGGGGGGGCTAATGTTGATGAAATTTGGTATGGGGGTAGATGAGGCGCTGGATTAACACATAGGATACTTTTCATCATCATCATCATCATCATCCATCACCACGCGGGTGAAACCGCGGGGCGCAGCTAGTAATATTATAATTAACACAAAATATTGTACATAATAAATTGTTGAGGCGTTATTCATCATTTTCAGGTAGCGTATCGATATTGTTTAGATAACAAATGCTAGCAGAAATTATTAAAAAATAAACAATTTGATAATTATTTTTTACTTTCCTTAAACGTCCTTCAATATTTCGTTCATGCAAAGTTATAATAAGGTAATAGTTGTACCACGCGGCTACCACCATGTGTATACCATTCTACATCAATATTTTTAAAGGAAACTTGGTGCGTCTTTGCGCCAAGTTCAATGTTTCATCTAATGATTTCGTATATATAATGTTTCGTATGGAAATAGTCGTAAGGTATTCTGTATTACATATTCAAAGTGATTCAGATTCATTTTAGAAGAATTTTATTATACAAGCATGCGTCCAATGCATTAAAACTATTACTAAAACATTTCATTTAGTTGTTTTTGCAGTAAACTATGTTATATCAAGGCGTGGAAAGACGCTACTCAGCGTGGAAGGGTTTACATTCTGTCTCCAGTCAACGTCCGGCATGAGAAAGCGCTGGATTTGCTCCACTCATAACCATAAAAAGTGTCGAGCGAAAGCACATACTATCGAAGACCACATTACGAAGATTAATAATGTACACAACCACGAGTAACGCTGTCATACTTATAGTATTCAATCAAATTATTAGCATTACGTCTGCAGCTCTGCCCGCGCTTGCAAGCATTCTACGAGCAAAAATATTTTAACTAGCATTTGAAAAACCATTGTACTTGCACTTATCGCATACAAATTTTGGTCCGATCATTAAACTAGGAAAGAACTAGGTTGTAAAATATGGGGTATCGTTGTTGTGATATTTTTTTGATTATAATGTACTACCTAAATATTTTGAACGTTTTCGTTTCCCATAATATGGGAATAGGTTTCATTATGGGATAACCACTCAGCGAAGTGATCGATTATCCTCTTTATTAATCCACATTTAGTGGACACTATAGATTTTGCAACATTACTTCCTGTCCTCTAGTTTTATATAATTAAAAATTAATAAAATTGATAAGTGTTTGATTATTTTATTTTCCAAAAGCCCGTCACGAGCGCAAATATACGCATCACTTGTATGTGTTTAATTGTTTATGTACCTATCGTTGGTCTACGACGACTATATCATAATAAAAAAGGGTGTTCGACCTTCGCTTTATGGTGCTATTTATCATGAGATATTTGTTCCTTTCGAGCGTCGACATACACCTCAATGTTTTTCACACGCCTAGAGGCCGACGTGTACTGCATTACAACAATAACAAGTACAATTACAGGCGCGGCACAAGAACCAAGATTTAATTGGACAGGACTGGATTGGAAATTCAACTAGGCTAAAATGGGCGTCATAAAATTTCTTAGAGGTTGGTTGTGCGTTGGCAACGGCCTTGGTGTTGCAAACGTCTATAAGCGACGGTGACCACTTTCCATTACCTGAACCGCATGTTTGTCTGCCTACTCTAGGCAGTAAAAAATCAGTCTTCAGGCGATTGCTGAGCTTCAGTTTCAACAGTAAACGGTGAACTCGTAGTCGCGAAAGCTGTTCACAACTATGAACTAGTAAATAAACACTGCAAAAACTGTAAACTAACTAAAAGTCTGTAAAATTAAGACATACACCAAAGTTTTACATTACAGAAATTTAGTTTACACCAGTATATAAATAATAGAAAGGTATACCTAAATAAACTACTATTACTGGCCACCTATAAGACTGAAACAACTTTCTGTATTGGGCTGGCCTTGGAATTTAATTAACGTGAGTCTTGAGAGAGAGTGGACCGCATGACAATTTACAATACAGCAAGACATCTGGATCGTAACGTGAGTAACTAGTGTGCTCATCGGGAATATTTTTATTTAATAGAAAAGAAACCTTATTAGAAAATTAACATTCAATCTACCCGAGACTGTGATAAATAATAAGTGTTTGCATCGTCAAGATTTGATGCATGAATAAATCAAATCAAATCGTTTACAATATATATGTTTTCCAGTTGTTTGTTTTTACTATACCTTTTCATCATTTTACGTTATTATATATGATAGCATTTTAAATTGTAAAATTGTTGACAAAACAAAGTCAATATATGACTTTTCCAGCAAATTTTGAACAGAGAAAAGGCATAATGTAGATAAAGTCACAGTTAACTACCACGAGTTCAAAACTTGCAACACAGATAAAATCCTTGCGTTAAGACCTGGCTTTGGCACGACTATGTTCCTGTCCCTTCACCACTGCCTGCCACTGCATGTCAAAATATATGCAATTGTTTGTATAGTTATATTTTTAATGTTAACATGTGCTAGTCGTTGGTATCTACCAGTATCATACGAGTATATAATTGTGTCTCAGCTACAGGTACGTGTATTATTGGCTTCGGGAAATTACTGTTTAATTTTCTATTTAACACTCTTATATTCCCACAATTTGTTTGTCTAAGTCAAGTTGATTTCGTAATCGTACTCCAAGGTTACGTATCCATCAAAAACTCTGAACGGTTCGAGGAGTCGTAAGTAGTTGTGACTCTTGCTCCAAAAAAGCTTTACAAGAAATCTAAGCGATAGGAAGGAAACTCTTTATTAAACAATATCTATGTGTTTAATAAAGAGTTTCTGTCTCTTCATTAAATCGCACCGCTTCGCACACACATCCGTAGTGGCCTGTACCAGCGTGACTACATCGAGAGTATTATCAAGTTAACTTCCCGCAAACTCGGAGTCCTGAACAGAGCGAGGCGTTTCTTTACTCCGGATCAGCGGCACATTGCATCCATATACTGTTGAAAACTTCTTACCAGGAACCAAAATGTTTAGTAGTTTCTACCTCTGTCGTGTAAGTAAATTGTGGAATGCTTTGCCGGCGTACTTATTTCCTTGCAGCTATGACCCTGGGTCTTTCAAGCGGGGCGTGAAAAAGCTTCTGTCAGGTCATCATAGGGGTGGCGATTAGTGCAGCTTACGGCTGCACTAATGGTCATTGCTTCTTGATTCCATCTTTGCTTTCCATCAGGCGAGAGGGAGTCACTTTGATGAACCATTATAAAAAAAACACATACCTCGCACTAAGAAAAGCTATAATAAAGAAGAGTTTTACAGCTGCGTTAAGTGAGGACAGAAAAATAATAAAAAAAACAATAAATTTCGACACCGCGCACCGCTTAGCCGGCTCGACCAGCTCTAGTGGAAACGTAGTCTATAGACGTGTCCTTGTTCTTTGATATTGTTCGTGCAATACATTGCGACGCTGCCATGACATCCGCGATTCGTTGACGTTCAGCCGTGCGATTCTCTAAGAGCAAACATTGTTACATCTTTGACAACATCCGTGAAACAAATGAAGAGATGACAAGAAACATTGGAAAAGCAACCTTATGTACAAGGGCGATATCTTATAAAGTATTTGACAGCGGTGAGCTCGTCGACGAATCATTACAGAATAGCAAGGCTGAATTGCACGGCTGTATTCTAAGTTATTCCAAACCAACTATTTGATAGTACTTCGTAACCTTTATCAATATTTAATTTTTTTCTTTATTTCAGTACAATTCGTTTCTAGCAAGAAAGGGAATTTACTCGCCATTGTAAATGACTATGTTTTCGCTAGCTATGGGAAATACAATAGCAGTACCCGTTGGCAATGCTTACAAGCACACAAGAAATGTAAGGCACGGTTTACTACATCGGACGTTGACGGAGTTGTAACGAAATCAACTTTTATACACAATCACGAACTTTCTAAATATAAAATTGTTAAAGGAGTGTATTGTAAAATATAAGGTAAATATTTCGCTTGCGGCATTTTTATTAAAATAAATAAAAGGCTCATCTTGTCATTTGATAAGTTTAAAAAACATTCCGTAATAATATTATCCCTATTAAAATTAAGGAAATTTAATTTTGAGATGTCCAGACACGTAATTAAACACCACCAAAGGGAAAAATAGGGCTATATTAGAAAGCTGTTTTAGTAAAACGACTTTATGGCATGCACAGCAGCAGGTAGTGGGAAATGTAAGGCGCGGTTCACATCAGTCTCCAAAGCCAACCAATATATAGTTAAAGCTTGTCTAGAACACAATCATAAGTTTCCATTATTTACAATTATGAAGGTCATTTATCATAAGACTTAATTGTTTAATAATTAATTGTTTCTTGTAGAAAACTTGTTAGAATTAGTATTATTATTTTGCAATAATACATTAAGATTAATACACTTACGCAAAGTTAAGGACACGATAGGGAACTGTTTTGGATTTGAGTAGAAATAAACTTTTCCTCATCGGAGTGGTATTGACAACGTGAAGTTCGCGTTGGTCCCATTTTCTAATTACAAAAATATGATTTGTTCATATAATTTAAGATTATGTTCCGAAAATTTTGCTTATGTTATTGATTAATTAAATGGATTTCTGTATTAATATAGTTTCTTAATCGAAATAGTGTTAGTACTAACAATGCCTAAGTATATCCATCCTTTGTTCCTAGGTTTGAATGGATCAATTTCATCATGGCAGAACCCCAAAATAGATTATTGCTAAAGTGTTGCCCTTGTTCACTTGAGATATTCATGAACAATAAGTCCACGAGACAATAAGCCAACAAGCCAGAGCTTTAACTTTGATTTAAATAAGTCCAAACTAGGTGCTGCCGCTACTTCTATTGGTAGACGGTTATAGACCGTCGTATAACTCCAGGGCCCGATCCCCCTTCTCCCTCTCCTTCCCCCTCTCCAACCCTCTACCTACCCTCACCCCTTCTATTCATTCCTCGAAGGCCGCCAACGCATCCTCGAGACCTCTGGTATTTCGGATGCCGGTGGGTGACGGTAGCACTTTCCATCTGGTGAGTCGCCTGCTCGTTTGCCAACCTAAGAAAAATGCTATTAAATATGAGAAATCCAGAAACTATGCGAGACGAAGTTAAGGTTCATGTTTTAGAGTTTAAATGTTTAATATTATAGCTGATAACCGAAGTTTGATATGTTTGGAATAGATTGTTCGATGTAGGATTGGTTGATTATAAAATGATGTACCGTCCACACAAATTGAATGTAAGTAAATAACTAGGAACATGCAGATCTCAAGTTAACGCCCAAACAGTTACAACGCGGTCACATTAACTAGACGCTTGACCATGTGACGTCATTTTGATTTAGAACATGTTGGAACATATCGAATTGACATTCGATATGCTCCAACATGTTCTTGGGAACTATTCATAACTGTTTGGCTGTTAACTTGCGCTCTGCATGTTCCTAGTTATGTACTTACATTCAATTTGTGTGGACGGTACATCATTTTATAATCAACCAATCCTACATCGAACATTACAGTCATAGTTAGATGGTGTTATAAATGCTCACTTCAAACTGTACTAATGTTTATTTATTTAAGCTAAACATACGAGTCCACGATGTTACAACGCGTCAGGCCGTTACTTGTTATTGGAGGATACATATTTCAAACTCAATCAAGAAGTGTTCACAAGGTCAGGTGGACATGTTCCAATAATAACCAATTCAGTGCTGTCGCGCATACATATAAATATATTATTTTAAAGACTAACCATCATCATCATCATCATATCTGCCGTAGAACATCCACTGCTGCACATATGTCTCCCTCATATTTTTCGAAAAGGACCGGTTGGCAAGGGCCTGCATCCAACGTCATCCTGCGACCTTTATCAGGTTGTTAGTCCTCTTTTCGGTGGGCGACCTGCGCCCACCGCTGCGCATGCTGGATCGTGGTCTCCACTCTAGAACCTTCCAGCCCTATGGGTCATTTACTATACCAGTTATGTGCCCACTGCTATTTTAACTGGCTAATCTTGTGGGCTATGTCGCTGACTTTAGATCTTCTACGGGTCTCCCATGTCTGATTTGATGCCACTTTATGCTAAATTTGACGTCAAGTAGAATGTAATTTCCCTTCCCTCCTAACATGTATTATTATTGGCAACGTGTTCTTCTTATGTACATACGTACGTTTGAATGTATTGTTTAATAATATATTATTAAGAATATTATATTAAAATAATATAAACACTAAAAACCTATATTACACCCTAGACAAAACCTCATCAAATAACCCGCGTTATACTTCCCCGAGGAAAGTTGCCAATCATAATTGTAATGCGGTAAATACCAATGGCTATCGCCTTCCACCAGAAACGTAACGATGAGCCACGGGATCGATCCGCACCCCAGGATCCTTTCCGTGAAGGTAACATTTATAATGAAATCCACAGAATGGTGGGAGGCCCTTCTTGTGTCCACCTGACTATCACCCTCCAGTTTGAAAATCTGTCGCAAAGCACTAATAGGTGCACCTGCAGCTCTCCTTGTGAGCCAGTTGCTATTTAAGGTGTGTTACCTTCGACCGCATTATCTGTGACTTTCAAGTGAGATAGTGGTCAAACACTAGCCTATCAACAGTACAAAAATGAGCCAGTGCAAGAGTAACTACCATTTACCCTCAATCTGCTATTTGAAAACCAAATTCGATGTCCTCATTTTTCGAATATGATACCTGTTTATCAGAATTTACGCCATTTCAACTGCACTTATTTTCCACAGGTCCGGTATTTATCAAGTCCCGTGTAGGCCGAGCGATGGTGCAGTACCACGGATACCGTTTTAGCAAGCATTACTCTAGAGGCTATAAGGTCAGATGGCAATGTTCGGAGGCTGGCAGGGGCTGCAGAGCTTTTCTCTTCTCATATAACGAACAGTTCTTTAAAATATCTGATAATCATAATCATGCAACGCCCAAGTATCAATACTGTGACGGTAATTATTTCTATTAGATTTTTTTCTATACGTTATGAGTACAGGATTGTTTTTATGTTATTATTTTAATATCATAGTTGTTATCCGTTGTATTATGTATAATTATTGTTTTAGTTCTTTGTAAAAAGTTTATATTAAAAGCTTGTACATTTAAAGACGTATCTAAAAGATACCGCTACGACTTTTCTGTCTGTAGCGCTCATCATCATCTTCCTAACCTTATCCGACCATTAAGTTATGATTGGTTATTATGATTTGAATCCTGTTTATAGGCGGCCACCTGTCTGACGCCAAACTACCTTGGAAATTCTGCCAGTTCATTAAATCGATCTTTTGGGTCGTTGAGCGGTAAAATCGTTAAGAGATCTGGTCTGTGCCTGCCTGATACCTACCAATGATAGTATCATCCTTGCTAATACGCAGCGTACCTTCCTACACAGCGACGTGAGTAGCCGCATGTTGGTCATTCAGCGCTTTTTTCATTAGTCGCCTTTATAATCATCTAATGTGTGTATAAGTAACTGTCCTGGATTCTTAAGCCGATAAGCACTGTACTACTCAAATAATAAGAATGGATAAGAACTTTATATATAATAGAATTTAAAAATCTTATAAAGCAGGTTCAAACATTTGTTGTTATTAATAATATCAACTAATATTTGGAGCCGCTTAACACTGAAAAAAAGAAATAGACGAACTAGTTTTGGCTATTTTAGATATAACCAAAATTTGTTTATTTGACCATAAACTTAAGTCGAAATAACAAAACTGGTTTATTTAACAACCATAAAACAAGTTTTGTTACTTTAATTTCAGTTAGGTGTAACCTATATTTTTGTTGTTATTTACCAAAATTCTATTGATAACCTGATTTGTTATCCTGTTACAAAAGTGTCTGTAAAAAACACTATAGTGTCCCATGTTTGTTTATGTTACCAAAATAAATATTTTAGTGAACTCCAAGTTTGTATAGAAAATAATGAATAATACGCGTAATTTCCATACAGGACATTATTTTTATACATCAAAACGTGGAAACGAAAACTTGAGTTACGGCGGATATCACTTCGGCAAGCACAGCCGTTGGGGGGCGAAGACTAGATGGTACTGTAACACCCATAACAACAGGGGTTGCAGAGCTTCCCTTTACACTATCGGCCAGGAAGTCATCAAAGTAAATAACATTCACAACCATCCGTCACCACAATATTGACCATGAAGAAATATTACTGAAGTCTTCTGTATTGTATTATTCAATTATCAATAGTTTACAAAACTTTAAAAAACTTACGTAATGAAATATAATTCGTTCATTATTTAGTTTTATTTCTTCTGAGCTAATAGCTATTTTTGTGGTTATACATTAATATTTCATAAATATGGATTCAAATAGCGATGAAGTATTCTGTTACCTATTAATTTGGAACGTTTACGTTTGCAATTAGAATAAATTACTCAGTTGTTATAATATGTTTTACATTATTCATTTGTTATATTAGTTCCCAGTTTTGCAATTTACGACGTGATCGTCAAATGATCACAATAAATAAACAACATTTATTCAGCAAGAGATATCACAACGACGAGGAGTTTTTTTATATGAGTAGAATAGCCCGTAAATAAACTAACATAATATTGCTATCCCAGTTTCCAGTAATCTTATATTTTTTCTTTATATTATACATAGACATAATAATTCGATTCGAGTAAACTTTAAAGCGTCTGTTGTCACCAAAGGGCCATCCTATTGTCATAATATTGTATGTATTTTAACACCGACGTAAAGTAATATTGCTATTGCGTTTCAGTCGATTTGTGGGAGGTTCCGGAAGCCCCCCTTTCTCTCTCCTTCTTCCTTCCCTTACCCCTTCCACCCGCACTCCTTCTATTCTTTTTAGATGTCGGCAGCGCATTGGCAACGTCCTCGGTGTTACAAACGTCTATAGGTGACCACTTTCCATTAGATGGGCCGCCTGCCTATCTGTCTACTTTAGACAATAAAAAAATATTTAATTATTAATAAGAGAAAAAGTCGCTGGTTTGGATGGGCTTCTTTGTATTTCTCATGCAGCCATTAATATTAGATTATAATAGCTTTAATATTATTATTTAGCTGTCGAGAATCTGTCGTGGTTATGTATTTTGTGACAAATAAAAGAATACACCACCATTTCCGCTAGTCAAAAATGGCGGTAACCACGTGAACTGAAGTACTTCCGCGAGTCCAAAATGGAGGGCATCACGTGGTTTGACGTAGCCTCCAACAGCCAATGAAGAGCGTGGCATTGTCCCGCCAAGAAAATGGCGGCGGAGAAGGGAAATCCCAGAGGAAGACATCGCTATGAGTTAGTTGCTGGTATCGTCTTGTCAGAGTCAGCCAGATGGCAAAATACTTAGAAATGTGTATTAAGGATAATTATAAGCTAAGTACTCGTATATTCCTGTTTAATCTGCTTACTGTAACGTTACTTTTGTGAAATTTGTCTACGTTCGAATAGAGCTTTCCAATGTTACTGATATGGTGCTTATGTAGGCTTTAATGTAATTGTTACTTAACTAATGTCTTGTAAATTCAGTTGAATGTAATTGGTATAGATTTGAGTTTCAAGTTATGGAATACATGTGCATAATCTCGTTTTATTGTTTTATTGTAATGGGTGTTACAATTTAGAAAAAATGTTTATCAAGTACTGCATCACAAAATTAATGTCATGAACCAAATGAACATATTCACCCGCGTGGTGATGGACGATAATGATGAATCAATATATATAAACTACTGTATTACTCAGTAATATGTTAGCATTCTAATGAAGAAATAATTTTTGATATCGATCCAGTAGTATTTTCGGTACAAAAAAAAACAAATCTTTCCTCTTTAATATATTATAAAGTATATGTATCTACGATCTTGGCTTCCGCCGACGCATAGATTTAGTAGTAGATATTTAGGGACGAAGCTAACCCGAAAACAAACGTTGGCGCATCCATTATCTTATTATATTTATAAATTTTATTGAACATTGCAACCTTGACACATATGAAATACTTAAAGGTTCTATTCGGCGTGTGATTATTGAATATGTTCTAATTTTCTGTAATATTTGCAGTTCAATTTTTATCCATGGCTTCTGGGAGACAAATAGCAATATGGAATGGCTACACGTTCTACAATCAAAAAAAATCAAGTACAACAAGTACCTGGAAGTGTAGGACAAGTTGTAAATGTAAGGCGAGGTTCGTACTCAACCACAGCGGAAAAATGGTAAACAGTACAAAAAATCATAACCACGACGCACTGAAATACACCATTTGTAATGGTCTATTTGTCAAATTATAATTAGGTACGTATGTGTGTCAGAACTTTTGGTATGTGTGTTGTTAAACAACTGAAAACGGAATAAATCGCGTATAATTTTGTATTATTTTATCCCGACGTTTCAAACACTTTTCAGTGAACATGTTCACGGGTAGTCTGGATGACAGTTTTCTGTTATATGTATCATTTTTATGTACCGCCTATCATATTTTAAAGCAGTAGTCACTCACAGTGTCCAGAGGTCTTGTAGGATTGTGCTGGCTTTGGGATTTTATTTGTCTGATCACTGAATCCCAAGCAGATGGTACTTGCCAACTATCATCTCTGTTGAAATTTGAGTGTTAGAGCCTTAGCCTGTAAGTCGCAAAAATGTATACATGGATATATTTTAAAATGTTTATTATATTTTATCATTATTCATATTCATATTCATATCATTTATTGCATCATACATGTAACGGGGATCTTAAATATTACAATACTGAGTCATATATGTACCCAATTCAGGGCATTGCAATATGAGTAGAAGCGGACCGATATATTGTGTGTACATTTTTCGTCAAAATTTATCCTTAAAAAATTCGTCTAGACTATAATAACTTCTAGTGAGTAATAGAGTTCTTAGTTTAATTTCAAATATTTGGTCTTTATCTTGGGCTTTTATCGTATCCGGAATTTTATTATAAATTTTTACAGCCATGGTGTTTGGGCCAGAACTGTGTATTTTTAATCTTGAAGAGGGTAGTATTAAATTATGTTTATATCTAGTTTCGTAACGTCGCGGTTGGTCAATTTTTTTGCCGAAAAATACAGGGTATTTTCTGACGAATTTGCAAATCTCTAAAATGTAAATTGATGTTAATGTCAGTATTTTAAGTTTGAAGAAATGAGGTTTGCAGCTATCTGGTTCTTTAATGTTACTTAATATACGTATACATTTTTTTTGCATAATAAAGATGTCTTGTACGTCATTATCTCAGTAAGTATAATAAGTTGTTATCTCAGTAAGTATAATAATTGTATTGGCATCTTTTAATTATTTTTCCTCCATTTATTATACTATTTGTGCACCACCATCCCTTCTTCTGCTGTTATTCCTCTCCTTTCAAAGGTTGTTTGGAAGATATTTCTTTGAGCAATAAGACCACCTACTGTTACACTTTTCTAAGCTGTATAGCTGTATTGATTGTTTAATTTTAAGGTGTACAATAAAGAGTATATCAATCTATCTATCTTTTTTTCTATCTATCTACATATTATATTTACAGATAAACTAAGACTAATTATAAGAAGGAATAAAAATATCCAACGCTAAGTGTGTTTTATGCATTTATAAGTATAAATATACGAAAATAGTCCTAAAGGAATTAAGGAAATTATAATTAAATTATAATTACATTAAAAGAAACAGAAATACGTAGTTAAAATATCGATATTATATTTATTTCAGTGACATTTGTAAGTTATGCGTCTGGCAAGCAGCTGGCTATTCTCGAAGGCTACACGTTTTACTGCAGTGGCTCGTCGCAGATCACACAGTACTGGAAGTGCACTAGGAACCGAAAGTGTAACGCGAGATTTTCACTGGACAAGTTTTCACGAACTATCAAGAAAATGAGAATCTTGCATAACCACGAACCCCCTTCCCATAAGATTATAAAATAAGTTTTTATTTCTAGTCTAGAAGACGCGCGCAGCGAACGTACGAGTAAACACTGGCTTCGTATTTAATTAAGTCGCAAAAAATTATACATGTATATATTTTAAAATATTTATTTTATTATATCATTATCTCAGTAAGAATAATTAGTATTATATTGACATCTTTTATTTATGATATTTTTCCTGCATTTTTTATACTATTTTTGCACCATCCCTTCTTCTGCTGTTATTTCTCTCCATTCAAAGGTTGTTTGGAAGATATTGCTTTGAGCAATAAGACCACCTACTGTTACAGTTTTCTAAGCTCTATAGCTGTATTGATTGTTTTATTTTATGGTGTACAATAAAGAGTATATCAATCTATCTATCTACATATTATATTTACAGATAAACTAAGACTATTTATTAGAAGGAATAGAATATCCAATGCTTAGTGTGTTTTGTACATTTATAAGAATAAATATACGAAAATAGTCCTAAAGGAATTAAGGAAATTATAATTAAATTATAATTACATTAAAAGAAACAGAAATACGTAATTAAAATATCGATATTATATTTATTTCAGTGACATTTGTAAGTTATGCGTCTGGCAAGCAGCTGGCTATTCTCGAAGGCTACACGTTTTGCTGCAGTGGATCATCGCAGATCACACAGTACTGGAAGTGCACTAGGAACCGAAAGTGTAACGCGAAATTTTCACTGGACAAGTTTTCACGAACTATCAAGAAAATGAGAATCTTGCATAACCACGAACCCCCTTCCCATAAGATTATAAAATAAGTTTTATTTTTCTAGTCTAGAAGACGCGCGCAGCGAACGTACGAGTAAACATTGGCTTCGTATTTAATTAAGTCGCAAAAAATTATACATGTATATATTTTAAAATATTTATTTTATTATATCATTACCTCAGTAAGTATAATTAGTATTATATTGACATCTTTTAATTATGTTATTTTTCCTGCATTTTTTATACTATTTTTGCAACACCATCCCTTCTTCTGCTGTTATTCCTCTCCATTCAAAGGTTGTTTGGAAGATATTGCTTTGAGCAATAAGACCACCTACTGTTACACTTTTCTAAGCTGTATAGCTGTATTGATTGTTTAATTTTATGGTGTACAATAAAGAGTATATCAATCTATCTATCTACATATTATATTTACAGATAAACTAAGACTATTTATTAGAAGGAATAAAATATCCAATCTTAAGTGTGTTTTGTACATTTATAAGAATAAATATACGAAAATAGTCTTAAAAAATTAAAGAAATTATAATTAAATTATAATTACATTAAAATAAACAGAAATACGTAATTAAAATATCGATATTATTTTTATTTCAGTGACATTTGTAAGTTATGCGTCTGGCAAGCAGCTGGCTATTCTCGAAGGCTACACGTTTTGCTGCAGTGGCTCGTCGCAGATCACACAGTACTGGAAGTGCACTAGGCACCGAAAGTGTAACGCGAGATTTTCACTGGACAAGTTTTCACGAACTATCAAGAAAATGAGAATCTTGCATAACCACGAACCCCCTTCCCATAAGATTATAAAATAAGTTTTATTTTTCTAGTCTAGAAGACGCGCGCGGCGAACGTACGAGTAAACATTGGCTTCGTATTTAATTAAGTCGCAAAAATGTATACATGTATAAATATTTATTTTATTATATCATTATCTCAGTAAGTATAATTAGTATTATATTGACATCTTTTATTTATGATATTTTTCCTGCATTTTTATACTATTTTTGCACCATCCCTTCTTCTGCTGTTATTCCTCTCCATTCAAAGGTTGTTTGGAAGATATTGCTTTAAGCAATAAGACCACCTACTGTTACAGTTTTCTAAGCTGTATTGATTGTTTAATTTTAAGGTGTACAATAAAGAGTATATCAATCTATCTATCTATTTATCTACATATTATATTTACAGATAAACTAAGACTTTTTATTAGAAGGAATAAAATATCCAAACTTAAGTGGGTTTTGTACATTTATAAAAATAAATATACGAAAATAGTCTTAAAAAAATTAACAAATTATAATTACATTAACAGAAACAGAAATACGTAATTAAAATATCGATATTATTTTTATTTCAGTGACATTTGTAAGTTATGCGTCTGGCAAGCAGCTGGCTATTCTCGAAGGCTACACGTTTTACTGCAGTGGCTCGTCGAAGATCACACAGTACTGGAAGTGCACTAGGCACCGAAAGTGTAACGCGAGATTTTCACTGGACAAGTTTTCACGAACTATCAAGAAAATGAGAATCTTGCATAACCACGAACCCCCTAGCCATAAGATTATAAAATAAGTTTTATTTTTCTAGTCTAGAAGACGCGCGCAGCGAACGCACCAGTAAACATTGGCTTCGTGTTTAATTAAGTCGCAAAAATGTATACATGTATATATTTTAAAATATTTATTTTATTTTATCATTACCTCAGTAAGTATAATTAGTATTATATTGACATCTTTTAATTATGTTATTTTTCCTGCATTTTTTATACTATTTTTGCAACACCATCCCTTCTTCTGCTGTTATTCCTCTCCATTCAAAGGTTGTTTGGAAGATATTGCTTTGAGCAATAAGACCACCTACTGTTACACTTTTCTAAGCTGTATAGCTGTATTGATTGTTTAATTTTATGGTGTACAATAAAGAGTATATCAGTCTATCTATCTACATATTATAGTCACAGATAAACTAAGACTATTTATTAGAAGGAATAAAATATCCAATCTTAAGTGTGTTTTGTACATTTATAAAAATAAATATACGAAAATAGTCTTAAAAAATTAAAGAAATTATAATTAAATTATAATTACATTAAAAGAAACAGAAATACGTAATTAAAATATCGATATTATATTTATTTCAGTGACATTTGTAAGTTATGCGTCTGGCAAGCAGCTGGCTATTCTCGAAGGCTACACGTTTTGCTGCAGTGGCTCGTCGCGGATCACACAGTACTGGAAGTGCACTAGGAACCGAAAGTGTAACGCGAGATTTTCACTGGACAAGTTTTCACGAACTATCAAGAAAATGAGAATCTTGCATAACCACGAACCCCCTTCCCATAAGATTATAAAATAAGTTTTTATTTCTGGTCTAGAAGACGCGCGCAGCGAACGTACGAGTAAACACTGGCTTCGTATTTAATTAAGTCGCAAAAAATTATACATGTATATATTTTAAAATATTTATTTTATTATATCATTATCTCAGTAAGAATAATTAGTATTATATTGACATCTTTTATTTATGATATTTTTCCTGCATTTTTTATACTATTTTTGCACCATCCCTTCTTCTGCTGTTATTCCTCTCCATTCAAAGGTTGTTTGGAAGATATTGCTTTGAGCAATAAGACCACCTACTGTTACAGTTTTCTAAGCTGTATAGCTGTATTGATTGTTTTATTTTATGGTGTACAATAAAGAGTATATCAATCTATCTATCTACATATTATATTTACAGATAAACTAAGACTATTTATTAGAAGGAATAGAATATCCAATGCTTAGTGTGTTTTGTACATTTATAAGAATAAATATACGAAAATAGTCTTAAAAAATTAAAGAAATTATAATTAAATTATAATTACATTAAAATAAACAGAAATACGTAATTAAAATATCGATATTATTTTTATTTCAGTGACATTTGTAAGTTATGCGTCTGGCAAGCAGCTGGCTATTCTCGAAGGCTACACGTTTTGCTGCAGTGGATCATCGCAGATCACACAGTACTGGAAGTGCACTAGGCACCGAAAGTGTAACGCGAGATTTTCACTGGACAAGTTTTCACGAACTATCAAGAAAATGAGAATCATGCATAACCACGAACCCCCTTCCCATAAGATTATAAAATAAGTTTTTATTTCTAGTCTAGAAGACGCGCGCAGCGAACGTACGAGTAAACACTGGCTTCGTATTTAATTAAGTCGCAAAAAATTATACATGTATATATTTTAAAATATTTATTTTATTATATCATTATCTCAGTAAGTATAATTAGTATTATATTGACATCTTTTATTTATGATATTTTTCCTGCATTTTTTATACTATTTTTGCACCATCCCTTCTTCTGCTGTTATTCCTCTCCATTCAAAGGTTGTTTGGAAGATATTGCTTTGAGCAATAAGACCACCTACTGTTACAATTTTCTAAGCTGTATTGATTGTTTAATTTTAAGGTGTACAATAAAGAGTATATCAATCTATCTATCTATTTATCTACATATTATATTTACAGATAAACTAAGACTTTTTATTAGAAGGAATAAAATATCCAAACTTAAGTGGGTTTTGTACATTTATAAAAATAAATATACGAAAATAGTCTTAAAAAAATTAACAAATTATAATTACATTAACAGAAACAGAAATACGTAATTAAAATATCGATATTATATTTATTTCAGTGACATTTGTAAGTTATGCGTCTGGCAAGCAGCTGGCTATTCTCGAAGGCTACACGTTTTGCTGCAGTGGCTCGTCGCAGATCACACAGTACTGGAAGTGCACTAGGCACCGAAAGTGTAACGCGAGATTTTCACTGGACAAGTTTTCACGAACTATCAAGAAAATGAGAATCTTGCATAACCACGAACCCCCTTCTCATAAGATTATAAAATAAGTTTTATTTTTCTGGTCTAGAAGACGCGCGCAGCGAATGTACGAGTAAACATTGGCTCCGTGTTTTATTATGTCGCAAAAATGTAAACCTAAAACTTGTGTTAAAGTATACATTTTGTAACATTATCACAATACCTACTACCTTAGTGAAAGTGTTATGTGTATGAATTTGTTATGTATATAATGAAAGTAATCAGCGCAAGTAAAAAATTTACATCATATAAAATAACCCAGATTACTAGACATAAACACCTGAAAACTAAATGTTTACGTGCGGCAATCTTTATATAAAATGTAAATAAACAACAAGTAATGTATATAAGTGAGCAGTAAACTATTAAGATATTTCCAAATACAACAAAACTAATGACTAAACAACTACATATATTTATATACAACTAAACCGTTTCATATGGTCATCAAAAGTATTATTTCTACGGTAGGTATTTTCAGAACCGTGATGAGTGGGTCCAAAGGTCGCCTTTATAAAAGTGACAATTATTATTGCACGTCATTTTTATAAAGGCGACCTTTGGACTTGCGTACTATGAAATCTATGTACAACTATAGAGGGCCCAAAGAGAAAAAAAAATACCAAAAAATGGAACTGACTTCAACACTAAGAAGTGTGAAAGAACTTGTTGAAGTCGGTACCATGATAGTTTAAAGATACCTATTATCACTATATTGTGCGTATGGTACCGACTTTTATAAGTTATTTAACACTTTTTAGTGTTGAAGTAGGTTCCATTTTTTTGTAAATAAATAAATCTTCTGTTTAGACTGTAGTAAATGACGTGCAATTGTCATTTTTATAAAGGCGACCTTTGGACCCACTGTTTTGAAGCTGTAGAAATAACACTTTTGATGGCCATATGAAATGGTTCGTCTATTTTGCATAAATTGTTACTGTTTATGTTGCGCATTTGAATAAGCGTACGTCCGACGTTAAGTCGTATTGATACGCGGAATACAATATCGCTACACCGAAAAACATTACATTGCTATTATTATACTTTTATTTAATTCCACTTGCAAAAATGGATCATAACTAACACAAAACCTAATACTTAGAAAGTCCAAAAGAACGAGTTCTCTGCACGACTCGACCTCAGTAAATTCTACACTTTTTGGCAATACAAATTTAAGCCTACCTAACTCCTCGATCGATGAAAGTCATAATATGAGGGAACTAATTGCAGAAACTAAAAGCACTAAATTCCTGGGTGTAGACTCCAACATGTTATGGAGATCACATGTTATACATATTTGAACAAATTAAACCAGTACGCCTATGCACTGAAGAATAACTGAGAATATGCTTAAAAAAGCAGCAAACCAGAATACACTATTGAGCGCGTATCACGCGTATGCTGGATCGATTTTAGGTATGGAGATTTATACTGGGATAACTGTGCCGATATAGAAGATGCTTTTGAAGCACAAAAGAAGTGCATAAGAGCAATATGCGTCGAATAGCTGTCGAATTTCATAAAACTTAGGATACTCACACTTCCTTCGCTATACATATACATCTATGAAGCAGCGTTGTTAGTCTGGTCAAATTTAAAAAGCTATGGCACTTTATTGAGCAAAAGACCATAAGACATTAAGACCCTTCACCGTAACGTAAAGTGCAATACAGTATTTGTAATAAATAAATGTATTTGTCTTAGGTATATAAATGTATAACCAATTGCCATCATCGCTGCACCAGGATGCAAACTCATTGGCGAGCTTTAAAATAAAACTAAAAGATTAATTGATTAATAAAGCTTACTATAGAATCAATGAATTTTTAAGTGACCAAACATTATAAAATATTGACATTAGGGGGTAAGTGGAACGTTACATTCATAGCCAACATTTGTTGTTATTTTATAGACGTGCTGTTGTTTTGTTGTTTTATGTATTTGAATCCCTGCGGTCGTGATTCAGTCGATAGAATCCTTAACTCGTGATTCATCTGTGGCCCTCGCTTTAAATCCATCCTTTATTCACTAGTTGCATAATATACTATTATACCATGATAACGAGATTTTTTTTTCTATTATCGCAGCAAAGAACACAATACAGTTTTATTCTAATGCTAAACTTCTTGTCGCAAGTATCGACCAATCAAATCTCGAGAAGTTACTTGCACAAAGAGTTTGTATGTCGACTATTCTTTGCGTAAGGAAAATTGAGATCGAATATATCGCCGCTGTTCAACAACTCTTATAGCTCCAAATTTACGACAAAACCCTCCCGAACATTGCCGAAGATCTCTTCAGTGTGGCCCTTATGCAATTCTCATTAACTCAGATGGGAGTCGGAGAAACTTAGTTATTTGAATTCAAATCTCGCATTCACGCGGAGAATCCAGCATTAGAAAAAAAACCGAAGTAGGTCCCTGCATGGGTAGAATGACCTGGAAAAGGGTGACTGAGCATCTGGGCACTGGAATATGTGGCGAAACAGGCTTTAGTTCGTGCCAACACCGCTAAATCACTCCGTAAGTACTTCTGTAAAGAAAGTAAGGTTGTCACATACATTTTCTGACCGCTAATTATTGGTTTCATATACATTTAGTTTTTCCCAACTTATTTTATATCGTCAATTCTACCGTCATTATGTCAAATTCCCCACATGCTGGCCACACCGAACTTCTTCAAACAACCAACTCACCACTTGACATTGACAGATAGAAAGAACTTGAGGGTTTTTTACTCTAATTAAGGGAGCACCTATTTGTACATTGGCCAGCCATAGACTACACCTATAAAACATGAATTTTGGAAACTCGTATGCGTACAATTAAAGGTTGTCAGGGACTATATCAATGAAGCGATGTGTCGAGCAAATGCTCCGAGGCTATAGTATAGATAGACCAAAAAAAAAAGACCAAAAAAATCGTAACACTATTAACTGAATATATTTAAATGCAATAAAAACACAATTTCCACTTATTATAAAACTTTATCAAAGACTTCTTGATCAGCCAGCGGCGTTGCTCGCTTGGTCTTGGTTCAGGGGTGAGATAGTTATTATTTAAATTACAATCACTTATTTATTTATGAACCGATTGACATGGAATACATTAAATGTCATGTAAAGCTTTCGATAATATATAAGTGAAAACCACATCTAAATCGGATAAACCGTTTCTGACATAAGCATGCACAAATGCACAGACAAACATTTAAATTGTTTTTTTCCATTCTATTTTCGTTTACAAAACTCGCAATAATATATAGTCTCATATATTTTCCATGTACAAACAGCGACCAGTTATATTTTCATTACCAATAATATATCTTAGAAGATAATAATGTTTACTTTTTGACTAAGGAACCATATGATATAAACGTATTTAACTACTTATTACATTTTTTTTTCTCTTGGCGCCATTAAATCACTGCAGTTATGTATAGTAACCTATTCAAAGAATACAAAAAACCTCGTTAATTTCGTATGAAGCGTGTTTGAACCAGCGTTCCCACAACATGTTATTATGTTCCAGGTCCTGTAATAACTTTATCCGCTGCAGGCACTCCGCGGCTGATCTACAATGGGTACATATTCACGCGGCACTATACAGGGAACAAAGGACAGACAAGATGGCGCTGTACACGAAGAGACAGAGGTTGTACGGCCACCATTATAACTAAACATAATGATTTCGGTTTTATCAGGAATTATCATAATCATTAAAAATAAACTCATGTTAACATAAATTTTATAATATGAACCAATTTGTTATTTATTTCATTTATAATTTATAAAACATGTTTAACATTAGTTTTATCATTATTCGTCCTTTCAAGGATAAGAATTTTAGATTTTTTGAAACACTGAACAAAGAGTTTTGTTCAGTGGGTCGCACGAACAGCAAAATAATAAAAATACGAACCGTGAGCTAAGGAATAGATAAAGAAATTGATTTATTAAGCGGTACAATGTCTGAGAGTTTTAAAAAGTCTTGTAAAACATATGCAACAACATATCTACACACATAAATGTTATTGTTTTATCTACTATACTACTTACGAAAGTGCAGTTAAAATACTCGCAACTTATCTCTCCTACGTATTGATTTGAGTTTCTTGTATTATTTTTATTGGAGCGGCGCGGCTTAGGTACTGTACATAATTCCTTACAATGGTGGTCATAGAACTAATGCAACACCCACTTAATATGTTGTATTACTGTATGCACAGTGATTATGCAACACTGTTTCCTAAACATCAATTATTATTATTATTATTATTTAACCTTTTTTTAGATTTGGTTTTTTTTTATGATATTGCATTTTAAGGTAGATTCGTTCTCTAAACATCACAATGGAAATTCCTTAAAAACTAAAGTGAATCCATTTTTTTTAAATAGGTACGTAAATCTTATTGCTAGTGAACAATAAGTATTTCTTAATTTTATACTTATCTGTACGGTGTTGGCCAGAAGTACCAGCCTCAGGTTCACGCCTTTGCCATGTCCTTTTTAGCATAGCCTTCACGATCTCCTCATTTCGTCGATATTTTGAGATTATACTCTATGATTCGATACTCTGATGTTTTCATCGCCCGCCTGACGAGTTCGCCAATTGCGTCCGAGCTGTCGTCTGCGAAATACGTGCAGTTGCCGGAGTGTCGTGACACTGCCACCACTGTATAAGAGTCTCCATCTCTCTCTAACATCAATTATTTTGCATGAAAGCACTTCATCAAACTAATATTTTAATGATAACATTTTCAGCTCCTGAATACATAACTTTACCGAACCTCAGACAGATGATCACGTACTCAGGGTACCGATTCGGAAGACAACGAACATCTGGATATAAAACTCGATGGCAGTGCTCTTCGCATAGTAGGACAGGCTGCAAGGCATTCATTTACACCGTTCTAAATGAAATCGTCAATATGAATAGTTTACATAACCACTCCGCCACTACCGCCCGCATGACATGTTTAAGGACTTCGCAGGATGCAAAGTGTCCTGGAAAGTGAATCATATACTCGTTTATACTTTATAATATTTTACTATAAGCCTTGTAATATGAAAGAATAAAGAACTATATTTGGTAATGATATAAAAAGTGTTTTCCCATAAAACACGCATTATATGTAATGCTCGGATGCGACAAGCAAAGTTCAAAAGCCGATGTTCGTCGATGTGTAATGTCGAAGTCGTGTACACATCACTTTTCACTGTGCGACTGCTTAGTTTTGCATCGTTAGCACTCAAATGCATTACATTTATCGCTGATAACCCATATTTCTTAGATCAGAACAGTAGATAATTCCAAAAGACAATGAAATTGTGAAATTTCTGATAAAGTATGAAAATAAGTTAAAAAATTTTGGTCATTTATGTGTAACGAAAATAACTTTATGGAATGGCATCATTTACATTGTAGTGTTTACATGTAAGAGGTACCTAAATACTAAGGTCACAAGTATTTACCGTGTTTCAGGTTAATCGGACGAGCACATACAGCTACAGCTCTAGCATCTGGACAGTGGGACATCAGACAGTGAGTAAGTTGTAAAATTACACATCTTTATATTAATAACATGAGTAAACACATTTTAAAACAGAAATAAAACATTCGACGCGTTTTCCGAGTAGGTTACTATGTTCTGTTAGTATATTTCTACTATATTTTATATACATTTACATCTACGCCACCTACTCCGTAATGTCATGACATCGATCCATAAAAGATGTCGATGGGTCTATTATAGAAGTCAGATATTTTTTAAGACTCGCAACATAATTTACAAACTTATATACTATGTAGAAATTATAACGCGAATTACCTCAATTTTCTAGAACCAATTCTTAACCAAGTAAGTCTCAATGAGAAAAGAAGTACATCTGTTAAGTATGTTATGGATTAGTGAAGAATATCAGAATCACTCTACGCTTTCAGGCAGAGTATCTGGCACTCCGATGGTACTCATCAAGATGGAAACTTGTATAAGAGTCCCAGCGTGTAGTGTTTGGCACCACCCAGAGACCTCATCGGTCCCACGGCCGCCAACTTGGAGGCCTCAGCCCACCGGCTTCCAAGCCCACTACCTCGCTGTCTCAGCCTCCCATGGCTGGGTTCAAGGATGCCCCAGGTCAGCCTGACTTGGCGGCAGACTTAGCTCTCGTCATGGACTGTGCGATGGCTATAGACGTGGACGAAGTGTGTGCCATCGCGCACACACTTCATACTGCCACGTCCATTACTTTGACTGTTTAACTTTGTTTCAAACTAATATTAATAATGTAGTGTTACGGCCGTTCTGGTCTACACTGCATTGCTAAACTATCAAGACTAGTGCCTACACTAAATAAGAGAAATAAAATAGAAACTTTACAAATAAATATGGTTTTAATAAAGAAATTGTTTGACCTGGCTGAGTCACACTTCAGCATATGTGTCCGTATGTCCTCACTATCGTTTATTATCCTGTTCAGGACCAGTTGCTTAAACTGGGCCAAGTGGTCCCACAAACACTTCTAACTAAATCCACAGCAACATGTTCCCCTCTGCTTTATTCTCGTTTATCCAGCATACCAGCTGGTTAGAGTAGCCGCAGCAGAAGTTAGTATTGAAATATTTTACGTATTTGATAGTGTTTATAGTTTTCTAAACATATATAAAAGTCATCTCAATGTTTCTTTTCAATAATATTCGCAATTCTCGTATTTTTTTGGGCCATATCACTCTCGCTCCGCTAGATCCAAAACAATTCTCCTGACTTTTCGCTGTCCATCCGATATTTTCTTTTGATCTTCAAATTTAACACATTCGCTAATTAACTAATTTTAAAATAAGGTTTTATACGAAATACAGAAAGGTATTAAAAACCCTTTAATGGACAGTAAATAAAAATCCACTAATATATGCATTATATTACAACCATTGCGGCAATTCTTGCCAATATAATTGGTCGTGTAACTGCACTATAAGTTGTAATCTGTGTGCCATAAAGTGCGCATTGCTGAATGTCTGGTTGTCCGATGTTAAAACGCTGCTAGAGAACGGAGAGGCTAACGAATTAATGGAGAAGTTATTTAAATTAAAAGAATAACAAGTATCCGATGAACAAAAACATCAGTAATCAGTAGCATTTATAATAATGATACTAATTAGTATTCAGTTTTATATTTCCAAAAATATCTCACGGTGCCAGAATCTCTCGCTTTGCATTTTAAGCTATTATGTAATATCGTTGTCTATACTTCCCTTCCTACATCTTCGACCTTATCTCGCCGCCCAAAATTTTATCCTTAGACAGTAACGGAGATGTGGAACAGTACGCGGCCTATTTTCAGGAAGTCGTGTGTGCGGGCGGGACGCAGTGCGGCCCTTCTACTGTAAATGCTAAAATTTGCCTAGCAGTTACATTTGTGCTACTGTTAGGGGTTTTTCTCTCGCACCGCTCAACTTCCCCGCACATCTCCGATGGAACTACACATTTTTATTGCTTTTCTGAATCACATTAAACTATTATGCTTTTAATTATTTCAGTTACATATTTTATGTCAAGGAAAGGAAAACCGCTGCTCAGTATTGAAGGCTACACATTCAGAATTAAATCAAAGCATGGCGACAGGACCAGATGGACATGCTCTACTCACAAGAAATGCCACGCGTTCGTGCGTACGTACGATGACGTCATTTTAAAAGTAAAAAATGAACATGATCATTAGTTTAAAAACTGAGTACAAGAAATAACTTGTAATTATAATTATTTATATAACCGTATGTGAGCTCAGTGATTAACAATTTTTCAGCTAATATTTCATACACAGCGTGTAAGTAGGTATTAATTTAACCTTTACCAAAATTTCATAATACCCAAATGTATGTGTGATGTGCATTTCCAATATTAACAGTATTATTCAACAACGTGTCCGTTTCGGCACATCATCACGCCTCCTTCTTATAGTGAGACAATATCTTTCTGCAACTGATAAAATGTATGTACTAAATAAAGTATTTCCTTATGTAAAAAAGCTTTTATCATGAATATTATTTTTATTTAAAACAACTAGGTCCACGTTGTTGAGTATGGCCCATACTCTCTGAGAGAGACGCTGATAAGAGGAAAAGGGCAGGCAGGGCGTAATATACTGATGCTATACTCACCTGCGAAAATCTCGTCTATAACAAAATAATGCCATAAGTGGTACAGTATAAGTTTTAAGTATATACTTATTTGTAGGTTTTAGTTAAACGAGATATTAATAAATACCCTATTAGATATCAATAAAGAATTTAGATTTTTCACTTTTAGTATCCATGCTTTTAATTAACCCTTGAAGATCGCCAAATCGAAGGGAAATAGCGCGCGAAAATTCACTATTTAAACAATTAGCGCGCGCCGCGAGCGTTTGCAGGAATAAAATCGTAGTAAAACAGCTATTTGTTCTATTTTATATCTGTAAACGGCGTAAATTTACACCGGTTACCAAGTAAATCTTCCTTCATTCTATTAATATGTCTTTTTAGTCAAATGATAGAGGTAAAGTCAATTAAAGTCTGAGTGTGAGTTAAAGGCTTTACACTTTTACGTTCACTTTAAACGTCTAAATATGCGAACTCCTTTCGGCACAGTTATACAGCCGCTTCATTAATATTTCTTATCACTAATATAAATAAAATAAAGTAGATATAAATTTTGTCTGTCCTTTTGACTCCCAGTGATGAGATATCAACCTAATCTTTTTCGTTAGCAGTGACATACGTGCAGCAGCTGTCTGGAAAGCCGCTGGCGCTTATCGGAGGTTACAAGTTCTATTGCGAGAGACTGTGTAAAAGCACGCAAAAGTGGAAATGTACTTCGCACAACATTTGTAATGCGAGGTTTACACTTACCAGCGATGGACAAACTATAAAAAGTATGAATTTAATACATAATCATGATCCGCCAAACCATAAAATTGTGAATGGTTTTTATGTGAAGATTTAGGTTGTTAAAATTCTGACTCTACGCATTATGTAACACCGTATTATTTATGAAGTGTTTATATGTTAGTATGTTTTTAATATAACATGTAGCTTTGCATGCCAGATGTCGTCTACGTGGCATTTGTTGATATCACTAGCCAAAAATTATAATTTATTTAGAATGAGTTTGTAAATATTTACAGAATAATGAAAGTAAAAATAATAACTAATTATAAGCCCTATGGTCGGAGGAAAAGTGGCCAAAATGCTGGCAGCATTGCTACGCTGCTCTGGGGTGGGTGGTAATGTTAACTTTTTGCCTAGAGTAAAATAAAGTTTTAAATTTGAAACCCAATAATTATAAATTATTTTGTACATATAATTTAATTGTAAGTACAGTGTAACTGAGCCACACCGATACATTTAATTTTTTTTTTAATTATAATCAAGGTGAATTCTTCAAGAACTGTGACAACACTTTACTTAAGCATTACAGACCCATCTCGCTTTTGAGCCATGTTTATAAGCTGCTTTTGAAGGTCACAAACCATCTCAATCCCAATTTTGACGACCTGCAGCCTCAGGAACAAGCCAGTTTCCGAAAAGGCTATAGTAGCATAGCTCACATCCACAAGTTACGGCAAGTTATGTAGAAGAAGGGTATAACTAATTGGTCTTATTTTTAGCATTTGTGAACAATGAAGAAGGCCTTTGATTCAATCAAGACATGGCAGTACTTGAGCGTCCCCAGCGGTGCCGTATTGACTATCGGTAAATCGAAGTGTTGAAGTGGTTGTATAATAACGCAAACATGTCAGTCCAAGTACAGGAGCAGAGTTCGAAGGCAATTCCAAAGAGACGTGAGACAGAGAGCATTGGAAGACGCCTTCAAGCTCCTGTAATGGCAAAGACTCAGCATCAATATTAACATCGAGTACATCACATTCGATTTGCCGACGACATTGTAGTCATGGCAAAATCGATGGAAAACCTCAGCACTACGCTCGAAGGCCTTAGTCAAGTTTCCAACGGGTAGCCTTAAGATGAGCATGGAGAAGACAAACATTATGTCCAATGTCCATGTTGTGCCTACCCCAGTATTATTAGGGAGCTCAGTTCTCGAAGTTGTTGACGAATACATCTACCTAGGACATACAGTCCAACTAGATAGGTCCAACTTCAAGAAAGAGGTTAATCGTCGAACCCAACTCGGCTGGGCCATGTTCCGTAAGGTTTGCGAAGTTTTTTCGTCAAAAACACCTCAGCCCCTCGAAGCTAGATCACTGATACCACTCACTGGTCAGAGACTATTGAATTTATGGAGAGGGCTATACTCGGAATTTCCCTATAAAATTGAATTAGAAATGAGGAGATCCGTAGAAGAATGAAACTCACTGACATATCTCAGAAGATTAGCCAGTTAAAATGGTAGTGGGCAGGTCACACAGGGCCGGAAGATTCTGGAGTGGAGACCATGTACCAGCAAGCGCAGCGTAGGTCGTCCACCAACAAAGTGGACAGAAGACCTGATAAAGCTCGTAGGACGACGTTGGATGCTGGCCTTTTCCAACCGGTCGTTTTGAAAAATACGCCAATGTTCATCAGTGGACGTCTACGGCTGAGATGATAGTCGAGGCGTATTTTGTTATCGATATAGGTTCCAAAAGTATATTGATTACAATTTTTTACTCTGAAACTGTGAGACAGATTTGGAACAAAACATGACACAGTGATAACTAAAATTATGGTGGACATAAAGGATATATTTATCTCATAAAACGAATGGGTTCTTCCGGAATAGGAGACGAATGTAAATTTTTTTAAGTAAATTAACTTCTCGATGGTTAATATAAAATATTCACTATTCAGCAGCAGAAAAGTCCACTTAAATCCTAAGCCAAGTTTCATCCTTCTCCACTATGATATCAGAGTGCTAAAAAAAGACCGTTTTGAAGAATAGGTTTTATGAGTAGAATAACAACGTCGAACACTCAATAATGGTTTATAGCAACGATAAGCTTTGAAATTAATCAATTTTAAACGGGTCACGGGTAGGCTGGATGACAGCTGTTGTCTGTTAAGTTTCATACTTAATTTTAGTTATGGTAATTATTTTTATGTACATCCTATCATATTTTAATCAAAACGTTCCCGATGCATACAGTAGTCACTCACTGTGTCCAGAGGTGTTGCAGTATTGTGCTAGCTTTAGGATTTTATAAGCTCACTGGATCCCAAGCAGGTTGGTTGGCAAGTAACCTGCTTGGATTCATAGGTACTCGTTAACAATAAAACAATAAAGTGAAAATAAATGAGCATTTAGGTTGGTGGAGTAGAAAGCCTATCGTGATGCATGTGGCAGTCTTCTGGCTGCTTTTTTACAGCCAATCTACACTCTATATATCATCTCTTCATCTTAGCCGTAGAACGTCCACTGCTGAACATAGGCCTTTTTATTGTTTGTTTTTAATATTGATTTAGTGCTATTTATTTGCAGTATCTATGGTGAAAAATACATTAGGCAAGGACTACGTCATCATCAACGGATACCCATTCTTCAGACACACGCTCACGAAAACCACCGAGTACTGGATGTGTACACGATCGGGAACCGGCATATCATGTAAAGCAAGGTTCACGATGACTCTTGACCGCAAGAAAATAATACGATTATTCACAGAACATAATCACGAACCGCAGAAGCACAAGATCCTGGACGGAGTGTACTATAAATGTAAAATTTAGTTTATATAAAAATAAATCAAAATCAATTTATATGCATCAATATGGGTAACAAAGTTAGTATCATATTTTATCGGCTCGCCATATTTCACCATTATTGGTATGCAAAATTTTAATTGATAATATTGTTATAATTATTATAATTTATACAATACAATATATATAATAAATTGTATTCTATTAAAGGAAATAAAATAATGTAATTTTGAGTTTTGTGACTTTCTCATTTGATAACCGTCGATGATGCTAGCTCACTCTAGTAATAGTACGAGTATGAGTATATAAACCAGTTGCATAGAACTAGAATGCGACTGGCTCTTAACCCCGGAGCACAACGTTATAATTTATTAATTTATTATTATTAATTAAAACGACATGGCCAATTACATTAATCAATTAAAATGAGACATAATTACAAAAATAAAATAACGTTAATTCGTCAATGATATCAATAAAATTTGTCAATAAAAACTAATAGTCAGTATGTAATATCTGAAACACGCTAACATTAAATCCGACCATCCATCTTCAAACAAATCACATTCAGGGTTGGCAGCCAGGATAGCGTTGAAAGCGCTAAGAGTGTGAGGGATGGGAGAAACCGAATGGGAATAAGTTATAGAGCACATAACATAAAGTCGATAACCAAATAAACTACAAAAACACAATTGCATTTATTATGGCGTTAATTGATTTTAATGATGGTGGTACTGGTCCGCGATCGTGATACACAGTTTAGTAGTAAAACTTAGATTATGGCCGCGTATACACTAGTTTGCATGCAGTAACCTCGAATTTGGTATGTAGATAGGTGAGGAGCTGGAATAACATATGCGATACTTTTTCTTCATCATCATCATCCATCACCATGCGGGAGAAATCGTGGGGCACAGCTAGTAGTATATATTTTAGTATGGCTTTGATAATGTACAGTTGATTATCGGGGCCATTAAGTTTTTTTTTTTTTCAATTACAGTGGTATTCAAGATGTCGCAGCGTGGGAAAAAGCTTCTCTGTGTAGACGGGTACACGTTTTGCGCTCATAGAACGACCGGCGACAAGACGCGGTGGAGCTGCTCAACTCATAATCATAAGAAATGTACCGCCTCGATGGTCACATATCAAGACATCATTTTTAAATTTAACAATGTACACAATCATTAAATCATTTGAATCTGTTTGTAGTTTTAGTGAGTATCTATTTGACGTGTAATAAGTAATGTACATCTCATTCTCATTTTAGTCTTATTTATATAAAATGTACGAGTCTAGTGATCTAACTTTATCCGTAAGAGTTGTTTGATACATTCATAAAATACATTATTACCATCTCTGGCACAGAAAGTCCATAGTTGTACAATATTATAATATAATACATATTAGCAGCAAAAACTGTCTAAAACTGTGTAAAAATCTTAAAGAGAGAATGATTATTTTTTTTATATTGTCTCTACGGGTAAACTTTATATAGTTGCCTAGCTTAGTCTATAGTACGTAATTAGCCGTAGGACTCGAGTATACCCCTCTCAGAGAGAGGAGTTAGGTCATAACATAATGCACCAAGCGCGCCCATTGCGGCTAGGTGGATAGGTGGCCAAACCCACGTCGAAGTTCTCAGGCCGCCCCAAAGGCCTACGACATAGCATGATGACTGTTGTCCTAAGACAAACAACCCGGACCAATGGCTTAACGTGCCCTCCGAAGCACGAAAGTGCTCAGTTGAGTAATGCCACTACTGGTCACACATCCAACTCCTGACCGCAGCAAGAGTTGCTTTATACTATTAATCGGTTAGATAGGATCGCCAATGCAAGCCTTTTTAGCCGATAGTAAGTGATAATAATTAGAATAAGTATAATCGTCTCAGCATAAGTACATATACCCAAAGCTGGTAATCGGAGCTTATCTTTGCTACTCTGTTACATAGACATCTGCGATACTCAGCTAACTAAAAATTATTAAAAACGTTACAGTATGAATCTATATCTGTATATGTATGTAGCCTGTGTACGATCCATATAAATAAATAAAAATTGGCATAATTAAGTAAGACTGTGATTAGAAGTAAAAAACGTATTACTATAAATAATTATGATAGTTAGGTACATCAACTATGTTTCTTCTCCACTGCTCAACTAGATTGCTATACTTAATAAAGTAAGTAAATTTGAGTAGTTGGTAATACCAACAACGGGTCAACTAGTAATTGCCGAATTACGAATAGTTGAACAGTATGTAATACCGGCCCGCTGATAATACGTGTTATATAAAGAAAAACCCAAATACACTTGGAAGTAGAGGACACATGGAAAACGTAAAGCATACTATTCACGTTTGAATATTCGTAGTAAGCAAGCAAGTATTGTAAACTGTTTACATGCAAAATCGCAACCGGCGTTCAGTCACATACATACTCGTAATATAAAAGTTGCGAAGCGCTGCGAGCACTGTGTTTTGTTTTTGAGCATATTGCTACGACACCGGCTCCGCCCCCTTTTCATATCTCCCTTGTTTCTGTGATATGTGGTTAATCCCTTTCAGTTAAATAAGAAATTCATATTAGCTTTTGTCCGCGGCTTCGCAAGTATGATATCATGATAAAAGTAGCCATGCATACTATCTATATACCAACTAAATTTTATCAAAACTTGCTGAACTTGTACGGATTTGGTTTGGCTGTGTTAAGCTGAAGCGGGGCAGAATAGAAACTACCTTATAGCAATAATTAGGATTAGTTTCCTTATTGTTTTCATACGTGTCACAAAATGATTGTAATGTCGATCGACAAATAGATTAAAATGCTTTATTTAAAGAAAGGTGACATTAACATTTTCCCGAAAGTTTAATCTCTCCGCATCAGGTTTACGCTATAACAAAAGATTTATGAATGAAGCGGAGACTTGCTGATTCGGACCGATTGTCGTACAATTTAAGCACACTAAATTACGATTTGTTTTCTTCATAAATGACGAAAGTATACACAGTGTGAGGCTGAATGAGCAACATTTGACAGGCTTTGTCCGTCGTCGGTAGGCCAGGTGTCCTAATTTTGTTTCATATGTAACTATTGATTTTATTACAGATATTACGAAAACGATACTTTGTAAGATTAAATATTTATACTGTGTAATTACGAGAGTACCTAGATCATACAATTATTATTTTTCAGTTACATACGTAAAGCAGCAGCGGTCCGGAAAAAAGTTGGCTATGTTCGGCGGCTACACATTTTACTGTGAGAGATTAACTCAGAGCACGCAGATCTGGGCGTGTACTCTCCACAACAGGTGTAAAGCGAGGTTCGTACTCACCAGGGATGGACGAACTATGAAGAAGATGAACACATTGCATACTCATGATCCTCCTACCTATAGAATTATTAATGGTTTATATGTTAAACTCTAGAATATGTACATGTTGTTCACTATAATCGTCTGTTGATTTCCACGATTATTCAGTTCAGTCTCAAAAGTATAATGTAAGATTTTTTTAAATGTAAACATTTCCTAAGATTAATACTCTATACTTAGACCTTCAAAGTTCTGTTATTATTTTGAGTTTTCTTTAAGTTTGATATTGTTAAATATTATCTTAAATTTTGTCATAATAAAACGGGATTAACGTGAGACTTACGCATTGTTGATATCACGATCGGCAATTGTTTCGGCTTTATCCAGCGTGTTGTACATGTACCTATACTTACATGCCATACAATACTTGTTTAAATCTGCACCACAGTCTCCAGTTTTACAGTTTTTCAATTTTGCAATGTGGTTAAAACCTCATCTTAAAATTAAAAATGACAAATCTTTGATAAATACGTATTTTCACGTATTTATCTACCGACTTCCAAAAAAAGGAGGAGGTACTCAATTCGACTGTATGATAATTTTATTCTTTTATGTTTGTTACCTCATAACTTTCGATTGGGTGGACCGATTCTCAAAATTTTTGTTTGAAAGCTGGTGCTTCCTGTGTGGTCCCATTTAAATTCCATCAAATTCGGTGCAGTAGTTTTTGAGTTACACTCCAATAACTGATTTTTACCAAGTTAATAGAATGGAAGTCGGTATAAAATTTTTCAAATTGCACTTGTACGTATTACCTTTCATATTTTTAGTGACATTTATATTACAGAGGTCTGAAAAGCAGCTGGCTGTGGTTGAAGGCTAAACGTTTTACTTCCACAAGCCGACTATGAGTACACTGTGTTGCACTATGGGCGCGAAGTGTAAAGCGCGGTTTACGATGTCTATGATGGTCAAAGCATAAAAAGACCGCACATCGTCAAGAAACTTATATGCGACTTACGCGTTGTTGATATCAAGATCGACAAATTGTTTCGGCTTCATTCGGCATGTTGGCTTCAGTACGGTGCACGTTGATGCTTTCCCGCTCGCACTACGGGCAGTCGCCCGCTGCTGGCTGTGTACGGGAGGGGATGTCGGTGCGGGCGGTGAGGGAGGTTGAAGCGGCGATCGTTGCATATTGCATATTCTTGACTCCGACATATCCTGATTGAACTTTCATGTTTTATGATTTGAAGCCTTTATTTTTTTTCGATATCCAGCTCATTTTGTTTATAATAGCAAAGGAACCTATCTAGCTATAATGCAAGGCCACACATTTATTACAGATTAAAAGAACAAATTTTGCGTTAATTGTAGATGCCACCACGATTCACTACAGTGCTGAATACCACAGTCATGAAAAAGATGCACTTAGAGCACAATCACAACCCTTCCACTTATACAGATGATAATGTGCTTACTATGAAATTTGATTCGCTTACTATGAAATTTGATTCGCTTACTATGAAATTTGATTCGCTTACTATGAAATATTGCCATTTGTAACACTAATGCAACTAACCATCTAAGTATCGGACATACGTAATTAATTATTTTCAATCATTCGAGATATGTTTAAAAATATTACTAGATAATATATAGAACACTCTCCAAATCTTGCTGTACGTATTGAACTTAATTTTGTGATTGGTAAGATTTCCCTGCTACAAGTTTTTTAGCTTTTAACCGCAAGAAGATATAACTCGAAACCGACTACTGGAAATGCAACAGCGGCACATGCAGGTCGCACATACTTATCGACAAGCAAGGGAACATCATCAGGGCTCAGAATACTTACTACTATACAACAAGGAAGTATATTATACGGGTAAGGAGTTTATTTTAGTATATTAAATGCATTCTTTCACTATTTTATTATTCGTACAGTTGCAGTGCGACCCAGAGCTTTAATCGGAGGTTTTGCGTGACACTGCACGGTCTCCCTAAGAGATGGATCGTTCATTCACATTTGGCCAGTAACTTCACTTGGGTAGCAAGTGAAGTTGCAGGCCAAATGCGATACAATCATCCTTGAATCGTTTGAATTCTAATACAACCTCGTCCAACACAAGAGTTACGTTCTTACTACCTAGAAATTCCATCATTCCATCTGCCCGTCTATCCAATTTCAAAGATCATTTTATTGGTCACCTAAGAAAAAATATCTTATATATCTTTTTCAGTAGCCATGAGCTCTATAAAAACCATGAATAATGTCAGAAAAAGTAGTGTACTTGACACTTCTTGGTATGAGTTTAAAGGAAGTATTCAAGAAGGACGCTTAGTTTTGAATGATATGTTTGTGAATATGTATCTACTTACATTCCACACAACATTCTTACAGTCTCCAGTCTGACATTTGCAGTGTGGTTAAACCTTAGAGTATACATAACTATAGAGCGCGCCTTAGTAAGTATGAACCGTGAGCACAAGTACAGTCCCACCATCTTATCTGTTCAGGTGACAGCGTCGCTAGTGTAGAATTTTGGTATTGCAACCTAAGAAATTCACCAAGAAAAAAGAGAAACAAAACATAGGGCAGTCTTTCAAGCCACTCATTAATTTGCAAATTCTACAAAGAATCCTACTAATATTATAAACGCCAAAGTTAGTTGGTATGTACACTGTAGTTCCAATTTTGCCCACCTGAACAGATAAGTTGGTGGCACTATATGAGCAGCACAGTCGCTCAACAATACGAGTAATATTCAGATATGACGGTGAAATGTGCGTCGTCAGGGTGTAACAACGATAACTGAAAGCAAAATTAAAGGAATTGTAACTTATTTTCATCGGTAAGTAGTATAATCATAATAAAGCGATACACAATAGACAAAACTAATGTAACATCTGCTTTCGATCAGCACGTATAAATACGTATCAATTTTAATATTTCCAGTGACATTTGTATCGCAGAAGTCTGGAAAGCAGCTGTCAATTATTGAAGGCTACACATTTTACTGCCAGAAGCGGACTATGAGCACACACATTTGGTATTGCACTATGGGCGCGAAGTGTAAGGCGCGATTTACAATTACTATTGAAGGGCGACGCATAAAAAGAGCACACACCGTACACAAACACGCTCCTCCTGTGCACAAAATTATTAACAGTGTATATTTCAAGATTAAGTAATTCTAGCAGTTACTTATATTTTACAACGCTGGTGAAAGCTTAAACAATTAACACTGGCCATAAGTAATAAGCGTTTCTAGCGCAGTTTGCCTTGTCGTTATTTTAACGTGGGCACTAGCCTTAGAAATAAAACTGGCCAATATAATTTTACAAGTAATAGATACTAAAAAAGTTATACATTGCATTGATAGTAATTGAAGTATTTCATGCAGTCCCGAAAGAAAATTAATATTATATATATATACTGTAATACAGCAAAAACGAAACGGCAAATACGTTGATTTTTACATTTTTTATTTCAATATTCAAGTGCCACTATTACACACTATTATTTACACCAATCAAAGAAAACCCTAATATTGTATAGTGGTAACACATATACAGTGACGTTCTGGAAAGGAGCTAACAATGCTTGTACGCTACCGTCTTAATGCCAGAAGCTGACTAACATCACTCAGCAGTGTAGCGCGAGGTTTACCCTGTTTACTGATGGACTTTACAAGTACAAACGATGATAATTTCGAACACAATGAAAATAAATGGGGTTGATTAAGATTCAATATCATGAAATGTTAATTACATTTCTAAACCTTAAAATGATGAACTATCATATTTTTGTATTCCTGCCATTAAGGACATTTCATGTTAATTTAGAAATCTTTTAGATGGGAACATTTTACTAATCCATCCTCGATCTATTATTTCATGCTGTTATTTGAAAATGTTTTCAGTGAAGTTCGTTTCTCAGAAGTCAGGAAGAAAGCTAGCAATGTTCGAAGGCTACACGTTTTACCGCCAGAGACAGACCAAAAGCACGCAGCTCTGGTGGTGCACTATGGGCAGCAGCAAGTGTAAGGCGAGGCTTACTCTGTCTAATAATGGACATATGATCATAAGGACGAATACAGTGCACGAACATGTTCCACCTGATTATAGAATTATGGATGGTATTTATTATAAGATCTAATATAAGGGTGCAACATTCTATGTCACGTATGTATGTTACTACATACTCGTACCATCATCTCCAAGTCGTCACTTGAAAAGTTTAAAGAAGATTTTGTATTGTCCTATTCTCATCTAGATCGTGGCAATTTTGTTTTCAGATAATCTAGTCTTTTATGCAAGTAACGCTAAAGGAAAAAATAGGGTAATCTTTAAGGGGTTTTGATTCTATTCTAACCGGTAATTCAATAACACGACTTCTTGACCGTGTAAGTACAGCAGGAAGGAAGTGTAAGACGTGGCTCACATCAGTCACCAAAGCAAACAAATTTATAGTAAATACAATTTTTGAGAAGGGCGGTCATGGCCAAGTCCGGAACCACGAGAATTAGAGAAAATCGTGGAAAGAGGAGACGTACCCTCGATTTATAAGAAAACAATAACTGCATACCTATATAGTTTTTTTTTAATCTTTTACTTTAAGCGGAAATCGACCCGAATAATTTTTCATAAAAGCCACCTGTATTATTGAACTAATGGATTCTGTTGCTGATAAATATAAATCTTTGCAAGGAAATGTAATACTAAAAATGAAAGGTAATATTATATTTTTACTATTTTATTATTTTTACACAGTCTCACTCACTTTCTAGTCGTTGTGTGTGAAACTCATTTGTCTTATTAGCGGGATATACTGTGGTGGTACTTACAAAGCTTAATTACAGCTTATAAAGCTCATTGCTTGATATTTTCTCGAGGTTAAATCCTGCCATGGTATCAAATGCCAGAAATTCTTTACGTATAAACTTATGCGTTGAAGTCGATGGAAACCATTTTTAGCAACTCATTGGTTAGTTAAAATTGAGATATTAAAATTGAAATATATGGAAATAGATTTATTTTGATACATTTGGAGATTTTCATTAAAATAGTTTCTATGGTTAATTTCTATGGTATATCTATACAACGTCGAATATTTGATTTATTCTCTTCACCATATGGTGGTCGATATACACACAATACTCGATGCTTTTCCACCTAGAGGTGGAACACAAACGACCTCAGAGACACGTTCTATCGCACATCCGGCTAAGTCCCGCCGTTCTTTGAACTTGATATTGTTATACAGCCTCCTCCTTCAGCGGATTTGCGGTTGAACGAGCTAGTCATCTGGAAATTACTTATTAAATACTATCATATTTTAAGCCATGTTTCGGTAAAGCCCAACACATGAAAATCGTTTATTTAAATGAAAATCGATGTTAAGTATTTTGCCAGACAAACGATTAATGTTTTGATAATACAATGTTCTATCAGATTGTTTCTCTTTTGTCTTACAGTCAGTGATAAGTAGTGTTGTGAGATTTTTGGATTAAATTGGTTTCTGTCTTTCTTCTTATTTTGTCATATTATTAATGCAAAAGTATATGTATCTATTTAAATTTAATGTGCGATAGTATTACGTATATATCGATATATTATTGCTTTAAGGCCTTGTTGGCCGTTCACTTGAGATACTAGTGGTTCTAAGTCTCATCTCTTGTCACGACTTAGAAAGATTGTGGAATATATTGTTCTCACTGAGTTTAATGATATTATTTTCAGATGATCCTGCTATTTATACAATTAACGTAAGAGGAAAAAAGGTGGCTATTTTAGAAGGTTTCTCCTTCTACTGTGATCGGAAAGCCGCCAACGCGACTTCATGGCGGTGCACAACTGGTAGGAGGTGTAAGGCGCGGTTCACATCCGTAAACAATGCCAACCAATTTATAGTTAAGGCTTGTCTAGGACACTCTCACAAGCCTCCGTCATTTAGAATTATAAATGGAACTTATCATAAAATGTAGTTGTTAAAAGGAAAAACGAAAATCAAGACACGGCTTTGTTATTAAAAGCTCCTTTAGTGTAAATTAACTACGGCACACTACCAAATTGCAGTGCACAGTACTACTTATGTCAGTACTTGACCCCTTTTATATGAGATAGGTTTTTGCATTTTTGTGAAGACATGTGAGTTGCCTTGCCGAACTCTTCCGGGAGTTAAAACCGAACTGTTATATGTTTGGGTGAAACGTTTGAAAAAAATCATAATCAACTTTACTTATAAAATATAACAGGCTAGTGTTAATATAATAACACGTAGAATGGCGACTGGCGTAAGATGTCAAGGACAATAGCCGGGACATACAATTTGTTTCTGCTGTGGTTTCTTGACAGATTCTCAATCATGAAGGCTGTAACTAAGTGCACACTAGAATGTGCCACCATGCAATCCGTATATACTTGCAAATCACATGACGCCATGCCTGTTTCCTAAATTTGTGGGACTACTGTGCTATAAATTTATCCTCTCTGCAAATTATATAAAAATAAACGTACTGTTCTTCTAGTGATCTACGTCCCTAACTCCAAAGGAAAACAATTGGCTATAATCGAAGGATATGCGTTCTACTGTTCTCGGCAATCATTAACGACCAAACATTGGCAATGCTTATCCAATCCAAGAAAGTGCAGGGCGCGGTTCTCAACGTTCGCCGACGACAACCGATTCATTAAAAGGGCCATCAAGAAACATAATCACGAACCTCCCTCTTACAAAATCATCAAAGGTGTTTATTTTAGATACTGATATATAATAGAATATTGTGTTTATTATTGTTTACAGTTTTGTTACTTGTTAGTAACGTATATGTATGTTGTATGAAATAGATATACAATATTGTGTATAAAGCATTTCTACGTTATGATATTCGATTTATTTAGAGATAAGGTTATCAACGTTCCCTTGGAAACCACCCGTTGAACTGGCATGGTAAAGTACTGTATATATTAATATTGAGTTTAAACTATATTCATTTTAAATCTACAAAGAATGTGAATTAATTTCTATTTATACATACATTCGCATTTATAATTATAGGATTACTTGATTGTATCTATAACACAATTATTTATTTTCTAGGTCTGAAATTTGGTTTATCGGCTCACAGGAATACCATGGTGGAATGTAAAGGCTATCATTTCCTAAAACACTACACAGCTGGAGCAAAGACGAGATGGTCTTGCAATAAAAAACAAAAAACAGGCTGCAAAGCTTTCATTTCCACATTCGAGGACCAATTTATTAAAGTCAGCAATACTCATAATCATCCACCTATAAATAAATATCTGAACATCAAGGATCAACTTGCGAAAAAGAAAAACCATCATTTTGTCAACGTAACAAGTACAATTTGAAAAATTTAATACCGACTCCAATTCTATTCTGTTATTGAAGGGTATCTCAAAAACTACTGACCGAATTTGATGAAATTTAAATGGGTCCACACGGGAGCAGCAGCTTTCAAACAAAAAAGAATTTTGAGGTTCTGTTTACCCAGTCGAAAGTTATGAGGTAACAAACATAAAAAAAAACTGTCGAATTGAGTACCTCCTCCTTTTTTGGAAGTCGGTAGAAAAACTAAAGTTCTATACAAAGTGTTATTTATCTAGTAAAACTGTGACAAGGATACAATGTGACAAGTGCTGTGACACAGATAACCGATAGTTTGTACGAGGAAGCGCTGCATCCTAATTAAGACGCGGTCCAATCCAAATTTTAAAACAATTTACGATGCTTTACATAAGGTTGAGAATTGCTTACCATAATGGACGGTGTAATGCGAAAATTAAATTGAATACGTGCTAATACTTTCATATTTATTTCGTACACGCCAATGAATAAATTTTAATAGTAAAGGAGTCCATAGTTCACTAGTAAATTTCATTGGGAATTGATGTATGATACATTCATTGAAATATATGTGCCCATAATTGAATAAAAATGCTTTTTCCCACGAGACACTTAAGAAAAATTGCAAAATTTAGGCAATGTTGCCGATTTTTTTTCTATCGAGCCAAGTTTGCTCAATCGTGTATTGGCTCCCATACTTCATAAGGATGTATATTTAATTTACACTACGTTTTTTTTCGAACTTCGGTTATTAGGTTTAAACGTCGAAAAACTAAATTTTCGCGAAGTGGAATCATGAAAGTTGGAAATCATCTCGCCTTAATTACAAAATACGTTGACGATATAATACTTTTTCATAACTGAGCGGATAGTATAACCATGATAACAATATATGATTGAACTTTTTAATGTTTTTTGTTGGTTTAGAGTACACACAGATTAATCATAAGGAATTTATAAAGAAAAATACGTTTGTCGTTAACGTTCTATTTAGTAAATTAGTTGCATCACCAAAAATCTCGAATTACCTTCAGCCCTGCTTAAATGATGCAATAAAAAAAGGTAAACTGTAATGATGCTATAACTGTTCTTAAGAAATAAATAAAATAATAAATAAAATTTATCAAATTAATCATTTATTTTATCTCATTAACAATTTTTTTTCTTGGTAAGTCATCGAGGCAACCCTACGTTAATGCTTGCTTGATTAAAATAGGTACAACAAATATAAAGAAAACAAGTTAAATGTCTGATGGAAATGTTATGCTGCTGCATAATATGGGATGCAAGGCAGCCATTTTGACTACGCAAACTGACAAGATGCTCATAACCATAGCCCACATTATAACAATACACCTATAGTTTTGGGTTTGCTATTCGCACCAATATTATATATGATTTTTTTGTTTTCAAATTGTATACATACTGAATAAAAATTAGTATAGAACAGATTTTCACGAAAATTGGCACTGAAATACATAGATAGCGTGTAGCTGTACAAAAAACATATTGAGTGCGGGATCTGATGGTGTCCCACCGCTCTTTGCGGTAAGATGTGCATCGGTACTGGCACGTCCTCTGACACTTATTTATAATAAATCCTTGGAAACTGGTGTTTTCCCTTCAGATTGGAAATTGGCGTTGGTCATCCCTCTGTACAAAAATGGAACCAAAGATAGAATCAAAAACTATAGACCTATCTCTATTCTTCCTGTTTTCGCAAAAATATTTGAGCAGCTTTAACATCCTATTTTATCGTGGCATTTCAAGCAAATAATAAGCCCTCACCAGCATGGCTTCATTAAATCACGGTCAACAGCTACAAACTTAGTCTCATTTATAAATACCATTTCTCATGAGCTAGATAAGCGCTCGTCTGTTGATGCTATTTATACAGATTTCAGCAAAGCTTTCGATAGTGTGAATCATCGATTGCTTCTGAAAAAGCTTTCTATGTATGGAATTGCTGAACCAACGTTGAGTTGGTGTAAATCATACTTAACAAATAGAAAATCTGTTGTAGTGGCTAGTGGTTTCTCATCTGATCCATTTGAAATTGTTTCTGGAGTTGTACAAGGATCTCATTTGGGACCGTTATTTTTCAATATGTTTATCAATGACATCGACCACTGCTTTCAAAACTCTAAATTTTATCTATTTGCGGATGATTTGAAATTTTTTAAAGCCATTAACAACCCTTATGACGCTGAACTATTACAGGCTGACCTTAACCGCCTCACTACATGGTGTGATTACAACGGAATGAACCTTAATGCATCCAAATGTTACTCCATACAGTTTACGAGAAAACAGAAGCGAGTCTGTAATACATATAAAATTAATAACGAGGATTTGGCAGTAGTGAATAATATACAAGATCTAGGCGTTGTCCTAGATGAGAAGCTTAGATTTAACATACACATTAACAATATCTGTTCAAACGCGTTCAAGTGCCTTGGCTTTGTATTGCGGAACTGTAAGCATTTTAAGTATCCTAGAACAAAAATTTTACTTTATAACTCCTTAGTTCGTAGTAGTTTAGAATACTGCAGTGTTACCTGGAATCCTTTTTACAAAATTTATATTGAGTGACTTGAAAGAGTTCAGAAACGATTTCTGTGGCATCTAGCATATATTTGTAATTTAGCCAAATGTATCCCGAGGTACACAGAAAGGTTAAAGTACTTTCAAATGAGTTCCCTTTCGGATCGAAGACATACGCTGGACCTATCGTTTCTTTTTAAACTTGCAAATGGTTTATTAGACTGCCCTGATTTGCTCTCCTGTCTAGATTTCTCTGCACCTACGAGATCAATGAGAGCATCAAATTTTAACTTGCTCGTTGTTACTAGATCAAAATCAAATCTTGGCCAAAATGCGCCACTCAATAGAATGATAAAACAGTACACAGACTTTTCGAAAAACCATTCCATCGATCTTTTTAATGGAAACCTTTGCGGATTTAAATCGACAATAAAATCTCTCTGATTGTTTATTGTATAACATTATATGTAAGGTATTTAAATGTTATAACTATCTATATTCGTACCACTTTTCACAATATTTTATAATATAATAGTAGCGCTAAATCCCCTGTTTGCTCGCAAATTTGTTGCATGTTGTCTTCCCCTTTAATTGTAATGGCATTTAGTATTTATTTGTTAAGTTAGCATAGAACCTATTGTAAGAAACAGTGTACATTATGTTGGGGTTCAAATAAATAAAATAAAAAATAAAAATAAATAAAATGAGTACTTTTATTCCCGAAAATGTTCCGGTGGAATTAGTCACTATATGCACACGGGTATAGTCGCAGGCGGAATTCTTGCTATGTTATGTATTATTTAATTTAATTCTGTCCGCATGATATTGATTAATAAGAGTTTTATTTTAGGTTCAGAAAAATATATGTTTACTAGATGACCTGCAGGCCTAGACAAAATTCAAGCAGGCGTTATTCCGCACACGCTGCAGACAGAACGTTCCCGGGTCCCGTCTACGAACTTAGCGGGATTTCACGTGACATCACTCAAACATCAACAGAAACATATTTTGTCTAGGCCTGCTGTAGGCCTAGACAAAAGATGTTTCTGTTATCGTTAACGCCAAACGACAACTTCAAAATGTATGGCGTTGACATTACCTGTGGAAAAGTCGCGTGACGTTGCGCTAAGTTCGTAGACTCATTTTTGTATGTAGCGTGTGCGGAAAAACGCTTGTTTGAATTTTGTCTAGGCCTGTGGTGAACTTCGTATCACGTGTATTTATTATCTCTTTTTGCACTTAACTAATCGTTTTCATATAGGTACATATATAGATAGATGGTTTCCATAACTATTAACTACCGATTGTGTTGATAGTGTCCTCAAGAAAATGTTTGACAGTTTCTATGGGAAAATAAAATTATTGCTATTTAAAATTTTCACTTTCTTTTCTTACTGTTTAACCCTTCCCTGGACGGCCACAAATATTTTAAAACCAAAATTAGCCATATCGGTCGAGCCATTCTCAAGTTGTAGCGAGACTAACGAACAGCAATGCATTTTATATACCAGTATATATATATATATATATATATATATATATACATCTTAAGAGGCTTTCGCTAGACGGTTGGATCAAGGGACAGATACAGAAGGCAGTACTTCTTGACACGGCACGTATTGTCAGGAGGTTCCTCAGTCTGCAGCCCTAACCACTGGTAGTTTGGGTCATGCCCCGCTGCCGATGGCAATCTAGGATTAGGTTTTATACAATGTTTTTTATTTATTATTTTTATTGTATATAGAAATATTGCAAAAAAATGTAATTTTAAGAAAAGGAAATAAATAATGTGAATAATAATAATAATCTTTATTTATCAAACCATACATATACATTTGTTCTTATCTAATTTGCACATACAGAGACTAATACTAAGCTGTAGGTATATGTAGTATATACATTGGAAACTGTTGTTTCCGAAACTAGACTTAATAAGGAATAAGTCTGTATTTTCAGAAACAGCGAGGATTCCTCCAAATTTGGACGCAAGTACAGCGTTTACATAATAATATAATTAGGCAAGCACACAACTATTGTGCAAAGTATTGCAACAATAAAATAAGTAGCAGGATACCTACGATCTTACTTCAAAACAGGGAGTTTGTAAGTACGAGCATGTGTAGGTGATAATACTTAATAGATATTATGCATGTGTGCAGTAGGCCGTAATCAAATTCTTAAAGTAAGTATGTGTATATATGTATTCGATTCGAGTGTGTGTGTGTATTTGTGAGTAGAGTGCATAGTAAGTTAAAATCATGTTTAGTGCAATAAATAATATTACATGTGGCGAATTTATAGTTTGTTATTAAATAGTTGTATTTACAAGGAAGAGAAGATTTGATATCTACATATCTACTTGATGGTAGAAAGCAGTGCTTCTGTTTGCTGGTAGTTTAATTTTAAAAGCCAATTTTGAACCTTTTTTTTGCATTCAAATTTAGAGAGTGTGTACTCGTATATATGTGTATTTCTATTTGCAGTATTTTATAGGCGTGAGCTTAATACACGGTACTGGCGACCGAGCAAATTCGTTCTTCGTCTTTCAACAGGACATATGTATTATGTCCTTCCATCGTCGTTTTGTCATGGTATTTGCATCCATGCCTAGGGATAAATGCTTTCTAACGATAGTGCGATGAACGTACAATTGCCGAACAGTAAGTGCCTTTGCATCAGTGTAAAGTTGAGTGGTGGGATACTTATAGGGTTTATTTAACATAACTTTTAAGACTGCTCGTTGAGCCCTTTCCAGCTCCATAAAAGAAGTTTTACATGCACCTCCCCATATTGTGTTACAGTAGGAAATTATTGATTCACATAGCGAACTATAGACTAATTTTAAAACTTTAGTGTTTGCTGTATGTCTGATTAATTTAAATATGTAAATCAATCGCCTGACTCTTGACACTAATTGATCAATTTGTATTTGCCAATTAAGGGATTCATCTATATGCAATCCAAGGTACTTAACACTAGAAGATTTTAATACAGAGGGACAATTGCAATTGAATTATATATACTGGTTATTAGCGACTGCTTGCTACTTCGTTCGCGTAGTAGGCTAGGCCTACGGCCTCGACCTTCCAGCTCCAGGGACCGACAAACCAAATGAGCGTGGTCGGGGGCCCACTTGGAGAATACAAGTTGCCCAAAAAAAATCCCCGACCCCCCAATATGTTTAACTTTTTTTTGTGATTTTTCCCTTTTTCTCCGAAATTGTACCTATTTACCACCATAACATTTATAAAATCTGTTTAAGACCGGATGTTTTTAGTTGAATTTGGTCTCTAATACACCTTCAGGCCACGCAAAGCAAAATTGGATACAAAACAGAGCTAACTAACTGATTTAGTTAAAATAAATTGGGGTGTCGGGGATTTTTTTTGGCCAACTTGTATTCTCCAAATGGGCCCCCGACCACGCTCATTTGGTTTGTCGGTCCCTCTACCAAACACCCTGTATAGAGATACAGATTTGACACTATCAGTTCTAGTTTTGTACGTTTTAATAACTCATGTTGGCTATGTTGCATCATCCGAAGTCAGAATTAATATTTAGCTATATATAATTTAATTTGAGCTTAATTTTTACAACATTTATTGTACAACTGATACTTATTGTGCTTAACTGGGGGTCACTGTACATTTTTAAACTATCACGGTCACTTTTGCAAGTTTTGCAAGAGTTAACATCAGAAACGGATAGGTATTTACCGTGTTACCGGGATACGTACCGTAACATTTTGTATGAGTTCCCGATATTTCGGCACTGTTGCAAGCGCTGTAATGATCACGAGTAAACTACTAAATTTACTCTCTCCCTTATTACATACCGTTTCTGATGTTAAATATCACTTTACATTTGTATACGAATGGATTGCATTGTACGATTTACTCAAAAATAAGTTATCTTTGTATTTTTATTTGATATCATTTAAAAGAAAAATAGTTTTATGGTTTTTTCTGTCTTATAATATTACACTTACATATTTCTTCTACTTACACTACTTACTTGCTAAAAATAGGTCCTCTAAAATTTACTTAGGAAGTTCTTATACTTCATCACTGAATCATAATATATTATCTATCTTATTTACAATTTACAATTATACGAAACCTTACTAAAACTGAAACAGAATTAATAAAAACTAAAGTTATGGGAAGAAATTAAGCGCTCGAACTTCTGGATGTGCATTTCACTTATACTCGTACTCATTTAACTTATTTAATCATCTCTATGATATAATGAAACTTTTTTAAATGTTTATCGGGACTTATCACGTATTATTTAATATAGGTAAAAATATGTACCTTTCGCTCGACGTTTCGACCATGTTACAAAAGCACTGAAAACTGCGGGTGAGTCCGGCGAGAAGAGCGGGTGATTTGTTCTCCTACCCTCACTTGATCTTGAACTTGAAAAATCGCAGGGTTGTCACTACGACACTACGGCACTACTACTACACTTGTATACTACACTACAACACGTGTTGTGTGTCCTGTACATATATATTGAATAATACCTGATAAGTCCCGATAAACATTTAAAACATGTATTCAAATCGCGAAAGTTTAAAAATTACTATAATGAAACTGCTGCGTAACTTACAGCTCAGATATCACAATTTGAATTGGCCCATTCTTGATAGAACAACAATAGTAAATTATATTTCAGATGATCAGGATGACGGTCCATTCTTTATACTATCCAGTCACGGCAACCCCATGGTACAGTATCAAGGCTACCACTACAGCAAACCCAAAATAGTCAAGAGGACTCGTATGCGGCGGTGGAAGTGCACTGGTAGCAGGTATCATGCTTGCACGGCCTGCATCATGACTAAAAACAATGAATTTGTGCTCATTGTAGGCGACCATACTCATAAACCAAGTCGACACAAATCTCATAAGAAAAACGATTCACTTTAAATTTACAATTGTTTTTATACTGAATTAGTGAATAAATATAGTGTTCTGGTAAACGTGTGTACGTAACTATCGTAGAACTTCATATTTCAAAAATTAATTGTCTTCAAATGAATTCAACTTGTTATGTTTTATTCCGTAACTTTTTTATATTTTTAACATGAAACCTATTCATAACTTGATTAAAACTCTCGTAAGTACTATTTCTTTTAATATTTTTTGACGCTTTAACGTAGGTGCTACGTATACTTAGTCGAATATCTCTACCGGTTTCGTAACCTTTCGGGTCACTTCTTCGAACACTCGCGCAAGCTGCGAGTGCTCTGTGATGCTGGTACAATAAGGAGGTATATTAAGCGTATTGTTTTTGCAATTGTACTGTACGTACTCAAATTTCTTTTCATTATATTGTTACTCGTTTCTTTTAGTGAACAAACTGCAAATATCGTATGATTAATTTTATACAGATTCCCCTGTTCAGCCAAAACTGCATCCGCACAAATAGTTTTCAGTTATAAGTCCGCCCACTTTACTTGAATGTGCACCCCATTCCTATGTTGTTAACTTATTTTGGCGTACCATACAGTATTGTATATTTAAACACTATGAACGCGTTTAGTGAAAAAAGCTATCGCCAAACGCGAAATGCAAGTATGTAGATTTATTTATATTTTTCTACTACATTGTAAATATATTTGAATCTAGCCCCCGTAACATAGCATTAGCATTAGCCATTCTAAGCGAATCAACAATATTAACAAACATTTGTTGCGGTACCTACTTTGGTGAGTGACAGCTAGTGGCATTTCAAGCGTCGTCAAGCTACATATTTATATTAAATATATTTGTAGGTGTCAAATACCACGGAAATATCACAGCATAATACATAGTAATATATAATATACACGGTAATATCATAGCATACATAGACTGTGGTAATATTATCTATCCAGTATTGTAATTCGGCCCTGTCCTGGAAATAACTACCTACAGCCACGCGGTACGTAAACACGCGGTAGGGCTGCCCGCGTACAGTATTTTAATTTAATCTACCTGCTTGAGTTTCTTTCTAGTTCTGTGATTGTAAATACATATTATATTTATTATTAAAAAAAATATATATAATATTTGCGCCTCGACTGAGACGTACGAAACTCTTTTTTGGTAAATTTAATTTTCTCTAACAATTTTGGGGAAACAGACAAGGAGTAGACAAAGGAATAGCTATCACTTAAATAAAGATACTTGAAGCTACTTTCTAATTTATGTGTTTTATATATTGAATGTGTTACTAATAAAAAAGATTGCAATTTATCCTTACTGCAGTCCAGTTATTTTAATAATGGTACTCTGGGTGCGTTAATGAAGAATTCAAGCAACCAAAATCAGCACAACATTGTCTACTTTGATATTTGCCATATTAAGTAAGTACTTGTGCTTAAAACAGTCAAATATACACAAAGCAAGAAAACACAAATCACATACTTATGTTATAATATGTTTACAAAACCATCACACCGTTCCTTCGTCACTGTGCTGTAGCGCAATTCCGACTGGCTGCACGCCGAGTGCACACCGAATTCGAGGCGCGTAAGTATAACTCGCGTTTCGGCCGTGTTAGGAAGACAAAATACTGGATAAATAATATTACTGTGCCAATACTCAACAGATGTGTTTTTACCCTCTCAGCCCGCTTCGTTACCTCGCGCCGAGGCAAGCGTATGATTCGTCTCAGTGGCTACAACTTCTACCTCGCGCGGATGGTGGGCGGCAAGTCCCGATGGGCGTGCTCCACACACCACCGGTACGGATGTCGCGCCGCCATCATCACTGTCAACGACATGATTACTTCCCTAAACACGCACCACATGCACGAGAGGAAACAAACTCACGTGACCAAGACTACCGAAAATGAATATTATATAATTAAGATGGATTAAAGGCACATGGGAGAATTTAAATGACATTGAGACGTTTTTGTACTAATTGTTCTGTTGATGTTAGAATAAAGTGAATTGTGAAATCTTGTGTGCTGTTATTTCGAACAATATAACAACTATAGCTAGATAGAAAGGCAGACCTTGCATGATACGAAAGTACCGACAAAGATATCATTTTTACTTTACTCGCAGCTTTATTATCCACTCGTGACTAATTTGTAACTCACACGAAATTGTGCTGCATGAAGATTCATGATGACATATACGAGTATGTATTAGAGAATAAGACAAAATTGTAATACAATGGTTCCAGAGGGCTAATGTTTATAATACTAATCTGTCAATAAAGAAAAATAACGGAAAGGTTAATAATACACAACATATTAGTTTTTTTGTTTGCCTTTATAGTATGCCACTTTAAAAACAATACATTTACGCCATAGAATAATCATAAAACAAAATTAACGCTTTTTCCGGAATCTAGTTCAGTTCTCGCCACGAATTTTCCGTTATTTATTCTGCCGAACGAAAACGGGTAACTAAACGGTGGTGATTTGAGTTTAGGAAAAACAATATGTGGGCTGGAGCTATATCTGGTGAATATGGTGGTTGCTCGATGGTATTTCTTGAGTTTTAGGTCAAAATTCATTCACAATGATAACTTTCGTCGAAGGCGCATTATTCTCCCGTATTCGTCGTAGTACAAAATCCAAGAATTTCCTTTCCTCAAATCTGGTGGACGCTTTCGTCGATTTTTACTCTTAAACGCCACATAAGGCTCAAATAATATTATTTATTTGGCCTCCCAAAAAGAACTTCCAGTGCACAACACCGCTATAGTCAAGTTAAGCAATCAACATAACTTTGACTTTTGATCGCCTTTGGCGCTATTTTTTCGGTTTAGGTTCAGTTGGAAGCCGCCACTTCGAAGCTTGTTAACTAGTTTATATTTCAAACTTATAAACCCACGTTTCGTCGCCAATAACAACACATTGCATGAATGTTGAATTGGAATTGACTCGTTCTAGCATGTCTTTAGCAATTTTTAACCGATTTAGTTTTTGGGAAAAATTCAGGTCTTTTGGGACAAGCGGTTTCATGTTGCATACTCAAGTGATTATTTAAAATGGTACGGGTTGATTCGTTAGACATAGAAAGTTCATTAGTTCATTAAAGGTTATGTCTCTCAAACTTGAATTTGTTAATGTGAATAAAGAATTTTCATTCACTATTTACTTCACTTTTGCTATGATTACTTCAACTGAAGTCGATGATGGCCTACCAAAGCGAGGCAAATCTTCCATCACATCTCGATAACTTTTGAACACATAGTACCATTCTTAAGCACGTGTTTTGATAAAGTCGATTCACTGGTAGCCTTCTGACATAATATTTTTCTAGACTCCGATCACGAAATTCAAATACAAAACAATACTAATTGTTAGAAATAGTTTGTAGTTTTTGTTTGTGACTTTGACTATGTTTTAATAGGTTGATATTAAATCTTGCTAACCAAGTTTAACCAAAAGTCTTTTTACAGATGTATGAAAATTACCTTAATTTATGAATTTGCAAAGAATGTCATTAGTATACTGATGTGGGATACATTAGGTAATATTAATTATGCAGGATTTAATATAAATTAGTTGATTGTTATTGAATTTTGGAGCTGGCCTTGAACCCGCGACACCGGGATGTCGTTCCGTCGCTTCTCCTTAGAAGCGACGGAACGACATCCCGGAGTCGTCCCGGAGTTTAATGTCCCGCTTAGTAGCTGTATACTGTATTTCCGAACTATTTATAATAAATATCACGCGCGCTTCGTTTACTCGTATATATGTGTATGATAATTATATCTTGATTGTGTTTTCAGTGGAATTTTGTCAGTCGAAGAAAGGAAAGCTACTGATAAAAGTAAATAACTACACATTTTACAAGAGAACTACGAAAAATAGTACGAGCAGATGGTATTGTTCAACCCACTGTACTGATGGATGCAGTGCTAACTTGGTCACAGTCGGGGACACAATAGTTTCTCTTAAGAATATACACAACCACTCTCCGCCACGTTCTAAAAGAGTATTCATATTATAAACTAATATAAACGAGTTGTATGATGTACTAACTTTCATTATGTAACACCATCGCTTTTTTCGATCCATTTCGCGCAAAAGGGTTTACTCATCAAGCAGCCACATTCTCACTTCACAATTCGTGGTATCTTGATGAATTTCGAGAGAAGAAAATTGTCATGCGCGTGCATTTCACTACCACTGCGCCGTAATGAGGACTCATATTATGGGTATAGTGTTGCATGCAGTTGTACATAATTAAGTATTAAAACACTCATATGTGACTCTATTATTCCTAAATTACCCACACGGTTGCATAAATAACTAATAAGTACGAGTCTAACTAATAACCAATATTAATAAAGGATGGGGTAACCCTTCCTTTATTAATATTGGTTATTTAACTTTCACTAATTTCACAAGTGTTACTCTGAATATTATGCCATTATTATTAGAGCGATATTTCACTTGGTCGATAAGCCAAGCTAGCTAGAGCTTTCTTACATTTAAGTATTAGTTTTGAAATGGTAGATTTCATTTAATAGTTAGGTAATGGTTATTTTTACTTAGCTATGTTTATATTAATTCTATATTGGATAAACGCTATGTATAGTACTCGACATTTCATTTCTGTTTTATATTTATCATTAAATTGTTACAATGAATTGAATTTGATAACTGTTTTTATTTTATATTGGCAAAATAATGCATATACTAATATAATTTGAAATATCATAATGAATGATGTTAGCAGTGCCGAGGAATTCTTAGTCCTGAAAACAAGAATTATGTTTTGAACGATTACATTTTAAAATACAAATCTTTTGAGTTACGTATACACAGTGTATACGTACAGTGTATATCACAGTGAAAAAATGGAGAGAACAAAAGAAAAAGAAAAAGAAGGAAGTTCAATATACAATTAACATCAATTCTTATTGAAAAAAAAAACAGGTCACATGACAGAACTAAAATAGCAAAGCAGTATAAAGCAGCGTTAACAAAAATAAAAGCATTGAAAGACCAAGACTCTTTCAAACCACGAGAAATAATTTTACCTTCTAAAGAAATTGAACAATTAAAACAATATGTGACAAAAATCAAAAGTAGAAGATGTATTAGAACATTGTATAAAATCAACGTATTCGAAATGTCGCCAACCGAAATAAAAAATACTAACTTTAAAGGTGGATGATGAAAAGGTCAAAGATGCAAATATTAAAACAAAATGCTCAACATTATAACGACTTATCCTTTTTTTTTGTTCTTTTACCCAATGTTCAAAATCGAAACACTTTCTTGTGCGTTAAACATAGCAACATCGAAGTTAAATTAGGCGCACTGCATAAAAAAGGACTTTTGACGATTTAGAAGTCTATGACGAATATTTTGAGACAATTAAGCTGTGACTTGAATTCATGGTTGCATGTACAATGAGTGCAAAGTATTAGAGCTGGATTATCAATTGGATAAATAGAAATTGACGTCAACATTGAATGGTTTCAATGGGAGCGGATAGACCATACATATGAAAAGAATGAAAAAAAAAGGAGTCACAACGACTGCCACTACTAAAAAAACAGCACTAGACTGGAACTATTAAAGCGTTAATAAAACGTTTCAAAATGGACTTGAAATGAATTCAAAATGGAAACGGAAAAAAACATATGAACTGAGTAAAATGGGTTAGCAAAAATCGGGTTACTCGAGGTTTTTATTTTGTTACTAGTTTTTTTTAGTATGAAACTAACAAGTATTGTACCATTTTACAATCTTCATTAAATGCGCAAACTTTTAATGGCACTTGCCAAGGCACTTTAGTACATTTTTTATAGGACGACCTTTCAAACTCGACAAGGGTTACGGTTCCAAATTTTAAGTGAAAAAAAAATAACAAAAATTTACCACAAGAACCGAAAAATGGTTACAGTTTGACCAAATTTCTAGGTTTTTCTTAAATGCCGATAATTTCCAAACTGCATGGGATAGTTTTTTTTCTCATGATTATTACAATCAATCCTGTCACCCCGTTTCGGCTTGATGTTGAGTTCTGGGACACCCTGTATCTAATCTTTGATAAGTAAAAAGGTACTTATTGATAATAATATTATAGATGTATTTTAAGGTCCACATTTTACTACATCAGAACGGGGCAAAACGAGACTGAACATGGCTGGTTATAATTACACGAAGCAGAGCTCCAGAGGAATGCTAACACGATGGATATGCTCGAAATCCAGCAGCCAAAAATGTAGAGCATCTATTACGACTTATAGTAATACAATTATAAAATCTAACATCAATCACACTCATCCTTATTAAAACTAAGACGTAGATTTAAGACATGGCTGTCATTGTTGATTTATTTGCTTGCATCAAAGTAGTTAACTTCCCTAAGTATTGGCTGTGTCTGTATGTAAAGTATCAACCTATTATATTCTTATAGCCGGAACTCTGGTTTCATCTCAGAGACAGAAGTATGGGTCTTTTAATTCACCACGCGGGCCTTTGCTCAAAACCACATTGATGTGGCTTTAAGTAAAGGCTAGCCCAGCCCAGCTGAAATTGACAGGCCACCCGATTGTTTCCGAAATAGCCTAGAATAGACTGCTGTCATTAATCGGGAGCGACGATAATGTGTCCATCGAAGCATTGCAGTGTTTAGTAGCAAATGCTACTAGCGGTCACCTATCTTTGTGATCGCAGCAAGGTTCGCTCAACCTTGTAGTTCAGTTCGACATGGTAAGCTACTTACGCTGCGAGCGCGTCTATCTGTATAATAATAATAATGATGTAAGAAGTACTTAAGTTATTAATATTACAAACGTTTTTATTATATATGTGAACTGCGGCTCCACGAGCGCTAGATATTCTACTCACATGGATATTATCAGTACAAAGTATCCTATCTTATTCTTGAATACAAAACAATGACCTAAAACCAAATAACTCACATTCTCACAATGTGTTTGATTAAAAACTGTTTCAATACCTTGTAGATAATGTTTTTTATTATATTGTAAAATTATTAATAAATCTCGTTTTCTGACAAGTTCTGCGCATCACTTCAATTTGCTGGTCATGTCGTCAGTTGTCCCATACGTGCAGTGATTTCTTGTGTAGCAGCATCTTTCTAAATTGAACACAGTAATATACTCTGTTAAGATAAAATTACAATTCCTACCGCAGTATCCGCGATGAGTATTAATAAAGAGTATGACTATCTAATATGTCATCTGGTGGGTAATACAGACATTATAAGGAGTTGAGCTATATCTTGGACGTGAGCGCCTTCACCTATTGAAAATTATAACTATTATGTAGACATCAATAACTGTCTTTTGCTAAATACTTATCTTGTGTTAATTTTACAACAGTGCAGTTTATCAAGTCAAATCGTGGGAAAACTATGCTTATGCTGTCACGGTATTCCTATTCGGAAAAATCGGCGAGTAAAACCACGGTCCGCTGGGTGTGCTCCAAAAAGTCAAGCAAGAAATGTAAAGCTTCCGTTATCACACAAGGAAACACAGTTATAAAGGCAAATACTGAACATACCCACGGTCCTAGCTTAGTCAAAAAGCAACCACAAACTAACCACAGTTAACTAACAAACGTTGTGATAGATTATTAGGATGCTATCTTATATGAAATAATTAATATGTGTGTACGTAACAAAATAAAGCGTGTGAAATACTCACTCGTGTTTCTCTTTGTCTGTGTTCATTCCCTTTCATTGTGCAACAGTTTCTTAAACTACTATTATAACAATACTAATAATTAAATATATAGTAATCATATCATATCTGACTGTGTAGCAAGCTGTTCCTATCATATTTTGTTCTGTTTGTTATCCGCTTTTTATTTCTTTATTTTGTTTCTCGGCAAACATCTGCCCGAGCAGTGATATGCTGAAAAACAGCGCAGCGCACGTAAGGTGGACGCAAGCGCTGCTTATGCTGAGCATAACCCTTTTGCCTGCTGGTTATGATATTTTAATTGAGTTTAGTTTTTTTTATAATTGTGTACTAATAAGGCAATAAATGGTTTATTTATTAATTTATTTATTCAATACCACTAAAATTAAAAGCATAACAGATTGTGAGGCATAACTTTCCATTGGTACTTGTATAATGTATTGAAGTATCATATTTTTCTTAACACTATGACCTATTTGTTCTCTAATTTAAGAATTTTCATAAAGGTTATTGGAAAACATCTCTGTTTATTTTATATATTATGTCTATATCTAAGCTGAATGTAGCTGGTTCGGTCAGACGGATTTTGATATTCATCATCCGTTAGTATTGTCAGATGCAAAATTATAATTGAACGATTAAAATATCAGCCGACATGCTGATCTATGGCAACTCCATTGAATACAATGGGTAGTATTTTAATCATGCCCGTTCTTATGGAGGCTTCGCCATTCACAACAGGCGTCCCGGAGAGAAAAAGGGGTGGTCACGTGAATACGCCGGGGCCACACACGGTTTTTTCTACCGACTTACAAAAAGGAGGAGGTACTCAATTCGACTGTATTTTTTATGTTTGTTACCTCATAACTTTCGACTGGGTTAACCGATTCTCAAAATTATTTTTTTGTTTGAAAGCTGCTTCCCGTAGGTCCAATCCAATTTCATCAAATTTGGTCCAGTAGTTGTTGAGATACACTCCAATAACTAAATAGAATTGAAGTCGGTATTAAATTTTTCAAATTGAATTTGTTATTTAAATTTGATATGTTCGTGTGTATGTATTTTTTATGAGTATGTTTCTATGATTTCTCCCCCATTTGTGGACTGATTCACAAAATTTCTTTTTTTGTTTGGTAGTGTAAACTTTCGAGGTGGTCCCATTTAAATTCTATGAAATTCGGTCAAGCAGTTTTTGAGTTACACTCCTAAAACTGAAAAGTGTTATGCCTATTTTGATGATTTCATCATTTACAATCGCTCCCGTAAGTAGAGATCACTAAAAACAGAGAAAATTCTTTTTTTTACTTTTTTGTCTTCAACACCAAAAAATGTGAAGTAACTTTTCGAAGTACTTCTACTTTTGAACTATCATGGTACCAAACTGGATTCAACAAGTTATTTCACTATTTTTGGTGTTGAAGTCGGATCCATTTCTTGTTAATAAAATTGTATATTATATTTTTGTCACCCAGACACATGCTGATGTGTGCAGGATACTTTCGACATGCTCGAGCAGTCAATCACGCCGAGCAGCAATCGTTAGGTTCGACAATCCCATTGCTATAGTCAAGATGAACTATAATAAGCTCATGCATCCCTGCAGTTACGCAATGTCTCCAAAGCGATCTTACCTATATTTCCGACATGGCGATGTTGTTGCAAGTGCTCGTGGGATGGCTAGAGAACGCGGGTAAATATGGGAAGTTTGTCAAAAAAATATCACAATAGTCTTTCCGTAAGTAACAATATTGCCCATTATTAATACTTTGCCGAAAGCAACCCTAGGTATCCAATTATCATTAAACCGATAGAAAATGAGTATAGTTCTAATAAATAATAACATTTCTTTACAGGCTATGTGTTTATAAGGTCGCTTAGAGGTAATCCAATGCTTGTGCTAAATGGTTACAAATACAGAAAGCAAGAGACTCGCGGAGAAAGGACTCGCTGGTTATGTTCCGTACAAGGAAGGAATAGGTGTAATGCGTGTGTTCACACTCACGGAAATGTGATCGTCAGAGCGAGGGCTATTCATAATCATCTGCCTAACCATAACATGTTTTAAAAATATTTTAAGACTGAATTACCTAAAACTAATAGTTTTACGTTGTGTACACATACATGTTTATAACACGATTACGAGTTAATATGATATATGCTATTTTATGTAACTTAATCTTATTTGTTTAATATTACAGGCTTTGTTAGAATTTGAAATGCTGATATATTATTAATTTAATAAATTTGATTTATTCCAATTTTTTTTTATTAATTAAATACTTTCACTACGATTTCACATTACAAAATTATAGCAAACAATGTATATCAGTTTCAATAACTTCGCTTATTCCATGAAAGGTCATTGGTCATTATGCGGCCAGACACAATAGAAATTTCATTGTTATAATATAACGACTCTCAAACTTATGTTACACTGTTATTTTTTTAACTCGACGATAACCTGGAGATGTTGCGAGATCACCTGCACTAAGCATACATAGTCATTAGAAAATTATTATTTTTTCACACATTGAAAAATGTTTTTTTTCTAAAATTATAGCAAACAATCTACCTATATCAGTTTCAATAATCTCGCTTATATAAACAAACTTATGTTACACTGTTATTTTTTACTTTTAACGCGACGATAACCTGGAGATGTCGTGAGAACTCCTATACTAACCAGACATAGTTCTACTTTATTTGAATTTTTACAGAGTCAATAGAATTTTTTTTTCACTCATTGAAAAATGGTCTTTTTGCTGATTTCAAAACTGTAATATGCTTAGATAAATAATATAAATCTTTGAAATGCGTTGGCACATAAGTCTGAGAAATGTAAAAAAAGAAAGAATAGCGTATTAAAAGAGATACCGACCGAACGAGAGTCAATCTTGCGAGTCAGGGTTTCCGTACTGTCACAATTTCACAAAATAATGTATAATTTCACAATATTTCTTTAATTGTGCTGTGAGACTTCGATTCTAGCTAAATTTTAAAATTATAGGTCAATGTCTAGAAATGTACGCTATACATTACGGTTTTGCAAGAGCAAAGCTCTTCAATTCGAAAAGAATTAAAATGAACATAATAGTCAATATCAGTCTCTTAACAAATAAATATTAATCGAATTGCTGTTTCAGATCAAGCTCCAAAATGGATACTGCAGCTTGAAGAGAAGCGGCTAGACGTAGAAGCTAGAAGAACCAGTGTACTAGGGGGGATACTACGAGAGTTAACAAAGATCAAAGACATAACAGAAGAAGAGTAATTTTCCTTATACGGAAAATATGTTTAAAATAAAATACAACACTTATACGAGTAGGTGCATTTAATTCATTCATTGTTTTTCCAGTAATAAGTGAGGGCGTTATAAGATATGCCTCACTAACATTATCTAACTTGTAACATGTGTTCATCTCCTTAATTTTCAAACTTCGTATCTCCATTTATCAAATTTTACAGGAGGAACAAAAAACTGTTTAATTAAATAACTAACAATAAAAATAATGGAATCATAATTGCAACAAAAACAAGCACTTATATACTTTAATGTATATACAGGATGTTTGGTAGAGGGACCGACAAACCAAATGAGCGTGTTCGGGGGACCACTTGGAGAATACAAGTTGGCCAAAAAAAAATCCCCGATACCCCAATTTTCTCGATTTCTCCAATATTGTACCAATTTTGCTTTGCGTGGCCTGAAGGTGTATTAGAGACCAAATTCAACTAAAAACATCCGGTCTAAAACAGATTTTACAAATGTTATGGTGGTAAATAGGTACAATTTCGGAGAAAAAGGGAAAAATCACAAAAAAACGTTAAACATATTGGGGATTTTTTTTGGCCAACTTGTATTCTCCAAGTTGTCTCCCGATACATATATATTAAATAAATATTTTTGTCTACGTTTGCATTGTTAGGTATGTAATTAAACAGTTTCTTTCTTCCTTCTGTGAAACTTGACCAAATAGAAATACGAAGTTTGAATATTAAGCTAGCGATATGTTTTCTGTCTGATACAGGGTAATTGAATCTGTCTTGTCTAGAATTACATCTTCAGGCAGCAAGCTTTAATAGGTTAATGTGGGTTTGCACCAATGTAGTCGATAGAGATATTAATAATTATTTAGGTATTAAAACAAACAAGGCATGATAATCTTAACATAACGAGAATATACTGTCAGATACGTAGGAACGGGCTTGTGGTTGCAAGGCCATGTTTTTTACTTTCGTGTGGGAAATGCATTTACACAATGGCATCACAACCCACCCTGAGAGGACTTTGACTCAGCACCAACTACTTCCACACCTTTTTTTTATTATTTTGACGGTTTGACTTACGCGGTAGGTAAATTGGAGTATCTGGACCCGTTTCGTGATCCGGGTCATTCCGGGCCACTTCTTCATAGAGAGCTTGCGCACCCAGCTGCGTTTGCGCTAGTACTGGTCACCGCATTTGAATCATAGCTTTTGAATTTGCATTTATTGTTTTTTGAAGAGTATTTTATTACTGTGATAGATTGTATCGATATCGATAGTAATTGAGATGTAATTGTTTTTAACTTTTCTTTCTTTTGACTTTTCTTTTTTGGTTTTATTTTTAAGTCGGTGTCACAGTTAACATATTTTTTACTTTTAAGAAAAAAATTCTAGTTGTGTTAAAATTAAAACTTAATAAATAAATATTCTTAATAAATAAAGATTGCTTAATTAATGGGCGTCATTAATGTTTACCATTTAGAAAACGCTACGTTAATAATAAATAAATAAACATAAAAATTGTTTAACAATGGATACCTCGCGTCAAATACTAAAACTATCATAACGGTGGTAACAACATTTGGCAATCAAGAAAACTTTCTGTGATTCTCAAACTGTTTATGGAAACTAAAGTAAGTGGGGAACTAGACGCTTGCTAATGAATAAACAATTTAGTTTATAATAACTGTTTACCAACAGTTCCTCTCTTTTCCTATACAGGACTTTTTATCATATTGCCGTTTTGTTTTTAATAAAATCCTGTAAATTATTTATTTATTTATTTATATTTACTGGAAGACCAACAGCTGTATAATATTATAACAGAGACGGTAGTAACATGCCAATTATAGGTCCTCACGGTCCTCAATAAATGTTACATTTTGTATTAACCTAAAGAAAGGAAGAAAATAATGCACACGTTTATTCATAATCTAGAATCTGACAGCTTTATTATTTAAAAGTCAACGTGCATTATTAGAACTATTGTGTAATGGCACATCATCGGATTTCCAATTTGATGGTGGTACGTAGCTAGCATGCACTACAAAGTGACCTATCACCATGATATGGATTTATTCATGATGACTTAACCGGGAACTCAATCACAGAATAGTACTACGGCTCAGGTATTTAGATAGGATTTGAACCCGTTACTTCGTTGTCGCATGAAGATACCCCAAAGCGTTCTATATCATGTTACTTTTATGCTTAATATTATTCAAGAGTCACTATTATTTCAGGTTCGGTGATAGTAGAGATGTATCGGACAAACCGGGGTACGATGATGCTGATGGCTAATGGGCACCGTTTCTCCAAGACAAACGTTTGGGGCCCAAAGACCAGCTGGCGGTGCTCTCTCAAGTCACGGACTAAATGTCGAGCACAGGTCGTAACTATAGAAGGACAACTAGCCACTTACAATCTTGACCATAACCATTCATAATAATAATCTTTAGCACTACCATTTACATTAAAATTAATGCTCTATGTTTTTAACTTTAATGTAAATACTCAACTAATAATAATAAATAAGTAACAACTTAGTTAAGCTACACTAATCTCAATGTTTGCGACGATCTCAACGAGCTATGGAGATGGCTATGCTCGGGTTTCTCTACGTGATCGAATCAAAAATGAGGAGATCCGTAGAAGAACGAAAGTCACCGACATAGCCCAGAAGATTAGCCAGTTGAAGTGGCAGTGGGCAGGGCACATAGCACGCAGAACAGATGGCCGATGGGGCCGAAAGGTTCTGGAGTGGAGACCACGGACCGGCATGCGCAGCGTAGGTCGTCCACCGACACGGTGGACAGACGACCTGATGAAGGTCGCAGGATGAAAATCATGGGGGAGGCCTATGTTCAGCAGTGGACGTCCTACGGCTGAGATGATGATGATGCTGATGAATCTCATGTTACTATTTTACTCTACTCGTAACATGAATATAATGCAAAAAATGTAATCGTAATTACTAAAAAAACGTAATAATACGCTGGACTTTAAAAAATAGCATAGATCTAAGTGTTTTGAGGGTAACTTCAAATGCTCGCACTATCATAGTTTTCATTTCAGCGAAATAAACTATTACAGGAGATCGGTTCACATTAGTAATCATTAACTCGAGTCAGAAGATGAGTGTTTAATATTCGTGTATAGCTTTTAATGAATTAATTTACTAGTTTTGTTTCCAGAGTTTCTTATAATTTCTAGTCTATTTGCAAAGTAAGTAAATCGGGACCGCGCTATTTTGCTATTTATTTACAAAATACATATAGGTACGTGCATGTTTGTCTAGAAGATATTGCTGTGATCGATAGTAAATACGAGTAAGACCGCTTTTTGTTAATTTCAACTATTTCAATCTCGTGTAATTGTTTTGTATGAAATATTTTCGTAATTCTTTATTTGTAATAAAATTTCTATTGTGGTGTCTAAATCTATCTATATCACTTATATCTTTTTTAACCCTCTGCGTTACATTTCTTGAAACCGTAGTATGTTTTCTTTGAATTCTGGTTGGTAGATTGGAGTCTGGGTTGTAAGTATCATCACAAAATCTCTCGGGGTGACAAAGGCAGCACAGTGCCACGCAGGAGTTTAGCTTAAATCTCTGGGCTGCTCTGCGACTGACATGCGTAGACAAGTGTGGTACTCACCATCAGGTGCACGACATGCCTCTTGCATTGCAAATTTGCATAGCTAATTAGTAGCGACAGAGTTAAAACACATCTATACGTATCTTCGCGTAATAGTTAAGTTAGGTTATGAGCGTAATCGTTTATGGGCTCGAGTCAATACTTACTATCAGGTTTATAAATAACTTCGAGGCATACATCTAACAAACAGTTAGCATTTCAGGTGTTCGGTTCGAGATAACCAAAGCAGGGAACCCAGTGATGGTGATAGGTCACTACCGGTACAACAGGGTGACCTCGTGCAGAGGACCTCGGGTCCGTTGGACGTGCGTCAAGTATTGCAGCGGCTGTCGTGCTACCGTAATCACTCTCGAACAGAGGATTGTAAACTTTTTGAATGAACACAGCCATTAGAGTTAATTAATTACAATTAAGTGTATTGGAACATCAGTAGATTATGTATTTTCTGCCAATACTTCCTAAGCCTCCGAGCGATTCTCTAAGAGCAAACATCGATGCATCTTTGACAACATCCGTGAAACAAATGACGATATGACAAGAAACGTTGGAAAAGCAACCTTATGTACAAGGGCGATATCTCATAAAGTATTTGACATCGGTGAGTGCAACAACGAATCAATAGAGAATTGCACGGCTGAATATTGAATATTGGACGCTCAGAGCGGATTAGTCCACCGACACAAGTTCGCTCAGCGAGCGAAGTTATATTTACGGACTTACATAATTTAAGATAATTTATACTAATACATTACATTATACTACACGGTACTTAAATATTATACATAGTGTTGTTAGTTTTTTTACTAATAAACTTAGATAGGTATTTTTAATAATTTATGTGTCTGTATATATCTACATCTTATCACATTGTATATTATTATATATTTTATACATTCATTATCTTTATCTTCTCGTCATCGTCAATACATACCTATCAAAAACGCCGCCTAGCTTGAATAAAATCCTGTTCAATATATCATTGTTCTTGTCTAGATGATAAAGTACCAGTATCTTAGGCTTGTAAGTGACGCAGCAATGAACTGCTTAATTGCCTTGAACGCACTTTTCCACATGTAGGTCTAACCGGGCGACACTGAATTATTCCTCAAATAGGGGCGCTGACGCACCACACCTCGTGTATTCACAATTGCTTATGCCTCAATAGCTCATTGCATCAACATTAGGGTTAAGAATTAGAAGGCTCTTAGAACCAGCCTCACCATTTCCCTATGTAGATACGGACTCCCCAACTACTAGTTGGTGGGAGATAGATACTCACCTAACGATTCAGGGGCATCCGTTGATCAGACTGCCTTAGAGCAGTGGCTTACGCATACGTGGCTTAGGCCACGTTACACTACAGTTCGCACCACCTCGCGCACTCCAACTCGCGTACTGGCAGGAGGCCTGGGCTTGCTTCAAGAAAAAAGAGAAGAAACGTTGCTATGCCAAGGTGCTCACTGATGAAGACATCGTCGTCGCCTTCATCGGAGAACATAACCCTGAGCGGTTTAGTATGCAATTGCTAATAAACATGTAGCATACAACTTTAAAGTATAGTTAAAAATCTAATTGTTTTAATTAATATCTTTAATTTTTTATAACTACTAGACAACTCGTCAGTGGCTTCGATCATATGGCCTACGTGATGTGGTGACAACATACCTTCTAAATTGTTTATGTTTAAATATAAATAAAGTAAACCTCTTACGATTTGTTGGTATCTAAAAATTTTGTAAACTACCTTAGGTACCTATAAAATAAAATAAAAACAACTAATAATATTGATAAGCTTATTTTCCAAGCCGAAAAATTACATTTGTCTTAATTTCTTGATTTAGGTAGCGTCATATCTTGTAATTTGATTGAATTCGATACGATTGACATAACATTTTTGCTAACCTTTTTATTATATAATTTTAGGACTTTTCGTAAAGTTTGTAACGTCTCGCCAGGGTGAACCAGCGCTGCTTCTAGGACCATACCGTTACAACGTACGACATACCAACACCTCGAAAAGAAGATGGGTGTGCGTAAAGGCAAACCGTGGATGTCGGGCTATCGTGATTACCATCGAAAATACTGTGATTACAGTGAAAAACGATCACAACCATTAAGAAACTATTGTCAAATACTTTTTGCACCTAATTTTATACTCTAAAGGTGAAAGTTGGTAGCCGGCTACACATAGCAGCAGCAGACGACGTGTCGTCACTTCATGTCGCTGCAGTCATGATTTTGAACCCGACTGCAGACGGCAACTGCAGATGGCATCAACCATTTGAAAAGCGATACGAAAGGTTTAGTTTAAAAGCTTTTCAGTTGTTTTACTAAGTAGATTGGTACTCGCGAGCGGCACTACTGATCTACGGTTGGGGACAATATGTAGCTCGACGACGTGACGCTAGCTTCGTGTCGCTAACTACGAATGGTATTTCATAGAAATACATTGAAACCAGTAGTGTCACTGCGACACGTCGTTTGCCGCGGCTTCATGTAGCCCGCTACCAACTTGCACCTTTACACTAATCCCACATAAGGTAGCAAGGGTCGGTGTTGGATTTAATTTTAGATCCGCGGCTACTTTTCCTGGGTTTCCACATAAGGATTTGTTTTGCAATGGCTACTTCACTGGCAATGCGTTGTCACTTTAATATTTTTATAATGATGATTCTACTATATCTATAGATAACCATGATCAAATATAGAAATTTGATCTTACATGTTGGTATCAACTATGCACCTAAAAGAATATTATTTACAGTCTGAATAATATTAAAATAACATTAGTTAATTCACTTGTACGAGTAAACACAACAGATATTCATTTATACGAGAAAATATAGTATTATCATTTTAAAATTAAATTTGTCTAAAACTCAAAGGTCTTAAAACCTTGTGCTCGTGAGGCGGCATGAATACCGTACGACAAAATCGTGGCTGACGTTCATAAATGACGCTTCTTCAGAACAGATTTGAGCCGACTAGTGCAATAAAAGGAGAATGAGGAACTGCATCTCCCACTATTATTAACGCATATGTTTTTATGCGATTTATGTACCTAATACCTATGGTCTTATTTAGTTTTATTATGAGCATTAGGAGTTCTATGCCAACAATACTAAGCTAAACCTAGTTATGCCGCTGCACCATTGCTTGGAGACAGAAAGTCTCTGACAGTGTGACATATGTATAATGTCCCACAGTATACAGAACTACACTTTTCAGTAGTCATTCGTTAGAAACGTTACATCCACACACTTATACCTCCGCAGTCCGCACATGAATTTAATAAGATAAACATGTTTAAGGACAAGACAAAACAAAATTAATGATACAATTTATAAACAAAGTCAGGTATAGAATTGTACATTTCAGTTTAAAAAATCTAGATTGATGCTAAGCCTGCTATGAACTATACGCTATATTTTGGCAATGTATTGCAATATATTTTTCTCAATCTAATTTAAAATAATTTAACAATAAAATAAACTACATCGTGTCGTATTATTACAGTGCCGCATATTGTACAATCACGTCGTGGCAGACCTGTGATGGTTATGGGCCCATACAGATTCAATAAGCGCAGTGATTCCAAGGGGCCGAGACAAGGATGGACTTGCGTCAAAGTAAACAGAGGTTGTCCCGCGGCCGTCGTCACGTTTAATGACGAGATTGTCAAGATGAAATCTCACAATCACTGATTACCGTCAAAGAAATAGCCAGCAATAGTTTAGTTTCCTCGTATCTTACGATTCGCCTCCCGATGGTGGAGGGAATATTGTATACCTACCTTATTCTGCTCACTTACGAAGTAAAGTAGAGTGTGTATGTATTTAGTGTGTATTTGAAGTGTTTGTAAGATTATTGGATCATCCTACAGCCTAAACGTAATAAAACACCCTAAAAAATAACCTTCCTCTAGGAGATTTTTTTTTTAATTTTACGTAGCACTTCGCTGACGAGTGTGTGAGATTTGTCAAGATAGAGGGCGTTATCAGAGCGACACTAAGAGTTATTGCAACATACAATGTGTTAGCAAGTAGAAATGTCATATTAAAATAACTTATAGTATAGATATGAATAACTTGGTAGGTTTTGAATTTAACAACCTGCTAAGGTAGAATTTGTATGAAGGAAACACAGATATAACACCAATATGATCATTTTTATAGAAGCATTTTACTTTAAAAAGAGAGTGTTTATTTAATTAATATTGAACAGGACATAGATGTCCGAATACTAGGTAAGGGAGGACACACAATTTTAAGAAATAAATAACATATATACCCATATTACAGACACTTGATATGGCAGAAGTATTACAACAAGAATACAACACTTAACTCACTTAATCACTTGTGAAGAAAAGAAGAGTCGGCCATATCAACAATTGGCATATAAAGCAATGCCTGCCGCCAAGGGAGTGTCTTACCACTGTGATGCCTCCCACTAGGCCTAACAGCCAATCAAAAACGAGATATTCCAACGAAACAGCCTATCAGAAATTAAGAGAATGCTACGTCATAGACTATAAATTAAATGATTCACATCAGTTCGGTGTCACGGTTGCTAAACATGTTTATAAATATCATGAAAATGTGAATATAAATTTGATTAACAGGCAGTTCAGCTAAATTACACAGTTTGCGCATTTTTAAACATATCCAATGTGTAAAAGTTTAATAAGTACGTCAATAAGTACGTGCTTTTGGTATCATTAGATTTTTTTATTAATTGCAATCGAGTTATTATATTTTTTATGAGATTGACTTGTTTTAATAAATAGGATGAATAATAAAATAAAACTTTCATCATCATCTCCATCTACGTCGTAGGACGTCCAGTGCTGAACATTATGCCTCCCTCATAATTTTCCAAAAGGACCGGTTGGAAGCGGCACGCATACAACTTCGTCCTGCGACCTTTATCAGGTCGTCTGTCCACCGTGTCGGTGGATGTCCTACGCTGCGCTTGCCGGTCCGTGGTTGCCACTCCAGAACCCTCCGAAAAAATAAAAACTTTAAAAGTTTAATATACAACTCGAATATGTGTATCTAACCTTCTTTAAACAATAATCTTTATGGATACGTGAGATTGTCGTAAAGTATTATATGACCTTCAGTCTAAACTCTGTGGGCAGCACGAAAATCTGCTTAAGTGTAAAGTTATCGTATCATTGTAATAAATATTCCAATAGTGTTCACAAAGCCCGCTTTTTTATCGTTAAATTACGTTTGAGATCGTCTATTTAATCGGTTTTAACGATTGTTTTGTAAGCTTTGAAAATTACCTCGATATAGCTTATCGACAGGCGACGGGAATGAGGGATATTGTTTTGTTGCGTTTAATTTTACTAATATAATAAACGCGAAAGTTTGTAATTATGGATGTTTGTTATTCTCTTACGCTCAAACGGCTTGACTAATTTTGATGAAATTTGGCATGGAGTGCAGGTAAATGGGGCGCTAAATTGACACATAGGATAATTTTCATCAACATCGTCATCATCCATCACCATGCAGAAGAAGCCGCGGGGCGCAGCTAGTATTCAATAAAAAATAAACTTCGGGTTCTTTTGATCGTATATAGAAGAGCGAAATGCTCGTAGAAATCTTCAAATGATAGAAGAACGCATTGTGGAATGCAAACAATTCGTAATAATTGATATACTGTCGACAATTAGACGATTGTATGACTTCCATCTTGCTAGGGGCGATACGATGTTTTATCGATCTTAGCGACTCGACAAGTTTATCGACTATTACGGTACTTACACTGCAGTTCCGAAGTCATATAGTTATTACATAGATTTGTAATGTTTTTGCCTCTGGTTAAGTTATGTTACAGGATGCTGAAGAGTGACAGACCATCATTATAAATACATGTACTTACATGAAGTGTTGAAGGAACGTGCCCGTTTTCAAAGTGAACAATAGGGGCTCAAAACACATGCGAAATTAAAATTTCAGCCGAGCCTAGAGGCCTACTATTATAAACGAACTACGAAGTTTCGTTTCACGGATTTCACGATTTCTACTGTGAAAGTGATCAAGCAAATTACAGTCAAGGGTAATGAAATGCAATGACAGATAAAGTGAGTAGTGTTTTATGTTAATGTGATGATGATATAAAATCTAAACATTATAATCTGTATTTTGATGAAGTTCTCTGTGAAGCCGTCTTTTTAATATTTTTTTTAGAAATTGAGTGGTACTCATGTCAACTATATACTACTTATATAGAACATATATAACATAATATAACAAGTGAATATTTTCATATATATATGCACTTGAATTATAACAATTGCTACACAGTAATACGAGTGAATACTTTGTTCATAGTTGATCAAGAGGTCAATCAGCAACTGCCTTTAATAAAACACACTGTATAAATCAAATATAATTAATCCTAAACCTGTCATTACATTTCATCACCCTTGACTGTATTTATTTCACTTTCACAGTAGAAATTGTGAAATTAGTCAATCGAAACTTCGTAGTTTGTTTTTAGTAGTATAGGCCCTGCGTAGGTGTTTGTTTTGTGCCCAGCGTCTAACGCAGCATAGGCTCGTTCAATATTATTAGGTAATTATAAAACGTATTAAAGATTCTATTTCCATTACTATAATTTTATTGTTTATCATAATATTATGGGGCTAATTTGTGTAAAGTCCTGTAATAGCATTAAATAAAAACATTTTCTTCAATCAAATAGTAATGAATAACTGTAAAGAATTCTTGTTGTAAGCACAATTCAACTGTCACTTTAAAAAGAGCAACAAAAGAGCGATGCGTTCGTTGTGTTTGGAATATTATAATCACTTACTTACAATATATTTTATTGTTTAATTTAATTTATTATGTAAGGTGTTTTATTATATAACTAGAATTCGTTCCTGTAGTAGGCTCGGTGTGCAGCCTCGCCACAACCTCCCATCTTTATTTGTTTTTACTGCCAGAACCATCTACGAAGTATAAGAAAACATTTAAGAAAATGAATTAAATCGGTAAAGCGGTCTCAAGTTATAGAGTGACCAGGAGAAATAGGGGTTAATTTTTATATTATTATATATAGACAAAAGGAATTGAATGATAGGTATACCTACATCCATACAATCTTGTTTAAGGTACAAGAAGGACACGGGGGCAAGAAGGGGATATCAGAGAGAGGAGTATGGGCTATCACGCTGGCTCAGTGACGCTTAGGGGTTCCAGCTCTAATGTCAGAACCTTTAGCCCACCGGAATCATCCGACATTACTTACGACTGTTGTCCTAAGACAACAAAAGGGAAGTAACAGCTTAACATCCCCAGCCGTGCGATTCTCTAATGATTCGACGAGCGCATCGACGAATCATTAGAGCTCACAGATGTCAAATGCTTTATGAGATATCGCCCTTGTACACAAAGTTATTTTTGCAACGTTTCTCGTCATCGCGTCATTTGTTTCACGGATGTTGTCAAAGATGCAACGATGTTTGATCTTAGAGAATCGCACGGCAGCTCGTCCATCCTTTACCCCAGCGACTATCCTCTATATTATATTACCCCTTTGAAATGTAACGATGTGATGGTGTGCATGTATGTTATTAAATAACTGTTTATTACTTAAATATAATAGCTACTTACGTGACATGTCTTTCGTATACTTTCTCATTTAATTCTTTGTTGTACAATAATTGAATAGCATTAGCTACCAGTCATCTAGCAGTTTATCTAGACAAATGAAAAGGTTGTGTAAATATCTCCGACGACTTATTTGTGATATGCACCTGTTTTAACTGTGAACAAGAATGGAAAACCAGTGCTTCTGTTCGATGCCATCAGTTCCACCAGCATACGAATACTAATGGATTGAGAGGGTACTTCGTATGAGCCAAATGGCGTAGAGGTTGCAGGGCTCTCATAAGAATGCAAGTGCAAGAGGGTGCAATGGCATGCTCAAGTTGGACGAGAAGTTCGCAATAATGGGCTGATTTATTATTGTGTCTACGAGGGACAACACATTGACCGACGCTATTTGCATCGGTCAAGCTATTTTAATGTACTTAAGGATACGTGGTTCTAATTTTAAATGAAAAATATCATATTTTATTGACTTCTACGATTTCATTTCTGTCCAAAATGACAAGAAATAACTTAATAATCATCTCGTGTCGTCGTCGTCTACCCGTGACTATGTGATTCACCGAAAAGTGTTCGAAACGTCGGGATAAAATAATATTAAATTATAAGCGATTTAATCCGCTCAAAGTTGTTTAACTTCACACGTTGCAGTTCGTGGAAAAGTAGGTTGATTTCTGCGAAATCTGTATATCTCAGATTATAGAACAAAAGGCAGATGGAGTGCGCCGAACTCGCGAGTGTCGCCACCTTTATAGTTATGTGTGCGTGACAACGAGCCACTGCACTGTACGTACACGTGCATCTGTGTGCGTGTACAGTTACCAGATAATGAAAAATTAACTCCCTCATTTTTGTAACAAATTGTTATAATATTGGAAAGTTAAACGTTCTGTTGTAACATACAGTACTAAAGTAGTATATGGATAAAATAATGGTTATTAATAACTAAATAAATTACAATAAATAAAGAAGGTCCTGTATAAATATCACAATTCATTGTTTAATTGTTTTTGTTTAATATTTTAATAGTATCCTACTTTTCTAATTATTACACATATATCCGACAGTTTGTGAGAATGGAAGTACGTATGTATGGATGTTTATTTCTCTTTCACGCAAAAACGACTATACTGATTTGGATAAAATTTGGCACACAGGTAATTTTTAATCTCGATTAACATACTGAACATTCCATCGGACTCGCCCATCTCGGGTTCCGAACAAATTTGTAGGTAACAAATTATTTCAGATTTTGCTCTTCACAGACTTTGGAGATTAGAGGAGGGTGGCCATATATTTTTTTTTCTTTATTTGTTCTATAAGACCTAGCTTTTTGCCAAATTTAGTGATTCTAGGTCAACGGGAACTACCATATTATGGGTTTTCGACCCAAAACCTATAGGGTACTTCCGGTTGACCCAGACTAGTCAATTTAGGCTAAAAGCAAGGTCTACAAGGTTTTTACCTTTTGAGGTGCTAAACCCTAAAAATGGTGCGAACGAGACAAATATTCGCATTTTCAACTTTATTAAAAACTTGACATAAAAAGTATTTTCTAAGAAGACTTGAGGTATTTTGGGAAAAAAACCGTGCGAGCGAGTCTTATAAAAAAATATTCGCATTTGCGATATTAAAAAACAAACTTTTGTTACATCACTAACCCCTAGACCTTCTAAATGTAGTTTTACCAATAAAACGGCTAACTAATTTAAATAAATACTGGCAACACAAGCGAATGACTGTTGAAGTTTTGTGTTCCGAGTCACATGTAAAGTTATTATGTTGATTAAAAATTATATAAGCCAAATAATTAATAGTTATCTGTGAAAGGATATTCCATCTTCTTTTTTTTATTTTTGGGAACAACTTTTACAGTGTTTAATAACACAAGACGGTATTTTGTACATTAAGATTACGAACCAGTTGTAACGTGTTGCTTCGGACAAGTCGCGTATAGCACTAGCGCGGGTTTGTATTTGCTTTTGAATTTGTATTCGCTTTGGTGGCGACGCTCGCGTGTTCGGTACGCTCCATCTGCCTTTTGTTCTATAATCTGAGCTGTATATATTATTAGCCAAATATGGCAAATCGCGAGTCAACAGGTTTCAATTAATAATTGTCTGTGTCAAATTAGAATATTTTTAAATCTCGGAAACTGATCAAAGAAACGAAATCCTTCATGAAATAGTATGAAAGTGTATGTAACGTGCTGTAGGTAATTTACTTTCGAACGTCCTTGATTGTCGATATTATCACACTTAGCTTCAAATAAAATGGATTTTAAATAGAGTTATCTTTATTTGCAATGAACATTGGTTATAAACAGAAGTATGTACCTTACAATTGATCATGTGGTGCCAAAAGGTACCCGACGCGATAGTAAATTGCAGAGACAGGAAAATTACAACGCATGATGCATGCTAGGCGGGAAAATAAGCTCCTAAATCCAAGAGAAGAATTTGCCTACTAGCGGGGTATGTGCTCATGACCCAAAAGTGTTGTAGTGATATTCTAGAGACCATTAGTTTCAACCTCTCTAATAGCCAATAATAAGTCACTAGTTAGCTAATAAAGTTGAGTAATGGTGTAAGAGGCGGTAGACCTGTTCTGTAAATGTCTGTGTTCTAAATGCCAAAAAGGGAATAATTTAGTATCATTAAGTGTGTTAAGTTAGTGTGTGTTGTAATTATTACTATATAATTGATTTTTTATTCCAGGTTTAGTGTATGCTAAGTCGAAAATGGGAAAAGTGTTGATTGTGTACAAAGATTACACATATTATTTCACTGGGGAAAGTAAATTAAAGAATACTTCGCAGTGGAGATGTTCCACAAACGCCAGTAAATCTTGCAAGGGGAACATAACACTTCATCACGGTACTGTAAATACTATTGTAAGGGTAAAGCAGCACAATCATCCATCGGTAAAACACGAAGTCATCAATGGAGTTCTCATGAGATTTAAACAACTATACTAGCTCATTAAAAAATATGTGTTTGAGAAAAGGGCAAAGGTGAAAATTATTATATACTTTCATATATTTTCACCAACCTTATTAAGTAATGTATATTTATAAAGTATAGATAGACATAAAGTGGAAGAAGCGACATATGTTTCTACAACTTACAAGTGATTTTATTTGATGACGGATACTGTGGGGTTGTGCTTTATTTTGCAAAACCGTGCTCTTAAAGCTATGTGCAAAGTGGGTTTTTATTTACTTGTAAAATATATGTTTTAAAATCTTTCACAAAAAGTTTAAAATATATGTATATATTATTTGTTACAAGTTAAAAGTAGATAAAAGTTTTCTACCAACGGTAAAAAGGATTTATAAACTCGTCGTGCTTTATTGATTATATATCCTAGCTATTATGTAGCTATATTGATTAGATACCCTCTCATAATATGCCCACTAAATTATATCAGTGTACATTTAAGTTAATATGTTAATAAAAAAGTTTCTAGTTTTTCTGCGAACAGTAGACCTCGCGAGCACAGTCTTATCAGCGGCAACTTTTCGCAAAACATTGCAGCTAAAAAAAGCTAAAACAAAATAAAACTGACTATAAGTACCACTAAGTACACTATATCAGTTTATTCTTATTGAAGATTCTTATTTGAGACAATTTTCTAAAATTTTCCCCTTATTTTATTTATTTATTGTGGAAATTCAACAGCGTTACAATGATATAATCTAACGATCAGTATAATGCACGGCCTTTACAGAATTTATCTTTAATACATTGTAAGAATACATGCTGAATTTACTTATACGTAAGTGTATATACACTTGAGATAAGTAAAAAGAGAAAAAGTGAAAATACAAGGTAAGCGTTACACTTAACATTGCCAAGAGATTACGCACATAAACAACAATTAGTTGAAATGTACAGCAACCCAGTTTCTAGAACTTGCATGTACATAAATTGTGATTAACATGCAAGTCCCGATCAAGTTTATTTTAATTTAGAGCATCTAGCTTAAATACAGATGAGATTATTCCAGAATAAGTAAAATAATAATACAGTTAATTAACAACTAAAAGAACAGATCAGATTGTGTTAATTCAAACATTACATAATCACGTTGCACAATTATTGCCTAATCTCACTTTTGTTTCATTTCATTCATCATTTTGTTTTTTCATTTTATCAACCAATATGTGGGTAAGGCAAAAATGTGACACAAAGTAATGTTACCATGTAGTTTTACTTACCGCAGCACTGGCAGTGTTAGAAATAATAATGAAATTTAAACTAACAACGTATAGGATAGAGAAGCTTTTAGTTCGTCAAGGCTCGTCTAGCTTTGGGTGCCGCTGCTGACTATTTAGCAATGGCAAAGCAACGGGTGCAGGCTTAGACACCTCCGTCACGCTCTGCAAGAGAGCTGATGCGGTGTCGCACTCCATCACCAACCAGCACGAACACAAAGCCGTCCCTTATCCAACAATTATGAATCCCGAATCTTTGGCGAGCCACTAAAAATGCATCATGTTACTTTTTTAAGAACTTTGAGAATGTGAGGCCCGACCCCTTCAAACAAGCTTTGGCGTACCAGACTGTTTCTTACCTCTAAGCTATGCATTTTCAACATGATAACCAGGAGCTACTGACTGTTGCATGGTATCCATCTTAAAGTGTATTGAGTAATTCAGTTTTGGAACAAAAACAGTTCAATGTGTTTGTGCAGAAAGGATAACACTCCCTGGCAGGTACTGTGTATTAGTATTTAATTAAACATCCTAGTTAGGCACACAGGAAAAGTAATATACTATTTTAAAATATATTAGGTATCAAGACACTTTCTCAGAAATGTCTTACTCACGCCACGGCCTAATATTATAATACCTAACTACTAATTACATGTAAAAAACGCAAGAACAGAATAATAGTACGAGATGGATGAAGTGACGACGACGTTACAAAACAGAATCTTGGGTACGACTTTCCATTATCGTCCGTCGAGTTGAGAGGGGTGAAGGGGGAGGGGAGGGGAGGGGAGGGGTACTACCCCCCCTTCAAAGGAAAAACTGCAGAGCCCTTCCTTTCCGAGATTTTAAAATTATTATTTAAAATTATTATCAATCCCCAACTCGACGGACGTTAAAGGAAAGTTAAGCCTGATATATAACTTCCTCAGAATTATAAATTTAAAAACCTTCTTCTTCTGGGGCTTCTCAGTTTTTCCTAACGCTTCTCCTCGCTTCGCTCATCGTCGCACCTATCGTGACTTTGCTCTGACTAGATACCGCTACTGTGAAATATATGTGTGCATGAAAAGTATTAAAATTACTACAAAATATAATTATTTACGTAAATTTACAATTTTCAATTTGTAAAATTTATTAGTCATACGAAATTAAAATTATGTTTAACCTTATTAATATTGCATGTTTCGTATTTTTTATTATTCTTTGTAAACATCTTGTATGCTAATTAAGCGGATCTAGCGAAATTATTTAATTTTATCATCAGATGTATATGTACTACCTAAATTTAAATAAATTATTGATAGGTTGATTGATATATTACGTTTATATATATATAGATACTCTAGATCAAAATTTGCACTATAAGGTAACTCGGTATGAGATAACAATTGCATTTAACACAACTCTTTTTAGATTATCTTTGTATATACTAATATTCAGTTTTAATTTTACAGAAACAGAGTTTACAACAACACGCCGCGGCAACCGCATGCTGCTGTATCGTGGATACAAGTATCGTAGAAATTCACGCTTTGGCGCAAGGAGTTATTGGTTATGTTCTGTGTGGACCAAAACCAGTTGTTCTGCCGCCATAACGACGTACGACGATACAATTATCAAAGCCCAACTATTGCATAACCATCCACCTCAACCCTAGAAGGCGCCATATTCAATTTACTGAGACGTAAAGTAGCCTTTAAACATCGGGTAGTCTAAACACTTCCAACGATACTTCATTTGCCAAATTATAATAAGTAGTTTAGAGGTTATGATAGAACAGATGACCATACAAATATAATAATATGCATACTAGTCAATATATCTCCTTTTTGCTGCCATATTCGGGTAAAAAATATCTATTAGCCACTTTGGTCATCACATGCGATTTCAAGCGGGTATACTGTTAGCTTGATACTTTGTTGTTGGTACGTATTTGCTCAACGAGCACCTATTGCGGGAGGTATCAGTTATGAGTTCATGAGAATATAAATTAAAACAATAATATATTAAAACATTACTTTGAAAGTTACAGAAATGAATAACAGTTAAGATAACAATTGCATTTAACATTTGGTTTCCTTTTTGTTTTTGATTAAGTTTACATATACTGATAAAGAATACTAATATTCAGTTTTAATTCTACAGAAGCAGAGTTTACAACAACACGCCGCGGCAACCGCATGCTGCTGTATCGTGGATACCAGTATCGTAGAAATTCACGCTTTGGCGCGAGGAGTTATTGTTTATGTTCTGTGTGGACCAAAACCAGTTGTTCTACCGCCATAACGACGTACGACGATACAATTATAAAAGCCCAACTATTGCATAACCATCCACCTCAACCCTAGAAGGCGCCATATTCAATTTATTGAGACGTAATATTTTACTGACGGTTTTTTTATGTATAAGCCTGTAAACAGCGGGTAGTCTAAATACTTCCAACGATACTTCATTTGTCAAATTATGATAAGTACTTTAGAGGTTATGATAGAACAGATGACCATACATATATACCCACATACATATTGGTCGAAAGCCCTCCTTTTTGCCGCCATATTCGGGTAAAAATTACCTGTTAGGGTCATCACAAGCGATTTCAAGCGGGTATACTCTTAGCTTGATACTTTGTTCTAGGTACTTATTTGCTCGTAGAGCACATAACGCGAGAGATACCAATTATGAGTTCATGCTTGAAAAATAAGAATTAAAACAATTATATAAAACATTACTTTTAAGGTTACAAAAATAAAACGTGTTCAGAGAATAATCTTAATTTTTTTTTTTTTTGACAGAAGTATCTAATAATAATAACGTGAGATTATAAGATAACAATTTGCATTTAACATTTGGTATCCTCATTGTTTTTGGTTATCATTATAAATACTAATTTAAATGCTGATACTCAGTTTAAATTTTACAGAAGCGGAGTTTACAACAACACGCCGTGGCAACCGCATGCTGCTGTATCGTGGATACAAGTATCGTCGAAATTCACGCTTTGGCGCGAGGAGTTATTGGTTATGTTCTGTGTGGACCAAAACCAGTTGTTCTGCCGCCATAACGACGTACGACGATACAATTATCAAAGCCCAACTATTGCATAACCATCTACCTCAACCCTAGAAGGTGCCATATCTAATTTCACCTAACTTTTTCGGTCAGTGTGGCAGTATTTTTTGAAATATTTAATTTCTCTCATTCGAAATTACACAAAGCATACAATTTCATAGTTATAAAAGTCATGTGGCAATTTTTGGTTTAATCTAACTATTTAATTATAAAAATGGATTGAGATTATCCTGTATGCCCTTTTCTTTATTAGTTTAGTATCCCTAACTGTTTGCTTAATTTTTCATTTAATTTCTGGTTAGTTTGAAACAATGCTCGGTGGGAAGAGATTAAATTTCGCTTTAAAGCACACGACAGTATGGCAGTCGGTACTGTCTGTTTTATTACGGAATCAGTCATTACGCATGTCGGAGGTATTCGGATGGCCTTATAACTTCGACATTAGGGCCGGCGAATAACTTACATACAGTTTTAGGTTAGGGCTGGTACTTAACCTAAAAGGTTAAGACCAGAACGGTTTAGTGGAGCCCAGAGCGGTTATACGCCCATATACGTAGCCACATATGCTACCAATAATAAATAATATTAAGTGATTTTTCTTATTTATATTTTCTCATTTTCTCAACGGAGGATAGTCGCCGAGTAACTGATAATGATCCTAGTTTTACTCGCGATGTTCAAAGGTACGTTTATTTAATTATGCCAGTATTATATGTGAACATACATTTTAATATCTTTGTTGCAGGTCCTGTTTTCATTACATCTTCCCGCGGGAATCCTATGGTGAGATATGGTAGCTTCAAGTTTTCCAAACAGAATTCCTTTGGATCAAGGATCAGATGGGTATGTTCGACAAACCACCACAAAGGCTGCAGAGCTTTTATACGCACGTACGGTCAAGTTCTTTTGGCAATTCATAACCTGCATAATCATTGAACTTGCTAACTAATATGTCACGTGCACATTTTCTAAATATTGATATGATTATTACACTTATTTCTTTAAGGTAAGTTACTTTACAGCTGATAAGAAATGTTTTTGAGTACATACAGGGTTAGGGTTTAACCTGCAAAGCAAACTCAAAAAGCGAATTATATTAAAATTGTGGATTCGCATGTATATTTCATTTTATATGTTTGTGAGTTTTTAAGTAAGATACTTTTAGGGCTTTACAGATTAAGGCTACTTTTTAGCCATAGTTTCTGAGGAATCGCGATAACCTTATTACCCACGGATGAAGTAGCGGTAAAATACTAGTATTATACATTGTTCTTAAATTGTTATACGTCATGATAATCTATCATAAAGTAATATGCTGTGTATAGACATAAATATCAACCGGATTATTAACCCCAATACACATGTTGTATTTATTGGCATCGTAGTAACTACTCGTATGTTTTCTTGTAATCCTATTATGTTTTGGCCAAATATGACCAATGACGAGTGTACTGGTTTAAACACTAGAAGTGCTGTTTGCGGACACTGGTCTGCTGTGAATGCTTACACCAACTCAGAATAATCTTAATTGTGTTATATGTAGTAGTTAATAAATTTAGTATATAATATAGTACATAGTTAGTTAGTTTAATATGTTCCCCATGTATGTATATTTGTTGAATGTAATAAATTAATCGTAAGTAGTGAAAATCCCAAAAGTTGGAAAAAGACACGGCCTCTGGAGTCTGTAGAGAGTAGTTGAAAAAAAAAAGAAACACTAGAAGTACGTTTAAAAGTGTACCTGATTCTGATTCTTAAAATGATCTGATAGTTATTTTTAACAGGATATTACGACGAGACTTTAGAAGTCCTTAATGCTGAGATTTTTTCCATTATTGAAAGAAAAAAACGAAACAGTTCATGAAGCCCACACTTTTTATGGAAAATATAGGGTCAACGTCGTGTATATTAGACATCCAGTTGTATGAAGCTCTTTACTAGCACTTCATTAGTTAATCCAGCGTTATTGCTAAATAAATATTTTTTGTAAAGACGTTGCACAAAAGACACATATTTAATGTGTTGATCTTATTTATCTAAAGTAAAAAAAGAACAAAATCCGAAATCCAAAATGTAAACATTTTTTTTTAAATTAATCTAAATCTATCTAAAACCTCATAGACCGGATGAAAATTAATAAAACAAACATTGCACACATATAAATTGCTAATCTATGTAGTATCGATTGGTACAACTATTTACACACCGTACTAAAGAAGATTTTTTAACCAGAGTCATTAAGTTTCATTTAAGAGTTTAGGAACTTGACCATAACTTTAATATTAATGACATACTGTCCAACTTTGCTTAGTATTCCAGATTTATTATCTTAATTGAATAGTTACCCCCCGTTGACGCAAAAAGATCCGTTCCGCATTTCTATTTCACATGTCTTGGTTTTATATTTCCATTGTTTATTTATCCCGGGGAATTCTTTGCACGTGTTTGGGACGGTTATTTAATTACTTTAAGCTGACGTTGATACATTTTGACGGTTAACTATATTATTTTTTATAGTGGTACATGTACCGACCTGTTTTACTGACACTTCCCTGTTTGATATTTTTATGTATGGCTGCGCGCCATTGTCATCGAGTCGAGAGTTCGTCGAAAAATGATGAACGAGCATGTCGGCTTTCTCTTGCGGTCGATGTGCTAGTGATCCATCGGGATATCTCAGCGGAGGTAGAGAAGGCTGGCAGAAGTTTGCTTCTACCGTTTTGGCCAGTTGCCGGTAACTGCGGCTAGCTGTGGGATGCGAAAGAAGGTTCTGGCAAACACGAGCAACTTGTTTGCATCCGCTCTTACGTATGCTCTCTTGCAGTCTCTGGTAGCTTGTTTTAGGGAGTTTAAATTAGGATCTTGAAGGGCGTGGGCCTTGATTCAAGCGCGATATGCTGGTTGTTTGGGAGCGACAGCATCGGCACATAAGCGAAAGAACCGGCTTGGTCTTACAGTATCAGTAAATGGAGTGTTGTCAATATCAGTTCTCCCCGAAACTTTGCACCTGTCCCCTGGAGGCAGTGCTGCCTCCAGGGGACAGGTGCAAAATTTTCACGCATGCTGTCCCAATCTGCCGATGTGTAATGCTAGAGCCGTTTAACTATTACTTGCTCCGGAGTTCAAACTATAAATATGATCAACTACATATTATGTATAACATAAATTGTCATTTTTCAACAGTTCGCATAATAATTTATGATCTTTTTTGCCGCACACGTTGTTATTAATATCAATACATTGATAAATCTTGATCTTGCGGAAAGTAATTGATAGCTCAGAAGTTGTAAAATATATCACTCACCCAGTGCCGTTTGGCAGTTGTTTCTATCCCGGACCCGGGGAATGATTCCTGGATATTACGGCTGGATATGGCGACCCGTGTATGTGCTTACTAATCTTCCTTAACTTTGTATATTAATTTCTTCCTCTCCGGTTAGTGTGACACGCGATTTATTAAGTTACCAAGATGTTACTCGAGTACGGATGTCGTATATCTTCCAACATGTATTTAGTAGTAAAAAATTACAGCACTCGTCAATGCTGGGAGTGTATGCCATCTGAAGCTAGTGCGGATGCTTCAAGTATGAGATTGTAAACTGAGATTAAAGGAACAACGCGAATATTGTTCGTGCTAATATAGGACTTACGATACAAAATAATTTATATCTAGATCTAGAAAAATACAGAATACTTGGTAACCGAGTTATTATGTTAATTTAGAATTTGACTTTTTTGTACTTTTATTCCACCACTAATGCTATAAAGTATAACTGTACTGTTTGTTTTTGAGCCTTTATATGTCGGCAAAGATGCTGGTGATATGATCACTAGCACTTTTGCTCTCATGGTTTACTTGTAGGTTCTTATTTAGTTTTTTGTAGTAGATTTTTAGAAACTATGAAATTCAACTAGGTATTAGTTGAATTGCATTATATTTTATAATTAATTTCAGGTAATATTGTCTTGTTCTAATGTAGTGCTTTACTGTTGTAAATATATTATACTATTCATTACTATATTTTTAATAATTATAAATCAGTATGTAGTTTTATATAATAAATTATATTACTTTTGATTAAATCTTAGTGTTGTTAATCGTGATAGATTCACAAATTCACACTGATGCGGATTTTTAGATTTTTTGTGTTTCGGAGCGTTTTATATTTCGTTTACAGATTTATTTTATTTTATTGCAGATACAGGGATTTTCGTTATATAATTATCATCTCGTGTCTCCGTAAAACTAGAGCGTGAACGGACAACCGTTCACCAACCTAATACAAATACGCTATGAACGCGAATTTACTAATTTAATGAGTAATGATTTAAATACTTATGACTTTATAGATCTCATACTTAACCCGAAGTGGGACTACAGCTATTTTGAACAGGGCCGGTATTTAAAACCTAGTGAACGATGTAGTGAACCTGATTTGGTGTTATAATGTATATTGTAGGACTGAAATTCACGGAAACAACTTGGTAAAGTGTGACAGCTACTGTTTCACTCTCGCCTTAATACTGGCGGCATAAAGACCAGTGGGCCTAGCACGAATAACTGCGTAAGTGTAACGTGTGCGTGTCGGTCACTTGTAACAGTACAAACTGTAATGTCATGCAACTGTGACACAGATAACTCATAGTTAATACGCACAGTCTGTTCTCGCTGCCGAGGTGAACACTAGAAAACGTTGACCGTCGAATTTATGTCGGCACAACTATAAAATCTAAGCACATGTTGACTAAAATCTTTATTTAAAAGGTGTAATTAAACTATGTAATTATACTTTAATAAATAAATAGAATAATTTATACTTGTGGTTTAACATTGTTAAACAGAGATAAATAGTATTAAATGCGAAGTATAGTGATTAGTGAATTATTAAATAAAAGGTAAAATACCAAGTGATTGCTCTGTCTTATATAAAATATCATATTAAGGAGTACATTCCTTATCAAGTATGCATATTACAGCGATAATGGTAATGAAATGTTACAAATGGATATGTAAGGCTATGTAATTATACTTTAATAAATAAATATAATAATTTATACTTGTGGTTTAACATTGTTAAACAGAGATAAATAGTATGAAATGCGAAGTATAGTGATTAGTGAATTATTAAATAAAATGTAAAATACCAAGTGATTGCTCTGTCTTATATAAAATATCATATTAAGGAGTACATTCCTTATCAAGTATGCATATTACAGCGATAATGGTAATGAAATGTTACAAGCGTGACACGTTGACGTTTGCGATACGAATATATTTTTTCAGATTGTTTGTGCTATAGCCTCAGATAGACACATTCAAGCCATCACTAGACGGACTGTGAAAAGATTTTGTCACGATTATCATTGATTTTGTTAAAATACAGACTATGCACAATCACCCTTCGCCCTTATAAAAATCAACCAAGGAAAAAATATATGTTTTTTGTCAAAGGAAAATAACCATTAGGTTATTTGAATAAAATGTATATCTACCTCTTAGTTTGTAATAATTTTCCTGTTTTATCATTTCAGGACCCATATTTAGCTTGTCTCGCCAAGGCACCCCTATGATAATGTACGCTGGGTACAAATACAATAGATATTTGGAAACCACGATAGGCACCAGATGGAGGTGTTCCTCAAGATATAAAGGATGCAAAGTGATACTTTTTACAGTCGGAAACAAGATCATCAAGGTGATAGGTAATCATATCCATGACGCTTTAATAACAAGTAAAAAGAGAATATAGAACTGTGTGAAATTGGATTTGATGTGTCAAATAATCTTAGTAAATTTGTATTTAAGTATATTAAATTTATTATTTTGACTTTGTGAATTGATTTTGTGTCTATAGTCTCTTGTATAATTGTGATTTAATTATAATTGTCTTATGACGTTATCAGATTGATAAATAAATCTATAATAATAATGAATAATAAGTAAAATATTATATAAAATTGTATTCTGTATTTTATACAAATCAAACTTAATGATAAAATAACAGGTAATGTAACTTCATATAAATATAGTAACCTTTAAAGAGTTCGTGTTAAAAATAAACTCTATCTCTAAAAATTGTTTGTGTGTGCACGAACGAACCGAATTAAGAATTCGGTATTTTTGAGGCTCAGAGTTCGGTTTAGCTCGACAAAGTGTCATTGGGATTTTTCTGTTTAGAAATTCTCATGCAGTTGCAGCCCGGAGCCTGAAAATGTGCACAGTACATCACATTAGGATAAGAAAGGCAATAGGTTGGCCACCTACACGGCATCTTCTACTGGCGAAAATATGATGTGGGTATTACTATGCTTAATCTTTCCCAGATATACAAGTGTGATATCATATTCAGTTTAAATATATTGAATGTAGGTAAGTAATACAGCCATGACCAACTTTTGGGTGAACAAAAATCACGGAACTCACGTCATCGTCACCGAATGCTTCAATGAAGTGAAAACTTCTTTAGGCGCGATGAGCACTTTTTGGGTGAACAAAAACCATAGAACTCGTGTCATCGTCACCGAATGCTTCAATGAAGTGAAAACTTCTTTAGGCACGATGAGCACTTTTTGGGTGAACAAAAACCATAGAACTCGCGTCATCGTCACCGAACGTTTCAATGAAGTGAAAACTTCTTTAGGCACGATGAGCTCTTTTTGGGTGAACAAAAACCATAGAACTCGCGTCATCGTCACCGAACGCTTCAATGAAGTGAAAACTTCTTTAGGCGCGATGAGCACTTTTTGGGTGAATAAAAACCATAGAAATCGCGTCATCGTCACCGAACGCTTCAATGTAGTGAAAACTTCTTTAGGCGCGATGAGCACTATTTGGGTGAATAAAAACCATAGAACTCGCGTCATCGTCACCGAACGCTTCAATGTAGTGAAAAATTCTATAGGCGCGATGAGCACTTTTTGGGTGAATAAAAACCATAGAACTCGCGTCATCGTCACCAAACGCTTCAATGTAGTGAAAACTTCTATAGGCGCGATGAGCACTATTTGCGTGAATAAAAACCATAGAACTCACGTCATCGTCACCGAACGCTTCAATTAAGTGAAAATTTCTTTAGGCGCGATGAGCACTTTTTGGGTGAATAAAAACCATAGAACTCACGTCATCGTCACCGAACGCTTCAATGTAGTGAAAACTTCTATAGGCGCGATGAGCACTTTTTGGGTGAATAAAAACCATAGAACTCACGTCATCGTCACCGAACGCTTCAATGTAGTGAAAACTTCTATAGGCGCGATGAGCACTATTTGGGTGAATAAAAACCATAGAACTCACGTCATCGTCACCGAACGCTTCAATGTAGTGAAAACTTCTATAGGCGCGATGAGCACTTTTTGGGTGAATAAAAACCATAGAACTCACGTCATCGTCACCGAATGCTTCAATGATGTGAAAACTTCTTTAGGCGCTATGAGCACTATTTGGGTGAATAAAAACCATAGAACTCACGTCATCGTCACCGAATGCTTCAATGAAGTGAAAACTTCTTTAGGCGCGATGAGCACTTTTTGGGTGAACAAAAACCATAGAACCGCGTCATCGTCACCGAACGCTTCAAGTTACTATAATTTTTACTTCTATCGGCAGTAGACGGGACAAAAAATGCGGGACAGAAGTCCCGCATTTTTCATCAAGTTTTTATAATAAATAACTAAACTACTATAACTAAATAGTTAATTGTATATGATTAATTTCAAGTGATATTAACCCTTGCAAATATTTCATATTTATTATATAATCTCATTCGGTAATATTCTAATCATGAAATGAAATACCGACTTTTATTGGCATATTTTATTTACAAACTTCTTTAAGAAAATTAATAAAATAAATTAAAGCATTATTCTCCTAACAAAACAATGCTTTAAAACACTTTTTAATTATTAAAGTACAATGTGTCCCAACCAAGGAGGTTTCAATTCAATTTAAGTACACATTATCTGTGGTGAGCGCGCTGGTTCCGAACCAATAGACCAATAACAGACTTTTTCCACTGATATTGGCAAAATTGTGATTACATCGCACAAGCCATACAAACAAGAAGAAGAAGAAGACTTTATCCATTTTGGCGCTATTTCGTACATACGAATTTGAGTAATATTTTGTTGGATAAAACTTTAGTAGCAAAAATGTCATGAGATTAAATAAAGTAGTGTATGCAACTGCATATAATTAGTTATTAAAACACTCGTGTAATCTTATTTTAAAACTTGCCTGCGGTTCGTTCCAAAAAACTACACTCATATTTTAATACCTTCTATTATATGACAGTTGCATAAACTACTATTTTGTTACACGTTATTTAGCATTAAAAAAATAAATTTACCTAATAAATGTAATTCTATATCCGGAGGTTGTGTTATTCTTGTCACATAACAGAACAAAAGGGTATGTTTTGCGCTGTTTATTTATTTATATTCGTGCGTGACTTGTTCGAAACCAAGCTGTGCCTGAAAAATAGGCGTGAAACATGGCGACATACATTAGCTATGTACGGCTAAAATTTGTTGAGTAGCGAGTAGCAGTAGTTCTTCCCCTTCAAGTGGGTTATTGGCTGTTGCTGTGGTGGGCGTATTTAATTCACAAGTACATACGTGCATTGTTGTTTGTGCCAACTTTCCATGATCGACCTGTAAGGACGAAACTCGACCTTTTGCACCCATAGTTACTACCAGACTTTTGCACAGTTCATCACTCATTCAGCCTGAGGGCAAAAAAAACATGACATTTAATATATTTTATAATAATAAATATGAAATCATGTGTGTGCATGTGTAAAATCAATGGGTATGACACTATAGAATTATGGCAGAGTGGCATGCGCAATGCAAAAGTAAAGTTTTGAGATAACCTTATACTTATTATCGTGATTTTGGTCAAAGATTGGTTCGTTTTTTTTTATTATGGTGATAATAGGTCACAATGAAACTATGACAGAAACGTGTAAGGATGTAATTGAATCGATTGGATAAATAAAGATAACATATGATAATTGTAACCAAAAAAATTGGTTACGTAAAATAATATTATTTTCTTCATAAATTAATAGTATGTAATAGTCAATAATCCGCTCTCTTATAAAGCTGATATATCAGATTATAAAAAACTCTTACTCGGTAAGAATTTTATGATTATAGATTTCGTAGTAGAAGAAGAAATATGTTTAATTTTCGTAACTTTTCATCATACCTAGTGACATATTTAATGATTTCAACTATTTTGCGTATGGACTATTTTATATTATAAAAGCTACATAAAGTCTCCACCCTGCTCCGGGAACCTGCTCGGCTAAGCGGCTTACGTTCTGATATAAGTTTCCGACTAAGCCTATTAGCAATATGATACATGTCTGTAATCACAACCCTGGAATCCACGGCTCTGGCATTATACGTCTGATCGGAACATACTGTTTTTCATGTAAATCTGCTAGCCCGCTAGGTAGGCCAGGTTACATGGGCGCACTTCTACAGACAGACAGGAGTATAATAGACGTCCGGGTGTGGCAACGGCCACATTTACTGTGTACTGTATTATGTGTGTGTTAAACAATAAATTGGTATTAGCACCTTATGCTGATACGGGGTTAAGAATTTATTAACTGTAAGTGCTGCATGTCGTAAAAGCCACCTAAAAGGACAGAGTTCAACACCTCGGATGGCACAGAACCATCCATTGTGTCTTCATAGTTTTCAAACTTCTTTAGTTATTTTGCCAAAATGTTTTCATAAATTTTAGTTTTATTGTATTCTTTTTTGGGACTGCTTTATTCTTTGAGTGTTTCTAACAAATACAATGACATTCAATATGTACTTCTGTTCCGATAAGGTATCTCATTATTACTATTCTCATACCAATTTAAGTTTTAACCACAAAAAAATTATCTCCAAATTATATTATTTAATAAAAATAAAAATATGACCTCATTGTTATTACTAAAATCAGACTTCAGCGTACCTAACTATGAATGACTTATGAATGAAATACGGTCCCGTACACAAGGCGAGCGAGAAAATATCACCATATTATGTTGCAATAATGCACGGTATGTTCTCTCGATTGACAGACCGATGTCTGATGCGGAGAAACTTGGAATTCTTCTCAACAATATTAGGTCAACTTATGCCTACACTTTAGCTGCTTTACCAGAGACCAAACTGTTGATGCTCTTAACCCATTTTTGGTCTAAATATGGTACAGGACAATTTTGTGATAAACTATAAAGGGTTACTGGTAATCAATTAGCATCATGTTAAGTTTCAGTCATCATGTTAAGTTAAGTCATATTCTGCACATCAAACAAACAACTTTTTTTCTAGAACTTTTCCCAAATCTAAACAAATTTCCCAAAAAAAAATGTTACGTTTTTATGATTATCTCTTACACTTCATAACTCTACATCGCATCCACTTCATTCATCTACGTGTAACCATGCATATAGTTAACAGCGCGTCGTAGCGTAGCACAGCTACGACGACCTTAACTTGCCGCATCTCAACCCCTTTCTTACGCTGCCGCCGCCGCCCGCCCGCCGCGGGCCGAGATCTTGTCGGCATAGTGTTTAATTATGTTTAGACCGGTCAAAATGATTTTGTAAATTTTGTATGGATAAAAATATGATTTTTTAAAAGTCGTAAAACAAAAGATGTTTGTTTTGATGTACAGAATATGCTCTTAAAAGGATGCTAATTGATTACCAGTACCCCTGTATACAAAATATCTTTTAAACCATGATTCTGCATTTTGTGCCAAAACTGTAAGAACGTAATAATAATAATATAATAATAATAATAATTTTATTTATTTGGAACCATAACACGATTAGTTACAAACATATAGGATTCGATGACACCTGCAGAAGTATTAACTGTGTCGCAGATGTCAACGCCCTCCTCCGAAAGTCAGCTAATAACATGGTTCCTTAGTAACAAACAAGGTACAACTATATAACATATTATGTAAATACCTACGAGAAAACTAAGTGTGAAATATTGTTATAAATTCATGTTGCTTATAAATTATAGAACTATTTAGGTTTGGGTGAGTAGGTGAGAGTAGTTGAAATGTGTGTTGTGTGTATGTGTGCGTGTGTGTGTGTGGGGGGGGGGGGGGGGATGTATTTGTTCGGTAAGGGTGTTTTGTATAGGTGTGGTTGTGTGGACTGGTGTGGTGTGTTTGTGTGATCAGATGAGGTGTGCTGTGACGTTATTTTAAAACAACAAGGAGGTCCTCTGTATCCTGGTAAGACAATGATTGCAACCATTCAACACATTTTAGTTTGCCTTTATATAATGTAAGGGGATATATATTTAAATGGAATAGTACAACGTAGAATAAGTACAACTTACGCCATCTCTGATCATTGTGCGAAACTGCAGCTCAATTCAAAATCAGTCGACAGGTTCGTACTGGTTAGTGTGCAGAGTCGTGTTTTAAAAAATCGAGTAAATATTGTAAAAGTCGTGGAAATACAACGAAATAATTATTTTTCATGTCTAAAGTTCTTCATCTATATCGATACTAATATTATAAAGAGGAAAGATTTGTATGTAAGTATGTTTGTAACGCATTGGCTCAAAAAGTACTGGACCGATCACTATTATGAAAGATTTTTTGAAATCACAGGGTTACACAAATGTTACTCAGGGTGAATGTTGCTTTCCAGTAGGAAAGCTACATTCACCCTGAGTAACATAGGCTATATAAGATTCATTATCATCATCATCATCATCCATCACCGCGCGGGTGAAACCGCGGAGAGCAGCTAGTTTACAATAAAAAGGTAAGTTTTGATAGATTTTATTATGTTTTACAATAAAACTCGTAAAATTCAAGTACGGATCTTATTTGTACCAGTATAAACATTTTCGTAGGACTGTTTTTTTTGTGGGGTCACATATGTGCCAATATGCAGTAATTTCTCTAATGTAGGTACTTATATTATTATTTATTACTATATATTTACTCTTTAGTAGGTATTTGTAATACTGTTTTATTGATAATAGGCTAGCCTTTGACCACCATCTCAACTGATGTTTAGCGACGATGTGGTCGAAGGTGTAGCACGCTCGCCTAGAACAAACCTGTTCACTCTATTTTTGAAGACTCTTTACATAACAAAACTTAATTTGTCTGCAGACCACATGGATCCTCATAAAGTATATGGTGGATGTCATACAATCATTCAGGATATTCCATGTGACAGTACAGACGAGAACCTTTCTGATGACGAAGAGTACAGAAGAAATGCGCGTAGATGCAACGTATATGTGCCTGAAACAGATTCCGAGGACGAATCTGATCTAGAATCTGAAGATAATGCCCCACTATCACAAATTGCTGCATCATCAAGGTCCGTTAAAGCTTCAAAACCGCGTTGGAGAGAAGGTTTTCTTGAGATGAATGAAGAAAAAATATCATTCATAGGAGATACTACCTTGCCTTCTGATATTACTTCATTGGAAACACCTGTGCAGTTCTTCAAATATTTTTTTACCGACGAAATGTTTGAAAATATAAGACAGGAAACACTTACATACGCAGTAGAAAAGCGCCCTGAAAGGTCATTTAGCGTTACTTCAGCAGAAATTGAGCAATTTGTAGGTACATGTCTCATGATGTCAATTATACAACTACCCTCCACGAGAGACTATTGGAACGAGCACCTGGGCCATCCTGCCATAAACAAAGTAATGACTTGTAATCGGTGGGAAGAAATAAAACGGTTCATACATTTCAATAAAAATGATACTCAAGTACCAAGAGGTCAGTCAGGACACGATCCTCTTCACAAAGTTAGGCCATTTCTCGTGCAGCTTCGCGAAAGATTATTGACAGTGCCTAAGGAAGAGTTTTTAGCGGTAGATGAACAGATAATTCCAACAAAAAGTCGTTCAACTATGAAACAGTACAACCCCAAAAAACCACACAAAGGGGGCTATAAAAACCATGTTTTGAGGGGATCATCGGGCTTTAGCTACGACTTTGAGTTATACACGGGTGCTAAAACCATACAGGCGACAAACATGGATGATGCGCCAAACATGAGTGTATCAAGCAATGTTGTAGTTAGACTTACGAAAACAGTCCCAGCCGGAATGAACTACAAAATGTTTTTCGATAATTGGTGTACGTCGTTGCCTCTTATGGTTTATTTAGCAAAAAAAGGTCATTTACCACTAGGAACAGTAAGAGCTAACAGAGTAGCGGGATGCAAATTGCCAGGAGAAAAAGAACTGAAGAAAAAAGGAAGAGGAGCCACTGAGGAAAAACTCACGACAGTTGAAGGAATTGACATTGCAGTTTTTACTTGGTATGATAACAGGGTTGTAAACATGCTATCTACCTATGTCGGAAGCAGGCCAATGACAGAAGTGAACCGATACTGTAAGAAAGAGAAAAGATACTTCTCAGTATTATGTCCAAAAGCTATCAGTACATACAAAAGCCACATGGGTGGAGTTGATCTTTTGGATGCAATGCTTGGTTATTATCGTATTCAGATCAGATCTAAGAAATTCTACCACAAAATATTTTTTCACATGATTGATATGATAACAGTGAATGCATGGCTTCTGTACAGGCGTAAATATAATGATGTGCCATACCTACCACTTGCTGATTTCAAAGTGGCAGTTGCTGATGCTTTGTGCTGGTGTAATAAACCTTTTTCTAGCAACAATAGACGAGAACGCCCATATAATCTTCTCGAAAATGAGATCCAGAAGAAAAGAGTACGAGGAATGATTGCAAATTTGCCCCAAGCTGACATTCGATTGGACAAAATCGACCATTTACCGGAATGGACCTCGAGGCAAAGATGTAAATTACCTGATTGCAAAGGACGATCACACGTCGCTTGTTGCAAATGCCAAGTCAATCTGTGTCTCAATGACAAAAGAAATTGTTTCCTCATGTTTCATACCGCATAAATAAAAAGAAAAAATGTTTATTTGATTATTTTTAACGAATTTTATATGCAAGAACAAGTTTTACTCTTTGGCTCAAATATGACCCATTATACAGCAATCAACAAAAAAAGAAAAAAAATACATGAAAAAAATACTGATTACTGCTTAATGGGACATATTTGAGCCAAAGAGAAAAACTAGTTTTTTCTTTGATTTCTCGAGTATGTATAATTAAAAAATCTTGAAATACGTGTCTCTTTTTTATTATTTTCCACAACACATATTTTTTCGGAGTAAACCTAAAAATCATGCGGTAAAGGGCCCGTTGACTCGCGATTCGCTATGTTTGGCCAATAATACAATAGATTTCGCAGAAATCAACCTACTTTTTCAGGAACTGCAATGTGTGTGGTTAGCACAATCTGCAAATTATTTCAAAATATTTAGTAGTACCTAACGCACTTTTATGAACCACTTCAATGTGCTTCACAAACTCTGGGTCCGGAATTCTCTTGTTCCAACGCCAGCAGCTCCTCTGCACCTCAAAATATTATTATTACATTATATTATTATGATTATTGAATGAAATATCTTTAATAATTATAATAATAAAAATAATAAATAATACCGCAGGGGCGGCTTTGTTGCGATCCGTCGGTGAGTGGCGACACCGTGGACCCTGATTCTCTCTGGGGCTAAATGAGACCCCTGACCCCTGGTTTGCCTTAATTGGCCGTCTGGGGAGTGGAGACGCAAGAGCAAGTAACAAAAAGCTCCAATGGTGGAAGTGTTAAAGGGCATAACGCCGGTAGTAGCGCTTTAGTGAAACCGCAGCACACCTCTCGATACCCTTTAGTCAACCACATCAACGGTGCCCCTTTTATAAAAATAATGAAAAATAATTTATTTACAGCATTATTGAGTAACTTAAAAAAATTTTGCCTTATAAAATAATTAAACATATCGCCTAAATAATGCTGAGGTGCTTAATACAACTGTCAGATGCTTATGATCTTCACACTAGGCAAGCCTGTATCGTGAAGATCTGTAACGATTAACTAAATGATAATAATGACACCTTAATCTTAAAAACAACAAAAATATAAAGTTTTATGAAATACGTATGATACTCTAAGCACTCACATTGCTAGTTCCGCTAACATACAAAAATAATATCAATATATATGTATTTATTTATTCACAGGAGCTAGGCAAAAGATTAGGTTTACAGGTTTACGCAAAAATCTGTAGTAGTTTTTCGGTATAATCATATGTTAACATAGATAACCATTTATGAATGGTTTGTTTGGCTTCCGCTACGGTCAAATCTTTTATATTACAATGTTTCAGTACACAATTATAGACATATGCTTTACAAACTCTCCAAAACGTCTAGCAAGTACGGTTTTATAGGAGGGGTAACCAAACGGTAAATTCTTCTTTTCAACATAGCTGAATATTCAGGAGAAGCTAAAACTTTTTTGTGAACTGAAAGTGATGTCCTCAAAATAAACAGCTGCCTAACAGTAAACACTCCACAATTTCTGTACAGTTCTGTCATCGGGTATCTGAGTGGCTTATGTAACAACATTTTCAAGATCGAACGCTGTGCTCTCTCAACTCGAACGAGTAAGGTTTTAGCTGCACTGCCCCAAAATTTAATGCAATTTGTTATGAGAGATTGACACAAGGCGAAATACACAGATTTTAGTGTCGACAAACATGCCCCATTACGGAGTTCTCTTACAATGCCAGTAACGCGTCGTATACGCGTCGAAAGAGCGTCAATATGCTTATAAAACGTTAGTTTTTCGTCTATATGAACACCAAGATATTTAATTACATTTACGAAAAATTATTGATATCTTTTGAGAGATTGTGCACGAATTAGGAATGCCTGCGCCTAATCGCCCTATGTACGATATATTCAATAATGAATTTGAACTAGAACGGCAAAACGATATAATTGATTCAATCCGTACAAAGTAAAGTCCCACTTTTGATTCAGCAGCAAAAAAATGCTTACGATACGATAAGGAAATCAGATAATGTTAAGTTTTTTTATTGATTCACGAGGCACCAGGATCCAACTGGAAAAATTTCATAACTTTTGGACACAATTCGGGCACAAAGTGAAACAGCACTAGCAGTAGCATGATGCGAGATCGTTGCTCCTTTGTTAGAAGGTTGTCAAATGTCTCATTCGGTCTCTTGTCACAATTTTTTTATTTTTTCATCTCAGTTCGTTTTCACATTGTGATGAAGATCAGTGATTTTTTTGACGGTTTAACTTATGAAGAAGTGGCCCGGGCGGTCAAGAAACCGGTCGAGATACTCGACTATACCTACCGCGTAAGAAACCGCCAAAATAATAATTAAATGTGTAATACTTACGAAAGTTTCAATCAAGTTATACCAAAGTGTTCCCAAATATTGATATGAATTATAATAACCATGCTTGGTTGAGTGAACGAGCCATGTTACAACTGAGAATGTTAATGGTTTAAATATATTAATAATTCAGAGAAAATTTATGATGGAGAAATGCATTCATTTAAGTCCAATATTACATTTGAAAGGGTTATCGCCACCGTATTTACAGCTAAAAGTTTTCTCTGTGATAATTATTATGTTGCTCAATCTGATTCAGGTAAAATTGTGCAACGACCCAAGATTCACTGATAAAAAAACTTTTAAAATTTGAATGATTGATGGCGAGCATGTGCTTATTCCAAGAATACCACTAATACCACCTACTTTCCATTTGAATTTAAACGTGTTCAGTTTCCAGGCATTCGCAATAATTAATACATCCCAAAGCCAATCGGTTGAAGTGTGTAGACTATTTATTCAATTGCGTTTTTCGCATGGCACTTGTAGGGTGCGTGCTAGAGAGTCGGCAAACGTTCATTTATGTTTCAACACTATTATATTCCTACACTAGTACGAGTATGTATGTATTATTAATTCCAGATATTCCGGTTACCTTTGCACACAACGTTAAAGGAAGAACTGTAGCCATTGTAGAAGGCTACTCTTTCTACTGTGATCGTGAACACATAAGCACGGCTTCATGGCGATGCACAAACTCGAAGATATGTAAAGCACATTTTACAACGCTCTCGGAAGACCACTGTAAGATTATAAGAACAAACCTGTGGCACAACCACAATCCTCCGCTTTACAAAATTATAAATAATGTTTATCATAAAATCTAATCTGAATAAATATATAAATATAATTAAAACTTTGAAAATAAACGAAACGACGTACTTATAAGTTAATCTATACTAATATTGTAAAGAGGAAAGATTTGTATGTAATTATGTTTGTAACGAATTGGCTCAAAAAGTACTGGACCAATTTCAAAAATTATTTCACTGTAGTAAAGCTACATTCACCCTGAGTAACATAGGCTATATAAGATTCATCTTCATCATCATCATCCATCACCGCGCGGGTGAAACCGCGGAGAGCAGCTATTATAACATAATATACGAATTTCAGCCGCGCTCCTACAAGTATAACTTACTTGGCATAGTGACAGATCAGTATTCTGTACACTACGGTGAATAGTTAAATAATGTGGTCTTACTTAAACCAAAGTCTAATTAATAATAATAAAGCCGTTTATTTTAATTAATTACTAAGTTAATTGGGCACCCTAAAGTGGATGAAAGCCTCCTCCATGCGTTGCCACGTGTTACGGTCCTGGGCGAAAGTCTAATTACCAACTACGAGTACCAATTCTAATTACCAAATCTAACACTCATTTCTGGAAATCACTGACAACACTATTCTAGTGACTTTATCAATTGGAAAAATGATGTAAATCATACGATGTTTCGAAAATATAGGTAATGCTAAATAGATTTGTTACTTTTAAATGTTATTTTGACGGTTTGCGGGTTTTAGTGCGGCGTGTACTGGCCTTTTAAAGTTATTGCCGAGCAGCAATGACGAAGAAACTGACGGATACAGCTTGTCTGCACCGGTGACGTCACAAAGGGCGTGGAGGGCGACGCCACCACGTGCGCCAGTACTAGCGCGAACGCAGCCGGGTGCGAAAGTAATCCATGAAAAAGTAGCTCGGACGGTCACGAAACCGGTCGAGATATTCGACTATACCTACCGCGTAAGTTAAACCGTCAAAATAACATTAAAATGTGTAATACTAACGACAGTTTCAATCAAGATTTGTTACTTGCAGGTTTTTGATTATTGATACATGTAAGTATAATTCTAGTATAACACAAAACTCTGCGATTGTTTTTTATTGCTATTTTTTATTGGGTTCATAGCTCCGACTGTTATTCCACAGGAAGAGAAGTTTTCAAAAAATACAACACTAATTTATAACAATGTGATATTCTCTTTAGTAGAACATGTAAAGCCAACATTAACAAAGATAAAATACTTTCAGTTCCGATGTTCAGCACATCTCGCAACGGCAACCCCGTGATTGAATGGAACGGGTTCCGGTACAACAAGTTCATCCGGTGCAAGGGACCTAGAGTACGGTGGCGCTGCACGAAGGTCGGGACCGGCTGCAAGGCTCTTATCAAATCTTTTAATAATCAAATAATAGAATATAGAAATGAGCATAATCATAGTAAACATGTAAAAAATAACAAGTAAATTAAGCCATGCCAACCAGATTTATTATTAGATACAGTTCATGGTACTATTGTGAATGTGAACTCCATAGACAAGATTCAGTTAGCTACTTTATTTTATTATATATATTACATTTATAAGTAAACAAAAACAATTATGTAAATGCTTTGAACACATTTTTATCTCATATGTATTTACCTACCTAGATACGTAATAGAAAGTGGACTAATAAAGAGAAAGACTCTCGCGCAAAATCCGTTGTTTGGTATCACGCAGTGCTTGATATTCTGTTAAGACTTATGTTATAATAGTATATGTAGTATATATGTTATATTAGTGCGGTGACGTTTACACAGAACCTCTACTTAGAGATCTCACACATGAGCGGCATGTTGCAACGGCTGAGGTAACTGCAGCCGTCGACACTAGTCGACGGCAGTTGTTGACGCTTCGGCGGCAGCCGTCGACTTTCTAATTTTGAATATCAGCGGCGGCCATCGTCAGCATGCTACAACTGGAAGTGTCGCTGTACCCCGACGGCAGTTGTTGACGCTTCGGCGGCAGCCGTGGACTTTCTTACATTGAATATGAGCGGCGGCCATCGTCAGCATGCTACAACTGGAAGTGTCGCTGTAGGTCGACGGCTGCCGCCGACGCGTCGACGGCAGTTGTTGACGCTTCGGCGGCAGTCGCCGACTTTCTAATTTTGAATATCAGCGGCGACCATCTTTAGCATGCTACAACTGGAAGTGTCGCTGCAGGTCGACGGCTGCCGCCGACGCGTCGATGACTGCCATTATCTCTGCCGTTGGCAACATGCCTTTCGTATGTAAGAGCCCTTAAACTTTTGGGCATTGTTGTTCAGACACACGACTTGCTTGTCTCATCAATTGTAATTTCTGTGTAAATACACATAATGTTGATAAATATTATTAAAAAAGTTATGGAAACATTAAAGTTCATACTTGTTCCTTGTATTGGAATCTTATTTATATTATAATGTTTTGCTTCATGTTTGGATGGATGGTTTGTTACTTAATAATTCCAGAACGGCTCAATGGATTTGAAGGAGATTTGGTATGTAGATAGATGGAGCTCTGAACACATGTGATACTTTTTATCATTATAATCATTCATTACCATGTGGGTGAAACCGCAGGGGCAGCAGTACGTAGGTAATTATTAGTGGCAGTGTCGTTGGAGTTAGGTATATTATAACGGTTTATTGGAAATACAATTATTTAATGGTTTAAGCATTCTTATTAATATTATTATACTAGCTGACCCGCCAGCGGCTTCGCTCGCTTGGTCTTGTTGTAGTAGTGGAAGTGCCGTTTTGGAACCTCGAGGTCATGGGTTCGATCCCCGGGTTGGACAGTTATTAGATTTTTTTGAGTAAGAAAGATATTCCCAATAACAGTCCGGAGGCTGGAACAGTGCCCCGTAGATGGCAATACGTGAATGCAATAGAAACGTAGGTGTTGAAAACACCGCTACTTACACCTTCGGGATATAGGCAAAAGTATCGATTCACTCAAGATCACTAGACTGATGTTACCGCCCCGCGGGTTCACCTCCGTAGTGAGAGGTGGTGATGATGAGGCAAAATATCCTATTAAAATACTGCTGTTTACTCCTTCGAGGATATATAGGCGAATCTATTTTTATGTTGTGTTAAAAAATCATGTAAGCAAGTGTCACGGGCGATTCACTCAAGACCGCTTGACTGGTGTTTCACCTCCGTGGTGATGACGGAATCGCTCGACTGCAGTCTGCTGAACAACAAAGGTGGAGGACATGCCGACTCTATCGCCGAGCACGTCTAGTGTGTCGAGCTGTCAAAATCATAGCGTGCGTTTGACTAAGCTATCAGAAACTGACACATCTTTGACAGAAAATAAGTCATCATTACGAGCTTGACGTAGGCGGAGATCTTGTTATTTGTGTATGTTCTATTCAAGACTTTAATCTATCTCTGTGCCAAATTCAAACCAGATCCGTTCAGCCATTCTGTCGTGATTGAGTAATAAATATCCATTTATCCATCCATCCATTCATCCATCCATCCATCCATACTTTCACATTAGTTTGATGTACTCGTACGTACCTACTATAAGTAATAGGTACTCTCATATTGAAGGATATTTTACTGTGATGACGATACCTGCAACTTGATACAAAATATGTACTGCGTTTTAAAGTATCTATTCTTTATAATTATAATTTTAGCTTTAAGTATGTATCTATCATGTCATCAGAACCTTTGTGTGATTGCTGTAGGGATCACACAAAGGTTCTGATTAACCATAAAATCAAATAATTATTATCATTCTGACTTTATAGAACCTGAGTTTTCACAAGCAGCGCTCTCGATTTCAACTGCATACGACGAAATGGATTTAATCGTGTCCCAAAGAGGCAAGCCTATATTACTACGTGGTGGGTACAAATATAACGAGAAAAGGAAAAATAAAAGTGGAACGACAGTTTGGCAGTGCGTAGAAAGAGCTACCTGTAAAGCACTTTTAGTAATTACTTCTGACAATCTAATAAAAAGGGAAGACATACATTATTGCCAATCGCGGTAAATCCATTTTAACAATTACGTTTGTAAAAACAACGTGTTCATATATAACAATCAACGCCCGTTAGATAAACATTAGTACCTACTTACTAACTAATGTGTACTCTGTGCCTAGTTACCTTTGTATCTTATCTACCTTCATTTTGTTGGAGGATTTGCTCATGCGCATTAAATCGTCCGCATCAAGACAAAAATAACAATGGATTTATGAACGAACCTTGCCTCTAAAGAGGGTTGCTGATCCCAACAGATTAAGTCGGTCACACAGGAGTCATTAGGCACAGAGTACAAATTAGTAAATATGGTAGCAAATATGGCAATTGTAATTATATGTAACATAAATGTAAGCTAGGTATAGCTAATACTCATGCTAACAAAGATGTCCACGAAGGTGGCCGCGTTATGTGGCCGGCCCTTATATTGCAGAAAGCTATGCGTAGATTAGGGTAAAGCCTCAGACTAAAGTAATCTGAAGGTAAAGCTTACAAACTGCCTTTAAGGTGATGGCTGGCACATGCGTCAACCCGTAAACGGGTGTCGCTTGCGAAAACAGATCTACTCAGTTGTAAAAAATACTCTAGTATGTTAGAATTATGTAAGACAATATCTTTACCTTACGTTAAACCTTCATTAATTAGTTGTAAAAGTACTTAGCGAAACAAAAGGCTTTTTATAAAAAAAAGTGATTCACCTAAATTCAGGTTACTAAGAGTATACATGAAATTTATTAAAGTACTTGGAGTGTAAACAAAATAACTGATTATATGTAACAAAATCTTTTAAAAAGTTTCGGGCTACGTATTTGTGCTGTAATGAATTAAATGCAATAAAAATTTTATACAACTCATTTTGTTTCTTACCTTTTTAATTCTCAATCAAATACGCATTATGAAAACATATACAAATCTAATACATACAGGTACAACTTTGTTCTCCTTTATTTTCAGTCACGTACGTGCAGCAGAAATCCGGAAAGCAACTGGCTATGATCGGAGGATACACATTCTACTGCGAGAAACTTACTCAAACCACGCAAATCTGGAGGTGCTTACACAGAATGTGTAAGGCGAGGTTTACGCTTACTAACGATGGACAAACTATTAAGAAGCTGAATACTGAACACGGTCATGATCCGCCTAACCATGTAATTGTTAATGGTGTTTATTTTAGGATTTAGGATATGATATAGCCTTATAGAAGCCTTATTATTTATTATCAGCATCAACATTTACATACTATCCATCAGTGTAGTTTGGTCACTTGATTATATTACAAGTGCAATTTGAAAAATTTTATACAGACTTCCATTCTATTACTTTGGTAAAAATCAGTTATTGGAGTGTAACTCAAAAACTATTGGACCGAATTTGATAAAATTTATATGGGGAAAAGAATTTTGAGAATCGGTTCACCCAATCGAAAGTTATGAGGTAACAAAGATAAAAAAAAATACAGTCGAATTGAATACCTCCTCCTTTTTTTTTGAAGTCGGTAGATTAATTCCGTATACTGCACTAATCTAGTATCTTTTTAATATTATTTTTCCATGTCACTTTATACTCGTTAAGGTCTTAAATTTTTTTTTATTTTTATTACTGCATATATCTTTTAGCAATGGTACATATACTGTGCAACCACGATGATACCCGGTTGCCCGAGTGCTCTATGAAGAAGTGGCCGTAAGATCACAAAACCGATCGAGAGAATCGACTCATAGTACACAAAGCTCACGAAACCGTCAAAATGATATCAAAAACATTAATGTATTATAAAAAAATATATAGGTATTTAAACATTTAATACCACACTGCCCTTTTCAGTGGCCTTTATGCTTGTAAGTCTAACTATGTATTATATGTACTTAGGTATCTATTTTTTTACATACCTTGTATATTATACAGTTTTATTATATTTTATAACACTTATCAAGTCCATGTTAGTAATGTGATATCATCTACAACAGTGTGTATTGTAATATCTTATTTGCTACTATTATAAGGTATTATGTTTTTTTATAGTTACGTTTGTATAATATGTTTTAGCAACGCGCCCATCTCTATATAATTTTTATGTACATTCCGTTCTATGGTTGCCTGGTAAAAATTGCTTTGAATGTTAGGTTACTAATTGTGACAGTTTCTTTGTATTTCTTTAATTAAATATATTTTAATTATTGTGTAACAATAAAGTATTACATATTTATCTATCCAGTTAATATGACAACGTAAGTATTTTGTTTATATTCCTATAGAGAGAGCAATCACTCACTTATAGTGATTATTGATTAGTAAAACAAACTATCCCTGATTTTCGAATGAAGTTATAGTCGACTTTGGCACAAAGATAACAAGTATAGAAGTCAAGTTCATATAATATATGTACTTTATATGAACTATATATGAACAGTGAAGTACATATTATGTACTTCACTGTTCATACCTAAACTCGGCGGTCGCGAAAGGCGTACTCATCTCAGGCATATGAGAATAAACTATCGTGGTATTGGCACTCGTGTCCAGTTGTTTGATTGAATGTTGTAAATAAAACAGGAAGTTATTATTAAAAACCTTTAATAACTAAAATAAATTAAATTCTAATGCCGGTATTATACCTAGTTTAGGTATTTATACCCATTTAGATCTCTGCTTGTCAGATAAAAACTACTTGTTTTACTACCAAACTGTTACTAGATGCAGAAAGAAAACAAACCTTAAAAGGCTAAAAAGTTTCGGTACATGGGTACATGTCATCAATGTAATTGCTTTTTTCTATTTTCAACAAAGAAATTAAAATAAAAAGCCGTTCGAGTGCACGAAACTTTTCAACACGCTTTTTTTATTCAGGAAATCATAAAAAAATCATTAGTATAAATTGTTTCACGGCTTGAAATACACTTTCCAATGGTCTAAGTTCCTAGTCTCTACGAACAATAGTCCAATGGCTGCCAGGCGGCGCTGTCAACATAGCAACATAGTCTAAGCCTTAAGGGGATTGCACAGCTAGTATTACGGTTTTTTTTAAGTTCTAAAAAAGTAAATTTATAGTACTTTGAAACACTGAAAAAATCAAAACGTACGGGCATAGTAAACAATGTGTTGATTACATGAAAAAAGAATCATTGAAATCGCACAATGTTAGAGGTAGAAAAGAGTTATTTCTTTTTGTATGGGCAAGTACTAGCTATGCAATCCTCTTAATTGTATGATCATATTAAAAATAAATACACTTTTTATCCCTGTATCATGTCATTCTTGTAGGTACCAGACTATAGTAATTAAATCATGGCAACACCATGATTTCAATGTTTGTGCATCAATGTATCAAAGTATTCGTAATATCTTTTATTACAGTTTTCACTAAAATAATAACTAATACTATTATTTTCACAGTCAAATACATTACGTCACAGCGCGGGAAGAGATTACTTAGTGTAAAAGGTTTTAGATTTTGTATTCAAGCAACAAGTGGAGGAAAGACGCGATGGATCTGCTCCACACACAACACTAGAAAATGCCGAGCAGCTATACATATGTGTGGCGACCAAATAATAAAAATGAAAAATGTTCATAATCATGAAATTTTACATTGTAAATTTTGACCTGGATCATCATAAGCTGTATTATAAATTACTTTTATATTGTTTCCGTAGATTTAGCGGCAATAACAAATGTTCAGCCTAACTACAGTTCGTCGTTTTTTCTAAGATTACTTATGACTCGAAAGTAAGCTTGTGGCAAAGAAATCTTTGCTAGGAATACACTGGGCCTGGAGAGTTATTACACGTAGTCATACATTTTATTTCTTATAGTAAATATAGTGGTACCTATTGCGACATAGCATAATCATAATTTAAAACTTAAAAAGATACGAGTACATATATTGACGCAAGAAAACATATTTGTTACGAGTATAACCCCCAAAATACCAATCATTACCTGAGCTGAAAATATTTTCTGAAAACGAAAAATAGAAATTTTCCTTAAAACATAAGAGAGAAATTATAAATGACGTAGGGTGTGAAATTGATTAAATAAGTAAAGTGAAATGGACGGTAGGTAGGTACTCGTACTTCCAACGAATTGAGGATTGGCGGCTATAAAAAATCTATTTTTGTTAATTAAAAAACGCGCTGACTAAGGTCTAGGCGGTCTTGCGTTTGAGATTAGTAAAAATATACATGTATCTTTGATCCAACAATGCTCTTTTATATAATTCTGTCACGGTTAATTCTTTGTTCTCTTTTTAGTTTCTCAACGTAATTCGTGGGCCTATACTTCCAAAAACGAACTACGAAGTTTCTGTTGACGGATTTCACGATTTCTACTGTGAAAGTGAACAAGTACAAATTGAAAAATTTAATACCGACTTCCATTCTATTCAGTTATTGTAGTGTAACTCAAAAACTACTAAACTGAATTTGATGAAATTTAAATGGGACTACACGGGAAGCACCAGCTTTCAAACGAAAAAATAATTTCGAGAATCGGTTCACCCTGTCGGAAGTTATGAGGTAACAAACAAAAAAAAATACAGTCGAACTGAGTACTTCCTTTTTGGAAGTCGGTAGAAAAAGCACAAATACAGTCAAGGGTGATAAAATGTGCCATTTCATATTATACTATTCTTGTCTACCGTTCTATTTTATCCATTTTTCTTCTTGTAGCGCGACGCATTATTACGCTTTTCTCAGACTATGCCATACATATTATATTTGTGATGAATAATTAAACAATATAAATAAAATAGTTTTCACACAAACCTTACTGATGATTTGTGTATGATTATTGCCTTCGTATCCAGAGTCTTATAAAATACTTGCTCTTTTGATTATATTAAGTACTACTACTAAGACGCTTTGCAGACGACGCGACGGGGCGGGCCGGGGCGGTCAATTCCGCCGCGAACGATAGCGCAAAGGGAATCCTATACACCAACGCACACGCAGGGCAAAAAGCCCGCGCCGCGGCACGCCGCATATCCGGCATATCCGTAGCTACGTAGCGGCGAGGGCAGCCGCGGGCACCGACGGTCAGACGCGGTCATTATTGCTTCGCGGTCAAAAAGACCGCCCCGCTCCGTCGTGTACCTAGCGCCTAAAAGTACACTATTTATATTGTATCTATAGGAGTTGTACGAACGACAAACATCATTGCATACTCTACAAGCATTCCTTTTAAGCGGTTTCGTATGCGACTCAAATTGTGAAGTTTTTCCCAAAATAGGCTTCGTTCAAAAAATTATTAAGTAGTTGGGTACAGATACTCAAATATTTTGTAATGTTTATATTAGTTACGAAAATATTGTGGAAAAGGTTCCCCAGGGCACAATGATTCCATTAATATTTATTGAGAGGAGCCTAATTGTTTGAGCTAATAAAAGTGCATTTATAATAAATTGTATATACCTAACCGTAATACAAGTACGTATACAGTAAATATAATACAAGTATATGTAAAATACCGTAAATGAATCATATATGAACAAAAATGGTCACAATTTGCTAAAAGTTATCTAAAGTTTAACTAAGTAAGCTGGAGTGTGTCTCCCACGGTAGATTCTATTAGTAATTCTGTGACATGAGCATTCGATTGCTTATGTTTTGTTTTAGTATACCAGTGACACAATACATTTTAGTTTTCTTTGTAAGAAAGAACTGCGCTCTCTGATAGAAAACTTCTTTGTTTATTGTGCATGTATCAATGTATAGAGTTGTGGCCAAAAGCAAACATGTTACAAGGAATTAATTCATTACATTTAGATAGAAATAATGACTACTTTTGGTACCTGTTTGTTTATTTCATTATTATGCTACGTAACTTATTATATTGTACTCGTATGCATACGTTTATAGGCGTACATTGTATATGCATTAATTGTACACATGTATATTGTAAGTCGTTGTAAAGCCAGCCATGTTTCTGAATACTAATAGGTACAACGTGTTTATGATCTGATATTGAAAGTTAAATTATAGAGATAGATCGCTTTGAGCGATAAGACCGCCTATTGTTACAATGTTTTAAGCTGCATAACTGTATGATTGTTTAATTTGAAGGTGTTCAATAAAGTGTATATCTATCTATCAATCTATATTTCTATGTACACAGGATAACATAAAATTAGTTTCATTGGATTTAAGCTAGCTTTAATTATGTTAAAATGTGTAGAAAATTAAAATGTACTTGTTATTTAACAATATTTTTCGTTGTTTCAGTGACTCTTATAAAGACTAGAAAGGGAAACACGAATGTTAAGATCGGCGACTACAGGTTTTATCTAAAGTCTGGAAAGTCCGATACTGTCAAGAGAGCTCGCTGGAGCTGCACTCAAAATAGTTATTGCAAGGCGTGCATTTACATCGAAAATAATCAAATTATTGCTATAAACAACTATCATAATCACGACAAGAAATACAAAGTCGTGCGTTAAATTTATAAGCATGCCGCTATATCAACTTATTTAAACATAAAAATTAAACCTTTTCTAAACTAGGGGCGATTTTGATTTTAATTTGATCATAAAAGATGTTCAGTAACGAAACAGGCTTCATGCGCTAGCATATTATGCTTTTTAATGTTAATTTAGTAAAATGATACATTTAGTTTTTATGTCAAGTGTCCTTTATTGCACTTTATGTACGTAATAAATATTGCTTTCATTAATAAAATATTGATTTTATTTTATTCGTATACTATATACGGGACAACATCTACATAAGGTCTTCAGGTCCCAAAATAGCCAGATTCCCTAAGTTATAAATTGTACTATAGAAACCTGATGTCTGATAGACATATTATGTACATGTAATACGCACCCAGACACAGGTCAAACATACATTATCATGCACACACATGGTTGATCTGTCCGGGAATATAACGTGTGACCACAGGCTCAGAAGGCAGTCGCTACGAACTGCGCCAACCGGCCAAGCCAGTATGCATATATTTAGATTTCTAATACATGCTGCATATTATGTAATAACAGTACCATATTAAGTACTAAACACAATGTATATTTAAAGGATTTCAAGAGACAAACATCGTTTCTCAAAAGGCATTCTGTTGGATTTAAATCGACAAATCCAAAGTTTTCACTTCTCAAGAGGTAGACACTTTATTAAACCATGCGCCTGATTAAATATATCTGTAGAATTAATGTAAGCAAATTTTTTTATTGTTATTCGCATGTTCGATTCCCATCTCGTGAAATTTGTATCAAATTGTAACTTTCTATAATTTATACACCAATTAAAGTGATATATTTACTTTTCAGTTAGTGTTGATATTGCCAAAAAGTAGCGCGTGCAGAAATTTAAGAAGGTTGATGACATTGAGAAACAAAATACTGGTGAAGTTACGTAGCACTAAAACCAATTTTGACTGAACCTTTGTTATTAAAACGGAGTTGTAAATATATTAGAAATATACATTTGTAAATAATAGAAAAATATCAAAAATTACGACCAAGTGGTATAGAAAATAATTTTTCAGATGTTATCATGGCGGGAAGTGTAAGTGGCAAAGAATTTGAAAAAAATAATTAAATTCTAATATTAATTCTATTCCTAAAGAGATAGCTACCTACCTTAATTTTCGAATTCCAATCTTTATTCAGGTCACTGCTTACGCTAAGCATCGGCAAAGTTTACTAGCCGATTCTGGTGCCGATTTCAATGTCATTAAAAGGCATGGAGGTGGAACGTCGAGTAATGTAGCTGAAGGCTGAATAGAAGAGTCAGTGGAAAATATAACTAAGAGTAATCACACAGAGTAATAAAATGGTAAATCTGCGTTCCACTGACTCCCCCCAACCGAGCACTTCAAAAGTATGTCCGGTGCAATCCAAAAATATTCCTGTAACAACTGAAGAAAATAGACAAATACCCATGTACCCCAGAAAAATCTAATACCCGGAAAAATCACTTATATCATCATATTTTTATTTATACATTCCTTGTATTCGAAATAAAAAACACAGTGTTACCTCGGACTTATTTCGTCCCTCGAAGTTTTGGTTAAACCTCGTCTCGGGACTAAATAAGTTACTTTCACCCGATTTGTCGTCAATGAATTCATGAAAAACCACCATAATAAAATCGTTATTTTTAACAAAAAAAATGTTTGCTCTATTAGTCAACACCGCAGCTTATTCTTTATTTATTTGCAGTATCTATGGTGAAGAATACATTAGGCAAGGACTACGTCATCATCAACGGATACCAATTCTTCAGACACACGGTCACGAAAAACCAACGAGTACTGGATGTGTTCACGATCGGGAACAGGCATATCATGTAAAGCAAGGTTGTCGATGACGCTTGACTGCAAGAAAATAATACGATTAGTCACAGAACATAATCACGAAGCGCCGAAGCACAAGATCCTGGACGGAGTGTACTATACATGTAAAATTTAGTTTATTAAAATAAATCTTATTCATTTGCAAATAATAACATAATAATAATATGGGACAACGTCCACACGAAGTTTTTAGATCCCAAACTCGGTAGAGGCTGTACTATGATGGTAAACTGGTGTCTAATATACGTGATAGGTACATTGCGCACACAGACACAGGTTTTTTATTTTATTTATATATTATTACTATCAATGCATAAGTTATAGTAGAACGTTCAATAACACCAATAAACCTCGCAGAGGTTTATTCGTCAACCTTACGTAAAGCATCGTAAATAATTTTAAAATTGGGTAGGACCGCGTCTTAATGCCGGAACACAACGTTATGCCGTATCAGTCAGACTAGTGTCAACTTTAATTCGGGCAGTATTTGTTCAAATCTGTTTGCGTGTACAAATTGCCGAACCAACAAACGTCAAACACATAAACGCATGATGGTGTTGATTGATGTTGATTATAAGCGTGCGTTAGTTAGTAATCGCGATTTATTGTTTGATCGTTGGTTTATATAAGTACTCGTAGAAAAACTTAAATTATATCTACGTATGTTCTACCCGGTTTAATCAATGTTCAGGTTGGTGGATAGGCCAAATATAATGTAGTTACATAGATTTAATTCTTCAATTACTAAAATGACTGGCCGGTTGGCGCAGTTGGTATCACCCCTGCCTTAATTCTGAGCCGCTGATCCCGGGTTTAGGGCAAACATTTGTGTGCTTGAACAAGTATGTTTGACCTGCGTCGGGGTGTGTATATGTATATAAGTATGTATATCAGTCATCAGGTTACCATAGTACAGGCTTTGCCTAGTTTGTGACCTGAAGACCTTTGTGTGGATGTTGTGCCATATATATATTTTATAACCTAAACTAAATAAGTGACACACGTATTACATGAGTTGTTTCTATGTTGGTCCTTATAATAAATAGTTTGCTTTAAATTTCTATACTTCCGACAAGACAAAGCATTGTCAATTGAAATTTACGTGGAGGTACATTAGCGGTATTTTCTGGTTCAGTAATGCAAGTTTTTACAGTATTTCGATTATAGCATGTATTAGGTTACTACTTTTGGTACCCTGTTTGTTTATTTCATTATTATGCTACGTAACTTATTATATTGTACTCATATGCATACTGTTTATAGGCGTACATTGTATATGCATTAATTGTACACATGTATATTGTAAGTCGTTGTAAAGCCAGCCATGTTTCTGAATACTAATAGGTACAACGTGTTTATGATCTGATATTGAAAGTTAAATTATAGATATAGATCGCTTTGAGCGATAAGACCGCCTATTGTTACACTGTTTTAAGCTGCATAACTGTATGATTGTTTAATTTGAAGGTGTTCAATAAAGCGTATCAATCTATCAATCTATATCTCTATGTACACAGGATAACATAAAATTAGTTTCATTGGATTTAAGCTAGCTTTAATTATGTTAAAATGTGTAGAAAATTAAAATGTACCTACTTGTTATTTAACAATATTTTTCGTTGTTTCAGTGACTCTTATAAAGACTAGAAAGGGAAACACGAATGTTAAGATCGGCGACTACAGGTTTTATCTAAAGTCTGGAAAGTCCGATACTGTCAAGAGAGCTCGCTGGAGCTGCACTCAAAATAGTTATTGCAAGGCGTGCATTTACATCGAAAATAATCAAATTATTGCTATAAACAACTATCATAATCACGACAAGAAATACAAAGTCGTGCGTTAAATTTATAAGCATGCCGCTATATCAACTTATTCAAACATAAATTAAACCTTTTCTAAACTAGGGGCGATTTTGATTTTAATTTGATCATAAAAGACGTTCAGTAACGAAACAGGCTCCATGCGCTAGCATATTATGCTTTTAATGCTTTGTCCTTATAATAAATAGTTTGCTTTAAATTTCTATACTTCCGACAAGACAAAAACAATCGCGATCTAGATATAATTGGAGGAGTAGAACAAATAGAAAATTTAAAGCAAGATTCATACCTACTGAACCTACTGTGTTATATATACTCTTGTAAGCACTGGAATGATCCACAAGGACATGCCTCTGAAATAGACTATTAATAAAAGGTGTTTTTGTGAAGTTATTACTACTTCTTACTTTAAATTTACTAAAATTTGTAAATTTATATGACCTACCGTTAATATTAATTGATTATCGTTTTTCATTATATTATATACCTAGAGTGTAGAATTTTATTTGCTAATGTTACAGGCATAACTGACGTGAGTTCAAATCCAAATATACTAGGCTATAAAACATTATTATCGGTATCGTAGTCTAAATTAATGAATATAAGTTTAGGTAAGTAACAGTGTTTCACAGTGTTTTTTTCTTAACACTAGATAGCACGCGTGGGGTACATACCCCAGTGTTTGATTTTAACCAATTACTTTGCGATTTTCTTGTTTTTGATTATGTGCGATTAGACATGCCTCACATAATAACACTTTTATAATAGCAGCGGTTGTTTAAAAGTTACAAAATTGGTTTCTGATTCAATTCTTTATTTTGTTACTTTTAATTAGCAAAACTTCTAAGTTTTATAATTGTTTCCTTTTAAAGATTTTTGTATTGAAACTTTGACAATTTTCAGTACAATTTTTTGATCTGGCATCTGGAAGACAAATAGCTATATGGAATGGCTATACCTACTACCAGCAGAGACAATCACAGTCCACGCAAACCTGGAAGTGTAGAACCAATAAGCACTGTAGAGCGCGGTTTATACTGACTCACAGCGGTGAAATGGTAACCGGTGTAACTACTCACAACCACGGGGCTTTGAGATACACTGTCTGTAACGGAGTTCTCGTCAAACTATAATTGTAATAAATGCGCTCTGCGTCGCCGCCCGCACGGAAAATGGCTGTCCTACCATGAGAATTATGCGGAATATAAGTGGTAGCTATGCTTGTCGATAAACAGTTTGGATAACTCTTATTATTACTCGCGCAAGGATTAATTTTACCGCTAAGAGAATTTTCGCAAGAATGATAATTCCCATGTGAAGTTGCAAATATTGTAATTCACTTAACATGAAAACTGAATTGTGCTAAAATTAAGTAAAGAAGGCTACCATTTTGCAGATCCATATATCTCTACATCTAGTGTGGGTCATTCGAAAATGATATGAGAAGCTAATTCCTACTTTAGAATAACTCTCAAACGCATGATTGTTACTAGTGATAAATTTAGATTGGAAATTATGCTGTGCATGTCAAAAACACTTAAATAAAATGATTAGAATGATATATCTGCCTAATATGTCTGCTTTAAATACAAGTACAATTTGAAAAATTTTATACCGACTTCCATTCTATGCAGTTAATGGAGTGTAACTCAAAAATACTGGACCGAATTTAATGAAATGGGACCACACGGCAAGTAACAGCTTTCAATCAAAAAAATAATTTTGAGAATCAGTTCACCCCATAGAAAGTTATGAGGTAACAAACTTAAAAAAAACAGTCGAATTGGGTACCTCCTTCTTGTTGGAAGTCGGTAGAAAAGAAAACTCAGGCTTTCAACGCTTACAATTAAAATTTAATACAAGTACTAGCTTCTGCCATTCTAAGCCCATACTTATTGCGGGAACTGGTTGATTGGGATCAAATACCCTATGTCGCTCTCCGTTCATGTAACTACTTCTATTTATAAAGCATGATAAAACGTTATTTCTCCTTTGCTAAGTGAAAGAAGAGTAAGCTAACAAACCGCAATAATTAATAAAAAAAACAAACATCTATACCTAATGTTGCGCGGATATAAGATATGTTGGATATAAATCTCCGGTCGGTCAGCTTTAATATGAATTTATTGTGTTGTTGCTATCAAAAGTTACAATTTACTGCTGGACATTCAATATGAAACATTTTGCTAAGTAGCATGTCATTAGACCACATAGTCAAACTACTTCACATTTTCAGACGATATAAAACCAATCATAAATTAACCACAATAATAAACTATTTACCTTTTAAGGTCACGCGTTATTTTCGAGATCTCGTCTGGGCGGGCCAGTGGTTGTACACGGCAACTACAGATTCCACAAGCACAAGGACGTTGGAACTAAGAGGATCTGGCGTTGCGCAAAGTGGAGGTATGGCTCCTGCAGGTGCTCAATGGTCACTGTCAATGATAGAATAGTTAAAATCACGAAACATCATAACCACTGATGTGCCAAATATCATAACCACTATGAACTGTATAAACGGAAAAGAATAGGTTTATCAGGATGGCAACACAAGAAAACAAAAAACAAAAGTGAAACAGAAGTTGAAGTTAAATATTAAATATCTACACGATGCATAAAAACAGGTCAATTTATGACTGTAGTTGTGAAAACTATAACATTAACAGTCGTATTTATAAACAAGCAAAAGTAATTACTCATGGAAATATAATTACTAAAGCAATGATTTTCAAGAATTTGAATTGAATTTGCCTGAAGTTAGAACTGTCAAAGCCTAGAATTCTTAGCCAAGAATCTTTCTTCAAGTAATTACTTGTTTATAAATAAGGCTGTTAGACACCCACGCAGGTATTTCATTACCCATTGGGTAGAAATGCTCTTGTTTAATTTTTTATATAAAGTATAAATTAGTAGTGACTAGATTGTGTAACACACCAAACTAAACTAAAAAACTGAATGTTATTTTTAGTATAATATGGTAGTTCTTATTTTGTTTATTCTAAAGTTCAAATTTGCGTAAGTCCACACAGACACTCTTTAAATGTGACATTTCTGTTGAGTTTTGGGATGTTGGCACAAATGTAGGAGGATTGCATAGCTAGTACTTTCCGTACTAAAAGTGAAAACTCTTTTCTACCTCTTAACATTGTCCGATTTCAATAAAAAAAAATTTAATGGAATTTTCACATTGTTTACTATGCCCGTATGTTTTGATTTTTTCAGTATTTCAAAGTAATATAAATTTCCTTTTTCAGAACTTAAAAAAATTTAAAAATCAAAACGTACGGGCATAGTAAACAATGTGATGATTCCATGAAAAAAATCACTGAAATCGGACAGTGTTAAGAGGTAGTAAATAGCTTTCTCTTTTAGTACGGAAAGTACTAGCTATGCAATCCTCTTAAGCCGTGTTCTCTAAACTAGTCTAAACTGATCTACCCACAATTGAATAGAATAATCATATCTTTAGAATTACCATTCAATGTGTTTTACAATTGTGATTGTGAATGTGATATACAGTTGTGGATTTAAGCATGAACAGAAGAAGAACTACCATAGTCAGAGAATTTTAGGTTTCAGTTCGCAAGTTTCGTTTAGTGTTCTGCACAAGCGAATTACTAAAAATATGTTTTCAGTGCAGTTGACATGTAAATAGACCAGCTGCTGCATCGCAACAAATATAATATACTACATATAATCATGCACGTATCCTTCTAAATATAAAAATAACATGTAAGAAGTAACTTGATTGAATAAAACAAGTGTTTATAAATGTCGATATCAAATCCCGCCTCTTTAACAACTCTGTTAAAAAATGCCAAAACTGTATATTTACAGATAATAAATTAAATGGATGGGAATCATAAGCAATTATAATTTCTGAAGATATCAAACATCCAACACAACATTCTTGTTTTAAATTGACTAAATAAATAACATTTTTCCATATGAAAGTATACCTTAAAGAGTACTAAAAAGTAGTAAGTATAGTGAATTCAGTATCTTTTTATAACCGTAGACTATTAAATACAAAATTATGTGATAATTTTAATATACTATGTAATATACTCAAATCACACATTTTCGTTTGTATTAAAACCTTTTTTACACTTTGCTGTATTTTCGTATTAAACCTCATTTCGGTTTTGGCCAGCGATTGATTTCAATTTGAAAATAAATAAAAGATAAGATTGACGTACTGAAGTCAACAGAATAGAATAAAAAAAGCGGATTCTGATAACATCATACACGTCAAATTACCGTTTTTGTAAAACTCTCGCACGCACAACGCGCGGTCTGCTCCCGAGAAACGGTCCGCTCTATAGCGACTGAATTTCGCCTTGGGAATTCAGTCGCTATGGAGCGTTTCTCGCCAAAGCCAGGCTACCGAATGAAATAACCCCCGCGCCCCTCGGATTCGTTGCATTCACGCATTAAGCTAAATAAATATAAACATTCTTTTGATACACATTGTATAACTATTATCTATTTTTTATATTTAATTTACTGTTTTTTTTCCCATTTCAGCCATCGAAACTCGTTTCGAGATGAACCGTTTCGGCAATCCAGTGTTGTACATCGGACCACACAGATTTAATAGGACGTACCAGACGGAAGCTGGTGGAAGTTCTCGGATCCTTTGGATCTGTGTAAAGAAAAACAAAGGATGCAGAGCGTGTGTGGTCACTGTGGACAATGCTGTTGTTAAGTTAAGGAATTTTCATGACCATTAATGACAACACTGTTATTTTTAAAATATTCTTTTCACATTATTTGCGCGATTAGTATATTTTATTTTGTCTTATTAATGTAAGGGTATTATCACGAAGTAATTCTGTAGTTTAAGTTTCCACTTTTGTATCTAGTAGTACCGTTTTATTGCCCTGCATCGAATACAAAATCTGACAGATATACGAAGCAGTTATGATTTCTTCAAATTTACTTGTAGGCTTACACTATATAAATAATAGTTTGTATGTATACGTCAACGATACGATTACTTTATGCAAATTTGGTGCTAGGCCCACTGGTGTTTATATCTAGATTGCTCAACTGATAATGTAAATACTACCTTTGTAATATTCTTAATTGTATTAAGAAACAACAATCAGCACATCCTCAACATTATTACAACGTACTAAGTAATTATTTTATTAAATAATGTTAAATACTTTTTACTTGTATTTATCAGCCGAGAGGGAGCCATTTTGATGAACCATTAAAAAAGTATTAAAGCAACAACTTTTTTTGTTTTTTCCCCGTTCTCATTTGTTAATAATTTCCTCAGGGCCAGTATTTCAGCAAGGCTTCCGTTTCAGCAAGCATTACGCCAGAGGCAATAAGATCAGATGGCAGTGTGCGGATGCCGGCAAGGGCTGCAGAGCTGCTATCTTCTCATGGGACGCACATTTTTTTATAATAACTGATAAGCATAATCACATAATGTCTAAACTTACTATAAACCATAACGACACCATAACCATAGTTACTTCAATTATCTAGAACTGAAACATATTTTACACACGTTATTTTAAGAAAGATAGTTAAAATCCACACGAACTTGAAACTGTAGGGCAACTAGAAAATGTAAAGCACGGATTGCGCTAAAACAAATACACTTTTATTTGGAGTCTATACTCCAAATGACACCTTTTATAACCGTGTTGTCGTCATATTATACACTATGCGATTTCTCAATGAACTGCTTATTTGCCTCGAAAGGACTTTTTCCACATGTAGGTCTAACCGGGCAACACTGGATTATTCCTCAAATAGGGGCACTGACGCACCACACCTCGTGTATTCACAATTGCTTATTCTGCTTAATTCTTATTCTTCACTAGTTCTACTACTTCAGCTTGCGCCTTCGCATACGTTGTGTCATGACAAAAAGTTTTCTAATATTCTTGGATCATGCATTTTCATTCATTTTTTAATTTTATTCATTAAACCTCATCTTGGAATTGACCAGCAGATGTGTTCGATTTGAAAATTAAAAAAATATTAAATTGACAGGGAAATTCAGAGACCAGAAGAAATGGATATTTGGTCGAGCCGACCAAGAGGTATTAACCGAAAAATTACAAGATTTACGATTATTACTGTAGAGAAACAATTATTACGTTCATATATCAATAGCAAACAATAAACCGTATCAAAGATTTCAAATAAATACATACCACCTTCTGCTGCGGCTACTCAAAGCCAGCTGATACGATGGATAAATGAAACTGGCATGTCAGAGAGAACGAAAAGGTCCAAAAGAGAGCCATTCAAACTGCAATTTAAACTGCGGAACACGTTACTGTGGATATCACTGATATGGAGTATTTGTGGCACCACTTGGGCTTGGGCGTGTTTAAGCTGCTATTCCTGAATATGATAGACAATGACAATGAAGGCATACGGACCCACATTAAAGTGCCAGGAGTGAAGTGAGGCATCGACAGGTCAAACCTTTTGTCTACAACTATATTTCATTCTAAAGTTTCTTTTATATTAAAGTATATGTTTTCTTAATTACTGTAGGCACTATTCTTGATAGCAATGCAGTGTAGGTATGAATGGCTGTAACACTACAAGGAAGCCATGTGTTATATTTATATACTTACCAAATTTTATTAAAACTTGCTCAGCTACTACGGAGTTGAGTGGTATACTAAACACATCCTACAAGCCTACAAGCGTGGCCATGAGCTGAACCTAGTCAGAATCAAAAATATTGTATATCAGTCAATGATACTTTTTAGTTTATTAATAGTGCTGTGTGATGATGCACTCTGATGCATGAACACCACCGTATGTGAAGCCATTCACGCTGCCGAAGATAGATCAACGTGACGAGATGTGGTCTACCAAAAAATACTCCGTAGAGGTCACGACCCTCAGCATTGAGGATATACGACGCAAGGAGGAGGTTTGATGATGAGATTACCAAGATATAATTTTAAAATATTTTTTCAGTGACATACGTGCAGCAGCAGCGGTCCGGCAAGAAGTTGGCTATGTTCGGCGGCTACACATTTTTCTGTGCGAGAGTAACTCTTAGTACGCAGATGTGGGCGTGCACACTGCACAACAGGTGTAAAGCGAGGTTTGTACTCACCAGGGATGGACGAACTATGAAGAAGATGAACACATTGCATACTCATGATCCTCCCACCCATAAAGTTATTAATGGTATATATTTTAAACTCTAGAATATAACAATTTGTTGTCTATACTCATCTGTTGAGATCCACGCTTATTCGGGTCAGTCTCCAAAGTATAATGAAAGATTTTTAAAATAAATTCTTCTTAAGATAAGTCTACACTTAGAACATTACATTTCTGTTCTTATTTTCAGTTTTCTTTAAGTTAAGTATTGTTAAAATGTTATGTAAGTAAAATTGTGTTATGATAAAACGGGATTAACGTGAGACTTACGCGTTGTTGATATCACGATCGACAACTGTTTCGGCTTCATCCAGCATGTCGGCTTGAGTGCGGTGCACGTGGTTGATTTCCACCTCTCACTACGTATAGCCGCCTGCAGCCCGCTGTGCATGGGACGGGGGGTCGGTGCGGGCGGCGGGGAATGGTGATGCGGCGATCGTTTCATAATTGCTATACCTATAAGTACTATAAGTAGAACAGATTTGTTTTTTTTTGTATTTTTGGGTAAATTAGGGGCAGGCCTGTTGCTAAGCATCATGATGGTATTGCTACTAAACTATACGTACATAAAACTTATTATAATCTAGATTGTTCTATATACTGATTGATTTAAGGGCAATTAAATTATATAAAAAAACATTAAAAAACCTATTCATCATCATCCTCATCATCATCATCATCTCAGCCGTAGGACGTCCACTGCTCAACATAGGGCTCCCCCATAACTTTTCAAAAGGACCGGTCTGCAGCCAACGTCGTCCTGACGACCTACGCTGCGCTTGTCGGTTTTTTTTTATATTCCACCGTATTTTGTTTCCAATAGCAAAGGATCCAAAGCTATCGCATTTATTATGGATAAAAAGAACAAATTGCAGAATAAAAAGATGCACTTAGAGCACATTCACAACCCTTCCACTTATACAATTGATAATTGCGCTTACCTGAATTTGAATTAAAATAATAAACGTCTCAAATTACCTAGGTCATGCCCAATGGCTTCACCCAAGTGCCATTATCTAAGTATGGTGAAAATTGGTTCAGTGAGTTGAAGAACGGAAAGATATAGACTGGTAATATGTTGGAAAAAAAATAAACTGTATTTGACAACAGAGGCTCGAGCACAAATCACTTGCGAAAAAGTATTCGTAGCGCAAACGTCAACGCGCCACACTTTGACGTACAAACTATGAGTTATCTGTGTCACAGTTGCCCTAGATACATGACAGTTTGTACTGTTTCATGTGAACGACACGTTAGTTTACACGAACGCAGCTATTCGTGCTAGGCCCACTGACTCACTTTCTATAACTATTGCCGTAAACACCGTAGGTACCTATCAGAAACTAACTATATTAGAAAGATTGTTGATCAATGGCATCGTGTGATTGTAGAGAATAATTTATATATGTCTCCTAAGTTTTAATATGTATAGTTAGTATGTAATTATAGGTATACTTACTTAAAATATTTTTGTATAAAAAAAAACATTATACATATTTATTTCAAGAATTTAAACAAGTGCTTCTCTCGGTGTTCAAGACAAATTGATAATTTAAAGCCTAAATACTTCGTAGATATAGAAATGCGAAATTTGTTTTATATTCTTTTCATTATCTAGGTATGTGCCATTAGCAACACTAATGCGTAATAAATCATGTTCAATCATACAAGATTTGTTACAACGCTTTATATGTAATTGCAATTTTTAAAAATATCTACAAAGCTCGCCAATCACAAAACTAAGTTGAATAAGTACAGTTTAACTACATAATAGAAACATGTTTAAATTATGAAAACATGTACCCTAAACTCGACATAACATAAATTCTCCAATTAAAGGTTAGTGTTAATCTATTTTTGTTTGTAGTGATGGTGGTAAAGAACATTCGAGGTCAATACATCCTGGTTGTTGACGGTTTCTCATTTTACCGCAAGAAGATACAACTCCAAACCGACTACTGGAAGTGCACAAACAGCGGCAAATGCAAGTCGCACATACTTACAGACAAGCACGGGACCATCATCAGGGCTCAAAATACCCATTACCATTCAAGAAGGAAGTATGTTATACGGGATGGAGTTTATTTTAGTATATAACATGCATAGATTATTGTAGTTTATGAGATGACGAAATTAAAGATTTTTTTCTTAACCATATCGTAGGTAACCCGATTTACTAACGGCCGTTTTCAATAACCTATCTATCGTCGGTTTACTAGAGATAGATATTTGACCCTATTTGTATGGACGTTATGTCAAATTTCTATCGGTAGTAAGGAAAACTATGGATAGATAGAATATTGAAAACGGCCGTAAGTGGTAGGCTTCTTCTGCTAGAATCTTATTTGTTATATGTCACAAAGCAAAGATACTGTTTTAGGGTATGGGTGGTACTATAGTATTTTAAATTGAGGCGAATGAGACGCATTTTCTGCAATACACTAGTGTATAAAATGCTCAAGGTGACACTGCTAATATCATGGGGAGGTGTGATGCTTATTAATAACTTGGACAAAAATAAAGGAATTTAGATTTACAAGGCGTTTTTAAGACAGATGTTAAAAACAATATCGGGTGGCTATATGTAATAGTTCAGTGCAGAAATAAAATTGGAGATGATCTTGAAAATGTACCAAATGGAATACTCCATAATTACTGGCATAATAATTATATCAACATAGTCGCTAATTGAATGTAAGTATTTATGATTGAGGGCATTCTCTAGTACTATTATAAAATTGAATATATAATTTTAATATACATTTTCATTAGTATTAATTATTATTATTTATTATTAAAAAAAAAATTAATAAGTATATTTATTTTATATTTTGATAATTATTTATCTGTTTATTTTATTATCTTATATCTAGTTATTAAGTATAATCTATTTAATAATTCACTTTTACATATACTCTTTCATACTCTAATATTATGAATACGGTTTCTTTGTTTTTATTGGATAGGCTCCGAAACTCCGATTAGAAAATTCTTTCACTATTAGAATCTTACATTAACCCTGATTGATATAGGCTATATATTTTTATTCACCATCATCATCACCCATCGCCACGCGGGTGAAACCGCGGAGCGCAGCTAGTTGTAAACATTATTTTAGTCGCATTCGTGACACAAACGCGAGGCAAGCAGGCTCTCATCGATGGGTTCATGTTCTTCTGTCACAAGAAGACTCAGAGCACGGCCTGATGGTGCTCCGCTAGGAGCAGTTCGGCTTGTCACGCCAGGTTTACCATGGCATTAAACGGCACAATTAAGAGCATTAGCATCTTACACAATCATAATCTGCTGACTGGTCTAGTTACATTCGGAGTATAAACTCAGAAATTAACTTATTTATTAACTGTTGCTTTTGCTTTCAAAATATTTATTAAAATAATAAGAATACATATTATTAAATTAAATTAATCCTTAGATTTTTGATAACTTATTAAACTATCTGTACTTATATCATCTCACATTAAAAATAATGGAATAGTGTAAGCTGTAGTGTGTATGCATCGTGTTAATTACTGGAGAGTGGTCCCATTTACAACATTTTTTTAAATTAGTTACTAAGATAGGAAGCGTTCACAGCGGAGCTTGCCTTGTTGTTTTCAACTCTTCAACAAGGTTAAGCAATCTTTACTGCGGTCATGACTAATATTAGTGATCTTGAGTTAGTGGTTGTCAAGACTTTGATACTAGGGTTGCCCCCAAGCCGCTCTAGGCCCTAGTGGTGAAGTATAATATATCCTATACTCCTCTCTCTGGGAGAAAGGCTCATGTCCAAACAGTCAGAACGTACTAGGTTGATACTTTATTCGCGAAGAAACAAAATCTCAATTTTCAAAATCAGAACTGACACCATTAGTTATTAAATGGTACCATTGGTAATTTTTTTACTTTACTATATGTCAGCACATATTAAAACACTCAACATCTAGTTACTAAATGCATAAATTTGTTTCAGTGGGAAAGAATACACATTATTATTATTAGATGGACATGTTCCACTCGCAATTTTATGGCATACGACAGTACATAGGTTTTTATCGAGACTAAATAATTAGATTTATAAACGAACATGATCATTAATTAAGAAACTTGACTAACTACATGATATGTACATAAGTAAATTTATGTATATATCTCCTTTTTTTTTGAATTAAAAGACTATACAATTCGCTTGGAGTGCCTAAATGAATTAGAGCATTAGAGATAAGCGAAGATTTGCTGGAAACTGGCTAAACGGCGTGGTGTTACCTGCGCCGAAATTATCCTCGAAAAGTCTCAGTTAAAAAACATGGTATTGTTGACATTTTGTAGACATTGACGTTTTCTATAAAAAGGTGCTACATCACTTTGTTCTATGTCAATAGTTTTCGTAGCGTACGCGATATAAGGATTTTTTTTACACCTTGTGTTACATTATCGAAGTTTTCATACGTTTCCCTGATTTTGTGCAAATCTCCTATGTCGTATGACCATCAGGGATCATGTATGATTTTAATGGTAAAATAATTTTTGAATTGGTCCAGTAGTTTCGGACCCTATTCATAACAAACAAACAAATCTTTCCTCTTTATAATATTAAAGCGATAAATATAGCCATAAAGCTATTCAGCTCTATTGTTTCATGTTTCTAAACTAGTCAAAAGTTGGTGTATTGCCTGCAGATGCATCTTAATGTCGATCGACCCTTTCATTCTAACATTTTTGAATAAAATTCACTTTGCTGCGCAACATAAATATTCTGAAGTTACTAAACCTTTTCTATACATATACAATGTAGATAATTAAAACAAATGATTTATAAATGAAACGCACGTAAATTTACGTCAATGGTACGCAAAGGGTTAAAAGGTTAAATTAGGAAAAAAATGCGCACGGGAGTGGATCTAACTAACCACTGCAGACTATTGCATGTACCATTACACTTCGTTTGATTTTTTTATTTACAGTTGCGTTGCGGCACATGTGGGGGACATGTTATAAAAGTCATGTAGCAATTTAGTTGTGCTATCTAACTATTTAATAATAAAAGAGAATTGAGATTATGCTGGACGCTTTTTCCTTGATTGTTAAAATATCTCCGAGTTATTGCTATGTTTTTCCATCTTTTATATATTTTTGATACAGCTAATACGACACCAGTGTGAATGTGAAAATATTCTTATTAATCGGGGATTTTTATACACTGTAGTCAACTTCAGAGCGCTAGTTAATTAGCTATAAAATATCATCGGCAATAATATTTCTTTGATATTTATGCATAAAGTAATACTTAGTATTTACTTACAGATCATCCCATATTCTGCACATCGAAAATTGGAGCCAAGGTGATGAAGCTTCGTGGGTACTGGTACACTCGTCATTCGGTCTGCTCGTCGAAAGTCAAGTGGCTGTGTGCTGACTCCCGTGTGATGGACTGCCACGCCATTGTGGTGACCATTGGCCATACGATGGTGGATCGACAGAACCGTCATAATCACCCTCCATGTATATGAAGCTTTAAGGGCCACACATTGGAGGGAAAACAAGAGATTTATTTAATTAATTAGGCTCACCATTATTAATCTAAGTTTGTGATTATGAGTTTGTTTGGAGAAGTACAGCCACCATAACTTTATCTACCGTGAAGCAGAAATATATGCATTACTGTGTTCTGGTTTGAAGAGTGCGAGTAGGTGCCGTTGAAATTATATGTTCATGAAACTTAACAGCTTAACATCTCAGGTCTACGGGCACAGTGCAGTTTGTCACTTGTGACGAAATGCATCTGTTCCAGGCAGAGGTTACTAGCAGCAGGTGGGATCAACTACATACAAAATATACAATACATGACTACTTTGTCTAAGTTCCTTTGTAATATTTTGATAATTTAGAAAAATGTAGAAAAAACTTCACCTTATTTTTATTGATAATAATAGGTTAGGTATGAGAATTATTGTGCGAACATTGTAATAAACTACATACCGAGCACGAATATCTGCTTAAACCACACATGTTGCAGTTCCTGGAAAAGTACTCGTAGGTTGATTTCTGCGAAATCTATTGTATAAATAGCCAAATATGGCGAATCGCGAGTGGCAATGGGTTAAGTGTAACGTTATCGTATAGTTCACGTATTAATTACAAACTATGAATTATCTTTGCCACTAATGTACTAGATAAATGACAGTTTGTACTAAATACGTTAACGATGCGATTACGTTAAACTTAAACAGATTTTTGTGTCATGCCCACTGTTGCATAACATTATTTTTATTGTATATATATTGTGTTATTATTAATTATACGTTTTACACATATTTATTTGTTGTATGGTTTTTTTCTGCCACGCTAAGGAATGGCACTCAATTGAGCTAGAGTGGTTCTGAGCAAAGTACGAGATACGTTCCATTTATTTTTGTAAATACTTAATATACTAATAAGAATATATTTGAATCCGTAATTTATAAGTAAAGATGTTGCAATATAAATACTGGCACTCAATTGAGCTATAGAATGGTTCTGAGCAAAGTAGAGTGAAGCAGCTTTATATATATATATTTATATATTAGCAATCAAAATCTCCTTAATCAATCCTTACTTCGAGGTGGAGTTTAATAGATAAGGCTGAAGGATAGAAGCAGAAAATAGCAATCGTGTCGAGAACACTTCTCTTTAGACACATCTGTGTCTTTCATTAAAATAATAGACTGTGCCGTAGTCAAGAGGGTTCTAACTTTCCTTGTGGCTAATTATATCCAATATGGATAGCAAAAAAGCAGTCCACGAGGTAACACCTTGTGTAATGCTTAACGTAAATTCTCCTAATATCCGGGACTTTAGTAGCGCGTGTAGTAGTTTGAAGATCATACGCAGCTGCTATTGATAGCAAGCGCACACCAGATAAATCAGCCAGAATATAAATGGCAAAAAGAACATTAAAGGTAAAATAGCGTATCTACAAATCGAAAATGAAATTATATCGTACAAAAAGTGAAGAATGGATCAAACAATCCCAATGGATTCCAAAGGTAATGATATAAGAATATTGATATTGACTAGGAAAACGGGCATTTGATGATATTTATATATATTTTTAAGACGAAAATTTATTTCATTGTGGTGTTGGTGACTGAAAAAAATTAGCTGGACAGATAAAATATACATAGAAAACGTAAGGTTTCAGCTATTGCTTTACATTTTTTTGCGTATGACTTATATGGAGATCAAAAATGAAGGCAAAATAAACTTGTCACGTATATAATATATATATCATATATAACTTTAAATAATATGCCATTTCAGCAATTAGGTTCGAGATGACTAAATCAGGGAATCCTGTGATGGTGGTGGGCCGCTACCGGTACAACAAAGTAACCAAATGCAAAGGGTCTCGGATCCGCTGGACGTGTGTCAAATACCGGCGCGGTTGTCGCGCAACTGTCATCACTCTCGAACAGAAAATAGTTAACTTTTTGAACGAACATTGTCATTAGTTTTTATCATTATTATCATTTTTATAGTATTACTTTTTAAAGCACTAACGCCTGCTTAAGCGATCTCAAACATTGAAATTTATAGAGAGAAAAATTCCATCCTCGGACGGGATTCGAACCCGCATCTTCTGACTGAGTCAGAAGACGCGGGTTTTTCTCTCTATAAATTTCAATTATTATCATTATTACATATTATCATATCAGTTATGTAGGGTACGTTCCGGTAAGCGCCGTCAACACAATTGGTTGACAATGACAGCACGCAACGACCACGTAAACCTACCTTCGATCCGCGAGCGTTATAGTCGCGGTGTGAGCGTTTTCGGTGGCGTCATCGATGACGTATCGAGTTCAGTCAGTCGCTCACCATGATTGTGGGCTTGTAATGGAATGGGCGTGCGAACGCCGCGAGTGATTTTGGCGCTTTCCAGAACGTAGCCTTAGTAATACAACTGACGCCGTCGAATCACTCGTTGTTGGATTTCAACTAAAGATCACTGTAGTTCTGTTTCGTTTTTGTTTAAATGTATATAGTGCAATAAATTTGTAAGTAAGTGATCTCACAATAACATAGGTATCATATATACATACTCTTTAAATCAAACAATGTTTTCCTGTCAAGAAGACTATTTAAAACTGTAGACTGTTTTGGATACATGCTTCACTTCATAGCAACTAATTCATGCCCCGTAACACGTTTTAGATAAGCAAATTTCTCAGGATTTTTTTATAAAATTTAATTTTTTTTAACTTTTAAAACTTTTAGGCAGACGTAATTAATATCCGTGTACCTAATTGCAATTTATTAGCTTTATCAAAAATATGTCATAAAAGTGTTCAAGTAGAAAATATATTATGGACCAAAATGACGGAACATATAATGCGTTTTTGGCTTTCATATAACCACAAGCTAATTGTTGTACCTGAAACACACCTTGATCTGTTTGAATTTTATTGATTGTCCCGTTTCATGTCAGAATATTCTGATATAATTAAGATTCCAATTGTAAATATTGATAACTTCTCTAAGCAGGAAGTGATGTATGTTAGTGGCTAAATTCATGTAAATATACGTTATTATGAGAATATCCAGATAGAAGTGCTAAAGTTGTGTCATTATTTATATAATTTTTACGCTTATTATTTAATAAAAAGTTTTTAATTAATCAACTCCTCACTTTGGTTACTTTTAGGTAGTATAAACATAACAACTTATAACATAAAAATCACATGAACAAACATCACACAAAGGTGAAATTAATTGGTTTTTATCCAGAAGAGGAAGGACTGTACTTATTCGTGGAGGACACAGATATAAAAAAAATAAAGAGGTATTAATGGTTTGGCGGTGTGTACAATGAGTTTATTGTAAAGCCAATTTCATTATTACTCGTACTACTGTAATAAAACGAGATGATTTCAGCCTGATCTTAAAACGAATTTAACAGACTTTGACATAATATATCAAAAATGACAAGGTATATATCTTTAAATATTACAGCGCCTAGATTCAAACAGTACTCCCCGAAATCCGTTCTAATGTTCTTAATTTAATGGTTTGCCTCAAACTTAAGACTTTAAGACACAACGATTTATCATTTTATTTTTTTATATGCGCTGCAATTGTGTCATCAAATAGCTTCGTATCATGTCACTGCGATTCAAAAAGCTTGCTCAAAGTAAGATACCATGATATGCCGTTAGTAAGATACTAAAATAATACTGCAATAGTGAAGATGGGCCATATGGTACATGAGATACGTTTCATTTATTTTTGTAAATAATAAAAACTATAGGTCCGTAATTTAAAAATAAACATTTTATATATAATTATTCATAATACCAAATAAGAGTACATTGTACACCGAGGGGAGAAATAGAACTTTCTAACGAGTGTAGTGTATTATACTACATAATCATAATAATTCTCTGATTCTCGTTTCACTCTGCTCGATCTTTTCTTTTTCTTGTTTTTTTATCACGCGTAAAATGCCCAAAACCCCTAAAACACCGTTGTGTGTCACTGGTGACATGACTTCCACTGAACGTCGCTGCCGATTTGACAGTTTAAACTGATCGTGTGTGGTGTGGTATGGTATGGACGAACTGCAGATTGGTTCAAGCTTGCATCATCATGCCGATTAGACGATAGGAAGGATGGTGTGTGGCCGGTAATACGCAAAATCTTGACTCTACGGTACTGACGACCGCCGACCGCGATACGCGCTCCAATCGCAACAGAAAGATGGTAGATTGTTTCATTTGTTCTAAGTGACGCCCACCTGCATAGATTTCAGCTTACTCGAGCTCAAGTCTATGCAGGTGAGCGACACAACAGTGCTGAAATATCGAGAACTGAAACAAAAAGAATTACACGGTAAATATCCCGTTTCTAATGTTAACTCTTGCGAGCCTCTCTATATACGTTTTTTATATGACGCGATATGCCAGATCTATTTATATAGTTTTTAGAACATGTTTTTTGATCACTATAAATTATACAATTTTATTACTTACGCTTGCTTTCTATTCCTTTCTTTCTTAAAGTCGCAACGAATGATAAAGCTGATTCACCATAAATGTAAAGGTGTATATATTTATTTATTTCAGTGACATACGCGACATCAAGACGCGGGAGGCCGTTACTCTCTGTCGGTGGATACACATTCAGAATTCAATCAAGGAGTGCTCATAAGATCCGATGGATATGTTCCACTCATAGCCAGTGCCGCGCGGTTGCGCATACACATCAAGACCAACTTTTAATGGTTAAAAATAAACATAAGCATACATATGAATGATATAATAACGAAAAATGCATTTTCAAACCTTATTTTATACTATTACTATGCCCGAACGTTTTGATTTTTTCAGTATTTCAAAGTAGGTACTATAAATTTCTTTTTTTAGAACTTAATACAACTGAAAAAATCAAAACGTACGGGCATATTAAACAATGGGATGATTCACATGAATAATAAGAAAAATCACTGAAATCGGACAATGTTAAGAGGTAGAAAAGAGTTTTTTCTTATAGTATGGAAAGTATATATGCAATCCTCTTAACGCTTTAAACGAAAGTGGTAGATAAGTATAAAAGTAAATGAGATTGAAGATTATATTTCTTTTCGTTTGATGATATTTCTAAATTGGATAGTTTAATAAAGAAAAGGTGGTGTGTGGCGTCTGAAGTATTGTGTGTAATTAAGAAAAACAAATGGGATACTGAAACGAAAGTTTGGTACAAAATATTGTACATGAGAACAAAAAATATATTGAAATTTATAGAGAAAAATTCACATCCTCGGACGGGATTCGAACCCGCGTCTTCTCGTAAGTCGGTTAAAGTCAGATAGAGAAAATTCGATGCTTGGACCTCGAGCCTCAGTGGCCTAGATGGTCATGGTGTCTGACACTGAGAGTCAGAAGACGCGTGTTCGAATCCCGTCCGAGAATGTGAATTTTTCTCTCTATAAATTTGAATTATTGAGATCGCTAAGCAGGCGTTAGTGCTTTAAAAAAGTAATACTATAAAAACATATGATTGGATTTGGTAGCTTTCATCAATTTAAAACATTAAAAAACAATCGAAAGTGTGCAAATATTCAAATTCATATTCATATTCCATATTTTATTGCATCAACACCGCTTTATGGTGGATATTCCATTTACTGTATGTACATGAATCTGTAACAAGGTGCGACGATCCTTCAAATGCTTTAATTTATAAAAATTGCACGATTGTTCATAACTAAGACCTTTATTTTGTGTACGATAATTTAGCACCTTCACAAATTTAGATTACTACAGTACTACAGTACTCTAATATGCTGCGGACATAAGTAAATTACAATGTTTTTACGCATTCTGCGTCAGAGAAGGGTCGGCTCACTCTCAGAACAAATCCTAGATTTTTATATGCTCTTGAGACCATTGCCGTGATGTGATCTGTCATCATCATTTTGGAGTCGAAGATTATTCCTAGATCCTTTGTGCTTTCCATTTGCGTTATCGGTACGTTGTCCAGATTATAATGATAGTTTAGTTTGTTTCGTTTACGGGTATAGTTGATTTGATGACATTTTGTGGTATTGACTCCAATACGATTATCACGGTAGTAGTCACAAAGCCGGTACAAGTCTTTTTGAAGCTTATGTACATCAGCCTCAGTCTTAATGAAAGCGTAAATTTTAGTATCGTCAGCACACATTAAAAATTTAGCAAATTCAAAGCAGTTTCCTACGTCATATATGTATGCCGTATACAATAAAGGCCCTAATACTGAGCCTTGTGGTAAACCAGAAGGTATATCTACGAGATCAGAACGGTATCCAGCCACCACAACAGCCTGTGAGCGATTTCGTAGATAAGATTCTGTCCATCTTAGGAGGTTTCCACGTATTTCGAGCTCTTGAGAGTTTGTTCTTGAGTGTTTCTTCATGAGTAAACTTCACACCTCTTAATATTTGACATACATGATAGGTTTTTACCGTTAATTTCATTTTAGCGCTCGTATTTAAACCTAGGACTTCTAATCAGAAAACTTTGATTCAAACAGTCTCAGTGCTTGAACACGGAGGCTACAGGAACAACAAGCATCATGCGTATAACGGACCCAGGGGATGGTAGATCTGCTCTCGAAGTCTCTCGTGTCTAGCCTTTAGCTTACTTAAAGAACTTGTATATCAACAATAACTTTTGACTAAGGCCGATTTGGTGTTCTATTTTGAAGTTTTGGACGTTTCTGTACACGTCATGTGAAAACAAATGTACATGTTCGATACAACATTATCTGCGATCTCTTTCTTTGTTTGTTACATCTTATTATTTCTCTTATTGAATACAGTATGTATATATACTTTAGAAGATAGCTGTTACCGTGTGCTTTCGTGTAGTACAACAGATCCATTTTTGAGTAAGCAGCGAAATAGCGTACCTCATGTTCCCCCTTGGTTTAATTTATTGCTGTAAATAATTTTTTTAAGTTAGTGATGATATGTACCCCTAGAATATATCTCATTTGGAATGCCTTCAAAACAATCAATAAAGCGGGCTTGCGCAAAACACAGGTAACCTTTTTTAGATTTAGATATTTTTGTTCCTGAATTAATGTTAAACTTTACAAATGCCCGATAACCATGTTATTAGTATTTTTAGGACCATATATCTCGGAGTCGCAACGCGGAAAGCCGATGATTATCTACAACGGTTACCATTTCGTAACACAATACACAAAAAATGGAAAGACGAGATGGTGGTGTTCCACAAACTATAGCAGAGGATGCAGAGCCAACATATTTACTTTTGACAAAGAAATAATCAAAATTAATAACGACCATAACCACGCCCCGCCTACGAAATAAATTGATGACGTTGACACGGAACGATAATGTAATTATTAAGCATTATAAGGTCACCGTAGCCGCTTCAGTATCGGACCACAAGTACCGTGAAAGCGTATGAAAAGTTTATTCATAGATATTATTATAATTGATAAAAATGTCATCGAGATTCCAAAGCTCTCACCAGATACCAACAAGCCAGTATATCTTGAAAAGATAGGTACTTCTCATTAATACTAATTAAAATTTAAAATTTAAATATTTTTGTGGCTTTGCATCCTATAGATAGACAAAGAGGCAAATGGATGATGAAGCCAGATACAATTTCAGTGTACATTATACACACGGTCCAAAATTCAAATTCACTTACGGACTCCACCCACACAAGCGAAGCAAAGCATATATTGTCACATTGGATAAAATCAATACAAAAAAGCAAATTGAACATCAACACCCCCTCCGAGAACAAAAGAAAAGCATTACGAGTATTTTACTTTGATTTAGTTATAGCTATGAGCATGCTTAACAGCAGTACAATTTCAATTGTAACGATACATGTCATATCTGTACTATAAGTGTAAGGAAAATCTTACCTCCGCTAATACCTAGCTGTTTCGCTTTTATTATTTTATTTAGAATACCCGTCGGTTTATTCAAATATGTATACACGTATAATCCATTGAAAGTTGATTAATTTCAATGTTAAGTAAAGCGCAAATCAAACAAACAAATAATAATATAGAAAATGCTAAAGCATGAGATAACAATTTTATATATCTGTTTTAATACTTATAATACGGGATGTTAATTTTTACATTAGAGTCGGTTCGATTCCAGACGAAGCGAGTAACTTTAAGAAAATCTATGTTTGCAGTATTATTAACTTTGAATAATAAAATAAAGTATTCTTTTAGCTAAATATCCTATCTACAATATTAAAGGCACTTTCCCTTTATGTCGCATAGTTTTAGGATGACTTTTATACTTGGCATCTTATTACCTTTTGTTTTTTTCTGAATATTTCATACATTGTTTTATTTACAGAAGCAAAGTTTATCACATCACACCGCGGCAACCGCATGCTGGTGTTAGATGGATACAAGTATACTAGGCATAATCGCACACGCGATGATGCGAGAAGTCGGAGGAGTCGTTGGGTCTGTTCTATGCAGACAAAAAAAAATTGTACTGCTGCTGTAACAACATACGACGATACAATTATCAAAGCCAAGCTAATGCATACGCATCCCCCTCAACACTAAAAATGACCTATTAGTTATTCTGGTCACATACAAGCGACTTCCTAAGCGGATATAGAACATAACGTGAGAAGTACCGTTTGTGAATGGGGATGAAGTTATGTAAAATAAAAATAAATACCTACATTTGACAAATGATACAAGGACGATGTATTAGAACTAAAAAATGTTGTGCATTGTTTTGTTACACTATGTTGGTATGCTATATATTTTCTTTTGATCAACATTGTAGTGCTAGGTATTGTATTGTAATGCATACCCCATGATACTGCAAATTAATTCCGGATATAGATAACGGTCAGTTTTATATCTATAGACGGTTTGCTTTAGGACCGATAGACATTTGACATTGATAACTGTGTCTTAAAATCTCATATTTATCCGCGTTTTTTGGTCCCAAGGTTTTTGGTCTCTCCTGCTTGATGTTAAAGGTACAAGTAGCTTGGACAAGTATATGGTTGCTTCCTGTAGAAAATGTGTTAAGCACTGACACATTATACATTCATCCCTTTTATCCGTGATTACGTAATCATATTTATTTTTGTGACTACCATTAGTATGTCTCCAAGTCTATTTGTTTAAGGTTTACTAGCAAAGAAATTATTCATATTAAACAGGAAAAAAAATCTCAAAAGTGTTTGTCCGCGAGGGATTCTACTGCCTAGGCCATAATTTACAATGGTTGTTGTTAGATCCGATGCCATTTTTCCGAGTTTCGCATTGAAATCACCCCATTAAAACGGTAAAATGTGATATGAAATTTCTTGGTACGCTGGATATGTCATCTTGGAAAGCATCGATTTCCTCGTCATCGTAGTCCTAACCAAGCCAACTTTCAACTTGTACATAGATGAGAGCCACAGTTTCAGGCAAGCCACTCCATCAGACACGCTCTTTATTTCCACGATTTGCTGAGCCAAACTTTTGCTGTTAAGAAATCCAACTCCAGGTTTAATTCCTTCCCTGTAGTAAAATAACTTTCCTGATTTCAATTTCGTAGATTCTTCACCCCTTCTCCGTACTTCACAGATTCCAAGAATATTGCATTTGATTTTATCCAAAATTCATATATCTATTCTACTAATCATCAGACGACAAGGAATGCAATGTATAATTGTTTACTGCAGTGAATCAATTCCTTTTTAAAGGGATTATTTGTCCAGGGAGTCTTTATTTATTATTTGTGTCCGGTGTGTGTTCCGGTTACTACCAACTGCTACGGGGTCGATGCTGATTTTTGTCTGTTATTTTGGATTTTGGAGGGAGCCATAGTCACCACTTCAGCAAGGACGGGTTGGTGATCGCAGTTTCATGGCCGGTTGTGGTGCTTTTCGATGTCGCCCAGGGATACTCTTCTTCAGCCGTACTCCTCCATACGAAGTCCGCCCGAAGAGCGCTGGCAGGCTGCTTCCCTCTGCCAGGGCTGCTTATTTGGTGAAACCTTATTCGCAGCTATCATATATACAGGAGAATTCTACTATCTGCCACCTGTAGACCTGGCAGTTACCTGATGCTCACCACTACATTATATGCATTTTTATGTAATTGTTGTGTAGTACTCTGAATAACTGATTTAAGAATATTTTGCATAAGTTCAGTTTACATTTTTGGACCAAAAAACGCAATCTCTTCTTATAGTTGCAGTACCTCCCAGAGTTTCGAAAGGAAGTTTTCCTTTACGCAGTACTATCCTCGTCACCCCGAGACATAGGTTTTTAAGTTTCATTCGTCCAGTAATTTCATTTACTACAGTGCCCTCAATCATCCCAATGATATAATGTTATCGAAACTTGAAACAATGAAGGTGTTCGTTATAATTTGTAATAACAAAACGGTACGCGTTGTCAAGAAGAAGGCTTCAAGTGATATAGACAACGCTTAAGTCTCACGTTTTATTGTAACAAATCCCAATAATGCAATTTATTGTTTCGCGGCAGAATATCTGTCACTGATTGTACCAACCAAGACAGCCTCTTGCACAAAAGGTCAAGCACCAAGTAAGTCGTGTTTCCTCTTAAGATCTGCATCCCGACGGCGGAGGAAGTATTCTTTTAGCCAATCCTCTCACGGAGTAATACGCTCTGGATGGCGTTGCTTACAGACAAACGTGACGCTGATAACTGACTTTTATATTACTTGCTTGTAGGTTCTATCGTCTTTATGTGTAATAATAATTAGTAGACATCTAGGCTGTGACTTTTGGCAGACTACTTTGACTCAATGTTTCAAATGGCCAGTAAAACTACAAACATGCAAGAAACTTTAATGTTGTGATTACATTATTATAATTTCAATGAAAAATATAAGTTTATTTGATAGTAATTCCCCAGATTCACTCATGACGCAGAATATTTGGGTTACAAGGAAAACATCTTCATATATACACCACTGCTTGCCATCTTTGGTGTCGATTGTGTGAGACTAGAGTAGTGAAACAAAATTGTCTTTAATATTAATCAATCTTGAAATTAAAAAATAAAAATAAAGCTGGATGATACAGGGCAATCGGTGCCATAATTTATGTTAACTGTTAATTTTGAATCTTATAACGCAATACCATGCTTGTTACAGTAAAGTACGTTATGTCGCAACGCGGGAGGACATTGCTCAGCGTTGATGGGTACACATTCTGCTCCAAAGGCACTCGCGGGGAGAAGACGCGATGGATTTGCTCCACTCACGGACGTAAGAAGTGTCGCGCGGTTGCTCATACTTTTGTAAACCAAATAATTAAGTTAAATAATGATCATAATCATTAGATAAATACTGTTATGCAGATTGAATCTTGAAGAATATAATAAATACAAATAATAGAACATATAGTTTTAACTTTTACTGCAGCTAAGTTAACTTTGTTGTATCATATGGATAAGAAATATATACAAAGCATAGCCAACCAAATCTGTTTCAGTGCAGAGACTGGCTTTCCTTTTCTAAAGAGGAACTTGGGTCAATTTTCTCAATAGGCAAATAGTAAGTAGCCTTCCTTTCTAATTTTCCAACCGTAACTCCGTGATATGACTATCAGTATTTACATGATAGTTTGTGTCACACACATAAGAGCACATTGACATAAGCTTGTGCTCAGCAGGGCTATTATGTATCTCAGTTGCTAACAAATGTTGATTGAAATCTTGAAAAATGGCGGCTCTAAGTATGTCACTTTTAATAACTCCAGTAAGCAGAAATGTTAGTAAGTTGATGACTGGAGCTGACAAAAGTGATATAGAGCTGCCATTTATTTGATTTCAATAAACATTTGTTAGCACTAGTACGGCTATTATGTATCTCAGTTGCTAACAAACTTTCAATCATGAAATCGATAAAAATGACCGCTATGTCACTTTTGTCAGCTCCAGTCATCAACTTACTAACATTTTTGCTTAATGGAGTTGTCCAAACTGACATAGAGCCAACCGAGATACATAATAGATCTGCTGAGATACATAATACCCCTACTGGAATCCCTTATTACGGTCACTAAGTAACTAATAGTAAACTACGGTTACCCAATTATAGAACCTTTCGCTTGTTCGAGATTCAAACTTAACACTTGCAACAAAATGGAATTTTACTTTCTTGTGGCGCAAATAACTGTATGCAACGTATTTGGAGTTTCATTTTATTTTGCGTTTAGGCTTATCAGCTTATGTGTGTTTATCCCATTATTCGTTATGACATAGGATTGTTTAAATAATAAAGTCTAAATTAGTAATCGTGTCCGATCAATGAGCATTGATATGAAGAACTAAAAAAGTTACCTTTAATTTATGTTTACGTTTATGTTCTCCAATTACACTAACAGGAATATTGTTACATGCTTAGGACCAATGCTGTTGATGAACAGGAATGGCAAACCAGTGATAACCTTTGCTGGATTCCGGTTCAATCAGCACAGCTCCAGCGGCGGCGCCAGGGGGCTGTTCGTTTGCACGCGCTGGTCTAGTGGCTGCAGGGCCTGCATCAGAACCTACAATGGACAGATAATATCAATGAAAACTGAGCACAGTCATTATAAATAACGGTTGCCTTTATTAGGGTATGCAATAAAAGTTAATGTAGTATACTTTTACAAATGTTCTGAATATATACAGAGTTTATTTTTTTAATAAATCATTATTATTGTACTAAAGTAGGCTATTTTGAAATTGATTAATTATTTTACGCAAAACCGTGAATATATTCAAATAAGTATAGTGATGCACATTTTATACTTCAGAGAACTTTCACACCATTCATGTATGAATATATGAATAAGTCAAACTTGTGAACATGATAATAAAATTGTAGTCGTAAAAAGCATGAGCTGTAGACCTACTTTTCCAGGATTTCATTTTTACTTTTTATATTTTTGTGGCCATTATAGCACTATCAATAACGATTTACCTTCATTTTCACTAGTAGGTACACAATTATAATGTGACATTATTATTATTTATTATGAAAAGTAACGTGGTTTATTCACATTTTTAATATACTCGTATATATTTAATATGATTATTCGGGAATCAAGTATTAAGTATATCGGAAATAAGTCAGATCTTGTAATATGATTTCGTATCATCTCACATTTAGGGCCTTATCATACTAGCGGTTTGCGAGCGGCTGCGGCGCGGGGGAAACGCGTAGCGAATGCGTTGCGAACACGCCGCGGCTGCACAGCGAGGACGTGCGGACGCGGACGCGTGGCAGATACGCAACATTCCACCGCATGTGTTAACGACGTATATACACTTAGTAACAAAATTGATCCGACGAGGATGCACGCCTGTGGGCTATATTAGAGTAAATCCACACGGCGTGTTGCGTCGGCGTTGCGTCGACGTAGCGTTGTCGCTGCGTCGTTTTACATACTAATAACCATAGTATACACACGGTGCGCTGCATTGTCGTAATGCACGACTGAACTGCAGCACCCGAGACGAAGCGGTTGGGGGTGTACTCATTGCGACTAGGGATTGCAAAATCGGTCCTCTTTCGAAGAACCGGGAATCCCGGGATTATTAGTAAAACGAACGGGGATTTCTCGGGATTTCGGAAAATTTCCGTATAAATATGAAGTGAAAGAGAAGAAGTAATTTTTTGTTCTTTTTAACTTCTTAACGATGTTTACTAACAGTGTAAATCAGTCATAGACATCAGTCATACACTAACATTTGAAGGAAAATGTTAGTGTTCTATAATAACTTTTGAGTTTATTGAGTTAGTTAGTTGTTTATTTTGATTTAGTTAGTTTATTTGAGTTATAGAACCATATCTCTACCTATTTCAATTGAATCGAGAAATTTCGATTGAAGTGCAAAATATTTGGATTTATTATAATGTGTCATTTTTATTATATTTAGTTGCAAAGCAACCTAGCAGAAGATATAACTCGTTCTGGTTCCACATTTGTCGGTGGAATTGATAAAAGAATAGATACGCCTGTGACAAGTAATGTTCGGACATTCGTATGAAGATCACTCCTTGTTCTTTCCCAAGCAGAAGCTTTATGAAACTCTGCACTTAGTTATGCTTAATTGTTGCATTTTCAATGTTCATTTGAATCCGTTAACAGATGCTGTAAAAAACTTGCTTCCAAAGTAAACTTATTATTTGTACGTGTAAGTAGATACTGTTATTGTGCATATTCTTAATTTGCTAGTCAGACGTACGCTGTAGAATCTTCCTCGTGTGCATTGCCGAAGTATACATTGTAGTAACACTTCGATGGCGCAGCGCCTGTGTGGCCGGCTATGCGTTAAAGTATTTACAATGCGATGACGCATCGCAACGCAACGTGCCATGTGGACCGGCTCTTATACTTCGAAGACGCCGGAGACGGAAACAAAAGCATCAACGAATTTGGGAGGATCCATTATGAATTAATCGAATGGAAGAAGGCGACTATACTTTGTGTTGTTAAGGAAATAAATCAAAATTTGAAAAAAGAAATGTGCTATTTTGATCCCATATTACGAGTATGATTTTCGTGGGGATGTCTGTTGCATCGGCGCATGGAAGCGGGAGTTATCTTCATCGCTGGTGTCATATCCCGTGTCGGAAACAGTCAGGCAGAATGAGCTCGGCACATCGCCACTGGTCACTTCTTGTCTACTACTGTGAGCTCCACGAAAACACGATCTCCAGGTAGATGGCAGGCACCATCCTCCATCTCTATTAAAATTCTGATGCCTACCAATCTCAAAATCCTCTCAGATCTTACATGGAACGCAAAACTTTTCCCGCGCTTAAAACCCGGGCTCTATCGAAGCGGAAATAGTGCTGCGCGTCTGAGTCGAGAATATTCTGCAACAGCGGAACTGTTGCTGTCCAGGTTCTATATGGAGCGTATGTGTTCAGTGAGCCAAGTGGATATATTTGTTCTTGTTTCACCAACGTAAAATTTTCCGCAATCGCAGGGAATCATGTAAATACCACAGACACCCTCCGCCCGTCGTACGAGGCGAGTCGCAACCGCGAACATTCTGCACTTTCCTTAAAAATACCACTTGTCTTGGTTTTTCTGTCATAAGAACCTTCTTCTGACAATAATTAACACAACAAAAAGAATTAGCGAGATTGTTCCATCCGTTTTCAAGTTTTAGCGCGATGACCAGGAGAAATAGGGTTTCATTTTTATATATATATAGATTTGTGTTATTGTATGTACTACTTTTGTAGTTGCTGATAGTTTATGATTCCAATGTTCAGCGTGAAATCTTAACAGCTATAGGGTTTCTAGCACCACTTTTGAAAGTATGACAAATTGAGCTTCGATCATAATCACTAGTAGCTGTAAATTTTTGTAATGAAAAATACCATTTTCCAGCAATTTTCCTGACGACCCGGAGGGGTAGACCGGCTATACAGATGGGTCCGTACCGGTTTAATAAGGCTGCTTCCTACAAGGGCCCCCGGATAAGATGGGTCTGCGTAAGGGTCCACTCACAATGTAAAGGCACCATCACTACTTTGGACAACGTGATAGTCAAACAAACGCCTCATAACCATTAACTCTTCTGAGGTTCACTAAAACAGTTTTTCACACTGTTATTGTAAATGCGATGTTTGTGAGTCATTGAGTGAATATATCAGTAAGTATGTGTAAGTGTATTAAAAGATAAGTTTATGTATTTTTTATTCATATTGTAAGGATATTTATTTTCATTTTTTATTTAAATTTTTATAACCTTAATACAAAAATATTTAAAGATAAATATTTAAAGAACAGATTAAAGAAATTTATGTAAACTTGGATTTTTAAAGTAACATGTGCAATTTTTATTAAAAGGTACACAACGTCAAGAATCTAGAATATTTAGTACAATTATGAAGTGACTTTTTAAAGTTATGATGAAAAAATGTCGAGTTCGCTGTATACATCGGTCATAAGATCGACACATACGGTAAAGTTTATTATATGTTATATTATATAATATAATACTAAAAAGAGATGATATACGAGTTGTAATCGTACGAGTGTTAAAGTTAACATTCATTATTAATTAATCACTGAACAGTCCATTGTTGATGTTATAAAACTTTTCAAAGTCTTATACTTATTTGAAACGCACCAGACGATTTTATACCCAGGAATAACTTTCCTCAACCCAAGTTTGACACATAATTGCCTTAACAATCGCTTTTATACTGACATAAAGCTTTCCTCATAAACTTTGAAAAGAGGTGCCCAAGTAGAGGAACAGTAGTTCAAGTTGTGATCTAACTAATAATGCGTAGAGTATTGCGAATCCATTTTGTTTTCAAAGGTTTGGCCGTACGCATGACAAAACTTAGCTTTTGGCTTGCTTTATAATTTCAAGAAGTTTGATAACAATTAGAACTAAACACCTAAATCTTTACTATATTTTTTTAAATGATATGAATGATTTTGATTCAATCAAACAGTGTGTTAGCCTAATTTACAAAAACAGTTAATTGAAAAATTTATTGATACAAGATATTGTATTATTTTAATAAGAACCTTGCTAGTTGTGTAATTAATATTTTGTTTTTGTTTTTCATTTATTAACGTGTACAGCCGTGCGATTCTCTAAAAGCAAACATCGTTGCATCTTTGACAACATCCGTGAAACAAATGAAGAGATGACAAGAAACGTTGGCAAATCAACCTTATGTTCAAGAGCGATATCTCATAAAGTATTTGACATCGGTGAGCTCACATGACTCGTCGACGAGCTCGTCGACGAATCATTACAGATGACATCACAGACGAATCATTACAGATGCCATCATCAAAGACAGATCGCACTGCAGGCTGTAATTAAAATTTTATAAATTAGATTACCGAAGGTTGTACTCGTATATATAGAATTATAAATTTATTTTTCAGTTACGTATGTGCAGCAGCCGACTGGAAAGCAACTGGCCATGATAGATGGCTACACGTTTTATTGCGCGAAACTGACTCAAAGCACACAAATCTGGGCATGCACTTTACACAATCGGTGTAAAGCTAGGTTTATAATGGCCCGCGATGGACGAGTTATGAAGAAAAGGAATACTACTGTACACAGTCATGATCCTCCTAAATACAGAATCGTTAGTGGTTTATACTTAAAGTTATAGAGTTCAAAAAATACATTATCTTAGTCTCCGAACGTTTTAAGTATAACGCATAATATGGATAGTCTAAATATATAATAACCGGAGTATAGTGCAATAAGACCTTAAACAAATTTTTGTACTTAATAAAAAATCCAGTAGACAGAAATTTGTCTTCAAATTTTAGCAGCATTTGAAATATAGATATATAGATATATTATTTTGAATGGCATCTAATCCTTTAAAGGTTGGAAAATAAAAATGCTTAGATCTTATCACATATTATGTTGATCACTGTCATGATTGCTTATTTTATTTTATAATACAAGGTTTCTCGAAAGAAAGTTTACTCGTATATTTATTTAACTTACTGCGTGAACGCAACGAATCCGAGGGGTGGGGGTTATGTCAATCGGTACTACCGATTCGGTAGCCTGGCCTGGCTCTTCTCTTGCTTGGGAATTCAGTTCAGTTTAGTTCAGTCGCTATTGAGCGTTTCTCGGGAGCAGACCGCGCTTCGTGCGTGCGAGAGTTTTACATAAACGATGATTACAGCGACGTGTAGGTTTATTTAATTTTTATAACGTGTTAAAAATTAATATATATTTTACAAATGACGTTTCGAATACAGCTCTTTTCTAAAACCTCTTATTTCATAAATGTTTTGTTTATGAAATAAGATTGTGAATGTTTTCACAAACAATTACATTGCTAGCATTCATTTCGCAAACGTAAATCTTGTAAAATATATCGAAATATACTTTGTTATGTTTTAATTTTTAATTTATATAAAATTAACAGTTTGTCTGATGTCACCGTTTGTTTAATATTTGTGTGTAAAATGTTGATTTCACAATTCATGTTTTCGGAAAATATTGGTAGTGAAGCGAAAATGTTTAAATTAAGTGTCGGTGAAATGACAGGATATCACATTATATTTACAATTTACCATACCTACCAAGCATTGAATTTTGATATTGACTCTATATTTGATTTTAACCGTCATATGGGGACGGAGTGAAATCTATTGAACCACTTGACAGCATTGACTGATGGACAAATGCTGATAGGAGCGAACACAGTGCACGCACATATTCCTCGTGAATATAGAATTATGGATGGTATTTATTACTAATATAGTATAGTATATAATTATATATAGTGTAGTATATAATTGTATAGTATATATACTACTTGTACTACTTATGTATCACTTTGTTTTAAATAGTTCATCATACAATAAAATTAATAAGTCACTATAATTTTTTTTTACACTGTAAAATTTTTTTGTTGTTTTTTACCACCATCACATTAGTATTAAAAAAAATACGAAATCTCGCGAGCTGCATTGAGTGAAGATAGAAAATAAAAATATTTATTTGGTAAATTTCTCACACAGCTTTGTGGAAATGCAGCCTAAAGACTATACCTCCTTTGTTGATTAGTTGTTGACACAGCACATGAAGAGGCTGTCATGAAATCCGGGGCTCACTCACCGGGGTTCAGTTTCCGCATGCAAAGTTATTACAAATCTGACTATTCGATGGTACTTCGTATCCTTTGTCATAACTTGTCATTTCTATATTTCAGTGCAATTTGTATCTAACAGCAAAGGGAATCCAATAGCCATTGTAAATGGATACGTTTTCGCGGGCTATGGGAAACATAATAATATTGCCAGTACCCGCTGGCAATGCTTACAGACACACAAGAAATGTAAGGCACGGTTCACTACATCGACGGCTGACGGAGTTGTAACGAAATCAAATCTTATACACAATCATGAACTTTCTACCTATCAAATTATTAATGGAGTGTATTATAAAATATAAGGTAAATGCTTCGTTATATTTTTATTGAAAAAAGTAAAATGTCCAAAACATAACGTATCGTTTAAACAAGATTTTGTAATAATATTATTATCATCAAGGTTATCGAAAACTACTTTTGTAGATAATCCAGTAGTTTATGCAATTAACGCCGGAAAAATAGGGCCATCTTAAAAGGCTTTTCATACCACCTGCTCGAAAATGTCCAATAACATATCACGCAATCTCGACGTAAAGCAAGGCATTACATCCCCGAGGCTGTAATGTTGTATGAAACTCCCATGAGCGTAATATCATTTGGATTTGGAACGTTCGTTGTAGGAAAACTCTTAGTACGGACACAGCACATAGAAAAAAGGCGGTCGTACTATAGGTAGTGTGATTGTTGTGCGCCGCGTTGCTATGGGTTACGCATGGCCCCTCTCTGCGCATGCAAGTTACGTGCTTGGTGTTATTATAAAAACTTCCATAAAATGTTATAATTTTGAACATGGTGCATTTAGCTGTGCCGAAATATCGGTAGCTCCTAAAGCAACTAAATCGTGGTCTACTCACGTGAGTACTAATTATAACTTAGTTAACAGCCGCGAAAGTCTAAAACAGCGTATTCCTAAAAATGTTCCTTCCAAAAATATTAGTCTGCCTACTGTGTACTATAACGAGACAAATGTGTCCAATTTAAATATTAACTATTCATTTATTTAACTTTTAACTAAATTAATACTTTTTTAAGCTCTAAGTTTTTATTGTCTTGCACTACTAGGTGTAAGATTATTTTCATACCACCTGAACGACAATGTCCAACTACATATCATGCAAATTCGACGTAAAGCAAGGCATTATATCCCCAGGGATGTAATGTTGAATGAAACGCCCAAGGGATTAAACATTGAGAACAAATGCAGCGGGGAAGATTTAGGACAGATTAGGTGATAATTACTAAAGGGATAATATGTATGGACACTAATTATGTAATAGTTTGTGCTTTTTATATTATTGTTACTTTGATATAATTCTAACAGACAGCGGTCTGAGAAAAGTTTCATATGAACCTTTTTTCTTTATAAGTGGACTCGTGCGTTTGTAGATTCTGAAGTGCTTATATATTTTAGTAAATCTCCTTGTTTAGTATAACGTAGTTCAAGATTTTGAGTTTACATAGATGATGAAGCGTAATATATAGCATGTTACTTAGAGATTAAGTAACATTCTAATGGTGAAATAATTTTTGAAATAGTTCCAAAAGTTTTTGAGTTTGTCCGTTACAAACATACCAAAATACAAATAGTTCCTTTATAATATTAGTATAGATTATTCAAGAGTTACACACACGAGTTCAAGAGCTAGTACACGTTATTGGGCATACAATAATAGTTAGTAAATTAAATATTCACAAAATGTACGTTTTGGAAATCCTGGTAAACTTACTTAAAAGTTAATCATTTTTATTAGACGACACTGAATAATATATATAATACACATATTATTATAACTACATATACAAAAGAATGTTGATTGTAGACATGTAAGCTGCACTAGATATTGGGAGAAGTCCCTGGTTCCTGAAACACAGTACCTATTAGTTCGGGAACCAGTGGCTTTCACATTTTTAATTGTAATATATTCTACAACAATAAATACTTTGATTGATTGAGTGATTGATTGTTAAATGTTTGTTTCCTGAAATACAACTTATTTATTTATATATTTTACTGCATATTACAAGCTTATTTGAAACTAAAAACAATGAGATCTTGAGGGTCATAAATAAGCGAATCTCTGAATAAAATGACCCGAGGTGCTGACTTTTGACTTATAGCTAAGAATGAAACATATAAACGTGTTTGGTACATTTACTATTAAGAGTCTACTGTCTATTTGCTGCTGAGTTAAAAGTCAACTAGATCTCAGTGATGTAAATAGCCAGAGGAGACGATGTTTGACTTATAGTGACATCCGGTAACGAATGACGTTTCCAGATTTAAATTCTTGAGGGTTGAGGAAAATACTTTGATTAAATAAATATATTTTATCCCACAACAAATGTAGTTTCTATTTTTCTGTGTAATATAGCAATTTCATACTTTAACACCTATTATTATATAAGTTATTACATAATGTAACAATACTGTTGTCTAATTTAAAAAAAAAACAATAAACGAGTCGCCAACGTTTAATTAAACATACTAAACTAAATAACAGGTGTTATAAGTGACAAGCTGTAAATGTTGTTTGAATTAGTTCGAGTTTCACATACAACTCAGATGAAAAGAAGTAATAGATTTTCCAGCAAACTCATATTTTGTTGTTTTTTCAGCATACCTTAGCGTTGTTGGTTCTAGTCTTAGGTTCATGGGGCATAAATACACCAGATCCAGAATGAGAGGTGACAAGAGTTGGTGGGCGTGCAGCAAACGATGTTCACTGCTTTGTAAGGCATCTGTCGTTACGTATATGGATAATATACTAAAGATCAGCTTTGAACATAATCATAAGCCATGTGGCCAATGAAGATAGCACAAATGATTCCGCGTTAGACTAATAGTGTTTGATTCAGTTTACTCCTTGATATTTAACATTATATAATGTTTGACTTTGAAGTATATACATATATATAAGTTATGTAGATATTAGTTCTTACATGTAACGTTCGATCAATCGACATACATACTCGTGTGCGATCAATTGGACCACGTAGAAACCACTCGTAGAGATTCGCTTATAGTCCAGTCAAATTAGGCAATATTTTGCAAAAGAGTGGAAGTACATAATTCGCGAATGTTGATTTTTTGATTAATATGGTTTAATATGCTTTAAGAGGCATGTCTAACTCAATCCCAACGAAAGTAAACCTCCGGTAGAGGGTTAAATCGAATAAAAACTTTGAAATTGCATAACTTCATTCAGGAAAGATTAATGCAAAAGAATTAATGGCTGCCTTTTTGGCATTAAGATGTTTTGCACAAAACACTAAAAATGCAGAAATGTTATTAAGAATAGATAATAGAACAGCAATTTCTTACATAAAAAGATTAGGAGGTGTGCAGTTTCCTCATCTTCATTCAATTGCTAAAGAAATTTGGCAATGGTGTTAACAAAGAAAACTGTGGTTATTTACATATTTTCTAAAGACAATGTCAATGCTGATTTTCAGTCTAGAAATATTAGAACAGAAACTAAATGGAAACTTTCACTGAGTGACTAATAAATAAATTTGGTTTGCCTGAAATTGACCTTTTCGTTGACCATGCGATTCTCTAAGAGCAAACATCGTTGCATCTTTGACAATATCTGTGAAACAAATGACGAGATGACAAGAAACGTTGGAAAAATAAACTTATTTACAAGGGCGATATCTCATAAGGTATTTGACATCCGTGAGCTCGTCGACGAGCGCATCGGCGAATCATTAGAGAATCGCACGACTGCAAATGCAATGGGCAAGCGTAGTGATAACTAACAGGAGCACGACTTCTCGGACTCGCCACTTGACAGTATATTAAAAATCAGACGGCCTTACTTATAAACGCTGCTTAAATTAAAAAACGTCACTTAGTACGGCGCAGAACAATTTTCCATTGCGCAGTACTAAATAACGTCATTTAAAGTTAAACAGCGTTTATAAGTAAGGCCGTTAATGTTAAGTAATTTGGCCGCAATATTAAAAGTAAGTGTAAATCAATTGCCCTTATAATATGCGCATAGTTTCATGTGCCATGTTTATGAGTTTAGATAAAGTAAAGTTTGGAATGGAGATAGATTATACACAGGATTAATACTATGGACTAGTTTTTAACCTTAACCAAGTGTTTACAAAGCATTTTTTATAATACGTCTGTTGTATGTATTTACGTATCATTTTTAGTGTGATCATAATGTGCAATTTCAAAATATGATAAATCGCGTTTCGATCTATCGGACGGTACTCGCAGAAACAACGCACTTACTCAGCTTCTGTTCAATTAAATGACTAAGCTTTTAGTTTTACTCGCACGTTTTTTATTTTAATGCATTGACGAGACTGGCAAGAAAGTTCACCTTCTGGTACTAAATACCCCTAGGTTTGTAGTGAGACACAGATATTTAAGATTTAATATTCTGCATGGCAATGCACTGCATTTCCCCCCAGAGATATAACTATTAAGTCATATTCACAGTGTAATTTTATATGTTAGAATGTCCTTCAACCTCAACACAGAGTACTTTCATGCTCAATAATATATTTACTACTGAGATGGTTACCCGAAGGATACTTGCAGAAGTTTACTACCAATGTAAATGTAATCAGTAGGGCTATTATGTATCTCAGTTGCTAACAAATGTTGATTAATCTGTTGGGATCAGCAACCCTCATACGAGGCAAGCTTCATTCATAAATCTATTGTTATTTTTTGTCCTGATGCGGTCGAGTTAAAATCGAAAAAAATGGCGGCTCTGTGTCAGTTTTGTCAACTCCAATCATCAACTTACAAAAATTTTTGCTTACTGGAGTTGTCAAAACTGACATAGATCCACTATTTTTCAAGATTTTATGAACATTTGTTAGCAACTGAGATATATAATAGCCCTGTTGATCAGCACCACATTCGGTATTCGGGCATTCATTATTTATATGCACGTGGATGAAACTTTTTTGAGCTCTAAGTTTTTATTGTCTTGCACTACTAGGTATGTGAAGTAGAGTATGCACCTCGAGGATGCATTATCTAATATATCTTTCTATTCACTTAATAACAACTCAATATAAACAATTACAACTTAATATAAACGGCGCTTATAATAAGTTGTAATTGTTTAAACTTGGAATAGTTTTTATTTAATTTCCTATAAAACTCATGCTCATTATTATATTGCAACAATAAATTACGACTAATGTAGATATACCAGTACTTACGCGAAGTTTATGTCACGAGCGGCAATTGTTTCGGATTCGTGGAGAAAAGCCTTTAGGATCATAGTGATATTGAATGAGCGTTAGTCTCGTTTTATAATTACAAAATATGACTTGTGCGTAAGACTATTTTCATACCACCTGAACGACAATGTCCAACTACATATATCACGGAAATTCGACGTAAAGCAAGGCATTACATACCCAGGGATATAATGTTGTATGAAACGCCCAAGGGATTAAAGTGATATTGATTAGGAACGGTAAATTTTGCAGGAACAATAGAGGTTTTTTTTATGAAGCCCTGAGTTTTTATTGTCTCCCAGTTGGTATGATACGTACACTCTACGTATTCACCTCGAGGATAAAGCCTGTCTTCGTCTTGGGTGGCTTGCACTCCTCGCTTCACTCAGGACTCTACATAACTAAGTATCGAAAGTATAATAATAATGTATACTTTCGCAAAGATAATCGTTATGTTTATTATAGTTTTGAATAGATGGATCGAAAGCTGTTACTCTATGACGTCTAAACTTAAAACATTATTTTTCCTATACTATTTAAGCTTTCCCGTTCACTTGAGCTCATTCACGACGACGAGTTCACGATTCTCGTGGTTCTTAGGCTCGTAATATCAATTCTCGTTTATCTCAGTGTACACTAATCGAAGCATATATTTGTTCTACAAATTAAACGCTTCTCCTGATATCAATAACATCACTGGTCCATTAGCTAAACTTAGTATTTTTTTTGATCATTTGACCATGGCTGATATGTTGTCTTGTCTTGTGTCTTCTTGTACAGATAAATGTCGATAAATGTGATGTCAATCATTAATATAATATTGATAGACTTGTGCCTTTCCAAAAAGAAAAGCAATAAGAACAAATGCAGCGAGAAAGATTTTAGGACAGATTAGGTGATAATTATTACAGGGATAATATTTATGGACACTGATTATGTAATAGTTTGTACTTTTTATATTATTGTTCATCATCATCATCATCATCTCAGCCGTAGGACGTTCACTGCTGAACATAGGCCTCCCCCATGATTTTCCAAAAGGACCGGTTGGAAGCGGCCTGCATCCAACGTCGTCCTGCGACCTTCATCAGGTCGTCTGTCCACCGTGTCGGTGGACGACCTACGCTGCGCTTGCCGGTCCGTGGTCTCCACTCCAGAACCTTTCGGCCCCATCGGCCATCTGTTCTGCGTGCTATGTGCCCTGCCCACTGCCACTTCAACTGGCTAATCTTCTGGGCTATGTCGGTGACTTTCGTTCTTCTACGGATCTCCTCATTTCTGATTCGATCACGTAGAGAAACCCCGAGCATAGCCCTCTCCATAGCTCGTTGTGCGACTTTGAGCTTGTCTATGTTTCAGTGCCATAAGTCATCACTGGTAACACACATTGGTCGAAGACTCTTGTCTTGAGGCACTGAGGTATTTTTGACGAGAAGACTTCGCGAAGATTCCGGAACGCTGCCCAGCCGAGTTGGATTCGACGATTGACCTCTTTCTCGAAGTTGGACCTGCCTAGTTTGACTGTCTGTCCCAGGTAGATGTACTCGTCAACAACTTCGAGAACTGAGTTCCCAACTGATATTGGGGTAGGTACAACATGTGCATTAGACATAATTTTCGTCTTATCCATGTTCATCTTAAGACCTACCCGTTGGGAAACTCGATGGCAGCAAAAAGTTGGCATTAATGGCGTGACATCTTCTGGATCTTTGGTCGGAATGGGGGTTCCACAGGGGTCGATCTTGGGTCCGTTCTTATTCTTAGCATATATCAATGACTTACCACATATGGTTGAGGGCCTTGCTGACGTAGTTCTTTTTGCGGCTGATACTTCTCTGATTTTTAAAGTAGATAGGAAAGATAGAGAACTAGTTCAAGTCAACAACGCGTTAACTATTGTTTCAAATTGGTTCGCCGCAAACAACCTGCTTCTCAACGCAAAGAAAACGAAATGTTTAAAATTTTCCATGCCTAATGTAAGACATATAGAGCCAAACGTATTACTCGACGGAAATAAATTGAAAATTGACAAGGCAATAGTATTTCTAGGTATTAGCATAGACTCTAAATTACAATGGGGTCCTCATATTGATGCACTATCTGGAAGACTGAGCTCAGCTGCATATGCGGTTCATAAAATTAGGCAATTGACAGATATAGCTACTGCTCGACTGGTCTACTTTGCTTACTTCCACAGCATAATGTCATATGGTATCCTGCTGTGGGGGTCAGCGGCGGACATAGAGACAGTTTTTATATTGCAAAAGCGGGCAGTTCGAGCCATCTACGAAATGGGTCCCCGCGAATCCTTAAGACAAATGTTCAAAGAAATTAACATATTAACTCTTCCATCTTTGTATATCCTAGAAAATATAATGTACGTTCGTAAAAATATAAAGAAGTTTAGAATAAATAGTGATATGCATAATATTAATACTAGAAATAAGGATAGGATAGCTGTATCTAAATTTAGACTCACGAAAACTAAAAATAAGTCCTTCTCAGGCAATTGTGTACGTTTCTATAATAAAATCCCGAAAGACATTACTGAGCTCACTGAAGGGAAATTCAAGTTACGTGTCAAAAATATACTAATGAAAAAAGCCTATTATAAATTGAGTCACTACTTAGAAGACAAAGATGCCTGGAAGCTTTCCACTTCTGCCTAGTAGCCAACTATTGAATAAATTTGTTATTTTAATACTACTCATATGTAACCTCAATGTACAAAGACTTGAAAAAATAATGGCCCACGAGTTTCTTGCTGCTTCTTCTCGGCGGTGGTTCTTTTCCGAAGACAGCGGTAGAATCATTTAAAAATTTTGACGTTCATAAGAGTGTCTATGATGCCTAAACTGAATAAATAATTTTTGAATTTTGAATTTTGATGGAGGCCTTCGAGCATTGTACTGAGGTCTTCTATGGATTCTGCCATGACTACAATATCGTCGGCAAATCGAAGGTGAGTGATGTATTCGCCGTTAATATTAATGCCAAGTCCTTGCCATTCCAGAAGCTTGAAGGCGTCTTCCAATGTAGCGGTGAACAGTTTCGGAGATATAACGTCTCCCTGTCTCACGCCTCTTTGCAATGGAATTGCCTTCGAACTCTGCTCCTGTACTCGGACTGACATGTAGGCGTTTTTGTACAAACACTTCAGCACTTCAATATACCGATAGTCAATACGGCACCGCTGGAGAGACTCAAGCACTGCCCACGTCTCGATCAAATCAAAGGCTTTCTCATAGTCCACAAACGCTAAACAAAGAGGCAAGTTATACTCTTCGGTCTTCTGTATAACTTGCCGTAGCGTGTGGATGTGGTCTATGGTACTATAGCCTTTTCGGAAACCGGCTTGTTCCGGAGGCTGGAATTCATCAAACCTGCGACTGAGACGGTTCGTTATGACCTTCGAAAACAGCTTATAAACATGGCTCAAAAGCGAGATGGGTCTGTAGTTTTTAAGTAAAGTGTTGTCACCTTTCTTGAAGAACAGCACCACCACGCTTTTGTTCCATGCTTCTGGCGTTGAACCTTCGAGTAAGACGGTATTAAAGAGCTTCTGAAGGACTTTAAGTACCGGTGTTCCACCCGCTTTCAGAAGCTCAGATGTGATACCGTCGTCACCAGGCACCTTGTTGTTCTTAAGCTGTTTCAAGGCCATTCTAATCTCGTACAGGCTGATGTCCGGGATATCTTCGGTATAATGTCGGGTCAGCTTGGCTCTTGGGTCTTTGGCCGAGCTGCTAACAGGTTTAGCGACCGAGGTGTATAGCTGTCCGTAGAAACTCTCTACCTCTCCTAATACTTCTGCTTTGGTCGACGCTACACTGCCGTCTTCTCTCTTCAGCTTCGTCAACTGGCTTTGCCCAATAGACATGTCTCTTGCAAACACTTTGGAGCCTTTTTCCGCTCTATCGTCTCTTTAATACGGTTTGTATTAAAGATCCGAATGTCGTGTCGCAAGGACTTCCATATTCGTCTATTGAGCAGCCTATATGCTTCAGCATCATCCGAAGACTGCAGTTTCAATGAGCGTCGTTCAGCCATGAGGTTGAGGGTATCGTTGGAGAGTTTCTGTGGCCTATCTGTACGGTGGGGTTTAAAGTACTTGGAACCCACTGTATGGACAGTTTCTACTAACCTGTTATTGATCTCGTCCACTGAAGCGATGTTCTCAAGGCAATCGAAGCGATTGGATAGCTCAAGTTGAAAGCTCTCGGGGTTTTGAATACGGGCACGAGTGGGTCGGAGCGTAGACTTCATCAGACGAGACCTTTCCAGTTTGACATTAATATTCACCGTGCCTCTTACCATTCGGTGATCACTACCGGTTTTAACCCTGTTAATCACGGAGACATCAGTGAATATTTGCCTTTTGGTGGTCATAATGAAGTCAATCTCATTTCTCGTGGAACCATCGGGACTCAGCCAGGTCCATTTCCTGTGAGGTGGCTTCTGAAAGAAAGAGTTCATCATAAAGAGTCCCTCTTTCTCCAGGAAGTCGGCCAACCTCTGTCCCCTACGGTTCCGTTGCCCATAACCAAATTGCCCCACTTTCAACTTATCCTCGCTTCTCTTACCCAACTTCGCGTTGAAGTCCCCCATAACAACTAGAAAGTGCGTTTCAGAGGTATGTATGGCCCGACTAATGTCCTCATACATATCCTCCACCTCATCATCCGGGTGCGACTTCGTCGGTGCGTATACCTGAATGACCTTCAGCGAATATCGTTTGGATACTCTGAGTATTAGGTATACGACCCTATTGGAAACGCTTTCGATCTTAACTATGTTGTTAGTAAGGGACTTGTGGACGAGAAAACCGACACCACCTTGGGACTGTTGGTCGCCCTCCCGGTAGTAGAGTAGGTTACCTGATTTTAGGGTTATCGTGTCCTCACCCGCTCTACGGACTTCAGATAACCCCACAATGTCCCAGTGTAACTTACTCATTTCTTCTTCTAGCTCATATATCTTTTCGTCTGTTCTCATTGTGCGTATGTTGTGTGTCACCAGGGCCAGTCGTCGTCGTTGGGGGTGGTAGCCGGGCGTCTGCCGGGGATTCTTAGCACCCCCTGCCCCACCGTTACCGTGGCCGCTACCGTAGCCAGGAATAGCGGGGCTGCCGGGGACTGGGGGCCTGGTTTTTTTTATCAAATCCATAGGGGGGATTTTGCCAATACTCGCCACGCTTGGCAGGCGGGTTGGCGAGCGCAGTTTTGGGGTTTTAATACTGGGAAGGTGCTGCTGCCCACCTTCCGATTGTTATCCCTTAGCAGATTTTTACGCACCCACGGGTAGAGTTGGGGGGGTACTATTCTAAGCCAGTACCCCACGGCACAATTATTATTGTTAGTTTGATATAATTCTAACAGACAGCGGTCTGAGAAAAGTTTCATATGAACCTTTTTTCTTTATGTGGACTCGTGCGTTTGTAGAATCTGAAGTGCTTATATATTTTAGTAAATCTTCTTGTTTAGTATAACGTAGTACAAGATTTTGAGTTTACATAGATGATGAAGCGTAATATATAGCATGTTACTTAGAGATTACGTAACATTCTAATGGTGAAATTATTTTTGAAACAGTTTTTGAGTTTGTCCGTTACAAACATACCAAAATACAAATAGTTCCTTTATAATATTAGTATCGATTATTCAAGAGTTACACACACGTTAAGTTCAAGAGCTAGTACACGTTATTGGGCATACAATAATAGTTAGTAAATTAAATATTCACAAAATGTACGTGTTGGAAATCCTGGTAAACTTACTTAAAAGTTAATAATTTTTATTAGACGACACTGAATAATATATATAATACACATATTAATATAACTACATATACAACTATATTATAAAAGAATGTTGATTGTAGACATGTAAGCTGCACTAGATATTGGGAGAAGACCCTGGTTCCTGAAACACAGTACCCATTAGTCCGGGAACCAGTGGCTTTCACATTTTTAATTGTAACATATTCTACAACAATAAATACTTTGATTGATTGTTAAATGTTTGTTTCCTGAAATATAACTTATTTATTAATATATTTTACTGCATATTACAAGCTTATGTGAAACTAAAAATAATGAGATCTTGAGGGTCATAAATAAGCGAATCTCTGAATAAAATGACCCGAGGTGCTGACTTTTGACTTATAGCTAAGAATGAAACATATAAACGTGTTTGGTACATGTACTATTGAGAGTCTACCGTCTATTTGCTGCTGAGTTAAAAGTCAACTAGATCTCAGTGATGTAAATAGCCAGAAGAGACGATGTTTGACTTATAGTGACATCCGGTAACGAATGACGTTTCCAGATTTAAATTCTTGAGGGTTGAGGAAAATACTTTGATTAAATAAATATATTTTATCCCACAACAAATGTAGTTTCTATTTTTCTGTGTAATATAGCAATTTCATACTTTAATAACGTAACAATACTGTTGTCTTATTTAAAAAAAACAATAAACGAGTCGCCAACGTTTAATTAAACATACTAAACTAAATAACAGGTGTTATAAGTGACAAGCTGTAAATGTTGTTTGAATTAGTTCGAGTTTCACATACAACTCAGATGAAAAGAAGTAATAGATTTTCCAGCAAACTCATATTTTGTTGTTTTTTCAGCATACCTTAGGGTTGTTGGTTCTAGTCTTAGGTTCATGGGGCATAAATACACCAGATCCAGAATGAGAGGTGACAAGAGATGGTGGGCGTGCAGCAAACGACGTTCACTGCGTTGTAAGGCATCTGTCGTTACGTATATGGATAATATAATAAAGATCAGCTTTGAACATAATCATAAGCCATGTGGCCAATGAAGATAGTACAAATGATTCCGCGTTAGACTAATAGTGTTTGATTCAGTTTACTCCTTGATATTTAACATTATATGTTTGACTTTGAAGTATATACACATATAAGTTATGTAGATATTAGTTCTTACATGTAACGTTCGATCAATCGACATACATACTCGTGTGCGATCAATTGGACCACGTAGAAACCACTCGTAGAGATTCGCTTATAGTCCAGTCAAATTAGGCGATATTTTGCAAAAGAGTGGAAATAATTCACGAATGTGAATTTTTGTTTAATATGGTTTAATAAGCTTTAAGTGTCGTGTCTAACTCAATCCCAACGAAAGTAAACCTACGATAGAGATTAAATCGAATAAAAACTTTGAAATTGCATAACTTCATTCAGGAAAGATTAATGCAAAAGAATTAATGGCTGCCTTTTTGGCATTAAGATGTTTTGCACAAAACACTAAAAATGCAGAAATATTATTAAGAATAGATAATACAACAGTAATTTCTTACATAAAAAGATTAGGAGGTGTGCAGTTTCCTCATCTTCATTCAATTGCTAAAGAAATTTGGCAATGGTGTTAACAAAGAAAACTGTGGTTATTTACATATTTTCTAACGACAATGTCGATGCTGATTTTCAGTCTAGAAATATTAGAACAGAAACTAAATGGAAAGTTACTAATAAATAAACTAATAAATAAATTTGGTTTGAAATTGACCTTTTCGCTTCTAGGCTCAATTTCAAATGTGATAGATATATATCATGGCAATTAGATCCAGGAGCTTGGACAGTGGATGCATTTACTGTAGAATGGTCCACCTTTTATTTTTATTGTTTTTCACCATTTTCAATGATCCTTAAATGCCTAAGCAAAATAATTAATGAAGAAGCAACTGGTATAGTAATCGTACCATATTGGGAAGGACAACTCTTCTGGTTCCCAATAGTTAACTCATTATTGATATCAGAATACTTATTGGCAGGCCCTGATAAGTCTTTAGTGTTGTCAGGTGTAATTTTCTCTCTAAAATTGCAATTAACAATATTTTCTATCCATATTATATGTATGGTATTTTTCCTAATCCAACGTTGGATACCTACCACAAGGGAACCATCTGCCATGCGATTCTCTAAGAGCAAACATCGTTGCATCTTTGACAACATCTGTGAAACAAATGACGAGATGACAAGAAACGTTGGAAAAATAAACGTATTTACAAGGGCGATATCTCATAAAGTATTTGACATCCGTGAGCTCGTCGACGAGCGCATCGGTGAATCATTAGAGAATCGCACGACTACAAATGCAATGGGCAAGCGTTGTGATAACTAACAGGAGCACGACTTCTCCGACTCGCCACTTGACAGTATATTAAAAATCAGACGGCCTTACTTATAAACGCTGCTTAAATTAAAAAAAACGTCACTTAGTACGGCGCAGGACAATTTTCCATTGCGCAGTACTAAATAACGTCATTTAAAGTTAAACAGCGTTTATAAGTAAGGCCGTTAATGTTAAGTAATTTGGCCGCAATATTAACAGTAAGTGTAAATCAATTGCCCTTATAATATGCAAAGTTTCATGTGCCATGTTTGAGTTTAGATAAAGTAAAGTTTGGAATGGAGATAGTTTATACCCAGGATTAATACATGGACTAGTTTTTAACCTTAACCGAGTGTTTACAAAGCATTTTTTTATAATACGTCTGTTGTATGTCTTTACGTATAATTTTTTGTGTGATCATAATGTGCAATTTCAAAATATGATAAATCGCGTTTCGATCTATCGGACGGTACTCGCAGAAACAACGCACTTACTCAGCTTCTGTTCAATTAAATGACTAAGCTTTTAGTTTTACTCGCACGTTTTTTATTTTAATGCATTGACGAGACTGGCAAGAAAGTTCACCTTCTGGTACTATATACCCCTAGGTTTGTAGTGAGACACAGATATTTAAGATTTAATATTCTGCACGGCAATGCACTGCATTTCCCCCCAGAGATATAACTATTAAGTCATATTCACAGTGTAATTTTATATGTTAGAATGTCCTTCAACCTCAACACAGAGTACTTTCATGCTCAATAATATATTTACTACTGAGATGGTACTTACCCGAAGGATACTTGCAGAAGTTTACTACCAATGTAAATGTAATCAGTAGGGCTATTATGTATCTCAGTTGCTAACAAATGTTGATTAATCTGTTGGGATCAGCAACCCTCATACGAGGCAAGCTTCATTCATAAATCTATTGTTATTTTTTGTCCTGATGCGGTCGAGTTAAAATCGAAAAAAATGGCGGCTCTGTATCAGTTTTGTCAACTCCAATCATCAACTTACAAAAATTTTTGCTTACTGGAGTTGTCAAAACTGACATAGATCCACTATTTTTCAAGATTTTATGAACATTTGTTAGCAACTGAGATATATAATAGCCCTGTTGATCAGCACCACATTCGGTATTCGGGCATTCATTATTTATATGCACGTGGATGAAACTTTTTTGAGCTCTAAGTTTTTATTGTCTTGCACTACTAGGTATGTGAAGTAGAGTATGCACCTCGAGGATGCATTATCTACTATATCTTTCTATTCACTTAATAACAACTCAATATAAACAATTACAACTTAATATAAACGGCGCTTATAATAAGTTGTAATTGTTTAAACTTGGAATAGTTTTTATTTAATTTCCTATAAAACTCATGCTCATTATTATATTGCAATAATAAATTACGACTAATGTAGATATACGAGTACTTACGCGAAGTTTATGTCACGAGCGGCAATTGTTTCGGATTCGTGGAGAAAAGCCTTTAGGATCATAGTGATATTGAATGAGCGTTAGTCTCGTTTTATAATTACAAAATATGACTTGTGCGTAAGACTATTTTCATACCACCTGAACGACAATGTCCAACTTCATATATCACGGAAATTCGACGTAAAGCAAGGCATTACATACCCAGGGATATAATGTTGTATGAAACGCCCAAAGGATTTAAGTGATATTGATTAGGAACGTTAAATTTTGCAGGAACAATAGAGGTTTTTTTATGAAGCCCTGAGTTTTTATTGTCTCCCAGTTTGTATGATACGTACACTCTACGTATTCACCTCGAGGATAAAGCCTGTCTTCGTCTTGGGTGGCTTGCACTCCTCGCTTCACTCAGGACTCTACATAACTAAGTATCGAAAGTATAATAATAATGTATACTTTCGCAAAGATAATCGTTATGTTTGTTATAGTTTTGAATAGATGGATCGAAAGCTGTTACTCTATGACGTCTAAACATAAAACATTATATTTCCTATACTTTTTAAGCTTTCCCGTTCACTTGAGCTCATTCACGACGACAAGTTCACGATTCTCGTGGTTCTTAGGTTCGTAATACCAATTCTCGTTTATCTCAGTGTACACTAATCGAAGCATATATTTGTTCTACAAATTAAACGCTTCTCCTGATATCAATAACATCACTGGTCCATTAGGTAAACTTAGTATTTTTTTTTGATCTGTTGACCATGGCTGATATGTTGTCTTGTCTTGTGTCTTCTTGTACAGATAAATGTCGATAAATGTGATGTCAATCATTAATATAATATTGATAGACTTGTGCCTTTCCAAAAAGAAAAGCAATAAGAACAAATGCAGCGAGAAAGATTTTAGGACAGATTAGGTGATAATTATTACAGGGATAATATTTATGGACACTGATTATGTAATAGTTTGTACTTTTTATATTATTGTTCATCATCATCATCATCATCTCAGCCGTAGGACGTTCACTGCTGAACATAGGCCTCCCCCATGATTTTCCAAAAGGACCGGTTGGAAGCGGCCTGCATCCAACGTCGTCCTGCGACCTTCATCAGGTCGTCTGTCCACCGTGTCGGTGGACGACCTACGCTGCGCTTGCCGGTCCGTGGTCTCCACTCCAGAACCTTTCGGCCCCATCGGCCATCTGTTCTGCGTGCTATGTGCCCTGCCCACTGCCACTTCAACTGGCTAATCTTCTGGGCTATGTCGGTGACTTTCGTTCTTCTACGGATCTCCTCATTTCTGATTCGATCACGTAGAGAAACCCCGAGCATAGCCCTCTCCATAGCTCGTTGTGCGACTTTGAGCTTGTCTATGTTTCAGTGCCATAAGTCATCACTGGTAACACACATTGGTCGAAGACTCTTGTCTTGAGGCACTGAGGTATTTTTGACGAGAAGACTTCGCGAAGATTCCGGAACGCTGCCCAGCCGAGTTGGATTCGACGATTGACCTCTTTCTCGAAGTTAGACCTGCCTAGTTTGACTGTCTGTCCCAGGTAGATGTACTCGTCAACAACTTCGAGAACTGAGTTCCCAACTGATATTGGGGTAGGTACAACATGTGCATTAGACATAATTTTCGTCTTATCCATGTTCATCTTAAGACCCACCCGTTGGGAAACTCGATGGCAGCAAAAAGTTGGCATTAATGGCGTGACATCTTCTGGATCTTTGGTCGGAATGGGGGTCCCACAGGGGTCGATCTTGGGTCCGTTCTTATTCTTAGCATATATCAATGACTTACCACATATGGTTGAGGGCCTTGCTGACGTAGTTCTTTTTGCGGCTGATACTTCTCTGATTTTTAAAGTAGATAGGAAAGATAGAGAACTAGTTCAAGTCAACAACGCGTTAACTATTGTTTCAAATTGGTTCGCCGCAAACAACCTGCTTCTCAACGCAAAGAAAACGAAATGTTTAAAATTTTCCATGCCTAATGTAAGACATATAGAGCCAAACGTATTACTCGACGGAAATAAATTGAAAATTGACAAGGCAATAGTATTTCTAGGTATTAGCATAGACTCTAAATTACAATGGGGTCCTCATATTGATGCACTATCTGGAAGACTGAGCTCAGCTGCATATGCGGTTCATAAAATTAGGCAATTGACAGATATAGCTACTGCTCGACTGGTCTACTTTGCTTACTTCCACAGCATAATGTCATATGGTATCCTGCTGTGGGGGTCAGCGGCGGACATAGAGACAGTTTTTATATTGCAAAAGCGGGCAGTTCGAGCCATCTACGAAATGGGTCCCCGCGAATCCTTAAGACAAATGTTCAAAGAAATTAACATATTAACTCTTCCATCTTTGTATATCCTAGAAAATATAATGTACGTTCGTAAAAATATAAAGAAGTTTAGAATAAATAGTGATATGCATAATATTAATACTAGAAATAAGGATAGGATAGCTGTATCTAAATTTAGACTCACGAAAACTAAAAATAAGTCCTTCTTAGGCAATTGTGTACGTTTCTATAATAAAATCCCGAAAGACATTACTGAGCTCACTGGAGGGAAATTCAAGTTACGTGTCAAAAATATACTAATGAAAAAAGCCTATTATAAATTGAGTCACTACTTAGAAGACAAAGATGCCTGGAAGCTTTCCACTTCTGCCTAGTAGCCAACTATTGAATAAATTTGTTATTTTAATACTACTCATATGTAACCTCAATGTACAAAGACTTGAAAAAATAATGGCCCACGAGTTTCTTGCTGCTTCTTCTCGGCGGTGGTTCTTTTCCGAAGACAGCGGTAGAATCATTTAAAAATTTTGACGTTCATAAGAGTGTCTATGATGCCTAAACTGAATAAATAATTTTTGAATTTTGAATTTTAAATTTTGATGGAGGCTTTCGAGCATTGTACGGAGGTCTTCTATGGATTCTGCCATGACTACAATATCGTCGGCAAATCGAAGGTGAGTGATGTATTCGCCGTTAATATTAATGCCAAGTCCTTGCCATTCCAGAAGCTTGAAGGCGTCTTCCAATGTAGCGGTGAACAGTTTCGGAGATATAACGTCTCCCTGTCTCACGCCTCTTTGCAATGGAATTGCCTTCGAACTCTGCTTCTGTACTCGGACTGCCATGTAGGCGTTTTTGTACAAACACTTCAGCACTTCAATATACCGATAGTCAATACGGCACCGCTGGAGAGACTCAAGCACTGCCCACGTCTCGATCAAATCAAAGGCTTTCTCATAGTCCACAAACGCTAAACAAAGAGGCAAGTTATACTCTTCGGTCTTCTGTATAACTTGCCGTAGCGTGTGGATGTGGTCTATGGTACTATAGCCTTTTCGGAAACCGGCTTGTTCCGGAGGCTGGAATTCATCAAACCTGCGACTGAGACGGTTCGTTATGACCTTCAAAAACAGCTTATAAACATGGCTCAAAAGCGAGATGGGTCTGTAATTTTTAAGTAAAGTGTTGTCACCTTTCTTGAAGAACAGCACCACCACGCTTTTGTTCCATGCTTCTGGCGTTGAACCTTCGAGTAAGACGGTATTAAAGAGCTTCTGAAGGACTTTAAGTACCGGTGTTCCACCCGCTTTCAGAAGCTCAGATGTGATACCCTCGTCACCAGGCACCTTGTTGTTCTTAAGCTGTTTCAAGGCCATTCTAATCTCGTACAGGCTGATGTCCGGGATATCTTCGGTATAATGTCGGGTCAGCTTGGCTCTTGGGTCTTTGGCCGAGCTGCTAACAGGTTTAGTGACCGAGGTGTATAGCTGTCCGTAGAAACTCTCTACCTCTCCTAATACTTCTGCTTTGGTCGACGCTACACTGCCGTCTTCTCTCTTCAGCTTCGTCAACTGGCTTTGCCCAATAGACATGTCTCTTGCAAACACTTTGGAGCCTTTTTTCCGCTCTATCGTCTCTTTAATACGGTTTGTATTAAAGATCCGAATGTCGTGTCGCAAGGACTTCCATATTCGTCTATTGAGCAGCCTATATGCTTCAGCATCATCCGAAGACTGCAGTTTCAATGAGCGTCGTTCAGCCATGAGGTTGAGGGTATCGTTGGAGAGTTTCTGTGGCCTATCTGTACGGTGGGGTTTAAAGTACTTGGAACCCACTGTATGGACAGTTTCTACTAACCTGTTATTGATCTCGTCCACTGAAGCGATGTTCTCAAGGCAATCGAAGCGATTGGATAGCTCAAGTTGAAAGCTCTCGGGGTCTTGAATACGGGCACGAGTGGGTCGGAGCGTAGACTTCATCAGACGAGACCTTTCCAGTTTGACATTAATATTCACCGTGCCTCTTACCATTCGGTGATCACTACCGGTTTTAACCCTGTTAATCACGGAGACATCAGTGAATATTTGCCTTTTGGTGGTCATAATGAAGTCAATCTCATTTCTCGTGGAACCATCGGGACTCAGCCAGGTCCATTTCCTGTGAGGTGGCTTCTGAAAGAAAGAGTTCATCATAAAGAGTCCCTCTTTCTCCAGGAAGTCGGCCAACCTCTGTCCCCTACGGTTCCGTTGCCCATAACCAAATTGCCCCACTTTCAACTTATCCTCGCTTCTCTTACCCAACTTCGCGTTGAAGTCCCCCATAACAACTAGAAAGTGCGTTTCAGAGGTATGTATGGCCCGACTAATGTCCTCATACATATCCTCCACCTCATCATCCGGGTGCGACTTCGTCGGTGCGTATACCTGAATGACCTTCAGCGAATATCGTTTGGATACTCTGAGTATTAGGTATACGACCCTATTGGAAACGCTATCGATCTTAACTATGTTGTTAGTAAGGGACTTGTGGACGAGAAAACCGACACCACCTTCGGACTGTTGGTCGCCCTCCCGGTAGTAGAGTAGGTTACCTGATTTTAGGGTTATCGTGTCCTCACCCGCTCTACGGACTTCAGATAACCCCACAATGTCCCAGTGTAACTTACTCATTTCTTCTTCTAGCTCATATATCTTTTCGTCTGTTCTCATTGTGCGTATGTTGTGTGTCACCAGGGCCAGTCGTCGTCGTTGGGGGTGGTAGCCGGGCGTCTGCCGGGGATTCTTAGCACCCCCTGCCCCACCGTTACCGTGGCCGCCACCGTAGCCAGGAATAGCGGGGCTGCCGGGGACTGGGGGCCTGGTTCTTTTTATCAAATCCATAGGGGGGATTTTGCCAATACTCGCCACGCTTGGCAGGCGGGTTGGCGAGCGCAGTTTTGGGGTTTTAATACTGGGAAGGTGCTGCTGCCCACCTTCCGATTGTTATCCCTTAGCAGATTTTTACGCACCCACGGGTAGAGTTGGGGGGGTACTATTCTAAGCCAGTACCCCACGGCACAATTATTATTGTTAGTTTGATATAATTCTAACAGACAGCGGTCTGAGAAAAGTTTCATATGAACCTTTTTTCTTTATGTGGACTCGTGCGTTTGTAGAATCTGAAGTGCTTATATATTTTAGTAAATCTTCTTGTTTAGTATAACGTAGTACAAGATTTTGAGTTTACATAGATGACGAACCGTAATATATAGCATGTTACTTAGAGATTACGTAACATTCTAATGGTGAAATTATTTTTGAAACAGTTTTTGAGTTTGTCCGTTACAAACATACCAAAATACAAATAGTTCCTTTATAATATTAGTATCGATTATTCAAGAGTTACACACACGAGTTCAAGAGCTAGTACACGTTATTGGGCATACAATAATAGTTAGTAAATTAAATATTCACAAAATTTACGTTTTGGAAATCCTGGTAAACTTACTTAAAAGTTAATCATTTTTATTAGACGACACTGAATAATATATATAATACACATATAATTATAACTACATATACACCTATATTATAAAAGAATGTTGATTGTAGACATGTAAGCTGCACTAGATATTGGGAGAAGACCCTGGTTCCTGTAACACAGTACCCATTAGTTCGGGAACCAGTGGCTTTCACATTTTTAATTGTAATATATTCTACAACAATAAATACTTTGATTGATTGAGTGATTGATTCTTAAATGTTTGTTTCCTGAAATATAACTTATTTATTTATATATTTTACTGCATATTACAAGCTTATGTGAAACTAAAAACAATGAGATCTTGAGGGTCATAAATAAGCGAATCTCTGAATAAAATGACCCGAGGTGCTGACTTTTGACTTATAGCTAAGAATGAAACATATAAACGTGTTTGGTACATGTACTATTAAGAGTCTACTGTCTATTTGCTGCTGAGTTAAAAGTCAACTAGATCTCAGTGATGTAAATAGCCAGAGGAGACGATGTTTGACTTATAGTGACATCCGGTAACGAATGACGTTTCCAGATTTAAATTCTTGAGGGTTGAGGAAAATACTTTGATTAAATAAATATATTTTATCCCACAACAAATGTAGTTTCTATTTTTCTGTGTAATATAGCAATTTCATACTTTAATAACGTAACAATACTGTTGTCTTATTTAAAAAAAACAATAAACGAGTCGCCAACGTTTAATTAAACATACTAAACTAAATAACAGGTGTTATAAGTGACAAGCTGTAAATGTTGTTTGAATTAGTTCGAGTTTCACATACAACTCAGATGAAAAGAAGTAATAGATTTTCCAGCAAACTCATATTTTGTTGTTTTTTCAGCATACCTTAGGGTTGTTGGTTCTAGTCTTAGGTTCATGGGGCATAAATACACCAGATCCAGAATGAGAGGTGACAAGAGTTGGTGGGCGTGCAGCAAACGACGTTCACTGCGTTGTAAGGCATCTGTCTTTACGTATATGGATAATATAATAAAGATCAGCTTTGAACATAATCATAAGCCATGTGGCCAATGAAGATAGTACAAATGATTCCGCGTTAGACTAATAGTGTTTGATTCAGTTTACTCCTTGATATTTAACATTATATAATGTTTGACTTTGAAGTATATACACATATATAAGTTATGTAGATATTAGTTCTTACATGTAACGTTCGATCAATCGACATACTTACTCGTGTGCGATCGATTGGTACCACGTGGAAACCTTTCGTAGAGATTCGCTTATAGTCCAGTCAAATTAGGCAATATTTTGCAAAAGAGTGGAAGTAATTGGCGAATGTTGATTTTTTGATTAATATGGTTTAATATGCTTTAAGAGTCATGTCTAACTCAATCCCAACGAAAGTAAACCTCCGGTAGAGGGTTAAATCGAGTAAAAACTTAGAAGTTGCATAACTTCATTCAGGAAAGATTAATGCAAAAGAATTAATGGCTGCCTTTTTGCATTAAGATGTTTTGCACAAAACACTAAAAATGCAGAAATGTTATTAAGAATAGATAATAGAACAGCAATTTCTTACATAAATAGATTAGGAGGTGTGCAGTTTCCTCATCTTCATTCAATTGCTAAAGAAATTTGGCAATGGTGTTAACAAAGAAAACTGTGGTTATTTACATATTTTCTAAAGACAATGTCGATGCTGATTTTCAGTCTAGAAATATTAGAACAGAAACTAAATGGAAATTTACTAATAAATAAACTAATAAATAAATTTGGTTTGCTGAAATTGACCTTTTCACTTCTAGGCTCAATTTCAAATGTGATAGATATATATCATGGCAATTAGATCCAGGAGCTTGGACAGTGGATGCATTTACTGTAGAATGGTCCACCTTTTATTTTTATTATTTTTCACCATTTTCAATGATCCTTAAATGCCTAAGCAAAATAATTAATGAAGAAGCAACTGGTATAGTAATCGTATCATATTGGGAAGGACAACTCTTCTGGTTCCCAATAGTTAACTCATTATTGATATCAGAATACTTTTTGGTAGGCCCTGATAAGTCTTTAGTGTTGTCAGGTGTAATTTTCTCTCTAAAATTGCAATTAACAATATTTTCTATCCATATTATATGTATGGTATTTTTCCTAATCCAACGTTGGATACCTACCACAAGGGAACCATCTGCCATGCGATTCTCTAAGAGCAAACATCGTTGCATCTTTGACAACATCTGTGAAACAAATGACGAGATGACAAGAAACGTTGGAAAAATAAACGTATTTACAAGGGCGATATCTCATAAAGTATTTGACATCCGTGAGCTCGTCGACGAGCGCATCGGCGAATCATTAGAGAATCGCACGACTACAAATGCAATGGGCAAGCGTAGTGATAACTAACAGGAGCACGACTTCTCCTACTCGCCACTTGACAGTATATTAAAAATCAGACGGCCTTACTTATAAACGCTGCTTAAATTAATAAAAACGTCACTTAGTACGGCGCAGGACAATTTTCCATTGCGCAGTACTAAATAACGTCATTTAAAATTAAACAGCGTTTATAAGTAAGGCCGTTAATGTTAAGTAATTTGGCCGTAATATTAACAGTAAGTGTAAATCAATTGCCCTTATAATATGCAAAGTTTCATGTGCCATGTTTATGAGTTTAGATAAAGTAAAGTTTGGAATGGAGATAGTTTATACCCAGGATTAATACATGGACTAGTTTTTAACCTTAACCGAGTGTTTACAAAGCATTTTTTTTATAATACGTCTGTTGTATGTATTTACGTATAATTTTTTGTGTGATCATAATGTGCAATTGCAAATTATGATAAATCGCGTTTCGATCTATCGGACGGTACTCGCAGAAACAACGCACTTACTCGGCTTCTGTTCAATTAAATGACTAAGCTTTTAGTTTTACTCGCACGTTTTTTATTTTAATGCATTGACGAGACTGGCAAGAAAGTTCACCTTCTGGTACTATATACCCCTAGGTTTGTAGTGAGACACAGATATTTAAGATTTAATATTCTGCATGGCAATGCACTGCATTTCCCCCCAGAGATATAACTATTAAGTCATATTCACAGTGTAATTTTATATGTTAGAATGTCCTTCAACCTCAACACAGAGTACATTCATGCTCTCATAGTGTAGCGACGAGAAAGAATAATATATTTACTACTGAGATGGTACTTACCCGAAGGATACTTGCAGAAGTTTACTACCAATGTAAATGTAATCAGTAGGGCTATTACGTATCTCAGTTGCTAACAAATGTTGATTAATCTGTTGGGATCAGCAACTCTCATTCGAGGCAAGTTTCATTCATAAATCTATTGTTATTTTTTGTCCTGATGCGGACGAGTTAAAATCGAAAAAAATGGCGGCTGTATGTCAATTTTGTCAGCTTCAATCATCAACTTACTAACATTTTGGCTTACTGGAGTTGTCAAAACTGACATACATCCGCTATTTTTCAAGATATCAATGAACATTTGTTAGCAACTAAGATATATAATAGCACTGCTGATCAGCACCACATTCAGTATTCGGGCATTCATTATTTATATGCACGTGGATGAAACGGAAAATATTTTAGTACGTTGTTTTTATCTGCGAAAAATGTGACTGCATGCATATAATATACTACCAATAGTGTAATATTATAATAATTAAAATGGCGGTTAAAAATGTTTCATGTTTTTACTTATATATCCCATTTTTTGCGTAATGTAATCTACCTTATAACTTTAAAACTTGGTTGTATATAACTACATACACACATCAAAATATGTTTGTGATCACTAGCATAAGCTGATATAATTTTTTTAATTGACTTTATCAACAATTTATTAATAAAAGGTTTATATTCAATATAATATAACTCCTCCCTTGGCTCGAACACATGCAGTGATCCTCCTGGGCATGCTGAGAATCAAGTTATCCAGCATTTCTTGGGGTAACCTGTCCCATTCATGAATAACGGCTTCCCTGAACTCTGGCAGTGTATGGGGACGTGGCTGACTATTCCAAACAACTCGTTTAAAAGCATCCCATGCGTGCTCTATTGGGTTTAAGTCAGGCGAGCCGGCAGGCCAGTCTAACCTTGTGATGTCGTATTCTCGGAAAGCAGTATTGACTCGTTGAGCTCGATGGGCGGGCGCATTACCATCGAACAGATAATAACAATTCAGGGAATCACACGGAAAGGTCTGAAAATTCCATCAATAGCAACTAAAAAGACGAAGAAATCATAATATTATCTACCGTAACAAAGAAGATTTCAATTTTTCAAAGTGATTGCAAACATTTTTTGATGTGTGTACAGGTACGTGGTATTTAGTAATGGTACTCCTATTTGTTTTGCAGGTTTCAAATGGTGCCGATCTAGAGCTGGTAAACCTGTAATTCAGCACGGCCAATATCGCTACTATCGGCACAGTTCTTGTAGAAAAGAGAGTCTCAAAACTCTTTGGGTTTGTACTAAGTGGAGAAATGGTTGTCGAGCATCAATCACCACGATAGGGAACGAAGTGATAAAATTCAAAAACACTCATAATCATGTTTGAAAATCCTGCCAAAGGTATAATTGTGTAAGATTACTTGAGTAAAAGTTTGTTAAGTTCAATATTTCACTATTTTCTCTTAGATCATTAAAAATCTTACATTCCTACCACCACAGGTACATAGTTTACGTCTGCTCCTTTTCTGGCCAAGCTGTACGACTCTGGAAAGCTCTGATAGTGACTATAAGACATGCTCAGAGTCTTAATAGTTTTCAAAGCTAAATTAAAATGTTCTGCCTCGAGAACCCTTCTTACATAAAGTGTATCAGTTGTTTCTAATCTAAAACCCGTAATAAACATGTACTTATTTATATATATGTTTGCTACACTATAGTCTACAGTTACTCATTTAGCTGTGATAAGTCAGACTTGTATGTTAACGCGATCAAAAGATATGACTGTATATCTTACATATATTATATACGCATAATCTGAGATTTCACAAGAGAATCAAAACCTATACATCATATCTATAGGGTACATCATGAAATTTGGCAAGAAGCAATGTCTTACTGAAATAACAAAGAAAACATTTGAAAACCGTCAAGGTGTACTTTGGTAACAAAAAACCGAATTGTATTAGATTTTTTTAGGCAGTAAACTTGTCTTATATATTTGTTTTATTCTAAGGATTTTATTTAACTTTTAAGCGTAACACACGTATTTTCATTATTACATTTATATTGCATTCTGTGGTATTGCATTTAGGTTGTCAGCTGAGTGTGGCCTTTATCATTGTACATTACAGGTTGTTTTCTATTCAAAACTAATAATAACTATAAAAATGTTTTTATTATGTGTATATGTCCTGGTTTCTACATTTACATACAGAATAGTTTGGAAGTAAAAAATAGAGTCAGGGATGCTGATTGTTTGGTTGTCTAAGGAAAAACGCTAGCCTAGTAAAATTTACATTTGTTGCTTACGATACAAGTGACTCGAAATGGCGTTGACAAAGCATACTGATTTATTTCAGCTACTATCACGACGTCCAGGTGTGGCAAACCGTTGCTGCAACTAGAAGAGCATCGGTACAACCGGATTCCCACTTCTAAGTACCCGGTGGAAAGGTGGCGCTGCAGCAAGTGGAGCACGCGTCACTGCAGGGCTACTGTAATGACTGTCCACAGGAAAATCATATTGACTCGGAATGCCCACACTCATTGAAACATTTCTGTACGTATTCCATAACTGTGATGTTATCCGGACCATGTATGACAGTTATGGTTTATTTCGGCCTTTTTAGATTGAAATTAGTTACTGTCATTTAATCGTAACCTGAAAAAATATTTATTTTTTATTTTTTTTATTAATATTTAGTTTGATATTTTTTCTTGATATGAATTATTGTAACAATATAGAACTATGTTCACGGTTATCGCCCGTCGCTACTGTGGGTAAGTAAGTGGGTATGTATGTCTTGCGTAGTTACTGTTTCCAATTCTGTGATGTAGCGGTAGCCGTCTTGCGTTCGATCGCACTATGGTTATTTCGGGAAGCGGTGAATATGGGTTAATTGTACACTAATTAAAAAAGACCTTATATATGTTTTTCGTGGTAATTTATGTGAGACGTTGCATACATTCTAGTTAAGACTACTCGTATTCGTGTCATTTTGTCGGTACGCATACGTTCTAACCAGAACCATAAAGAAAAATAGATATAATAGAAATAAAGAATAGTTTTTTTCGAATTAGAATTTTATTACTGAAACTTTAGTTTTTGTTTAGTTAAATTTTATTAAATTAACAAATTTCATATAATTTAGTATCTATATTATAATAGTTTGTTGTTGAGTGTACCCATTTAATATATCGTAAACATTTGTTTGTTTCAGAATCAATGAAATCGAGAGATGCAGCCTCTATTTCTGCGGGAGATTGTATTATCTCAAACCTCCGACCGGGAAATTTAACTGATGTATCAGCATCAACAAGCGCCGGAATATATTTCTTTCCTGAAGTTGTTTTGTTAACGGACGAATTGAGAGCTGCAGAAATGTACGATACGGGCGCACCTGGGACAAGTATAGAAAGATTCGAGCGTAAGCGTGTTTTTGATCTAAGACTTGCTGAATTTGACTTAAAAAATCAAGGTAATTTCATTACTCTTTAATTATTTTAAGTATATAACTTTTACTCTGTATAAGAAATAATACATCAATTGATATAGATTTATCGCTTTAGTAATATTTAGAATTAGGAAATTATATTTACTCTGTTTTTAGGATCTCGGCATAAACCCTGGACACAAGAAAGAATAGCTACTGTTATTGAGGAAATAAACAATGCGAGGATAAATGCTGGGCTCCGATTGAAACCTACGGGCTGTTATTGGACGAGCAAGTATGACGTCATTAACACTACAAATGAGCAAGGCTTAATTTTCAAGCAATTGTCTCCCACAGATCCAGCTGTTCGTATTGTGCCGAGAGAGAAATATTTTCATATATTATCAGAAGTTCATAGTTCTTGCAGCCATGGTGGACGAGATAAAATGGTACATACCCTGAAAAATATATACTACATACCCAAGAAAGCCGTCGAAATCTTTCTTTCTCTGTGCCCATCGTGTGATAAAAAGAAATTTCCCAAGAAAGCCAGTAACGCACTTTAGTATCATGGAATGTGCAATTTATTACTTAGCTTTGACAGCCAAGACACTGTAACCAATTTTCAATTACAATTATGACAAAAGAAGCGATTTTAAACAGTTGAGTCGCTTCATATTATGCATAACAAAAGCGCTTCGTAGCCTTCACACTAATGGGCATTAATATTGACAAGATTTTACCATAGTATTTGGACGGCAGTTAATAGGCACGTGACCTGATTAAAAGGTTATTTGAAGAGTAAGAATTTGATTTTGTCATTTCAATATTATTTTCGAAAGTAATTAATATAATTTTTAACGTATTAATTTTTCTCTTGTACAATGTGATTAAGTACATAAACAAGACTGTTTACTGCTACACAGTGCCCAGACCGGATTGCGTCGCCAACTGGTGTGGCTAAGATCTTGAGCCTGCTGTGGAAGAACATCGTAAGGAACGCAGATCAACTGTGGCCCAAGCACGAACATTTGCTAAAGTGTAACGTTATCGTATCGTTGACGTATACAGTACAAACTACGAGTTATCTGTGTCATATTTGTACTAGATAAATGATAGTTTGTACTGAATACGTCAACAATACGTAAACGTTACACTTTAGCAAATATTCATGCTCGGGCCACTGTTAAGAGAAACATTTTTTTAAATGTTCACTACATTCGAGTTTAAAATAATAGTAGGTAAATCAATAATAACCATTAAGTATTGGTAACTATAGATCTATCTATTATCTATCATAGATTTTAGTAATTTGTTGTTGAAGATTATTTTAAGAACATTGCCACTGCCATAATTTTAATCGCACTATAGGCTAGTGGAGTTATACGAGTATAATATTTATTTACATTTTTAAAACAGTAATGTGTATCACTATTGTTTCGCGGCAGATTATCTAGCACTGCGGTGGTATTAAGACTCACAAGCAATCGCTTTCATAAGAGAGACCTACCGCCTGGAAAGTTTGCGAAGGAAACAGTTTATGAACAAGCTTGAACAACATTTGTGACCATAGTAATATTTAAATTTCGCGATATGATTCAGGAATTGGCAACTGCATGAAAATAAGATTATCAACGTTTCTTTGATAGTGCTAACGTAGGGTATGTAATAGTTATTTGAACTCATGTCACTGGAGCATTATGTGTAACTAGTATATTTAAAAAAATATATATTATACTGTTTTGTATTAAATCAAAAAAAATAAGTTGCCTACGAGAGCTGCATACTTATTTAAAAAGTATAGCATTCAGTGATGTTTAAATGTAGACCATATGGAAAGAAATATATCTTACTTTTTCGCTTTTCATTTCTTATGATACCTAAATACCTACCTAATTTTTTGCTAGTCGATGCGAATGCGCTCGTTGCGTCATGCTATTCTGTATTATCCTACGAAGAAATAAGTCTTTCTTCGTAGGTATTATCGCTTGTTTTTACTTTAGTAGAACTATAAAACTATGTCCAATATTAAGTATGTTATAGATTCTTATTGTTTGTTCAGATTTACCAAACTGCGAAGAACCAACAACAAGCATAGCGCAATCATTTCACATTTCAAAATCTCAGAAAGGAGGCGATTTGATGACGCGTGGCGAGTACCAATATACTATACGAAATCAGAACAAAGATGGATCTGTTAGTTGGCGATGCAAAAACAGAACTTGTCCTGGGGTCCTGATAATACACAATGAATCAATTGTGAAAGAAAAGCCGCATTCGTGTTCTTCTAATATAGTTCAAGCTGAAATAAAAAAACAATTATCAGTTTTTAAGGAATTAGTGGCCAGAGAGCACATTCCTCTTCGTAATCTATATCAGAAATTTCTTGACTCTTTGGCAGCAAGTGGAATTTCTTATTTAAAGGCAGCGCCAACTTTTGAGAGTTTCAGTAATTCATGGTATAGAACTAAAAGAATGAAGACATCTACACTGAGAAAAATGTAAAGGTGAAAGCGTTCTAAAAACGGCTGATTTGGTTGGTATGACAGCAAAATGTCGATCAAACGTAATAGGGTCAAAAATGCCTTCTATGCAGAAAACGATAACCGCCTTACGTTTACGGCGCTTTCAACAAATAGAATACGATTAATATGACTTGATATACTATTGGTTTTGACGTAGGTACTATCGAAAAGATTATCCGTAATGAAAAATCAGTACACATAGTAAGTCAGGTTAAAAACGAAGAGCTGACGATGGTTTGCCAGGCAATTTTAAGCGTACGTAAGTTGTATAAGAAAAAACCGCCAAACTTTCTCAGGGCAAGTAGTCTGCACTCATTTATTCGAAGCAAATACTGTCTTGTTTCTTGTTTTTGAACCATATTCAAATATTTTTTTTAGGAAAGACATAGAGCTTTTTACCACTACGGGCATTAAAAGCGACAACAGTCCGGCTGTTCATATTCAAAATTTGAATGTGGGGCTAAGTGTACTCTTTCGCGGATACAAACACTTGCGTGTGTTAGAGACGAACAGCCCCATCTAGCGTGGTCTATAGTAGTGACATATTGGTTAAAAAACACTCATAATAGAGTTACTGACAATAAATCAGCTAACCGCGCCTATCAAGAATAGCATTGCCTGATCTTGAAATATTTCAGTAGGATGCCGTAATAAATAGAAAAAAAGTAAAACCGTTCACATGTTAATCCTACTTCCTACTAATAGTTATATTACAAACGCGAAAGTTTGTATGTATGAATGTTTGTTACTTTTTCTCGCTCAAACGACTGGGCCAATTTGATGAAATTTGGTAGATGGGGCGCTAGATTAACACATAGAATACTTTTCATCATTATCATCATCCATCTCCATGCGGGTGTAGCCGCGGACCGAAGCTAGTAAATGATACGTACCTTCCTTCTTCCTTCTATTATAGGTGTAACAGTGAGATGTTCAAATGAAACAAAACTTTAAATAATATGTATAGATTTATTGTTCTTAAAAAGTTGATTATTGCTTTCTACTTAGTAGCCGTAAAATGTATTGATATTCGTTATAATAATAACTTTTATTGGTATTTAGATAGGTAAGCAGACTTATACAATGCACATATTTCTAAACTCGCCAAGTAATTAATAAATCAAGAGGGGTGCAACGGGGCTCACTTGAGTAAAAGTCACGGCAACCTACTATACGAGTACATTCGTCCGCCATGCCATTATAACATCTGGAGCATTTGTGATGCGATCATTCAGTTTTAACAGTTTTCACTCGACACTAAACACGAAGTTGTTTGTGGTACGCTAAGTATTTTTAAAACCTAGGTTTAAGTTAGCAATATACGTTAGCAATCTAGTAGTGTATTGCATTTGTACTAACATTCAATTTTAATACTCACGGGGAAAAGCAAGTAATCACCGAATTAATGAGTGGTGCGTCGCTCTCACGTAAGATAAAAATAAAGACGCTTGAAGCAAAATTAGTTTTTGCCCTCTCACGATAGTCTTACATTAGAGTGTTAGCATCTTAGTACTTTATACCTTGCTATGCCATGAAAATCATCTTGCGCCGTTAATAAATGCCGCATATGCACGTCGCTTCCTAACTTAGGTTTACGTTTTTTTAGTTTTTATTGCGATTGTATTTTATCTTGGTAAATGATAGTAAACCATTTCGTAAGGCGAATATTGCCGTAATTACTATGATTTTCGCCGAATATTCAGCGTCATAAACTTAACGTGATTTTAACTGTATAGAGACTGTATAGACTGCTTATTTATCAGGAAAGGTCTGTTCAGAAAGTGCCTTACGGTACGTTACATTCAACCGTTTGTATCTCGTAAAATCTAATAAACCGTTTGTACATTGTCGCTTAAGTAAGCAAAATTAAACGTAAGCCTTACAAACTCACCTCAAATAACTACAATTCAGCCGTGTACGAACTAATTCACCTAAGCTCAGAATTTTTCTCAGTGTACGTATACGTTTTAAAACGTTACTTTGAATTGCATTACTTCTAATTCTACGTGGCTGCTAAAGTTACACTACTAATTACTATTTGAAATGTATAGAATTCGTTGATTTTTAAATGTAGACCATATGGAAAGAAATATATCTTACTTTTTCGCTTTTCATTTCTTATTATACTCCTCTACCTAATTTTTATTGCAAGTCGCTGCGAATGCGCTCGCTGGATCATGCTATTCTGTATTATCGCTTGTTTTTACTTTAGTAGAACTATAAAACTATGTCCAATATTAAGTATGTTATAGATTCTTATTGTTTGTTCAGATTTACCAAACTGCGAAGAACCAACTACAAGCACAGCGCAATCATTTCACATTTCTAAATCGCAGAAAGGAGGCGATTTGATGACGCGTGGCGAGTACCAATATACTATACAAAGTCAGAACAAAGATGGATCTGTTAGTTGGCGATGCAAAAACAGAACTTGTCCTGGGGTCCAGATAATACACAATGAATCAATTGTGAAAGAAAAGCCGCATTCATGTTCTTCTAATATAGTTCAAGCTGAAATAAAAAAACAATTATCCGTTTTTAAGCAATTAGTGGCCAGAGAACACACACCTCTTCGTAATCTCTATCAGAAATTCCTCGATTCTTTGGCAGAAAGTGGAATTTCTTATTTGAAGGCAGCGCCAACTTTTGAGAGTTTCAGTAGTTCATGGTATACTCGTAGAACTAAAAGAAGGAAGACATCTAAGTAAACGTTTTAAAACGTCTTTATATCTTACAAATTACTTTAAATTATATGCTTATCATCATCTTTATAAGCAGTCTAATCTTTTACTCGTATAGTACATATACAAGTACCTTGTTATAGTAACCGTCAATTAAACAAATGTTTTTTTCCTAGAGATTAAAAAGACACAGACAATTTAAAAGTTATCGTTTTATTGGAGTGAAGTGTATTTGTAATTCTCTTCTTTATGTGCCTCTCCATTACTGAAGGTTGGCTGTCAGCTTCTTAAATTTTTCTTTCTTTGTATTTTTAATAAACGAATAATAAAAATATTGTTTTGATTCATATTTTATACTTAAGGTAATTTCAGATATAAAGATAAGTAATATAAGTAAAAAATAAGTAAAAATAAGTAGATAAAATATAAGTAAGTCATATTTTTTATTGTTTTTAGTCACGACACACACATTTATGACGTTGTTACGCAGAAAGTTATAATAAAAGTAGAATTTTGTTGTGTACTAACGTCATAAAGACTGAACTAAACAATAAATCATCATTCTTAAAAATACTACTTATACTTAACTTTTTCAGTAGTAACAGTAATCAACATTATTGATAGAATAAATAACTTAAAAATTTAACAATGTTATGAACAATATATTATATTTAAGTACCCGTGTTAGACTTTTATGAAGAACTAACAAGTTAGAAATAAAATTTGTTGCAAAACAATCAGCTTTTTTACCAAACAGATTTCTTTACAGTACAAAACGTTAATTGTTTGGTTGTCTGAGAAGTAAATGAGGCCAATTGAATGTTATTTATTGATAGTATTATAGTGGATTATAACGTACTATTTAAATGCAAATTGTTTTAACCTTTGGTTTTCATGAGTGAATCTCGCTATCTATAAAATAATGTTACATTCTTCTTCTTCTTCTTAAAGTGCCTCTCCAACTAGTGGAGGTTGGAGATCAGCGTGGTACAGTCCTTCTTATTTTGGTTCGGCGGAACAACTCAGACGCCCCTGATATTTTAGTCCCTCTCGGATATTCCGCAACCATGACTTCTTCCTTCTCCCCACCTTTCCCCACGTTTCTTGTGAATTTATTATGTTATATATAATCAACAAACATATGTGTGTTAATGTTACATTACTCGTGAATAATAAATTCACAAGAAACGTCTTGATTTGTAGGTCATTTGTGTTTGTCAATATTGGAATGAGTTTGCAATAAGTCAGACATCTAGTGTTGAATGTTTTGTAAATTTAAATGTAGTCTGAGACAATGGGTCAGGAACAGACTTCGTGTTTAAGCTTAGGCTATAACAGACACTAGACTCACTACACATTTTGGTGTTGGAGGTCAAGTAATACTAATACGGTCGTGAGATGCGGCGGCTACATGTTACTTAAACAATACTGTATTTTAAAAAAAGATATAGGTTTCGTAACCTAATCACTTAAAAACATAACCTAACTACTTTGCTAATTTTTGTATATAATTGCAGGCCCGATTTTTGTAACGTCTTGTCGTGGTAATGCTATGGTGAGATGTGGGGACTACAGTTTCACCAAATAGAATGCATACGGGTCAACTATCAGATGGGCATGTTCAACCCACCACCACAAAGGATGTAGAGCTTTTGTACGTACTTATGATAAAATGATTGTAAAAGTTAACAACAAGCACAACCATCGTGTGTCTTCGCGAAAATAACATAACAACAATATTTATTGATAATAGATGTCTAGTTATTTTAGAATTAGACTTTTTTGTTTTTATCGGGGACAGGGTGCATGCAGAAATCTGACGAGTTAAGCGGAACACAATACTAATGTATGTATGTATGGTATGTATGGTGTTCCGCCCAACTCGTATTATACGTACACCCCTCCATTAGGAGACGTTCGTACTACTTAAGTGCAGTGGTTAGAACATGTTAGGGTTAAAGGCTATTAAAACAAACCAAATCGGTGGTCTAAGTTGGCTAACCGACAGCCGAGCGCAGTATAGTGCCGTGCACAACTTTGAAAGGTGCTGTCAATTTCTGACGAAGATAAAAAGGGGTTTTAAAGCAGTTTATCTCATAAACAGTGATTTACTTAAAATTCCAAAAAATATAGGACATTTCTAAGACTTTTAAGTAACACATTGACGGAATTAAAAACATATTTCAACACACTCGAGTACATTTAAAAAATATCAAACATACCACATATTTCACATTAAAAACAATTTTTCTTTTCACAATTGTATTTGACATGAAATACATGTATTAAAATAGTATTTTTAATGCACGTGCATTAAGAGATTTCTTTTTATTTAATAGTGAACATGAGTATTTTTTATGTTTTTACGAGGTTGAATTGCTTGGTTTCTTCGTCTCAGTTAAAGACTTGCTAGTCTTGTCTGTTGTTAGAAAAAAACACAAGTGTATTAGAATTAAACGAATTGGTTACGAATTGTTTGTTTAAATACCACTATAAGAACTAGCAGTTACTTATTTACTTACTTTCATGTTAATTAGCGCATCATATTCAGCTTCTTTTGTGTTTCACAGGTCCAGTCTTCATTATGTCTCGCCGTGGTAATGTAATGGTGAAATGTAATGAATATACTTTTACCAAACAGTACACCACTGGTCCAAGGTCTAGGTGGATATGTTCAGTCAGCAGTAGTAAGGGATGTAAAGCACACATACGATCTTACATGAACAAGTTTATAAAAATTGATAATCTACATAATCACCCACCTGTCCCGTATTAACGTGTGTGAAGACAGTTTTTCGAAACTATTTAATATCTATTATTAAAACTATGCTTATTATTATTTTTGTACTAATAATACGGAATTCTTTGTAGATATTGAGATATAATTTTGGATATATTATTATAATTTACGATACAATGTCGCGATGATTATATTATCCCAAGGATGGCTACTTCTTGAAATAATTATAATAATTTTATTTAACGGTTTAACTTACGCGGTAGGTAAGCGTAAGTTAAACCGTCAAATATCATTAAAATGTGTAATACTTCCGAAAGTTTCAATCAAGGTATAATAATAATAATAATAATAAATGTTTATTTTACCAAACTAAATACATTTTATAAAGATACAATATAACTTAATATACTTAATATGAGCCTTAACTCACTTTCACTGAGGGCCCCAAACTAAGCTAAGCCTGTATCTTGGGAGCTCGATACAAAAACAATTGAGCAAAGGATATGTGGCGATCATGGTATATGGATATGGTCATAATGGGTAATCATGATTTAGACAACGTATAAGTTTCACTTTAATCCTCCTCTAATCTTTTGTACTATTGCTAAATAATATCCAGTTTCAAGTAATTGGTATGTCACATTATAATTGTAGATAATAATAGACAATGTGATACATTTTTGATGTACTAAACGAAAGGTCATGGCCTCAAATAACAAGGTTTGTATGATTTGAGGTCATGGCGCATGTGGCACAGGTAACGCAGACGACATACGCAGTAGCTTGTGGCCGAACTCACCCAAATAGCAATATCACTACAGTTTACCATTCTCGTACCAACTTTTGATCAGAAACTTGATTCACGCTATAGGTATAAGTTTTGGATGGAACAATGTTTGTTAGCTTTGGTGCCAAAACTACTTTATCAATTACTAGCTGCTCTCCGCGGTTTCACCCGCGCGGTGATGGATGATGATGATGATGATGAATCTTATATAGCTTATGTTACTCAAGGTGAATGTAGATTTCCAATGGTAAAAGAATTATTGAAATAGGTCCAGTACTTTTTGAGCCAATTCTTTACAAACATACATGCAAATCTTTCCTCTTTATAATATTAATATGATATGAAATATGATGTAGGATGTTTTTAAATAATATTTACATTAATGTCTAATATTTTATGGACTATTTTTAAAAACGTAGTTAAGTTCTTATACATTGTCCTATTCCGTTAGGCAGCAGATAGTTAATAATAAATATTTCAGAGATTTTTTTATCTAACTGGTGCTGTACTTTTAAGTTAATCTTCATCGTCCTTTTCCAAACTTTTGAGGTGGGGTTAGTACCATAGATATTTGTTAACCACATTATGTACACATTGTAAAATGTTTTGGCTACGATTTTTTTTATTTATTTATTATAATAAGCACGGCATATACCACTTAAACTTATTTTACAATTATTAACTAAGATTTTAAAATTATAAATATATATAATATAAGCGCTACAATGACTGAAGAGATTTTTATTAAACTCCTATAGATTTTGTATAGTTTCTGGTTCTTATATTTATTTTATAGGGAAAACGAAAAAAATAACTGAGCCAACTTTTTTGACATGACATTATGATAAAAAAAAAACACTTTATTTTTTGTAATAATAAAACGGGATTAAGGTTGTAAAGACTCCTCGTCCTATGTGATCCTGGTCACGGTAACCGTATTGTACTTACTCTTAGTCCCTATCGTCCTATACACTGATCCATAAATATTGAAACATACATCTCTAGTAACGTGGCTAAATCCTGGAAACGGCACCACCAACTTTTTTTGGGGTTATTAAATTCAAAGAGCCTTCATATTTGTACCAAAAGTTTAAATGGAACTCGAGTCACTAGTCTGATGGGTCCCGCACGTGCTCTATGCAGCTACTAACAGAGAGACACACCCCTGCTGCGTTTAGGGGTAGCTTTCGTTATGCTGCATCGAAATGCTGGAACAATATTCCGCCGCCGATAAGGAACCTGCGTAATTTGCAAAGCTGCCGAAATAAACTTAAGAGCCTTATATACGATCACCAACATAGTGAAGTCATTTTGGTTAATGACACCCGTGCAATATAAATTATATATTATTATGATAATAATATTATATAAGTTTGTGTATTTCTATTTACTTATTACTAGATAGTTATTTCTATTACCGAAGTCTTTGTAGGTACATCCGGTCATTCGTACCCTGTTTGCCTATTTGTTGTTATACTCGTACTAGTATTGTATTCAGTATTTAAAGTGTTGTGTTTGTTATGTTTTGTATTCTTATAAAATGCGCTCGATGCAGTCGTGTGTGACGTCACCGCCACCCCCAACGGAAGACCAGCGCTGGTTGCTTCAACGCTATCAGCTTTATGCTGAGTTGGGGCTGTGTTGTAGTAAAACAATAGATTGTGTAGTGTAGAAAATTATTTATTAATTTGATGTATATTTTAGGCAAAATATCATGTAAGTTTCAAATATTTTCCGCACTAAGATATACTAGCCAACTCATTAGTAGTAGATAGATACGCGTCACGTCTAGTATTATTGTTGACCCTTGGCAAGCCCTGAATTTATAGCTTAAACCCTAGTTTTAGTTAAGTCATTTGTGCCGAGTTAGATTTGTTTGATTTTTTTTATGGGATAGGTTGGCAAACGAGCAAGCGGCTCACTTGACGGTAGGTGATACCGTCGCCCACGGACATCCGCAATACCAGAGGTCTCGAGGATGCGTTGCTGACCTTTGAAAAAGGATGATAGGAAGGAAGAGATAGAAGGGTAAAGGTTGCAGGGGGAGGGGAAGGAGAGGGAGATTGGAGAAGGGGGAATCGGGCCTCCGGAACCTCCCACAAACCAACAAAACGCAATAGCAAGCTATGTTACTTCACGTCGGTGTTATGTGGGAGTGTGGTGCTTTCCCGGTCGTGCCGGTCCAATCGGCTGTGGTTGCAGCGTCCGAAAAAAAGTACGATAATTTATTACTATTATTTTTTCGATTGATCCTACTGCTCTGGATTTAGTCCTAAATGAGATTCCCTATACTTTCTAGTGGTGTGTATATATGCAAAGCTGTGGACTTCGCCCGAGCTCGAGGAAGCCACAAGTACGTACATCTCAACTACTCTGGAAATATCTATTCCTAAGCCTTAGCATACCACTCCTGAAATTGTTGCCATTCTGCTATGGTGTGTTAAGTTAATACTGGAGATAAATCTCATATCTAAATCGCCTCAGCTCAGGAATCTCCAAGTAGGTGTTTCTCACTAATCTGGGAACATTCAGGCGTTTCCTCGATACTAGCTTAGACTCCCTACATTTTGGTGTGTAGTCGTTGACCGAAGTCCTACGATACTACAGAGCAAAATAGCTCTACGGTTTCATTAAGACAACCTCCACAAGTATTAGGGCCCCGTATTGTACCGAGCCATAAAAATTATTCTTGTTTATTTTTTATCTTCCTCTGATAATTACTAAGGATGGTATATTACTCTCCTGGGACATGGAAAGATGGAGCGACCTGAAAACTAGACTATTAAAAGCCTGTATATTTTCAGGTTCGGTATCAGTGCAGGAATACCACACGAGCCGAGGCACGGTAATGCTGTTGGCCGGCGGGTACCGCTTCTCCAAAGAGAGGACTCGTGGGTTGAAGACAAGGTGGCAGTGCTCTGTCAAATCGAAGAGCATGTGCAGAGCATACATTACAACCATAGAAAAGAAAGTAATTAAACACAATTTTGACCACAACCATTAATTAGTAGACGAGCATTACGTTAGCGTAAGTTAACACAATGTACTTTTATTCTATTTTGATATTGTTTCTTTAAATTAGCTTATATTTTTTGACATTTACACTAAATGTCAATGACTGCACTTGACAGGCTTCTTTTTCTTTGTGTTGATTTTTAGAGTAATTTTTGTTAGAGGTCGGCGACATTGAATTTCTCTTATGATTTCCTAGGTAGAAGGCTACGATTTTATGCGAAGCATTCTCTGCCAAAGCCATGGTCCTACCCACGGGGGTATTATAATTATTACGCATCTCCATAACACACAATCATGCACCATCGTATATTATATATTTTTTACGTGAGTGGACTCGTACGTTTGTATATTTGCCATTCCTCAAGTTAAAAATTATAATAGTTTAGTTGACCGGCCAGCGGCTTCGCTCGCTTGGTCTTGGTGTAGGGGCGAGAGAATTTTCTTTAAATTTCAATAACTTTTTTATTTATGATCAGGTTGACATGAAACAAACACTAAATTATAAGTTAAGCTTACCACAATATATTAGTGAAAACTACATCGAAATCGGATAACCCGTTTCTGAGATTAGCGTGCACAAAAGCAGAAATATATGCATCAGAAATATGTACTGTAAAATACATAAATATATCATTAAACGCGGAAATATTTTGGAGTGTGTTAGGACACAAACATATTTCATTAGGAAAAATTAAACCAACTTTTAACGAAACAAAACTCAGTTGGTTGGTGACTGGTGTTGTAATATGACATAGTTATAAATATACGGCTTTACTTATAAACGCTGCTTAAATTTAAAGAACGTCACTTAGTACGGCGCAGAACATTGAAGAGAGTAGAAGAGGAAGAGGTACTCAATGCGACTGTATTTGTTTATGTTTGTTACCTCATAACTTTCGACGGGGTGAACGGATTCTCAAAATTCTTTTGTTGGAAAGCTGGTGCTTCCCGTGTGGTCCCATTAAATCCAATAACTGAATAGAATGGAAGTCGGTTTAAATTTTTTCTAATTGGACTTGTTCTTTTGCACAGTACTAAATAACGTCATTTAAGGTTAAGCGGCGTTTATAAGTAAGGCCCGTATAATGTAAAACTTGCGACGTACTATAGTTCGAGTGATTATTTTGATTGTGATATATAAATGAATAACTCATGTACAATTTTATTGTGTTTAAGTACGGGTATGTAAAAGTACCTAATTATAATGTAAACTTATGTGATTGTTGATTAATACATACCTTAAACACACAGCAAGTATTTCCTTTGTTCCATATAGGTCGGCGAAACTGCGTGTGTATTTTTTATACTCTTTTCTATTAAAGTATGTACTTGATCAAACTGCAATAGATCTGAAATATCGATGGAATCTTTTCTCATAACTTTCTAATTCTTGAACTTAACAGTAAAATGCGCCTCTAGTCTCTTTTAAGCACATCAGTATGAACACTGCGTGACACAACAGAAGGCGCCACAACACACCCCGACACACCCCGACACAACAATATGAACCTAGCTTAATTAAGCAATGCATTTAAAACAACAATTCATAACTAAAAATATTGGACCTCCATGTTCCCAATATAAATGTCGGATGTTATGTTAAAATAATAAATCTAATTTATTGATTCAGGTGTTACTTTGCTGAAATCCATTATCAAAAAACGATATTAAAAAATATTTAGTGACACTTTCTTGAAAAAAAAACAATGATTTTGGCTTATTTGGAGGTGTGCACCACCCTTCCTCCTTCATAAACTGCTAATAGGAAGAATACAAAATGTGTTTTTTACACACAAAAAAACCCAAATAAACCTAAAACGATTAGACACGTGTTTCGCCTCTATACGAGGCATCCTCAGGAGATGTTGACTCGTCGAGCGCTAGACTGACAGCCCCAAATAAGCCAAAATCATTGTTTTTTTTTTAAGCGGAAGTGTCACTAAATATTTTTTAATATCGTTTTATTTTTCAAATAATAAATCCTTAAATTAGTTGCGTGTAGCATAGGCGGCTTTTTTTCATGAATGACTCATAAACTACTTAACTAAATTTAATCAATCTTTCATTTGAGTAATATATAGGCTATATTTTATATTTGATTCACCATAATCCACGTGGGTGGAACTACGGAGTGCAGCTAGTCTGAAATATATTTTATGATAAATTATATAGGTATATAATAATGAGTAAATTATAGTATATTGAAAAAGAAATTTTATTTATTTCACAGTAAAGATTATGCTGTCGCGACGAGGCAAGAAAATGCTTAGTGTCTTTGGATACACTTTCGGTATTCAAAAAAGTAATAGCTTCAAGACCAGATGGACGTGCTCCACGCACAACAACAAGGGATGTAAAGCCAGTTTATACACAGTGGAAAATGAAATAATAAAAATTAATAATCAACACAATCATTAAATTTGAATTTTCGATTCTTGGACTTTCTAAGTCAATTTCTTAAGATTAAATATGACTTGATGTAAATCGCAAAATGTTTGTTCAAATTTATTGAGCTAAGAGTAGTTAATTGAAATTGAAATTGTATTTTATTGTCCAAAAATATACAGTTAGTACACATGCTTAACTATAATTAATATATTATACTTAACCGTATGTACCTAGTAGTATCCACACTAGGCTCTAGGCCTGTGTTGTGGAAGTGTTTGATAGATACTAGTAGGTTTGATTTTATTTAACAAACTGTCCAAAGAACCTTCTCTAGTCCTTATACTACGATTCCCTGTGTTATAAGGACTAGTTTCTCCCATTGACCTTTCCATTTTACACATTATAATGAACCATTGAAACTGAGATCAATTCAGTAATCCACAGTAATATTATAAATACTAAAGTAATTGTATGTCTGTTTGTTCGTCACATATTAACAACTACCAGTAGATTTATCTTCACAAATATAAAATAAATTATAAAGTAAATAATTTAATTAAGCTAATAAAAGTAAACTTACCATTTTATTATATTATTTCTAGCTACGGCACTCTTCACAAATATTGATTTGTTTTGAATAAAACTGTTTGTTCGTAGGCAACAAGCTTGCCCCTAAGAATCCTTCTATGCATAGAAAAACACACTATTCCTATTGTATTTATATGATATGGGCCTAGGAGTTTTGTAATAAAATCTGTAAAATAACATTGCTTGTCAATTAAATCGAACAAAATGATGATTATAGGCTGCTACGAGAATAAGCGGAGTGCGCGGATCAAAACGTTTACGTAATATGATATGAACCTAAAAATAATGTAAAAAATAGGTTAGGGGTTTGGAATAACAATGATTTGATTTGACTTCCACTTTTACAATAAAACATATATGAACAACAATTTTCTAAAAATACCCAAAGGTTTTTGTTTACATTTATTATAACGCCTTAGCAAGTTATTCAACACAGTGAGAAAGGCTTCACGAGCTTATATTATATATTATATATAATAGTATGCGTCTCGCACGTGTATACTATTAATTGTCTGTGACGCAAGAATTCCATTGCTAATGTTTTGTTTCGTTTACTGAATTAATAAACATTTTGGAAATACACTCATTAAGTAACAAACTTTCCGCACTATTAGTTACGTTAACTCCAATTTTGATACACTGTGGCCTACTCAAAGCTATTTAAATGAGAATATTTTTGCTTTATCAACCTTATATATGATCTGGCTTAAATTTCAATTATGTGAGCCAGAATAAGTAATGTGCGTTTTCTGACCAGTTATAAAATTTTCAGGTTTTGAATACATATATTCAAAGAAGACTGGCAAAAAAATGTTGAAGATAAACCAGTATACATTCTGTCTTAAGTATGTAAACGCAAGTAATGTTTCACGATGGATTTGCTCCACGCATTCCTCAAGAGGGTGCAATGCCACAGTTATGACTATGGAAAATACCGTGTTGAGATTAATGAACAATCATAATCATTAATCGGTCGTTTGTGGTATTAGTGATTTTCTGTCACTCATATTTCTATCTGTGACACGATGTCGAAAAAACGAAAAATCTGCCAAAGGATGTGCGCGATGTAAAACTTCTCTTGAGTGCATGTTTGCCAAATGTAGCAAATAGGGATCACGTTAATACAAACCTATTTCATCATACTTAGTTGTTAAGTAAACAAGTTGTGCACTCGTAGTTGCAACTGATTTATCAATTGAAATTGACGCGTAGTACATTAGCGCGGGTATTTTCTATTTCAGCAATGCAACTCTTGGGGCATTATTTACGGCAATTTTGCTAAACTAGAAAATACCGCTAATATACCTTATACATGTTTACCCCTTTATTATGCTCCATACGAACTTATATTATATTTCATAAATACGGTTTATACGGTTATACCTTACAAATTCGCTTATTGTAAAAAAAATATCGTAAGTCGTTGTAAAACTAGCCATGTTTCAGAATACTATTGTATCGTGATAATGACCTGGGGCCTTACTATCAGCTTCAGCTGCAAGTTCCGTGCAGTTCTTAAACCGGACATAAACAGTTTTGAATGAAATCATACCATGACGCTCATTTAGGTGAACCGTTTAAATATTGTTTTCTCAAAGGTGAAAGGATAATATTGTCTCTATCATTCTAACATTTACTATAACCAACATCGCAGACACCTAGTCGTTAGTAAGCTGATAAACTGAGTGGATTTAGAACGACATGTTAACGAGAGTCCATACAAAAAAAAACACGTGAACGGTTTTTCTGCGGTTCTTGGATAGTAGGCCTGGGCAGGCCTGCTCTAAAGTTGTCATGGTACGAATAAGCCGGGCAGTTGTCTAGAAGTCCTGCTTTAAGACCTCATAGTAAGGCCCCTGATATTGTAAGATAAATTATATCTCTATATAAACAGGATAAACCTACAATTAGTATTACTTAATTTATGCTAGCTTATAAGTGTGTTTGGAACCAAAAAGCAAATTGCATATTTGTGCGAGTCCAATGTAAAAGAAGGTCTCTTAGTTGACAGATACATTGACAATCTGTGGATCCTTGTCTAACATTGAATTGAACTCCTCTTGAAAGGAGGTCGGATGTTTGATGGCCTATCGTACTACGTGACATTGGCGAAATTGTAGTGGCACCCCTACAAAAGCCTACGTGTAATTTTTAGAAGTTTTGAATTAATAAACTAAATTAATTATTGATGAAACACTACTTTTGATTCGTGTGGACTAGTGTACGTGTTTATTTGGAGTTGGAAGAAGCGGCCGTCTTGGTCCGCGCATTAGAAAAGCCGACCCGGCCGCCCATTGCAAATCTCACCAGGAGGATATTGAGATCTCGCTGCAGAACCCTTCTGGATGGAGAACAATAAGTACCATATTATATTATTCCTTTACTTCAGTGCACTGTTTATATCGTTTTGTCACAAGTTAAAGCAATCGAAGAATTGTAAGTAGCATTTGAATAATAATAACCTTTATACCACACCCACTCAGAAAGTGTCTTATTACTCGTTCATAAACGGGGTACGAAGTTCGTCATTTCTCCCTTAATGTGCGGCGGGAAAAGTTATATGGAATTGCATTTCTGATATCCGTAGCAGGGTAGAAATGTTGTATGAAAATTCATTTCTGCCCTGGTAGCGTTCTTTTGTTTTTAGCAGCGAGCATAAAAAGAATACTAGCAACCATGTTCTGCACTACGAAAAATAAACATGGCGGCCATATGTATTGTTAAACTTTTGTTTTTTTCTAAATTGATAATTTAATAGAATGCTTTTAATTATTCTAAATAATTTTCCAAAATGTCATCTGATATTGATGATTTTATAATGCTGAAGCCACCAGAAAAAAGTCTCTGATTTCTTATAGAATGCTCTAGATAACAATAATTACTAATGAAGGTAACTATTTTATCGTCGTTGTAGTATAAAGCATGTAGTATATGTCCCAGTAAATAAATTTAAACACCTTATGAGAGTGGCAGATTCACCTAATTGCGAGATATGCGGAACTATTGAAAACGTTCAGCACCTTCTAGTGTAATGTGTATGGACTCATCCGATGAGATCACGAATGATACATCAATACGGTCTTAATCCAATTGATGTGGGGGTGCTGCAGAGTGTCTTAGCCGATCCATTGAGTGGCGCTCTGTGACATGATCTATCAAATAATAAAAAAATTGCGTGATAAAATGATAGTCATCGCGGGGCTGACATGGTCGCGACAAAAGTCCCTAATAAATAAAGATATTAAAAAAATAGCCCGTATGGCATTACGCTGTGGAAATATGAAAAATATACTAACCGCGCCATAGAAACGTCTGTTAGTTCTCTTATTTTACGTACCGCATATAGGTACAGCAGCACTGAGTCTTCCAGACTGTTTATTTTTATGAAGCCATTTATATGAGGACTCCATTGTAATTATAAATATCAAGTTTTATTATTTTTGTAATAAATAAAGTATGTAATATTTACTTGATATAGACTAGTAAGCTAAGTAAGTTTAAAGATAACAGTAAACAACCATTGTCGAACACGATTAAAATAATAAACTAAAAGTATAACTATTAAAACAGGTAAAAATTTAAAAAAACTAATAAAAGAGATAATTCATTTTCTAATACATTTTCGGTATGTCCATTAAGATGATGTCCCGGACTGATTTCGATAAACTTCTGATACTGATGGTACCACAGAATAAGTAATAGGAGATACGAAATTCGTTGATGAAAATTCGCCTAACCCAAATATACATTCAGTCAAAAAAGTTCGGTAATGGATGATTCAATTCTTGCTATTGTAGGATTGGCACAACTATTTTTCATCTTGGCGCGGAGTATAAGTTGTATCTGTTATTTAGATTAAATACAGTGCTGATTTTAGTTAGATCATATCGAGCGTGTATTGCGAACTTCATAATGGACAAAAACTTCGAAAAGTGTGTAAATTTTCCATCGCCAATGTAATTCTATGTTCGGAGTCACTGAAATACTTACGGAAATAATTACCGTATATCAAAATACGTTCCTACGATTGGTACAAAACGTTCAAAAGCGGTCGAGATCTGATGGAAGATTTGCATCTCGATCTCGACTGTGATCTGGCTAGCCATCAACGACTTCATCTGAAGTTAAAATCGCAAAAGTAAAGAATAATAATAGGGACTGAAAGTCTTCATTCCAGTTTGAGAGAAATAACCGCGGAACTTTCTGTATCTCACTGAAACCGAAAAAATCACGCCAAAGTCGATCAATAGTCAAAGTCATGAATGACTTCTTTCTTTTTCCTAAACTCAAATTAACACCGTACCTAGCACTATACACATATTGTACCTTATGTACGTGCCGCGATCTGGTGTTTGGTGTTATTCAACTTTCATAAAATATTATTATTTTCAACGTGGTGCATGTAACTGTATCGAAATATCGAGTGATTAAAAGCAACAAAATCGTGGTCTACATCGCGTGAGTAGGTACTAATTATAACTTAGTTAACAACCGCGAAAGTCTAAAATAGTGTTTACCATAAAATGTTCCTTCCAAAAATATTACTCTGTCCCTCTATAACGGGACAAATGTGTCCAATCTGAATATGACTATTATTGTATTTTACTTATGACTAAATTACTACTATTTCAAAGCTCTGGGTTTTTATTGTCTCGCAGTAGGTATGAGAAGTAAAGTATGCACCTCGAGAATAAAGCCTGTCTTCGTCTTGGGCGGCTTTAACCCCTCGCTTCACTCAGGACTCTACAGAACTCCCTCGCTTCGCTCGGGAATTAAAAGTCTTAAAATCCCAAGAGTCCCTGAGTACACTCAGGGTTCAATATACCGCCCATGACGTAAGACACTGCTTTACTCCTTCGGTGAAATTAATATGCTTCGCTATATCACTTATTTCACTGTTCAGTATTAATTAAATAATCCATTTTTATTTTTTACGACTCGTTTTTGTTTACTTTACTGCTAAGTTTTGAACCGCCCAACTTGTTAATAAATATGCATTGTGTAATTTTGACCTTACCCAAAGTAATATAGGTATACAACTGCCGCATAAAATCAGTGCCTATATCTGAGTACATTTTAACTTACAGTACACATTGTTAGGACCGTGACCTGGCCTCAGTGGGTATGAAATAGCAGAGTCTTCCGACTTAGGCAAGGTCTACACTAGAATATAGGTTCTAACGCCCGCGATAATACGGGTCAATAGTGCATTGTAAACCGAGGGTAGAAAACGATCTATTTCTGTTCGAGTGTATATTTAAGCCCGATGCGCAGCGAAGAGGAAGGAAACTCGAGAACAGAAATATAACTTTCTCCCAAGTGATACATATATATATACGGTATATATGATACATAGATATATATATACGGGCTATTGCTATGGTATTCAGCGGCTGATATAGAAACCGTCTTTATCCTACAAAAACAGTCTATTTTATTTATTTAGTTTCTAGTATATTTATTCTACTTGTAATTAATACTTTCAGGGGCCTTCTTTTTGGCAACTCATCGAGTCAATCCTGCGTTAATGCTTACTGGATTCAGATACAAGAAACACAAAGAAAATAGGTGGAATATCAGATGGAAATGTTCCTCTGCGTACAAGGGATGCAAGACGGCCTTTTTGCTGACGCACACAAAGTCGTTAGAGTAATAGGTATTTATAACCATAGCCCACATTATAACTAATTCACCGAGGTTAAGTTTTCCTATGCGCACCAATAGTATATTTGACATAAACATTAATATTTACATATAAAATTCTGAAATACACTTTACTGTAACTGAACAGATGAAAATTGGCACAGAGATAGCGTGTACGTAACAAATAGTTTTCAACAATAAGTCCTATCGTTTAAGCCAATTTTCTTGAACCTTTACGTCTTTCGCGCACCTATTTTGACTTCTTTTGTTGTCCAACGTCATTGTAAATATTCAACATGGGAAACGTTAAACGTGTCTTGTGAAATCTATTAAACTACCAAAAGGTTGTTTATCTTAGGACAACAGCCGTTAGGCCATGTCGAAGACCTTCGGGCGGCCTGGAAACTTCGAAATGGGTTGGGCACTAACCTCTCCACAAATCCGCACTGGGCCTACGTGGTGTATGGCCCAACTCCTCACTTTGAGAGGAAAGCTGGAGTCCTATGACTAGTTATGATATAGATATCGCAAATAAATGCGTGTACTTCCCGTGTCCGAACCCCGACCAAGCCACTACTTACAGTCCTAGCGCGGCTGTTGTTGCAGCCGGACGGCCGCGAAAACTAAAATATGTGATAATTAACTGCAATAGTCCATATTTCACGCCCCCAAATGCAAGGACATATTTTCTATCACAGGTGAGTTATTTTGAAATTATATTATGCGTAAATTCACGTAATTCATATTATTAAAAAGTCATCACGCTTGGTTTCAATACAAGTCGTGATACTTGCGTTATTTACGAGTATTTGTTCATATATTTCTTTGTCTTCAAATCTCTGGGTAAAATCCTTGTGAAATGCCATTCATATGTTGACTTATCAGGTTATTTCATCTATGCAGTATTTTATATAAATCAGAATTTTTCAGTTAATCTTGTAAAAAAAAAAAACTATAGCGGGACTCCTGCGGCTCCGGCATTAGTTGTCCAGTTATATAATTATATATTATATATAACCAATTGAAATGATATAATTATTATGGCGCATGCAAAATTTTCGGAACGCCGTTCCGGAAATTTCGCGAAGTCTTCTCGTCTAAAATACTCAAGACAAGAGTCTTCGACCAATGTGTGTTACCAGTGATGACTTATGGCACTGAAACGTGGTCTATTACTATGGGCCTCATAGATAAGCTCAAAGTCGCACAACAAGCAATGGAGAGGGCTATGCTCGGGGTTTCTCTACGTGATCGAATCAGAAATGAGAAGATCCGTAGAAGAACGAAAGTCACCGACATAGCCCAGAAGTTTTGCCAGTTAAAGTGGCAGTGGGCAGGGCACATAGCACGCAGAACAGATGGCCGATGGGGCCGGAAGGTTCTAAAATGGAGACCACGGACGACCTGAAAAAGTCGCAGGATGACGTTGGATGCAGGCTGCTTCCAACCGGTCCTTTTGGAAAATTATGGGTGAGACCTATGTTCAGCAGTGGACGTCCTACGGCTGAGATGATGATGAGATGATATAAGCATGGCGAGCGAGATATTTATTGTAAATAGTTCGGAATGACAGTATTCAGATACTAGCGTTAAATGAAAGCCTTAGAAGTCCTTTAGCGACGGAAGTACCGGATCTATATAATAATATATTGTTTCAGTGGAGTTCTGTCGATCGAAGAAAGGAAAGTTACTGATAAAAGTTAATAACTACACATTTTACAAGAGAACTACTAAAAATACTACGAGCAGATGGTATTGTTCAACCCACTGTAGCGATGGATGCGGCGCTACCCTGGTCACAGTCGGGGACACAATAGTTTCTGTTAAGAATATACATAACCACTCTGCACCTCGTTCTAAATAGTATTAATATTTTAATTTAGTATAAGTGCAATATTAGGTAGCCATTACTTTATTGATATTGTTTATTTAACTTTCACAAGTGATTATATTATACTGTAAATATTATGCATTACATTATCAGAGCGATGTTTTACTTCGTTGGTACGCCGAGCGTGAGCTTATTACATATAAGTATTAATTTTATATAAGGCTTAAACGTTACGTAGGAGTAATTTGTATTCAGTTATAAATATATAATTAATGTATTGAGTTCTATACAGTTATTAATGTATATTATTCATTTAATTTTGGACATAAATTATGTACATCACCTACGTTTCATTTCAAATTTATATATATCATTAAATTAGTTTGTTCATATTCGGTCAACTTTGCAAAAAGTCCACCCTGCACGATACATTTTGCGATCGGCAGCTTCGCTATTAGTCAACTTCGCAATAGGTCAAATTCGTTATTAGTCTTCTTCGCAATCGTCGAACATTTTCGATGGTCTTATAAAGTGGTTTTGGGACTATAATATATACATACAAATTTAAAGATACTGGCCACATCAGATTTAATGGTTACTTTTTGCATTTATTACTTATTATTAGAATACTAACGACTGCACGCGACTTCGTTCGCGTAGTACTACCTCCCATCTTTTCTTGTTTCATCATAAGAACCTTCTCCTGACAATAATTAACACCATAAAAAAATTTTGCGAGATCGTTCCATCCGTTCTTACGTAATAGCGTGACAAGGAGAAATAGGGGTTCATATATATATATATATAACAAAAATATTCATACAAGTTAAGAGCCAACAAGATTGTTTAAACCTGCAGTCTGATCTCAGAATGGGAGAATACTACGCTTATAATCGTTTAGGTATAAACATAAACAAGTGTCAATACATTTCTTTTACTAGAAAAATAAAGCGTATCAACTTTGATTACCAAATCAATAACGTTGAAATAAAAAAGGGTAGAACTTGTTATGGATCTTGGTGTAATGATGGATGCTAAGCTTTCCTCCTCAGATCATGTACAGCACATTTCTAATAAGGCTTACAAAAGTCTTGGTTTCATTCTACGCGTTAGTCGTCCCTTCTCAGACTTAAGTTGTTTAAAATTGCTATATAATTCATATGTCAGAAGTGTGCTCGAGTATTGTTCGATAATTTGGAACCCACACTACATGATTTATAAACAAACAATCGAAAGAATACAACATAAATTTATAAAACATTTAAATTACAGATGTTATATTAGTCTTGAAGATTATGAGGAGTCTTGAATCTATCACAGAATAACACTTGATAATAGAAGAGTTCTCGCTGTTAGGTCTTTCTTGCATGGCATATGCAATGGATATATTGATTGTTCTGAACTCAAATAAAAATATTATGTGTTTTTCTGCCCTAAGAAGCGGACACGACACACAAGCTTATTTGCGGTCCCTCACAGTAGCACTTACTATGCACAGAGTGCTATCGTCAGTATATTGCAGAAGGTTTATAATAAAAAAATTAATAATACAATTGAGCTATTTCGTAACAATAGACCAAGGTTTAAGCGTGAAATTCTTGAGATTCTAAATCAAAGCAAAAGCGTTGCTCAGTAACCTACATGGTGAAATCATTCGTACATATAACACGCACCCTCCCACACACATACACATAGACTCACACACATACAACACGCCCACTCACACATATATACACACATGTTACCAATTTCAAAAATTAAGTGCTGCATATAGTTTATCTTTAATAGGTATACTATACTTACAGTAGGCTTCTATGACTGTCATCTCTTACAAGTATTATAAATTTAGTTAATAAAATGTAAATCCATTATTGGCCATAGGTATAAAATACATATATAAACTTTGTTAGTTAAGGGCTGCGGATATTGTCATCATCATCATCATCATTATCAGCCGGTAGACGTCCACTGCTGAACATAGGCCTCCCCATAGAACGCCACTTGGACCGGCTACTCGCTTCCTGCATCCAGCGATTCCCCGCGGTTTTTATGAGGTCGTCGGTCCACCTAGCGGTGGCCCGGCCTACACTACGCCTTCCGGTGCGTGGTCGCCACTCGAGAACCTTTCTTCCCCATCGGTTATCAGTGCGAGCGAGCGATGTGGCCTGCCCATTGCCACTTCAACTTGCTAATTTTGAGAGCTATGTCGGTGACCTTAGTTCTCCTACGGATCTCCTCACTTCGGATCTTATCACGCAGGGAAACCCCAAGCATAGCCCTCTCCATTGCTCGTTGAGCGACTTCAAGCTTGTTAATGAGGCCCACAGTAAGGGACCACGTCTCAGTGCCATAAGTCATCACTGGTAACATACACTGGTTGAAAACCTTGGTTTTCAGGCTCTGAGGTATTGGGGACGAAAAGATGGATCGAAGCTTTCCAAACGCTGCCCATCCGAGCTGGATATTGATAATAAAAAAATAAAAAATGTCCCTTAATCCAACGGTCTGTCAACGTGATCAAAGTCAACACTTGGTCTATATCTTGGTCTTGGTATATATATATATGTTGTGTAATAAGTTAGGAATCATATATATATATATATATGAAAAGTGTAAATTTTAATAACAAATATTTTAGTTTAATACCGGCAGTATAATATAGTTTGACTAAAGGGAAATAAAACCACCTTTGTCGTTGAAATCTGAGGAAGTAGACCATTTGCGAAGAGGACTATTTGCTAAGTGGGCCATTTGCGAAAATTACCGTTTGCTAAGTGGACCATTTGCGAAGTTGAGAGAATTTTATTTAATTTTAAATTTAGAATTGATAAAAAAGTCCCTCTCAGAGACCAGAACAAGCAGGATACTTATGAATTGTTGCATAAACATTTTGATAATAAACGGCACATAGCAACTAATAATTATGAAAAGTTAATTAATTGTGAAACTATAAAAAAAACTAAAAGTGCTTCAGAACTTGAGAGGTCGCATTGAGTATTTTCAGAAAATGTGGTAGTGATAGAAAAGTATTCCCTGCTAGATGCAAATTTCATGTTGGTTTCATTTACTTTGGACAAAGTTCAATAGGTCATCCTGGAAAGCTTATCAACTTGATTCTAATAAAGTTGATAAACTTATTTAGGTTATTCCAAGGTATACTGAAGAGCAAGATTTTATTGAAACAGAACAGATATTGAACAGATCGCTCTTAGCGATAAGACCGCCCATTGTGACACTTAAGTTTAAGCTTTTATTTGTTTTTCCGATAACTTTATCGCATTTCTTAGATTTTGTACTGTGGTTTTGCAATGAATCTATCTGTCTATCGTAACATAGACGGAATAGACTATTTAACAGTTTCTAGAACTGACAACTTGCAACAAGTTGGAAGCTCAAAGTCTATTTTTCAATGTTTGAATACGAAAAAGAATTCAATATTTTTGATACCTAAATAATGCGTTCTATACAATGACACCTAGCATTCATCTAATTTTATGATTAAATTTGTAATTCAACGTAATCAAAATTTTAGGTATGCACCTCATTCCGTTAACGAGCTAGTAACACACAAAGTAATTTAGTGCCTTGTGACATACGGACATATTGTTAGATCAATAGATCTCAGTAGGTATATACTGGGGTCCAAACAGTGGGCTCGAGTTGCGCATTATGTGCTCAAAGGACTATGTTTAAATCCCCTATCTTCTCCGTACATTTATTTATAGTAATATTAAGCAAGGATATAATCTTGTGGCTCTCTTCTATCAGTCAACTAGCATTGTTTGTGACGTCAGCTATTTTGTCATGGAGGTTTGGTGGGCAAGAATATATACGTCACTTGCGAGCACTGTGTGTTGTTGAGTCTGTACTAACTATTACAAGAGGGTATTCGGTCTTTGTTTTATTGTGCTTTATGTCATGAGCTGTTTTTTTGTTTCAGCGTCGACACACTTACTATTGTTCTCTTACACGCGTAGAGGCAGACGTGTACTGCATTACAACAATAACAAGTACAATTACATGCACGGCAAAGGACCGAGGATTTATTGGAAATGCAACCAGGCACCAGGCGGCTGCAGAGCTTCAGTAACAACACTGTATGACGAACTCATAGTCACAAAAGATTTTCACAACCACGAACCACATAATAAACACAGTAGAAACTGTAAACCAACTAAGAAGTCTAAAAAACTATGGCATACACCAACGATTTCTCAAAAAATTTACAAAAATTAACATGAAGCTATTACTGGCTATTGATATGAGTAAAATAACTTTCTGTACTTGGCTAGTTTTGGGATTAACCTGAAAGCTGGATACCAAGCAGAAGGTACCAATCATCTGCTTTATACATTTATTTGATAATTTTTTAAATAACAAGAATGATACCCGTCACCTGCCGGGGTATCTCAGTTGCTAACTAATGTTGATTGAAATCTTAAAAAATGGCGGCTCTATGTCAGTTTTAACAACTCCAGTAAGCAAAAATGTTCGGAAGGTGGTGACTGGAGCTGACAAAAGTGACATAGAGCCGCCATTTTTTTCGATTTCAATCAACATTTGTTAGCAACTGAGATACATAATAGCCCTACAGGTATCTCAGCTGCTAACTAATGTTGGTTGAAATCTTAAAAAGTGGCGGCTCTATGTCAGTTTTGACAACTCCAGTAAGCAAAAATGTTAGTAAGTTGATAACTGGAGCTGACAAAAGTGACATAGAGCCGCCATTTTTCAATCAACATTTGTTAGCAACCGAGATACATAATAGCCCTGCTGGTCACCTGCTTGGGATCCATCATCGTCCGTCATGCGCCACCCGTTAAGTTATTTTAATTTTAGACCAGCAAAATACTGCAAGACACCGTAATCTCTGAAAAATGTTTGAAACATCAGTATTAGAATGATTTAAAATATACGCAATTAAGGCCGTTTAAAATTGTTTAATTGCACTGTATCTTCTTATCTTTATAAGTTGTCGTTTGTGTAAATCTTTTATATATAAAGATGGTTGGCAAAACCTTTTTTACAATTATGTGGATTTTCAACGCACTTCTATGATTTTGAAGGCAAACGATGTCTTTGTTACGATGGCTACAGATATACTAAGAACAAAATTCGTCGCGAGAAGTTATAGCAGCGAGCAGCACTCCTTCTACCGTAAGGCATCTCTTGTCACCTCGTCGAGGTGACGATAAGATTGTTGTAGGTTGTAGATTTAATAAATAATAAATGTAATATGACAATTTGTAGGCCTATACAAAATAAATGATTTGATTTTAATTTTGATTGCGAAAACTAACTCCCACATCACACAGCACATACACCCCCTGGGAAGATACCAGACACTACTGCTATCCCCCACATCGTACAGCTTAAAGAAATATAAAAAATGTACAAAAAGAAATGTTTTCGGAATGGGCTGTCTCCGTTTGTCGCACTAAATCTGGTCATCGATCACCACTGTATCGTATGATAGGTTCGTATAGTGATCTTTTCAATTGCACAGACATATTTTTAAGCGATTAGTTGCCTATTTAAACTTATGTTTTAAGCCGAGTATGTAGGACTCGACCGGTTTCCGCTTATAACGTATGTTTACTTATCCCTTAAAAATATGTTTAACTTACGAAAGTTTAAATCAAATGCATAGACATATTCCATAAAATTGTGGTTTGTTTTAGGAGGTCTGTATAATATATTCTTGCAGGTAACGGCAGTAATCAATTGTGACGCTCTTCACGAATTAGTACTATTCTATATAGACTCAGATTTGAGAGCAGCAGACAAAGGATTGGATATTTCAATTATTTTTTCTCCAATAATATATAACACGCTAATAATGTCACTGCATATTTATATCATTGTATATCATACTTACCTTTCTTAGCATATTATGTTCACACGCCTACAACTTAAACCTCATAAAACTTATTTACAAAACTAGTGGTCAACGTAGTTGGACTCATACTTATTTTAACTTATAATTTACACCATTATTTTATAACTTATAATGTGAAACTGTTAGTTGGTCCTTAAAAAAAGCGGCTATGCCCCCTACGCCTGGTATCCAATGCGCAAACCGGATTACAAATATTTTTTGTGGGTATATAAATATTTCGACAGTTAGGAAGCTATAGGACATTGTCAAAATCCAATATTGTATATTTCAATAGATCAACTTCGATTTTAAAATTATTACTGTGCTGTATTTTTGTATGACGGTGTACCTATCTATCGAAAGTTAATTTAAATAATATTTATTTTCATAATATCCTGTTTTATAGTTGATATTGCGTGACGCGAGTGACGTATCGGTAGAACGCTAATCCTCCGTGCAATATCGCACTTCCGGCTTAGACATTACTTTTAATGCCGTTACTTCACATGTCTATTTGTATTTGTGTATATGGCATATTTGGCAAACAATTACCATACCAGGTTGCCAAAGAAATGTCCATATGTTTCTTTGGCAACCTGTCTATAATTTCCTAGTTATTAAAACTTCCAAAGTTATTAAAACTAATATAAGCTGAACCATTGAGCAAATAATTTTAGATTATCTTATGTTTGCAGACCAAAGTTACACGTTCGACGTGTTTCGCGGCGGGACTCGTCTTATATATCAAAATTACACATACCACAAGCCTAATAAGCTGTGCAATAACTGGACGTGCTCGAGTAGGTCTAAAGAATGCGCAGCCAAAGTAAGGCTCTACGAGGAAAATTTGATAGTTTTAGAACCATATCACACCCATCCTTCTACCCTTCCTTGGATTCCTTGTACACAAACAACTATGCGATAAATACAAAAGATAAAACACTTACCGTTCCGTAACACGAAAATTTGCATGGAAGGCGCCTTCTCTTGTACGAGTACTTTACGCTCCGATGGACATTGGTTCAGGGACGTGTCTGTTTCAGAGATGTACTCAACTTATTGTAATTTTATTAGACTAGCTGCGCTCCGCGATTTCACCCGCAAGGAGATGGATGATGATGATGATGATGATGAATCAAATATAGCATATGTTAGATTTATATGTTAGAAATTTGATTTACAAAAAACATACAGACCATGTCAAACCAATCAAACATGGGCGTGAAAAAGAAGCAATTGCTAAAGAACAACTAGAAAGGCAAAATAATATCAAAATACAGGTTTATCTTTCAATGAAAAAAATACCATTTGTGGGTGCTTACCCGGACGGCATTATTATGCCGCAAACGGTATGCGAAATTAAATGCCCTATTAGCCCTAGCATATAGAGTGCAAATAAAGAAGAATATTTTTTATATAAAAAGTAAAAACTACAGCAACGCAATCAATAAAGAACACAACTGGTACTATCAAATCCAGGGACAACTGCATATTATAAAAAAACAAAACTGCCTCTTTGCCTTATGATCTGCTGGCTTCACAACTATATTTATAGACTTGAACTAAAAATCGTTTTTGCACCCGCTTATATCTTAGAAAATAAAAATAAAACAATGTATTCTTGCTATGCAGGCCACTTCCAACCGGTCCTTTTGGAAAATCATGGGGAGGCATATGTTCAGCAGTGGACGTCCTACGGCTGAGATGATGATGACGATGATTCTTTCTTCTTACAACATAAGTGTTGACGAACTAACACAAATATTTTAATTACCCTAATAAACATGCACTAAATAAAAAATATATGTCACACCCACTTACAATGAAATTGTAAAAGTTGTTGTTGAAAGGTGTCTTTACGAACCAATATAATACCTACCTAAGATTTGAAACATTATACTAAAGATATTATTGTTGGTTGTTCTATTTGAAATCTCAGTAATGTCGCCAAGTGACAAACACCAGTACAATAAGCTTGTGAATAAAGATCGTAATTTCGCATATTTAGGCGCTAGAGCATTGCAATACAACCGTTATTGAGGTGGCTGATGAGGTGTAGATACTGTCAAGAATTAAAACCAAAATTTATAAAGAAACTTATATTTTAACCGACTTCAAAAAAGAAGGAGGCTGCTGTCATGACGCAGATTCAGTACCCTGAGACTCAGCCGACCTTCCCCTCACTGCCATGGATAGTGACTGGGCCTGCCACGATGTCTAACGAGGCACGAGGTTAAGTGGCGAGAATGCAGCGGACGAAACCGTCTGGGACTGACGCGGATGCTAAGAATGACACTTCTTACTTTTTATTTATTTATTAAAATGTATTTTTTAAAAGCGAAATATTAATTCAAAAGATAAAATCTCTCATTTTATAATAGGATAAGATTTATATAGCAATCACATTTTCGATTTCTTACTTACAGAACAATTTTAAAATGCTACAATTCTAACCAAAATATGTTATTAATTTATGATATTAGTTCCAGAGTTTTGCACTTCACGACGTGGTCATCAAATGATCGTATATAAAGAACATTTATTCAGCAAGCAATACAAAAGAAATCTCACAACGAGGTGGTACTGCTCCACACATCACAACAAAGGTTGCAGCGCTGCCATCACAACTAGTAACCATGACAATCAAATCATTAGAGTTAACGGGGAGCATACGCACAATCATACAAACTAACAATACGACCATCTGTGATCGACAAGCTAAGATTGAACAAGAGTTTCTAACTTGAGAATCAACATTCGAGTGGTTTAACCCTTACTATATCGTGATAATAAAAACAAAAGATTTATGAATGAAACTCACGTAAATATACGTCATTGGGTACGCAAAGGGCTAAACAAGTGTTCATCCACATTCAAGGTTTTTAATCCCTCTTCTTAAAGGTTCCCAAGTCGTGTCGAGAGCCGGGAAAGACGCATTATAACCGGTGTTGCACTGGAGCACAAATTCGCAGAACTAACGGTTTGTGTCTGAAACTACTACATACGAGTAATATATTATTATCTTTTTTTGTTAATTAAATATATGTATGTTGTATTTAGTTTTCAGTCGCATATAAAACTATTATTTTCTTCTCTAACGGATGGATAACGTCAGGCCTACTCGACTTATGAATTTTGAAGGAGATTAGTGCTTAACGTACTGCACGCTGCCGGAAAACAATGTCTAGCATAGCACTATCTGTAAACTTCTTCGGTCATTTAAAGTAGAGTTACGATACAAAGAGAGAGCCAATATATTGGCCTTCTCAGGCGGCATAGACCAGAGTGTCGTCCTCTCTGTGCAGGGACGGTAATGATGACTGAAACTTCCGTTGGACAGCATTGGCAAGATACCAGATCGCACAAGTTCCCAAAGGAAGGCGGGCTAATCTTTCACCAATTCTCCCGATATGCTTCGACTTGTTGCGATAACTGTTTTATATGGTCAATGCAAAGTTATACTTCTTTTTGAGTTGGTTGGTATTTACAACTTTTGATGCCATTGCATCGGCCCAAGGCTCTTTTTCTTTCGACTCTCTCGCTTTTGACCTGAAGACATAATACTATAGCTATCAAACCAGGGCTGGGCCTGGGACCTGCCACCAATAAAGAAAAGTTCTATATCCTGAAGAACCACATAAGCAACAGAGCCAGCAACGACATCAGAATCTGTCGACGAGAAGCAAACCTGTCCATGGATAGGATGCAAAAAACGACCACATCTCGACCCAACCTGCAGATCTATAGTGTGGCGGCGATAGGCCATGTAACGGGGCCTTGTTGGGCGCGTGACTGGGGCCTAAATCTGGATCAGGTAGTGTTCCGACGATTCAAGAGGAGCGTTAATGAACACCGTCTAGCTGTCTGGTTGATATGTCAGCGAAGGTTCAGCAGGAATGATGTTTGATCATCCACATCGTAGGCGAAGTAACTATTTGTGTCAGATCGTACTCCAAAGCGAAGCTATGAATATATCGGCCCGCATGATCGGTGGTGCACGAACCAAGCTAATAGGTATGGTAGGCGATGAAGTCATCAAGTATCACAATCTCTGCGTGTGGAGTGTTTTAAACATTGCACGATTTCGAAATGTTATAATAAAAACAGCAATGACACTATTATTTTTCGGGAATGTCATTATTGTTTGACATCACGACAAATGACGTACCTAATATATACTTTCTATTCAGTCCTTTTTTTAATTACGCCGATTGTATAAAAGATTAAGCATTAAAGCGTAGCGTACACCTACAGTAGTAAAATAATATATAAAGTAACCTACTATTTTAACCAAATAAACTGTTGACACATAATTGTAATAGTAATATATATGGTATAGCAGTTTTTATTGTAGATATAGATGTTTTCTATAAAATATTCAGTATATTACTTTGCTCTATTGTTAATAGTTTCTACAGCGTACGCGATATAAGGATGATTTTTGGTATTTTTTTCACACATTGGGTTACATTATCGAAGTTTTTATAAGGATCCCTAATCCTACCTAACCTAAGGATACCTTGAAATCGGTCCAGCAGTTTTTTGTTTATTCGTTACATACAAAAATACATAAATACAAATCTTTCCTCTTTATAATATTAGTATACATGTAGGCATAAAAATATTGATTATAATCGCTATTATATTGTTATTAATCTGACGTAAGGTGGTTATGTATTTGGAGTAAAAACATTTAAATTAAGTACGTAGAAAAAGATTATCAAGTACTGTGTCACTAAATTAATGTCACCAACCATGTATTCCTCCGCGTGGTGATAGACGATGATGATGAAGAATCAAAATATATAGCTATTGTTACTCAGCGATAATGTAGCATTCTAAAGGTGAAATAATTTTTGAAATCAATCCTGTAGTTTTTGAGGTTATTCGTTACAATCATACAACAAGAGCAATTTTTTCTATTACTTTGGTAAAAATCAGTTATTTGAGTAAAGTTCGCCGGCTGCTGCCGCAACCCGCTCGCTACGCTCGCTCTGCTCGCGCGTTGGGTGGTCACCATTTAACCTAATGCTCCTCCTCGCTTCGCTCGTCGACGCGTACGTTCTGTGGGAGTGATTCTCGTCGAATGTTTGTTCTGTCGAAGCGATGACTTGTAGAACTAGGTTTTTTTTTAAAGTAAGCAACTGTTGAAGTTTTGAACTTGTCGAAATTAAGAGGTACACCGGATCTTTATGCCTAATAACTATTAGAGGAACAAATATTATGATTTACAACTTTATGCGAAACAAAAATAGGGCAAAATATATTAGCCTAAACTATATTTATGCTTACTGAAATAGTATGCCAAAGAACAATTATGTCAAACTATGATAATGACAAAAAAAATATATGCGTAACGCGTTATGCCAAATCAGTAATGACAAAAAAGTTTACGAAAACAATTACAATTTGAAAAAATTTATTCCGACTTCCATTCTCTTCAGTTATTGGAGTGTATTTCAAAAACTACTGGAACGAATTTGATGAAATGTAAACATTAACAATAATAAACCACACATTAAGCACCAGCTTTCAAACAAAAAAAAATTCTTTTTTAGACACGGTTCACCCTATCGAAAGTTATGAGGTAACAAACATAAAAAAATACACTCGAATTGAGTACCTCCTCCTTTTTTGGAAGTCGGTAGAAATGGGATTCCGATTAACACATGACTACAGTCATTGTTTTACATAATGTTGTATTTATCGATATTCTTTGATTGTGCTTTGTTTTCAGTCGAATTTCTTCACTTGCCGTCTGGGAGACAAATAGCTCTGTTGAACGGCTACACGTTCTATCAACACAAACAATCGCTTAGCACACAAACTTGGAGATGTAGGACAAATAATAAATGTAAAGCGCGGTTCATACTAAACCTCAGCGGAGAAATGGTAAGCGCTAATGTGACTCACAACCACTGCTTTGTAAACTACACTATTCGTAACGGTGTTTTATTCAAATTGTAATTTTTTTTTATTCGCGTAAAGTTATAGCTTTATAAGATTGGTTCGTTAATATTAATCAACAACATAGTAATTTTTGATTTTTATAAAGTGTTGTTACAAATAAATGATTGAAGTTTTCTTTAGTTACATCAATATCTTACGTAACTTGTCTTATGTAACATCTTATAAAATGAAGTTATAATAAAAGAATTATTGATGTTTTAAAGCTTAATAAAAGTATAGGTATAAGATGTTTTACTGATATTTATTCCTAAAAATATTTGATCTGTAATAATAAAAGAAAAGTTCTGGTCGATTGATTCGACATAATTTACAACGAAAAACTAGCCCAAGGCCTTAAAAATAATAATTATTGACCGAGCGAGCGAAACGTCTCTGCTTTAATTGACCGAGCGAGCGAAGTGTCTCTGCTTTAATTGACCGAGCGAGCGAAGTGTCTCTGCTTTAATTGACCGAGCGAGCGAAGTGTCTCTGCTTTAATTGATCGAGCGAGCGAAGTGTCTCTGCTTTAACTGGGCAAATTGACTTTCATCGGTCCATATACTCGTATTTGTTATGTTGTGCGTTTGTCTTCCTGTACAGTTCGCATTTTTCAACCAATCTTGACGAAACTTGGTATGCATGTTCTACTAGGTATATATAATATTTAATATATTTTTCATCGTAGGTAATTGTATCAAAGTGGAGGGAGGGTGTACTTTTCCTAAAAAAGGGAGCAGTTTGCTGCGGCGCTATTTACCAACCGATATTGATAAAGTTTGGTACACACATTAGGTATCCGATATAATTTAATGTATTAAATAGGTTACGTAAATAGGTATAGGAAAATAAATTGTGCTCCTCAGCGATGACCGTATGCATTAGCGAAATTGTAATGGGCCAATTATACTATACCTACTTCCTTAAATGTGGAAAATTTTAGTAGTTTATTTGAAGCGAATACGGCATTATTGTTTTATAACAATGAATAATCTGCAGGCCTACCATTAATCGTTATAAGTGCAACGTAATCGTATCGTTATTGAACTTAAAACAGTTTAAGTTAGTACACACTTAATTTCCTTTCGCGGTTGTTAACGTACTAATTACAACTTATACTATAACTTATCTAGTACAACATGTGGCACAGATAATTGATAGTATGTACGACGAACTGCAGTGCGTTTTTCACGTACGTTGTCGCTGCGAAATCATATTTTGATACGGATACTGAAGCATAAAGTAGTGAAGTACTACGTGGAGTCTCAACTAGCTTTAAGTAGTTTTAAATAATGAATAGATATTAATTATTGATTAATTTATTTATTTGATAATTAAATAATAAATAAATAAATTAAATTATAAATAAATTTATTAAATAATAAATATTTTTTTATAACAAATACATTTATTAAATAATAAAATAATTAAGTAAATGATAAAATAATTAATTATTAGTTAATAGTATTTATTCAACAGCTCAGTTTTACAGCACTTCCAGAGGTGCACTGAATATAAAATACTGATACTGAAGCTTTATGCTTGTAGTGAAGTACTACGCGGAGTCTTAATCAGCTTTAATAAGTAGTTTTAAGTAATGGATAGATATTTATTAATTGATTTATTAATTTATTTGTTAACTAATAAATAAATAAATAAAATAATTATTTAAATAATAAAATAATTAATCAAACGATAAAATAACGAATTATTAGTTAATAGTAATTATTCAACAGCTCGGTTTTACAGAGCTTCCAGAGGTCCACTGATGTTAAGCTATGGCGGATACAAATTCAGGCCAAATTCCAAAATTAGATGGCGATGTACTATGTGTGGCTTCATGTTATGCATTTTTTTTTTAATTTATAACATATTCTAAACGATTTTTAGGTTGCTACCTCAACGAAACTTTTAGATTCGAGACGACTCGTTTCGGGAATCCTGTGATCGTGCACGGTCGTCATCGGTACAACAAGTGGAGTGGATCCAAGGGGCCACAAATAAGGTGGACCTGCGTCAAGAACCAACAGGGCTGCCGCGCCACTCTAACCACTTATAACAATACTCTAGTCAAAGTTAAGAATCAGCACACTCATTATTGATAAGCATGATCGATTAGAAGCTCTTTCTCTCGCTGTTTGTGCGCATATCTGATCTCATATAACTGAATGAATGTGCACACACACATTTACCTACCTTCCTTTATTCACTTCGGGTTCCCAGACTAGGAAAATACTATTACCAAATTTAAAAAAAAAGTTAATTCTTCAATAGTATATTGAAATGCAATTGTTGTAAATCTGTTATTTTATCGTCGCAACTGAATCACCCTCGCTTTTGACTCCGGTAACAGCGATCGGGACCAGTTGTACTGATAGTTCCGCAATTGTATTGAAACGACACAATTTTAATGTTTATTGACATTATTATAAACTAATACTTCAACAAAAAATTTGTAAATAACATTTTTTATAGGCGTTAGTTATCATAACAAATATCTACATTACTTATTGTACACTATTTTATTATTTACCATATATTTGTTTCAATTTTTTTTGGTTGATATAATTAAACTTCATTAGTTCACCGGTATATCCGAGGATCCATAGTTCTCCTGAATCCACTAATATTATAAATGAGAAAGTTTGAAATGATGGATGGATAAATGGATGTTTGTTACTCAAAAAAGGCAGAACGGCTGGTATGGAATAGCACATAAGCTATTTTTCATCATCATCATCATCATCATCCATCACCACGCGGGTGAAAAAGCGTAATATTCTTGGGCACAGCTTAGACAAAATAACAAGATGTCCGCCTACGACAAGATCGTAATGATGACAGTTCTGTCAATATTTGTGTTAGTTTCTGATAGTTTAGTCAAAAGCACGCTATTATTTTGACAGCTCGATACACTAGACGTGCTCGATGACCGTCAAGGGTGATGAAATGTAACACAAATATCGTCAAGGATAATGAAATGTAATGACATTTTTTTCCATTGTGAATAATTTTATATTTGTATGTACGTAGGTACTGTATTTTATTATTAGTGTATACCGATTGATTTACTAAGTATTTGAATTTACTAATACTATTATAGCAATTGCGTTTGACCATGTAAATATTTTATGACAATTTAGTATATAGATAGTTATGGCCTTGGAGAAGATAATAAGTAACACGAAGTACTAATCCTGCGCAGACGAAGTCGCGGGCACCAGCTAGTAATAAAATATGCAACATGAGTATATGAAAAGTATGCTTTGTTATAAGTTATTACCCATAACATACTGCGTAACTTTAAAGTAACTTGTCAGTATTATAACTCTTTTATTACATAAGGACAATTCATATTTAATATTATAATACATTTACTCAATCTGTTATTTTATTCAAAGCATTTTCCTCCTTTGAGATGATATTTAGTCAAACATAAGAAAACGTAAAAGTGTGTGTATGTGTGGGTGTGTGACATAGAGAGATTAAGAGAGAGAGAGAAAAAAGAGAGATTTTATATCTATATGTGTATTAAAAAGGCTTGCTTTGTTTTTTTCAGTGGCTTTAAAGTATTTCTAACAAGTTCATAAGAGGTTGGAAGGTTGTTTAAAATGTTGTTCATACTGTATATAAAACAGCTTTTAATATTAAATATTTACATTATTAGCCACATATACTTAGTCTGGCCATAAATACTGTTACAATTAAAAATACACTAATATATAATCCTGCCGAACCCACAATATATGGATTGCCCAAAATTCACAAACTAGGTTGGTCTTTAAGACCTATAATTACTCAGAGTGACGCCCCTACCCACAAGCTGGCTCGACATGTGGTTAAGGTTTTCCTACCTTTTACAGCAAAGACTCCAGACACCTTGGCCAATGATTAGCAGACGTGCGAATTGACATGTTAGAAGTAATGGCCAGGTTCAATGCCAGTTCCCTGTTCAACAATCCAACGGAAGAGACCATTACAATCATCACTGGATTCATACAGGAAGGAAATTAACCTACTGTATATATTATATTGATTGGGCAAGTTTCAGCCTGAAGTGTGGGTACTTTATGTGGCGTGGTAACTATTACCTGCAGGTGGACGAAGTAACAATAGGGGTGCCGATAGCTCCAGTGGCACCAAATATCTTTATGGCAGGGAGGCGATGCGGCTGACCACGGTGGGCACAACCTTTGTGATCGACCGCATACGCGCCCTTGGTCTGGAGGTTGCTCTCTCCAAAACTAAGGCCCTATTATTCCATGGGCCTCGAGGTAAGGCCCCTCCAAGACGCGAATTATTCTGGGTCCTCGTCCCGGTTGGGGCCCAAATGAAATATCTGGGCTGGCTTTTGGAGGCCATTTTGCCCAACTGGCCCCAAGAGTCGTGGGAGTTGCGGCCGCTTTAGGAAGGCTGCTGCCCAACGTGGTTGGCACGAACGCCAACTCCCGCCGACTATACTCCGGAGTGATCCGGAGTATGGCCCTATACGGGGCACCGGTCTGTGTAGACACCCTTAGTGGCAGCAATAGAAGTTTGCTGCGACGTCCACAGTGAGTCATTGCGACTAGGGCGATACGCGGATACCGGACGGTGTCATGGACGGCAACGTGCGTGCTGGCCAGTGATCCCCTTGGAAGTTGCAAGCGGAAATCCTCGCCGAAGTCTACCACTTCGTGGTGGCGAGGAGATCCCGAGGGGCAGCCCCAGACTGGGAGGAGATCACACGCATGCGGCAGCAGGCGTGAGCCCCCTGTTGCGGCGTTGTGAGGAGGACCTGGCTCCGCCGGTTCTTGGGCAGTGGACGATGGAAGCAATCCGTCCAGTACTCCAGATGTGGGTGAACCGCCCTTTCGGTTCGCTGACTTTCCGATTGGTACAGGTACTGTCCGGACATGGATGCTTCGGAAAGTACGTGCACCAAATCGCGAGACGGAAAGCGACGCCAGCCGGCCATGAAAGTGGTGCACCGGAGGAATCGGCACACCACACACTGGAAGTGTATGCTGTTTGGGGCCCGCAGTGGCACACGCTTTCAGCGGTAATAGGCGGATATCTCTCCCTGCCGAGCGAGGTGACCTCTATGCTCAGCAGCGAGAGACCGGTGCAGGCGGTGGTCTCCTTCTGCGAAGCGGTGATGGCGTAGAAGGAGGCCGTCGAGCGGATCAGGGAAAACGATGTCCGAGCTAATCCGCTCCGGCGCAGATGACCGGGGGAAATGAGGAGTCGCAGTCGCCGGTTAGCACGGCCCTACACATCTAGGGGGTGACCTTGGTGAGCAAGGTCATCGCTTCGCAGGCGCTGAGGCCCGGTTATGATCAATTCGGGTCTACCGCTGGGGCTAGATAGTTAATGCCAGCGCGACCCCATCTCGCCCCACAATGGCGGAGGACTCCTCACGGGGGGTTTTAGTGGGTCTGAGCCCCACAAAGCCCCTTCCGTCACGTAGTACCTTCGCAGTAACCCATAGGGTTACAGCGTGGTACTACCACTAAAACTAACTATATACAAATTTAGTAATCTATTATAATATTATTTAAATTTTTTATTTTCAGCCCGTTTCGAGATGAACCGTTTCGGTAATCCAGTGTTGTATATCGGAACTCAAAGATTTAATAAGACGTACCAAACGAAAGCTGGTGGAAGTTCTCGGATCCTATGGATCTGTGTAAAGAAAAGCAAAGGATGCAGAGCGACTGTGGTCACTGTGGACAATACTGTTGTGAAGATAAGGAATTGTCATGACCATAAATAATCAAGCTGTTATTCAGAACATTGCGTTCACATTATTCGTGATATGATTATTTATATTTTATTGTGGTTCTAATAGATATGAATTTTTCTTACAGAAAGGTTTACATTTTTAGTTTTCACTGTTTTTTATAGAAATACAATTTTGTTGCCATGTACCGAATATAAATCTGACAGATATGCAAATCTTATGGTTAGTTATGGTTTCTTAGAACTGTCCTGCTGCTTACAGATTGCTGTATTGACACTTTTTATTAGAAGCATATCTTTGCTATTAAGTGTATAATCAACCATCAGTACATCGTAATCTTTTCTAAAACACGCTTATTATTTTAGTTAACGGTATAAGGAACTTTTTACTTTAATGAGGTACTTTTGTTCCGTTCTCACTTGTAATAATTTCTACAGGCCCAGTATTTATCAAGTCGCGACTCGGCACAGTGATGATGCAGCACCGCGGCTTCCGTTTCAGCAAGCATTACGCCAGGGGCGATAAAGTCAGATGGCAGTGTGCGGAAGCCAGCAAGGGCTGCAGAGCTGCTTTCTTTTCGTGTAATGCACAATTTTTTATAATAACTGATAAGCATAATCACTTAACGCCTAAGAAATGATAAACTTACTGTAAACAATATCAGAAGCTGTAATTTCTACGGAAACGATACTTTATTAGTATCAATATTAATGCGGTGTCTACCTACATTACCAATACCTTATATAATCATCAATCATACCAAATATAATCATTAGTTGTAATAATTTTAAGTTTCACCTAACATGTGTATTTTTCCATTTATATTATTAGGAATATTGAATGTAGGTTGTAGGATATGTGAATATAGATAATGTTTGTATTTTGTAAATATGCACCCTCACATCCTCACATACACCTACAACTTTGTGGATGAGGCTTATATGAAACAATCTATGCGTCCAGTGCAGTAGTTAGAGCAGAAATATACTTACTGCAATTCTGTTCAATAACATTTATCTGTTAAGATCCACTACAATTTTGATTAGTCTTAAAAATATATTCATATTCTTCATGTTGTTTTGAATATAAGTAATTTTTAAGATACATACTTACTCTATTTCTTGGACCATCTAAGTTCTGATTTTAATTTTAACCGTTCTTCTTTAAGTTTAGTATTATTAAATATAATATTTGTAAAATGTTGGAATAATTAAACGGGTTAGACGTGAGTCTTACGTTCGTCTGAAAGCCTTATTCAGCCGTGCGATTCTCTAAGAGCAAACATCGTTGCACCTTTGACAACCTCCGTGAAACAAATGACGGGATGACAAGAAACGTTGGAAAAATAACCTTATGTACAAGGGCGATATCTCATAAAATATTCGAAATCGGCGAGCTCGTCGACGAGCACATCTACGAAATTATTAGAGAATCGCACGGCTGAATATTGAGTGAGGTACGCCGTCATTGTGTGCCTCGCACTACAGACAGCAAGCCCGCTGTGTACTGGAGGTCGACGTACGGCCGGTGGTGGCAAGTGTTGCGGCGGTCGTTGCGTATGTATATATTCCAAACTTTGTATAAATTTATGTCAGATTCGTGTCTCTAACATATATATCCCGGTTGAACGTTCTCTTTTCTATTTCATGATTGTAAACCTTTTATTGAGTATCCATTTGATAACGGAGTATAACACATTGTTTTTCTTTATTGCAGTTCATTTTATTTCTAACAGCAAAGGAACCCATCTAGCTATCATACACGGCCACACATTTACTATCGATAGAAAGAACAAATTGAGTGAAAATTGGAAATGCCAGATGTCGCACAGAAAGTGTAAATCACGATTCACTACAACGACCGGAGTCATAACAAACATAAACTTAGAGCACAATCACCATCCCCTTGCGTATATAATTAGAAATGGTGTTTACTTTAGAATTTGAATTACTAAATATAAAAGTATACATCTTATACCATTATTTTTTTTTTGACGGGGGAAATGCTGTCCACTTCCCTTCCGTTACAGGGGTTGACGGAAGGGGGTATGTGGGGCTCAGACCTACTAAAACCCCCCCGTGAGCAGTCCTCCGCCAGATGGGTGAGATAGGGTTGCGCTGGCATTCACCATACGTCTTATACCAGAGCCAATCCAAGCTAGTACCCAAGCATACAAATAAAAATAGGATTTAGTGAACTGAGATAAACAGGAAATCTAAAGACCGTCACTGGTCCTGTGTTGGTAAATAATTATAATACTATTGCCGGATTTATCAAAACTGATGATGTAAAGACTGATGATGATTTAGAACTATAGTGATCCTCTAGTAGCCCGGCTGTGTTCTGTATATTTTCCGTAGCCGTGCACTCCAACAGCACGTGCCTCGCGGTCTCGTCCTCCTGCAAACATCCTTCTGCACTGGGGACTATCTGTTGCACCAATTTTATATAGATGGTAGTTGAGAAGGCAGTGACCTGAGATAAGTCAGTAGTGGTAGGTCCTATCGTTGAAGTTTCAACAAATTATTAGTTGTGTATCTCTTCAATGTTGGAAACATAGATTTTGCTTGTATGCAGTTCTTTTTGTTATCCGAAATGTGTTGTTGTTCTATTTTATTGTAGCGACAGAGTAGATTCCGTATTTCCATGAGGGCTTGTAGAGATCATTTAAGTCTCCTCTTACCTGTTTCTTTGTTGTATTTTTGGTGAGGGTTTCTGCTTTCGAATGCTTTGGGCATGAGCCATGCCTTTTTCCATGCTACTACGATTCAAAATTTTTAAATTTTAGAGAGAAAATTCACATCGAGAAATGACGATGTGATTTTTTCTGTCTAAAAATGCAATGTTTAGTTTCGCTAAGCAGGCGTTAGTTCTTTAAAAAGTAAAACTAGAAGGTATTTTAATTTTGTTTAATAAGTTATGTAAAGTCGCGTGACACTCTTGAACTGGTTACTGGCATTCCGAGTGCATAGATGACCGCCGTACTTTACAAAATGAATGCGATTGGTTTTCTTTCCACAGATGATATGGTGCCCACCTCGTCTCTATATATGATAATAGCTTTTGCTGCTAAAAGTATTGTATGACGGTGAAGAACCATCCAAAGCAGACTTCTCACTGACCAGCTCGTACTTTCTCTCATCAAGGTACGTGTTGACTATCCTGTCAGTGCCTTGTGATGATTCTGGGATGACTTTTTTCACTTTTCGTAAAATTATACTGTGGTGTGTATCAAGTCCTGTGTCCCTTGACTGGCGAACAGCTGGTTTCTGATAATGGTTTCGATTTTTAAGATTAAATTTTATGATTTAATGTTGTCTACAATATGCTAAATATTCGTTTATTTTAATGAACACATTATTAGTATTATTTGATTTATAATAATATATTTATTGACTGCATTAATCGAAAAATACTTCTCTCGGTCTATAGAGGTAAACTTACAGTTTTAACCATTATTGATACCAGGCTGGATAAGCATCACTAAACCATAATACTAATTTAACTAACCAACTGATTCAAGTTTCATTTTAACCACTTCATATCTAATTGCCGTCATATTTGTGTCAAAATGCAACTAGATAATAAAAAATAAAAAAACATTCGTCAAACCTCGCCAATCCCAAGATTAAGTCTAGCTAACATAAATTCTCCAATTAAATTAATATAATAAATAATCAGGGTAAAAAACAACAGCAAAAACTAAAGAGCATGTTAGTGGCATTTTGTTATTTGCCTGTAGTGATGGTGTAAGAACATTCGAGGTCAAGACATCTTGGTTGTCGCTCTCGATGATTTCTTCAGCCTCTAGGCTGGCAGGGACTTCGAGCTCAAGCTCATTGCCTCAGCAGAACCTCGGAGAGCCAGGGCCAGACGAGAGAAGTTGCTAATACCTTGTGCAGGTCGCGTAAGAGAACAAATCTAAGCAAGGGCTCTAATGCCCTTTTCAGTGATTACTTCTGTGTATTTAATAAATTGTAATGCTGATCTTGTGTTCGCTACTCCCCAGAGGTTTCGAAGCTCACTTGCCCCGTGAGTTGTTAATAGCAATTAGCAACTCACGAGCGAGCGGACGCCAAGCCTTCGTGGCATCTTGGTGCACTGAGAAAAATGTAATTTTGAGATAACCTTATAATATCGTGACGTTTTTCTAAAATTGGTGCATTGTCTTCCATTATGGTGATAATAGGTCAAAATGAAACTATAATAGAAAAGTTAAAGGATGTAATTGAATTGATTGGGTAAATAAAACAACATATGATTATTGTCACCATAGAAATTGGTCACATAAAATAATATTACTTTCTTCATAGATTTATAGCACGTAATAGTAAATAATCCGCTCTCATACGAAGTTAAATGACAGTAACTATTTAGTAGGATATAAATAATGTGCCAATCATCATACATTTCCAGGTATCTGCATCGAATTTTTATATTATCTTTCATGTTAATTTATATGCAACCCATCAAAATACCATTACAGAAACATCTCATTATAGAGTAAGCATTAAAGTAATAATGATGTCATTTAATTTTATGTGAATCACCTTAAATACGATTACAGAGAGATCAAAACTAAAGGATGGTTCTACAATACTAGTGTGACAGCACGCCAAATCGGCAAATCGAGCTGTCACAGATACGTTTCGACTGCAGTCGGTGCAGAGGCCTGGTCTCGGAATGTTGTTTCGTAATTTTCTCTCACGTATGACTCAAAACAAACAAAGAGTAATAACTGATTTTAAGTCAATTTTCGTAGCTTTTCATCATACCCAGTGACGTATTTAATGTAACTAGATTTCAACTATTTGTGTGTGTGTGTTGATGGATTATTATTTATGATAAAAGGTATCCACATAAATAATTTTCTTTAAATGCAGTTTTTATGGTGGCGTGATTTCTATAGTGGCATGATAGCAATTTAACTCGAATCAGTGTGCAACAAGTACAAGTTCAACCTTAACACAGATGTGCTTTCACACTACCGATTCAAGGACACATCGATCAATCAAGTCATCGATTAATAATAGGAATACTAACATGCAAGTGTAATATAATTGGTAGGACATAATTAAAGGTATGAGGAAATCATTGAAAAAAGTGGGAAAAATAATATAACATAACCCACAATATGAGGAAAGTATACTATGAATGATATACTATAAATCGATTATATCTAGGAAATATAAAAGGACATAACTTGAGCTATGAGAAAAGGAAACAAAAATAGTAGGAAAGGCATTTAATTATTCTATGCCCATCCTACTAAAGCCATGGTGACATGTCATCTTAAATTCCGTTATAATCAGCAACAGTGGTATCATCGTACATTTTGGGACATCAGTATGCTCCCTACTTTAAGTGAATTCATCATACTTTAAGCTGAATTCACGTCATTTATGATCGATTCCACACAAGAGTGTGGAATGGTGCTATTTCGTGGAGGTGAGTGTGTGGTCCGTTGTCTGCTGTGTGATACATCTGCCTAGCCATACGGACCACAAACGTCTCCACTCTTTCCATTTTGGTGTCCCTATTTATTGTGTCGTTTCTGACATAACGCCCTGCGCCGGTGATTATGCGCAGGGCTGTTTTTTGCTGTGCTTGAATTTTCTTCTTCGTACTGTTCGAACAGAGTTGGAACCAAGCTGGAGCAGCGTAGGTCAGTCTGGACCGTACGTAAGTTTTGTAGACTCCCAGTTTGGTTCGCAGCTGTAGATTTGACGCCCGCACCGGCCTCAGCATTCTTGGTTGTTGACGGTTTCTCTTTCTACTGCAAGAAAACACAACTCCAAACCTGGAATTACACAAACAGCGCAGCGGAAAATGTAAGTCGCACGTACATACCGGCCAGCACGGGATCCTCATCAGAGCTCAAAATGCTCATTACCATCTAAAAAATATGTATACCATACGCGATGGTGTTTATTTTATTATATAGCATACAGAGTTGTGGTCCCAGCCTTCCGCTAGTAGGGTCTTGTTTGGTGTCTACCAAAAAGAAAGTTACTGTGTTAGGGTTTTAGAGAGCACTTTGGCAAGCTAAATTGAGACGAATAAAACGCAAAAACAGATGACTCTGGTAGACGAGCGTTGTGCCAAAAATGCTCGAGGTGGCACTAAAAATATCATGCTTTAAAAACAATACATAACTGAGGTATCGGGTGCTTATATGTAATATTCTGTTGCAAAGATAAAATCGGAGGTAATCTAGAGAATGTGTACCGAACAGAACTTTCACAATTACTGGAATAATAATTAAATGAACTAGTGAACCAAACATGAAGCAGTGTAATGACTTATTGTAGTTACTAATTAAATACATGTAAACTTCTACTGTTGAGACATATAAGTAGATTAATTATTTGTTGATTCCATTATGGTTGCTGACTATATATTTGACAAGGTGCTAATAACATTAATGATGTAATAATAAATTATTAATACTCTGTTATTAATACTTCCTACACCGTGATAATTAAAACAAAAGATTTGTAAATGAAACTGTACGTCAGTTTCATTTATAACTAACGTTTACGGTAGGGGAAGGGTTAATGTACTAATGTATGTAACTATTAAGTAGTTTTTTAGTATTTCCCGATCGTGCACAATAAATAAAATACGTCATGAACAGTATCGTGTTCTATACGTTTTATATTTGGTTCATTTCCTTTTTATTTAAAAAGAATTGCTGAAATATGTTGAAAGTAATCGCATTTTATAACCGCTTTCTTTGTAAGTATTGCGACACAAGTGAAAGATATAATAGAGTGTGCACTGAATGAACTAATTTCCTAATTAATCGACTTCAAAGAAGGAGGAGGTCATGTGTTCGTGTGTATGTATTTTTGTGTGTGTGTTAGCTGTTTTTCGCCTATTTGTGAATTCTCATTTCTCTTCTCTTCTCCGATTCTCAAATTGATTTTATTTTTTTGTTTGATAGAGTATACTTCCGAGGCGTTCCTACTTAAATTTCATTAATTCCATGAAGCAGTTTTTGAGTTACACTGCAAAAACTGAAAAGTTTTACGCCTATGTTGATGGTATCATTATTGACGGTGAATGAAAATCGATCCCGTAAGTAAACCGCAAGGGTTAATAAAATGGTTAAAAAAAGTTTTTACCAAAAAATAGAACCGACTTCAAAACCAACAAGTACAATTTGAAAAAAATAATACCGACTTGCATTCTATTCAGTTCTTGGAGTGTAACTACTAGACCATATTTGAATGGGACCACACGGGAAGGACGGGTAGGACAGCTTCCAAACAAAAAAAGAGTTTTGAGAATCGGTTCACCCTATCGAAAGTTATGAGGTAACACACAAAAAAAATACAGTAGAATTGAGTACCACCTCCTTTTTGGAAGTCGCCAGAAAAGGGAGAAATATCTTGTCGAATTCGGCACCATGCGCATAATATTGTGATAATAGGTACCTATTTTAAAACTATCATAGTACCGTCTTCAACAAGTTATTTCTCACATTTTAGTATTGAAGTCGGTTCTATTTTTTGTTAAAAAAATTATAATAATGCACTTTGTGTGGGTGTTCGTGTTACTAACTAACCTAATAAATGCAAGTATGTAGTTTTTATACGATTTATTTATAATGGATGTATTATTATTTTTTTTAAACATTTGCAGTTCAATTTTTATCCATGACTTCTGGAAGACAAATAGCCATATGGAACGGCTACACGTTCTACCATCAAAAACAATCAAATACAACAAGCACTTGGAGGTGTAGGACAAAAAGTAAATGTAAAGCAAGGTTTATACTAACCCATAGCGGAGTAATGATAAACGGTATATCGAGTCACAACCACGACGCTTTGAATTACACCATTTGCAATGGAGTATTCGTAAAGTTATAACTAAGTATCGTCGCTTATTAATATATTGATAATTATTTATCTTTAAAAATAATTATTTGTTTAATATACCTACTAATGCTTATTTAAAATTTTCAATGAAATTTTCGTCTTTGTATCTCACCATGGCACAATAAAAGATAAGTTAAATACCATTTTTTAACCTTTTATTTCCTTATCCATAAATGCAACCGTTAGGTCAACAGGGTTTTTTATGAGTGTTTAAGAAGTCCTATTTTCCACCTTCTGCTGACAAAGTAAATAAACTTATACTCAGTATCTTCTCTGGACATCTTTGAACAGCTTTTACCATTTATTTGTATTAAAAAAGTAAAAAAAATACCGACCTGAAATTTTAATATATTAACATACATACATTTAATAATTTAAAATTTTATTTACGAAGAACATAGTAAATCATATATTATAAATATTATTTATAATCTATGATAAAATTTTATAAATATAGTAAATTAATTTAATCTAAGTACAAAGTTACTAATATAGAATAAATCTACATATTACAATAAAACAAATTCACTAAAATATTTCTAAATTATAGATATATTATAGATAAAAAATAGCATTTTAGTGCCTGTCTACGGGTAGAGTGCCCAAAAAGCTGGCAACGTTACCTCGTTGAATAATAACGTTACCTTGTTTTACATTTAATTAATTACATGTAAAACATTTGCATTTGTAACTTTGTTAAACTTATCGTTATTGAGATTCGTTCCAAATTGACTTTATTACTAAATTAGTAGATTCAATATAAACAAAGTTACATTATTTTTAATAGCCTGGCTTTACTAGGATTCCCCGTATCGAGGCATGGAGATACACAACAATACATCACAATATCCAAGACCTAAGAAGAAACATGTCTTCTCATCACACAAAGTATTTGTCCTCGGTAGGGATCGAACCAGGGACTCCCTGCCTTGAGAAATCGTCCGCATATCTTTGTTGTTTAATTATTTACATTGTATTGCATCATTATAAATAAATTAAAACCGTTTTACCCTTCCGCACGTTGATTTAGACGGTGTTTTTGATTTGCAATATTATTATGAACGAGCTTTACTATATATAGATTAAAATTTTCATATCATCTCTTCAATGACATAGGTCAATTACTTTCTAATTCAAATTGGTTTTATAATATCCTATTTCCAAAAAAATATAGGGCCATACGAAATATAGCGTTTTGGACGCATTTGATGCGGTATTCACCACCAATTATATATTTTTTCAGTGACGTTTTTAATAATAATACTTAATAAAAAAAATACCTGATTAGAAAACGCATGAAAACGATTTACATATGACAAATATTTACTTATTCATTTTGTTTCAGTGATATACTTGCCTAATAAAAATGGCAAACAGATGGCTGTAGTAAGAGGATTTTCATTTTTCTTATGTCGTCAAAATCTATCAACCCTCGAATGGCAGTGCACCTCGGGAAGGAAATGTAAAGCGCGATTCATAACTCTATCTGGCGGTGACTACAGCTTCCTACGGGGAATCACAGAACATAACCATAGGCCTCCCAATCATCGAATCATTAATGGCGTTTATCATAAGGTTTAGTAATAAAATCAAATGAGTATATGAGTTAAATGTGTGTAGGTGTAATACGGATAATACGCTACACGCCGCCAGACGATTTCCTGTAAATGTATTGACAAACAAAACTATTTAAATTAATATCGAAAGTACGTTGTGTAGTAGTAGTGTACAGTAGAAAACACTATACCTATTCCTACAACGAAGCAGTAACGTTCGCATAACTAGAGCCTTACTCCCACCGTACAGTAGTCATGTTTCAACCACCACTTATATGTCAGGAAAAAAATGTAAAAAAATTATATAAAATTCTTTTTCATTTATGTAACTATGGTGTATGTATATTAAATTTTGGATATAATGTATATAGTATATAATACCAATATTTTTTTTTAATTAATTTATGATAAATAAAATTTAAATTAAGTTAATTATTTAATGTTAATTATTTTAAATTAATTAAAATTAAAATTAAAATTAAGATAATTAAAGCCACAGCTAATTTCCTATATTTGTGAGTGTTTATTTACTACATATATATAACATTTTGTAAATTGCAAATCGCGATTTGAAAATATTTCTTCATAAAATATCCAGACATATTCATTTCTGGTACGTTTCAAAATGTTATTATACGTCATTAAATTAATACTTGAATAAGAACGGGTCTAATTCGGTATACTATGTTGCACCTATGCAAACGCTTGGATAGGCAAGATCGTGCAGATAAGCTTTAAGCCACATAAATTATATTGCAGTGAGATTCGTGACACAGACGTCTGGAAAGCAGTTGGCTTTCATCAACGGGTACACATTCTACTGCCAAAGGAAGACTCAGAGCACTGCTCGGTGGTGCTGCACCAGAGGCGGAGCATGTTATGCTAAGTTTACAATATCACTAAACGGTGAAATGAAAAGCGCAAACATCGTACATAATCATAAACCACCGTTTTATAAGACTATTAATGGAGTTATGCATAGAATATAACAAGTTTATAATCCTGTTAACATAACCTGAGTTTGCACCAAAAACATTATACGTGTAACGTTTAAAAATTAATCTCACAACTTGTTTTGTTGAGGTTTGCGTTCCCACTGTAAAAAAACTGTTATAGTTTTTGAACAGATTAGCACTGAATAATAACATGATACTAAACACGTTTGTCTATACTATAGATTTGTAGATAGCCACGTTTCAAAACTTTTGTTCACAAACATCTATATCAGATATCCACAGACTCGACATGATTCAAACTTACGCAGAGTATAAAGCCATTACCGTTTGTTGATCCAGCCAATCGATGGCGCTGTGAACAGTAATTATTTCCGATTCTCCCACACGGCCATTCTGATGAATCACGCGTTCTCGCGCGACGTATGACAACTTCTACAACATAGGGCTTTTATTGGTCAATAAGCTGTACAGGAAGGGGCACGTTAGCTTTTAAACTATAATAAGTAGTAAACCATGTTTCTCAAAGGGCAAAGTTTTAAAAACAAAGTGGCGTTTGCAAGAAATGGCGAGCCAAACCGTAAGTACAAGAAGCGCAGAGCTTCCAGTGCTGAACCATAATCGCTCCAAGCGTGGAGCTTTCAATGTACCTAATTTCTGGAAGCGTGGAGCTTCTAATTTAATTTCACGAAGCACAGAGCTTTCAAGATAGAACCCTAATTGCAAGAGCCGCGGAGCTTCCAATGCTGAACCATAATTTCACGAAGCGCGGAGCTTCCAACGCCGATATGTAGTTTCACGAAGCGCGGAGCTTTCAATGCTGAACCGTAATTACACGAAGCGTGAAGATTCCAATGTAATATCTCGAAGTACGGAGCTTCCAGGGTTGAGCCTTAATTGCATGAAGCGCGGAGCTTTCTTTGCTAAACCATAATATAACGAAACGCAGATCTTTCAATTCTGAACCGTAATTACACGAAACATGGAGCTTCCAATGTAATTTTAAGGATATAGAACTCAGGTGCGACCATGTATTGAATATTGTTGCCACCTCTGGGATGGATCCGCTAAGTACCTTATGGATGCTCTCGATAGACTGCAACGTCGCGCTGTCCGTATTATTGGAGACACTGAAGTCACTCAACACCTAGAACCCCTTCAAATGCGTAGAACTATAGCTTCTCTGAGCGTTTTTCACCGGTTGTTTCAGTGTGAATGTTCTGAGAAGAGCTTTTTAATCTTATTCCTTCCTCACCATTCTGATCCCGAACTACTCGTTCCGGCCTAGCATTGCATCCATATACTGTTCAAAACTTCTTACCACGAACCAAAATTTTGGCAGTTCCTACCTCTGTCCTGTAAGTAAATTGTGGAATGCTTTGCTGGCGTACGTATTTCCTTGCAGCTATGTCCCTGGGTCTTTCAAGCGGGGCGTGAAAAAGCATCTGTGAGGTCATATACCATCATAAAGTGGCGATTAATGCAGCTTACGGCTGCACTAATGGTCATTGCTTCTTGATTCCATCTTGACTTTCCACCAGGCGACCAGTCACTTTGATGAACCACTATAAAAAGAAAGTTAATATTTCGATTTCTTTAAATAAATCTTTCAAAGATTTGCGAGGCTTTGTTTTTCGCTCCCACTCCTGGAACTTGGATGTTCCTCATAGATATAAGAGTGTCATATATTATTTGTATAATTTGCCAACGACAAACAACAGAATTAATGTTAAGCTTATTTTCAGTGAAATTCATGACTGCGCCATCTGGGAAACAGATAGCTATCTGGAATGGCTATACGTTCTACCAACAGCGACGCTCCCAAACAACACTAACATGGAAGTGCAGGGCTAACAGTCGGTGGCAGTGCAAAGCTCGATTTATATTGCGTCACAACGGTGAAATAGTAAGCGCTATAACGACTCACAGCCATGAGCCTCCGAATTATACCGTTAGTGACGGTATTTTCATCAAATTCTGATATTGTATATTCATACAGTTTTAAAATATTAAATAATGAACAATTATAAAAAAAATCTTCAAATATATAATAAAAAAAATAAAATTTGAGAAAGATTGCCTAAAAAAATTGAGACCACCCTTTTATTGTTCAAATATAATTTTAAATTGGTGTTTTTGATGTAATTTTAACAAACCAACGGCACGCTAATTAATTAAATATATTACTTTTTAAATTTGATCTTTGTTTTCTTTTTAATAAGGAGCAAAATTATTAAGGATCAATGCCATGTCATTGCAAACATTACTGCTTCTCGATAGAAATAGGTACTAGTAGGTAGGTGGGTCTACTTCCCTAGACGACTTCAATAACAAATAGTTATATAAGACTAGTGTTCTACTGTAAACATTGTGATTCAAAGTTTTCAAAGAGTTCTATACCGTGTTTTGGAGCAACTTTTGTTTAGCGGTAGTCGCTCAAAACACATAATATTTGGGGATGTATACTCGTAAAGACATTATATAAGTTACAGTTCAGGCCATGACGTCTCAACGTCGGGTAACGGGTAACGGGTACTCAGATCACGCAGAGAAACAAAAAACAGTCGGTTATATCAAAAGGCGAATTCATAAGTACCAAAAAAATCAGTTTTGAACGTGATTTTTAGTGTAGGTAATATTAATATCACCCCATAATACATAAATTGTTTTTTGTTATCCATGCAGTCTGTATTGTTTAACTGCTCATGACTTCGTTCTCGTAGTATACTCGGCCTTTGGCCTCGCCAAAACTTCCTTTCTCTTCTTGGTTTTTCTTTCATAAGAACCTTCTCCTGACAATATTTAATACAACAACAAAAAAAACGTTTTAATCGATGTCTCATCATTTAACCCTTTGCGTCCCAGAGACGTAAATATAATTCAGTTTCATTTAAAATCTTTTGTTTTAATTATCACGCTATAGGAGGGATTAAACCATGCATTGAATGCACGCACGTTATAGAAAGGTAGAAATAGGTAAGGTTTTAAAGTATTCATAAATATAATAATTTATTGAAATAAATTATAAATCTACTCTTAAGATTTTTTTTTGTGTTTCCTTTTTGCTCTTTCTGGTTAAAATCTCTAAATAGGTACGAGTAATACTCGTAGCATTGATGTTACACGAACGTTCCGCACTGATAAAGCACTGTCATCTTAGCATTGAAAACTAGAGCTTTAGTAGCCGAACAAATGACTGAGTCTTGCATTCGATTAATTTAATTGAAGTTTCAGGACTAGTTTTCACTAAGTCACGTTATGGAAAACCCGCCGTGGAGTTGAATGGATACAGATACACGAAGTATCATAGCTGCAAGGGTCCTAAAGTGAGGTGGATTTGTGTGCGTACAGCAAAAGGTTGTAAGGCGTACCTCGTCACATACAACAATGAGTTTATCATGATGAAGCATCAGCATAACCACTAATATATTTTATGTAACTATATAGGTGCGCTCTAGGATTCCGCCCATGCATGACTTCTTATATTTACAAGTAAAAACTTTGAGCAAATTTTTGAGCAACCTTTAAATGTAATAAGTGTACCTACGGCACAAAATATAATACATAAGTGTCAAATTATATCAGTTGATTCGTTTTATTTTGTAGATATGTGATATTGTGACTGTTTCAGTCACAATTTATAAGTAAGGCAGATTCAATTAGTTATTGTTACTTTTCTACCGACTTCAATTCAGCTGTATTTTTTTATGTTTGTTACCTCATAACTTTCGATAGGGTGAACTGAATCTCAAAATTCTTTTTTTGTTTGAAAGCTGATGCTTCCCGTGTGGTCCCATTAAAACTCCAATAGCTGAATAGATCGGAAGTCGGTTTAATTTTTTTCAAATTGGACTTGTTCTTTTGCACAGTACTAAATAACGTCATTTAAGGTTAAGCGGCGTTTATAAGTAAGGCCCGTATAATGTAAAAGTTGCAACGTACTATAGTTCGAATGATTATTTTGATTGTGATATATAAATGAATAACTCGTGTACAATTTTTGTTGTGTTTAAGTACGGGTATGTAAAAGTACTTAATTAAAATGAAAACTTATGTGATTGTTGATTAATACATACCTTAAACCACAGCAAGTATTTCCTTTGTTCCATATGGGTCGGCGAAACTGCGTGTGTATTTTTTATACTCTTTACTATTAAAGTATGTACTTGATCAAACTGCAATAGATCTGAAATATCGATGGAATCTTTTATCATAACTTTCTAATTCTTGAACTTAACAGTAAAATGCGCCTCTAGTCTCTTTTAAGCACATCAGTATGAACACTCTGCGTGACACAACAGAAGGCGCCACAACACACCCCAACACAACAATATGAACCTAGCTTAAACAATGCATTTAAAACAACAATTCATAACCAAAAATATGGGACCTCTATGTTCCCAATATAAATGTCGGATGTTATGTTCAAATAATAAATCTAATTTATATATATTTATTCATTAAATTTGGTCCAGTAGTTTTTGAGTTACACTCCAATAACTGATTTTTACCAAAGTAATAGAATATAAGTCGGTATTAAATTTTTCAAATTGCACTTGTGTTGTACCTGTGTGCACAATTGAAACATTGAGACATGTATTTAGCTTACTGAAAATGAATCCACAACATATTATCACAAAACCAAAGTATTTGATTGAATGAACACATGAATAATTTATTAACAGCAATCGCAATTGTTACAACAAATACTATTTAAAAACACATTGAAAATCTATGCTTTTCAAGGTGATTATAAACAACTCAAGTACGTGTCAGTCGTGCGTATTGCGCTATTCAGCAGACATAAATTTTACTCCTCATGTAATTGATCAGTTGGTTCCTGTTTTAAGTTTTTAAGACATGGTCACTAATTCAAGAATTAACGTTAGAAACAGGATATTTACCATGTATTGTATTTATTGTGAGCTCTCGATATTTCGGCACAGTTACTTGCGCCATGTTTACTTGTAAAGAAAAATATATGGTACATATCCCATTTCTAAAGTTAATTCTTGGTTCCTATTTTATTAAAATTGAGAGCGTTTAAGCTTGATATGCGACATGTAGCCCTATAATGTACCCTTGATACCTCACGCAGATTTCGTGGTTCAATTCCTGTCGTGAGTGTAAGGCGAGGTGTACATTATCTTTTGATGGGACAACTATTAAAAGATAGAACATTGTACGTGTTATAACCCTGCTCAGTATCGAATAACACTGTGTGTTGTAAGATTTAGTACAATCCTCAATGCTTTAAGCAAAGGAGAGGTCATTTTGAAATAAAACTACGATGTTTGCAAATTGTAATGTTTAAACATTTGATATTTATGCGCTTTTGTTTAAGTTTTTGAATATAAATAATACAAAATTGTAAATATCTATAATATAAATATATATTAAATTTGTGGGTGGGTACAAGTATTTTATATAGTTATATTAATTTTACAATCGTATACTATAATATTATCAATGCGAAAGTAAAACTATAAATACGAGTACTTTCGCATTGATAATATAACACATTATCATTATCTTTATTATTGGTGATTGGATGGATGGATGTCACTTCATCATGCCAAAACCCCAAAACAGATTATTACTATAAAGGCTTAACCTACTCACTTGAGTAACTTACTTACGTCTTTTGACAAGGCCATGAAAGATTGTGTAATTTATTGACCTCAAATCAATAGTTTCATATGTTATTTTCAGATAATCGAGTTATTTATGCAACTAACATGAAAGGAATAACAGTGGCTATTTTAGAAGGTTTCACTTTCTACTGTCATCGGCGATCCACAAACACGACTTCATGGCGTTGTACAAGTGGTAGTAAGTGTAAGGCGCGGTTCACATCAGTCAGCAAAGCCAACCAATGTGTAGCTAAGGCTTGTCTAGAACACTGTCACAAGCCCCCGTCATTCAGAATTATAAATGGAATTTATCATAAAATGTAATAAAATTTGTCCAGTTAATATAGACATAAGTAGATTCAAGTAAGAGTAGATTCTTCTGGATTCGTTAGGAAACACAGCTAGGAGTATCTCCCCGGTTTGCACCGTATCTAGCACTTAGGGAACAATGTTACATATTAGGTATAAACTTTTACGGGCCATTAATTAGAAAAATTCAAATAAGTTGCAATACTGTATTGTATTTATGGATACAGGCTTCCTTTATCTATAGTGAGTTCAGTGAAAAATGTCGGGCGACATGTGAAATATTTGTTATTATTTTTTTTATTCGAGGCCCTAAGAAAATTCCGACATACTATATAATATATATAAGCATCGTAAACGTTTAGTCACGCCGAATCACCGTTTTTTTAAAACTCTCGCACGCACAACGTGCGTTCTACTCCCGAGAAACGCTCGATAGCGGCTGCCTGAATTCCCGCCCAAGAGTCAGGCTACCTTCAAAGTCAAAGTCAAAGTCAAAATCATTTATTCAATTTAGGCATCAAAGACGCACTTATGAACGTCAACTTTTCATTATAATGTACTTTAAAGACGCGTTCAAAATATATAGAGTCCACCGTGAAGAAACGGCAAGAAACTCGGGGCCATTCTTTTTATATAGATGTTTACAATGTTTCTACTTAGGTACTACAAATATTACATTTTATGGGTGACAGAGTGACAGCTTGCCAGAAGTGGAGTATTCTAAGCATCTTTATCTTCTATATAATGTCGAACTTTATAGTAAGCTTTTTTTATTAAAACGTTTTTTACAGTCAACTTGAATTTGCCTTCTTTGAGCTCAATTATGTGTTTTGGGATTTTATTGTAAAAACGCACACAATTTCCTAGGAATAACTTATTAGTCTTCGATCGACTTTTACCGATTGAAATAACCCCCGCGCCCCTCGGATTCGTTGCGTTCACGCAGTAAGCTAGGTAAATGAATATAAAATTTCTTTTAAGACACAATAAACACTTGTATTATGTAATGTAAAACCTATTTAAGTTTTTATGTAAGTAGACATAAAAACATGTACTACATTTTTTCATTAAATAAATAGAAACATAGGTGTATTTTTCTAATTATAACTTTCTTTCTCCTCTACCAGATCACGATTAATGGTAAGAGATATTTCAGCAGTTACTTACGATAACACTTTAAAAATAATCAGTAATTATTAGTTTATTTTCAGTGATCCTCCTGCAAGAAGTAATGTAAGAAGACCAGGGGCTTCCATTGGTACTGATCCACCTATAACTGCAGAGAGGGCAATACTAAGCTTAAGTTTGACGAGAAGTTCGCAATAGTCAGCCTAGACAATGTTCACATGCACCCACCGACCAAGTATTATATCTACGAGGGACAATATTTTAAAAGGTTTAAACGATGCAAACACATTAGGATATGTGTAATATCATACGAATTGTTCGTATTATAATATTGATTTCTACGTTTTCTACTATTGCATTATTGTCCAATATGATGGGTACTGCTTAAGTTAATAATAATCCCTTGTCGTGGTCGTCTATCCGTGACCATGTTCACTGAAAAGCGTTTGAAACGTTGGCATAAAATAATATAAAATCATACGTGATTTAATCCGTTTAAAGTTGTGTTTGTTGGTGGTAGTGCCACGCTGTAACCCTATTGGTTACCACCGAATGGGCCGGCACAACCGGGGAAGTACCACACTCCCACATATCACCGACGTGAAGTTATATAGCTTGCTATTATCGCTCTGTAGATGGTTCCGGAGGCCCGATTTCCCTTCCTTTCCTCCTCTCCTTCCCCTTTCACCTTCACTCTCTCCCCTTCTATTCTTTCCTCAAAGGTCGGCAACGCATCCGCGAGATCTCTGGTGTTGCGGATGTCCATGGGCGACAGTTTCACTTACCATCAGATGAACCGCTTGCTCGTTTGCTATATAAAACAAAATCTATCTGGTGATATTTTAATGTTATGTGATGGGTCAAATAAGAAGAATTTTAATTCTTGGAAACAGATAATAAAACTTTGATTAAATGATACTTGTATATTAGGTGCTGTAGGCATGTAGTTTACTTTGGAACTTCCTTGATTGTTAGTTATAGTTTCCAAATTAGCTTCAAATTAAATAGATTTTATGTAAATATGTAGTTATTTGCAATGAAGATTGTTAATAAAGAGCATTATGCATAATAATCTTACAACAGATTATGTGCACTTATAATGTATGCATGTATGCTAGCGATAGTTTAAGCTCCGAACTGCATGAGAAGAAATTGATTACTAGTGCGATATGTACTTACGAACCATAAGTCTTGTAGTAGTATTCTAGAGCCCATTAATTCCAAGCTCACTAATGGCCAATAGTAACTCACTAGTTAGCTACTAAGGCGGACTAGAATGATTTACAAAGTAATAGAAATTTCTGTAAAAGTCAGTCTTTAAAATCCCAAAAAGGGGTTAATAGAATATTATCAATTGTATTTTTCGGAATTATTATACATGTAATTCCTTTTTTCAGGTTTGGTGTTTGTCAAATCGAGAATGGGAAAAATGTTGATCGTGTACAAAGATTACACGTATTATTTTACTGGGGAAAGTCCATTAAAGAATACTTCGCAGTGGAGATGTTCTACAAACGCTAATAAGGCTTGCAAAGGGAACATAACACTTTATCACGGTACTGTAAATGCTATTGTAAAGGCAAGGGAGCACAATCATCCATCAGTTAAATACAAAATTATCAATGGAGTCCTTTTGAGATTTAAATAACTATAGCTCATTTTAAAATATGTGTTTGGGGAAAGTGCAATAGTGAAAATTATTATATACCTTAAAAACCTTCCATCAATTCAAAGCTTTAATTTACTAGCAACTAATTTATATTTCTCGAATGAATCAATATTAAGACGAGGACAACATCTTGCTGGCTTCTTTTAACCCTTTGCCTACCAGAGACGTAAATTTACGTGAGTTTGATTCATAAATCTTTTGTTAATTATCACGGTGTAGAAAGGATTAATAAAGAAATATCTTGATGTACATTTTTAAATGGAAAATAAGGTTTTAGAATATTGCTTGTACTCGTATTCGGAAATTTCCCAGTATGGCGAGCCGTAGCACACCAACAAAGCAAAATGCAAACTTTCATATAGAACACAAATACATTGAGTGGATAGTAGTAGATACAATGTAAAGTTTTCTTCTTATCCGCTCTCCGAGGTGTTCCAAACCGTCAGTGAGACAAATAGGGAAAATACATAATCAATATAATAAGGGAAGATAATCATAATGTCGAGCACAAACTCCATAGATGACTTGCCAAGATTGTGTGTGTTTGGAACGTCATATAGGTATCTAAGAAACTCATTTGTTTTTGAAACATGTACATACATGTATAACCATGTTTCTATTAATTTTGAAAAGTACATTGTCATTATAACCATTTAGGTATCATATATGCTCCAAATTGAATACCTACGTAAAGTAGAAGAAATGCCATACGTTTCGACAGTTTAGTGCGTCTACTTTATGCTATGTGCAAAGTAGGTTTACTTTAACTTTCTTGTAAAATATATATTTTAAAATCTATTGCATGTTAGTTAAAAGTGAAAATTAGATAACAGGTGTGGCTTTAATTCCATGCCCACAATTAAAAACATTTTAAAACTTTGTCGTGCTTTATTGGATTTGAGAATGTCTTCGAACATAAGATATATCTTAAAATATGCCGAATAAATTATATGAGTATTTGTACATTTAAGTGAAAAAATATTATTATAGAACTCCATTATACGAGAGTTGTGCCACAAATTAAAATAAGTTTTAGTAGTTCGCATTCAAAGTAACGAATCCCAACAACATTTTATCTGTGCAATACGTATAGTGTAATAAAGTGTATAAGTAGTCGTTTCAGAATTTATATTTAACTTTTTTTCCTGGCTGTATTTGCTGACATAAAAAAGAACATCTCTTAAAGAAATTACCTATTTTATAAGCATCTGCACTAACGAACTCTTGATATTTGTATCAAGATCGCGTTAATGCAGAAGATACACTTATTTTTAAATGGAGAAAATCCAGTTGATACGTTGTAGTTAATATATTATTATGTCAATAGTTGTCAAATGACTAACTAAATAGGTTTAATCTGGTTCATTCTTACACAAGTTGACTCGTACGTTTGTACATTTGCCATTGCTTAAGGTAGTAACAAATCAGAAAGTGGGTGGCAGCATCTGTTCAACAACTGGAGACAAATGGAACCAGGCCACCAGACCCTGGCAGTCCCACTATTCCTGGTACGGCAGCGGCCACGCGGTAACGGTGGGGCAAGGGGTGCTAAGAATCTTTAGCAGACGCCCAGGTCTGGTAACTCAACGTAGGCACGATAAAGACAGACGAGAAGATCTTTGAGCTGGAAGAAGAAATGAGTAAGTTACTCTGGGACATTGTGAGGACACGATAACCCTGAAATCAGGTAAACTTACTCTACTACCGGGAAGGTGCCCTACAGACCCAAGGTGGTGCCGGGTTGCTCGTCCACAAGTCCCTCATTAACAACAAAGTTACAATCAATGACGTTTCCAACAGGGTCGTATACCTAGTACTCAGAATTTTCAGAAAACATTCGTTGAAAGTCATGTAGCTATGCATACGCACCGACAAAGTCGCACGCGGATGATGAGGTAGAGTATATGTATGAGGACATTAGTCGGGTAATGCATACCTGAAACGCACACTGAGAAAAATTACATGTGGTAATTACACGTGACGTTGATCTAAAATTGGTGCATAGTCTTTTATTATGGTGATAATAGGTCAAAATGAAACTATAATGAAAGGTGCAAGGATGTTACTGAATTGATTGGCTAAATCAGAGAACATAAGATAATTGTCAACATAAAAATTGGTCATATAAAATAATATTGCTTTTTCATAAATTAGTAGATTGTAGTCTACACTAACATTAGAAAGAGAAAAGATTTGTTTGTTTGTTTGAATTGAATAGGCTCCGAAACTACTCGTCCGATTAGAAAAATTCTTTCACCATTAGAATCCTGCATTTTCCCTGCTGAATAGACAGATTGACAGCTCAGTCAGAGCTGTCAAAAATGACGCAGAGCCGGCATTATTTTAAATTTCCGTCAACATTTGAATGCAAGTGAGATACATAATAGCCTTGTTCAGTTTAGTAGTTTAATAGCTTCACAAATTTTCCTAGTTTTTTCTAGGTTTTGTAATTGATACAATATACTACCGTAATGAATAAGTTTCGTAGTCTAAATCCGGATTTCGTATAGATAAGAAAATAAAATCCGTTATCTATAGACATTCGGATTCCGAAGATCATGTACGCCTTCAGTGTGTTCGGAAAGGTACGCTGAAAGTTATCATAATATTAACTTGAACAACAATAATGTTACATTACAGAAGTTAAAAATAAACTTTATTTCACGACATCCAACCGCGGAAAACCCATGGTGCGCTACAATGGCTACAACTACAGCAAAAACCGGTCCAGTAAATACATGACTCGGTGGATATGTACCGGAACCAATTCGCGTCGTTGTCGATCGTTTATCGTCACAATATGTAATGACACATATGTAAGTAAAATAGTTGAGTGTCATACCCATGAACCGAAAAAAACAAAAGTCAGAGAGCTTTGCACGTGAAAATGAAATCTAACTATGAGTGTATGTAACTCAACCTGTTGAGGAGGACACTGTTATGAAAGTTCCTATTATTCTGTACATAATAAAAAGTCTATCGCTGCATCCTTAAACTAGTAAATTAACTAACGAGATATTCAAGCGACTAGAAATTCAGGGGTTATCCTTTTATATCCTAGTTTTTTTAAACAACATGTACCGATACACGACTGTGTCACTAAGTGGCTTATAGCATCTAGACAGAATATCAAAAAATAAATGTTGATTTATATGTTATAATATAACTTGTTTTTCAATAAAATATTTTTTTTCAATAAATCATTATTCTAGCGTATATAACCAATTCAAATTAAAATCATTTTTGTTTTATTTTTGTTTCTACAAACCCATTATAATAATAGTAATAAATGCAGGGGCGGCTTTTTAGTGAGCCTTCGGTGAGTGGCAACACCTTGGACCCCTATTATCCTTGGGGCCAGATGAGAGCCCTGCTTTAATTGGCTGTCCAGGGAAACGTAAGAGCAAGTAATAAAAGCTCTAAGGGTGGAAGTGTTAAAGAGCATAACGCCGGAAGTAACGCTCTGGTGAAACCGCAACACACCTCTCGACACCCTTTAGCCATCAACGCCAACGTTGCCCCTTTCGTCACCAGTTAAGGCGTCTCCTATGGGCTTGTTAAGCAGGTAGTAAGTCACCACCTGTCTAAATATTTAGGATGAGACTGAAATCAGCAGTTCCGTAGTCTCGTTCATAGCCCTCTATCTCCTTTTTCATTTATACGAGTAAGTTCATGTCAATAGCCTTAGCATTTTCCCATTTTTGTAATAGATGTTTCCATTCATCCAAAATGTTTCTGTTTTTTTATAAATTGTATAATTTATACTAAGGCCTCTAACTTATGACTTTGCAAAGGACCGGATGTAATCCGTGACATAAATGCAATGAGATGATAATGATATTTATTGCTACAAAATATTTACAAAACCAATGAATTTATGTGTGCGAAAGACGATACACATTTGGTTAGTATTACGTTAGTACTATTTAAAAGCGTGTATAAAATATTGAATATATGAATATATTAAATTATTTAGTCTAAACATAGAATAACACTGTAACCAAAGTCGTAGTGTACATATGAGATAATCAGAAAATGTTTAGTTGGTATACAGGAAGGTGGTAGAACTTAAAACATGTTTTTTGTTTGTTGTCTGTCTGTATAACTGTACCTCTACATGTGTTCTACTGCATAGATGTTGATGCCGTAGGATGTAGAGATTTTTGTTTTTCGAAAATAGGTCTACCCGAAAAGAAGTATGTGCAATAAATCTAGAGCAAAAATGCAATGGTCAACTCACATCACGTAAAACGATTGTAGAGATATTGATACCGTTTACTGACATATATTCATCAAAGTCGTGCGCGACTTTTATAGGCTATTAAAAAGATTTTATATATAATATATACAGAAATTGTTTATATTATATACTTTTTTTAGAGTGAACTTCATAGAAAGGAGACAAAATAGATGAGTTGTACTTAAGTACGCTTTGTATAAGTGCATACTAAAGATTGAAAAACCTTTAAGGTTTGCGAAAGCTTTTAGAAGTCCTCGATACAACTTCAAATAATTGTGGACTATTCTACGATATAGTTATTCCGTCAAAAACATAAATGTGAAATAAGATCCAAGTTCAATATTATGACATATGCCTCGGTTGTTGACTTCAACGACAAAAGAAGTGAGATCTAAATGGGAACCAAGTTCAAAGGATAGTCCTGAAATTAATTTATAGCGACATAAAATATTTTATAATAATATAATATATGATTCCTATTATAACTAAATTATACTTATTTATAATATATTGAAACCTAAGGTCTGACTTGACTAGTTCTCATATACGGATTATGTTAGAGCCATCGCCGTTGTGAGATCGCCAAGCCAAGCTCCGTTGAGCTTGACTTGGCGATCTTAACCGATCAACGATTATATAGCAACGCTTGGTGCGGTCAGGAGTTGGATGGGTGCTTTGGAGGGCACGTTAGGCCGTCAGTCCCGGTTGTTTGTTCTTAGGATAACAATGGCTGTATGTCGAAATCGACATAGCCTTACGAGGCATTCGGGCAGCCCGACAACATCGACATAAGTTGGCCTCTATCCACCAATCAACACTGGGCCAGTATGGTGGATTATGGCCAAACTCTCTGAGAGAAAGGCTCGAGTCCCAGCAGTAGGAACATAACGGGCTGATAATGTCATGCTATGTATGTTTATGCAACTAGTCGGGTTCATACAGTCACATAAATAAGTCACAGTCCTGTCTACGACACGTTCTAGTAAAGCGATGAATACATTATTACTAAAACTTTCTTAGGCGATGATGGAGGAAACACAATAACAACTTTTCAAGTTTTTTCAAGACAAACTATACCAATAGTTTGTCTACACTCGTACATCGTTACGAATACCTAGCGGTCAAAAATCCGCCACGCTTACACGTCAAAACTTGAAACACAAATCTATCCCATCAATTTTCCTAAAATCCTTATTTTCCAATGTCTTGGTTCTAACTTAACTTCAATGAAATGTAAATTAAAGTAGATAACTTATACAGAGGAAAATTTCAAAACCGGTAAGATGGTGTAAGACGTAGTAATTCCTGCTCCCAAGATTTGTGTAGCTGTAGATGTGTCAACGAACTACTGGCACAAACAACATCGACTCAAATGGCCTGTAATTGATGAAGTTAAATTTATAAAAAATAGGTCTCTTAGTTTCATATTGATGCGCGAAAAAAATTTAAAAATATATTTAATGGCCCTAATAAGTGCCAATAAATATATTTTTAAATTTTTCCTTGTCTGCCTATTGAGACAGACAAGTAAAAATTTAAAAATATATTTTTTGGCCTCCATTATATCGATAAAAAAATACGCTACAAATATTTAAAGTACAGTTTTGAATCAGTTCCAGTTTTATTATATAATTAAATTATTTTCTCGATGTGTATAATCTGGGATGCGAATCGAATAAATGTTTTTTTTATTATTATAATCTACCACTTACCAGTAATGGGTACCTATACTATTGATTTCAGCTAATTTATACTAAATCTACTGCTAGTTATGTACTAAAGTATCTAATGAATACTATCAAACTATGTTTAGTATTTACCCATGTTATTAATAAGATTGCCATAATGTGTATTGTGATTTTCAGAGCCCCTGTTCACTTTATCTGCAGCAGGCAAGCCGCGGCTAATCTATGATGGTTTTGTGTTCACTCGCCACTACGGCGTAGACGGCGGCCGGACGAGGTGGCGCTGCTCATTAAAACACAGAGGATGTAAAGCCACTATCATGACTAAGGACAATGATTTTGCTTTTATAAGGAATGAGCATAATCATTAAATACTTTGTTTCTATTCTAACGACTTCCAAAAAGGAAGAAGTACTCAATTCGAATGTTTTTTTAATGTTGTTTTTAATTTTCGACTGGGTGAACCGGTTCTCAATTAATATTTTTTTGTTTAAAAGCTGGCGTTTCCCGTGTGATCCCATTTGAATTTCATCAAAATCGATTAGTAGTTTCTGAGTTACATTACAATAACTAAATATATAATGTAAGACGTTTTAAAATTTTGAAATTGTTCTTAGGAAAGTAATAAGTCACTGAAATGTGACAAATTCACAACAGTAGGTATATTCGGAAGAACAAGTAGGATTAAGGAAGTGCTGGTTAAACGTGAGACATAACGTGAGTCGCAGTCGTAGCACGTGTGTCGTTTCGAAGACCAGAGTGGCTGGTGCGAGGTCGGTCATGCCCGTACAAGGCACGAAAATTAATCAGCGTCGTATCAGGCGCAACAGCTACAGTCTGGTCCTCCCGGAACGTTAAGATATACCTATTGTCGCAATGTATACTTATGCTGTGGTACTGGTGCGTGTCGCCATTCTAGTAATCTGTCAGAGGGTGTATGTTACCGCGGTGCAGGAACCCTGGAATGCAACGAAGGACGCCGCATTAGCTTCTCTATGTTGTGTTTAAGTTGAATGCTCAAGTTTTAACTGAACTTCCTTAAAGATTTTGTAGCAAGGATGGTGGATAATTATTAGATAAATTTTGTGATTTGCAAAATATGAAGAGTATTGTTTACTTTATCTTTAACATTTACAACAGTTGGTAATACTGCTAGTTATATTTTAATGATACATAATACTAATCGTGATTAAATGTGCCCAAAAATGTATGGACCTTTTTATTACTTCATCAGTCGAACGACCCAGACTCAATAGAAATGTCATTGTTATATTGACAATCGACTAGTGAGGGGAGTGTTCTGCATATTTTAGACTTAGAAGATCAATAGTAATCTCCTAAAACAACATTTCTGTTTTAGTGACATTCAAAACGTCTATACGTGGCAAGAACCTGCTCTGCATAGATAGGTACAGTTTTTATGCCCAAAGCACTAAAAAGTCTAAGACGCGGTGGGTCTGCTCTACTCATAGCACTAAAAAGTGTACAGCCTCCGTTATGGCTTTTGAGAACATGATATATAAAGTCAATAACAATCATAACCATTAATTGATGACTGTTTCAAATTAAAAATATAAGTATATACTTGTAATATATCTAGCTTATTATATAAATGTGCGTCACATTACAAAATACGAAAATTTGGCATTGTGTGTTAGTTTTTTTTATATTAATGATGAACATTAATTTTATTATATATCCCAAACTGTTTAGACCCTTATCAGTACTTTACATTTTAGTTTATTTTTAATTTAGATATAATTTTAAATTCAGTGAGGAGTAGAACCTACAACTACTTGCCTTGCTTTTCTAACCATACTTGAACCTATACGAAACAACAGCTATCTCGAAGACCATTTGGTAGAACTCCTAGGAATCGGAAATATAGAGATACGAAAGTGGAAAGCGGCGCTTTAATTTCTCCATATATCTGATTATATCTCAAAGTGACCCTTTTTTAACGCTTGAATCTTAATTGTATTGATATGCCTTGGAGTATATTTTACTCCTCCGGCAAACAGATGTAACTTTATGTACTTACGTGAACAATAACGCTCTCCGCATATTGCAGTGACATTTGGAAATGACAATAGGTGTCAGTTTATTGTTGTTCTTAATAATAATATTTGCATGCTAATACTATAATATTTGCATGTATAAACTGGCAAATTCGCTCTTGCCAAACCTAAGGTCGGTATTCCAGAAAGAATTTTAGTTTTAAAAGTCGACTCTCAAAGTAAATGACATACAAAATTTATTCAGATATGTACTCTACAATAATACACATCTGATTCACAACTGATTTTACTTCTGGAATAATGCTCTACGACAGCAAACTTTTCTGACTGTTAATTTTTGTACTCCTAAGTTTATAATTGTACTTTTTCAATAAATACTCTATAATATAAGGCTTTAACTTTAATAGCGTACAAGCGATCTTATAAAACTTATGTCTATATTGAAATATCAGAAAACCGTAATAAGATAAATTATTGTCACTCTAATTTTAACTTTTCGCTGTATTTGAGTCCGTATATATGGTTTCTTGGTATAGTAATACATTTGTGCCTTATCTAATTGTTGCATTTATTCATTTACATCAGGATGTTTTCGTACCAAACTTTTTAGACATGTATCAAAATTATGAAAAATCCTACTATAGTACCGCGCGCAAAAAGGAAGCGCTCGTAGCGGAGCTCGACTTGGCGATCTTAACCGATCGACAAGTCAAGCAACACTTGCTGCGGTCAGTACTTGGATGGGTACGGCGGGTGACCGCTAGTGGCATTATTCAACTGATCGCTTCCGTGCTTCGGAGGGCTCGTTAAAAGCCGTCGTTAGGCTATGTCGAGAGCCTTCGGGCGGCCCGAAGACTTCGACATGGGTTGGCCACTAACCTATTCACCAATCCGAACTGGGCCCGCGTTGTTGATTATGGCCCAACTTCTCTCTGAGAGTAAGGCTTGAGTCCCAGCAGTGAGAACAAAATGGGCTGATTATAAATCATAGTACCAATAACCCGCAGGTCCTTTTTTCAGTACATCACGTCAAAGTGAGTTCATGGTAAAATACAATGGATTTCATCTAATCTAATTTTATACATTTTTATTTAATTCTAGTACCGGTATTCAAAAAGTCTCGTTACGGCAAACCCGTGATGGAGATCGGCGGCTACAGATACAACAAGCACGTTACCTCCAAGGAGCCCCGGGGCAGGTGGTTCTGCTCGCGAGGACACCCATGTAAAGCCGGTCTGATCACGTTCCATAATGTAATTGTGGGGTTTACCAAGGAGCATAACCACTAAATGTCCGTGTCTCCTGTTTGGGCTTATTAAATTTGAGACACCATCCTATCTGAGCGATAAGTTGACGTGGTTAGCTGAACGTAGGTCTCAAGGGTCCCGACAAGCTCGAGGCAGCTGGCGACTGAGCGGCATTGCTCAGCCGCTTTAAGAGGTAGTTTCCGATACGCTGCATCGAAATGTTGGAACAACATACCGCCACCAATAAGAGACCTGCATGGTCTACGTACTTTTAGAAATAATTTGAAAACATTCGTTTATGTTCATCAAAAAAGTGAGGAACTACATGATAGTAAGTATAATATATAGTACATAATACATAAGTACATGACACCAGTGCAATTTAGTTAATACGTTCTGTAAGATTACATACATTTATGTTGAAGTAATTGCCTACATTTGGGAATTTATATCGTGCACGCGCTGTTTGACGTAGGTTTGGCACATGTGTGAGGTCACCTCACCAACCTAACAGAAGACCAGCGCTGGTGGCTTGCAACTAGTATATTGCTGAGCTTAGGCTGGGTTGTGACAAACACCTTGATTTTGGTTTTTAACGATGTATACTTTTCTTTGTCTGTATTGTGTTTGTTGCAAATAAATTCATTCAAAATAAACTTGTGTTCGCCACGCTCTTTAACAGACCGCTTCTAATATATATTACGCGCAAAATATAAGGTGTCTCAAAAGAAAGTTTATGTTTATTTATTTATAGTTTACTGCGTGAACGCAACGAATCCGAGGGGCGCGGGGGTTATGCCAATCGGTAGACTGGCTCTTGGGAATTCACCAGTCGCAATGGAGCGTTTCTCAGGAGCAGACCGCGCGTTATGTGTGCGAGTTTTACAAAAACGGTGATTCGGCGACGGTTTTCGCTACATAACTAGATATTGGAATTCCAATCAGTCAAGCTCGCGAAGAGGTGTTGTTAAGTGGCGGCGTCGCGTTTCGGGTCGCCATCTTCCCTCAAATATGGTTGAGGAAGGCGATGGCTGGCGCGCCGTGAACGAGTGCTGTTTGCAGAGACCGGTCTGCTCGGAATGCTAATAAATACCTTATTTACTTTTGTTTTCTCCTCAGTTCGTTTAATTTTTGATAAAAAAAGTTTAATCTATGTTTTCCTCGGTCGTATGCTAAGATGTAGTTATTTAAATCGTTTATTAAAAATATCCAGGAAAATGTAACAAAATGGCTTGGATCCTGGAGTCTGTGGGTAAAAATTTTAAGGTAGTAAAAAATTATAAAAAAACGTCATAATGCTGGAGGTTATGGGTATTGGTAATATTAGTATTTTAAGATATTATTTAAAAGTAAAATATTATTTTTCAGTTACACCTTGAATGTTTCTTTTGTGTGCTATTTTTAAACCTACTGAAACAAACCGATAAACGAATGCCTTTCTTGTTACAGTCAAATACGTGATGTCGCAACGCGGGAAGCGATTGCTCAGCGTCGATGGGTTTACATTCAGTGTCCAAGCTACAATTAGAGGAGGGAAGACGCGATGGGTGTGCTCCACACATAAACATAAGCAGTGCCGAGCCGTTATCCATACATATGAAGACTTCTTAATAAAGATAAAAAATGTCCACAACCATGAGAAAAGTAATAACTGTTACCTTGAGTTGTAGGAGTGTGTTAAAGTCCTAACATGTATGATAATGTAAACAAGGGTATTGGGCTTGTACTAATTCTAAAGAGGTTAACATATTGTTTAAGTTTGTTACCCATTGAGTATGGGGGAAATTAAAAAAGGAAAATCATCCTACGGCGAAGCCTGAGGCGAGGGAGTGAAGCTCCCTACCCAACAAAGTAGGTACCAGCAACAGGACACTATAATTTAAATTAAACAAAGGTATATTGAATGTTCAATACGGTTTCCTTTTATTATTACTGGTAGGTATATGTAATTATTTAAGTATAGGTACAACCTGAAGAATACACCTCCTTCCTTCTATAAGGCAGTTTTAAACCTTAAAGGTTGCTCGCTTGCACCAGAACTGTTAACAATGTCTGTCACAGACCGAACAATCCGTAGTTCATGTCATGGAGTCAGGTGTGAGTGAACAGCATGAGACTTATTTTATACAGAAGAATATGCAAATTAATTAACTTCCGTGTGCCAGCAACGTATGAATTTTAAGAGAAATTAAAAACAATTACATAAAGTACATTCTACTGTGAAGGCTAAGAAATCACTATTTCGAGTCACAAATGATTTCCAAACATTCAAAACACTAAAAATGTTGTACTGTCCATTGGTCAGAAGCCAACTTGAATATGCTTCGCAAGTTTGGAATCCGATTTATGATAAATATATCGAAATGTTATAAAAGCTACAAAAAAATCATACGTTTTATCAATTTCAAGTTCATAATTAAAACTTTCGATGATATTGACAGCTGTCGTCGCTAAAACATCTTAAACCTTTCTTAAAGAAGAGAAGCAGCGGATCTTATCTTTGTGTACAATATATTTATTAATATATTAGATTATCAGAAATTAAATTAATAGTACCATTTAGATCCGTAAGTCGTAGAAATTATTTACAAATATATACAACTCCCTATAATTCAAACTATCGTCGTAACTCTTTCTTGCCGCGAATCATCGACGTTTTCAACACGAAATATTCTTAAAATGACTTCTTCTGAATGATGCGAAATTCTTTTAAGCACTTAGCTAACGAATACATTTTAGCTAATAATAATAATATTATTATTTTTATTTCCCAACTTTTAATGTTATATGGCTTATAATACTGTAAACTTTTTCTATTTTAAACTTCATTTAAATGAATATTATTGTAATTTTAACACAATGTGGTAATTTCGATAGTACGATTTTTTTTGTTATTGTCAGTATTTATTTATCATTTATGGTTATAACTGAACGTTAAACGCAAATCAAACTTGTTAATATTATTCTATTTGTGAAAACTACTAGGCTTAAACTTAATTAGACTCTTTATTTTATGTTTTTTTTTCGAAGATGTTTGTTTTCCTAATAAAAAAATATAAATAAATTATTATTAGCTATTTTAATTGAAACCTTAAAATACTCCATCTGAAGACAAATTTCTTATCAAACAAGAAAGTGAATGTATTTGCAAACTTATTAAGAATATTTACTGTTTAAATAAATTTAGTGTATTGGAACAATGACACTATTATATTACAGTATACTTATATTTATATATATATTTGTATTTTATATGTAACAAATAAACATAAAAACTACTTTATCGATTTCATAAATTCTTTTGCCGTTAAAAGGTTACATAATCACAGTATAAATAATATTTTCAAAAGAGTTAGGGATCCGTATGAAAACTTCGATGATGTAACCCAAGGTGTGAAAAATATAGGAATTAACATACATATAAAACACTATTTTAAACTATCACGGTTGTTCACTAAAGCTATATGATTATTAACGGGATATTTACCATGGTAAGGTTGTGGAATGAGCTCCCGATATTTCGGCGCAGTTACATGCACCATGTTCACGGGAAGACTGAAGAATGCGGGTGGTTGGTCGAAAAGTTAAAAAGTTAGGTGCAGACATAACGATCTACCCTCTTTCTTAGTCTTTCGAACTCGATCCTAAGTCCCGACAAAACACACTCACTGTAAACTATTTATTTATATACTTTAAAAAAAAAGTCGAAATGAGTACGTCCTCCTTTTTTTGGAAGTCGGTAGAAAAGCTGGACATTCAGACATCTGAACATTTCCGAAAGCTTTGCCCAAGTTATTGCAGACACGCTTCACTCGTGCTTTGCTCTCGCTTGGTCAATAAAAATAGCATATAAATCACTGTCTGCCGGTAGGTTGGCCAAAATGCTGGCAACGTTGACTCATTATTTTGAATAGCCAAGCTAACGTTGAGGTGGGCACTAGGTCTTTTGTCACCTATAGTTTCTTTCAGGCGTCTGGACCATTACTAAGCGCCGTTCATCATTCGCCGTGGGCTCCAAGAACCCATAACACGCTTCTGCAACCCTTACTGAAATTTGTATGTACTTTATTGTGGCAATGCTTCGTAGCATTTCCACAATAAGGTACATACAGATTTATCCTTCAAGATAACATGATAGTAAGATGTGGAAGTTCAGTAAGTACCTACTTAGTCCTAAAATTATAAAAAATTGGATAAACCCATAAACATTTTTTTGTGTAATAATATCCTATTTTTTATATATGTGAAGCTAATGAACTTTGTACTGGTAATTATTAGGAGCAATTAGACATATTTGATATCATTAATTTCGATAATTTGACAGGAACTAAGAAATAGATTAAGCCAGAATATAGTAATTCTTAAGTAGTAGTAGTTCTCACTTATTAATATTTTACACACCTACAAATCTTTTCAAATTACTTTCCCGAATTAATGTCAAATCACTCAATAACTATAACTACTTACGTATAAAACTACATTCGTAATTTCAGCAATATTCGTCATTAATGAAGCTGGAAAGAAAATATGTATAGTCAATAATTATACCTTCTACTACGCATCAGTAAGTATGAAAACTATTACGTGGAGATGCACCAAATGGAGCGGCTGCAAGTCCAGGATCATCTCTACACACACTGGAGAGTTCAAGGCGGCACATTTGGAACACAACCATAGACCACCCAAGTATATCATACAGAAGGGGGTGTATATCAAAGTATGAACTTACTTATACAATTTTGCGTATTCTTACTAGCTGCAAGAAATAAACCTGGCTAAACTTTAAGTGCTTACTCCCTAATTTTATGATTTTGAGTATATTTTAATTTAATTAAAGACAAACTTGGTACTGTATACGCACATTGCAATTATCTGTAATCTATGTTAATTTTTAAAATCGAACATTATTTTTGATACTACATTTTATGGTTTCCAAAGGATACCATTATCTGTACGCGTGCTTTAGAATTAAATTTGGGTTCTAAAATATTTTCTTGCACAATATTATTGTCAGTCCTACATCCCTTAGAGACCAAAGGAAACCAACTCCGAAAGAGGAATCGCTGGTTCAAGTGATTTTGAAACTATGTTATGATTTTGCATAACTTTATATCGTAGCGTGAGTGCACAATCGCAGTTTCGAACAGAAGAGCCAGAACTGTGTACATATCTGCAAATAATAATAATAAGAAACATCGTCATTAAGTGGAATATTAATTGCTTTCTGTTCCATCAAGCGGTTTGGGAAAAAAAATACCGACAAATGGAACCGACTTAAACGCTAAAAAGTATGAAATAAGTTGTTGAAGTTGGTACCATGATACCTACTCGTACTTCAAAAGTGCCTATTGCCACAATATTGTGTGCACGCTACCAACTTCGGCAAGTTATTTCTCGCGTACAAGTGTTCAAGTCGGTAAAATCTTTTTGGGAAAATAATTTTTCACCAATTTAGTGACACATGCAAATTTTGGGATCGGGTCATTCACCGTCAATGATGATATTATCAAATCATCAAAATAGGCGGAACACTTTTCAGTTATTGGGGTGTAACTCAAACTGCTAGACCGAATTCGAAGAAACTTCTGACGACAAAATCATATAAAAAAAATATGCGTCGGCTTGAGAACCACCTCCACCTCCTTTTTTGGAAGTCGGTGGAAAATTGCTGAAGCTTTAATCCCATCATAATTCCATCACGAAGATATACAAGCTGCGCACCACGGTTTCACCCGCGCGGTGAGGGACGATGATGATGAATCAAGTACAGTGTGTGTTACTCAGCCATACTATAGCTATATCTACTGGTGAAAGATTTTTTTAACTGTTAATAAATTTTTTTACAAACTATCAAACCTTTCCTCTTTTTTATTAGAGTAGATAAGGAATAAGACCAATCCTGTGTTAATCAGTGATATTTACATGAGTAGACTTTTATGTATACATGAGTAAAAATGCCTACAAAGATAAGTTAAAACGGTACCTTCTCCTACATAATTATTTCAATTCTCTTCTTACAGCTTGCCACAAATTAAACAAAATAAATAAGATACATATCTTGAAACTAGCAGCAAATTTCTGTAATTACATCAAGATATTTTTCGTTATACATTAGGTTACCAGCATCAAACAATTTATTTTACATTCTGGAACACTCCGATTTTTTCAAACTACGAGTATAACGATTTGATTATTGATCATTACGAAATAAAACATCGATATCGATAAATTTGTGCACAAGTATCGCGCCCTATCCCATCAATTTCAACCAAAACACTGTCTAATATGCTTTCACGCCTAAACCACCTAACTAATTTTGATAAAATTGTGTACAGAGACAGACTAGATCTTGGAAAGAACTTTACTATCTACTATTCCTAACTATGGCTACCTTTTATCCTTGAGAATAGCTCGAAGTATGTGTTGGAATATGTATGAAAGTTCGTCATTGCCAAGATAAAAGTATGAAACTTTGTACTCGTATTTAGGCACATGATAAATATTTAATCTTTCAACTACGTAGTAATCCTTATTCACTACAAAACCATCATAAAGGACATATTTTTTGGCATTATGATCGAATTACCTGAAAAGCAAGATGCCAATGACAGCATTATACCTAAAACAAGAAGTTGACTAGGAGACGGTTGGTCCGGATTGATCATAACCAGGCCTCAGTCCCTGTGAAGGGATTTTGCTCACCAAGGCCACCCTCTAGACGTGTAGGGTCGTGCAAGCCTGCCGAAGAGTCCCCCGACTGCGCGGCAGTGAACCCACTAAGAGGAGGTGCGAACAGTCTCCTCTGCTCCTTTGGCCGCCTTCGTCCGAGTGTGTCAGCCAGGACATCGTCCTCTCTGTACCGATCTCCTGCCTCCATCTGATCAAGGCAGGAGATCGGGACAGAGAGGATTGAAACGCGTACAGATTACAAATTGCGAGGGTACAGATTCTGTACCCTCGCACATTCGGAACATTATTTTTCTCGTAAATCACAAGATGGAACGAAAGGGCGATAGTTGACATCGACTCACGTGTCGTGTTTGACTATTTTTTAAATATTATTTTAACACCTAATTTGTATAGACACGCTTACTTCGCCTACTGCATTACGACGGAGTCCGCCATCTCCCTTTCGCTGCCTAAGCGCGAGTGGAGACGCGTTACATGTACGAATAGCTTGTGCTTATTTCGCGTGTCGATGGAATAGGCATCACTCCTTTTATCAAAACTATTAATGTTTTTCTTTACATATATTAAATTTTCATAGATAAACTGAGAGACATCAGTTAGAATGTTTATGTCGTTTAACTTCTGTCTAAGGGAAATTCTGGGAGCTAAAATGTAGATAGCTCGTATAGCCCTTATTTGCAGTATAAAAATTGTAGGAAGATCTGTAGAGCAGTATTCCATAAGTCATAACGCTATGGAAATAACTAAAATATTTTTTTTTTTTAAATACATTCTAGCTGTATCTACATCAGATAATAGTCTATTTTTTCAGCATAAGCCGCTGAACTGAGTCTTCTAGATTTTTTTTAAATATGGGGACCCCATTGCAAATTACCGTCTAAAGTAATTCCTAAAAAGTCGAGAACTTTATACAATTAGTTTTCTTCTCATTGATGAGAAGATTATTTGTATTCAACCAATTCACAACTTTAGCTAGTGCATTGTTTACATCGTCATAGTTTAATATCTGCATTTTAATTTTAAATAACAGTGAAGGTCCACCTGCAAACAATACATTCTTGTGATTCTTCTCTACATAATAAGGTAAGTCATTCCATCATCATCATCATCATCTCAGCCGTAAGACGTCCACTGCTGAACATAGGCCTCCCCCATGATTTTCCAAAAGGACCGGTTGGAAGCGGCCTACATCCAACGTCGTCCTGCGACCTTCCTCAGGTCGTCTGTCCACCGTGTCGGTGGACGACCTACGCTGCGCTTGCCGGTCCGTGGTCTCCACTCCAGAACCTTTCGGCCCCATCGGCCATCTGTTCCGCGTGCTATGTGCCCTGCCCACTGCCACTTCAACTGGCTAATCTTCTGGGCTATGTCGGTGACTTTCGTTCTTCTACGGATCTCCTCATTTCTGATTCGATCACGTAGAGAAACCCCGAGCATAGCCCTCTCCATAGCTCGTTGGGTAAGTCATTAATATAGATTAAAAACAAGAACGGCCCACGTATTGAACCTTGTGGAACGCCCATTGAGATTAGAGAGCCGGGCGATTTTTTACCATTTATGTCAATCTTTTGAATTCTATTATTTAAATATGAAGTCAAAAGGTTGAGAGCCATGTTCTTAATACCGTAGTGTAGTAATTTCCTGACAAGTATATCATGTCGGACGCAGTCAAATGCCTTAGATAAGTCTCAAAAATATCTAAGGCATCCTGAGAGTCCTCCCAGGCGTTAAACACATCTTTTATAAGTTCTATACCTGCGTCTATAGTAGAGCGAGCCCAAATTGATTTTTATGAAAAATTTTGTTAGTACTAAAATGAGTTTCTAATTGATGTAATATAATTTTTTCGAAAATCTTACTTAGCGTAGCTAGTACAGAAATAGGCCGAAAATTTGTTCGATCAGTAGTACTACCTGATTTGAATAAAGGAACCACTTTACATGCAGCTTCATTAGGTCAGGAAATACACCACTTGCAACACAACTATTAAACACAGCTGCTAGATTGGGTACAATGATATCTATAATTGAAGAAACGATCTTCACAGAAAGACCCCATAGGTCTGCCGTTTTTTTTTGCATCAAGACTTTTGAAACTGCTTACAATATCTTCGCAATTAACTACTGAAAATGTAAAAGTTGTTTGTGGTACAAACACTTGGCAAAGTGTCATCATCACCCTCCGCCCTCACTCCTTTCCAAAATGCCACAGTGTCGACGAAAGTTGGAACAGGATTAGTGTAAAGCGCACTACATGCTGACTGGCGTGATATGGCAGGGTAGTGTTCAGGAAGTCCCGGTGAAACTGCTGACCGTAGGCCGCCCTAGTACGTGCTAGTACGTGGGGGACCCGAACCCGGGCTGGGTGGCTGGCCCCAGTGGGATGCTGTCCCGCCAACTGGTGTATAATCCCGGAAAGCATTATCGTGCCGGTTGGTGACTGGACGTGGACTCGGCAGTGCCTTCCGTGCCCCACACTAGCTTATCACATAATCTGCAAGTTTGAAGGGCAAATTCACAATCCGTGTACCTCTTTTCGCCGACTCTGTTGCACTTCCAGTCCCTTTTAAAACAAAAACAAAAAAATCAATGAACCGAACTATAAATAATAAGTGTAACTACTGCCCGCAACCTTACCTACTCAATCACAGAGTTCACCCGCATACCGGATAGAGTAGACCATGTGCCTTCTCTGCTGGACCTTCTGTTGACCAAACACCCGTAGAGTTATTGGATTTCGGTCAAGGGCCCTTGGGGTTCTTTGGACCACTGATGTAATCCAAGGTTCCCCTTGTTATTCCCAAACGGACTGGTCCCAGTGGGAAAAGAAAGTTGTGGCGATATCGGCCATAATGAGGATAAGGATAATCAATTGGCCCACGCTGCAATTGAAAAAGCCTAACTTCTGGTAGCATCTTTGCATCCAATTCGACACGAGCCGACCAGGGAGCTACCCCGCCTACTATCCTGCGGTGTGGTAGCTCTATGAAAGAGGTTCCCTAACATAGAAAGTGGTTCGTAGAGCTCTCAGCTCCCTCGATCTCAAGAAGTTGTCTGGGCCAGTCGGTATACCTGCAATCGTACTAAAGACATGTGCTCCTAAGCTGTCTCCAGGTTTAACCCGTCTCTTCATCCCTAAGGTCCCTCTACTATGGGTCAGCCTCTTGGTCTAGTGGTAAACTGTTAACAAATAGCTTAGGTACATTGGTTAGTTTTAGAGCTGACATTTGTTACAGAGAAAACTGGCATTAAGAAAGATCGAAGCTTTAACTTAGTTACTAAAGCTTTTCCTTTCTCTTGTACACAAAGATCAAGTACTATCAGTACCACAGTAAAAAGTACAAAAGAAATTCCGGCATGGTAAGCAATGAATGACGACAATCATGCCGATAGAATAAGCAGTAGTCAAGAAAGTTGTGAATATGGTTGCACTCACGTCCCTACAACTAACTGACTGTAATAGCGTCCTTTGTGGGAATGGTCCAAATGAACAAATTACTGAAAACGGAATTCAACTTACCAAGAAAGGGTCTCCACGTATTACCACACATCATTGGAGTAACGCAAGAAAGCTAAAAAGGTTTTAAAAAAATAATATTAATTATTGTCTCAAACCAGGTTGTGGAGAACATTGTAAAAAGAAGTGTTCATCAAACATATCTGAAAATCAGCGAGGGATATTAAACATGCAGTTTCGTAGTTACACATGGAAAGAACAGCATAAGTACATATTCAGCAATACATCTCAAACTGAACCGACCAGAAGAACAGGAAAAAGGCCTAGCTCAAAAAATTCAACCGTGAAAAAACTGTAACATATTTTTTAACTACAGAAAATGGCTGAACAATTTCTGTATGTAAGGTTTTTTTCTTGACCGCCCTTGGATTTAACAGAAACAATAACACGTTTTTAAGAAATGCTCTAAAACACGCACAAGCTGAAGAGATAAAGGATATGCGAGGCTCTTATCGCCGCACTACCAAATCCCAACCCCTAGAGTATCGATAACAATCACATAATTGGAGATGTAAACACGGAATGGTATGTATATATTTGATTTTAATAATTTGCATTACCTACGGGATTCTATCCTACGAGATTTGACCCCACGTTTACATTTATTTTTGCTTTTTGTAATAATAATACGGCCTCCTCTCAAAACTGCAGAAATTTAAAATTTACAAAAATAATGTAATTTAAAAATTAAAAAAGAAGTAATTTTAAAGGAAAGACATGCATGTCAAATTATAAATGTAATAAAAGAATATGTAAAGCAAGGTGATAAATCACCAAACATAAAAATGTATTTTAAATGTTTAAAAATATATTTAATTTGAATGTGAGAATTAAAATTCAATTTTATTAATTTATTATTTTATTATTAAAATAAAGTACGTTGGCCGAGGTGAGCACCAGCTCTATTGTCACTTGTAGTTTCTTTCAGGCGTCTGGACCATTACTAAACGCCGTTCATCTGGACTCCAAGAACCCATAACCCGCGTCTGCAAACTTTACTGAAATTTGTATGTTGCGAAGCATTTCCACAATAATGTAAACACAGAATTATCCTTCAAGATATCATGATAGTAAGACGTGGGAGTTCAGTAAGTACCTACCTAGTCCTAAAATTATAAAAAATTGGATAAACCCGTAAACAATTTTATGTGTAATAATATCCAATTTTTTATATATGTGAAGCTAATGAACTATGTACTGGTAATTATTAGGAGCAATTAGAGATATTTGATATAATTATTTTAGATAATTTAACAGGAACTAAGAAAAATATTTAGCCAGAAAACAGTAATTATTAAGTAGTAGTAGTTTACACTTATTAATATTTTACACACCTACCTACTCGTACAAATCTTTTCAAATTACTTTCCCGAATGAATGTCAAATCACTACATAACTATAGCTACTTACGTATAAATCTAGATTCGTAATTTCAGCAATATTCGTCACCAATCAAGCTGGAAAGAAAATATGTATATTCAATAATTACACCTTCTTCTACGCATCAGCAAGTATAAAAACTATTATGTGGAGATGCACCAGATGGGGCCACTGCAGGTCCAGGATCATCTCTACACATACTGGAGAGTTCAGGGCGGCACATTTGGAACACAACCATAAACCACCCAAGTATGTCATAGAGAACGGGGTGTATATCAAAGTATGAACTTACTTATACAATTTTGCGTATTCTTACTAGCTGCTAGAAATAAAACTGGCTTAACTTTAAGTGCTTACTTCCTGATTTTACGATTTTGGGTATATTTTGAATTAATAAAAGACAAACTTGGTACTGTATACGCATATGACAATTAACTGTAATCTGTTAATTTTTAAAATCGAACATCATTTTTGATACACTACTTTTTATAGTTTCCAAAGGATATCATTTTCTGTACTCGTGCTTTAGAAGTAAATTTTGGTTCATAAATATTTTCTCGCACAATATTATTGTAAGTCCTACATCCCTTATAGGAAACCAAAGGGAACCAACTCCGAAAGAGGAATCGCTGGTTCAAGTGATTTCGAAACTATGTTATGATTTTGCATAACTTTATATCGTAGCGTGAGTGCACAATCGCAGTTTCGAACAGAAGAGCCAGAACTGTGTACATATCTGCAAATAATAAAAATAAGAAAAATCTTCATTAAGTGGAATATTAATAGCGTTCTGTTTCATCAAGCGGTTTGGGAAAAAAATACCGACAAATGGAACCGACTTAAACGCTAAAAAGTATGTATGAAATAACTTGTTGAAGTTGGTACCATGATACCTACTCGTACTTCAAAAGTTCCTATTACCGCAATATTGTGTGACTTCGGCAAGTTATTTCTCGCGTACAAGTGTTCAAGTCGGTTAAATCGTTTTGGGAAAATAAATTATCACCTATTTTAGGACACATGCTAACTTTGGGTTACATATTACATATTTAGGTTACACATGCTAAGTTTGGTAAAAATGCCTACAAAGATAAGTTAAAGCGGTAAGTTCTTCTACATAATTATTTAAATTCTCTTCTTACAGCTTGCTACTAGCAGCAAATTTCTGTAATAACGTCAATATATCTTTCGTTACATATATGACGACACGTGTGTCGTCGGTTTTGATTGGACGGCAAATTTGGTTGCCGTTGTAGTGTTGCAGAATGCTACATTCGATGCTACATTTAAATCGTTTTGGGAAAATAATTTTTCACCTATTTTAGGACACATGCTAATTTTGGGATTGAGTCATTCACCGTCAATGATGATATTATCAAATCATCAAAATAGGCGGAACACTTTTCAGTTATTGGGGTGTAACTCAAACTGCTAGACCGAATTTGATGAAACTACTGACGTCAAAATTATTTTAAAAATACACGCGTCGACTTGAGAACCTCCTGCTTTTTTTGGAGTCAGTTGAAAATTGCTGAAGCTATAATTCCATCACGAAGATATACAAGCTGCGCACCACGGTTTCATCCGCGCGGTGATGGACGATGATGATAATGAATCAAATATAGTGTATGTTATTAAGGCATAAAATAGCAATCTACTGGTGAAAGAATTTTTCAACCGTTAATTAATATTTTTACAAACTATCAAATCTTCCCTCTTTATTATTAAAGTAGGGATTAAGACCAATCATATGTTACTCAGTTATACTTCCATGAGTCGTCCTTTATGTATACTTGAGTAAAAATGCCTACAAAGATAAGTTAAAGCGGTAAGTTCTTCTACATAATTATTTAAATTCTCTTCTTACAGCTTGCTACTAGCAGCAAATTTCTGTAATAACGTCAATATATCTTTCGTTACATATATGACGACACGTGTATCGTCGGATTTGATTGGACGGCAAATTTGGTTGCCGATGTGGTGTTGCAGAATGCTACATTCCTTACTTCGTAATCCCAATATAAAATGTCGGCTGAGGCTGTTGGCCAAAAACGGCAGCAGCTTATGAAACATAGAAAACAGCTTAATACTGTCAGGATCCTAAAACTTCCGATTTAAATAGAAGACTCAACGCCACCTCCTGGTTCCTCAAAAAAAGGCTTGTGAGAGCAAAATTTGAGCACATCGGTAGAATTGGCGAACGACTAGCTAGCTTTCCTTCTGAAACACGGCCATTTTGGTGCAATTTGTGTCGGCCTTCCTTTTCATATCTGAGCAAAACCGATAAACAATTAGCCTACGTTGCAATCGAAAAAGCCAAACTTCTGGGTAACATTTGCATCCAATTTGACACGAGACGACGAGGGAGCTACCCCGCCTACTGTCCCGCGGTGGGCTAGCTCTATGAAAGAGGTTCGCTTTATACAGAAAGCGGTTCCTAGAGCTCTCAGCTCCCTCGATCTCAAGAAGTTGTCCGGGCCAGTCGGTATACCTGCAATCGTACTAAAGACATGTGCTCTTGAGCTGTCTCCAGGTTTAACCCGTCTCATCATCCTTACTTACCGTACTGGCTGTGCCCGGTATTTGTGAAAAGTCGCCCTGTTCATTCTATCCTGATAAAGTGTGATAGGACCCTGAGGTCCCTCTACGATGGGGCAGCCTCTCGGTCTAGTGGTAAACTGTTAACATACAGTTTAGGTACATTCATTAATTTTTGATTGCTTTTCGTGATGCTTACTGCACTGACATTTGTTACAGAGAAAACTGGCATTAAGGAAGATCGAAGCTTTAACTTAATTATTAAAGCTTTTGCTTTATCTTGTAAACATAGTTCAAGTACTTTCAGTACCACAGTAAAAAGTACAAGAGAAATTCTGGCATGCCAAGAAACGAACGACGACAATCATGCCGATAGAATAAGCAATAATCAAGAAAGTAATGAATATGATTGCACTCACGTCCCTACAACTGACTGTAATAGCGTTAATTGTGGGAATGGCCTAAATGATCAAATTACTGAAATTGGAATTCAACTTACCAAGAAAGGATCTCCACGTAAACGTAAGCATTACCACACGTCATTAAAGGAACGAAAGAAAGCTAAAAAGGCTTTAAAAAATAGTACTGATTATTGCGTCAAACCAGGTTGTGGAGAAGATTGTAAAAAAAAGTGTTCATCAAACATATCTGAACAGCAGCGAGGGATATTAAACAAGCAGTTCCGTAGTTACACATGGAAAGAACAGCATAAGTACATAGTCAGCAATACATCTGAAACCGAACCGACGACTAGAAGAACAGAAAAAAAAGGCCTAGCTCAAAAAAAATCAAACGTGAAAAAACAGTAACATACTTTTTAACAACAAAAAATGGGGGAAAAAAATCTGTATGTAAGGTTTTTTTCTTGACAACCCTTGGATTTAACAGAAATAATGACACGTTTATAAGAAATGCTCTTAAACACGCACAAACTGAAGAATTAAAGGATATGCGAGGCTCTTATCGCCGCACTAGATAATCCCAAACCCTAGAGTATCGATAACAATCACATAATTGGAGAGATTGGAGATGTAAACACGCAATGGTGTGATGGTAATTTTCAAATTTCGAAAGAAGTAGAAACAAGCTTTCAATCTGTATATAAACTTTTTAATGAAACAAAATAGGTTTTAAGTAATAAAGCCATGTTTCATTTCGTAAGAACGTATCCCTAGACTTTGTTGATGTGTGTATACGTTTATTTTTATAATTTGCATTAGGACATCTACGGGATTCTTTCCTACGAGATTAGATCCCACGATTGCATTCATTTTTTGCAAGCAATAGTAATAAGGCCTCCTCTCAAAAAAGGGGTATTTTTAAATAAAATATATGTATTTTATATTATAAATGTAATAAAAGAATATGTAAAGCATGGTGATGCATCACCAAATATAAAAATGTGTTTAAAATGTTTAAAAAATATAAATAATATTGCAAATTTTAATGTGAGAATTAAAATACTATTATATTATTTAATATTTTTTAATGCAATAATAATAAATTATTATAAAGTTATATTCAAAATCGCCGTAAACTGGTAATATTTACCACTGAAATCCAGGAACTCCGATTCAACCTGATCTGTATGTAACATAAACTAACGCTTTGGTTTATGTGCTTATCTATTATAATAAAGTGCATTGACCCAAGAGAATATGGAGGTGAAAACCTCTCAAGTTTCATCTGATGTCATAGTCATGGTCAATTATGTGATCCAGTCACTTTTTAAACTTGTATGACAAGTATAAATTACTTTTAGTTTTATTTAGTTCTTGTTCTTGGGTATCAATGTACTAGATCTGTTTCGAAGGTCTTGTTATCTAATTTGGTAATGATCCTGCCTTCGAAACGAGGTGCCAAGTTTGTTCTCTGGCCGGGGCAAAAACGAGTATTTGTGAGATAAGCAGAGAGATTTATTCTAGAGTCTTGGATGTTTGTGATGTTATGTAAGGGAAATCTTAAAGTGAAGGGGTATAAGTGTGTACACGATACCGTATTTGTACCTCGCAACGTGACACAGGGATATTGGAAATCCAGGGAGAGTGCGGAAGTACCAATGCACTAAATTAATATTGTATGAAAACTGTGCAGTGTGAGTGGTAACCTCTGCTTAGAACTGATGCATTTTATCACAAGTGACGAACTGCAAATTCGCCGGAACCCTGAAACATTAAGTTCTGTACGCTCATGTGCATGTAATTTCGCCGGCACCCGTACCATTCAAACCAGAACACTGTATTACAAACATTACTGCTCCGCGGTAAAAAAAGGGATGGCAGTTGTTCCCCAGACGAACTCAATCACAAAGGGTTCTACTGCAATAAAATATTCGTTTATTTGTTTGTTGTTTATGCGGCTCAAAATTCCGCTTGCCAACTATAGCATTTACACCGTGTACCACAAGAATATAATATTCAAGGTATATTTCCTAAATACAAAAAATACGAGTAGTGAATTCTTTGTGAAAGAGTTCGTACGGGGAATACCATAACTATTTCGACCGCGAAGCAGCAGTTAAGTTTTTAAGAAGGAATTAAAAACTCAATTTCTCAAGGGCTCAGTGCAGTTCGACGAAACGAACGAGTTGTGACGAAATGCATCTGCAGGCAGAGGTTACCACTTCACACGGGATAGGCTTCGTGCTTGTACTGTTTCATAATGGCGCATAAAAAAGTTAAAAATACGGAACAAACAAGCGAAATTAGATGTAACGCACAGAGCGACGTTTCCCGACTTGACTACCGTTAATGGTTGCTGATTTGAGGTTGTGAACTACCTACATTAAACGTAACTTACCTAGTTTATCGGAGAGAAGGTACTAAAATAACTTCGGTTTCAGATCTAAGTCCGGTGTTTGCAAAGTCTCAGCGCGGAAATCCAGTGATCATGATCGGACATTACCGCTTCAACCGCGTCAATAAGTACGGCAACCGCACGCGCTGGGTGTGCGTGAAGGCCAAGGCGGGGTGTCGGGCCTCACTACACACCGCAGACAACGCGATCGTGCGCGTCTGGGGCTCCCACGATCCCTTAGCGCACACCAGTCCCAACCGCTATTAGTCCTAACGTTGTAACAGCGACTCCCAAAACCTCAAACTTAATTGGAAATTATAATCGACGACAAAAAGTGAAAATTATTTGGTTGTCACCAATATAAGAAACACGTGAAGTAGAGCAGCATAGAAATGCCGCTAAGACATACGTACTTATGTATGTATGTGTTTTATAGCTGAAATTATAACAAAACAAATGATCACGACATCACAAAATTAAATAATTAAAGTATTAAAACTGAGAAGCATGTTTATGCAATTACGAAAATGTGTATGATTCAACGTTTAAATGTTATGCACATTTAAACGTTGAATCATGAGCATGGTACCAGTATAGATAATGAAAAAATATGACTTCAAGATTTGAGATAATGTTTGTTTATAAAAAAAACTGTTTTAATTTAAAATATTAATTTATCATTGTCTGTCATAGGCGTGGAGTCGTGGACGTCCATCATGGACTATGAATGAAATATTATCTAATTTGTGAGGTATTGTTATAATTCAGCCTGTCAGTTAATCTTATTTGTACTATTCAAATCAAATGATACGATTTAAATACTACAAATATTATTTATAATTTGAAAAACGGGATTCACTCACGTAAAAATGTCAGATCTTTCCGACTATAGTTAGACAAATATTATGTGTAGGTATGCTTAGTGACAATCAAATAATATTTATGCGTATATCTAGCGTGCATTAGGAAATTAAAAATGTTGGTATGGCTTAAGTTATGGTGATGGAATAGGGTTTACTTACTCATTATTTGAATTAAGTAATGATAATTCTTTATAAATTAGTATATTTTACAATATAAATAAATTTAATAAGTAATCATTGTTTTTGTGGATATTTTACTAATCGCAGTAAACTACAACCCATGCTCTAATTTGTTAAAGTATTGTGTACTTAAAAATATAAAATATATCGTATAAGGTCTTGAAAAGTAATAATCCTTAAAACATTATAAATAAGGTAATGTATTGCTTATAGTTGATAATATAACTATATCAAAGGGTGATCTAGGTACTGGAAATAGACGCAATCAAGTATTGCCTGGAGCACTGCAGTAGGACGGTAAAGTGATGGAGCTGCAACCTACGAGAGCTCTTGAAGAGGAGTGTCAAGATGCTTTCAGAGTGCGCCTTACTACGGACCACAACCGTTATCCGTTCTGTTTATAAACACTTTCAAGTAAAATAATAAGGTTGTATAGTGCATCGGCCCTTGAAATTAAATAACCGTGTTTTTGTGTATTATTTTTACTATTACGACATCATATTGCGTGCTTTCGCTTCGAAATTGGGTACGAATTAATAAATAGATTAGATTCCACAAATATCATTAGGTATGTTTCTTTTCAAAATAAATAAAGGATAAAATAGTAAAACGACTAAATTGTCTAAAAACGATAACATAAACATACTGTGAATATATTAATGCACTACCATTACGTAGCTTACCAAAAGTTCCTAGTTTGGTATTCTTGTAAGAAAATAATTCACGAACTAAACGCACACTAACATAACTAAACAAACAAAACTAACATAACTAAATCACTTCAAAGTTTATGAACACGATATGTAGTTTTATGGATAATAAATGCTTATAATCGTGTTATCTATTACTCGTATACTCTATTACGCTGGAAAGGAAATAACTAAACACATCTTTCTTAAGTAATTATATTTTTGTATCATCTATAGCCTCAAATACTAAAACTATCGTCATTGTGGATACTTATATTTAGCAATTAATGAAACGTATCTCATAATCGAACTATTTATCGAAACGAAAGATAGTGAGGAATTAGATCCTTGCCTACGGAGAAACATTTTGATTTAAATGAACTATTTAAAATAGTTTCTCTCTTTTCTATTTTTTGTGTGATGTTATGAAAATGTTTAATGCTTGTTATAATATATTTGGTATCAATGTAAAGGAAGGAAGAAAATAATGCACACAATGATTCATAATCGATAAGCTAGAATTTGACCGCTTCATTACGTAAACGTCAATGAGACATTATTAGGACCTTAATGGAGTTGATTTACAAGGACAACTGCTGAAACACATCATTAGATTTTCAATTTGATGGTAGTAAGTAGATACCATGCACTACAAAGTACATACCACCATGATATAGATTTATTTGTGCGGTTAATTAACCGGAAACTCAAACACAGAATAAATAACAGTACTCCGACTCAAGCCCGAGATATAATTTTAATCCGTTGCTACCAGCGGCAGCTGTCGCATGAAGATATCCCCATATCATTTTTATCATGGTACTCTTATGCTTATGTTTTTAAAGAGCCACTATTATTTCAGGTTCGGTGATGGTACAGATGTATCGGACAAACCGGGGTACGATGATGCTGATGGCTAATGGGCACCGTTTCTCCAAGACAAACGTTTGGGGCCCAAAGACCAGCTGGCGGTGCTCTCTCAAGTCACGGACTAAATGTCGAGCACAGATCGTAACTATAGAAGGACAACTAGCCACTTACAATCTTGACCATAACCATTCATAATAATAATCTGAAACACAGTGACAGTAACTGTTCTGTTAACATGCATATACTCAAAGTCAAAAGACAACACAAATAACAATTAACTGACAACATGACAAAGTTACCTAAACTCATTTAAATGTTCCTCAATCCTATTTCTACTCCTTAAAATGGAAATAATGAGAAAAATAAAATCGTAATCAATAAAAACATTATCGTAATCATTCATTGTATTTAAAAAAAAACCAGTATCAGGGCCACCCGGTAGGGTGTGATTCTAGGTCTTTGGAGGGTAATTTCAATAACATAGTGTTCATCTCAGAGAACGAAACTTTAACAGTAGATCGGTTCACATTAGTAATCATTAACTTGAGTCAAAATATCAGTGTTCAATATTCTTGTATAGCTATTGATTAACTAATTTGCTAGTTAGTATAGTTATCATTTCTAGTCTATGTGTATATTAACAAAAGACATATACATGTTTATCTAGAAGATATTGGTCTGAGCGATAAGACCGCGCTTTGTTAATTTTAACTATTTAATTGTCATGTAATATTTTTGTATAGTATTTTTTCTTTATATGTAATAAATTTTGTAGTGTGGTGTCTATGAATAGTTAATAATCAATCTATAAAACTTTTACTTATACATAATAACCCACTGCATTGCATTCTTTGGAATCGTAGTTTTTTGGAATTCTGGTTAGTGCAGTGACAAGCGTGTCAAGAGTGACAAGCGCAGTACAGTTCCACGCTGAAATCCAGATTACATCCTTGCGGGATGCCCTGCAGCGTTGAGATGGTGAGTATATACCGCGTACTTGTCTAACTACGTGGTAATCACTATCAGGCGCACGACACGCCTCAAGCAATGCAAATATCATTTATTCTTTATAATGTTTATGTACAGTATAATGAACAAATGATTTTGACTTTAATTTTGACAACTTTTTCGCTAAGATAGGTTGTATAGATTTGCTTTTAACTCTGTCATCAGGTGTCAGGCTTCGCCTCGGCCCACATTTTACACGTTCGTCCATCAATGCCTCTTTTGCTGGCCGCTGCAGTAATGTACCAATTGTATTATTAAGGATACATTGTTTTATGAGTTCTGATAATATTTCCTACTAAAGTTACTTAAAAACTGTTGTGCAGATGGCGCAATACCGGTATTTACAACCTCTCGTAACGGAAATCCTGTAATCATGTTCGGTCAATACCGGTACAATATGTGGACAGGCAGCAAAGGGAAAAAGCGGGCAAGGTGGGTCTGCGTGAAGGCAAGAAGTAAAAGTAGCTGTCCAGCCACTGTCATCACATTCGAGAACGAAATTGTTAAGTTAAGCTACGATCACAATCATTGAAGGGAATAATAAAATCGCAAGTAAATTTGTTGATTTTTGATTTGTTTAAGGAACAATGGAATTAAATGTAATGCAAACAAACTACGGTTATATTAAGTATTTATCAGAAAAATATTTTACTTTTAATTCGATAAACCATTCCTGTGTGGAAAACACATTCATTTGAAATTTTCACAAGTGTAATGTACTCGTACATTTTAACACAAACTACACATTTTACAGACACAATATATGAACAGGCAGCACTATTATAACAATAATACAACACATACTCATTCAGTCACTTGTAAATATAAGAAGACTGCGCCGTATCAACTATTGGCCTATAAAGCAATACTGCAGGTATTGCTTTACTAAAGCAATACCTGCAGTATTGCTTTACTGCTATTTTTTGCTATTTATTTACTAATACCTGCAGCCAAGCCTGCCTTACCACTGTGACGCCCCCACTAGGCCTCAACCAATCAGAACCGAGATAATTTCTACTCCAACAAAATAGAAAGCCTGTCAGAAATTAAAAGTAAGTCACAAACTAATATGAATTAAACAACTCGAAGCGCTCGTAAATGACTGTTCGTTCTACACTGTTTAAACTAGTAGTTCTGCGAAGAGTAGACCTCGCGAACTAATGTAATGTCTTAATCAGCTGCAATTTTTCGCTGTACTTCACAACTTATTATCTCGGAAACCACTAAACGAATTATGCTCATATTAGAAATTCCTCTTTAAAGTCAGGTACCTAATGTTTGTAGAACATTTTGTCAAACCGGTCGGTAAATAGCGCCGCAACAAACTTCCCCAACTTTTTAGGAAACGTTTTCCACACAAAATCTCTGACGACAAAAAATATATTAAATTGTAGTTCATGCATACCCGGTTTCGTCAAGATTGGTTAAAAAATCTTCGCTCGCTCGGTCAATAACTTATTCAAGACGACGAAGATGTATTAGGACAACATGTTAGTTGTCAACAGAGACCAAGTCGAATGCCTTATTAGGACATGTTGGAGGCGTCGCTACTAATCCATCCCGTAGGTACAAACTCCTTAAAGACTTATTGACACACGCGGCATTAGGTTATCTTTGGTAGGTACCTAATGATTTCAGTGCCTGAATTTTGTTGTAGCTTCGCTTTGATATGAGTCTATTTTAATTTAAGTTTCAGTTCTAAATTGCACTACACCTAAACTAAGTTTTTAAAAAAATACATTTAATGTCAGGATACATGTCGTATTTATTTATGTTTATTCCAATCCAATTGTATTTTACTGTCACTGTCGCTTTACAAAACAGTACCTATGGAATAAAATCGCTTAAATAACTGTTTATTTTTAAATTATATTAATTTTGTACGTTATCTTAGTGTTTAATACCATTTAAAAAGGAAAAACAATAATTTAATTATATGTACCTATTTTTTATATACGGCTAATTATGTGGTATGCCCATTGAAAAAAGCACATTCAGATTTTATCTCGATTTCCTCTAAAATACAATTTCGTTTAAGGTACAAGAAGGACACGGGGACAAGAATGGAATATCAGAGAGAGGAGCATGGGCTACCACGCTGGCTCAGTGCAGCTTAGGGGTTCCAGCTCTAAAGTCTTTTTTAAGTAAAATGTAAACCTTTAGCCCGCCGGAAGCATCTGACATTGCTTAATGACTATTGTCCTAAGACAACCAGCGGGGCTGACAGCTTAACGTACCTAACTTTTCTGTCCGAAGGATGGATGGACTCAGATTATGCTGCCACCAGCAGTGACCCTCCTCTATATCTATCTTCAGATTACGCCTATGAAAATGTTAAGATGTGATGTAAATGTATTTTAATAAATAACTGTATAGTTATTTATTAAAATTTTAAATTTAAATATTTATTTAAATGTCAAAATCACTTACATGTCATGTACTTATTAATAAAGGTACTATCACATATAATCCTTTATTGCACAATAATTGAATGTTATTATCTACCAGTCATGTAGCAGCTTATCACATGCATCGCTTTCTAAAACTGTAGACCTTAATTATGCGCGGAATTCAATAAAACAGTTTAATATTAAACGTAGTTCAAACATTAAGCAGTCTCTACAAGCAGCCAAATAAAGTCAGAGATAGAACGAACATTTTAAATGTTACTAAGCACTACACTTATTTAGAAAATTCTTATGTCATAATAACGAAAGGCTTCTTTGTTTTTATAAAAAGAAAACAACTATGTCGCATGACATGCATGCTTGTATGTTTGCACTGAATAATTGATTCTAAATAATAATAAATGAATATTTTCTAGATAGTATAATTATTCCACATGCTACCGTATATTGTTTTTCTATATTATAGGTACTATAAATAATGCATATGGTCGTTCATTATATCGTTTTTACAAATACCCTAGGGTTTTCCAATTAGTCATTGAAAGCGTTGATAACATTTTCAGTCTCAGATCTGTTTAAAAAAATGGCTAGTAATATGAATAATCACATTTTTTACCAGTAGTCTAGCCCTTATTGGAATTAATTTATTTTGATACCATTTATATTTTTATATACATTTATATATTTGAATATTTAAACGTAATTGCAGAACCATTGTTTACCTTAAACAAGAATGGCTATCCAGTGATTCTGTACATGGGACATCAGTTTAATAAGCACACCAACAGCAAAGGCCCTAAAGGCTATTTCGTATGTGCCAAATCACGCAGAGGGTGTAGAGCTCTTATCAGAACTTACGAAACTGAGATAATTGCTATGAAAACTGAACATAACCATTAGCTAGTGAAAATAAATAGATATTCTGTAGCGAAGACCCTATTAACCCTCTCCATCGGCCGTGAGTGAGCTAAGGGATAAATGACAAAGGTCTTCATGCCGATTGTAAGGAGAAACTAATGAATATAATTGATTGAATTAAGAAGAAATATGAAGATATGTTGTGAAAGGATTCTATATAAAGGAAGTAGCGTGCGAGCCTTTACACTGCAGCAGGTCGTAAGAGTATTTACGAGCTGGACCACGGAGATGGCGATAACGGCGCTACGCTTCCACTGTCTCTTCCGAAGGATTGTATTTTAGTAGGTACTCGTATGAACTTACAAAAATATTTGTATGTCATTGTATTCTTTTCTTTTGATAATATAAAAAATAATGTCATATATTAATGCAAAAAATAATAATAAAGAAAGTTCTCAATTGGCACATTTTTTTATTTATTATTAACTTACGTCATAGTTTTTTTAAGTAGACGCTCCCTTTATAGCTAAATACAAAGAACCGAACGCGCTTACGGTAGTTTTCAATATTTTTTCAATATATCTATCTTTATGGTAAACTGACGTGAGATAGGTTATTGAAAACGGCCGTAAGAAAGGAAATCTTGCGTTATCTATTTAATTTTTGTCTATAACTTTTTTAAAGAGCTAGGCCAAAGTATATTTTATAGAAGGAAAATCCACATTAGATGATATAAGACTTAAATAACAATTATTTATTTATTTATTGAATTAAATACTTACATCTACCATTACAGGATGACCTAATGCGATAGTGCAGTTAGTAGTGGCAATAGTTTTAGATATTTACCCTTAGAAATATGTTAAATTATGTCTTATTTAATATAATAATGTACGTAATGATGTTACTTGTTTCCAAAGGTTCTAAATAATGGACGTCGCCTTGTCTGTCGCCAGGAAAAGAGCGAAAGTTTTTATTATTTAACCCTTTTAGGCCCCATATATTTAGTGAATCGGAGTGGAAAGCCTGCAATACTGTTCGAGGGCTTTCGGTTCAATCAACACAGCTCCAGTAGAGGCGCCAGAGGGCGCTTTGTTTGCGGTAGATCCTCTCGGGGTTGCAGGGCTTTCATCAGGACCTATGATGGAAAAATACTATGTATGAGAAATGAGCATAACCATTTGTAAAACAAATTTAACGTAACTAAAAAACATGAATTTTTCACAGTTGATATACTCGTATACAGAATCACCGGTTAGGTTGACCTAGATCCTTGTACCTATGCAGTTTTCATTATTACTTACTGATTTGACTATGAAACAATATATTCCCAAATTTATCTATTAACAAGATATTGTAATTTTAAGTTTGATCTATAAAAACTTAATTTTTGTGTACTAACTTTTTGTAATTTGTGCATTTAGTTTTATTTTTATTACTTTTAAATTTCGTTTAAGAGATAAGTTGTTATATATTTTCCACAGCAATATTACTTCTTTTTATGGTTCTCCTAGGAACGTTTTCCTTCTGGAGTATATTGTTGTCTGACTCAGAGTCTGCATTGTATATTATAATATGTTATTCTTGTATTTATTGTATATTGTATATATCGTTTTGTCTTTCCGCGACCATAAACATATTAGAGGTGCCGGGTCCGACTGGGGGCTATTAGTTTCCTTTGCCTTGGGGTTCGTTAGGTCGTGACTATGGGTTCTGATTGAAAAATCAGTGACTAAGGATTTAGAACTTAGTCGTATGCTGAGTCGGGACCCATGTTCATGACACGCACAGCTGCTTCCTGTACGTGATGTTTTAATGTGCGTTCTGTTTTTATGTCCAGTTTTAGATATGTAATGTTGGTGTGTGTATGAATAAACGTGTTTTTCATTTCAAAAGTCTCAGGATTACGGACGCAGTGCAGCCTGTCACTTGTGACAAACTGCGTGCGTCTGTGCCATGCAATATATATATTTAACCAGGTGGGCCTCGTGCTTGCACAAACTACTTAACAACATAACTAATTTAAGGAAATGAAATGGAATTAAGATCATTTTCCTTTCCAGGGCACCTGATTTTTTCGACTTCAGGTCTAGCTGGAGGGCTATTAATGTTCGGCGAATACAGATTTTACCTGTACAAGGAATGTGATTCACAGAAAACTTGGCGTTGCTGCCATTGGAAGAAATCATGCTGCAGGTGCTCGCTTATTACTCTCAACGATACTATTGAGAAAATCATCAACAAACATAACCATTGATATACTCGTGCAATGCAAGCTACACAATATAGTCTGCCTTGCTAAGTTGAGACAAATTCTAGTCAAAAGTGCAGTCAGTAGAATAGTGATAAGTATGACGCTTTTGGGCAGATGTTTGCCCTTTCTGTTTTCATCGATTCATAAAGATGGATGAGGCTCTAGTTTCAGCAGTCATAACATGAGTATAGTATGTATGTTCCTTTTTAACGACTCGTTGTGCAAATGTAGATTTTAAGAAAATAACACAACACCCGTTATGGGGTTTAATGTTTGTATGAATCTATAAGTAGTTTTAATTTTAATAGTATTGGTACAGGTTCAACCATTAACACCTGATTCATGGGTTTTTAAGAACTTTCTTATGGTGTAGTAGAACCACTATTACGGTTAAAAAACATGATAACAAATGTTGTCTAGAACATAGATTTGTATCTTGGACTCTAGTTATTATAGTTAAATCATTGGATATTAATGTAACAAAAATGTAAAGTGTATGTCATACAAAATTCATACATTTCATCATCTAAAATTAGTTAAAATTAGTAGTCAGAAGCGATATTAAACATATAAATTTGACACCATAGTAGTAGTATGTAAGTAGCTTGTATTAAAAATTGGATAATTCAAAATCATCTTTTTTATCAATTTCGGCATTAAAGACTTCTACCGAATTCCAAAAAAGAAGAGGTACTCAATTCGACTGCATTGTGTTTCCTTAAGTTTGTTACCTCATAACTTTCGATAGGGTGAACCAATTCCTAAAATTCTTTTGATTTTTTTAATTTCTGTTTGAAAAATTGTTGTTTGAAAGCTGATGCTTCCCGTGTGGTCCCATTTAAATTTCATCAAATTCGGTCCAGTAGTTTTTGAGTAACCAATAACTGAGTAGAATGGAAATAAAAGCAAATACTCGTTTCGAGATGGTAGATCAAGCGTTGCTTACTTGGTTTGGTCGCTATCTTTCATATCTACTTTCCAATAAAGATCGGATAGAACAATGTTACAAAGAATATTTAACGTAGGTATATGATACGAGTATGTCCTTATATGCTTATCTCTCCCCGCACCGTACTTCACTCCATGTCCCTCTTTTTACCTTGTCTATGTTCTGGAGGTCATTGCCGTCTTTGGCCTAGTTTTTCAGGTCATGCTCCAGTATAAGAAAAACTTAGGTTACTCGTAGCTCGGGATAATTAATACTTTCTGGGACGCAGTTGTTAACTCCCATGCTGTAAATAAACTTGGATACCCCCCCCCCCCCCCGAGTTCCCCCGAGTTTCTTGCCGCTTCTTCTCGGTGGGCTCTATATATTTTGGATTATTTATTAAAAGTACATTATAATGAAAAGTTGAAGTTCATAAGTGCGTCTTTGATGCCTAAATTGAATAAATGATTTTGACTTTGACTTAACAAAAAAAAGGTAGAAAATCGACTCCTGTGGAATACCCATACTAATGATAAATCCGGGTAATGTTGCGAATTAAATCCTAACCTTTTTCTTCCTGTCAAATAAAATAAAAAACTTTTAAACCTTTTCGACCGACTTCCAAAAAAAGGAAAAGGTACTCAATTCGACTGTATTTTTTTTTCTTATGTTTGTTACCTCATAACTTTCGATAGGGTGAACCGATTCTCAAAGTTCTTTTTTTTTATACTGATGTTTCCCGTGTGTTCCTATTTAAATTTCATCAAATCGGTCCAGAAGTTTTTCAAATACACTGCAATAACTAAGTAGAATGGAAGTCGGTATTAAATTTTTAAAATTTTTCTGGTTAAAAATTACTAATCATTTGATTAAAGTTTGTTTAAATTTTAATTTAAAGTTTTTGAGATAGATAACTGAAAATAATGTAAAAAATTATATATTCGTGTACCTAGAATATGTGATGCGTGACTTCCATGCATGTGTGTGCACATACACAGATATCTGATACGGAATATATGTAAATGAGTAAGAAAACAAGTAGCTAAAAAAAGTAAATAAAAAAATATCTTCTACGAGTATCTTGTGCTATTCTAGCAATTTCTAGTGCATAGTTATAAGTGCGTGAATATTATCTTGTATGCGTAGTGCTAAAATAAATGGTTAATCACTGAACGCTGGCCTAGTAATTACAATCACATTTTCATTTACAGACAGAAATTTTACAATTGTATGTTTTTTTCTAATTTGGGTGTATCGCACCATACATATTAAGCAGTATTAGCTTGTTCCTACTCGTAGCATATTTGGTCTAAACATCTTGTGCATATATATATAATTATCTGATAGATATTTTGACCTGACTTCAAAAAAAGGCAAGGTTATATTATGTATATTTTTTGTATGTTCGCCGATTTTTCCCACATTTGTGGACCGATTCTCAAAATTATTTTTTGTTTGGTAGGGTATACTTCTGAGGTGGTCCCATTTACATTTCATTAAAATCGGTCAAGCAATTTTTGAGTAATAATCCAATAACTAAAAAGTGGTACGTCTATCTTGATGATATCATCAATGACGGTGAATGGCAATCGACCCGTGAGTAACAAGGGTCACCAAAACTGGAAACTGAAAAAAAAAAATTATCAAAAATACTTCAACGCCAAATAGTGTGTAATAACTCGTCGAAGTCGGTACCATGCGCACAATATTGTGATGATAGGTACTTTTGAACTATCATGGTACCGACTTCAACAAGTTATTTCACACTTTTTGGTGTTAAAGTCGGTTCCATTTTATGGATAATTTTATTTTTTAATTATAGTTCAGCACGTAACGGTAAGTTCTGTCATCTGTCTGTCAGCCATGCGCTATTCTAAATCCAGTTTATACTATTGACGACCGCATCACCAATGGCCAGCAAGCGAGAAAGTAATTACTTTGTCCATTATTTTGTACTTTTTTTGGCAATTTTATTGTTTCAATAAATAAATATATTTTCATTACATCTCATTTCATTTCGCTGTATTTCGTTTTATTTACTAAAACTATTCTATCAAGTATAAAAAAGGAACAAGTTTTCTGTTGTTTAACGTGACACACAGCATAATTCTTAGAAATTAATATAATGAGGCTGTAATGTGTGTTACAGAGACGAGATTGGAGTTTTCTCAAACGCGGATGGGAAAGCGTGTGCTGACATATGGAGGAAACAAGTTTAGTTTAATTAACGAAAACGGCTTAAGAGCTTACTGGTATTGCATTAAATCCAGAAAGGGATGCAGAGCTTCGATAACTACATACGATGACGTAATAATCAAAAAAAGAGACTTTCATATGCATTAGAAATATATTTTTACTATTATTGTTCGTAAAGGTGTATATGATTAAAGTAATTTACTGTCTTTTGACTGGTTATTTTTAAAAAAAATATAGGTGACTCTTAAAACAAAAGTCTTTGACCAACGTGTGTTACCAGTAATGACATATGGCACTGAAACGTGGTCTCTTACTATGGGCCTCATAAGCAGGCTCAAAGTCGCACAACGAGCTATGGAGAGCGCTATGCTCGGGGTTTCTCTACGTAATCGAATCAGAAGTGAAAAGATCCGTAGACGAACTAAAGTCACCGACAGAGCACACAAGATAAGCTAGTTGAAGTGGCAGTGAGCAGGCCACATAGCACGCATAATTTTTTGGCCGGAAGGTTCTGGAATGGAGACCACGGACTGGCAAGCGCAGCGTAGGTCGTCCACCGACAAGGTGGACAGACGACCTGATAAAGAATGCAGGACGACGTTGGATGCAGACCGTTTCCTGCCGGTCTTTTTGGAAATTAGTGGGGAGGCATTTGTTCAGAAGTGGACGTCTTACGGATGAGAAGAGAAGCAGTATACGTATAAGCAATATATTGCACGTAACATAGTGAATTACCTATTGATATAGGTTATTCACTATGTTACTTAGTACATGGTACATGAGCAATATACGTTGCTCATCAAGGAAAGAAAAATAATAATAATGATTTTATATCATTTTAAAAACTATTGTACCTAATTTATATTCCAGATCTAAAAAGTAAGCTCTTGCGCATACTTATAGATTTCAGCGGGTTATTTCATCGTTATTTGCTTATGCATTTCTTGCTGCGACGTAGTTTTCTAGAATTATCCACACAGTTACATTAGCCTCATACAGACATGGGGTAAATGTAACTATAAAAAAGATACACAACAGCCCCGGTATTAATAGTATGAGCATACATTGATTAGTGATGTCAACGCCATATTTTCTACTGATTTCCAAAAAGGAGGAGGTACTCAATTCAACTGTATCTTTTTATGTTTGTTTCCTCATAACTTTCGATAGGGTGGACCGATTCTTAAAATTCTTTTTGTTTGAAAGTTAGTGCTTTCCGTGTGGTCCCATTTAAATTTTATCAAATTCGGTCTAGTGGTTTTTGAGTTACACTCCAATAACTGAATAGAATGGAAGTCGGTATTAAATTTTTCAAATTGTACTTGTATGTTGATAAAGTAATTAACAGAAATTAAAAGTTTATTATTATATATAAATAATTAAAAGGTGATGCTTCTTTTTAATTACAGTTTATTATCTATGTATATTATATATTTATTTATTATATATTTATGTCTTCGTATTTAAACTCAAGTCAGAGGCCGTTATTAAGCGGTTTCAAACTCTAACACCAGGGTTTGCTGGGTCGATAGACCTTGTACCAATACGCAAAGCAAACAAGCATGTTTTCGTATTCATGTAAATTTATTGAACGCCCGTCTGTCTGTCATGATTATTTTTCTCAGGTACGCTTAGAGGTATCAAATGCTTTATATCAAATATTCGGTCTACGGTCTCTTTCAGCTGAGAATATCAAACTAGGAAACAAACAAAAACAAAAAAACTATAGAATACTTCCCGTTGACCTAAATAGTAAAATTTGCCAAGAAGCAATCTCACCGCACATGTGAATGAAGATTTTAGAAAACATTTTTAGACAGAAAAGGCTGCTTAAATATTTTACTGATTACTGATTTACTGACAAGACAAGGACAAATCAAATTTTCTTTTTTAGCTACACCTGGTCACTTTACTATATTTATATTATACGAAATGTTGAAAAACTATATTGAGTTTACATTATTCATATCATCATATCATACTTTAAGTATACTATATGTAATTAATCAAATTAATTAATCCTGGAACAATACATGGTTATTTAAATAAATTATTTTGACCTATTGAATGATCTATGCAATGGAACAATCACTTTACAGCTAGTTATGTGCAAATGTATTTAATAGAAATGCACTTATCCGCACATTTTTTTAAGAATGTACTTAACGTGTAGAGTGACAGTAAATTTAAATAAGAAACATTTTTCAGCGTATTATGAAGACGAACTTGAAAAACGAGTCCTCTGGTACGACGGCTTTAGGTTCACAAAGAACAAAACAGGTAAACACAAGTCCTGGTGGGTTTGCAGTCAAAGGATATCTAGAAATTGTAAAGCGTCGATTACAACTTTTATGGAACAAATAGTCAAAACTAATCTAAACCACACGCATGGAAAGAAATAGCTATGAGACAAAGGCCTGTATTCTAGAAAAACTCATCAGCAAACTCAAGCTCACTTGTAATTCCCGACTTGACTGGGGATTTGATAGAACATTCCTGAAGAATTTTTTTGAATATGCGTCGTTCTCACGTCTCCTCAGTTTACATATTATATAAAAAAAAAACATTACACCCGTTACATATTATGGATATTTTAGAAAGGATATTTATTGTGCTTTTTTGTTGTGACTGATGTTGTTAATCTACCGACTTCCAAAAAGGAGGAGGTACTCAATTCGACTGTTTTTTTCTGTTTGTTACCTCATAACTTTCGATAGGCTAAACCGATTCTCAAAATTCATTTTTTGTTTTAAAGCTCATTTAAATTTCATCAAATTCGGTCCAGTAGTTTTTGAGATACACACCAATAACTGAATAGAATGGAAGTCGTATGATTTTTTTAAAATTGTAATTATTTATATACATAATATAATTAACGTACCTAAAAATATGTCAAGGCTTGACATCTATTAAACCCGAACTTCTAATACTCGTAGTACTAAATCAAATCGGCACTATTAGATAATATCTTGGTATTCCTGAGATTTACTGTTTTCACTTGATTTTATTTCTTGTGACTCTTAATCTCTCTCTGTAATTAGGGTTCCCAAAACACACAGAGGTTTGCTTATCTCCTTTTCGTCAATTCAAGCATTTTTCGACTCTTTCATAGCAGATTTAAGTATTGTTGTATATTAATAATCATGTATATGATATTAATTATATAATTATAAGTAAGTTTTTTATGTTATTATTGTACGTATATACACCTGTAATATTTTATTCAAAACATAGATACCTATATACTGTATGTAAAAACTGGTATATTTACAGTAAACTGAGTTATTTATTAACTTGTAGCTTATGTACTCGTTTTATATGACCAGTAATGAATAGACACAAATATTATTGTGTGAGAATCACACAAAAATTAGTTTCATTTCCGTATTTGGACTGAAAGCCTGCGCCATTAAATATAACTGTAGGTGACTATTTCCGCCGTCAAATAGTAGCATATATTTCTGGGTATGTGGTCAAATATTTACATTCCAAGATCAAGTGTGAGAGCTGTCTCAAAGAATTATGTGTTAGTTGATAAATTGCATTTGACATGGCGCTCAGCATTGCGATTCTCTAACGGCCGGTCCCAATAATCTATCTATCGCCGGTTTACCTTACTAGAGATAGATATTTGACACTATTTGTATGGACGTTATGTCAAATATCTATCGGTCGTAAGGTAAACTGTGGATAGATAGATTATTGGGATCCCCCATAAGAGGAAACATCGTTGAATCTGTGACAACATCCATGAAACGATGACGAGATAAAAACAACCTTGTGTACAAGGGCGATATAATATCTTAAGTATTTGTCATCGGTGAGCTCGTCGAAGATCGCAACGACTAAGAATTAGAGACGTAACATTAGAGAATTGCACGGTAGCGCCTATTCAACACATCATTGTCATAAAGCTGTTTATGTAGGTAGGTAGTTATTGTCGAAATCTTTATTCGACAATTTGTTTTATTTAACTTTGTATTATTTCGATGGTAAGTGTTTGTTTCCTTTTTCTTCCAATAGTTTGTATGTGTGTGAGTGTTGAATAAACGTATCTTCTGTTCTATTTTTCTATTTATGGTTTTGCAGAACGGTGCTTAATAAACAGTATTAAATAATGTTGTAAATGTTTATTATTTTTCCTTTTTTATGGGATAGGTTGGCAAACGAGCAAGCGGTTCACCTGATGGTAAGTGATTCGCCCACAGACATCTGCGATACTTGAGGTTTCGAGGATGCCTTGTCGACCTTTGAGGAAGGATGAATGGGAGGGAGAGATAGAAGGGTGAGGGGGGAGAGTGAGGGGGGGGGGGGGAGTGGGGAAGGAGAGAGAGAACGGGGAAGGGGGGAATTGGGCCTCCGGAACGTCCCACAAAGCGACGAAACGCAATAGCAAGCTATATTACTTCACGTTGGTGTTCTCCGAGCGTGCCGGCCCATTCGGCTGTGGGGTTGCAGCGTGCACTACCACAACGGATCTTTTTAACTTGTTTTAATAGTTGGTTACAATATGGCATCTATACTTGTACGTTGTGTAAGTAGTTATAATGATCTAGATTTGTAGATCGATTGATTTACGTACAAGTAAACTACATAAAAAATACAAATTAATAAACCTATCAATCGCTCTTGTCGGTCCTCATTTGCATAAATAACGCTAAAGCAAAATTATGCTAAACTGTACCTAATGGTTTTCGTTTCAATAAGGTAAAGGTCATAAGACACGATATTCACGCAGCGATGAACTGCAAGATGGAGGGCTGGGAATATTCTCTTATGTGATCAGTTTGTAAAAGTTAACAACGATCTTGCTCATAGTCTAATAAAAAAATCCTAATAATGTAATTATTCCAAGAGTACTGTTAAGTTAAATTCAACATAATTATTATCTAGCGTTTAACTACAGTATATTACTGTACATTCACACAATTACTGGACTATTATAGGTATACTTAGAAACTAGGAACTGGTGTCGGAGTAAAGAGCAGGGTTAATGCAAAGATGCAAATAATTACTATCATATCATATCTATATCCACTGCGGTATTAACACTTAATGTTTGAATATTCGTAAGTACAGAGCAAGCATTGTAAACTGTTTACACGCAATATCGCTACCGGCGTCAGTCAGATAATACAAAAGTGGCGAAACGCCGCGAGCAAGTTTTTGGGCATATTGCTGCAACACCGCCCCTTTTCATATCTCCCTTGTTTCTGTCATCTGTGGCTGCAAACAAACAATAAATGGAATGCCGATGATACGCCACCTGATATTTCACTCCAATTCAGCCTTACCAAAAATGTTTTAAAAGGCTATTGGTTATATCTATAGGTTTCGTGATAAAGTTGGCAAACATATTTAACCCTTTGTATACTGTGATAATTAAAACAAAATATTTATGAATGAAACGCACGTAAATTTACGTCGCCAATATGCAAAGGATTAAGGATATTTGGTTATTTTATGACTTCTCTTGAAAAAACTGAATATTATATTGGCAGCTCCGTTAAGAACCACATGAACGACATGAAATCCATTAACCAAATTTAACTTTTAAATACTGATCATTTAATTACTTCATTCATTCATTCATATAACAACACTGTCATACATTAGTCTTGTTTTATTTTCGTTTGAAATAAGCAAACGATGATATAATAAATAATAATACAATAACTAGCTTATAACCGTGATTATGATTTACTAGCAATACAACAATACTCCGAAAGAGTAAACATTGAATAAGACCTAATATTAAAAGTCTTCGATATAGTCTTTAACTTACTGTATGGCACAGTCAGTAAAACTTATATAAGATGAACAGTTTAGCAAATAAGTTTAGATTATTTCTTGTTTGCAGATCAAAGTTACACGTTCGACGTGTTTCGCGGCGGGACTCGTCTTATATATCAAAATTACACATACCACAAGCCTAATAAGCTGTGCAATAACTGGACGTGCTCGAGTAGAAGGTCTAAAGGATGCGCAGCAAAAGTAAGGTTGCACAAGGAAAATTTGATAGTTTTAGAACCATATCACACCCATCCTCCTACCCTTCCTTGGATTCCTTGTACACAAACAACTAGTTTTGTTACATACATGCAATAGATACAAAAGATAAATTACTTACGGTTCCGTAATATAAAAATTTGGATGGAAGGCGACTTCTCTTCATTACGTTCCGACGAGTACGAGTACATGCAACAACAGGGACGTAGGTATCTGTAATGTTTAAGAGATGTACCTACTTAACTAATTCTAATTATTACAACTTCTATAAACAAACATTTTCGATAGGTTGTAAATTAAAGCACGACATTTTTGCATACATATTCAGTTCATTATAGCCTTTAAATCATCCTACTTTCAAAATGCATTTCAATATTCTCCAGTTGACGATGCTGGCGTGAGATAAGTTATTTTTATTATATTATTATATACAAGGTGTATGAATATAATGAAAAAAAAAATTAAACAATTGTTATAATTTACATCTTTTACCCTGTTTTTAGGGTACCGCACTATAATAGTTTGTGGATACTGTAATATATTCATAATTATCACACATTTTCTTATACATTAAAACCTTTTTTATACCTTTGTCTGTTTTGTAATTTAAACTCATTAGAATTAACCTGCGAATACTTTAAATATAAAAATAAAAAGATAAATACGAGATTGACGAACTAGATAAAATCGTGAGAGGTCTAGATAAAATCGTGAAATATCCGATCACGGATTTCGTCCGATTTACATGATATTATATCAAGATTCCAATTTGGTGTGTCGAGACACGCACTATTTATATTCTCTAGAATCATTCCTATTTGGGTGTCGAACGAAAGATGGTGCTGAGCTAGTGTTGAAAATTGATGGAATAGTGATTTGCACCCGAGGAATCGCCTACCATAATAATGTATTATATTCCTTATTGTCAATTACATTCCTGAAGTCACGATCTAGGATATGATGATATTAAGTTATAAATTAATAACAAACCGAGGGTATGGTTTGTCGATAACTCTCACCCTACCGGACTTCTGATGTAGAACAAGACATTGATGGTATCATACGTGGTCCAAGGCTGAAATCGTGAAGTACCAACCACATGACAATAATTGCAAAGTAAATATTGACGAATATATATATTGTCAATATTTAATATATATAAAGAAAGGTACATCATATATAATATAATATAATATAATACCATATATATAATGTAACGAAAATGAATTTGTAGATATTTATTTCATACCTGTACATATGCAAAAAGATATGAACCTTTTCTTGTACTGACAATAAAAAAGCAATAAATAAATTTTTGGTGTTGTTTTCAGTTCAAAAGGCCGAGATTGCAATGGATTCAAGCGAAATTGAATTTATCACAACGCACAGAGGCACTTCCATGCTACTTAATGGTCGCAGATACCACCGCAAGAAATTTTACTACAATGGGAATTCATTCTGGTTATGTTATAACACTAGAACCAGTTGTATAGGGAGTATCACTATAAACAATAAAAACGAAATCGTGAAGTACAAACCACATAACAATGATTGCAAAGTAAACATTGATGAAATTAAAATGTTGCGAAAATCTAAAATACTTAAAACAGCAAGCTGTTCCAATATTGATTACTTAAACATGTGGTGAACTTTTGCTCGGAAGGCTTATTAAAGACATTAATGGTACAAAGCGATGTGGACTCTTCACACCATTTTCCGCAAGTATCTACTGTACTCGCCTTTGTTAAGAAGAAAACGATATAATCAACATATGTATATTATATATCATGTATTATATAAAAGATACAAGCAGTTTAAAAAATAACTAAATGTTACTTATGGAAGAAAATTATAAATAAACATAAAATAATGTAAATAAAGTATAAAAAATTTAGTAAAACACGTAGCAGTATCTAATTTCTTTTAAGTTTTGAATCTATTGTTTGTCATAATAAAAACTATGTTTGATATGATACATTCAAATTTATGTTATAATAATGCGTATTTTATAAAAGATTTCAACAATTTTAGAAATGTTTAAGATCTCAGTCTTAATTAGTGTGTAGGTTTTGACATAGATATTATTTGCTTTTCTGTAGCCTCATACCATAGAAATTAATGTGAGGTATAATCGTTACACAATTTGATTAAAGGATAACACTTTCTTTTTAAAGAGTTTAAAGTTTCAGTTGTGGTTAAAATGCTTGTATACCTATCCGTTTCCATAATGAATTTCTTCTTCGTAACCGGCTGGGCTATTATGTATTTCAGTTGCTAACAAATTTGGATTGAAATCTGAAAAAATGGCCGCTCTATGTCACTTTTGTCAGTTTTAGTGATCAACCTACTAACATTTTTGCTTACTGGAGTTGCCAAAACTGACATAGGGCCGCCATATTTCAAGATTTCAATCAACATTTGTTAGCAACTGAGATACATAATAGCTCTGCGGGTTGGTATGCCGATAAATCATACCTGTTTTGTAACTGAATATGGAAGTACAGTTATGTAGATAGAGGTATGTATTGGCGTTCTTAACTTTTACTTTTGTCAGTTTCAGTGATCAACCTACTAACATGTTTGCTTACTGGAGTTGCCAAAACTGACATAGGGACGGCATTTTTCAAGATTTCAATCAACATTTGTTAGCAATTGAGATACATAATAGCCCTGCGGGTTGGTATACCGATAAATCATACGTGTTTTGTAACTGAATATGAAAGTACAGTTATGTACTATAGTTATGTTATGTGTATGTATAGGTATGTATCGGCGTTCCAAACTTATGTTTTAGCCGTTTGAACACGAATAATGGCCAGTTACAATAACCTATCTATCTTCGATTTCCCCTACTAGAGATAGACATTTGACACTATTTGTATGAAAGTTATGTCACGTTTCTATCCGTAGTAAGAAAAACTGTGGATATATAGATTATTGAAACCAGCCGATAAGGCGCACGTTATTCCTGTCAATCTCCGGTTATTTGCAAACGTGTGTGTATTTTGAAGCTCTCAGCGCAGACACACTTAGATAGTTGTTCATGTAATTTGATAAACTTTAATTTTAATGCAACTTTAGGTAACGGAATTTCCAACTTTTTAGTAGTTCGTTTTTGAAGTGTTAGGGTTTTGCAGAGTCTACCTAGAGAAGTACCACGTATTTGTTAGTTATTCAACCATGTAGCAATAGTGTGAATGCTTCGTTGAAGCGCAATGTTTCCAGCGAAATAATAATAATAAATAATAATTCTCAGGGTGATGAGCGCAGTGCTTTGCCATGCAGGATTATAAACTGTTGCAGTTTAAAATTCTGAATGGCACTATAATGCTATGGGCAAGCGTGACGCTTAACACCTGGTGAGCGACTTACTCATCTCGTCACCGATTGACATATAAAAATATTTAATAGATATTTATAAAAACAAACAGGTCAATTGCGAATCAGGCATCGCTCTATTAGCTATTGCACAATCCAATCAAGCATATATTAGCTACCTTAATGAGTTTATTACCTACTACGTACTTGGTACCTAATAAGCAAAAAATCTAAATTTATATACTTTTTTTAAATTTTCATAAACTGAATTCTATTTTTTGTTGCAGTAATCATGGTGAAAAACGCGATGGGTAGGCCCTTAGCCCTCTTTGGTGGGTACACATTCTACCGACACTCCAATACTAAAACCACTCATTACTGGACTTGCACCCAATCTGGAAGACGCAAGTGTAAAGCGAAGTTCACATTGAGCCTTGTTGGGAACAAATTATTACGAACATACACAGAACATAATCATAGAGCGCCGAAGTATACAATTGTCGACGGGGTATATTATAAAATATTTTGAGAGACTTTGTTAGTTGATGTTTGTACTATCGAGTGACAAAACAGGTTGTGCGCGAATGGAGCACCATTCAGAGTTTTAAGCTGAATAAGTTAATTAGAGTGCTAAAATCACAGAATACGTACATTATAGTAAAATACCACCTGCATGCATGCCTGATGTGTCGTCAATGGTGTAAGAACATATATATTTATTGTTTATAGTTTCATTGAGGAATAAGCTATCGCCATCTTGTCGTTTCAATAATACACATATGAAGCTTAGTTATACATTTGATTAGTAACACATTACGAACAACACTTATGATAATATATCCAGTATATATAAAAACTTACTAATATTACCGAATGTACAATACAATACAATACAAAAACTCTTTATTGCTTACCACACAAAACAAAAACAGTAGGTAAATTAACTAATTAATCTACTTATAAGTAAGGATCTTAGATCTATGCTGGTAATAAATACAATTGGCGGTCTTATAGCTAGTGCAATCTCTGACAGAATGGACTGGGAAAAAATTAGTTAAGACAGTGGTGTGCAACAAGATAATAGTTAAAACTAAACAGAATATTTCAAAGAAGAACAGTGGGAGGGTAACTTAAATACCTACACAAATATCAATAATATAATAGATATTAATAGATATAATAGTAGTTTATAATATTATATCTATTAATATCTATTATATTATTGATTGATCTATATATTAAAAATTTACATTTAAAAATAACTAAATGAAAATCATATAAATTGAGATTATTCAGTCGTATATGAATAATTTATTAATATATACGATATAATAATACTACAAATACAATATATACATATTCCTAATATATCATAGGGAAAGTGAAGCAGTTTAGCAGGCAGAGGACAAATAATGATCTTGAACTATCTTTTTAAATATCCCTATCGATTTTGCTTGTCTTATAGGAAGAGGTACAACACTCTATAGCTGCACGGCGCGCACAGTAACTTAATTGCCAGAAAACGTTGGAGAGTGAACAGGAGTCCTTAACATTAGAGAAGATGAGACGCGCTAAGGTCGAGAAGTCGCAAAAGATAGAAATTCAAATCGCTCCTTGAGATAGCAGGGTGTAGAAGAAAAGAATAGTATGGTGTAAAGAGGAAAAGTATACGAGTACGAGTATTCCGGCGTAGGCAGATAGGTAACCATTGTAGCTTATGACGATATTCTGAGACGTGATCATATTTTCGTAAACCAAAAATGAAGCGAATACCGAAATTCTGCAGACGTTCTAATTTATTAAGCTGTACCTCAGTGAGATCCAAATAGCAGGCATCAGCTTATTTTATAGTATCGGCAGTAAAAGAGATTGAACTAGCGCAGTTTTAGTGGAAGTTGGAAGAAAATTTTTTGTAACCTACAGAGTGAACCTGCTGAGGCAAAGAGCTTTCGACTGGTTTCCGCCAATTAAGGTTCCCATGATAAATGCCTATCGAAAATTACTCCAAGGTTTTGAGAGATTCGCTCATTTCTATATGATTGCCGTCAAATAAGACGTGTGGGAGCGTAAACCAGTCGATTTTGGAAATCATACGAGAACTGCCGATGACTATCACTTGAGTTTTCGCAGGGTTTACGCTGAGACTGTACGATTTACTCCACTTAAGAATTTTTCCACTCCACTTAAGAATTTTTCCTAAGTCCAAGTTGATGGAATCTATTGCCTCAGGTAATTTATCTATTCGGCATGCCTTTATATTTGGAGATCTCCATATAGGTAGTGGTAGGAGGAAGTAAGGTGATCAAAAATGGAGTTAATAAAAATAGCAAACAGAAGAGGAGATAATATGCCGCCTTGCGGAACACCTGCAGTCGTAATACACCATGAAGAAAAAGAATCATCAATTCGTATACGCTGCCGGAGTTCATACAGATAACGGCGAAACCACTCAATCACTCGTTGAGAAGATAATTTTTATTAAGAAAAGAACTAAGTTGTTGGTGTATGAGACGTTCTAGGACCTTAGAGAGGAAGGGTAAAATAGATATTGGACGATAATCAGTGAGAGAGAGGAATTATTTGGGCTTCTTTCCATATTGATGGAAAGGTACCACTCGTGATGGATGCATTGAGGATATGTTGAATAACTAGAAGGATTTCATCAAGTATTAGCATGATCATATTGCGACTGCATTGGACGAAATGGGCAATATACTTCTCTTCTCTTAACATCACTATCAGTGAATTGACGAAAGAAAAATGATGAGTAGTCAGGAGTTGGAATTGAAGAAAATTGATTTAAAGTAGATGCCTTTATTATCGCATCGAAAATACAAGAATTAGAAAAATGCTGATTTTGTGAGTTTATATCAAGATGATTAGGGAAATGAGCTTGGCGTTGTTTTCCTACTCCCAACGTTTTAAGAATCTTTCAAACCTTGGATGAATATTCATTTTTAACTGATTGGTGAATATGCTGACGTAGTGCGTTCCTCCACGCCCTATTGCATTGATTACGACTATAAATATACATTGCTTTGTTCAAGTCCGTCACCAGATTAAGCTTTGCCTTGGCTATCACTTTTTTATGTATTAAAGATCTGATTTCATTGGTAAGCCAAAGCGCAGGAAGATGCTTGATTTTAACTAGTCGGAAAGGGGCATGGTTATCATATAGCTTTAATAACACGGCGTTGAATATGTTTACTTTTTCATCGACAGTGATTGCATTGTACACATCGGACCAATCTATTTCATACTATCAATACCTAATACCATATTATCAATATCTGGTGGTAAACTGCGCTGTAAAAGGATTTTAGGCTTAGCTTTGGGTGGACGGATTTTATAAGAAAGATATACCATATCGTGGCAAGAGAAAGCATCCGCCGCACATTGACCATGCATGTCAACGTGTTCTGATGAAGAGACAATGGTTAAATCAAGAAGTGAAGCTAAATTTGGAAAGAAATGCGTGGCACTTGATGGTAGAATAGTTAAATTGCTAGATCTGGTAATAGATTCTAGCTTAAACGAGCGAGAGTTTCTTTTTAAGTAAGCAAGTATTGAAATCACCCATTATAATAGTGTAATCGTAGAAGAAGAGTAATCTTCCAGAAGCTTCTCAAATGAATCAAAATAATTAACGTGCGAAGAATGGGAATATAAACTTCAAGAAGTAATTTAGTATGACATAACGGAACTTCTACGAAAATATGTTCACCAGTATCAGTCGGAGGTTGTTGCGCTGACATATCTACAATGGTGAAAGGATAACGTTCTCGAAGATATATGGCAACACCACCACCTCTATTGCTAGTGCGGTCGTTACGGATTAATCGAAAGCCAGGTAACGAATACGATATAGTGGGGAGGCATGGCTTTGACATGTCTCAGAAACAAGAATAGCATGAATGTTTTTAATCTCAAATGATGCCAACATATCGCAGTGATGGGCATTAAAATTTATTGCTACCTCACTGAATAAGCATTCAATTGTGGTTGAAATACTAGGAATACTGCTAAAGCTGTCTACACTACTTTCTACTTCATCAGAAGAAGAAAAAGATAAATATTCACTATCACTACTACATATATATTATCTATCTATAAATTATCATAAATATATATTAAATACTATAAATAATAATTACTACTTTAAAATAATAATTGATAACCACCATGCGCATTTTAAATCCACCTGCTAATTGTGCTGTGCAAAGATAAAAAAAAAAAACATTATAACAGCTACAAAGAAATTCAACTGTAGTAGACATAATATAGATACTCGTAACATGTCACTCTTTTCTCTAAAATAGATACGTAAATATTCTAAAGAACGCTTGGAATTAACTTTTTTGTGGACTAAAGCGTGCAAAATATTAAAAATAACATAATATAAAAATTCGCCAGCTGAGTTAGTAATAACTAAGAAAAAATATGATAAAAATAGCGTAACACTGTAACATTTGTGAGTGAAATGGAACGCAGCTCTGACACAAAATAATTCATTAGCCTATGTTCTGTCATGAGAAAAAAAACTTTCTATTCTACGACATATTCATCTATGTCTACGACTAATAATATTACGTCCTTCCTGTATAGGACAGTTATTATACTCTTTGATATTAGATTTAGCATATGTTAGTCTGTGGATATAAGGTACCTACGTTACTAACTTATTTATTATAGATTAGAAAAAGTTCGAAAAAGACGGTGTTCGAAAGATAAATAAAAATATGTAAATAGACGTACTTACTTTGAAGAAACACAGCTTGTATAGAAAGGAATGTCAATTTTAAAATTGGAATAATTGTATTACTACTTTTTTGAGGCGAGTGCTTTTGATGGAGCGGTTTCCTTTTCCACCAGCGCTGGTGTGGTAACGTCCTCTAGTTGAATTCAATCGAGATCTCTAAGGCAGCTTACGTGGTGACGACCTCCGTCAGATCTCAGCACAAAAACAAAGCCCTGACGCGTCCAACACTTTGACACACCGTAGCGTAGACGAGCCTTCATAAATACATCATGCCGGGCCTTAGTGAGGAACTCCGATAATGTAACACCAGATCCCTTCAAACCAGCTTTAGCAGACATATCTTATCGCGCACGCTGACGTCACGGAACCGGCAAAGGATCGGTCGAGACTTACTGGCGACCAGTGTGCGGCCCATTATGTGACTCCGGCTGATGTCACTAACTACAAATGAAGTCTGCTTCAGCTACCCGACAAAATCTTTACTACAACTCCAGGTGTATTTTCTTGTGCATCTTCTGCAACGCCATGGATCAGGAGAAACATACGTCTCCTTTGCATCTCCAGCTGATCGACAGTAGTGGACAAACATGCCATTTGGCTTTGAATAGTCGCAGGGAACTCAAAACAAAAGTCTTATTTATTTATTTATTTATTTATTAAGTCCGCCAACGTAGTGTACATCAATACATTACAATATATGTCAAATAAGTACAAATCAAGCTAAATGTCACAACAATTATAGGCGAAGACGGCATGCATAGAAATTAATAATATAGTCACAGTTAAGAGTAATAAAAGTTACAGTTCAGTTACAGTCAAAAAATAATAATAATAATAATAATATGTAGTAATTAGAAATAAAAAATTTAAATTGCGTGGTCAAAGTTAAAAATGTAGTTTTTTCATAAAGCTGAGTCAATAATGCGGATAAATAAATAAATAATAAATGCTTAAAGCTACCAACAGTTCCACTGAAGAGGTCCAAGGAATGTTCGTTATGCATTTTGTTAAGTAGAGTGATTAATCTTTTCAGAGGTGCATTTTTGCCAAGGTTGGTATAATATTTTGGATTAATTAGGACGTTGCTCCTCGAGGCCCTAGTGAATACTGTTGGTACAGGGAAATTCAGAAGAGACAAGAGTTCGGGGACGTCAAGTGCTCCGTTAACAAGTTTATAAAGGAAAAGTAAGTCGAACATGCGTCTTCGATCCGAGAGGGAGCTCATGTGAAAATATTTAAGCCTATCCGGGTAACTTCTGATGGTCTTCGCAACATTACAGGAATAAGCGAGGTGCCACATAAAACGCTTTTGTACACTTTCAAGCTTCTTATTGTAGACGTCGTAGAAAGGGTTCCAAGTAACGCTACAATACTCCAAGCCACTCCGAACGTAAGAGTTATAAAGTAAAATTTTAGTCTTTGGATTTTTGAAATCTTTGCAGTTACGCAGTACAAAGCCAAGAGATCTAAACGCCTTAGAGCAGATGCTATCGACATGGGTGTGAAACCTTAATTCTCTATCTATCTCCACACCAAGGTCGCGAATGCTGTCAAGTTCCTTTAAGTAACTGTTATTAATCTTATATTTAAAGGGAATTCTGGTCTTTTTCCTTGAGAAGTGAATTGAATGGCATTTTGAAGTGTTGACATCCATACCGTTACAACAACACCATGACGCAAGTCGATCGACATCTTCTTGTAAAAGTAACATGTCAGATAAGCTGTTTACGACTTTGAACATCTTCAAATCATCAGCAAATATATAATGCTTGCAATGGAGGAAACAATCACTGATGTCGTTAATAAATATGTTGAACAATAGAGGTCCAAGATGGGATCCTTGTGGCACCCCGGAAAGTGCCGGAAAACGGTCGGACGAAAAGCCAGATGCGACTACTGTAGACTGCCGGGCAGAAAGGTAAGATGAGCACCAGCTTAGCAGTGGTTCAGCTATGCCATAAGTTGAAATCTTCTGGAGAAGTATTTGGTGATTCACGCGATCGAAAGCTTTGCTGAAATCGGTGTAAATGGCGTCAACAGCCGCTCGCTTGTCGACTTCAATAGTAATAGCATTGATAAATGCTAAGAGATTTGTTTCCGTTGATCGGGATTTCATGAATCCATGCTGGTGAGGGCTGATTAAGTTTTTAAAATGCCATGTCAAAATTGGGTGAAGCAATTGCTCAAAGATTTTGGCAAAAACTGGGAGAATAGAGATAGGTCTGTAATTCTTTACCATATTTTTCGGTCCGTCTTTATGAAGAGGGACTACCAACGCCAGCTTCCAATCGAGAGGAAAAACACCAGTGGATAGCGAACGGTTGTAAATGATACGCAAAGGACGTGCTAGTGCCGGAGCACTTCTAGAAACGAAAACTGCAGGGATGCCATCAGAACCGGCGCCCTTGCTCGAATCAAGGTTTTTTAGTGCCTTAAAGACTTGATCGTCGTCAAATTGTATTAGCGTCAAGTAATTATTCGGTAATGTCATGGCTCCAGTATTCGTACCGGACAGACGGCTTGTACTGTATACTGAAGAAAAGCTATCAGCGAACAAGTTGCAAACTTCTTTGCCGTTTGTCGCAGTCTTATCACCTAGCGACATCTGTGCAGGAAAACTGCTTTGGTTCTGTCTTTTACTTTTGACAAAGGACCAAAATAATTTTGGGTTAGATCGCAAACTATATTCTAGGCGAGTTATGTAGTCTTTGTAGCACTTAGCTGTGAGCTGCTTGGCGCGCTGCCTGGAGAGGTCATAAGACAACCTATCCATAGGATTATTATTGAACTTTTTCAGTTTGTTCCTATACTTTAGTTTCTACTTAAGTAGATTAATTAGCTCTCGAGAAAACCATACCGGGTGCTTTTTACTTTTCGGCAAGCGTTTGGGCACATGTTTCTCAATAACGCCGCGAATACATGTGTAAAAAGCCTCAAGCATGTCGTCAACAGATGCACATGCGACCAATTTTTCATCCCAGTCAATGCCGTTTAAATCCCTGATTACTTCTTCATAATCTGCCTTATAAAAACAGAAACGATAGTTATTGCTCGGAATGAGACTATTGGCGCCAATTTTCACTTCGTAATAAGATATACTAAACACAAACGGTGGGTGATAATTATCTACTTTTGATAAAGGTTCATTGGTCGCATGCAAGTTTACGATGTTTTTATTGTTACTAAGGACCAAATCTAGGATTTTGCCATTTTTGTTTAAAGTATTATTATACTGTACTAGTTTGTGCGTCTCACAAAAGTCAAGGAGCATATTAGGTAAAAAGGTTTCACTAGGCTTACAGTTTAGGGATTGTGTATTATTGCTAACGTTCCAACTTATTCGTGAGAGATTAAAGTCACCAACAAATATGACGTTTTCAAAATTATTTTGTTCTAAAATACTACTCGAATTACTTAAAAAATCTTCTAACGCCTCTTGTTGCAAGGGTGAGCGGAGATAGACAGAACACAAATAAAAGGATACTTGTTTACCCTTGTCGTTATAACCATCTAACTGTAGCCACACGTCTTCACAGTTTGACTCTAAATTTTCAAGTCGCCTGGAGTTGTAACGCCTGGACACCGCCACAGCTACCCCTCCCCCGTCACTCCTTCTATGAATTTTGCTAGACTCACCATCGCGTCTATAAACTATGTATCTGCTATCGAATAATTCAGAATCGAAGATGCCGCTCTTACACCATGTCTCCGTTAATACAATGATGTCATAATTGTTACAAACAACCTCGTTGTACAAGTCTGGGGTTTTGGTTCTTAGGCCACGTACATTTTGATAATAGACTTGTATCATTAAGTAAAGCAAAAAAACAACAAACGACAAATTTAAAAGAAACTAAAATAAAATTGAAAATTATGATGATTAAGACAGAGATTTCAAAGTTTCTTCACTCCGAACGTGTACGTATCCCGAAGTATCGGTCTTCCTGAGGAACACCTTCCCGTCCGACTTGGCTTCCGGCGTCAGGTGCTCGCTCACGTACACTGCGGTCTTCTTGCTGCCGCCGATGCCGAGGTGGCTGGTGTTCAGCTTGGCTTTAGGGTTGTTTCGGTTGTACTTTATAACTGACACCAAAAAATTGTCGCGCAGGCGCTTATTTCCAAATTTAACCAAAATTGACCTAGGTCGGGGACTCTGGTTATTCAGTTTGGCGATTCGTGAGCAGTACTGAATATCGGTCTCGGTCACAGGGCACTTGATTATGTTTCCCACTTGTTGGATAGTGTTCAAAATGTTTTCACTCTTGTTCTCAGGTACGCACTGCAGCTCCAAGTTGTTGGAGCGCGAGAACTGCTCCAGCAGGTGTACGCGGCGGGTCACGTCGTGGGTGGCAGCGCGGAGTGTCTCGTTGTCTTTTTGCAGCTCCGCGATTAAAGCTTTTTGTGACTCGTTTTCTTGTATAAGTATCTCGTTCTGTGTGCGATAGGCGGTGAGACTCTCGTCGAAGCCGGTCAGTTGCGACTGAATAAAATTCAACGGAGTGTTGAGCTTTCTATCGAGCTCCTCTCTCATTATCTCACGAAGGTCCTCAGCAGAAAGGCAGGTGCAAGTGCAGGAGCTGCGAGGCCGCGAGCGCACCGTCACGTTGGCGTAGTCCACTTCAGCCGGGAGGGCCACCGGCGGCGCCTCTAACACCGAGCTAAGTTTTTGCGTGGGAACGGCGGTGGATCGCACCGGTGTGTTCGTGTTATCCCCGGTCTTAGGTTGTTTACACTTGCACGAAGGGCACACCCACGAATCCCTGTACTCTTTCGAAAAGCCAATGTAATCTTGCTTACTGAGGTTCAAGCAGAAGTAGTGATATTTGTCCGAGCACCGAAAACATTGCATAGAAGTAGCCACTCCTTTTATCGCATTATTGCAACCGGCGCATTTTTGTAAACTCATTGTAAAGAAACAAGTAAACAACAAGTCCAATCGTCGACAATATATGAAGAACTCGTTCAGCTTGCGAAACAAACGTAGTTACGGCTCTCGGTGACTGGTCACTTCCTTAGCGGCACTGGTAGCAAGTCCCGTCCAAAAGGTCAAAAGCGCCGTGCAGAACGCGGCGCTTACGCGTTTACGTCGAAAGCTATGCGTGTCCTCAATTGTACTTGTTATTATCGTATTTATTGCTTTAAATCACATATTCCACCAAATTTTATTTATTTCACTGACAATCTGGTTAGGTGTACAATGCGTTTAACACAAATTTTGAACTGAAAACTTAAGTTTTACCACTAAAAACTAATTAAATAACAGACACTAATTTGAAACGATGTTAACCGCTCGGCGGTAGAATAACATTCCCATTCCATTAGAATATCATTCTTGAAGGCCACAAACTCAGCAGCCAATTCCTCACCACAAGGAGTGGGATATTGTTTGATTGGGAGTTTTGCTTCAAAACTCTCCATTCTTTGCAGAAAAGTTGCAGTCAGTTTAGTCAATGACATCTGTTCAGGAATATTGTCCATCTTAGAGGTTAGGTACAATTGTTGGACTGCTTTGTGAAGTGATAAATAGGTACTTTGTTGATTTAAGTTATTCTTGCAGGAATAACACAATATGCCAGGTGATTAGTGTATTATTTCATGTAAAAGTTGTTTAGAAGTAATTTTAACTATTTATTAAAGTGTTAAGCTCTTTCATGTTGTTGTCAATTTTACGACACCTACCGCCGAAGAAAAAAGTGAAATGTAGTGATTATAATTGGAATAATTAATATACTCAAAGTTCTCGAGTCCAGTCGACCATCAAGTTTCGACAAAAAACGCAGTTTATTTGTAATCATCAACATTCCAATGTGTTAAGTCAAAGTGTTAATATATTATATATATAGATTCGGTTAATTGTGGTTAGAATTTAGTCATCTAGTTTGGAGGAGCTTATCCGTAAGATCATTCTTTGTCCTATGGGCACGAAAAGTTGTTAAATACATAATATTAAAATGTGTCCCGGAGTCGCCCATACAGAGCAAGTACGATTATAATATTAAAAAGGTTAATAATACATCTTACATACTAACATCTCCCTACGCTATGTTTTTTGTTTAAAAACTGTACAGTTTCGCTTTAATTATTTTTTATATCACTTTAAGGGGAAAACTTATTTAAATATTTCTAAATTTTCCAATTGTAGACATTTCACTCCATAACTAGGTCATCATCATCATCTCAGCCGTAGGACGTCCACTGCTGAACAAATGCCTCCCCCATGATTTTCCAAAAGGACCGGTTGGAAGCGGCCTGCATCCAACGTCGTCCTGCGACCTTCATCAGGTCGTCTGTCCGCCGTGTCGGTGGACGACCTACGCTGCGCTTGTCGGTCCGTGGTCTCCACTCCAGAACCTTTCGGCCCCATCGGCCATCTATTCTGCGTGCTATGTGCCCTGCCCAATGCCACTCTAACTGGCTAATCTTCTGGGCTATGTCGGTGACTTTCGTTCTTCCTCATTTCTGATTCGATCACGTAGAGAAACCCCGAGCATAGCCCTCTCCATAGCTCGTTGTGCGACTTTGAGCTTATCTATGAGGCTCATAGTAAGAGACCACGTTTCAGAGCCAAAAGTCATCACTGGTAACACACATTGGTCGAAGACTCTTGTCTTGAGGTACTGAGGTATTTTTGACGAGAAGACTTCGCGAAGTTTCCGGAACGCTGCCCAGTCGAGTTGGATTCGACGATTACCCTCTTTCTCGAAGTTGGAACTGCCTAGTTTGACTGTCTGTCCCAGGTAGATGTACTCGTCAACAACTTGGAGAACTGAGTTCCCAACTGATATTGGGTTAGGTATAACATGGGCATTAGACATAATTTTCGTCTTGTCCATGTTCATCTTAAGACCTACCTGTTGGGAAACTCGATGGAGGCCTTCGAGCATTGTACTGAGGTCTTCCATGGATTCTGCTATGACTACAATATCGTCGGCAAATCGAAGGTGAGTGATGTATTCGCCGCTAATATTGATGCCAAGTCCTTGCCATTCCAGAAGCTTGAAGGCGTCTTCCAATGTAGCGGTGAACAGTTTCGGAGATATAACGTCTCCCTGTCTCACGCCTCTTTGCAATGGAATTGCCTTCGAACTCTGCTCCTGTACTCGGACTGACATGTAGACGTTTTTGTACAAACACTTCAGCACTTCTATATACCGATAGTCAATGCGGCCTGTCCTCATCATGCGTATGTTGTGTGTTACTAGGGCCATTCGTCGTCGTTGGGGGTGGTAGCCGGGCATCTGCCAGGGATCCTTAGCAACCCATGCCTCACCGTTACCGTGGCCGCTACCGTAGCCAGGAATAGCGGGGCTGCCGGGGACTGGGGGCCTGGTTCTTTTTATTAAATCCATAGGGGGGATTTTGCCAATACTCGCCACGCTTGGCAGGCGGGTTGGTGAGCGCAATTTTGGGGTTTTAATATTGGGAAGGTGCTGTTGCCCCACCTTTCGATTGTTATCCCTTAGCCAATTTCTACGGCACCCACGGGTAGAGTTGGGGGGTTACTATTCTAAGCCGGTACCCCACGGCATAACTAGGTACCATCAAAATAATATGAAACAGACATATAATATGAAGTGTCAAATAATTTAAATCATGTCGTTTTTAACATAATGCACAGTTTCATATATTTTAATAATAATGGGCTCATTCTGCATTTCATCCATCACGTGCTGCGCGCACTAGTCACTCTGTAGCGCGTGCGAGTATTTAATGAATGTTAATTCAAAACGACTCACTTCGATGTATGGCAGTTCACATAAAGCAGCTCGGGTCGTCACACGCCTTAAACAACTTAGTAATATCATGTCGAGTCATCCTTGTTAAGAATTCCGTAATATATCAATAGTTTTCACTTTACTCAAAAAGTTGTAATCAATCACAATGACTGGCGTTCAGTCAACTGTCTACGGAAATAACGTTTTGTATTACAATAAATTAGTACTGTTTTGTTTTTACAGTAACATACGTAAGGTCGCAACGAGGAAAAACATTGCTCAGCATTGAAGGATTCACGTTCTGTGTCAAAACCACATGTGGAGGGAAAACGCGATGGATATGCTCCACGCACAACCATAGAAAGTGTCGAGCAAACGTCCATACCGTCGAAGACCAAATCATTAAAATAAATAATGAACATAATCATTCGCGTAGTATCCACTGTAATTACGAATTCTAATTGATTGATTGATTTGTTGAGTTTCAACTATAAATCTTTAGAAGTAAACAAGCGCTGTAGAAGTGTAGCTGTGCAATATGCATGAGGTATGAGTCCATCGCATAGCTATGCTTACTGCGAATGAATGACCAAAACGGCAGCTAGCATATTACTATGCCAGCTGCCGTTTTAATGATATTTAATAAATATGTTTATATGCATTTGTTTAATTATGATAAACTGATTGTAGTGAGCTATATTTTGTAGAAGGTGTTTTTTTATTTATGTATTACTTTGATTAAATATAATTAATATTTCAATTATTATATTAATTAAACATCAGTAAAATAACCCATTTTGCATCAGTACATCGGCGGGATGTTTACCCTCTACCTTGAGCTACCCAGCTCAACTACGCAACGGTTCTCAACACATTTATAAAATCTATTCCATGTAGTATTCCTCTATTCCAAAATATATTTATGAACATTTATTCCGCGTACAACAAAAATCTTGATGGAGCTTGACCCCGAGGTTTTCCTCTGTGCTACGATAGGGGGTTGTTTAAAAAGGGCGTCATTAAATTTCTTAGAGGTAGACAGCGCGTTGGTAACGCCCTTGATGTTGGCCGCCTGCTCGTCTGCCTACTTTTAGCAATAATAAAAAAAAAGTTAATCCACCTGATGGTAAGCAACCCTGTATTTGGAATGCTGCGCATATCTTTAAGAATCAACTTTCTGCGTTACTTTTTTCACAACGATGCTACAATTTTCTTTTGCCTTAACACAGTACCTAGTGCTTTCAGGTTTCAGCGACGAAAAAAAATATTTGTTACTGAGAAGCTACTTACAGACAGTCACTTGCAGAAGTTTTGTACCCACACATATAGAATGTCATCTAATTAGCACCACATTATGTACACGGGCATGGACGACACGGCCCCCTGACCTAATATAAAATTAAGAATAAAATTTAACTTAAAATGTTCTACCTCTCGAACCCTTATCATAATTATATCGGTAGTTTCTAATCTCAAAACCATAATAAAAATGTACTGACACTTATATTTTTCATGGAATTTAATGTATAATGTATTTCTTTCGTGCATTAAACTTATTACACAGGCAATTTATAATAACGTTAAGAAACGTCAAACCACTAAAAAATGGTTGTTTGTAAAGTCGGTTTACGGACGATAATTTTACGTGATAACGTCATAAGGCAAGCCGAACACTTTGGCTAATCGTGCCTCTCTATCGCTTGTTCCGCGCTTTCGTTTACACGCTCGGCTCAGGCGAAACGTGACAATGAGTCATAGTTGTTCGCGCATACAGCCGGCGTTCATCGATTTATAAGACGATATCACGTGAAAAATACAAGACAATGGACATGACGATACGGTGAACTATTATTTAGATTTTTATATAGTAGCTCTGACCAGCCTATATCTGTCCGTCACGCAACTCTCAAGTGTGAACTTCAACACGATAAAACTAAAAAATTAGTACATTTGCAGTAATGTTATCTAGGTTTTTATTTACTTGTAATAAAATAGTAAATAAGCACACGCATGACTTCATTCCAAAGACACTTCTTTTTTGTATTTTGTTGATATGCCCACATTTTCTATTTTGATGAAAGTTAATTTCTGCCACAGCTGAAGAAATTCTGAGGATCTACTAATCTATTGAAATTTATAGAGAGAAAAATTCACATCCTCGGACGGGATGCGAACCCGCGTCTTCTGACTACCCGTGTCAGACGCCATGACCAACTAGGCCACCAAGGTCCGAGATTTGAATTTTAACTCTATCTGATTTAACCGTCTCACGGGGACGGAGCGAAATCTATTGAACAGCTTTGACAGCACTATTCAACCGAGAAGTATTTTTAGGAATACTTTCGTATTGACGTCGCAACCCTTTATATTTTTTTTAGTATTACTTTATTAAAGCACTAACGCCTGCTTCGCGATCTAAACATTGAAATTTATAGAGAGAAAAATCCCGTCCAAGGATGTGAATTTATCTTTCTATAAATTTCAATGTTTGAGATCGCGAAGCAGGCGTTAGGGCTTTAATAAAGCCATAAAATATAAAATCTATTTCTACCTACTATATTAGCATTAATAAACATATTGCTACTTACGGGATGAAAACCGTGGTAATTATTTAATTGAGCTCCCGATATTTCGACACTGTTGCAAGCGCCATGATCGCGGGACGACTGGAGAATGCGGGTGGGTGGATGAAACATTAAGAGCAGACATATCTGTCTACCCTCTTTCTCTGTCTTTTGCTACGCTAAGTCGTTATATTAGCATTGTACACCGCCTCGTCAGATTTGATATTGATATTAGAATTATTTACTCCTGGTAAAATTATCCGATTTCAACATTGGTGTCCAGTCATTCACGTGGCTCGTTGTTGCTTCGCCATATGATTTCGTCAAAGCTTCCAGAAGCGATTGAACTTATAGGTGAAGGGCACTGATTTTATTTACATTATTTCAGCTGCAAATATAGTGACATCACGTTTTGGGAAACCTGTCATTGTCGTCGGCCAGTACCGTTACTATAGGAGAACCTACTACAAGAACAAGTCCAAGGAACAGTGGTGGTGCTGCCAGAGGACCTCTCGTCAATGCAGAGCCTCTCTAATTACTTTTGATGGCAAAATTGTGCTATTTAGAAATGAACACACTCATTAATATATTTTTTTACGCAATACACATTTCGATTATAAACATATTGTTACTTACGGGATGAAAACCGTGGTGTTTATTTTCTAATGAGTTGAATTTCTAATGATAACTCCCGATATTTCGACACTTTTGCAAGCGCCATGATCGCGGGATGACTGGAGAATGCGGGTGGGTGGATGAATTAACATTAAGAGCAGACATATCTGTCTACCCCTCTTTCTCTGTATTTTGCTACGCGCACTGTTGGAACTCGATTGCAATTTACGACAGAACACGCTCATATATATATATATATATATATATCATAATATAATAAATGCCACTGTTTTCATCCCTTAAGTAACAATATATTTATTGAAAACAACCGTGAAAGTTTTAATGTCGATTATATTTAAAATTTTACACGAATTGTTTACCTATTTTAGCATTATACACGTATAGTAGTATAGCGCTTTTTTAATGTATAATGTTTTATTTTTAGAAGATTGGAAATCAATAAAGAATTTTTGTATTGTATTATATTGTTATTTCGATATAACATACCTATATTATATTCTGAGGTACGACCCAGTACACTTGCGTTTAGATTGATCAGCTTATGTATGAAGTCAGATAAGTGTGGCCATTATTGTTGTTCATAACAGGTTGTTTACTAATTAAATATAGCAATATCTAATGTAAAAGAAAACTAAAATAAGTGTACTTCTTATGGTAATATTATGATATCCATCCATAAGTATACAGAATAGTTTTCATTGGTCTGTCAATAGATGGTGCTGTAATTATTAAACTTAAATTATAGTTCAAGTAACATTGCAAGATAGACATTTATTAAAACAATAGACGAGGTAATTTTTATAGGCCGAATTTATTGGTTACATGCATGTATGTGGTCGTCCTACTAGATCGATTATCTTATTTTGTAAAAAAAAAAGTATATTGAAATAAAATAAGTGACAGTTATTTTTTTACTACGTTTATTATCGTATCAAATACTTATATTTATACATATTTCTTGTGATGTATTAATTACTTTACTTATTTTCTGTGATTATTACAAAACATATATAATATATATTGTGATGTAAAAAAAGTAAAAAAGTGCACCGCCACAGTCCTAATAATATAAAATCTTTTTCTAAAAGATGTAATAAGTCTTCATGTAGTATGTTAGAGTAGCATTCAATACTTAGATATTGAACGCTACACTAACTAGACCAACTAGAATTTAAATGGGTGTACACATCCCTTGAAACTATCCAAAATAATAGAATAGTAAAATTCAGATGATCCGATAAAGAGTTGTACATGGTCATACATTAAAAAAATCTGCGTGTTTTTCCTTTATTTCCTTCTTTTAATTTGGACTCGTTGCAAAATCATGGTTGATCAACATCCCAGCCGATTACCTTATTCCTACTATATAAGGTATTTGTTAATTAGTGCACAATATTGAACGGGGTGGTATGGAATTGATAACTGGTCATGAAAGGGAAAGAACATTTTTTTTAATATTTATGAACCCATATTCGATGCTCCGCAGCTAAAAACCATAGTGTGACTGAACGAAAGACGGTACATCACAGATAAGATAACAGTAACTACGCAAACAAATTATCATTTGATTAGGGGTGACGGTTGTTTGTTCCTTAAGGTGGTTGCATATTCAGATCATAGTGCGTAAGAGTTCCATACCTACTTATTTTAATGAAAGACTTTTTGATTATAATTTGCTTTATGTTTGGTTGCTGTCCTATAGGCACTATGTATAGGCATAGATATCATCTGTTGAGCTAAGCATTCGCGAGTAGGTAGGTTCGTACGTCGTTGTACCTATTCTCAGTGAGTCTCATGCTTTGCGTATTTACTGTTATCTATTCTGTGATATTCCAGCGGCGTCTTGCGTTCGGTCACACTATGGTTATTAGCTGCGGAGCATTGAATATGGGTTCACAGAAACAAACCATAAAACAGCTTTCATTTTCATAAATAGTTATCGGTTCTAAACCACCCCGTTCAATATTGATCACTAATTAACAAAGACCTTAAATAAAAGTCGAGTAGGAACATTTTACAGGCCTTAGCTGTACTATAATAAGAATATAATATAACTGATGTGAACTGCTGAATTAAAATATATTATTCTTTCAGCATCAGCATCGAAATTCGTGAAACCTTTGCTTACGTTGAATGGGCACAGCTTCTTCTTGAAGAATGATCGAGGATCTCGACGTTACTGGACCTGCAGCAAGTATAGACTTGGGTGCAAAATGGCCGTCACTACTTTGGACGACAAAGTGATGAAACAAAACGGCAAGCACAATCACAACTGACTTGTCATATCCTTCTTAAGGTTAGTTAAGATCTATTAAACTGAACATCCAAAGTAGTCATCAAAGATTATTATAATTAGGAAAGCTTATTAACGGCCGATTATGTATGATAAATTAAAACAATGTAAGGTACTTGTGAACTCATATATTATTATTTTAGACATTATGCCTATTCGACCAGACAGTTCTATTTTCTACCGACATCCAAAAAAAAAGAGGAGGTACTTAATTCGTCTGTTTTTTTAATGTTTGTTACCTCAGCGAGCGTGCCGCGGCAGCGGCCGGCGATGCGCCAGAAGAAAAAAGTTAGAGCAATACCTTAGGTCAGGTTAGGTTAGGTTAGATAACTTTTGACTGGGTGAACCGATTCTCAAAATTCTAAAATTTTTGTTTGATAGCTGGTGCTTCCCGTGTGGTCCAATTTAAATTTCATCAAATTCGGTTTAGTAGTTTTTGACATACACTCCAATAACTGAATAGAATGGAAGTCGGTATTATTTTTTTCAAATTGAACTTGTTCTGGTTAACTGTTCTTTACTGTTATCGTGATCTTTCTTGTGATTGTTATATTTTAACTACTTTTACTTCCACTTTTATGTATTCCTATGTAGTTGTTGTATAATAATTGTATATATTTAATATTTTAATATCATATAAATGGTTTAATTAAAGTAATTACCTAAGATTCATCCTTGTGACAAAAAGAGCACAAGCATTCTAGTCATACAGTTAGAGGTTAATTCGATTAATAGTATTGTCACAGTATAAACATGCTATTTCTACTGTGGTATTGTGGTAATGGTCCGTAAACAATAACCATTTTTCAATAGTATTTTGTTTATCGTAGTTTTTGTAGGTATAAACTAGTAAACACGAGTATATGGTTGTTTGTGTTGTGAAATTAATAACTATTATACTGTTTGTAAGAAAGTAACTTGATAGTGTGCGTTAGTTACTAAGTACTACTTAATTGATGGTCGTGAATATCAACTCTAGTTTTAATTATGATTCAATCTGAAATATCTCTTAACCTAAGTATTGTATTTACTTAGATGATGTACTGTCTATTGTGTATGTAGTTTATTGTATGTACTTACTTGACTTGAAAATGATATCTTATTAAATATAGATAACTAAATATTCACAATGTTTATCCTTTATTTGGCTTAGAGCTGATTTTCGACCGGTAGCGGTGAAGTCTCCGCGTCTACTTAGTACCAACTAAGTTTACCTAAATGTTTGTGTATGATTCTTTGCAAATAACTTTCGAAAAGGTAAGTTGATCTCTATGAAATTTGGCTTCTTTTCAATTGTTTTGTTTAACGGCCTATGCAGTCATTAAATAAAATAATTTCTGGAAAGGCGAGTCTAATCATTAAGCATTGTTTGAGTAAATATGATCTATGTTATATCATTAAAACATTTGAACTGAGTAAAATGGATTAGCAAAAATTGGGTTACTCGAGGTTTTTATTTTTTACTATTTTTTTTAGTATGAAACTAACAAGTATTGTACCATTTTACAATCTTCATTAAATGCGCGAACTTTTAATGGCACTTGCCAAGGCACTTTAGTGCATTTTTTGAAAAGAGGGCAATGTCGACATATTTTGAATTCATAGCTTAACAAATAGTCTTAATTCTAGAAAACTTGGGGCAGTTGTGTCAGTATTTTTGACTGTGGTTCTAGAAATGTTATTTAGGGTTACGGTTCCAAAGTTTAAATGAACAAAAATAATAAAAATTAACCACAATAACCGAAAAATTACTACAGTTTGACCAAATTTCTAGGTTTTTCTTAAATGCCCATAATTTCCAAACTGCATGGGATAGATTATTTTTCTCATGATGGTTACAATCAATCCTGTCACTCCGTTTCGGCTTGACGTTGAGTTCTGGGACATCCGTGTAGACAGTGTGAATGTAGATGTAGATAGTGTAGAAAAGTCGTCGTTTTTTATTTATACTTTACTCAGCGTAAAAGAAAATCCGCCGAAGTGCAAGTTGGGTGTTGCTCTTTTATAGTTCCGTAAATATGATCATGATCAATATTTGGTTCTGTGTCGACTTTATTTTAAAAGGGTTGGTTTTGGTTTTATTTTTATTTATATTTTGGTTTTATGAATAATTTTGTTGTCCCCCTACCTATGAAAAAATACCGCCTACCTATGAAAGAAAAAAGAAGTGATTATTATTTTACCAAACTGTTGTACAAACACATAGGCGAGATAGACTATGTGACACTTAACTATTGAACACGTCCTAAAACTGACAGCTTGCGACGAGTTGGGAACTCTATTTCTTAATATTTGAACATGAAAAATAACCTAGATATCCAAAATCTAGACAGATAAAAGAGTTTACAGCGCATTATTAAGATTAAAAAAATATTATTTTCGGTATCTAAATAATGCGCTCTAGAACATTCTCTATAGAGCGCATTTAATTTAAATTAAAAAATTAAATTCGTGTGTATCATTATACACACGCCTCTCATTTTCTAATTAAATGCAATTAACTTAGGCTAATAACATAGGTAACGAAATTTTAGGTAAATATATGCCCCATTCCGTTACGAGCTAGAAACACACAAAGTTTCTTATATAGGTAACGTGACTTATGCCATAGGGACATGTTGTAAGGTCGATGGACCTCAGTAGGTAGGTGTATGTCCTGGTGTCCAAGCAGTGGGGATGAGGAGGTTGATTCTACTAATTCACAACGTTCAAAAATATATCCCGCTTAAACTGCAGTTTGATTCGTTCGACTCCTGTTTTCATTCGATAATTACACTATAAGCCATTCTACTAATTCTAGACACAAACTAGAACCTAACGTCACCTACATATTAACGTATATTAAATATAATTATATCGGCTGAGACCCAGGAATGAAGTATGACCCGGTATGAAGAAAACACGTAGGTAATTTATTTATTTATTTATTCAAGTCAATCGATGTGGCTAACAGAATTATTCCAAAACACCACATATCATACATCATCATAACTTATGTAAGTAGGTACATTTTTATATAACATCAAGTAGGTAAGTTACTTAGTAGTTAGTAATGTCTATTCCAACTTTAATCTTCGACCACTTATTTATTTATTTATTAAATTATAGTATTAGTAGAGTTCCGGTTGCCAAGCGCAGCTGTTTTATGGGCGACTGTACCGGTGGGTGCGCGGTGACTCAGCCGCTCGCCCGTTGCGCAATATCCGTCACAATGGGCGACCGATTCCCTCATAATTATATACTATTAAATGTACTAAATACGAATATGATTTAGCGTCGCGTTCATAATCTATCTAATTAGTAGACGCTCGCTGACGGCAACAAAAACGTAACTACATGTTGTGTTGGATTGTTTTCCAATAGCAGGAGAAGCAAACGTACAAACGTCACTGCTTAGTCATTCAGTCGGTTTGATTGCAATTTACTTAGTGGATTCGGCTCGTGGGGTGGAGTTGCATATAATGTGCACAAAGGGCTCCGTAAGATTAGGTCACTATCTCCTCCGTACATATGATTACGGTGATATTTAGAAAGGATATAATCGTGAGGCTCTCTTCTTCAGTCAACTAGTAGTTTTTGTGCCCTCAACCATTTTCTCAAAGAGGTATGGTGGCCGAAAATAAACTAAACTATATAAATATTCAGTCTGTACTATTACAATAGGGTATTCGCTGTTCGCTTTATTGTGCTGTATGTCATGAGTTTTTTTAGGTTTCAGCGTTGAAACACTTATTACTGTTTTCAAACACGCGTAGAGGCAGACGTGTACTGCATTACAACAAAAACAAGTACAATTACAAACACGCCACAGGAGCCAGGATTTATTGGAAATGCAACCAGGCACCAAGCGGCTGCAGAGCTTCAGCAACAACACTGAATGATGAACTTATAGTCACGCAGGATTTTCACAACCACAAACCACCTAAATAACCACCATAGAAACTGTAATCCAACTAAGAAGTCTACAAAACAATGGCATAAAACATGGATACACATTGACAAAAAAGAATATGCAGCCAGTACTGGCTATTGATGTCGCTAAAATAACTTTCAGAACTTGTTGGCTTGTTACCATGTAGCAGATACCAACCATCTTATTTATTAATATTTTTGGTATTTTTTTTAAATAACAAGGATAGGACATTTCTCACATGGTCACTTGCTTGGGATCCATCACCGTCATTCCCCATTCGACATCATGTTAATTAAATTCCAAGACCAGCAAAATACTACTTTAGATTTCTGATACCTTGAACGACTGCCTTTGTGCATCGGGATCGTCTCGATGGAAATATCTTAGAGAAACAATATTTCATAACTCGATAAAATAATAATAATAATAATAATACTTGACTGCCATCCAGGCTATCCGAGAATGTGATCACTGAAAAGTTTTTGAAATACGGGTATTAGAATAATTTAAAATATACGCTATTAAGTCTTTTTAAAATTGTTTAATTTCACCTTCTTATAATTATTTGTCAATTGTGAAAACATGTTACACACCACCTGACAATATATTATTCAGCGATGACTTCGAGCGACTGCTCGCGACTTTGTTCGCATCGTAGGCTCGGCTTTCGGCCCCGCCATAAATTTTTCTTTCATAAGTACCTTCATGGTTGTCAGGAAGAGATCACTCTGAGCGATATGACCGCCCATTCTTGTAGCATGCGTATGCAAAGCATAATAAATCTTAAAATTGTTTAGTAGAATATAATGGCTTTTGTAATGGCTTTTATAATGGATGTATTATCTTAAATTAAAATATAGAGAATCGTTATTTCTTCCACAGTAAAGTTCGTGCGGTCGCAACGGGGCAAGAAGTTGCTTAGTGTGTTTGGATACACTTTCGGTATTCATAAAAGTAATAGCTACAAGACCAGATGGACGTGTTCGACACACAACAATAAAGGATGTAAAGCCAGTATATATACGCTGGAAAATGAAATAATAAAAATGAATAATCAACACAATCATTAAAATTGTGGACATCCTTACATGTAATACGAGTATGTCTTTTTATTCGTTTGTAAGTGTGTCACCTAAGACTAGACGTGTGAACTAATAATTATAAGACAAATAAGCAATATACCTTATAACTAATATATAATTATGCAAATCAAAATAAGGGGAAAAGTATTAGACTAAAATAGCATGCCAAAAACAAAAAAATACAAATACAAAAATTATTTATTTCATTTCAAAGATTAATGTTACATAAAGCAAGTGTCAGGAGTCACCTTTTAAGCATACAATGCTCTAGGAGCCTCCACTCTTCCATATCCAGTACATACTAGTAACATTGTGTGTAAACATAAATGCTTCACAAACCTTTTTATCGATAATAGATTAATGTTGAGTGTGTGGTTTGTGCGTGTATATGTATGCATGAGTGTGTGTGTGTGTTTGTGTGCGCGTATGTATGTTTGATTTAAGTTACTATTTAGTTCATAGAATAGAGTATATTATTTGTGTTATTTATGTGAGTTGTTGCAAAAGTGTTTCTGTCTACTTGTAATCAATAGTTCTTATCCAATTACTTATAATTTACAATACTACAATAACCTATGTTATAATATTATTATGACAAGAAATTATATATGTAACTCGTTATGCCAAATTATAATAAAACAAAAAAAATTCGAAATAAGGGATAACGGGATCCTTTATTAGACTTATTTTTTTCCACTTACTACTACTATTTTCATCCACTTGAATAAAATTGTATTAAAAATTGTGAAATTGTATTGTGAGTTTGTTGTCTAACCTTTAAATCACTTTTGACCTTTGATACTTGACCTGCACTTGATCAGTTAGAATTTGAGCATTTGCTGACTCACTTATTAAGTCATCTCCAAATCAACTATTTAATTGTATATGTGTTGTAAATTTGAGCATTTTCCAGTGAACATTGCTAATTATTGTGTGGTTTAACTATTCAGAAAAGTAAAATAGTAACTTTGTACAGTTAAATAAAACTAATTTGGTATCACATCATGCATATGCAGTATATAGCTTGTTTATATCGTATTTGGCCAAAAGAACTCACAATTTGATAGTCTGATAGATATTTTCAACAGTCTTCAAAAAAGACGAGGAGATATGTTCGATTGTATGTATATATTTTTTGTATGGTCACCGATTCCTCTCCCATTTGTAGACCGATTCTCAAAATTATTTCTTTGTTTGGTAGAGTATACTTCTGTGGTCTCATTTAAGTTTGATCATACATTTAAATAGTATAGTTGTAGCAAAAATAGGAAGTATAATTTTACTGCTCCCATTCTGCTCGTACCCAGAACATTATTGATGAAATATACTCGTAGCTTCGCTTAAATTACCATAACAATAATTAAAGAGGTAAGCAAGCTATCCAAGTACATATACTCGTAAATAGTGCATTTCTAGTAAAAATAAAAAGAGCAATTATACTGTTACAATTCACACACTACTGTTAACATTCCACAGAACAGATATTTGTTGTATAGTGATAAACGACAACCCTCTCGAAATATATTTTCATGGTGTGTTTTCCCTAACAATTATTTGCAAACTGCCGTCATGATAAGTCGCGAGATATTAAATCGGGGTTTGCTGTAAGCATAACTGCAAGTGAACTTTCGTTACCGAAACTCCTTTGTGTAAACTATCTGAGTCATATGCCTTCTTTTATGACTGGAGCAGAGAGGTCTTTAATGAAAAATTCTGTTTCGTTCAAATTTAATGGTAAGCATTCCTGTGCTGTCGTTACAATGACTGACATAAGCCAAACTTTTATGAATATCAATTTGAAAACGTTACCATGTGTGGAAATGTATGAAGATACTTTCAACATTGATTCCTCATGTTTTACATGATGAATACCTACCATAGGCATGACTAACAGCCGTATTTATAAACAGGTAATTACTTGTTGGTAAGTAATTTCTCAATGAAGTTAGCATTTGACGATAGAATAGTTCAACATAATAACTTATTCTATAGTTGAGCAATGAACGTTACTTACTAAAGTAAGTATACATGACATAAGCCTATTAAATTTGGATGTATCTTTTTACACTTGTATCGTTGTCATGGGATTTTAATTTTTACATCATAATAGATCCTTCATAGTTCAGACTTGTGTGTGAATGTCATTTTTATACAACTTCACTTTTGCAATAAGAACGACAAATTTACGTGTTCTCATTGCTTAAGCAAAGGGAATGGTGAATATTACTCGGCTAAGACTTCGACCCTTTGTTAGTTCTAACTTCAAGAAAATTCTGGTCTATAGAATTAAAATCGTTGCTTAAGTAATTACTTTTGCTTGTTTATAAATACGGCTGTTAGTGATTGTGCGAGGAACTTTAGGTAAAGATAGTTGTTAATATGACGTCCAAAACTGACTTTTATGAAATATTTGCATGCTATGAAAGGTGTCACTTTAAATGTAGAGTCAAATATAGTGTCAAATGTAGAATCTAATGTAAGTCAAATTTAGAAGTCCTCGATGGTGACAGGAACATAATGGAAGCACATACAAGTACGCACTTGACTGTTTGAGATGAATTCCTGAAAATCAAATTCCGTTCGATGTTGATTTGGAATCTTAGATCTAATAGATTCTAATAGATTAGTATAATTAGATCTAACTTGTAGGGTCTAGTGATTGGTATCATGTTTTGGCTCTGCTACACTATTTTGTTATCACTGGTTAAATGATAGTTGCAGAGTGCTGGTTAGCGCTGGGGATTGTTGTGTGGTTTAGTAGAGGCATAACAATGTAAAAAACGTTATTATACAGAAATTAAAGATTTAATTACAATTATTCGTTACAAATATTGACTAATGTGTGAGAAGTAGAGTTTGAGTTTCATCGCTGAAACTCAAGTGATTGACAGTTCTTTTACCGTCTCCTTAAATCCTAGTGCGTAAGGCAGGAAGGCCGAGTGGATAAACTACTCTTGTTGCCTTGTTTTGTTACAGGATACGAAAGACTGGATCAGAATGGCCGTGTCGGAAATGAGGAACGTCGAGCGTTGTCATGACGTCACAATCAACGTTCGGGTGTAATCGGTGTGCGGCGCGAAGTGAGCTAAAATAGACCGGACGGCAGGCAGTCAGTTCAGAGTCACCGCGCGGAACCCTCGTGTCGCACGCGCACGCCTGGAATACCACGTTAACTTAACTCGGAAGATCCTTTATTTAATTAGCTTTCTGTTCCTCTTTTTGTAATTATATCGTGTAATAAACAGCCAGTGTTTTAATCATCGCTGTGATAAAAGTGTCTGCAGTCATAATGTAAGTCCGCAACCATGGCACCCGGAATGAATAATCCTGATGCATCCGACCCTCCTCCGTCATATAAATATATATCATTAAATTTTTCACTGATATGGTTTTAAAAATAGTTTCTTTTTTATTTTACCTAAATAATATATACGCTAACATCATTTCACCCTCTTGAAAACGGCGTAACAACAACATCAATTGCATTATTTGTTCCAGAAGGATATAACTTCATAAAATTAAATTCAGGCAAGCATCTTCTGCTAATCAAGAGCAATACATACAATGCTAACGGGAACGATACAGACAGAAGGTGCACGTGGTATTGTTCTAAGAAGAAAAGCAAGAAGTGCAACGCTAGAGCGAAGACGACCTACGGCAAAGTTACAGAACTGATAGGGACACACAATCATTAAAAATCAATTTATATAACCGTAGCATATAAAGCCCATCACACACGATGAAGATACTATAAAATATATATTATCTTAGAGCAGATTCGGACATATCGCATACATAGACACCATATAATTCAATGAGCGACCACACACGGTGAATATACTATAATATTTTACCTTAGAGTAGCTTAACTCGCCCGCATCAGGACAAAAAATAACAATAGATTTATGAATGAAACTTGCCTTGAATGAGGGTTGCTGATCCCAACAGATTAAGATGCCACCGATATTCGAAAGGCATGTTTACATACGCTAAGACTATTGCAGATCACGAAGACATCTTAAGATAGTGTCCGATACTGATCTTAAGATCAAATACAGGTTGTTGACAAAACCGTTGCAGTAAATAGACGTCTGGTCTTCATTTACCGAACAAATTTATATTTTCACAATAAAAACTGATAAAGCTTCACATTATCTTATGTACCTATTTGGTTTCGAACCTGTAGAAATATTTTTTGTAAATAAAAATGAAACTAACGTCTGACTAACGCGAATGTGTCAAACAAAGGAAATCATCGAAAAAGTGAGACTTTCTATCTACTAACCGAACTAGTATGACAATTTTATCTTAGTAGAATTTAATAAAATGTTCTATGGGCCTAACCTCCGTAGGTTTTTCTAGATTGTAGGTACTACGTATAGATCAATCAAACTAGGTAACTACTAAATCGATGTTAGTATTCTTGATGAAATAAGGCTATGTTATATTATTAGACTAGTTGCAGCCGCGACTTCGTTCGCGTGGCCCTTTAATTAATGCTTTCAGTATAAATCCCATCAAAATTGGTCCAGGCTTTTCAGAAAATACCCGGATTATAGAAGCAGACAGATAAACAACCAAAAAAATGGTAGGTATCGTGCAAATAACCATATAAAAGTGCAAGAAAAAGCATGTTTTTTTTTTCTGAAAGATCATTGTAAAGTTTAAATTCACTACGGTGTTTCCTGTGTTTTATGTGATCTTCTATCCAGATTTTTGTTTTTTTTTACTTTTAGCTAGTATGACGGTTATATCATATTTACAGTCCTAATCATCATCTGAGGAACTGTCCAACAGGTCTAGCAACAAAATAGAACCATCGCAAAATAAAAAATATGAACGATCTGTATATTACAGTGTGAACGATCCAGACGTGCGGCTCCCGAGACGGACTCCGATAGAATGTACACTTGCTATATATTATAGTATCTGCGCCTTGTGTGGTGGGTTAAGTTAACATAACTTTTATATTCGACGCTATAATATATATTATCTTAGTCGTGTGTGATGGGCTTAAGGGAAGGTAATTCCAGAAAGTTTTTTCTATATACCTATTGGTTTGATTTGAGGACTTCTAAATTGATTGTTATTAGTAGAGAAGAGTAAGAATATAAAAACTATTTTATACCTCACTTATTATTTTATACAAATATATAAATAACACGATACAAAATAAAATGGTAACGAGGAAATTCAGTCCACTACAGTCCAGTGAAAGGTGAAATGATTAGTAAGCTGACCAAAATTATCTCTAGTTCATATATCACTTGGGCCTATCCAGAAGTTACAAGCTTTTTATCGCGTTTCAACGGACTTGTTGCCGAGGGTTCGTAGAAATTCGATAGGACAGAAATGAGAGTATCTTTAGCATTAAGTAAAGATAAGTTTATGTGTCTTATTATTACATCAGATACTACTTTACTACCTTAAACCTTTATTTAGGCTGTATTAGAGCTGTTTAGGCAAATACATTAGGACTGTGTAGTGAAAACTTATCCAATAAGCTAGGTTTATGAGCTGAAGGCATAATAAAAGTCCTCCAAGAATATTTAAAAGCACCCACATAAAATATCCTTACAAGATGAACCGACACAGGTTGATGTCAAAAGAACGGGGCGGATACTTTATACGTAAACTGCGTAAATATTTCTTACGAATAATGAATACATCGCTAAGTTTTTATTAGATTTATCACTTTCTACCTGACCGGCCAGCGGCTTCGATCGCTTGATCTTGGTGTAGTGATAGAAGCGTCGCTTTCCAAATTCCGTGGTCCTTGGTTCTATCCCCAGATCGTAAAGCTATTGGGGTTTTCTGGCAAAGGAATTCTCAATAACAGTCCGGAGTCTGGAACAGTGCCTCGTAAATGGCAATAGGCTCGCCCTCTATTATATGGGACTAAAAAGTTATCCTTCTGGCGAAACGTAGGCGTTTAAAACACTGCTGCCTACACCTTCGAGGATATGTTGTATTTAAATATGACATGTAGGTATGTATGTACGTTACACTTTATTTTCACCAAATTTTGACTCAAATGTACCAGATTTTTTTCCATATTATAAATTTCTGAACTATACTGTACACCTATAGGCTACCTAGCTTTGCAAAAATAAAAATCATGTGTTACATTCTTAATTATAATTATTTTCTCTCTAAGTTTACCGTATTGCGTATAAAATTCCAGTAATATAAGAGTTCAGGCTATTTTTATCACAAAATAATATTAGAAAAAAAATTAAACGATGTATCAAAACCCAAAAATACCATTAATTAATGGCTGGCACTTATTTGTAACCATTAACCATGTTATTCTACTCATGAAAACTAGTCTTTAACACGGTCTTTGGTAGCACTCTGAATATCATAGAGAGATGAAACATGGCTTTGAATTTAGGTTAACCATCCAGCTACTGAACAGAGAAGTTTTACATTTAAATCCGTCAAGTACTTACTGTATTTAAATTGAAAAGAAGGATGAAAGAAGAAAAAAACTTTCATCCCCTGGTGAAGCATCAATGCCTTTTTTTAAATTATAATAAACATTTAATATTATTCTCTGTATTGCTTAGAGATCTATGAGTTTGTAATTATATAATTTTCGCATTCATTACATACTAGTTGTTGAAAAACCCTCAAATTAAGACAGGTATATATATCGCAGTGCCCACGCATCTTGTCAGCTGTTTTAGTTTACTAACAGTCTGAAGAGATGGCGTTAGCAGTATCGCAAGGATAGAAATACGCTGTAATAACCGAGGCACTGATTGGCCAGAGGGCTCGCCTTTTAATGTATGATATCAGATGGAGGGTGGTTTGAAATTATTTACATCCACCTCCAATATTATTATAACACGCATGAGATTGGAAGATTTACGCAAGACAAGTGCCACGGCTCGTTAATATTTTTCGCTATTTATGATGTATATTCTCCTGAAATAACTGTAAGTATATCGGATAACATATATCTACGTGCAGTGTACAATATAGTGTAGCAATCATCAAGGGAGCGACGACACAAAATTATATTTATACGGATTTTATAACGGTGTCGCCGGCCGGCCACCATCACAGGCAGAGCATACCGAAGAAACGCGAATCTGCTGTAAATCCCGTGTTGAAGGATTTGTGGGTGAACTTGGATGGTCTACAGGTACGTGGGCATATTTATCACTGCAGTGTTGATATATCTGTGTTTTCAGGGGGTTTATCAAACGCCACGGTCAGCCATACTTTTTAGGTATTGATCTCTTTTAAAATAATCGTACGCAAGTACACACGGTGTAGGCTATTTACACGCCTCATCATCCCCAATTGCAGGAGACACCATATTTTGTAGCCATTTTGAAACTTATTCATTGTATAATGTCAGGTAATGGCGCCATAAATAAATAAGGTTTTTAATCCAGAATTGGTATCTGACACAGAAACATTTTAAAACCCGCGAGTACTGGGAAGGAAAAATGCATGTCCATTTAAAAGTTTTAAGTTAGCATAGAGTTACTTACAAGACTAATTTAGAGCTTAGAAGCTGCCTTCCAAGGTTATAATAACGTTAAAGTAAGGTTGTGAAGGTTATATTTGGGTTTTATGTAGGTAATTCGAAAGGTTCTAGATTTAAGCTATAGGTTTTGTTGTAGCTCTCAGAACAACTTATTGACAATTTTTGCCCGTCTGCCTGTCTGTCTCTTGTACGCTCATCTTGTACGCACATCTGAAACGAGTACAGGGCAGATTTTGATGAAATTTATGTTGATTTACTAGTTGTCTTAGTCTAGATATATTAGATTCAATTTATCTATTTTTAAAATGTTTTCTAATACTTTGTAGAAGGTTCATAATATAAAAAAAAGAAAATACAGTAGGTTATGGCGAGGCCGAAGGCCGAGCCTATTAGGCAAACGAAGTCGCGTGCTGTCGTTAGTTACCAATATAAAGTGTTACAGCTTTCAACGCGCTACATAATTATTGCTTTTCCTTGCTATGTATTGACATTATTAATTTGAGAGAGAGAGACTTGCAGTCATATTTGTTGATTTAATTAGATTTTGATTTTATTTTAGTTAGATTTTAAGTAGGATTTAGGGAACTACTTCAAATAATCAATAAAGTGCACTTGCACAAAACATTTGTTTTGCGCAAGTGCATGTGATGAATTTTACTTTTTACATCCGAGAGTGAGTGCATCCGTATATTGACGTCGAAATATTTTGTATACTAAGCGTAAACAGGATGATTATCAATTAAATAAACAAACTTATTATTTCAATGCGTTCAATTAATTAGACAACCCCTTATTCGCATATAATTCAAAACACATATTAAGTAACTCGGTAGGAGATAACAATTGCATTGGCACTTGGTATCATAGTTGAATTTATTTATTGTTATAAATCTAACCAACATTATGATACTCAGTTTAAATTTTGCAGATGTAGAGTTTATAACATCACACCGCGGCAACCGCATGCTGCTGTTTCGTGGATACAAGTATACGAAACATACACGCAATGGCGCAAGAAGTCGTTGGGTTTGTTCTGTGCAGACAAAAAACAATTGTACTGCTACTATAACAACGTACGACGATACAATTATTAAAGCCAAAATAATGCATACGCATCCACCTCAACCCTAGAAGGCTGAGACGTCACATTTGACAGGCCTGTTGGTCTAGTGGTTAGTGACCCTGACTGCTATGCCGGAGGTCGTGATTCCCACCCAGGACAAATGTTTGTGTCTGGGTGTAATTTATCTATAATATTTATGTATTTAGAAATATATAAGTATGTTTATCAGTCGTCTAGTACCCATAACACAAGCTCTGCTTAGCTTGGGACTAGATGGCGTTGTGTGATAGTTGTTGAATATTTATTTATTATTTATATTTATAGCCTATAACCAGCGTTAACCAACATTTAACGTATTAACGAAAAATTTAATACCGACCTCCATTTTATTCAGTTATTAGAGTGTAACTCCAAAACTGCTAGACCGAATTGATTGAATGAAATTGGACCACACGGGAAGCACCAGCTTTCAAACACAAAAAGAATTTTGAGAATCGGTTGACCCTATCAAAAGTTATGAGGTAACAAATATTAAAAAACTGTCTAATTGAGTACCTCCTCCTTTTTGGAAGTCGGAAGAAAAGTGCATAGAGGTATCTTACGTTGTTATTCTTAGGTATTCTATAAAACATATAACTATACCATAATCCTCTAGCCTAATAGCACAATATTCAATGATTTTAGGGATGGCAAATTTTATATTAAAATGAATAGAATTCAGTGTCACAAACTTAAAATTATGTTTAACTAAAAAACATGCTCCACCCTTGCGTCTATTACGAGAAAAATGAGTAGCTGATTTATAATTTGGAATTATAACATGATCAACGTCGTCGCTTGACATATTATGTTCAGTAAAACAGATCATCCATGGTTTTGCCTATTTCCAATAGATCAACCAAAATTACAATAAGCTTGTTAGATTTTGTAATAATTCCGCTTGTAATTTGATGTAAGTAATATACTCGTATATCAATATTACTTAAATCAAAATACACACAGACCGGTTGGCGCAGTTGTTAGCACCCCTGCCTACTGAGCCGCTGGTCCTGGGTTCGATTCCCGGACAGGTCAAACATTTGTGTGCATGAACATGTCTGTTTGATCTGTGTCTGGGTGTGTATATGTATTTAAGTACGTATATCAGTCATCAGGTTACCATAGTACAGGTTCTGCCTAGTTTGGGACCTGAAGACCTTTCTGTGGATGTTGTCCCATATTATTTTAAAAAAATATGTCTAGACTAAATTATTCCTTACAATTGGTCCCTACGTTTGTACGATTTGGAATTACATTGTGTGATATTGAGGGGGAGATATTATTTATGTTAATGTCCGTTTGGGTGCCTTTAGTAGAATACATTAGTTTGCAACAGTTAGAGTCACAATATAAGATCGTATATTTACTATGTCATTTGTATTATTTAACCCGTTGACTCTTGACTCGCTGTATTTGGCCAATAATACAATAGATTTCGCAGAAATTAACCTACTTTTCCAGGAACTGCAACGTGTGTTGTTAAAAAGTTTACAATATTTCTATAATACATTTTCCGTCTCAATTTGTAATGCATGAATATGTTCGAAACTTATGATTGATGTTGAATATGTCCGAAATGTAATAAGAACTGCAAAAACTTCACTACATACCATAACTAACTAAAAATATTTATCGACAGATATCAGGTTCTTGAAATCTCAACTGGGTACACCACTTCTACTCTACAATAACTATAAATACTCCCTGATAAAGGCGAAAGTTCCAAAATGCGTTTCGTATTGGAGGTGTTCAACCCATTGCAACAAGGGATGCAAGGGTAGAGTTGCCGTGTTAAATAATTGCACTATATTGAAGACTACAGAACACTCGCATCCTCCTGCATTATTCGTAGTAAAGGGTGATCATTTAATCAAGATGACGTAGATAAACTTTCATACTACTTAGTTGAGAGTAACTATCGCGTGAATGGTGACAATATTTCTCTCTTCTACTGTAACCATAGATTTTAGCTATTTGATAAGCGTTAGAGGATAGATTGCTTGATAAAAAAGATCAGAGTTAGCTTGACCATGTGACCCTAATTAGTTGTTTTTCTCACGCAATTACGAAAGTTAAATTTAAAACTTAATTCAATTAGTATAGCAACCGTTATTAATTTAAATTACAATCTAAATATAAGTTAATTAATATACCTATATACGAGTAAGTGTGGTAAAATTACTATTCATATGAATTCCTACATACTCCACGGACACGAGACACCTTATGCCATCTGTTTGAGCTACACTCAAATAGATGTCTCGTGTCTTGTGGCATAAGGTGTCTCGTGTGGAAGAGATCGTTTTGAACCACGAATCTATTTGAACCAGGCTTAAGCCACTGCACTGCCAAATGTCGATGCAGTGCTGCCGCCAAGCAGCAGTGTGTAAGTATTACTGTCGGCACTGAACGAAGGGAAATAACTCAAAATATGGGATTAAACAACTAAGGTTCGAACCACGACTCGCCCTTATTGTGAGAAACTGACACGCCCAGATTTGCGTGTTTTGAACACGCAAATCTGGGCGTGCACTTTACACAACCCATGGTGTAAAGCTAGGTTTATAATAACCCGCGATGGACGAGTTATGGAGAAAAAGAATACTGTACATAGTCATCGTCCATAATATAGAATCTTTAAAGGTACTTGAAGGTGTAGAATTAAGTAATACATTCTCTTGAACTGTTATTTAAAATTTTGTAAATATAAAGCATATAATATATTATATGCATATTTGATACACGGAAAAGTCTAAATATATAACCCCAATAAGATAAGATAAGACCCAACATAAATATTGGAATTAAAATCTTCGTTTATAAAAAAATGTCTACAAACTTTAGCGCCATTTTAAGCCAAAAGCTACATATAGCATTATAATATACGAATTGCATCTATAATATGGGTATATTAAATGGTTAAAAAATAAAATAGTCACCTAAGCTTAGATCAACAATATCTGTGATCTAAGCATTTATGTAATCTTATTAGATTAGATTTACGTAATATGAAGGCCACTTAACCTAACGTCAATATTTTTACCCATTCGGTTTTATTGCAGGACAAAATATACAATATTCTACGACAACGCGTGGTAATCGTATTTTGCAAGTGGGACAGTATAGATTCAACTTGAAGAATAAGTACGCTGGACCTCGATTCTATTGGGCCTGTAATCGAGCTGGATATGGATGCAAAGCCGTGGTTAAAACCTACCAAGACCAGATTATTAGTATTAAAGGGCAGCATAACCATTGAGATAGGTTTAGAGTGGTTTTGTTTTAACTTTTGCGGTTACTCAAGTATTACTGTATAATGAGTTACGTACATTTATATTATTAAGTTAAATGTATCCTTGTATTTGATTTACTTTTAGTTTGAGAGTTTTGAGACTGCTCTGTGAATTGACATAATTTGGTGCTAGTGTAACCCGACTCATGCTACGGTGTTCGTTTCGATTATGTGTTTGTGGCGGTGCCAAATACGATGAAGTTCTTGTATCTATCGTATTCTGTTTTAGACCGTGATAGCTTAAAACGTATATACCCGTTTGTTATATCTTGACTAAAGGTACTTTTTATATTATATAACGTTCATATTTTAAACAAGCTACAAAAATGTGTTCACAATGGCGGATTATTAACCCTTAATTCAACTATATATGTAGACTTATCTAGAAACTAGACAAATAGCAGACGTGCAATTTGACGAGTCCACTAATGAAGGAATAAAACCATAACAATTCAAGCAATAACAATCCTTATTGATATCTTGGTTTTTTGACTATTTGACCACTATACTTTGAAATAATTTTTCTTTTTCTAAATATACAGTGTACCGCTTGTGTCGCAAGCTCCGGAAGTTTTATTTTAGATTGTGTTCATCATCTCAGTCGTAGATCGTCCACTACTGAACATATGCCTCCCCCATATTTTTCCAAAAGGACCGGTTGAAAGCGGCCTGCATCCAACGTCGTCCTGCGACCTTTATCAGGTCGTCTGTCCACCGTGTCGGTGGACGACCTACGCTGCGCTTGCCGGTCCGTGGTCTCCACTCCAGAACCTTCCGGCCCCATCGGCTATCTGTTCTGCGTGCTATGTGCCCTGCCCACTGCCATCTTCTGGGCTATATCGGTGACTTTCGTTCTTCTACGGCTCTCCTCATTTCTGATTCGATCACGTAGAGAAACCCCGAGCACAGCCCTCTCCATAGCTCGTTGTGCGACATTGAGCTTACTTATGAGGCCCATAGTAAGAGACCACATTTCAGTGCCATAAGTCATCACTGGTAACACACATTGGTCGAAGACTCTTGTCTTGAGGCACTGAGGTATTTTTGACGAGAAGAATTCGCGAAGTTTCCGGAACGCTGCCCAGTCGAGTTTGATTCGACGATTAACCTCTTTCTCGAAGTTGGACCTGCCTAGTTTGACTGTCTGTCCCAGGTAGATGTACTCGTCAACAACTTCGAGAACTGAGTTCCCAATTAATATTGGGGTAGACACAACAAGGGCATTAGACATAGATTGTGTTACTTTTATCGTATCTCCTTAAAACCATCTTTTAAAATTCTTATCTATACTTCTATACTAACCATATTAGAGGAATTAAATAGGCTCCGAAACTACCGCAACGATTTGAAAAAACCTTTAGAATCGTATATTATCCCTGATGTACATAGACTATATATTTTGATTCATCATGATTATCATCCATCACCACGCGTGACGCGGGTAAAACCACGGAGCGCAGCTAGTGCTTTATTAGAAAACAGGTGGATGGAAAGTGAATGAACATGCGTGATCTATAAGTATTAACAATAATTACAACTTATCAACATGCTCCAGCAAACCTTGCTGTGGTCACGGCTTGGATGGGTAACCGTTAGTAGAACTTTTTCTCTGCGAGAGGACGGAGTTCGCCATCGGAATCGGAATATACGAGGAAATCCAACTAGGCCGTAGGCCTCTTGTGCGACAGAACGTCTTGGCATGTACGTTGTACGTGGCAGATATTCTGCCATGAAGCAGGAATGCGTAAGCATTGTTATCTTAAGGTGTGAAATAATTAAGCGAATGAGTGTCAAAACGCAAAGTCTCGCAAAAGCTCAGGTGACGAGCTCAGTACATATATTTAATAAACAATAAAGCGCAGCTAGGCCACAGTGTCGCCATACTGCACACGATCATCGGCGATAACACTGTATTGAAATATTGATGATGATGTCCTCCTCGACGTATCCGTCGACGGCGAAACTTGCTAACCCGGATGCGAGCGGAGGTGGCTCGCGAAACCGAATTTGGTCTTGAATACACGGTTACAGGACTTGCAAAAGAGTTGCCCAAAATAGACGAAATGTTATCATAATCATGAAGTTCGATATGATAACATGACTTACACATGCAAAATTTGTTAGTTTCTTTTCATTCATATATATTTAGATTTGTATTGTGATATTATAATAAAGCCATGCAACTGATGCTCAAATAATATAATCTTATAAAATAAGATACATAGTAAATAAACTGTTTTGTTTAATTTTAGTGCCATGTTTAAAATACTCTTGGAGAGGAAACCCGTTACTCTGTATTGGAAAGTATAGATTTTATAAACAAAAAACGGTGGGAAAGAAAACATACTGGCGATGCACAAGCAACAAAAAATGCCGCTCCATCGTGCACACGCTCGCGGATAAATCTGTATTAAAATATGTAAACAATCACAATCATTAAAATGTCATTCTAAATTTTAACGATATCAATGTTATCGTAACTTACATTTAAAATATTCCCGAACACAATATAAGATTACGCATTTGATATGCGGCATAACGTACATGCCCATATATATACAGGGGTATTGGTAATCAATTAGCATCCTTTTAAGAGCATATTCTGTACATCAAAACAAAGATCTGTTGTTCTACGACTTTCAAAAATTCGTATTTTTTTCTTCCATATAAAACTTAAAAGGTCAAAGTGTAATTATGTAAAAAGCACGCGCGCAATGCCGACAAGCCCCGCCCGGCGGCGGGCCACCCGCGCAAGTCAAGATCGTCGTAGCTGTGCTACGCTACGACGCGCTGTTAACTACATGCATGGCTACACGTAGATGAATGAAGTGGATGCGATGTAGAGTTGTGAAGTGTAAGAGGGAATCAAAAAACTAAAAAAAAAATATTCGGGAAATTTGTTTAGTTTTGGGAAAAGTCCTTGAACAAAAGTTGTTTGTTTTGATGTACAGGATATGCCCTTAACAGGATGTTACCAGTAACATCCTGTAACCCGGTATATATATAATTATATAGGTTTAGTGGTATAAGATAAATTTTAGGTTCATTACGGTATTAAAAGAACTAGAATAACTTTTAAAGATATTTAAACCGTAACGCGTACGTTATTAGGCACAAGTCATGGTGGAATTGCACCACTAGGTCGTGTTCCGAGTGTCCCGCATTCATCACAACCATTAATTATAAGATAATTACTTAATTACTAAGTACTAAAAATAACCTAATTACAGAAATATATAAGTCCAATTTTGGTCAGACTGATCGCTAAGCGCGTAGTGTAGACTTACAATGTATTTAAAATAAGTTACTAGGTATGTAGTTTAGTTGTAGTAAGTTACTAGGTAGCGTAGGCACCAACTTATAGTATGGATATTTTTTAATTCTTCCCTTATGGGGAAGTCACAAGCCTGTATAAAGCTTCTACTACTTGTACTACTAGCTACATGATACTGGTAGGTATACTGTATATTCAATTAAAATTGTAGAAACAGGTTTCAAGATTTTGCAAAACGTTACGTTTAATATTCGTAACGTCTTGTCGTAGTAATACTATGGTGAGATACGAGGGCTACAGTTATACCAAGAAGCATGCATACGGTTCAACTGTCAGATGGGCCTGTTCCACCAACCACCACAAGGGATGTAGAGCTGTTATACGCACAAGGGATAATATAATTGTAAAATTAAACACCAACCACAACCATAGTGCTTCTTTGGAGAAAATAACTTAACAAAAATGTTTAGCAAATGGGCGGATACTTGTTTTAGAATTTGAACTTTTTATAAAATTGTTTATGGCCATTAATGCAATATTTAACTTTTAAAAACGTGATAGTTACCATGTATGATGTTTGATTTTGAGCACTCAATATTTCAGCATTGTTGATTTTTATTTTTAATTTAATAATGATAATTCCATCCTTCGCATATTTGGAAGTTGCGCTATTCTTGGCACAAAATTTAAAATATTATATTAAACAAATAATAAAAATGTTTCACATTTCTAATCTGAAACCAATGTGGCACTTAAACAACTACCTCTATATTTTATTTGTACCTTTTACACCTGTTTGCTTAATAAGTAATACTTATAGAAATTTACAATTTCCAGAAATAGAAGACATACCTTATCATATTACATCTACCCATAGAAAACCTATGGTGACGTACAAAGGCTATAACTACAGCAGGAACTTTTCGAGAGCAGGAATGACCCGGTGGCTGTGTACTGGCAGCAAAAATTATAGATGCAGGTCGTTCATCGTGGAAGAAGGGAAATTATTTAAAATAGTTGATGGTCACACCCATGGACGGAAAACCCTCAATCGCAAAATTTTGTAATAGAGTATTTTCGTTAACGCTTGATCACTACTCTTAACTAATTAGTATTACCAATAATTTAACACATTGAGTGTTAAATTATTAGTAATCAATTAACTAAAAGTCAACCATGTTTATTGTCAAGAATCTGATTAAATAGTATACAATAAATTTTGCCAATTATGTTTGATTCACGATAATGAACGGAGAATGAGTGTGGATGAAATTAGCAAAATGTATTTGATAGATTACAAACATTATACTAGTTTTGGTATTTTTATGTAGTGAGAATTGTGGAAATTGTGAGTGAGACTATAAAAGTATTTCAGTAACTAAGTAAATTTAGTTAGGTTTACTTATGAAAACATAGTTAATTATTTTTATTTTAATCTCTAGAGTTTACTACTATAAGTTACAGAAGGAATTAAGCATACTTAGTTTCTCAATAAGATGGTGAAAGGTTGATTCTAAATTTTAGCCATATATATATAACATTTCCTAGGAACCTACCTACAGGTAGGTTCCTAGGAAATGTTCGGTCTAATTTCTGAAGCTGAATTTCGACATCGGACGTCACGACAGAACATGAAATTCCATAGACATCATGATAACGTCTGGAAGTCCACAACCGTGCGATTCCGACGGCACTTTCTGTCTAAAACATAGAGAAAACCGGTTTTCTCGGACTTGGGGACCTCTTAGAAGAGAACTTATTCCTTCCTCAAAGACCGGCAACGGATCCTCGAGATCTCTGGTATTGCGGATCTCCGTGAGCAACGGTGATCACTTACCATCAGATAAGCCGCCTCCTCGGTTTCCAGTCCAACCTATCGCATAAAAAACGATATTGTTTAACAAGTAGGTATTTTAAAAGATTGATTGAATGCTACATTAGTTATAGTTAGATTGATATAATAGAGCCCTTAGCTCCCAATTAAAACTTTTTATCTTGATCCGTTTCATAAATACAGGATGGCAGTTTGATCTCATCCAAGCAAACGAGAAGGGAACAGTTGGAACACGTACAATGATAAAAATGATGTTATAAGAATAAAAGCTGAGCTTTAATTTTCTGATATTCTCGAGTCTACAAAGCTCCCAAAATTGCTTCCAGCAAAGAACATTATTGTGAGACGGTTAATAGAACAAGGCATAAAGAGCTACAACATGCAGGAGCTAATCAGTTTACATTAGATATTAGAAAAAGATTTTGGATGATTGGTATAAGACGCCTTGCGAAATCGGTAATAGTTGCATGTGCAATATGTGCTAGGTACAGATCCAAACCAGCCCAAGCACCCACTGCTCCATTGCTAATTGAGAGAATCCAATGCACAGCACCGTTCCAAGTGAGTGTTGTTGACCTAGCTGGGCCCTTATTTTTATGCAGTGGAGAGACATGTTGGGTGGTACTATATACATGTGCTGTTTATTGATGTATGCTAAAATTACCAAAGTCCTTGACAACAGACGGTTTCATGCTTACCTTGAGCCAATTTATAGCTCGCAATAGAGGCAAGTACTCAATTACAATGCGATTCGAAGGAGTTAGTACCTGCGAATTCTTATAATTCAAAATCAGCAAATGGAGACATTACTGAAGAAATCAGATATATGGAGGTAATAAAATTAAACAAAGAAAAGGAGAAAGGTGGAGTTGACTAAACATCTGCAAAGACGATAACCCGTTTTGTTAGAGTTTTTAAGACACCAAGTAAGTATGCTTTATAAAAATATGACTATTGATCTGTTTGCAGGGTTACTGAGTACAATTCCAAAACACTTGTATAGATTATTTATCACCTAAATAATTATAAGAATGTATTTTTTGTTTGTTTAAGCATAGTTACAACAAAAATATAATAGGTACATACGTATCTACTTATGGTTGAAGATTTTATGATTGTTTGTGTTTTTTATGGTGGGCTTGTTGTTTGTATACCTGCTCTTTATTGTACATATCAGTTTTTTTTCGGGCTGTAGCGGGTATTACAAAACCATAATGTATTTGTTTGGACTGTACTCTAGCATGATTGTGTATTATGTATATGGTAGTAAGTATAGATATCAATCTGTACTTACTAAAATATATACTCTGTAGAAAACTACGAAATAAGATGGAGCTTTGTCCCTCGCCGAATTTTCTTGCCACATAAAAATAGTAGCATCTACATAAAACTGGGATACATAATTAATATTAACTGGGATAGCGATTCCCGGGTCAGACAGTGTCGCTAGAAAATGTTTTAGTTCGGATGACTTCAAAACAGTGGGCCGAACACGAAAATCTGTTTTAGTGTAACGTATTCGCATTGTTTACGTATTTAGTACAAACTATCATTTATCTAGTACAATAGTGGCACAGATAACTCATAGTTTATACTGAATACGTAAACGATACGATAACGTACACACACTAAAGCAGATTTTCGTGCTCGGCCCACAGTTAAGAAATTGCGCTTGCGCAAAACAAATGATTAGATTTTTCTTGTTTCTTAATTAGTTTGTTAAAATTAACTAAGATCCAATAACCATGTTGATCGTTTTTTAGGTCCATATTTCTGCATGTCACAACGCGGGAAGCCAATGATGAATTACAATGGTTACCATTTTGTTACACAATACACAAAAAGCGGGAAGACGAGATGGTGGTGTTCCACAAACTGTAGCAGAGGATGCAAAGCCAACATATTTACTTTTGACAAAGAAATTATTAAAATTAATAACGACCATAACCACGCCCCGCCAACTAAATAGACGAATGATCTTAAATGTTATTATTAAGCATAGAGTACGACACAATATGTGAGAAACTGCAACATAAACTTAAATGATCATGATAATTTGCATTCATTAGGCCCATGATGTCTTTATATTTGTATAAGACTAACTAACTAAATACTAACTTTGTGTAACTTTAAATATTTTATTCATAATTTTTATACTTCTATCTATCATATTTATAATATATATTTATATCATAAAGAGGAAAAATTTGCATTTTTGTGATTTTGTATGTAACGAATAAACGTAAAAACTACATAATCGATTTAAAAGATTCTTATGGTGTTAAAATTGTTTAGGATTGGCTTAGAAGTCGAATTTGTCGAGTCCAGAGGTGGCAGGGGTAGTGGGTTAGAAAAACCAGGTAACATGAGAAACGATGATATGAATCAAGATCCTTAGAAAAGAATCTAGATCCTTAATTTTCGAACATTAATCCCAAGAGGTCGTGTAGTGAGTTTGCACCATAAGTTAGAGTTTAAGGTTAGTGGAGGGCATTTCTGAGAGTTCTCGGCTTTATTACAGATTAGCTGTGCTCCGCGGTTTCACCCGCGTGAAGATGGATGATGATGATGACGATACTTAAATCAAATAAAGCGTATGTACTCAGGCATATTATAGCTTTCTACTGGTAAAAGAATTTTTATAACAGCTTATATGTAGTTTTTGCTTTTATCCGGTACTAACTATCAAATCTTTCCTCTTTATTATAAGAGTAGATAAGGATTAACACCAATTAACATAAAGGTATGAATAATGTGGCCTAGTTCGTACCGGCGTTAATACTATCAATATTTTAACACAGTTACATTGTAACTGTAATAGTTAAGCATATAAAATTGCATACTGTTTCGTAGATATTGATGTCCTATATAAAACTATATTACATTACTATGCTCTATTATCAATAGTTTCCGCATTGTACGCAATAAAAGGATTTTATTGTCGTTACTTTTGCATATTTTAAAATGTAAAAGTTGTTTTTGTGACAGAACTGTAATGGTAAGACATATATTTTCTGGGACTTTGTAAATACTTTGCTTTATTGTAAATAGTTACCGCATCGTATATATAATATAGCGTGTATATATATATATATATATATCCTTATATATATATAAGGTAACAAAGTGTGTGAACCTTGATGCTCTCAATGACATAGTCCGTAGAGCCCTTGTATCAGCAAACGTCCCTTGCGTGCTTGAGTCTCCAGGTCTGAGCAGATCTGACGGTAAGCGGCCTGACGGGCTGACCTTGGTGGCGTGGAAGAACGGCAAGTGCCTGATTTGGGACGCTACTTGCGTCAGCACTGTTGCCCCTAGCCACCTGACTCGCACCGTCAACTCCCCGTCAGCAGCTGCGGAAGACGCCAGCATTAAGAAGAGGCTTAAGTACGCTGCCTTGGAGCCGCTTTACCATTTTAGCCCGTGGCTGTGGAGACCATGGGCAGTTGGGGGGCTGAGGCTAAGAGCTTTGTGGGAGAGTTAGGTCGAAGACTATGTGACATCACCGGTGACTCCCGCTCCGGTTCGTTCCTGGTGCAAAGGCTGGCCATAGCTATTCAGCGCGGGAACGCAGCTAGTGTAATGGGCACCTTTCCACCGGGAGCGGACAGGGGCGGGTTATTTAATTTTGACTAGATTAATCTAATCTCCATTGTAATTTATTTTATATTTATATATATATATATATAATATATAAAAGGATGTTTTTTGTTTTTTTACATCTTGGGTTACATTATCGAAGTTTTCATACGTATCCAAACTGTTTTGAAATTATTATACAGTCTTTGTAACTCAGTAATAATGTTGCTCTCTAACGGCAAAAGTGGTTTGAAATCGGTAGAATAGTTTTTTAGTTTATTCGTTACATACACAGATACAAATCTTTCCTCGTTATTATATTAGTGTAGATAATTGGGCATTCCTTATATGCAAAAAAGCTCTGAACTTCGTCAATCTATCGCGGTTCAGATAATATCTGGGTCGAAAAGAATGATATTGCTCGTTGGAAATGGTGCTTAAAATCGTCATACTATATAAATATATATAAATGAACCCCTATTTCTCCTGGTCACGCTATAACATGAGAATGGATGGAACAGTCTCTCAGTTTTTTTTTAATAGTGTTAATTATTGTCAGGAGAAGGTTCTTATGAAATAAAAAACCAAGCGAGGCCGAAGGCCGAGCCTACTAAGCGAACGAAGTCGCAGGCAGTCGATAGTTTACAATAATAATTGTGCGTTTTTAGTGAGACTCGTAGAGTGTTGTGTAAAATCGGATGTGCTGTTATCACGTCAGCGAGATTCGATCGACAGGTCGAACTAGTGCCACTACTCAGGTTTGTGAATTTCATAGCAAACGTGCTTCGCGCTAGTGCACATGGTGGGAAATAGGAGGGTGCCTCATTTTAGACCTGTGATCTTAGCTGAACCACAGCGCGATGACACGAGTCAGTTGCGGGATAATAATATAGCCTTTTATTCAGGTCTCATAACTATTTACAATGGTTTAAACTTATAATAAGTATATTAACACTGGACTATTAAACGAAATAAACTATTTAAGCTAATATCTGTTGCTTGGTTATCTTTCCTAGATCTGTTTACCAATCAGCAAAGTCCTCCTCCTACCTTTTCCATTCTTTCCTTTCCTGTGTCACTCTGTTCCACATTACACCGGCCCCTTGTCTAATGTCGTCATCCCGTCTTTTCTACGGTCTACGTCTCTTCTCCTTGCCCTCTCTGGGATACCACTGGGTCGCCCTTGGCTCCATCTGTCGCATCTTCTTATCATGTGAACAGCCCGTCTCCATTTCAGTCTTTAGTTCAGTTTTAAGTGTAATACCAGAGAGATATAAACATATAAATAAAAGACATAAATCAAAACTACAGATGCATCTGTAGTTTTGGTTTATTTCTGATGACAAAGTTTTTCAATCTGTCAGACTTTCTCATATTTAGCATACTCCTTTCCATTGCATACTGACAAGTTGCTAGTTTGTTTAGTATTTCATGATTTAACACCCATGATGTGCATCCGTACGTCAGAACAGGTAATATGCAGGTGTTAAACAAGTTTATATGTAGTTTTTTATCTTTCATAGCCTCTTGCATGCTCTAGTATCTCTTCCAGGCATTCTTGATTATTTCCTCTACTTCCTTTCGCATTGGTTCTCTTTGAGTTATCACTTATTATTTATTATTATATACTCTTTGAGTTATATCGTCAGAACCTCAAGTGTGACAGCATTACGCCGACTACGTTAGTACCGAGGCGTTCCCAATTAAGTCCTCTGGCAATTGTATGTGATATTTGTATGTACGTACTGTATTTTATTATCAGTGTTTACTGATCTATTTACTGGTTGCCTACTGTATGAACAAAATATTTAAATTTACTCAAATAATACTATTAGAGCAATTGTGTTTGAGCATGTATACATTTTATGAAATAACATAACATGTATTCTCTATACATTATTATATAAAGAAATTCGTGTTATTAACACCATTTATAACTCAAGAACGGCTTTACCGATTTCGATGAAATTCGGCAAGCAGATAGATTATATGCCGGGGATGGACAATCGATACTTTTCATCATCATTATCATCCACCATCACGGAGGTGAAACCGTGGGGCGATAACATCAGTGTAGCGGTCTTAAGTGATCGATACTTTCGCATACGTCATATCATCGAAGGGGCAAGCAGTGGTGACCTTGTATTATACAAGGTCACCACTGCTTGCCCCTTGGCAAGTGGCGAGCCTATTGCCATCTACGTGGAACTGTTCTAGACTCCTGACTGTTAATGAGAATATATTTCTCACAAAAATCCAATTACTGTCCAACCCGGAGATCGAACCGAGGACCTCGAGGTCCAAAAACGGCATTTCCTACACCAAGACCAAGCGAGTGAATACGCTGGCGAGTCAGCTAGTAAATTATAAAAAAAAAATCTCAAGTGCTTAATTGTGTACGTAATTCGATGTTGAAAGTATTCTCATTTTCCAGATTTACCATACCAGGTAGTGAGGACATCACGAGGGACACAAATGATACTCTTTGGTGCATATAAATTCTCTTTACAACGAAGTGGACAAGAACGGAAAATATGGCGATGTTCACGGCACAACTACGGATGTAAAGCATCAGTTCACACTTACAACAATGGCGTTGTAATTTCTACGAAAGGATCACATAACCATTAGAGTTACGTGCGACTAGTATACATTTTCATAAAATTTACTAAACTCGCGATGTGTACATTTGAAAACTAACGTGGTTTGTACACATTTTTAATATGAAAAAGGCAAAATATTATATGATATGTTTTAGGTAATTATTGCATATAAAATATGAGGCCATAATAAATTTGCAAGTGATGATATTTCATTTCATATCCCTTTAAACTTAATTTAATACTTAAACCTAACATGAGGAACCCTAATGGGTTTAGTTTTGTATTCTTAAGAAAAGTTAGTTAAGTGGTCTCTGGTACTATAGCCTTTTCGGAAGTCGGCTTGTGCCGGAGGCTGGAATTCATCAAACCTGCGACTGAGACAGTTTGCAATGACCTTCGAAAACAGCTTATAAACATGGCTCAAAAGCGAGATGGGTCTGTAATTATTAAGTAAAGTGTTGTCACCTTTCTTGAAGAACAGCAACACCACGCCTTAATTCCATGTTTCAAGCGTTGAACTTTCGAGTAAGACCATGTTAAAGAGCTTCTGAAGGACTTTAAGTACCGGTGTTCCACCCGCTTTCAGAAGCTCAGATGTGATACCGTTGTCACCCGGATCCTTGTTGTTCTTAATGTCCGGGAGCCAAACTGACCCGACATTATACCGAAGATCGGTATAATGTTGGGTCAGCTTGGCTCTTGCGTTGTATAAGTAATTTATTATAATAAATGGTAGAATTACAAAGAATTGAAATTAATGATAATTACTTGTATTCTAGGACCGAAATTTTGTTTATCGACTCACAGGAATATCATGGTGAAATGTGATGGTTATCATTTCTCAAAACACTACACAGCTGGTGCAAAGACTAGATGGACTTGCAATAAAAAACGTAAGACTGGCTGCAAAGCTTTCATTTTCTCATTGGAGGACAAATTTGTTCAAGTCAGTAATATTCATAATCATACTCGTACATCTACGAATAAAAATGGCAGTTAAAGGAGTTTTCTGATTTCATGAACATATATTTTATATTTAAGAACGATACTGATATAAATACGAAGATTATTTTTGTAAAGTTCAAATTAGCTCCTAGTTAAAAAAATACACCCATCGTGTCGTCAACGTAGACATTTGAAATCACTATCATTTGTCATGCAAAACTGTGACATAAATAACCGATAGATTCTACGACGAAGCCTGTGACGAAGCGCAGCGTCACGTTGATAATACGAATACTTTCTCGTACAGTATGCAATGAATTTGTTTTAATTTATTAATGTTGTTTTATTGTCGACACAAACATTTGTATAAAGGGTAGGTAATTTCTTGAAATTAACAGGTTAGAGAATACAATTGTTATTTACAGTTTTTCCAGTAATTTTCGTTAGGTCGCCAAGAAATATCATTACCTTCAGACCAGTTTACATTTCGCAATAATTTATGTTATCATCATCATCATGGAGGCCTCGTTGTGTTCCATTCTTGGATGTAGGCCTCTTCCCTTTTTTCCATTCATGTAGATTTTGTGCCCAGTGCATTCAGCCCCGGTCTGCGTGTCGCGTGATGTCGTCAACCCAGCGCTGCGGTGGGTGGCCTCGCCCTCTTGTTTCGGCCCTAGGTCTCCACTCAAGAACTCGCCTCACCCATCGACTCGCATTCATTCTCGCAATGTGTCCTGTCCATGTTCACATTTTTTTCGCTATTGCGACCATTATGTCACCCACTCTAGTCTTGCTTCTAATCATTCATTTCGTTTCCGGTCGCGTAAGGTTATACCGAGCATAGTTCTCTCCATTTCTCTCTGCGCGACCCTGAATTTCTCAGCTGATTTTTTAGTGAGTGACATGGTTTCTCTACCATATGTGAGCACGGGCATGTCACACTATTCAAAAACTTTTACTTTAAGATGAAGAGGAATAATTTGTGTAGTAAACACTTTATATATATTCATATATAAAAAGTAATTACCCTCAGTTGATAATAGTAAAGATATTTCGCTTGTGTCTAAGAAAAAATCTATACCTATATATTTAAGTCGTCATCACTTTTAAAGTAACGAAATGTCTATAAGGTCCACGATCTACAATTAAAGATCTAAAATTAACTCCCAACACGTCTTTTAAATATCGCTTATTTTGCCTTTATTCCATGTTTTTGTATTATTGTCTACGTGAACGCTTTACTTTTACCAGTACTTTTAGTTCGCTCATTTCTACTATAGTAATACAATTTTTATCGTTGGTGTTTCTTTATAATAATTTAATGAAAAGTTAAAATTCTCACAAATGTAGAGTATGTTTATGATGATACTAAATATAATTAGCTTTTGTGTCAGATATCCTTGTTTAAATGACTTGCAAATTTTGGTTTAAAATGCAGACAGGCGTATCAGGATATTTTTATTGTTCTTCATTTCGAATCAAATGCCTCCAGATTGGATGTCACTTCGTTATTTAAAAAAAAATCTTTTTTTGACGCATTTTTAGTTTCTCCTTTTCCTACAATAAATTATATGTACTTGCTAGTTTGTTTTGCATATCACTTTGACGTGATTGTAATATCATATTATTATTATCTCTAAAAAGAAATGCATATTGTTAATTTCAAATTCATTGTCTTTAATACATTTGAAATATGTTTTTGCCTCTCGTCAAGTTATGTTGTACATGATGCGCAAGTGTGGCAAACCTAATGGATGCGTGACTGTAGAAGTTATACTAGGGGCTTAAAAGCAGAACAGAAATGGACAAATATTACCCGAATAATATACAAACTGCCATATTGCTGCTATACCATAAACACAATATGACCGTCACTTCACAAAAGAGCACTAACGCAAAACTCATTGTATTTACAATATAATCGCTTCCAATATTATTGTTCAATTTAATTTAATAAATAAGTTATTGTGTTGTATTATAAGCTTAATATGAATTACAAAATTGTTAATGTGTACATATGTACAATTTTGTTTAAGGTACAAGAAGGACAGGGGGTCAAAAACAGGATATCAGAGAGAGAAGTATGGGCCACCACGCTGGTTCAGTGCAGCTAAGGGGTGCCAGCACAACTGTCAGAACCTCCAGTCCGCCTTAACCATCAGACATAGCATAACAACGGTTTTCCTAAGACAACAATCGGGGCAGACGACTAAACGTCCCCAGCTCTAGCGTCCGAAGAATGGAAACGCTCAGATTAAAATCCCACCAGCAGCGACACTCCTCTATAAACATCATTTTACGCCTTGGAAATGTAAACATCTGATGGTGTAAATGTACATATATATATGTAAACTAAACTAGTAGTTTTGCGAATAGTAGTCCTTGCAAGTACACAGTCTTATTATAATATATAGAAGGACAAAAGAAATCAAGAGTTTAAAGATTTTAAGAAATAATCTGAACATCTTCTACTTAATAAAATCAGCAAATAATATTGTACTAGACCTACACAACTAGAAATTCTATTCTCGATCACATCTGCACAAATCTAAAAAAATATAATTTCCACTTGGTTTTAATTAATTCCTCACTGTCCGACCACAAGCAGATATATTTAGAGCTTAAGAAAAGTAAACTTCCACCCAAGGCTACACAACATTTCGAAGGGATCAATAATGCGAAGCTATACATATCCTTGGAAAATTTCAACTTTGATGAAATAAATGATGACTATTTCTACAACAAACTACTGTGGGTCCTCCTATGTCTATAGTTGACCCAGCTCTATCACTAATGAAATAAAATCACTGTAGATGTATATCCGATTTGTATTGTCCAAACATTAACTTAATTACAATTTTAGTGTGCAGTGTAATTGCTCTGCGATACGGGAGACGACTGACGGCGGAGGGGGGCGCTCGGCAGTCGCTCTACAAAAATGCATAATTGCAATTTGTGTCACTACAATATTCCCCCCTTTTTTTAAAAAAAAATATACAAATATTTTTTTGAATATAGAGAACAAAACAATAATAGTACAACGAAACAAAACAAAACGTAAGTAAGTTACCATTCTAGTACACTCGACGCGATAAGGTATGACGCATCATGCAACGTAGAGTAACACTGAGTACATAACACTGGGCTGACGATTACCTATCTACTCATGCAAGTACACGACACGTTACGTCACGTCACTACTGCGGCTGGTATCCTGCGGGACCAACAGGCGCGGGGTTCGCGATACTCGCTACCGCTGCTGGTGCTGCCCCCGGCTGGATTACATGCACCTGTGGCGGAGATGCGCTGGCCATTATTTGTTGCCGTAACCACGATTTTACCCGGCTTTGAAGTTGTCGCCAAAGAACGTACAGCACTACTACTATCAGGAAAGACGTTATCACCATCATTAAAATAGTCTGCTGCGACATGTGCGCCTCAACCTGACTTCCACTTTGAGCTATGATAATTTGCTCTTCGCTGTTTTCTTTACTTAGTGTCTTTCCCATTATGAAAACTAAGTATAAACACCGTGCACAGCTACTTGCAAGTACAAAAACATATAATGAATAAAATTCGCAAAACCCAGTTATAAATATGTTACTTGTTGCGTCATCCTCATTTCGTCAATTTTACAATAAATCATGAACTTCCTAATTTAATTAATTAAAATTACAAAATCATGTAAGTAATATGATACATGGGTACACCATAAAATTCTCATAACAAACAAAAGTATACGCTGCTACGCGGTCTACCTTATTCGTCTTTGCTGAGTTATCATTTCGCAAGCTTGCAGTTTTGTAATAAGTATGTAATAGTTATAACTAACATGCTTGTGAAATAATTACATTTGCTGATCCGTAACTCATAATAACATATACGTATACATATTATATAAGTTGCAACCTTATTATTTACTAAGTAATACAATGATATTTTTCGTTCTTTGTAAACCTATCTAAATATATGACTTATATTATCTACTCGTAACGTAAGTAAGTATACATAAAAAATCGTTTGTAACTACGATACACATAACGTAAACACTTAACTTTATTATCGCTTATACTCTGAACTAGGATATTTCGGGTACATTCAATATCTACTCATAATAATCTAGCTTATCATACAGTATGTTCAACTAATATGTACTAAACTTAACTAACGTTTCGTTTAGAAAGCGAGACGGTATTTTTACAATTCGACCACTCCTGGTAACCTTGGGCGCTGCATCGTTATCGTCACCTCCTGTACCTTTTTCATTATGCTGTACAGGGTTTGATGAGCTTCTCTGCGTATCGGTTACGTCATCGTCCTGAAGTACATATGCCGGTTTAAGACGATCGATCGAAATGCGCGCTATCTTATCATTAATTCTTAACACGAATACCTTACTCCCTCGTTGTACGACACGGTACGGACCGTTGTACGTCGGTTGAAAAGGTTTTCGTACGGCATCATTTCTTACAAACACAAAGTCAGTTGTTTGTAGGTCAGGATGTACAAATATCGAGCGTGAACTTTGTTGCAATTTAGCCACAGGTTTGTATTTCCGGATAGTATCCCTAATTCTTTCGACTATCGTTTCTTGTTCACATACGGGCTGTTTGGTGATGTCAAAAAACTCACCGGGCAGTTTTAACGCTTGCCCGTAAACCATTTCCGCTGCGCTTACTCCACAGTCTCTTCTGATGGCTGCGCGTAATCCTAACATTACCGTTGGCAGCTCTTCCACCCACGATGTCGAATCCAGCCGGGCTGCTAATGAGCATTTCAGAGATCTGTGGAATCTCTCAACCATTCCATTCCCTTGTGGGTGATATGGAGTAGTGCGTATTTTCTCCACTCCAAAGTAACGCATCAGCCGAGTGAACAAGGCTGATTCGAACTGTCTCCCTTGGTCACTAGTACAGCGACGAAAAATGCCGAAACGAGATATCCATCCTTCATACACAACCTTGGCAACAGTATCCGCAGTTATATCTATAACTGGGAAAGCTTCAGGCCACTTCGTACATCTGTCGATCATAGTTACTACGTACCTATAGCCTTGAGCTGAAATAGGTAAAGGACCTACTATATCAATATGGACGTGTTCAAGTCTGCCACACGATGGAAATTTTTGCAATTGTGACATCGTATGCCTTTGCACCTTAACACGTTGACATCGTATACAAGTCTTAGCCCATTTACCAACATCGCGATTCATGCCTGGCCAAAAGAACTTTTGACTTAACATTTTGCGTGTTGTACGTATTCCGGGATGACTTAAATTATGCATACTATTGAAAACTATTTTTCGAAAAGATTCCGGTACATAAGGTCTAACATAGTCAGTTGATACATCACAATACACTCTTTTATCGCAACCTGGTAAAGTTATGCATTTCAACTGAATGTTATTTGATACTTGCCCGTTCGTCACGTAGTCGTCGCGTGTTTGCGCTTGTGCTAACGCTGCATAGTCGACAGTTGTCGGACACTCGATAGCGTCTATACTGCGACTTAGTGCATCGGCAACTTGATTATTGCTGCCCTGTACGTATCGAATATCCGTCGTGAATTCACTGATGAACATTAGTTGTCGGGTCCGTCTAGGTGTTTCCTTGTCGGTACCTACTTTCTTAAATGCATAAATTAAAGGTTTGTGATCGGTGTATACTGTAAGTAATCGTCCTTCATGCAGGTTTCTAAAATGTAGAACAGACATGTATATGGCTAATAGTTCGCGATCGTAAGCAGAGTACTTACGTTGAACTGGTGATAATGCCTTGGAGAAATAACCTAACGGCTTCCATGCGTTGTTGACATACTGCTGAATTACCGATCCAACACACGTGTCCGAGGCATCAGCCATAATAGCTAGCGGTGCATCCGGTACCGGGTGGAACAAAGTGCAAGCGCTTTGTAAGCTGTTTTTGCATTGTTCGAACGCTATATCGGATGTTTCAGTCCATTCTATTTTTGTCTTATCGTTCTTTTTAGAACCATGCAAGTACCTATTTAACTCTGACTGATATGATGCGGCTTTTGCGTGTTCAAATCACGTCGGGGTCACCAATGTGGGTCCTCCTATGTCTATAGTTGACCCAGCTCTATCACTAATGAAATAAAATCACTGTAGATGTATATCCGATTTGTATTGTCCAAACATTAACTTAATTACAATTTTAGTGTGCAGTGTAATTGCTCTGCGATACGGCAGACGACTGACGGCGGAGGGGGGCGCTCGGCAGTCGCTCTACAAAAATGCATAATTGCAATTTGTGTCACTACACTACTAAACAGTCCTAGAACAAAAAAATAACTATAATTGGAATTCCACATCAGTAATGAATCACAAACTGCAATCTACCAACAACTGGAGATTTAATAACAATCAGGGCCTAAAATTATTGAATCAGCATGCCAAACCGGTTTTCGACCTCAAATTAATTAGTTTGCCAGACCACAAGGATTCCTACCCCAACATCAAAATAATTTTAAGTTTAGAATTCCCCATCAAAACGTTCAATATCAAAAACCTGCTATAAATACTGATGTGTCTACGCGCACCGCCGTCCGTTTGTCCGTTTAGACAAAATATGATGGATGCTCCCTATGTAAACGCTAGCAACAATATATTTTATAATAAGGAGGTCAAAGAATTTCCCGGGTAGTACCTTGAAACTGAGTAACAAAAATTATATTTATAATTTAGAGACACCACAGTTTGCGACAGAGGCCTATACTGATACATCCGAAATGCACCATCAAGAAGTAAACGCTTAGAATAATAAACATTTCAGGCACAAGTTCAATATCCACCTGAGGTAGTACCAGTTATTTGCGATTCTATATTCAATCTTCATTATATTGAAATTCCTGAAATACGTGCATGCTTCATGATAGACTCTGGAAGCACGTGGCCGATCATTAGCTAAGCCAACGTAGACGAGTTCTTTACGGATTTCAAGTTTTACAAATCGTTAGAAGTGATTGCGCTCATGCTCGAAACCAACATAATGAAGCTATCTACATAGCACTCTTGAGAACTTTAAAGAACATGGAGAAGCATACATCGTGAGATGTATGGACTCTTTTGCATATACTGTATTATAGAATACATCAGAGGATAGAGAACATGACGTTTGATAGGCTCCTAAGAGTGGATAAATATGAAAAGGAAGAATTTGTTGTCAATGTTATAATTGGACATAATTGTATCTGAAGTAGACGCGTTGTTAAAAGTGAATTTGAACAAGTTACGGTTGTAGCATACAAACGAGGAAGAGCGTGAATGCATGAATTAAAACAAAACTGCGTTATAAGTATCGTGAAAATTTTTACTGTGATGAAATGCCACTTACATTTACAGTTAGTGTTATACATCAGATTAGAACGAAAAATGAAGGCCCGATATTTATTAGGCCTTACAGATCGCGCAAAGCGAAAAAAATACAGAAGCAGGTTCAGAAACTCCTTCAGAGTGACGTAATAAGAGAATCACATTCACCATGGAGTGCCCCGGCTCACATAGTTCCAAATAAAGCTTATGCGTCCGGCGACAAGAAATTCCAGATGGTTGTAGATAACATAGAGTATGTTAAAAGAAGTATAGTGGTGCACATTTAATACTTTAGACAACTTCTACGTCATTAATGTACACTGAGAAAAATCGAATTCTGAGCTAAGGTGAATTTGTTCGTACACTGTTGAATTGTAATTATGTGAGGTGACTTTGTAAGGCTTTCGTTTATTTTTGCTTTAGATTTAACAGATACAAACTGTTGAATGTGACGTACCGTAAGGCTCTTTCCGAATAGACCCTACTCCGGTTATATAAGCAGTATATATACTGTTAAAATCACCTTACGTTTACGACGCTTAATATGCGGCGAAAATCATAGTTACGGCAATATTCGCCTTATGAAAACGTTGATTATTTATTTACTAAGATGAAATACGCTCTCAATAAAAACTAAACAAACGTAAACCTAAGTTAGGAAGCGTCGTTCATATGCGGCATTTACTAACGGCGGAAGATGATTTTCATATTATGGTAAGGTATAAAGTGCTACTACTAAGATGCTAAACACTCTCAATGAAGACCATCGTGAAATCGCAATTACTAATTTTGCTTTAAGAGTCTTTATTTTAGTTTACGGCGATTTCAACAAGTAGAATACGATTAATGTGACTTGATATACTATTTGTTTCGATGTACTATCGAACAGATTAGGCCGTAATGAAAAATCAGTAAACATGGTAAGTAAGGTTAAAAACGAAGAGCTGACGATGATTTCAAACCGTTGTAAAGCGATTTTAACCGTACGTAAGTTAAAATGAAACTTTCTTACAGAAATATTTACAACATATTATAAGGTTATATTTGACTATTGTAAGGCGTTTTATACCCTTGTTTACTGTCCAGTACGCCGTACGTTGATATTACTTTAACCTTAGGTTAAAGCTGTTCTATAGTATAAGGCGCTATTTATCGTTAGTAACTGTGTACCATACCTATACCCTATTGAATATGGAATTGAATATGGGCCCATTCAAAACTATCGTAGACCAGCACCAAGATAACTATCTTACGTGAGAGCGATGCACCACTCATTCATATTCGGTGATTACTTGCTTTTCCCCGTAAGTATTTAAATTAAGTGTAAAACATTATAAATTAACTCCATTCTCAGCGTGTCATCTAACCAATATGTCACTACTATAGACCACGCTAGATGGCACTGTTCGTCTCTAACACACGCAAGTGTTTGTATCTGAGAAAGCGTGGACTTAGCGCCAAATTCAAATGTTGAATAAGGTTCAGAAACAAGAAATACAAGATAGTATTTGTTTCGAATAAGAGAGTGCAGGCTACTGGATGTGGTTTCATTGAAATCCTGAAGGTAGTAGTCTCTGGCAGTCAACTGAACCGCTACGGTCGCGGGTGCTGGTCTACGATAGTTTTGAATGGGCCCTATTCAATAGGGTATAGGTATGGTACACTGTTACTAACGATAAATAGCGCCTTATACTATAGAACAGCTTTAACCTAAGGTTAAAGTAATATCAACGTACGGCGTACTGAACAGTAAACAAGGGTAGAAAACGCCTTACGAAAGTCAAATATAACCTTATATGTAGTAAATATTGCTGTTTAAATTATTAAATTATTGTTTAATAAGTTTCACTTTAACTTACGTACGGTTAAAATCGCCTTACAACGGTTTGAAATCATCGTCAGCTCTTCGTTTTTAACCTTACCTACCATGTTTACTGATTTTTCATTACGGCCTAATCTGTTCGATAGTACGTCGAAAAAAATAGTATATCAAGTCATATTAATCGTATTCTACTTGTTGAAATCGCCATAAACTAAGGCGTTTATCGCTTTCTGCATAGAAGGTATTTTTGTTCGTATTACGTTTGGTCGGTTTTTTGCCGTCATACTAACCAAATCGGCCGTTGTTACGACGCTTTCAGCTTTAGATTTTTCTCAGTGTAGGAATATAGATTTAGTCCAATTTCTGACCGTAACACCTGTAGTCTGAAAAGCATATGTTGTAGCTCTACTTTTTCAGGGTTCTGTATTCAATTGTGCTTATAATATTATTATGGCCATTCGGCACCATTAATAACGATTTACTTTCATTTTCACTAGTATACAATTATAATAGTATGTTTATTAGTATAGTATGCATATATTATATATTAATTTTGTATATAATTTTTTATAGTTGCTGATATGACTCCAATGTTCTCAAAGTCTCGATATGGAAAGCCGGTGATCACTATCGGGCCGTTTCGTTTCAATATGGACTCTCGGTGCAAGGGACCACGGATGAGATTTGTCTGTGTGAAATCTTGTAACGGCTGTAGGGCTTCTATCACAACTTTTGATAATGAGATAATTAAGTCGAGCTTCGACCATAATCACTTGTAGCAAATAAATAATATTTTGGAACTCGGAACACTATTAATTATTGTACTCGTAACAATGAAACAAACATTGGCAGCGTCCGTACGTTAGTCGGTACCAATCAATTATTACCTAACTTACGAGTTCATTTACTTAAATAATACAATACAATACAGCTTTCTATTAAGGCCCCGGATGAGGTGGGTCTGCGTGAGTCCAATCGCAGTGTAAAGGCACATTTACTACTATTGGTAAAGTGTCAAATAAACTCCTCATAAACATGAACTCTGCTCAGGTACACTAAATACAAGTTATCGCATTGAAATAGTTACACTGTTAGTATAAATGCAAAAGTTTGCTAGTGATTGTGTGTAGCTGTCAGTGAGTTAATTTGTGTAGAAATATGCTGTTTTGTGTTCAGTTTATTTATTATTCATATTGTATGATTATTCAGTCAACATTATCATCCATTGTTTATACTTGCCTAATAAAAAAATAATCAAAAAATTATAAAAAATTATAGTGAAATATAATTATTTATTGTATTGTTGGAGACGAAAATATAAAAGGCGGTGCGCTCAGTGGTCGTGGCTGTTAGATTCTCTACAAATAGTCATAGAGTGAAAATTCATAGCGCCCACTTTCAACGGTACACTCATGTACCGGGGCGATTCTCTCCGACTCCCCTCTCTCCTAGCGACGGCCCAAGCCGAGGTCCGTACCTTAGTGGTGCCCTTGAGCAAGTCGCCTTCTGCGCCCGCATCTGGCTGAGTACCATCTGCACTCGCCACCCGTCCTATGACGCTGTAAATGCCGGAAGAGGCAAACAGCAGTTAGCCCGTTCGAAAAATAGTTATTTGTGCAACAAGAGAGCAAAGACGTTTTTTGCTGCGAGTGCTGATTTTGAATCCTGAGCAAGCGAAGGAGTCAACGATTGAATCACGAGCGTGACGAGTGATTCTAAAGTGGAATCCTGAGTGTGGCGACGGATTCAAAGGCACGAGATATAAAAAAAACTTTGCTCTCGTGTAACACACATAACTTTTCACTTCAGCAGCGAGAACACTTTAGGACATAAAATAATAAACAGGATTACAATATATTAAAATAACTATTTATTGTGAATCAAAATAATTAACATTGTAGGTAGAGGTACCAATTCACTAAATTACATTAAAAGACATAATTATATTTTTTGCAAAATTTCTTTAGTTAGTATGAAATTCCGAACGTGTTTGTCTTTGAGGTCGAATTAAAAATCGGAACTTCGAAAGGACTTCGAAAAACCTACATGTTTGAGCTACTGAAGTGAAAAGGTGATTTACTCACTGTCGGTTTAGCGCTTAACAAGTCAACGTTCCCCGAGGATGCCTCGTGTAGAGGTGAAACACGTGTCGAATCGTTTTTGGTTCATTTGGGTTGTTTATTCTTATGTTTTGTTTATTATTGTTGTGTATTGCTTATTCTATATACATTCTATTTGTCAGTTGTATCCTCCCTTATAAAATGCAAATAGGATGTATACAGAATCAGCAACACAAATAATAATGATAATGATGTGTGTTGCTCATTCTATATACATCCTATTTGCATTTTATACGCGAGGGAGGGTGGTGTAGAGTTATGTGATTTTTTTGGTATACTGATGCTAAATATCACATATATTATTTGTTAATGCTTGTCGAATGCCGATGCCATTTAGCTGTTGTTTTTTTAATTACAGTAATATTCAAGATGTCGCAGCGTGGAAAAAAGCTTCTCTGTGTAGACGGGTACACGTTTTGCGCTCATAGAACGACCGGCGACAAGACAAGGTGGATTTGCTCAACTCATAGTTGTAAGAAATGTACCGCCTCGCTGACCACATATCAGGATATCATTTTTAGATTAAAAAATGTGCACAACCATTAAATGATTTCAAGTTTAAATATAGTATTCATTTGACACTTATTGGCACTGTCAAAAACGCGAAGAAAAGAAATGATGTGGCTACAGATATAATGAAGTAATATAATGTATTTAATTTTGGACATATTACTTCTCTATCTAAGAGACCTACGAGCTCGTTTGTGAATGATTAAAAACCGAAAAGAAGGGCTATTTGTCTTGTTTTGGATCTTGGTAAACTGGTAAACTGACACAGATTGTGTGTGTGTGTACAGCATAAAAACGTAAAAACTACCGCACAGATTTCGTTGAAATTTGGTATATATCCATATATAGAATAGAGCTCGGAGCTCCCAACTATTAACTTTATATCTTGATCCGTCTCATATATCCAAGATGGCAGCTTAATCTCTCTATGCCACACGATCTCATATAAAACTGTGGTCTCGATTGGCTGGTCGACGCGCATGGACTTCTATGATACGGCTAACAACCGTGCTATAGGGTAACAGCAACGCTGCGAGCGATATATTTATAATGCAGAAAAAAATCATCCGGATTTTAGCATACATAGAACAGCTCGATTGTTGCAAACCATATTTTATAAAATTCAAAATTTTAATCATGGCTTCGGTATATATTTTCGAAATTTGTATGTTTGTACGCAATAACCCTCATTTATATAAAACTCGGCAAGACATAAAAACTCACATTACACTTCGACATTGGAACCGGTTATTGTTACCCAAATCCCGGCTGCAGACGCACTCGTCTAGTAAGTTACCGATGTCAGTAATTATATACATCAAAATACAAAACCAACTTGATTGTGAACAAAATGACAAAATATTTATGGCTAAACTAAAACTATTTCTATAAAACAAATCGTATTACTCAATCGACGAATTTTTGAAAGAAAAATAATTTAATTACATTATAGTAATTTTTAAACTTTCGCGATTTGAACACATGTTTATCGGGACTTATCACGTATAAGTGATAAGACGTGATAAGTGCCGATAAACATTTAAAACAATTACGATATAATTAACTATTGAAATTAAAATTATTTTTACCAATATTTTATAAATTAATTTATATTTAAATAACCATAATTGCGTCTTCCTCTCTTCTAACTTTGCGGGGCCCGACAGGATCCATATAAGACTTTATGTACATTTTTTTAACACCTTTACATTGTATATGAAAGCAATAAAATATCTGAATGTGAATCTGAACCATAATAATTAAGAATGCAACATGTCTTTTTTAATTCAAGCAAATATTCCTATATAAGCTGTGCTGTAAAGTTAAGAAAGTATGACTAGCAAAAATATTTCTGACGCAATTTACTCAAAACTTTTCAAAAATAAACTTTGCAATACTGGTTATTTTTAGACATAACATAACACATGGTCACACCTGTATAACCTCGAAGGTAAAAGCAGCGGTGTTTTAAACACCTGCGTTTCGCCGGATATATTTTTGGTTCCATGTAGTAGGGGGCGAGCCTATTGCCATCTTAGGTACACTGTTCCAGATTCTGGACTATTGAGAATTTCTTTGCCCGCAAATCTCAATAACTGTGCAACCCAGGGATCGAACCCAAGGCCTCGAGATTCCAAAACGGCGCTTCCACCACTACACCAAGACCAAACGAGCGAAGTCGCTGGCGGATCAGCTAGTTCATATATAATTATGTATATTTGTGTATATAACTACGCAAACTCTTCGTTCATCGTTGTACTATAGCGTCATCTACTTATTTTATATTGTTATTGTAAACATAGCAATTAATTAATTATAATGTACATGGCATAGAATAATATAATATTATGCATCTATGGCACATGGCGACACCCGTAAACTGTTAGCATTACCAAAATGTTATTACCACCATTCATAAGTATCTTACATTTTTGGTGGGGTTAGTATTGAACTGCGTTAAGCCGGGTCCGCAGCGCCAATTTTCTAACAAAACATGTTATAAAAATTAGTTCGCAAAACTTGTTAGCAAAACCGCCCGTCCGCTGCGCCTATTATTGTTATTGTTTTTGTTTCATTTCTAAAATGAGTTCCGACGAAGAAGACGTGGAAGCTGTTATAGCAATAGTAGTAGATTTAGTTATCTAAATAAGAAACAGAAACAGATTCCAGGTCCGACTTTACCTGCAACCTCGTTCGTTCAATATATAATATGATAGAGAACAAAAACTGATTATTTTTTTTTGTTCTACTCCATCACAAATGCCAAAGAGTAGAGAATTGTTACATATAATTATTTACGCTCTTCCAACGATAATGACGTCTTGCTCTACTGAGCGCTAACACAAAATGTGTCACTTCCCCTCCCCGCAGGCGAACGCGGGGGATGTTACCCATTCGTCTCAGCAAACATATTATTGCGTTGTTTCTAACAAAACTGTTAAGCCACGCCCCTATTTGGTTAGCAAACAATGTTTTCATGTTCATAACAATGAAAACACGGCGCAGCGGACCCAGCTTTAGTAGCAAACAAGTTTTATGGTCTTGGATTTAGATGTAATATAATGATTTTCTGATAGTATATGTATAATGGAAAATTATGAATGTCTTAGGACGGATCCCAATAATCTATCTAACCACAGTTTTGCTTACTACCGAAAGAAATTTGACATAACGTCCATACAAATAGGGTCAAATATCTATCTCTAGTAAGGTAAACCGGCGATAGATAGATTATTGGGACCGGCCATTAGTGACATTCAATATTTCTACACCATGTCATATTTTTTATTTGGAATGCATAGAAATGATTTTAAGTGTGCATATTAAATGTGATGGTATTAAAGCAATGCCTTGGAAATTTATAAGCTTGTATTTGTATTTTCCCTTCTATGAGAAAATGAGTGAGTGCAACTTATTAATATGAATAGCACGTTTATAAATTTACATACAATTGGGAACAGTGAGACATTTGCCTAATTTAGTGATTATTAGTTTGATAATCTTATGCTTGATATTTGTTTGTTGGACATCGGCGTCGTTTTACTGTGCCGCTCTGCGTTTTGGCTTACCTAGTATTAGTTAAATATATGCATTCTCAGTTTATTTTATTTACAGTAAAAATACACTTGACAAAGACGTTATTATCGATATTTAGTACCTCTTCTATGCTCGCACTCACGAACGCCACTCAGCGCTGGAAGTGTAAAATCAGGTACAGTAACAGGCCTATTGTGTAAAGCAAAGTGTCACTGGTGACGCTTCCAAATCTGTTTTTCAATTTATCCGTTCGCAAATATTTGTTCCAGAGAGCACGTGGCATCTGTAACTTAGCAGAGGAGCTTCAGCACATAAAACATGTCCTACGAAGTAATAACCCTTTACAAGATGCAGGTGTTTACAAGCTTGATTGTGAGTGTGGTTTATCATACATTGAGAGTGTTAAGTGAGTGCTGAGAATGTTAAGAGAGGCCATATAAATTAAAAAAAGCCCTCATTTCAAAAGAGATGATGGTTGGTAAGTACTACCAATAAAGTCCCAGAGCTGGCACAATACTGCAAGACCTCTTGACACTGTGAGTGACTACTACCTGCATCGTGAACGTTTTGATTAAAATATTACAGACGGTACAACAATTTCCATAAGCTTAGCATTTGTTTTATACACTGTAATCCAGTCTACCCGTAACAATGTTCACTGAAAATTGTTCGAAACGTCAGGATAAAATCATACAAAATAAAACGCAATTTAATCCGTTATAAGTTTTTTATGCCGTTGTATGTTTAATTTCAACAATAAGTATTTACTCTTCATTACAACGTAACGTGTAAAATAAGTACTTTATTAAAGTAAAACCATTCATTAAACTAGTGTTAATGAATGGTTTTACTTTAATAAGGTACTTATTTTTCCGTTCTTACTTGTTAATAATTTCCACAGGCCCAGTATTTATCAAGTCGCGACTCGGTACAGTTATGATGCAGCACCGCGGCTTTCGTTTCAGAAAGCATTACGCCAGAGGCAATAAGGTCAGATGGCAGTGTGCGGATGCCGGTAGGGGCTGCAGAGCCGCTTTCTTCTCGTGTGACGCACAGTTTTTTATAATAACTGATAAGCATAATCACTTAACGCCTAAGAAATAATAACAACTATAACACGTCAGACTGCCAGTATGGTTTTAAAAGTAACTTATCTACCAGTACAGCGATATATGTCCTTAAACAAGTGGTAGGATATTATAAAGCTAGGAAGACATCGGTTATAGCCTGCTACCTCGACCTCAGTAAAGCGTTCGATCGCGTGGATCACGACCTGCTGTGGCAGAAGCTCTACGACCGCAAAGTACCTGGACAGGTCGTCCAGGTACTGAAGAATTGGTACCTGCAGCAGAAAAATCGGGTCAGATGGAAAAATGAATACTCTGCACCCTTGGAGCTCAAATGTGGTGTGAGGCAAGGAGGGCATGTCTCCACCCCTCTTCAACCTGTACATGGACGGCTCATCGGAAAAACTCACGCAAACAGGAGTAGGCTGCCCCATCAATGGTACTGCGACGAATCATATTTCATATGCGGACGACATGGTTTTATTAGCGCCGTCGATATCAGCGATGCGGAAGCTGCTAACAGTACCTATGTGAAAAATATGCTGAAGAACACAATATGATGTACAATCCAGATAAGTCGGTGTATATGATCTTCAAAGCTACGAACTGCTGCACAAATCTGCCTCCTCTCACAATATACGAAGCTGCACTGGAACAAGTCTAGGAGGTCAAGTACCTCGGTCATATGATCACATCAGACCTGTCAGACCACGCTGACATAGAGAGACAGAGGCGGGCTATAGCAGTGCGCGGTAACATGCTGGCAAGGCGATTTTCCCGCTGCAGCGACTCTGTCAAGGCCCAACTCTTCATCAGCTACTGCACCAGTGTGTACACCACAGAGTTGTGGACGAACTACACCAAGGCCGCCATGAGCGAGATGCGTGTGCAGTACAACGACGCATGGCGCGTGATGTTCCGCCTGCTGAAGTGGTGCAGCGCTAGCAGCATGTTCGCCGAGGGACGCGCGCCCTGCTGGCAGGCGCTGCTGCGGAGCCGGTCGGCCGCCGTGCGCACCGCCCTGCACCGCTCTGATAACGCACTGGTGGCTGCGGTACGAGAGTGGCACACCAGCCCGATACATCGCACGTGGAGGGCGTATCACACGCCCATCACTTAATTAATTATTATTTATTTTGTATTTATGCTAAGTTTCAATTTTTAATTTTCTGTAATTTTTGAATTTTATATATGTATTCTAACAATGTGTAATAATGGATGCAAATCTGGCTAATAAACATTTCATTTCATTTCATAACAATAGTTGCAATTACTGCTAAAAAGATACTGATAAAAAATTAAAAAAATAATATTTACTAAATGATTACCTACATTTTTATTTTTATTGCCTAAAGTAGGCAGACAAGCAGGCGGCCCACCTGATGAAGAGTAGTCACCGTTGCCTATAGAAGTTTGCAACGCCAAGGTCGTTGCCAAAGCGCTGCCGACCTCTAAGAATTTGAATGACCCCCTTTTTGAACAACCCAATATCGTAGAGCAGAGAGAAAACTCGAAATGAATAAATCTTCTCAAAAAATCATTGAGTTAGGTAGGACAAGGTAATGAGGGTGAACATCCCGTCGATGGCGAGCGGTGCGGTGGTAAAAGGGAGGCGTTGGCTTCAGATCAAACAGTTCCTCCGAACACTCGATGTTGTACAGACGGTAGAATACGCGGAGAGATGCAAAGTCTCTCCGGAGACTAAGCGATCCCAAACCGTCTGTAAGTATGGGATCAACGACGATACGAATGGCACGACGTTGGATGGAATCTAGGGGGTCAATCTGGTAAGCGGTGCCGGTGCTGGATGTGAGCAGTACTCCATATGTGGTCTGAATTGGGCTTTGTGACAAGATTTTGTCATTCCCATCCAAAGACTTGCTCCGAAGAGTTCTCTACTTTAGACATAAGTCTGAACGGACTCTCTTCCACTGACGATCTGAGGATACCTGCACGGCCTGTATATCTGGGGTCTCCAGTGCTGTCATTTGCATTGCAATGAATATTCTCAATAGACAATAGGTCATTGATATGCGGGATAAACAGTGTCGGCGAAAGCACACAGCCTTGCGGCACACCAGCATTGATAGATTTGGTCGTTGAGCAGCAACCGTTGACGACGACTTTAAGGCTGCGCCTACCAATAAAGCTGGATAGCCAGTTGCAGAGTCCCACAGGTATCCCGTATGAAGACAGCTTTGACAGAAATGCCTTTTCGGTGTCAAAGCTAACTGCCAAGGCTTCACCCTTGCTTTCAATGGGTCAGCACGACAGTGGGTTAGGTTATAAAATCATTTTGAAGTTGTTGAGAAGTGTAAAAATGTATCGTTTGCAGTGTGGGCGAATATTGGTTATCGGTTGTGCTCAGAGATGGAAAAGGTGGCCGGCAGAAGTTGCCCTCGATAGCTTTGGCGATTGACCAAACTGCCCGTGTTCCAGAAAGAAAGGTAGTGTTCCGTGTTGAGTGCGTGCTCAAACTTTGCTAACTTTGCTTTGGTTGCGGCTAAGATATGCCCAAACAAGTGTCAGCCGGAGTGGATATTTGCGTCTCCGTAAAAACAATAAGGCCGGCTTAGTCGTCTCCAGATTATGGTGGACGGCGTTAAGGTTGGCATGAATACCTCTGACATTTCAAGAATCCATCCATCACGAACATTATCCATATCAGTATCTTTGCACATTTATTTAATAATCATTTTATCTATGCTTTGTTTTTTCCTGCCTAACCAACTATTTATAGTTTCCCATATATTTCTTAAATCACCTTGAGAACTATTTATTTGTTCACGTTTGTATTTATGTTTTGCACTATTTATTGATTTATTAGCTTTATTTCTAGCTTTTGTATATTTCAGTTGTAAATTCATATTATTTGGTTGTGCCTTCCAGACACTAAATAAGTCATCTTTTTTTTTAGATCACTGAATGTAAACTCTTGTCTATCCAAGTTGATAAACCCTTTTACTTTTAGCAGCAACTTAAATTTTTGACTCTAAGACTTTTTTGACTCTATAGTTTTCGTTGACGGGGGCTAGATGAAATAAAAAAAACCTTATTTATTATCTTATATATTTGCAGGAACTTGAAGTCTATATTCGTTTACAGGTATGAGTGAAAACTTCCAAATGATACCTTCGCGTATGTGGAAACAACTGTTACTAAGCGGTGGTCTCTGAAACTGCTCGTCGAAGTACAAGTGCAGGGCGAGGCTGAACCAGTTGGTATCCGGCGAGATAATTCGTAAAAACACGTCGCACAACTACCCGCCACGTAACTTATATAGATATAAACATGTACCACATCATTTTTATGTTATAGCAATGTATAGACATAATTAAGTAGGTGTGTAGGTTGTAATAATTTCTTTAAACGGACATCGCCACTAATGCAAGAATTTGAATAAAACTTTCGTAAGTTGAACACATTTAAAAGCGATTAGTAACCGATTTAACTTACGCAATACGCCGAGTATGTAGGACTCGACCGGTTTCGCGACATTCAGAGCCGCTTCTTCACGGAGTACGTGCGCTCTCAACCGCGTCCGCGCATGCACTGAAATATGATGCACTGCTTTAAAATGCAAGGATTAACTTAAGAATTGGGATATTTACCATGCATTGTATTTATTTTGAGCTCTCGATATTTCGGCACAGTAACATGTGCCATGTTCACGAATAAACTGAAGCATCTGCGGGTAGGTGTTATGAGCAGACGAAATGGTCTACCCTCTTCCTTTCACGTTTCTTGCGTTCCGTTTTATTACCAGTGACACAAAAGTCACAAGGAACTCGATCTGGGTCTCGACATACATAAGTTACGGTAATTGCTCGCAAGGATTTTTCGGAACTTCTTCGGTTTTTGCAAAGATGAACCACTGGACTCCAGTTTCTCGACAGTTGAAACCAATCCTCTCTATTAAAATTCCTATATTTGGTTAATTTGATGGCCTCCTTCACCTCACATATATAGTAGCGTTCTGTCGCGATTATTTGAAGATTATATAACCGAAGTTGATGTAATTTAAATAGTACCATCTCGGATGTATACTCTACTAAACAAAAAAGAAACCATTTAAATCATAAACGACGTAGTTGTCCGCAAACACACATAAAAAAATTATAACATATCCTACGGATGAATTGAGAAACCTCTTCTTTTTTTGAATTCGGTAAAAAGTGTTGTGACGAACTTGTTATTATGAATGGCATCATTTACTTTTTAATAGTTTATACATGTGCATTTGGTAATGAATTCACATGTTGTTTTCCTCGTTTCAGATTCAGTGGACGGGCATATCCAGCTGCAATTCTAGCATTTGGATTGAGTTAGGTCGCATGTTTGTTTTTATTTACTGTGTAGTATTGTAGCATTTGGATTGAGTTAGGCCGCATGTTTGTATTTATTTACTGTGTCGTCAATTTTAATTTTAAATTTTATATACTCGTTTTACTACCTTACAGGTCCTTACTTCTGCAGATCACGTTCCGGTGGCGTTATGGTTGAATTTAATGGTTTTCGGTTCAGTAGAAATTACTCTTACGGACTTAAAACGCGATGGCAGTGTGTTAGAAGCCACAAAGGTTGCAAAGCAGTTATATATTCTATAGGTGATGAATTTATAAAGATAAAAAACGATCATAATCATGTTGAATAAGAGTAACATTTTCCGTTTCAATAATATATTGATAAATCTATTAGTTCACTAAATATGTTATGTATATTTTGAGCAGTTAACAATGTACCTTCTTTTCTCCTTTTACTCGCCGCCGGTCCGATAGTGCCGGGCCGGCACAAATGACAACAATCGATGAAAACAATCTACAAAATGATCGGATATATGCTTCTTAAGGATCGCTATGAGTGATTCCCTATTCTGTCCCTGTACATTAATATTGATTTATATAAAATCAGGTTTATTTTCAATCACGTCACAAAAATTAGACTTTTCTTTGGAATAAAATACACGGTCGTCATTAGCAATTTTAACACATAGCCCGTTTTAAAAGATGTTTCTCTCAATTATAACCGGATCAGAGATCTGCCTGTCGGGAACGACCTGGAAAAGTAAAAGCTTAAATATAGATCATTAATTTTTAAGTCACCCTCTATTTAGGTTGTACATTGTATCTCGTCACCACCAATGCCACTTAAATAAACGATATTGCCTACAGCATCCAAAATTTTGTCATTGAAACTTTCTTTCAACAAAGGTCAATATGACACGCTACCAAATAAAAGACTGGTTCACCGGACGATGTTTTCAGGATCCCCTTTAAAGGGCGATGTTCACACTGATGGGCATACAGTCGCCACGTGTCCAGGTTAGCCACGGTCGAAGCAGGTCACAGCCATCATATTCTCGGTCACACGTGATCGAGCTTGACGTATCTTGGGGTTTCAGCGTTCCCATATCTTCTAGACGTTTTCTACAATCAGAATGGCGGTCAGTCCAGACAATCCGTCCAGATTACCCGCAAATCAGTCCAGACAATCCGCAGTAATGACATCTACCAGTAAATCTGTCAGTTACATGAGCCCGCTTAGCCACCGGTTCATTGATGTCAATATCATCAAAACGCCGCTTAAAAGAAACTCCACCCAGAATTCGAAACAGTTGAGCACGAGTTGTGACCGTATGTGCGTTTAACTCACGTATTACAAACTATCCTTCTGACACAGAACCGATGTGACAAATCCTGTAATCACCTCTTCAGTCATAACCGTTTTTGGTATTCGTTCGATGATATTCCATAAACGAAGACCAGATTCAGACGCTGTTTCTTCAATTCCTATTTGAAATCTCAAAATGTTATCGTAATAGTCTTGGAATAGTTAAGGATTTGAAAACCTTGCATCAGAGTCTGCTTTACGAAAGCCTTCATGTCATTTCACTTAAATTTATCAGTGTTAGGCATGCAGCTGCGCGGCCTTTCTGCGCTCCCGTCAAAGGCATAAGAAAATCAACACCTTCTAATAGTTTATTCTAAATAATTGCTTTTGTGACCTTACACCAGCCATCGATATCCGAATCTGGCTCATCTGGATTAAAATGCAATAACTGAACTGGCTTCTTGACTCTTGATTTCTGAACTCACCATTTTTTCTGCGCAGTAATAATCGTGGATGAAGCTTCCATTATTTTCAAAAGTTTATCAGATTCGGTTATAACATGTGGTTGATTTTCTTCACTTTTAAGTCCATTCGATCACACTTCTGATAAAGGCACAGATATTGTCAGATATGCCTTCATCATGTCTCATGTTGAGGGCGAATACAGGGAGATTCACAAAATGTATAACATAACTTTAAGTTTAATTTCTTAGTTAAAATTATTTATATTGTGAGCAGCAGAACAATAATAGTTTAGCCCATAACTTCGTCCGAGTATAGTTTGTTTTTCTGGATACGAGTCATGGTAACAATAAAAAAAATAGGAACTACGAGTAGGAAAGGCATTGCTCGCCAGTATGCGTGGTATTTGACAAACGTCCATGTAGACCGTTCTTTACAGTATTTATTTATACAATGTTGTACACTAATTTCGAAGCGGGCACTTAAGTAACTATGCTAGCTGTTCTAGAGCTCAATATGTGAGCATGACACATAAAAGTGGCAGTGGGAGAAACAATCCTGTTGCTAATTAACTCCAGCTAATTTCAGAGTTTGTCACTTTGGCTTATAAATAGTCATTGGGAAACAAACCCTAATTAATTGGCACCTGCAATCTTAAATTTAAACGGAAGTTCATTTTAAAACACGCGGCACAAAGACTGTTTCGCCTTTGGCCTCAGTTAATAATATGTAATAACATGAAATATCCAAACACATATTTTCACAAATACAAGTTCAAAAGCAGATAATTCTCCATACAAAGTTTCATCCTTTAATTCACCCCGTAAATCATCCCTGCCAAAAATAATAATAAATATACAGTTAAAATAATTTAAATAGTAATAATTATAAGGTTCACTTTATAATCCTACTATAATATTATAAACGCGAAAGTTTGTGAGTAGAATTGTATAAATGTTTGTTACTCTATCACTTTTGATGAAATTTGGTATGGAGGCGCTGGATTAACACATAGGATACTTCATAGATTTTCATCATCGTCCATCATCACGCGGGTGAAAGAGAGTAATATTCTTGGGCTTAGCATAGACAAAATAACAAGATCTCCGCCTCCGTCAAGATCGTAATGATGACAGTTCTGTTAAAGTTTGTGTCAATTTCTGATAACTTAGTCAAAAGCCCGCAATCGTTTTAACAGCTCGATACACTGGACGTGCCGTCAAGGGTGATGAAATGTAATAACAGTTTTTTTTCACGTTGATTAATTTTATATATGTATGTACGTATCTAGATACTGTATTGTATTTTTAGTGTTTGCTGATTGATTTACTAAGTATTTTAATTTACTCATATAATACTATTAAAGCAATTACTACAATTATTTATTACGTTTTACCATAGACTATTGTATATGTTAGTCTATGGTTTTACCAAGTAAGTAAATATTTATGATATCATAATATATAAATATTGGTATTATATATAATATATATTATATGGTATTATATATTATATATATTATATATGACCTGAGAGAAGATAATAAGCTACTCGAAGTACTAATCCTGCGCAGACGACGGGCATTAGCTAGTAATATATATAAGCATAAGATTGTAGTAGTAATACACAATACTTTAAATTGGCTGCCTTCAATAGTAATTAATTCGAACTAAATTATGAACTAAATCTGTATAGAATTGAAATGAGTTACTTTTATTACAACTTTAGCGTAATCTGCTTTGAACCAGAAATATTATAATATGCTCTCAAATTGTATTTTTTCCTTTCTTCCAGAAACAACAGAACACTGGAACGAAGGGCCTATTATTAAAAAAGAAAAATTTAGTATTTTCAAAAACTCAGTTCTACAAGCATACGCAGTATAAAAAATTAAACGACAATTTAGCGTTGCATCAATCGCTAGGCCGACAGTGTCGGTCTAGCGCTCGACGAGTCAACATCTCCTAAGGATGCCTCGTGTAGAGGCGAAACATGTGTCGAATCGGTTTTGGTTTATTTGGGGTTTCTTGTGTGTTTTTTTTATTTTGTATTCTTCCTATTAGCATTATCCATTTTATGCAGGAGAGAGGGTGGTGCACAACCCCAAATAGGCCAAAATCATTGTTTTCTTTTCAGCGGAAGTGTCACTAAATATTTTTTTAAATCGTTTTTTATTCAATTTTTGTCAAGAATGCTAAAATTGCTGCTCAACGTAAGTTAATTGTTAAGTCCATTGGTATTTGGAAAAGTTTTTTTTTGTGTCTGGTTGATTATGTTACGGAGAAGACGGTTCGCACGTCACCTCCCTCCCCCGTAGTGGGGTCACTGGCGAAGAGTCGGGGGACTCTTCGTCGGCTTGCACGGCTCTACACGTCTAAGGGGTGACCTTGGTGAGCAAGGTCATCCCTTCACAGGCGCTGAGGCCCGGTTAAGATCGATCTGAGCCTACCGCTGGGGCGAAATGGTGACTGCCAGCGCGACCCTGTCTCGCGCCACCTTGGCGATGGACTGCTCACGGGGAGGTTTTAGTGGGTCTGAACCCCACACGCCCCTTTCCATCACCCCCGTGACGGAAGGGTGTGTGCACAGCATTTCCCCCCTCAAAAAAAATAAAAAAAAGGGGTCTAGCCGCTCTTGCGAGAGTCACCGCGTACTCCACTGGTGCCCTCATGGTGAGGTGCTGCGATGCCACAATATCAACGTATATTTATAGGAGTCTGACGAGACAAGGCCGCTATCCGCCACGCTTACTGCTTTTATAACAATATTTTGGCGGTAAAACAACTTTCCTCCATGATCGTCAACAATGCCACCTTGTGGTGAATTTAGAAAACATCTGCGAGTCAAATACATTCCATTTATCTAATAATACATCAATTTTGTTAATTTTAACCTACTGTAAATAATTTGTCTATACTTAATGTATGTTTTGTTATAGTGAAATAATTATATATTGTTAACATTTGACTGTACTAAAACGTGTTCTTTAAGGCCTTTATTAATAAACGTTGCGTAAACATAGATTAGGCATAACATGCTTTGTCTTGCTTTCACGCGTGACAATTACTGCAAGCGAAAAATTTACAGATAGATGTTTTAACTACTCCGGGTCTAAGCCAAGTTTAAATAATGCCGTAAGTGTTTTTGTTTTTATTTTATTGTAATAAGTAACGGTTATACCTACACATGCCCATAAGTGTCACTTGGTGTGATTGTAGCGCAAACTTTTAGTTACACAATACATATTCAAAATAGGTTAAGTACGAGGCGGGATCTGCGCAAAGGATAAAATACTTGTAATAAAATAATAAATAATACTTGTAAAATACTAAAATGTATGATACCTAATATGAAATTATGAAACCTCTGTTAACTGAATCGGTCTCGCGCATGGTTGGTAATTACCTTGTAATGTATATTCCATGTCTTCTTTTCGTGAAATCTTATCGGGGCAACGTTATGGTGATTAATGGAAACTACAATTGTTCCAACACACAATGTTTTACATCACAGTTCCTCCGGTTCAATAATCAGATGGATATATTAATTCCACCACCACCAATGGAAAGTCGAGCTTTTATAACCTCTTTTAACTAGCCTAGATGTTCCCTATGATTCCATTTCATTCATACATATTTTCTGTAAAATTTTATATATATATATTCACTTGGCATTATACTTTTAGGAGCCATATTCTGCTCATCACGACACGGAAACCCCGTGTTGTTGTACGCTGGATACAGATACAACCAGCATTCAGTGAATAAGTCAAGCGTAAGATGGAAATGCTCCTCAAGGCATAAGGGATGCAAAGCACTCTTATATACTGCAGGAAATGTGATCATCAAAATTATAAGTGATCATATCCATGGACCTTCAACGAGTTGTTACTAGAGATCATATTCTTGTCACGGCAGACCTCCTGTGTCCTGTCACATCACAGAAGATGAAAATAACTGTATCATGTAATAGAAGTAAATCTTCTATTTTAACTATTATGTTAAGCACATTAAGGCCCACTTGCATGTTCCAGAGTTAGCTTCAATAAGTCCGAGTCAACTGCTAAAACGGGGTTTTATAACTAACTTATCTTGCACCATTAAAGGTTAGGAGTAAATCTAAGGGTATTTATTGAAATATTTAACCCAGCAATGTGGGAAGGTTAAGTCTTTAACTAGGGTTAGTGAACTTTTGTGTCAAAAGAAATTAAGGTTACATTCTGCTATATAATGTACTTTTTGGACGAAATGACACGAGACAATACGTATAGAATAAAAAGTCGTCAAATTTCATACAACAAAGGATAAACAAGAAATTATATATACATTGTTCTGTAGTGCCAAAGAGATAGATATAAGTTTCACTTTTTTTCGATTCATCCATTATTGGTCAGGTTACAATATAAGCGCATAGACAATTCAATGTTCCCATCTAAAGATTAGAAATGTCAGTTTAGCAAAACCGGTGATCTTTTTTAGTCGTGCAAGGTAAAATGAGAGTTAAAAAATATGACTAAAGCAAGTTTACAAACTCGTAGACTTATTTATTCAGCCCGAGCAAACGTGCAAGTGGGCCTTAGTACGAGTAAGTATATTGTTAGTAGGTTTAGTGTAATATCATTATTAACGAAAATCGCGCGTGAACGTCAATAACGCGTATGCTAGTCAATTAGTACCTACTATTACGTTTTAAGAGCTTACATTGTTGAACTTGAAAGTGGAAAGTTAAATAAGAAGCTAAAATTTTCGTTTATTCGTTACAATAAAATTGATCGACAATTCGAAATAAAGAAATTGAACAATTTTAAACTGAAACAAGTAATATTAGACTGGATGAAGATTTAAGACTATATAGACACGGAAGCTTTATTTCAAGTTGTTAAGTAATTATGTAAAGTGTAGATATAACAACAATAGTACCAATAGTTAAATATATAAATATAGTATATTAGGTAAATGTGTCATATAAAACACACCCAAACCTCACACGCGCGCAGCGTCAATCCAAACATTCCCTCACACACTCGCATCCTCTCAAACATGCGCGCATGTACACACTTACATCATAGCATAAGAAATTAATGTAAAAATCGTTTTATGTAGACTATTGAAATTTTAAGTACCTATACTATAATATTTTCCAGTGTCCAATGCTTAAAGTATGCTTATTATATATTATTATCTCAAATGCTTAAATTCTCCAAGGGAGAACTACCTCCTGGTCCACAGCTCACGCTTTTCCAAAAGGCAGGTGTGGAAACCTTATATATTAGTGCAAAATAAATGTTTATTTTTATTTTTATTATTACTCCACAACTGTATATAAAGTAATCTAGTCATTTGAATTATAGTGTTTAAATCGAAACAGTGAGAATTGTGTTAATGTTTTTTTCCTACATGGATGAATGATCGATTTTCAAAGGAGCGCTACCGTGTTCCGGAGGGCGCATAAAACCATCAGTCGTCGGTTGTGTGTCGTAGAAGACAGTGGTACTGTAGTCCACTCTCCTCTTCCTAATATAGAGACTCGAGTCTTAACATTACCAACGTAATACCTTGATTACTTATTTTCATTAATTAAGGCTATATTATTTATATTAATTAAGTCTATAAATATTAAATAAAAAACAGCACGTAAATTCATTGCGTATTTTTATGCTGTATGCAATTTAGAGTATCTTTGTACATCTATACTTATAATATTATAAAGAGGAAAGATATGTATGTAAGTATGTTTGTAAGGAATTGGCTCAAAAAGTACTGGACTGATTTCAAAAATTATTTCTCCATTGGAAAGCTACATTCACTCTGAGTAACATAGGCTATATAAGATTCATCATCATCATCATCATCATCCATCACCGCGCGGGTGAAACCGCGGAGAGCAGCTAGTTTTTAATATGTTAAAAAATACCTTTATCACTTTGAATAGTTCATATATATATTAAATATTTCAGGCCATAAAAATAAACCATATTTCACACAATCGTTCCGTGTAAACCTCATGGTGCGTTATAATGGCTACAACTACAGCAACATGATCAACAAAGACAAGACTTGGTGGATGTGCAGCGGAAGCAATAAATATGGCTGCAGGTTATTTGCCGTGACAGCGGATACATGTATGTCGTAAAAAAACAGAAGTGAATTACATAACTTAACCTAAAATAATTATACTATCTGAAACACCATCACAAGGGCTGATTAGTATACAATTTGCGCCAAACATGACTGAATCTGTGAATTGCATTATCGCCTATACATTTGTTCATGAGAGAAAAAATGAAGGGACGATTGACCTTATTTGTAATCGTATATAAATATCAATATTGCATAACGCATATCAAAGTGTATACTTTCATTAATTTATTCGCTTTATATTTTGATTAGAATTGTACTATACTTTTTCTAAAATGCATGCATTATTAGCTTCTTAGTAAAGTTAAGACAACCTTTGTACTAAGTAATATGTAATTATATTTATTTATAAATATCGGTCTACGCCCGGCAATTTGACAGGCATTAGTAAAGCTGAAACTAACATTACGAGCCTTTTTAGGTAAAAAATATCCATGGAAAGGAGAGGTTAGAAATTTGTTTTATTACTAGATGCTTTTGAAAATTGCGTTATTGAGTTTGAATATTTTGGTGGTTCATTGCCGGTTATGGGAGACTCGACACTTGCCAACTTTAGTATTACTATAGTAAGCGATACGAAAATCAGCCGAAAATTAGATGGACATGTTCAAGCCACGGCGGTAGGGGATGCAATGCATTAATTGTGACGTATAACGGATAAATAATGACAAAACTGAATGAACATGATCGCCACGTAAATGATAATTTTAACAACTGGGACCACAGTTAAGTGGATAAAATTACATAAGTTCTTATTAGGTACGAAGTGTCTTTAAACTTTTCAAGCATTCCTTGTACTTCCTATTACAACATAATACATGTCTCAATTTTTGAGTTAGTGTTAAATATTTTATATGAATCTATATGTTAAAAACCAACAGTAAAATTAAATGTAGGTACTTAACTTTCAATGGTTAACCTCAGCACGATGGACAAGACAAAAGTTATGTCCAATGTCCCTGTTGAGCCTACCCCAGTAGCAGTTGGTAACTCAGTTCTTGAAGTTGTTGACGAATACATCTATTTAAGAGTAGGACAAGCAGTCCAACTAGGGAGACCAATTTCGAGAAAAACGTCAATCGTCGAATCCAACTCGGCTGGGTAGCGCTCCATGATACCTCAGTGCCTCCAGAATAAAGTTTTTGACCAATGTGTATTACCAGTGATGACTTATGGCACTAAAATCTGATCTCTTACTATGGGCTCATAAGCAAGCTCAAAGGCGCACAACTAGCTATGGATAGAGCTATGCTCGGGGTTTATCTACCTGATCGAATCAGAAATGAGGAGTACGTACCATAACTTGATAAAAACTATCTTAAAAATTAGACATTTTTATATTTGTTTGACGGTTTAACTTACGCGGTAGATTTCAAACTAATGGGTATACCATTACGGCAAATGGGTATACCATTAGTTGCTTGTGTAACTGCACTTTAAATATAATTTATGTATATAAAGTGCGCATCGTCAAGCGTCTAGTTGTCCGATGATGGAAAGGTGCAATACTGTATCACTGCGCAAGGATTTGATCACATTTTGGACGATTATTGTTCCTTTTTAGACAACCTATACAACTGGATTCCACGTACTGGCAAGTTGAAAACCATCACCATCGATACAGTTAGTAAGTATTGTCAAGACTAACAATCGAGTTCAAGTACACGTGGTATCCGTAGTAAAAGAGTGAGAAAGAGGTTAGACCGTTTTGTTTGCTCTTAAATAACTTTTTTAACATCCACCTTTATCTTCAGTCTACTCGTGAACGTGATGACCTGAAAGCGAAAGTAAACCATTAATTAAATATATAAAGTCACTTCAATTAGAAAAAAAGTTACTAATATGTTTTTATTATATTAAAGTATTATCTGTTTAATGAGTGCGTACGTATAGATGTAGAGACGCCAACCAACGGCCGCTCCGACCGTCAGTTGTGCTTCCATCGCCGTTCGACACAGTCGTTGTACTTACGTGTCTTCGAAGCACCTACTATTACGCAATCTAGTTTCCATTTTTCTTCTATATCCTCAAGACCTTGCTCCTATCGGGAACTCCAAAACATTGTAAATCATGGTGTACATCCCGTGAGTACTAATTATAATTAAAATACGTATAGTATTTCTAATGCAAACTCGGTGAGTTTTTATATTGTATATTAAGAAATGATCTGCTAGATAACGGAGACGCTAACAAGTTAATTAATAGAGATGCAATAAAAATAGTAAAAAATATCGTACTGACAACAACATCAATTATCAGTAGCATTTATAACAATGTTTTTAATCACTGATCATTTTAATTAAAATTACCAAAAAAGCCCTTGGTTCCAGAATATCGATCTCTGGTTTTTTAAATTCAGCTGTCATGTAGCACTATCGCTAGTAACATCGTTATCTTACTTCGCTTACTACATCTTACGTCGTTTTAATTGTTGTTCTTATCTCTCCACGTAACATATATTCCTCCGTCTTTCATGTTGATTCTCTTATTACTTCTTACTTATATTAGATATTATATTATATCTTCTTAGTAAATTAACTTCTTTCAGTATCTTTGCGAACTACGCATAAAAGTTCAGATAAAAAATACTACACTTGAATAGTTTGACCAACTAAAAGCAAGTTTATACCGATGGAGTTAATTTGATCTGATAAAATTAGTTACAAACCAGAGGTATACAATGTGTGGTGTACGCGCAACATGGCATAGCACTTTTTTGTAGGTACACATGGAGTACGCGCGACACGCGACGGGTTAGATAGTAGCGGAGTTGTGGACCAGTGAGCCGTCTGTTTTCAGCTATAGGACGAAGTCGTGTATATGTATATACCACACACAACTTCGTCGCATAGCTGAAAACAGACCGTACAGTACCTATAGGTATGTGCGGGCGGGGTGCAGTGCGGGAAATACCATATTATTAATAAACGAATCAATCATTATTCTAGTACTCTATTGCATCCAGTATTGAGTATTATGTAGCTCGCTTGATTACCTCGCGCACATTCCTCGCTCGTAAACCTCGCCCACATTCTCTCTGTTTTGTATGTGCGTATACCACGTTTTATGATCCCTTCCAGTATAATTGCTAGGAAAATGAGTCATACTATTGGAGGTTTTTCTCTCGCACCGATTAGCTTTCTCGCACATCTCCGGTGGAAATACAAATTTTTATTTCTTTTCTGAACCACATTAAACTATTATGATATTAATTATTTCAGTTACATACGTTATGTCAAGGAAAGGAAGGCCGCTGCTCGGTATTGAAGGCTACACATTCAGAATTCAATCGAGGCATGGCGACAGGACCAGATGGAGATGTTCTACTAACAACAAATGCCATGCGGTCGTGCATACGTATGATAATATCATTATAAAAGTAAAAAATGAACATGATCATTAGTTAAACAACTTGCGTGAGACCGTATATTTCTCCGCATATTTTACATCTAACACAAATTAAATTTATCATTCAACAAAATATCCTCTCATGTAAAAAAGTGTCTATCATACTTCCGTAAATATGTTTCATGTTCATATCCATGCTTTTAATAGAGCAAATAACTATTATACATGTATATATTAATTAAAGCGTATAGGTAGAGTTTAATATTTTTAATGTATGATACCAGTTGATTATCTCACTTTACACGAATATATCGCGCTCGAGCGGAGCTCGACTTGGCAATCTTAACCGATCAACAAGTTAAGCAACACTTGCTGCGGTCAAGACTTGGATGGGTGACCGCTAGTGGCATTATTCAACTGAGCGCTTCCGTGCTTCGGAGGGCACGTTAAGCCGTCGATCCCGGTTGTTTGGTCTTAGGACCATAGTCGTTAGGCTATGTTGAAGGCCTTCGGGCGGCCTAAAATATTCGATGTGGGTTGGCCACTAACCTATCCACCAATCCGCACTGGGCCCGCGTGGTGGATTATGGCGCAACTCCTCTCTCTGAGAGGAAGGCTCGAGTCCCAGCAGTGGGAACAAAATGGGCTGATTATGATTATGACACGAATATTTTAGATGCCAAAGTTTATCTGCATATATATAGATGAATGGATGTTTATTTACATATTTTCGCCGTACATAACTGAGTTCAGTGCAACAAAATTTGTGCAATATTTTACAGTATACCTTTCTGGTGCAATCCCTGTTTAACATTTTTGATCACAATATTACCTAATAATTTGAAAATGCAAGCAATATTAACTTGTCAATTAAGTGATTACTTACTAAAACGATTTAATATTTCCAATTATGTACAACACGTCAGCGAGGTAAGAGCATTATCAAATGCGGAGGATTTAACTTTAGCAAGCAATACGAAACTGGTCCGAAAATAAGATGGTCAAGTATGTATATAACGGAGAAGTAATAACATAACGCAATTAAAATAATCCCCCCCTAATAAGTTTTTCATTACGGTTGAGCCATTCATATCCTATAAGTTCTTAGGTATGACTGCATCTAGATATAAAATATTTAAGTATTATTTGTACCTTCCATTAAGACATTATGTACAGTAAACTCCAAAAGTCCATAGGCAAACTCAAAAAGAAATAGCTTGACGTTTAGTTTGATTATCTTGTATCAGCTACGACTGATGGGTGGCAGTGACGGTGATGGAACTTTCTACATGTCGTCACCGTAAAGACGTTCGTCTTTTTGTGTTCGTAATGTTACGTCCGCTACGTGACGGCACCGCTGTCCTAAGAAACCAGAGCTTTACGACCTTCTACTTTCAAGAGACACATGCATCAATAATATCGTCGATCAGGCTGTAGGTAGATCGTAGAAAAAATAAATACAGAATTTAGATTTCTGTGAGGTAGTCATTAACCCTTAAGTGTTATGGTACTACACTACTTTTGATCAGCAGTGTTGATTAGTGAGTCAGCAACCCAGTCAGGTCCCTCAAAAAAAGACTCGCAAGAGCAAAGTTTGAGCACATCGGGACAATTGGCAAACAGCTATTCTTCTAGAACTCCCCCGTTCTTGGTCACTCGCCAGAGCTATCGAGGACAACTTTTGTCGGTTAACATTTCCATCTCTGAGCACAACCACCAATTGGCCAACACTGCAAACGTTAAAGCCGAACTTCTGGGCAACATATTTCCATCTGATTCGGCATTTGACAACGAGGGAGCTACCCCGCCTACTATCCCGCGGTGTAGTGGCTCTATGAAGGAGGTCCGCTTTACACAGAAAGCGGTTCGTAGTGCTTTCAGCTCCCTTGATGTCAAGAAGTCGTCCGGGCCAGATGGTATACCTGCAACCGTGCTAAAGACATGTGCAGCTAAGCTGTCTCCAGTTTTGACCCGTCTCTTAATCGTCTCTAACCGTACTGGCGGTGTCCTGTCTTCGTGAAAAGTCGCCTTAGTTCATCCTATCCAAAAAAGGGTGATAGGACAGACCCGTCCAACTACAGGCCGTTAAACGGTTATTTGTAGCATGTCATATCAGTAGTACTCGTACTAATACTCGTAGTAGTGTTCATGATGATTAACATTACTTATGTTAACATGGGCATTGAAGATCATTGACATTTTGAAATAAAGTTAGCGAAAGCTTGGCCTTCAACCTCGCCATGAAAGGCTTCTATTTCCTCGTGGGCTCAAAACTAGACCGCGCTTCGCTTAGAAGCACGTTGATAACTGCCCTGCTTTCAAAGGTGATAGAGGGAATTACCACAGAGGGAATTACCTTGAGAATTCTACACTTCTTAACGACCGGCAATATGATTTTCGCCACGGTTGTTCGGCTGGAGGCCGCTTGGTATATCAAATCCACCGTTGGGCTTAAGCCATTAAAAGCAAGGGTGAAGCCTTGGCAGTTAGCCTTCACGTCGCTAAGGCATTCGATTGGGTTTAATGTCGGCCACTTCTGTCGAAGCTATCTCATATGGGATACCTCATCAATGACCTATTGTTTGAGAATATTCTTTGATATGTAGATGACAGCACTGCAGGTGACGCGAGATACACTGGCCGTGCAGGTAGTACTACTACTGCTATAAATCTCATTGAGTGTGATGATATACTTATTATTCGTTACAAATATATGCTCCTATATAATACCCTTTTTGAAAATAATTATCTAATTTTACGGATTACAGACGCGATTTTGATTAAGTTGGCCCGAGGAAACCTTTATTATACGCACCGGAGACTACAGATTTTATAAACACATGACGTGTATAGATACATAGATAGAAAACACTTTATTGAAATACCACATTTATCATTTAAAATTAAAAAGTACAATTCTTTAACCTAGGTGTAACAATGGGTGGTCTTATCGCTCAGAGCGATCTCTACCAGACGTGTATGATAGTGTGAAGCAATATTTTTTCTTGACGGGCGGTAGATTGCAAACGCTACTGTGAAAACATTTGACAGACTCTGTCCGTCGGCAAGCCAGTTGTCATACACACTTTTTTACATGGAGCTATTGATTTTATTTCGGGAAACTACGAAAACGATACTTTAAGGTTTAAATATGAATGCTGTGTTGAAATTACCAATATCAAACATTTTTTTTTTCAGTTACATATGTGATGCAGCAGCGGACCGGAAAGAAATTGGCTATGATCGGCGGCTACACATTTTTCTGTGATAAAGTGACTCTTAGCACGCAAATCTGGATATGCACTCTGCACAACAGGTGTAAAGCGAGGTTTATACTTACCAAGGATGGACGAACTATGAAGAAGATGAACACAATGCATAGTCATGATCCTCCTACCTATAGAGTTATTAATGGATTATATGTTAAACTATAGAATATAAAATGTTGTTCAGTATGCACGTCTGTGGAGATCCATATTATTATTCGGATCAGTCTCAGAATTATTCATGTTCAATCATTCAAGTTTTTATTTTACCACTTCATATGTAATTGCGAGTGTTAAAAATATTACTAGATACTTTCCGAATCTCCTCCTCCAATCACAAAACTGAGTTGAAAAAGTACAGTCTAGCTACAAAATAGAAACATGTCTCAAAATTATGAAAACAAAAGTAGAAAATATTTCCCAAACTACTTATGAAAATCTATATCTAGATACATGCTACGTATAATTATATAGTTAATATAGTTATTTAATTATTTGTTTTCTATTGATTTCTAGATTTTTACATTTATTTTTGTATTTTTATATTAAATTATAAATGGTAAGTTCAATTAGTAGCTACAAAAGAGCATGGCTATCTTAGAAAATCATAATCTACCGACTTATGAGATTGTGAACGGCATTATACTCAGAAAGTAACTACTTTTGGTTTTCACTTTTAAATGTATGCATTTGATTAAAATGAATTAAAGATCCATTATATTTTTAGATGTACGTATTTAAACTATCTCTACTGATATCCGCATCTCACCTTCATATTTGAAATAATAGAATAATTGTTTGAGGCCATCTTATAGGTAGCAAAGATGTGTCTGATAAAGCGCTGCTAATCTGCAGTATGTAAGCATGTATGTATTTAAACTACTGGAGAACGGTTACCTTTACAAAAATACAGTTATTACTTTTCAATGTAAGTTATTGAAATACGAAGCGCTCGCAGCGGGGCTTGTCTTGTCATATTCAACTGATCAATAAGGTTAAGCAACCTTTACTGTGGACTTGGATGGGTAATCTTGAGTTAGTGACATTTTCAACGTTTATGTGTTTGGAAGGGCACGTTAACATGTTGCTGTTGTTTGTCTTAGGACAACAGTTAATAGGCCATGTTGGAGTTATTCAGACGATCTCAAAACATTGCTACTTTAGGGCTGGCCACTAGCCTGTCCCACAAGCTGAACTGAGCCCTGGAAGTGACTAATATCCCATACTTACCTTTCTGGGAGGAAAGTTCGTTTCCAAACAGTGGGAACGTATTTATGCTGATGCTTTACTAATATATAAGAAGAAACAACCTTTTTAAAATCCATACTGTTTTTATCATTAAATAACTAATGTAATTGGCAAGTTTTCTTTTAGATATGTCATTGGCCAGCAGATCTGACAAAAAAATTGTTTCAGCGATATATTCGACATCAAGGCGAGGAAGGCCGTTACTCAGTATAAAAGGATACACGTTCAGAATTCAGGCGAAAAATGGTGATAAGATAAGATGGACATGTTCCACTCACAAGCTTTGCCATGCGATAGTGCATACGTATGAAGACCAAATTGTTAGAATGAAAAATGAACATGATCATTAATTTGAAAACTTGAATAGCTTTATGTAGGTATATGTTTATATTTAGTTTTTGGATGAAGTCTACACAATAGCGATAAGTGCCTAAACGAATGCACAATACTAGTGTGAAAAATACTAGGTTGGCGGAGAGTGCCAAAGAGGCGAGTTCTGCGTTCTTTTATAATGTTAAGTATTAGACGAATCCATTTAGTTAATTGAAAACCATAATGAGATTTTACTCCAATCCTAAAGGTCTATGTAGACTAGGTGCCTTCGCTCACCACCGATTAAAATATAAAAGGTTTTAATTAATAAAATTGGAATAACAAACAGCTGTTGTTGAAAGAATGTAGGTATATTGAGATAATTATAAATTTGTACAATTACCTACCTACATCATATTAAATAAAATTAACGCCCGCGCGCCTGGCAAGCTGCGATTGGTACTTCAGTCGTCACGAACACCTCCGGCACTTGACACACGCACGCGCTACCTTTATAATTTTCAAAATCTGTTGTATTTTATTTCTATCGCCACTTCACGCGAACCGTATCACCTACATGCTATATTATGTTGACATACGGTAGTTTATAGGTTGGCCGTTTATCTTAGCCCTCGCCTGCGCGGTACAGGGGCGCGAGGTTATGACGACAAAGAGAACTGAGAGAGGTGCGGGCGGCGGGTACGCTTAGTGTGATACACACGAGAAGAAATGCGACAAGATAGTTCCTAAGATATGTTGACGTCATAGTGGAAGGAGTAGTGATTTATTTAATGAAAATATTTTTTTTTATGATGATACAATATTTGAATGAACTAATTATGTATAAGCAGATAGAAACATAAGAAAATAAAATATTTGGTAATGTACTATTATACTTTTTATTACATTGAATAATTATTAAAATTAAAAATCCATATTAATATCGATGAAACTTGATTCTTCACTTTCGAAGCAGCCATCATCGTAAAAATTAGAGTCGTCCTGAGTGTTAATAATAAAATCAACAGCATCAACCCGAATAACATCATGTTTGCAGTACTCGTCCCGACTCGATTTTAATGGTTGACATGGTTAAAGCAATGCTCCCACTTCTCTACAGAATATTCAGCAAAAATCCCTGTAATTATATTTTTGTCCAAATTAGAGTCAATACTTTTTTGTGCTAATTGTCCGTTAATATCACCGCAGACCTACTCACTTATAATAAACATTTTAATTGAATGTGCACATATTTTAAGTTAGTGTCTGTTTCATACCGTCTTCAGCTGGCCTAAAAACCGGTGGCAAGGAGAAATCTAAAGTGAATATGTATATAACTTGAAATACGATTATGTGACGTCTATATCTCTACAGTAATGATATATGAAGACTTATAAAATATAGCATATTAACTTTTTTAGCTAATTTCATTATTTGTAACTTTTTAAAATTGTCAAAAATAACTAAATAAATCAACTTATGAGGTGATATTAAGTTAAATTATTATTAGGCTGTTGGCAAACGTTGCGAAATTGCCAGCATTTGGCTTCTAGCTTTACATTACAAGTATGGGAGAAGAATTTATTTTGACTCACGCGCTGTTTGCGTTTCGTACCGATATACCATCTCACAAATTGTGCCAATGTTTAGCGCGAGTCCGACATGCAGTGAATCTGTTTTTATTGATTTTTGTTTTACTTTATAGACAAACAAACAACAAGGTCATCCTATTCCAATTACAAGTATTAACAACAAAAATAAACACAAATAATATGTAATCTGTTTCACCTTAATATTTATGCTAAAATGTTTCTGTGGTGTTTTTTTGCAGAGATGGTTTTTAGTATGTCAGTCCAAGGGAATCCTATTATTGTTGTTGGAAAATATAGATTCAACAAACATAAGACGATGGGAATAAAGACTCGATGGCGGTGCTCAAGCAGCCAGACCTGCAGAGCTGTGATACATACTCTATCTGACAACACTGTTATTAAATGTAACAACTATCATAACCATTAAAGGTTACGGATAAAAAGTTGTAGAGTAGAATTATTTTTAAATATAGTAATATTTGGTACAATATTATAAACTCAGACCTGTGTTATTAATTACATCGGCTCAACTTTATAGAGTTCTACTAGCCAAACTAACCAAGGAAGTACAAACATATTAGAAAAATCTTGTCATGAAAATATAATTTGTCATTACTTACTGATTCATCTGGGCTTATTGAATTACTTCTGAATTATATAAAAATAAAATTTTATTGATAGAAACCGCCCTGTCCCTTGAATAACACGAAGGATTTCATATTCCTGGATTATTTATCCCAGGGAAATATACCTGTAAGATAGCGACTGAATCCGTGGCGCGCATTTAGTCTATTATTGTCTAAATTATATTTTTTGGTTGCATACATTTGGTTTGACCGGATCGTTAACAGTTTATCTAGATACATATATTTTTTTATAAAATAAAACATTAGAAATTTTGTATTGCTCACCGGTGTACCGGCGCGGTTTCATAGGTTAATCTTACCCTGAAGCTATAAGTGGTGTGCGTGAATGTGACCGCGCGCGTCTGTTTGTGTGTATGTCTAATGCTGTTTTTGTACCACAAACACGATTCAGCAAGGGCTTAACCGTCTGAAGATAAACTTTATAGTTTTACTACCGGCAAAATAATCCTGTGGTAGGTATAATCATTTCCCACGCAAGAGGAGAAGTTGGCTGCAGCCAGCTATTAATAATTAATTTGTGGAATTAATTTGCAGTAATAGTGGCGAAAAATACACATGGCAAGAACTACGTCCTCTTAAATAGATAACCATTTGTCTGAAACTCACACACGAAAAGCACTTAATACTAGTTGAGTATTCGAAAACATGCCTAACATGCAGTGCAAAGTTCACGACGACCCTTGATGGAAAATGATAGTACGAGCATTCACACATGGTAACCGCGAACATCAGAACATAAAGTCATCAAACGGAGTATATCTCAAATGTCAACTTTAGATAAGAGCATCCTCGATGTCCTAACCGAATAAATAATATTATACTCTCCTACCGTACTAGTTGTGTCCCGTCTTCGTGGAAAGTCGCTTTAGTTCATCCTATCCAAAAAAAGGGTGATAGGACAGGCCCATTCAACTACAGGCCTATACCAATAACTGCCCTGCTTACAAAGGTGATGGAAGGAATTATCACGAACACTTCTGGGTTACCTTGAGAATTCTACACTTCTCAACGAATAGATATGGTTTTCACCACCGTCGTATATTTACAATCATAACAGAAAGAAAAGAAAGACAGCGGCACCTGTCAATACCGACAGTCGCCTTCCTCTGCGGCCCCGCCGCGTCCGCCATCTAACGGTGGTGTCCCCGTCAAGGTCACGTAAGGCAGGGAGAGCGGTTCACCGTAACTCCGCTCCCGCTGCGGCCTCCAACTCTCAGCCGCGGAGCCGCCCATAGAGCCTGCCTCTGTTGCAGTGACGCCCATACACTATAGCAACCTACAGTGACCGCTCCCATGTGGACTTGGAGGGCAAAGCCCATAGGTGCGGCCCCTCCTCGAGCCTGCCAGCTATCTCCTATCACTGGCAAGTTCATTGGTTCCTCTTAGCTTCACCGTGGTGACTCAAGCCACGGCTACTGAGCCCCCCGCCACGGCACTAATTTTAATGTTACTTATAGATGCAGGTGGCGCTATTTGTGCAGTATTCACTACTTCGCGGTTCGGCAAGCCTGTGATCGAGATTGGTCAATATCGATTTAACCGGTCTTCTAAGTACAAGGGATCTAGAGCAAAATATTTATGTACATGTAAAAATAGTGGATGCAAAGCTAACATAACGACGTTCAATAATACAATAATTCAACTTTATAATTTTCACACTCACTGAAGTTATTAGTTTAAACTAGTAACTATTTGCTCTGTTATAATAACCAACTTGTAACTAATGTGTTACGCATATTTGCATAATATTATTACTTAATATTTGCATATATAACATAATAGTAGAAGAATACTTACAGGCATTATAAATCTTTAACTTAGTATATATGTTTTTCATTTATAATGTAGAGTAATAGGCAATATTCGAGATTAGTAATTTATATGATTTTTTGCCGTTTTTACGGAAACATTCGTACGCGTGTACAACTTAGCTGGCTTATGGTATTTGTTGTTATTTATTACTACTACGCTTTATAGCGGCAACAAAAAGTATTATTAATAAACAAAGATTCACGGGGACCCCTTTCGTATATAGCATTAATTGAGTGATGTTAAAAAAATATTATGATATACTTTTTTGTTATTTTGTTTTGCCTATAGGTATAAGTTCAGAAGGGAATTATTCTATTATTTACCTATTCTATATATGCATTTTAGAAGCTGAAAACTGGACGACACCAACCTTCACCACGTCTCGGTATGGCAAGCCCATCATCATGGTGGGACTTTACCGATTCTATCGGTACTGGCAGTGCAAGGGTCCCAGGGCAAGATATGTGTGTGCCAAATCCAAAAATGGTTGTCGAGCCAACATTATTACTTTAAATGATGAAATTGTTAAACATAGTTACAGTCATAATCATTAATAACCCATAGTTCTACAATTTTATCACCTTGGAGGCCGTCCATTAATCACGTGATGTTTTTTGTAGCATTTTATAAGCCCCTCTCCCCGTTGGTGGTGGTGGTGAGGTTTAAGACTAACCCCCTACTCAAAACCACGTGTAAAATACACGTACACAGTACCTACAAAGAATCGTATTTTTTTTAATATTATCTTAAAATACAGGTATAAAGTATAGGTACTCTAATTTTATTCTAAAAAATTAAGGACCATCATAAAAATGTCTAAACATGTTTTAACTGGCATAAAAATAATATTAAAGGACTGGTTTAATCATGCGAAAAACATAATATATTGGTGGCAATGGCACATGCACATATTTAATGTACATTGTCCTCGGAACACGGATTAGCAAGACTTTCTTCAACAGCAACAACTAGATAAGCATCTGGCCAGTCAGTTCTTGGCACTGAGCTTTGTTAAAGATAAACGTCGGTTTCACCAAGCCACTCGGCGTCATCGTTTTCGCGCATTACGCAGAGAATCTCTCTCGATCTACCGACTTCGTTCGTTGCCTGGCAACGACGAGTCAAGCTCACTACACTACGATTTTCAGTTTAGAAATCGCGCGTTTGACGAAAAAATAAATATACGTGGTATTTAACTACACCCCCCTCCCCCCTTGTGATATTTCGTGATTTTTGCCGAACCGCCTTCTCCCCCTTTCGAGCTTCACGTGATTAATGGACGACCCCTATATCATAGATCTTATTATTCACATATTGCTGTTTTTATTTGGTTTTGATAATAAATAACTTGTCAAACAATGTCAGACTGTAGCGATCTCTGCTTTAGCCTGTATCCTACTCACAATTCATCGCTACATAACGTAACCAAGCGCAGAAGTATAACACTGATGACAATCATCGTCCGTAATACGACACGAAAGCTAACAGATGTCGCTAATATCATTCACACAAAAAGTTATTCGAACGCAAAAAGTGAAAAATTTCCTGAATCGAGATGACGATAGAACACCGGCGAAAATCCTTTGGACCTGGACTTAACTTTTATTTTGTCTGTCTAAGAAAGGCGTGCCGTGGTTTTGATACATCTTAGTTAGATAAAAACTTTCACATTAATATTTTATTTTGAACAGGCCACATGTAATATTTATATGCACTTTTTGATTTTAATTATGTAGGTACATATCTCGCTAAGATTGTCACAAATAACCCTGGTGTCTCTGATCTATGAAATAATCATTCACCAATTATAACGTAGTATGTTTTTAAGCAAGAGTCCGTCTTAGTGGGTACCACCGTCAGATATTATTATCTGACACTGCAGTTGAATTGAATTTGAAGTTGCCCACTACTACTGATTAAAAGAGCTTTTCGCAAGTGTTATTGTGGGAACGAATTAAGTTCGCGCAGTATTTTTAACAAACGACTACTCTAATTAGCAGGCGTGACGTTTAACATTAGGCAGGCAACTTGCCGGTCTTGTCACTTCACCCTATTAAAAATATCGACAATTACTTCATTCCCGCGAGAACCTAGACATACATACATGTATCACTCGCCTTGCAGCGGCTAGAGTGCAGCCGTGCGATTCTCTAACGATTCGTCGATGCGTTCGTCGACGAGCTCACCGATGTCAAATACTTTATGAGATATCGCCCTTGTACACAAGGTTGTTTTTCCAACGTTTCTTGTCACCTCGTCATTTGTTTCATGGATGTTGTCAGCAACGATGTTTGCTCTTAGAGAATCGCACGTAGACATATCTACATGTATCGCTCGCCTTGCAGCGGCGAGAATGCAGTACACAGTTTCACCATAAATTGGTATCTAAACAAATATGAAAACTAACGAACGTATTTTAAAATTATTATTTTTAGTATTGAAGTCTAAGTTCCCCAAGTTGTAATTTCGTAAATGATATGCTAGATATTTTACCTCTAGGTCTACCAATAGTTCGTATTTTATTCTGAGAAATGTCATTTAACCCTTCTCGAATTTAACGCAAGTGTCCTTGAATCCGTGAACTAACGACTTAGCAAAAACTTTAAATATAGGTTACTTACTAAGTATACATGTATTCGTAGGATAGTGTACATTGTGCGATATAAAAATGCATCTATTAGTTTTGATTATTTCGCTGTTGAGATACTGTTCTATAATGTTATTTCATTTCATGTTTGTCGAGTTGTAACTCAATAAAGTAGTTTTTGTTACATTGCGCTTTTGATTTTTATGCAGCAGAACTTTGTGAATGAGTTCGTCTGAGGAAGCACTGCCACTATATCTACCTTTTCTGCGATTACTGTGTTCTGGATTGAATGGTATTGAATTGTACCCTTAGGTACTGGTGAAATAACAGGCCCATGAGACTAAACAACTTAATGTCTTAGGGTTACGGGCGCGTGAAGTTTGTCACTTGTAACGAAATGCATCCGTTCCAGGCAGAGGTTACCACTAACACCAGATGTGCCTCGTGCTTATACCGTCTCCTAGTAACATTAAAGATAAAAAAAATTACGCGTGAGTGCTTCTTGAAAACTTATTTGGTGCTGCGTCGAGGCAGCTTCATGCGAATATAACTATGTAGCAAACCCTAAGGTTATAATTTTTTTATAAATTTGATTAAGAAAATGACCTTATATGTTTAGACGTTTGATTTAGTAATATTGCACTTCATTATAATGAACAAAATTTCAATCCCCATAAATCTAAGGTAGGTTTTCATTGACGGTGGCAAGATGAAATACAAATATTTATGCTACTAAAATTTATTCTTCTAATAGATATTTGCTGAAACTAGTATATTCGTTTACAGGTACCACTGAAAACTTCGCGCATGGGGAAACAAGTGATACTACTACACAAGTACACGTACTACCATAGTGCCGGCGGTATCTGGTACTGCTCGTCCTTTACGAAGTACAAGTGCAGTACGAGACTGAAGCAGTTGGTCACGGCGAGATAATCCGTACGAACACGGCGCACAACAACCCAACATCTAACTCATGTAGATATAGTATACACGAAACCACAGCATTTTCACGTTTATGTTATAGCAATGTTTAGATATAATTTAAGTAGATAATATGTAATAAAATAATACATTTAATTCGTCATAATTGATAATGTTAGTAATGTACCTAATATACAAAATGTAGCTTATAAAATGCTGCAGATTATCATGAAATTATCTTTATGGAATGGCATCATTTACAATTTTATTTCGTATGTATTGTTTATACATAATATACAAGCGGTAATTAAATCAAATGTTGTTTTCCTTATTTCAGATTCAGTGGGTGGGCATATCCAGCTACAATTCTAGCATCTGGCATATTAGTTTGATCGTAAGTACGTAGTTTAAGTTTACGCTTAACTGTATTTAATCCTTATGAAGGATTGTATTTAATTATCAGATGCCGTAGCAAAGTAACTGTTTATAGGTTGGCCGCTTATCTAAGTCCTCGCCTGTGCGGTACAGGGGCGCGGGGGTATGACGACAAAGGGGGCTGAACGAGGTGCGGGCGGCGGCTTCCTCACTTTAAGGTGTTCATGAAGGATGGTGACAACTGCCTGTGATCCAAAAATTATTTCAGCCTGTATCTCTCGACGTGTAATATGTCTATTCTCTCGCAATAGCCACTCGACGCCGATGACGTTTTCATGAGTTACTGCAGTTGGTTGTCGGCCGGGTCTGGGGTCATCGTTTAAGTTCTCTCGACCACGTTTTACTTTTTAATTCACGAAACCAATAAGTAATTGTTGCTAACGTAGGAGCAAACTCCCCAAAAGCAGCTTGTAAATTTTCTTAAGATTCCTTGAAGGTTAACCCTTGTTTGTAACGTAGAAAATTATAACACGAAAAGCTTCCCGCGAGACGTCCATTGTTGCAAACAAAAGAAGAGTGACAGATAATCTTTAAACATAAAAATAAAAAAACTACACATAAGCGCACAGTGATTTTTACAAAGGACGTTTGTGTTGAAATTAGACGTCAATTCAAAATAGTTTCATGAAAGAAGAAGTTGTATTAATTCTGTGCGCTTTTCATGAACAACCTAGATATAAAATATGTCTTCCTTCTCTACGAAATTGTTTAATAGTCCTTATGTATTTCCACATCTACGATTTTATATTTGGCTGTTCAATAAGGAGTTTCTATTTAAAACCACATTTCTTTAATTTAAAACCAAGTTCATGTAACAACAGCCTTAAATATTCCCTCCCGCAGTGTAATATATTCTCTTCCCTAAGTTTAGCCCAAATTTTACCCAAAATTATCAGAGTAGGTATATTTTTATCAGTTGTATGTAAAATATCCTATTTCCATTTTTTCTGTGAACCTGTTTTGGTTTTTACTTTTATTTAAATATTTCATTGCCTTTTAATAATTTCCTTTGTACAATTCTAGATATAGTATTGTCTGATAGTCCAGTAACTTTTGCTACGGTTTTGTTTAAATTTGTGATATTGCTGATATTCAATAGAATTTGGGTCCAGTTTCTTTTTTCTAAAACTATCGTATATGTTAAAAGGCATTTGCTTGCATTGACTATTAAATTTCTGTCAGAATATCTTTCGATTCATTTTCAAATAGTAATATCATGTGCATCTCTCACAAAGCGTCCGCAACAATGAACACGTTAGATCGTTGCCCGCATAGAGATCAAAATGAGCTATTACAAAATTGCGCCCACCGCCCTCAACTCTCAATCCCCTTTCCAATCGGGGGTATGACGACACAAGCGAGGGACAGGGAACGAGGTACTAAGATACGAGTAAATGACCAACCTATAGTAGCTTAAGTTGTAGTTTTTTCCGTGGCGTGTAATGTCAATAGTAATTTAACATTTAAATTTGGAATGTTCCGTAGAATAAACTGCTATTATTTACGGGCTTAGCAGATGTAAGCTAAAATATTATAGGAATTATAAAGGTTTAAGGTTTAAAGACATTTATTCTCAAAAAGACATTACATATCACTTACTTGAGAACAATTTGAAATATATAGGTACATAATTATAACATCGTCATGTCGTATTTAGTAAGCTACCTACCCACCCAACGTATTCATTTGCTTAAGAGGCTGTAATCTGCGATTAAATATTGAGCGAGTTGTTTTTTGAATACGTTGAATGAGTTTACATTTTTTATGCGCGAGGGTATCTTATTATATAGTTGTGCTCCTTCAAATGTAAGTATTTTTTTGCCGTAGTTTGTTCTAGCTTTTGGTAGGACCAAAAAACTAGCTCGCCGGTTACTTCGTTTTGTAATCTCTTTTATTTTTGTGAACGTAATATTACTGTGTATGCTTTTGTTTAGAGCTTTACGGATACAAATACATACGTTATACTCGTAAATATATAATTGCTTGACATTCATTATTTTTGTTTCTTTGTAAATCTTTGTAGTGGATGTTAAAAAGGGATAATTAAATAGCATTTAAATTATTTTATTTTGGGCTACTTATAGTTCAGCTAATTTTGTTTTTGATGCGCTACCCCAAATTTCAATTAAGTTTAGTAGGTGCGGTTTAACTAATGCGTTGTAGATAGTGTATCGAAGTCTGTGTGGGATACATCGAACTATGTTACGGAGTGAACCGAGGAGGGACGAAAGTTTACTTTTTATATGGCCGATCTGAGAGTTCCAAGTCAAGGAGCAGTCCATTCTTAACCCTAAATATTTCTCATTGTTTTTTTGTTATAAAGGTATATTATTAATTGTCAGTGGTTCATGCGTTGGAATGCATTTATGCCCTATAAGCCTTTACATTTTTTTAATTTAATAGGTGTTAGGTAGTAAATGAATATTTCGACTTTGTCAACCTAAGAAATGTTATGAGATAAAATTAATTATTGATCTTACCCACGAGGATAGCGAATGTTTTAAATTCCGATACTCTCCGGTCTGTGAACGAAATATCCTGCATCACAATTTTATTTACAGGTGTATCGATTGATTGCTGAGGTATCAGGCACGGGAAAGCCAAACCACATGGGAAGACTAGAACAACTAGGCGGACATGCATGGAGTGGCTTACTAATTTAATAGTGCATTAGAGCTACAAAGAAAGAACATAATGAACCAGCTATGCTCACGAAATGTGCTTGCGTAACAAACGCTCATTGAAAAAAGCTAGAGTAGTCGATGTTTGGCTTAATAATGAAGTAGTTATGTATTGTCGTGGAGCTTCAGCATCTTAACTCTTATGAGCAGGCTGATGAACAAGGATAAGTGTCAGTACTGCAGAAACATCCAGTTCGTCTACTTTTGACTTCTATGGAACGTTTTAGAGTGACGCATCTGAAAGGAAAATAACTTGGAGCGCGCGGCCTCCATATAGAAAAACATTTACTACAAACTGCTAACTATCTACTACACAAAGAAATAAACATTGAAACATTGGAAACTTGACTGTATCGACCATTCCGATTAATTTCGTGACATTTCTATAGACGCTAAGATCTCAGTTTGGTCGGGCTATTATTATATAGGTAAAGGTACTTCTACTCGTAAGTGATTTATTTTATATGTATTAGTAAGTTTAATAATTTAAGTAATTTATTGCATAAGTTTAAATTTGAAAAATTGTGAAGTTGACAGCATGATTTAAAATGATTTTCCTAAATTTAACGCATGCATATACATAATCATTTCGTTACTTTATTTATTTAATCTATATTCTTGTATCATTTTGTTCGATAACGGTTGGTTTTACATATCCAATAATATTTTTTGTACAAAATGGGTCTAATTCAGTGAGTGTTGTCACCCTGGCCAAATGCCTATATAATTAGTTTAAATACTATCGGTAATGCCTAACCTTTATATGTAACATTTTAGTAAGATTCGTGACACAGACGTCTGGAAAACAGTTGGCTCTGATCAACGGGTTCACGTTCTACTGCCAAAGGAAGACTCAGAGCACGGCTCGGTGGTGGTGTACAAGAAGCGGAACATGTTATGCTAGGTTTACAATGTCACTAAACGGTGAAATGAAGAGCGCAAGCATTGTACATAATCATAACCCACCGTTTTATAAAATTGTCAATGGAATCATACATAGATATAATAACAAATGAAATCCCATTACATTATAAATGCAAAAGTCTTTCTCTCCCTCACACACATATAAACACAGTAATACGATAATATAACAGTAATCGCCACACAAGTTGTCAATAAAGTAAGGATACGCAGTTGATTTATTGATATCCTGCACTGAAGTGTACACTATGTAGGTACTCGTACCTGCGTAGACTTACCTCATCCATGCCAAAAATTTGACAACTTGTGTTGCGGCTACTGTAGGTACCTGATAAAATTAAATAACCTATGAAGGTAACGACACAAACTACATTGAGTTATGTTATTACAAGGAGTGACTGTGTTCTTCAGAGAAGGAGCGTGTCGTATCAGGGTGTTGATGTATGGAGGGAACAGATTCTCCCGGACATACAGAAGGGGCAATATGATAACGTGGAAGTGCGACAGGGCTGGATGCAAGGCTCGGATCATAACAATTGATAATGTTATAATGGAACCGAGGAATGCACACGATCACGACTAATATAATGTTCTTACGTATCCTACAATGGGACATAACAACACGAACGATATCGAATAAATGCGTGCCAGTCCAATAATGTCTCTGCTAGTTTAATATTGTTCGGAAAATTAAATACAAATTGGAACAGACTATTTGAAACGCGTTTCACCAGCTAACAGCTAACTACGAGTATATTATTACGAAACTCTAGGTGACCTCTAATGTTAGGTAAAACCTAAAAATAAACCTAAATAGGTATACCACTAATAAATCTTCTCTTACAAAAATCCGTGACCAACCATTGTATTTATATCATTTGTCACAAATTTTATTATTAAAATTATTGCCTATAAAATAGCTATTTTATTATGAAAACTAACACATTTATAATATGAAAAAACGGGATTCAATCACGTAAAAAAGTCAGATTTTTTCTATAGTTTAAACCTTATCCGGTGGTCTTGCCTCGCACCCCGAGTGCGAGGCGAGACGCAACCGCGAGCGTTCTGCACTCTCCTTGAAAAAGACCACTGGATGTGGTTGAAACTATAGTCGGAAAGATCTGACTTTTTTACGTGAGTGAATCCCGTTATTCATATTAAAATCTATAAAATAGCTGTTGACTAATTTATACGTTCTGTACCTACCTACTTATCAACAATACAGTTTCATAACTTTTATTAAATATTTAAGGTATCTTTACACGTTACTATTAGACAGAAAATCAATGTTGCTGGCAGCGAATTCGCCCTATGTACGACTCTATATGGTTTCTGGCTGTTTCCATCACTTAGATTGATCGTGATCAAGTATCTTCAAATTTATAGACTAAAGCATATCCAGAAAAGGGTTGCAAAAATCTGCCTACGCACAAACTGTGAAGTTCAGTTACCTATAATAAAATAATAGAGTAAGTGCATTTACTTGAAAAGCCAATATAGCTGATAGGCCAATATATCTGGCTATTTTACTCTTGCGGTACAAATATAAGTTATCTCTTGCCTTATATAAAAACAAAGCAATATGCAATTGACAAAAAAGTTCAGTGTGTCATTTGAAGATGTCGGGGAAGTTTCTTCTGAAGGGTGCGTCCGCAATTACACATTTACAAAAAAAAAACTGATTAGGGGGAAAGTGGTCACTGTATGCCGGGCATGCGTAAGTTTTACAAAGACAAAATAAAAATCCATGTATTTAAAAAAACAACTGTCCTGGTGCAGTGAAATGTGATATAAATTTAACGCTACAAACACTATATTATTTTAATAAAATCGATTACTTTAACCATGATCTCTATCTTATTATTTATTACCCTTATCCTTTAATATTAAAGCAAGTGTCATAATAAGTAGAAGAATATTTGGTAGAACACAACTTAACCTGCTGATGGTACTTTTCAGCAAGATTGATGTTTAATGGACTTTATTGTGATAATTACAAATCAGGGCTCTCCTGGACGGGTTTCTCCGGGAAAGGAAATAACCCTATTTATTACTTTACTTGTAATAAAAAAATATGTGAACTTTCAGAGCCTAAGTTTAGCTTATCCCAGCGTGGCAATCCGGTGATACAGATCGGGGAGTGGCGTTTCAACAAGCACGCGAGTTGGGGCTCCAAGGTGCGCTGGACTTGCAACAAGAGAAAGAGCGGATGCAACGCCGCCATCACCACTGTCAACGACATTATTGTCAAGACGCTGGGGAAACATAACCATTAACTATAATGTTACCTTTATATTGTGAGTGTTATGTACAGTATGGTATTAATCTAATTTAAAATGTGTCTTTCGGTTCCATTTATCACGCAATATATTCGTCCTTTAAATTCTTGCTAGTAAAAACTAGCCGTCCCTGTATCATTAGGATACGTGGACGGCTAGTTTTTACATTATATTTTACAAATGTTTACGTTAAAAATCTTTCAAGATCCAAGAAACCATAATCGGTTACCTAATTATGCTAAATAGGAAAGCAGCCTCTAATTAGTCAAGCACCTTGTCACGGAGCGTCCGTCAGGGTCTCTATCTCCAGCTAGCTAGTTTGGCGGACGCTCATTTCGTTAATCAGTTCGTTAGTACATTGTTTTATTTTGGAATTAAAATTTTCGTGAGTTTGAAATAGACATAACTCACATTAGGGATTGAATACGTCTACCCGCCGTCTAAATTGACGTTCATAAGTGCGTCTTTGATGCCTAAATTGAATAAATGATTTTGACTTTGACTTTGACTTTGACGCGTTTCTAGTATCGTATCCTGATGGCGAGTGCGCAGTGCCACCAAATGTAGCAATATTTAGATTTTTTAATTTTCTGCAATTTGAAATACACAACCTAACTATATCTGTGATTATTTATGATACCGATTTTAAATCAGAAACCCGCGTTAGAAAATCTCAGCGTCATGACCCCGTGATTATAATCGGACAGTAGGAAGGTCCCACGACCACCGCAAGTTTGGCAGTCGAATACGCTGGGCTGCGTACCAGCAAGCCTTCGACCAAATAATATCCGGCCAAGATTTGATCGAGCGTTGTTTCAAAGGATGGTTTCAATGGGACAATAAATAATACATTTGATGATTAATTCTAATGCAAAAACCTTCAAAGCTTGCAAGAGAAGTAGTACACTGCATACCTATTTAGAAAAATTTAATTCCGTAAAATCGACGTAGACATTACAGACAAATTAAAAAACTCAAAAAGAGTTTTTTTAATACTTATTTATATTCAACTATTTTTTTCCCTTATAAGTGAAGTCGTAAAATTCTATACTTTTATCATATCTTAAGATTTATGGAAGATATGATCACAGCATATATAGACAATAGTACCTGCTTCTAATAAATTATGTCTGCATGGATGGTATAAATAATGTAATAAGTATTATACGTCAACATTTTTTAAAAATACATAACCAATGTGCCATTGTTGTGATTTTTGTAGCCATCTGAATAAAAGTTCAGGTGTATAATAAACAAAACGTTTGTAATTTTAGTAGAATGAGTCGGAATGCAATCAGTTCTAATTATGCGATAAATAAAATAAACAAAAAAAGTTGTATTTTTTAATTTTACAATTTCTTAACGGCTTCATTGGGATCTGAGTTACCTATCATTATACATTACGTATTATGATAAATAGTTCTTCCGCAGAGCATACTCGCCTGTTATCTCTTATTCATTTGGGTGTCAGGGTTTTGGCTACATGCTTTGCCGTTTAAAATTGAGAATCTTTTAGACAACAATACTTTCAGAATAGCCGTATCCCTACGACTAGGTGTCCCTTGCCAGGTCCTTAAACGTTGTGTCCGCGGTGACATGGCGGACCGGTTCGTCCACCACGCACTCTCATGAGTAAAGAGCGCGGGGCGCATATCGCGGTACGCCAGCTTGAATATCATTCGTCGGGCCTTTGTCAGTGCTGGTGCTCCGTCAGTTTTAGAACCAAACGGACTGATGCGGGATGACGGCAAGATGGGACAGCCCCAGCACTTCGTGCTCAGACGGGTGGACTAATTTTGATGATATTTGTTATGGGCGTATATTTCCCTCAAAATAAAAAAAATATTTAAAAAACGAAGTATTTAATAATTATTTTCTTATAAATCAAGGGGAAAAACTACTTTCACGACTTAACTCTATCTCTATGTGGGTTGGGACTTGGCCAACACCGCGCTTCTTAACGTTTTGCCGAGAAACGTAAATTTACGTGAGTTCTATTCATAAATCTTTTGTTTTAATTATCACGGTATAAGAAGGGTTAAAAACCGTCCTGTGTAAGTATACCAATTTCATCACCAAAAGAACGTAAAACCTAGATACTCCTGTAGGCCTATAGGCACAGGAATATTTAAATGTGGGGAGTATTTTTAATGTGAGAGTTTATTAGTGCTTATGTCGAGCTGGTGCCATTGAGACGCGTGTACGTACATCTTCTAGTGCAATCTGGTGCAACTGATAAAGAAGAAACCTCAACCTACAAAAGAAATTCTCGACTCGCACTTGTACGAATGCATTTTAAAAAAAGTGTTATTTTGTTACCGTAAGTAAGAAATCAGTTAACTACTAACCTACTTACGCTTTTAAAATATGTTCACTTTTATTATTAAGTAACCTTAGAAATATAAGCCCCCGTTAATCAGTTTAGGTATACTAGTGAACACGGCACATATAACTACATATGTCGCTTTTTTATTTTCAGCTCAAAACACATACAATACATTTTAAATATCCCGAATCTAGATTTAGGTAAGTAGTTAGTTCTTAAATAATTCATGTAAGTAACTGATTTTGTATTTTTGGCTGAACTAGCCGTAACTGCCGCATTGTATCGTGCGCGTTTATAAAATTTAAGTATATGACATTGTCTTTGATATTTGCATCAATCCGCATAAAGCTATGCCATTTGCGCTGCTATTCGCCAACAAGTATAAAGAGCTCCCAATATCATGTCGGAACATCCGTAAGATATCGTAGTTGATAGCTAATAGCTGATGACCGTTTATCACATAAGTAGGTAGTTATATATGCGATTCTCTAAGATCAAACATCGTTGCACCTTTGACAACATCCGTGAAACAAATGACGAGATGACAAGAAACGTAGGAAAAACAACCTTGTGTACTAGGTCCATATCTCATAAACTGTTTGACATCGGTGAGCTCGTCGACGAGCGCATCGACGAATCGTTAGAGAATCGCACGGTATATATATATATATATATATATATATATATATATATATATATATATACTAATATATATATATTATATATGATAGAATGCCAGTTTGAAACTATTATTTGTTTCAGCTACATTTGTGACGTCACGACGCGGCAGACCATTACTTGTTATTGGAGGATTCACCTTTCGAGCTCAATCAAGGCGTGGTCACAAGATCAGGTGGACATGTTCGAAATTTGGCCAATGTCGTGCAGTCGCGCATACATATAAAGACATTATTTTAAAGGTTAACAATAACCATAAACATCCAAAGAGAATAAATTATTAAATCCAATGTTCATGCTTAGGAACTCATGATTATAAGGATAAAGAATAGATTTGTCAACAACCGACAAACAGCAGACAAATTTATGCGTTAAAGTATGCGTGCTTTTAGCAGAAAATTCTACAATTCGTATTGATCCTGATATAGTAATCTTTTGTGTTTTTTCTGTAGTGTAGTTAGGAATTCAACTAAATCATGTGGTTTGCTACAGGTTTGCAGAATATTCTATACTTAACCTAGTCGATATATTTTATCAGTAGGTATCATTTTTATCACTCGGATCGGATCGAATCGGAAACGCTCCGCAGAGTATAAATAATTACAAACTCTTTATCTAATAGACAGCTACCATCCAATCTACCTTATACAGTACGTACCTTATCACCATAAAAGATGAAATCTGCACTATTGTCAATGAACACAATCATTAAAAGTTGACATAGATTTTCATTATTACCTAATGTAGATTAGCAAATAGCTAAGAGTATGGTTAACATAGCAGTACATGGATGGTGGTATCGTTTTCGTATGAGCATCGTCTACGTAGAGGAGTCATAGCGGACTGTTAGTTGCTTCAATCTTGTATACTTGTATATGGGAATTAATTGTAAGTAACACTGAACTGTTACTTACAATTAATTCCCATATTAAGGTTTACCTATTTTGTGAATTTCTCTTAAGTATTAATTATTAATATAAGTATACATGGTTATTATTATAAGTACATGGGAATTAATTGTAAGTAATAGTTCAGTGTTCAATCAATTCACAAAATAGGTAGAACTGGTAAGTACAACCAGTGATATTGCTAAGTGACTTTCTATCCATATGACTGTATTTAGAAAATGTATTGATTCAGGCGTTACTTTGCGGAAATCCATTATCAAAAAACGATATTAAAAAATATTTAGTGACACTTCCGCTGAAAAAGCGGAAGTGTCACTAAATATTTTTAATATCGTTTTTTGACTGTATTTAGTTTTGGTATGAAGAAAGCTGTACAATATAATAGATTTTATAATTCTGGATACCTGTATTATCCAGAATTACATTATAATTAGGTTAGTATAGGTTTTTGTAACTTTTAATCACCGTCTTTTTATTCGATTCAACGGTTAGTTCCCGAGGGATCCCGATAATCATATTCCACGTGGAAAAAGTCGCGCGAACTTACTAGTCATTAAAATTATAAATATCTAATAACTGTACCAACTGTAGAGCTCTCAAAGTGTGCGTAGGTATTGCTAATAACACAAACTCTATACATAAATGTGAAAATAAAATAATTGTTTAATTTTAAATTTTGGTTTGTAAAGTGCATGTTACTTTGGAACTTCATTAAATAAACCTTTAATAATAGTTTACATTATTTTACCTACAATATCGCTAGAAACACGTTCGCGTATTACTCTTGTGTAACTAATCATAACTTGCACAAAGTTAACGGAAACATTTTTGAAGATTTCAAACTATTACCACTGATTAAGTAATAATCTGTGCGACACGAGAACTCTCTTTGTAGCGTTTAACGGACATCAGAGTTTCACTGCTTTCACAATTAGGAATCTGACTTAAGAAGTTAAATGTAGGTATATAACATAGTTACCTATCTAACATAGGTGCCTCTGAATTTTCATGATGTCATTTATTAGAAAAAATATATTTATTTTCTATTACCAATAGTTTTACGTAATACAAAACGATAGATCTTATATGAACGAATACATTTTTCAGGACCTCTAATAGAAGCGGAAAATATTTCAAAATCTCAAAAAGGCCGAGACATTTTATTTCGAAATGGGCATCGTTACACCAAACAGCGACAAAACAATTATGGGACTACTACATGGCGCTGTTTCTTAAGACCTTGCTCTGGATCTATTCTTTGCCGCAATTTAAGAATCATAAATGAAAAAAAGCATACATGTTCGCCCCTTGACCCGATAACAGAACAAATTATGAGAGAAATAGCAATTTACAAAGAACGAGCATCCAATGGGCTGAAGACTATACCAAAACTGTGCGCTGAGTTTATGGAATGTTTAAGAGATAAAGGGGTTCCTCAAGAAGCTTTACCAAAAGCTGAAAGCATAAGAACTATGTTACGTCGTCAGAGAATGGAGCGTCCTTAGCATAACTAAGCTAGACTAGATTTAATAGTTAAGACAAGACAACCCTTTCAGTCTAATACCAAATGTCTACCCAAAGACTCTCTGGGTAGACATTGTACACACGTAAGTATCGGACTCCCTGGCAGGCATGACATTCTTCTCCCACTTTAATTTATTCACTGAAAGAGTTCATTTCATTTCACTGAAATTATGAACAGTCTTCCCCCACTTTAATTTATTCACTGAAAGAGTTCATTTCATTTCACTGAAATTATGAACAGTAGTTTGTGTTTTCATACTAAGTATAATTTGCTGTACCTATGTGCGTCAAATATTTCCAATAATTAATTACTTCTTTCAAATTGTTTATTCAACAAGTAAGTTATATATATCTACGCCTTGTGATCGAACTATCAAAGTTTATTCTGTAATTTAAACACTAATAAGTAAATTACTTAATAATAGTATTATTAGGATATGTACTGTTGTGTTTGATTAGTTTAGTAAGAACAATATAGATTTATTATTATTATATTATTATGCGTTATCGTACGTACATTATCCTGGTGTCTGTACCATGTACCATAGTACTTCCATTATAGTACGCAAATGTACCATTGTTTTCTCATTTATCATCGATACATAAAGACGATTTAAAGATACAGATATAAATATGACAATTTTGAATATTGCATGATCTTTGTTTTTGTATCATCCTCATATTCTCAATCACAATAAAATGTATATTGATAAGTATTAAATTCAACCCAAAATACTACTTTTTTACTGTGTGAATGTTGGTAGTAGGCAGTCAGGTACCTACATTAAAAATTAAAGTACACCAATAAGAGTGGTAGACTGTTATCACCTATTTCAAAGTTAGTTTATATGGTCTGGCAATATGGGAAGCAGGTAAGTATGAAGTGGCAAGTGGCAACACTCGCTGCCTTCGTCGATACCACAGAATCGTGTTAAATATATTGAAATAAAATCTTTGTGAGTAAATTTGTTCTATGCACCAGTGTTTACTATATCAAACCAATATCGACTCTCATAAAAACCGTACTATAGTTTTTTTCTAAAGTACCACAATTTTGACAAGCCGATGTCATAAACCCTGTGTTGGTATCTAACATCCCAGCTTAATAAAACTGTAGTAGGTACATAATACCTATACCAGTTTAGCGAAATCGACGCTTGGTATGTACACGTGGTAATTTAAGATCAAAGGCTAACATTAGGCTTCGTACATTATTATAAATACACAGTTATTATACAGATTTACCATTGAGAAGTGATTAAATTATATATCTAAACTTTAATGCGATCAGGACTTTGAATAACATTTGATAAAACTATATTAGTGGTTATTCAGTGATTAACACTGAATAACCACTAATAATCACTGAATATGCGACTCATCATAAGCGTAATCTGGAATTAGTACTTTTTTCCTTCAGAAAACACTTTTATTGTAGTCACGTTCATCTCCACTTTCTTGGACTTATGTCACCTATCCAAATGAATGCCGTTTACTTACGATTTGGGCGGAAAGCATGACATCTGTGTTGCATTACATAAACTAATGTGTACATAGTTTTACCGACTGAACAATAGGGCGCCAAATTCAATAGGGAAACCAATAGAAGCTTTCGCTCTTCTTGCCCCGATGTTACTCTTGCCCCGACTCACTAATTCATCTGTACTCGATGAATTTATTATTTTTTCATCCGAACGTTTACGTACTATACTTTTCAGACATAGCTATATAAAATTATGATAAATCTAATCATTGTGTTACATTCCAGGTCCTTATTTCAGTACATCACGTCAAGGTGGAGTCATGGTGAAATACAATGGCTTTCATTTTAGTAAGGGGTACTCTGTCGGACCTAAAACGAGGTGGCGATGCACGTTTAACTACAGAGGATGTAAAGCCGTGATATACTCTTGGGGCAATGAGTTTGTAAAGATCAACAACAACCATAATCATGTGTTGTGAGCAGAATTTGCGACGAAATATATCTATTTGCATCGAATATACAGGCTACTTTTTCATGATAGTCGACCTAAGCGCCAGTAGAGCCTTGTGATAGAATTAGTTATTCTTAGCACATTAAAAACTGATGGTGACTGGAAATTGGAACGGACAATTTCAATTTTCTATTTAACAACTCTTTTTAGAACTTAAGATTACAAACATACCCTAGATGCCTACCAGGGTCAAAGAGAAATCGTTTCGTTTTCAAGGCAATCCATAAAAAGTTCTTACAATGAATCGCTTTTAATTCGTACCATGACGTCCAATAAACTTAGCTGTTTACAAACTGCTTGACGACCGAATGAAGAAATGACGTCGGGCTTGACGTGAATTAGATAGTTTTTTTTGAAGCACTATAGTTACGTACTGTTATACCCCAACCTTGTTAGCCTTAGTGCTTGCCTGGCGGCCCATCTGGCCTATTCAGCAGTTCTATGAGCTAAGAGTATGTCTAATGATGGTTTTCAAGTCAGTCTGTTCCCATCTTTTGACTTAAGCGGTTGCCTAAGGAGCTCCTATTAATCTCGTGTACTATCCTATGTACTATATACTATTCTATAACCAAAATAAAGTCGCGAGTGAAAATAGTTTTTTTTTTAAAAACCGAAATCCAAATATCCGTATAACATTTTGGTGGCAGCGGTGGGATCCGAAATCTCCAGTGCCCGGGCGCCGCTCTGCAGACTCGCTCTGGATCCCAATCCTGAAACAAATAAATTAATTAGTGCTATTATATAAACTTTGTGTTAGTGTACAAAATAACTATAAGTGTACCTATACTCACCGTGAAATCCTTGACACGTCGTCACGGAAGTCCTGCTATATCCTGTCGGATCCTGGAAAGGATCTGTCTATCCTGCAAAGAGAAAATAACTGCAACCCGAACTGCAACTACTTACCTTCGGCTGCGTGAAAAGTGTCCCGACCTGAAGAAAAGAAATTGAAGACACTTACCGTACTACTATCCTGCTTCATAATTATCGTTCACCGTGGTATCCTGCACCTAAAATAAAATCAAGCATCCAATTCATCAACAATAATAACTCAAGATCCGATTGAAGGTCGTAAGCTGCGACTCGCCTTATCTCGTAATGTGTCCGGCCGCCGTCGTGCTCTTATCGGTCGCCCACGCACTGCTCATACTGTAAGTCTTTGGTCATTGTTTTGACTTAGTCGATATATTAGGGTTCCGTTAGTTAATTTAATATTACTGTTTTAATTTTGTTAATTTAAATTGATGTCTGTTACTTGTGACTTGTTCTATTAATTTTATACCGGATATATAATTATGCCAAAAGTGCCGAAAGTTGAAGAAACCAAATTATCAGTTGAGATTCCCGGAACTGAACAGGTTACAAGTGATACGGTAGTAAAATCACCTCTTGGTTCACCTCGAATTACTAGGAAAACCGCCGCAGCTCTCGCAATGGCTGAACTAGAACTAAATATCTTGTTCAAATTTATAAAATCTTATGATGGTAGCAGGGAAACTCTCAACTCATTTCTTGTGAATTGCGACAATGCTTTTGAACTTGCATCGGAAATTCAGAAGCCTATATTATTTAAATTCATCCTTAGCCAATTGAATGGTAAAGCAGAGGTAGCATGTTCCATTAAAGACTTTACAACCTGGGAACAATTAAAAGACTTCCTTAAAACACAATTCAGTGAGCGAAAACATTATTCGCATCTTCTCGCGGATCTTCAGGAAAGCAAACAAGGGCCTCAAGATAATGTAAGCCAATATTCACTTCGTATGGAGACCTACCTCTCACAAATATTAACTGAAATATCCTTATCTAACACTAAAGCCAAAGAATTGCCTGGTCGCACTGCAGCCATGGAGGACCTTGCCCTTCATCATTTTGTCATGGGACTTCATCCCCGAATTTCTAATATTGTGAGGTGTAGATCCCCGAAGACATTAAATGAAGCAATTAATTACGCTATTTCAGAAGAACGCATACAGCAGACGCTGTACAGGCGTCCACAAATGGACCAAAAATCCAATAATAATAATAACACTAATAGATTTAAAGCCGGCCCTTCCAAACAAAATTTCAATGCCTCTTTCACTTCACAAAAACCATCTAACCCCACACCACAAGGGGTTCCTAACGCATTTTGCCGTTATTGCAAAACACCAGGACATGATATCTCTGTGTGCAAAAAACGCGAATTTAACAACAATCGTTTCAGAGTCCAACAAAACCAAACAAACAACCAACAATTTTATAGGCCGCCTCCACGTGTAAACTTTACATGTGAACAGCCCGATGAGGAGGTCGGTCATGATGAAGTTGATACCTCTTCACCTGATCCTTTAAACGAATAGAAGTCTCGTCATGGTGTCGCCCGAGACAAAATACCAAAGCCGACACTACAACCAAGTTGTCTAATCCCAGGGACCACTCGGGTAACGAGCCCCAAATAAGTGCCCAATATCTTAGTTCTAGGGACCACACGGGTAATCAGCCCCAAATAAGCGCCCAATCTCTTAATTCTAGGGACCACACGGGTAACCAGCCCCAAATAAGCGCCCAATCTCTTAACTCTAGGGACCACTCGGGTAACCAGCCCCAAATAAGCGCCCAATCTTCTAAGTCCAGGGACCACACGGGTAATCAGCCCCAAATAAGTGCCCAATATTCAAAATCAAACAAACCACTAAACGACATTAACGTTTCTCAGGAAACTAGTAAAAAAGTCTTTGAAATAAACATAGATACAACGAAAAGGTTGTTACCGCACGTCTTACTAGACTCTCAAATCTCAGATATCCCATTATCGTTACTGGTCGATTCAGGCTCCGCCATATGTTTGTTAAAGGAATCCAGCATACAGAAGAATCAGAAATTGACGAAGGAATCTATTAAATTAAAAGGCATAGACCCAGGTGATGAGCCAACTCAGACCATAGGCCATTTCCAACTAAAACTAAAACTTCATGGAAAAAAATCCATATCATTCAAATTTCACGTCGTTAGGGACATAAATCTGCCCTATGACGGCATTATAGGGACAGACTTTTTAACCACATACGGTTGTAAAATAGATTATACTCATGACATCTTAAGGATAGGTAAACTCGATATTAAGTTACATTTTTCCGAACCTTTTTACGTCATACCACCCCGTACTGAAGCCGTCATTGAATGCTCAATTCAAAAAACCGATCTGAAAGAAGGGATTATTGCAGACCAACACCTTTCCGATAACTTATTAATATCCAACTGTATTGTTAAGATCAAAGATAATGACCGTATCAACTTGACTGTTGCCAACATTTCGGAATCTTTTGTAAATATAAAAACAAATTTAAACCTTCACATCGAGCCTCTGCATGCTAGTGCATACCCAGTTAACCTGAATATCCGAGAAACATGTAAACGAACCGACGAAGTCATAAATTCATTAAGAACTGAGCACCTGAATCACGAGGAAAGAGATGCTCTTATAGAACTCTGCTCACAGTTTTCAGATATTTTTCATCTACCTGGTGACCAGTTAACCTATACTTCTGCCCTTGACCATCAAATTAAAACAAGTAGCGACATTCCTGTTCACACGAAATCATATCGATTCCCAGAATGCCACAAAAAGGAGGTGGAAACCCAAATTGGCCAAATGCTTGAACAGAATATAATACAGCCCTCATCTTCCCCTTGGAGTTCGCCGATTTGGGTAGTACCTAAAAAAGCAGACTCACAAGGGCAACGTAAATGGCGAATTGTAATTGATTATCGGAAACTAAATGACATTACTATCGGCGAAACATACCCAATTCCGCAAATATCGGAAATTCTCGACCAACTAGGAAACAGTAGATATTTTACTACACTAGACCTCACTTCCGGTTTCCATCAGATCTTGATTTCTCCCGCAGATGCTCCTAAGACAGCCTTCTTCGTACCTCAGGGACATTATCAGTTCAATAGAATGCCATTTGGGCTAAAAAATGCCCCTTCTACCTTCCAGAGACTTATGAATAATTGTCTTTCTGGCCTCCAAGGCACTAGATGCTTCGTGTATCTTGATGATATCGTAATTTATTCGCGTGATCTGATCTCACATATTAACAATTTAAACGCCGTGTTCGGCAGAATCCGTAATTTTAACTTGAAACTTCAACCGGAAAAATGTGAATTTTTACGAAAAGAAGTAGCCTATTTAGGGCATATTATTGGTGAAAATGGTGTTAAACCAAACCCCGAAAAAACCAAAGCTGTGTCTGAGTTTCCGATACCTCAATCTCCAAAAGATATTAAATCTTTCTTGGGTCTGGTATCATACTATAGAAGATTCATACCCGATTTCGCAAAGCTAGCCAAACCTCTGACGTCTCTTTTAAAGAAAGACATCCCATTTATATGGCAAAATGAGCAACAGCTTGCTTTTGAATCCCTGAAAAGCAAACTCGTCTCTGCCCCTATTCTGGCGTACCCAGACTTTACACAACCCTTTCTTTTAACATGCGACGCTTCAAACTATGCAATATCAGCGATATTGTCACAAGGTCACATAGGACAAGATCGCCCTATCGCATATGCGTCTCGCACCCTTAATAAAGCCGAGTGTAACTATAGTGTTACGGAAAAGGAGTGCCTTGCCGTAATTTTCGGCACTAAAACGTTCAGACCTTATCTGTATGGTAATCGTTTCACAGTCCTAACGGACCACAAGCCGTTAGAATGGCTATTCAAATGTAAAGATCCAGGGTCACGGCTTATCCGATGGCGTCTGAAGCTGGAGGAATTCGAATATGACATTAAATACAAGAAAGGAAAAATCAACACAAACGCTGATGCTCTTTCCCGATACCCTGTCAATCCAATCCAACCTAAAGATGTCCCGATACTTAACCCCAATGTAGAAAGGGACACCCCTCGAAGACTAGACGAAGACCTAATGGACTTATTGATATCACCACCATCATTTAACCCTGACGAACTGAACATACCTTCTCCAGATCCTCCCGGTCCTAACGATGATATCCTTCCATTACCTGAACCTGAATTACCGTTTTCAAATGTCCTTGATCCTAATGAAGACATCCTACCCGCACCTGTAACGAACTTACCTTCAAACATTCCTGACAGCCTTAGAGAAGAAGTAGAAAACGAAAATACTGACCTTGATAAACGTATTCCCGAAACACGAACAACCATCGACACCCAGGCTGAAGTCTCTCCACCATCCACGAGTGCCTTCCCAAACTTACCTGACGATGACTACCCCACGTTCCTAAAAGCAATGTCAGATAAAAATAAATCCTATAATACAAATATTCAAGAACATAATGGAGATATAATTAAATCCAAATGTAAAGTTGTTATATTACCTACTTCCATCGACCTTGATGAATCCAATCCTTTTGTACAAAATATTCTTGACAACATACCCGATGATTCTGAAATTATAAACAAGGAAAGACCTCTCCATTCTTTTACATCGTTTACACATGAAAGCAAAACGTATTATTTCCTTTTTTTTAAAGTATACCATTTTGATAACTCTACATATGTAGACATCTATAAAAGTCTTAAATCACTCAGAGATGAACTGGTTGTCAATCTTGACAGAAACGTCACTTCAGAAATCGCGATAACTGAATTTAAAAACCCTTTCGATACACACCAATTCATTAAGATCTATAATATGATTCTTTACCTTTTCCACAACACGGGTATAAATATACATATATATAAAGATAAAATCATATACCCGTCTCTTTCTGAAATCCCAAAAATACTCAGGGAAAACCACGATATTCCAATTGCCGGACATCTCGGCAGCAGCCGCATGCTTAAGCGAATCCAAGAATCCTTTTATTGGAAAAACATGCGAAGTGATATCGAGGCCTTCGTAAAGAAATGTCCACAGTGCCAAACTAATAAAGCTCTCAGACAAATAAACCGTGCTCCTATGCAGATCACTAGCACATCAACCGAACCTTGTCAAAGAATATCTCTTGACATTGTTGGGCCTCTGCCTGAAGCGGGACCTGCAAAATTAAAATATATACTGACGATACAAGATGATCTTACTAAATTCTCTTCCGCATACCCGATCCGCAGCACTACAGCAGAGGAAACAAGTGAATGCTTGCTCCATTACATCTCTATCTTTGGCATCCCGAAAACGATTCTCACTGACCAGGGAACCAATTTTACGTCCGACCTCTTTAGAAAAACCTGTGAATTTCTTAAAATTAAGAACCTTTGGGCTTCTCCATACCATCCACAAACCCAGGGTGCGCTGGAACGAAGTCACTCTACTCTTAAAGAGTATCTCAGATCCTATACTAATGAAGAACAATCAAATTGGCCCCGCTATGTCTATACGGCAATGCTCACTTACAACACATCCGTTCATTCTACAACTCATTTCACACCCTACGAATTAATGTTCGGAAGCAAACCAGTAATTCCGAATTCCATTTATGAAGAATCACCTGGAGCAACATATCCTGATTATGTCCGTATGCTTCAAAATAGATTGAAATATTCACGAGAAAAAGCCTTGGACTTCATAAGGAAATCTAAAGAATCTTCCAAATCCTATTATGACACCCATACTCGTCCAGCTAAGTACAAAACTGGCGACTATGTATACCTGAGAAATCATTTGAGGATGCGCAAAGCGCTTTCGCCCATTTGGAAAGGACCATATAAAGTAGTTAAGATAAATGGTAACAATACACTTACCTTGCTTATTAACCGACGTCATGTCACGCACCATTTTGATCAGGTGAAACTGGCTGAGATGTCGTAACTGTAATTAAGAAACTTAATATTAAAATAAAATACTTACCTTATACTTACCTCGCGATGACGTAGGTATCCAGACGAACCTGTAAAATAAAATAAATGTTAGTCAATAACACATTAAAATAGGTTTAGCATAGGATAAAATAGGAAACTTACTTTAGTTTACCGTTAATAATTATTATTATTTGCAGTTCAGCGCGAGGCCAATCTCAACGAGATTTCATCCGGCCGATTACCTCAAGTTCAGGACTCTACTATGATTATTTAGGGAACCTCAAAATCAATAATGTTCAGTTAAAAATTGTAATACCGATAGACATTTCACATTTTGGCCCACACATACAAAATATTGAAATCGCTTTAGAAACTACGAGACGATTGTGTAAACAAACCCATATTGTCGAAATTGACACAGAATGTCACGATTTATTACAACCATTAACAACGCGATTCCAAGACATGAGTAGAGAATTTGCATCCATCTCGCACCTGGTAGAGAATAGAGCAAAACGTAGCGCATGGATAGGAGGTGTAGGAACAATCATTAAACAGATTTTTGGTTCACTAGATGAGAATGATGGTCTAAGATACGATGAAGCGATAAGATCACTACAAAATGATAAAAAACAGTTGGTTTCACTAATGAAAGAAAATATCTTAATCACTACATCAATAATAACAGGCTATAATGACACCTTAGATAAAATAAAAGTTAATGAAGCCAACTTAAATGAAGCTATCGACGAGCTCTCACTGAGTGTTAAAAATATTACTATAATCACCAACGGATTGCAATTACTTGCTAATGTTAACGAAATACTAAACATTCTAGAAGCATCTATACTTACCTTGTCATTTCAATTGGAGGATATAACCACCGCCATTTTGTTCAGTAGTCTAAATATCCTGCACCCTGCAATCATAACACCAAGTCAGTTACACCAAGAGCTTGCCGATAACTATATACATTTGCCCAGCGATCTGGAACTGCCTGTAATTTTAGATATTAACTCTGTACACTTTATTTTAAATATTTCTAAGTTAGTATGTTATTATATAAATGATAAGATAATGTTTGTTCTACAAGTGCCGCTGGTTAATACCAGAGAATACGCATTGTTTCATAGCATAGCACTTCCGACACCCTACAACCCTAAAGAACCAAACTCCTTTAGCCTAATCATACCAAATAGTAAGTATATTGCAATGACCAAAGACAAATCATATTATTGTATTATCGACGACCTGAAAATCTGTAAATCTGTGAGCCCAGGAAACTTCATCTGCGACATTGAAAATGTGTACTCCACCGAAGCCAAACCTATCTGTGAAAGTGAAATGTTAGCAAAAGTGATTAGTGAAAAACCATTACAGTGCAAAACCAAAATCATCTTAGGACAACTAGACATTTGGAAACCATTGACAAACAATAAGTGGATCTATGTGCAATCGGAACCCAACACAATCTCAATAGACTGTCTTAATTCTAAATTATACGAAATAAATATTTTAGGTACAGGCATACTCAGTATTCCAAAGAACTGTATTGGATACTGCAAAAGTACCACGTTAATACCGAAATACAATATACTTAATATTACCTCACCTATCAATAATTTTCCGGACTTTAACCTAATCGACGACACTTGTTGTAACCAAACTAAATTAAGTAATGTGGTAAATAGTGTGTCTCCTATTCACTTACACAATATAGATTTAGATGATCTAAATTCTGAAAATAAAGTTAAATTGAGGTCACTCATGAATGACTTAGAAGCTATCGAAACGCCACAGAGCCCGCATATCGTGAAATATGGGACCCACTATTCCATTTTTATTATTGTAATATTACTTCTACTGATTCTATTTTTAGGTTACTTAATTTTTAAGAAACTATGTAAATCCGGCAGCAACCGACCCTTTCAGCTCAAATTAAACATAAACAAATCACCACCCCAGCTCGTTTCTGAAACAATAAACATGAAAGACGGACGAGATGAAGAACTCGAGAAAGACTCTGAAATAGAAATGATTAGCCCTATCGCTCCTCTTAGAACTAGAATTTAACAGAGACTTTGTATCATCCCCAAAGTCTCCTCTAAAAGGGGGAGATGTTATACCCCAACCTTGTTAGCCTTAGTGCTTGCCTGGCGGCCCATCTGGCCTATTCAGCAGTTCTATGAGCTAAGAGTATGTCTAATGATGGTTTTCAAGTCAGTCTGTTCCCATCTTTTGACTTAAGCGGTTGCCTAAGGAGCTCCTATTAATCTCGTGTACTATCCTATGTACTATATACTATTCTATAACCAAAATAAAGTCGCGAGTGAAAATAGTTTTTTTTTTTAAAACCGAAATCCAAATATCCGTATAACAGTACTTAAATATTAATTGGTTCTGAACGTGCTTATTGAAAAAATATTTAATTAAATATGTGTTTAATGGGAATAAAAGTCCAACAAAGTTAACGTTGATTTTGCATATTTTTCTTAAATTTGTGTTTCTTAAGTTTGAACGTGTGTGTGGATTTTTATCCATTATGTGTTCATAATGACGCATAAGTGTAGTTAAAGTGAATCTCCTTGTTTTTGAATTGGAATAGGGAGAGTTACGCGCGTGTGAGATTTGTCAAGATAGAGGGCGTTGACCACTACTACATTAAAAGGTTTCATAATTTAACACACATGGTAACAAGCAGATGTGCCATATTATATCATAAGAACGAGGTCAATGATTTTATATAGATATGAAATTAACTACCTGTCTAGCTACAAATTAGAGGTAGTATTTCGGTGTGGCATTTGCTAAAAAGATATACCAATTACAGTTCCGTTAAAATTTAGATATAATATTATTATACAGTATTAATTCAGCTAATTTACACAGTTTACGAATTTTTATCGACATCTGAAGTATACAATTCTAACACGCACTAGGTCTAAAATTTTTAATTTCAAAAATGTGTACAAACCACGTTAGTTTTCATAATAAAAATTTCTATTATTTTTATTTGGTAGTAAAGTGTGTGTTTCTGAAAGTGAGAGGCATAAAAGTGCATATCGAAACAGGGTGAGTATTTTATTTCGAACATATTTACATTCCTGTCACTATATTTGAATAGTTTTTAATTTTGGAACATTTTCAGTAAATATGAGACCTATCGTCGGCGGCGTGTTTCGTTTTTACCATTAGAAATCCTATGGGAATATAAGAAAGAAAATCGAGATATGGCGACAAAGCGCAATAAACACGCGTAGGCCGTAGATGTCGTTGGTTCCCGCATCATTGACCTAAGTTTATTATACAAATCCAAAGCCAATTGTTTAAATAGCCATATGGGTGAATTAACTCAGTATCAGCCAATTAAAACAGGTCCAAGGAAGTGCGAAAAAGTGCATGTTGTTGTCGTCTTCGCTGTGTATTTGCTTCATTACTCCAATCCATTTCCAGCTTGGATCAAAAAGTGATTCTTGTTTGATAGAATAGTGTTCTAAAATCAGCTCCTTTTCTACTGAATAGTTCCTGAAAGCCGATTTCAGAACTCTATACTATTAAACAAGAATCGTACCAAGGTACCGAGAAATCGGTGCAGTAAATCTGATATCGGCTTTTATACACATCATCATTGACAATTTGCTATAACTTATAAGTTGATATGAACTGCTGATTTTAAATATGGTGTATGTAACTCAAAAGCAAAATTATTGTTACAGTTATGTACGTTATGTCTCGACGAGGGAAGAGATTGCTTAGCGTTGCAGGGTTCACATTCTGTGTCAAAGCCAGAACTGATGGAGGGAAGACGCGGTGGATTTGCTCCACACACAATGCTAGGAAGTGTCGAGCATTGGTCCATACTTATGAAAATCAAATACTTAAGATACAAAATGAACACAATCATGAGCAAGTTTTACTATAAAATTTCGATTTTTAACTTAGTAAAAGTGTCTTTAGATCACTATAATGCCACAAAATTTCTGGTTTCACCGGCAAAGCTACCGAGTGATGCGCAAACAGCAATAAAATATCAGGCATAGGTACTAATCATCTGTCCGTTACATTTTATTCTTACTTTCCTACTTATCTCCAGAAAAAGTTAAAAATACAAAAGAACCCTTGCTCACAGAGCCTTGCTTTTTGCTCACGGAGCAAAAAATGTTAACGTTGCAGAGTGACATCAATCTTTGACACTTTGTGTCTACAAATTTAAAATTCAAATTTATCTGCAGGGCTATTATGTATCTCAGTTGCTAACAAATGTTGATTGAAATCTTGAATAATGGCCGCTCTTGTTTTGGCAACTCCAGTAAGCAAAAATGTTAGTAAGTTGATGACTGGCGCTGATAAAAGTGACATAGAGCCGCCATTTTTTCGATTTCAATCAATTTTTGTTAGCAACTGAGATACATAATAGCCCTACTGTATCTTATTATAATATATTATAGCAGGTGTCATTTATAAGCTTGGGATTTTTCGATCTTTCTGGTTTTGAATTATTGTATTTTACTTTAATTTTGTAATATAGTTTTGTGGTTGCACATTGTCTGCATACATACCAACAGGAAAATATAACCGATATTAACGCAACGCACAAAGTTCAAATATGTCCTAACGTCAACATTACCACCTTAAACATAAAATAAAAACTTGCTGTTTTTTCACCCGCCTCTTTTGAATTTGTGTAAAACTAACGTCGAATACCCTTCGAGGTCCGAGGTTATTGGTGGTCTGGTATGGAGATGTGTATTCCTTGTTTTCTGTGTATTAGACGCAAGAGTTAAATTCGGAACGTCTTAAACTGAAAGTGGTGCTTGTAAAGCGTAGGTACTATTAGCAATAAGCAAACAATTATTATTCAATCATATAAATGATTTTAAATGCCTATTGTTAAACGTATTATTTGTGAGCTTCGTTAAGTCTTGTGGAATAAAGGCATAAACAAATGCCATTCATGTTACAGTTAAATACGTGAAATCGCGACGCGGGAAGGCGTTGCTCAGCGTCGATGGGCTTACATTCAGTGTCCAAGCTACAATTAGAGGAGGGAAGACGCGATGGGTTTGCTCCACACATAAACAAAAGCAGTGTCGAGCAGTTATCCATACTTTCGAAGACAGAATAATAAAGTTAAAAAACGAACATAACCACGATAAAAGTAATAACTGCCACATCGAGTTAGCTATAGGAGTGTTTTAAACTGTTAGCATTTATGCTAATGTAAACAAGGCTATCTGGCTTCTACTAATTCTGAAGAAAATAAAACATTAGGTTCTTACATACGAGATGAAATTGGTGTTCTATATGGAAAAGGTAATAATCAATTATATAATAATATAATTAATCGTATCTAGCAATTTTACAATTTAATAGATTCGTTATATAGTTCATTGATATTACTGAGATAAAATAGCTGGTTCAAGCGGATTACCTTGCTGGCATCTTACTCTAAAGTCTGAAGAAAACATTATTTTCGTATACTAATTTTGAAGGTTTACCAAAGCATTGTATAACATATAGAATTTTATTAATAACTTGAGTCATAAAGTGTTATTATCAACAGAATTTAAGGCAAACAAATAATCAAAAACAAAATTAACCGCTTTAATCCTTCCTATGCCGTGATAATTAAAACAAAAGATCTATGAATGAAACTGACGTATCTGTACATCTCTGGGACGCAAAGGGTTAAAGAATGCGAACAATAAAAACCATGACTAAAGTAATGTAAGTATACGTGAGTAAAATGGTGAGAGATCACTCAACGCTTGAGGTACGCGCGCGGATCCTAACAGAGTTGGTGGCGGCAGACGGACTGTCAAGGCGGGCTTGTCGGAGCAGACCGTCACCATAGGTACATGTCAGGCGCCGGCCACCTGCATTTGTTTTCCAAGAGAATCACATGTTCCACAATGTCTATCTCTATTCAGCGTACCTGCGGGACTCTTGGAAAGTATTGCCAGGTTGTGAGTTTGTTTTAAGTTGTAGCAATAATTATAGTTTATTATACTAGCTGATAAGATGGCCAAAAAAATGTTATTCCTAAAGTTACATCTTACATTACGTGTTAACTCTATAACTCCAGATATAAATATTGTGCATATCTACTTACTAACTTAGTTTTTCATAATATGTGTTTATTGTAGGAGTTTTACAAAAAAAATCAACGTGGCAAGACGGCTATAATGGTACTGTGTGAAGAGTGAAAAAGGATACAATGCGAGGCTTACTAGGAACTATGTGTTGGAAAACTCGGTTTCGTTTCATATAGTAATTTTTAATTGAAAAGAGGGACATGTGGATTATGTCACAGTTAACTATACCACGTGTTCAAAAGTTGGAAACACAGATAAAATTATTGGGTTCAGACCTGACTTTGGCGCGCCTCTGTTACTGCCTCGCTACCACTGCCACGCACTGCTTATCAAAAGCTCAAAATGTATGGCATCGCTAAATACATCATCGTATGGAAAAATGAATGGAAAAATAAAATTGGAAAAATAATTCTATACATCATCATAAGTAATAATTTTGATGTTTTTGATGTTTTACATTTTCAAGTAGCTTGAATCTGCCAGCATCATACGACTATATGACACTGTCGCTACACAAGCGCGTGTTTTTTCTTCTTTTAGCTTCGAGTTAAAACTGTTAAAATTTGTTTGTCTTAAATCATAAAGATTATAAAATTTTAAATAATGTTTGCGGTCTATTTGTAAATCTCATTAGGTATGAAAAATCTTAAGTTACAACATTGTGATTAGTCTAATCAGTATTAATGTTTTTTTAATTCTTTGATATTTTTTATTAAGTATATTTACCTCGAATATTTTTTATTATTGTACTAATCTGAGAAATATAGACAATTTTCAATAAACACGTTTTTATTGTTCAATTATTCATTTATTTCTGGAAATTTAATAAGTGAGGCCCTCGTGTGATATATACAACTAAGAGAAAAGTGGCAAAAAATAACTAGAAATGTTCTTTGCTACTTTTGCCTATGGCAGCTTTCACTTCGTATAACTCTCTGAGTTTAGTTTTTAGTTTTCAGTTTTAACAAGCTAACAATTATGCTAATAATTAACAATAATGAATGATTATACAAGATTGACATTTTATAAAAATCAAAGATTTGCACTTTTAAAAATATCCAACGTTTAAAAGTATTCAATTTTAAGAATCGTAGATGTTTCAATCAAGTGCAGCATACTACATAATACATAATCCGGTAATTAATATTATTTTTATACACGGTAAACCGGCAAAAACTCACGTCTATTATCTAGTCTCTATAAATATCTGCTATTTATTCCTTTGATATTTATTACGGCAGACGAAGTAATAAACACTACAAGATAATAGACGTGATAGAAGAAGGGTAGTCATAACAACTAGATAAAAGACGCGAGTGTTTGCCGGTTTACCTGTAACAATGAGTTCTTACGGAAGTTTTTAATACAATATTAAGTGAGTTTATTCATGTCATTCAAAGTAATAATGGTAAGCGTACCTTTCCGTCTATTGCTACTTAGACAAACTATTGCAGTAGAGGTAATTCGTTTAAAATAACACATGCGTTACTTATCGATGATAATTTGAACCTACCAACAGGTCAGGAACAGGGCATCGAGGCACAATTCATCACTAATCATCTCGGAAACGCAGTCTTAATAATTGAAGGTAAAAGATTCAACAAGAGAAATGACAGCAAAGGAACCGGGATGCGTTGGGTCTGTGTTAAGAAAAATACGGGATGCAGAGCGACTGCGTTTACCTTAGACAATTTCATATTAAAGTATAAAGACATTCATAACCATAATTAACCACTATGTTCGCGATGTGCTATGTGCGGCATACGGCCTGCTTAACATCGTGATAGGTACACTACAAGTGAGCTATTTCGGGTAGAGAGTGTAATGTAATTGGTAAACTCGCAAAGAAAAAAAATGGTTGCCTGTAAAGTCGGTTAACGGACGATATTTTAACGTGATAACGTCATAAATAAAACCGAACGAACGTGACAATGAGTCATACTTTTTCGGGCGTGCAGCCGGCGTTCATCGATTTAGAAGACGTTATCACGTCAAAACAAAAAGCTCGTTATTTGAACGCTGCAAATTATATCTATTAGTGCAGTGACGTACAGTAAAAAGTCGCATGATTTATAGGTGAACTATGAACCTAGGAGCGGTGTATATGTTGGGCTATATATGTTAATCAAGATTAAAGAAACATAAGTCCTAATTACTAATGCGATGCGTGACGGAAAGGAAAAATCACGCAGTATAAAGATCTTTATCCTTTTGGGCCTAAAGCAATAATACTACGGTAAAATAAGAGTCACTTTACGAGCTAAGGTGAATTTCTACATAATAATTGCGTTATATGTTTACCGTATATGTATTACTATAACTTTTAACTTTGTATCATGCTGTTGTTATTAAACTCAGAGAAAACCTAAACGTATTTGTCAATTTCATATTTATTATAAAACCATAATAATAATAATAATAATATGGGACAACACTCACACAAAGGTCTTCAGGTCCCAAACTAGGCATAGCCTGTACTATGGGTAAACCTGATGACTGATATTACATACTTATATATAATATTAAATTGCATTGCACAACATATGCACATAATATATTAAAGAATATATCTTCGATGAGCTAGGAATATATATTTCTTACTAACTACACGTTTCGTTTCCAGAGCTGACACTGTTGGAGATGAACCCTTGTTGTTGAAAAGTTTATAAATTCACAATATGGATTTCCTGCCATGGAGCACCGTTGATACAGAAAGAACATGAGGGTCGAACGTCCTGGGCCCAAGTATTATTGGTACTGCTCCAAGAGACGCGGTAAGAATAACGCTTCTGTCGAGACGTTCGGCGATGAGGTAATTTTTATATCGATGAACACATCAGATCAGAATCAGGTCAGAATCAGGTCAGAATCCCCCACGTCTGTAGGAGAGTACTCTTTAGCGAATCTTAACACGTGGTCCCGGTGCTACCAATCAGGTGGCATACTGTACGAGAGCCCACGACCAAAACCATGTATACGCCGTATAGCAGTACAGCAATACGGTCGAAACTGTATATAATCGTCAGATTATATGACTCTGAACCCGTCTAGGTGTTATATATATATTATATGTCTGTGTCTTAACGGCCAAAAGTGTAACAACTGCGTGGGAGACAATTTTTGATGTGTCGTAAAAAAGACAGTCTGTATTATAGCAATACGTCTGGTATTGAAAATGTGCATAGATTTTATAAATTTATGACAAAAAGTTTGTTCTCTGACATTTTGCGCGTAGTACGAGTATATACGCCGAGAGCATTTCTGAAAATGTCAAAAAAATTAGCCGGCCCTTAGCAACCCGTATAAATATTTTTGTAAGCTTTCATACGATTGTCAGGATTACCTAAAACTGTTTTCAGAAATTTTCATGTCGCATATGGGTACTCCTAAAACTAAAAGAACGTTTCGCAGTCCCCTGAAAGTCGCCTCAGCGCTTGTTAAGCTCCTGTGACGGGAACAACTTTTCGCGTGTTATCTTTCGTTTTCGGGTAAACTCTGGAGTTCTAATAATTTGAAGATCACAACTTCATTCGTTTTGAGGAGCCTCTGCAGTGACAGCGCAAACTAAACGTAGTTAATGCTAAACTCGTTTATAATTCAGGTAGTGTTATTTTTATGGCGATTTAACGTCTTTAAACAGGTTTAAAGAACTGTCAATGTTGTCAAATTGCTGTGTGTACATTTTGAGGATAAAGTCTCTAACTTTTTTAACGCAGTTTATAACTTTTTACGTAGACTGAACAAATTCTTTGCGCTTCAAGGTCAATCTTACAACCTGACATTTGCGGAGATTTGAAGGAAGAATCTCTTGCCAAAGGCCATAACCAAGAGTTGAAATTGAATATTATTATTACAAATAGTTTAGTTTATGCACGTTAAGAATGAAAATGCCAACAGCACTATCTTTCGAAGACAATAGTGATGATGAGGATGTATTTGTTCGTCGTTCAAGGTAAATCAGGTCAGAGAAGAATTTGTTGATACTTTTGATGACATAGACTTATTTACAAGGTTTCGCCTCACAAAACCAGTTGTTCTATCTATTGGATTGGTGTCTAATGAACATAAAATCGAGTTATCTTCAAACGTACTAATGTAAACACCAAAAAAAATATCCACTCTGTGGTTATTGGTAGTTATTGCGAACTAAAATCTATTTTAGTAAATATCTGTTAGTTCTTATTCTGTTACAAGTCCAAATTCGTATAATGCTTGCAAGTGACAATTCTTAAATTTGTCGTTTCTGTTTATTTGTGGGTATGTAAGTTCGTGCTCCCTAAACTAGTCTAAACTGAGGTTAAACTACCCACATTTGAATAGAATAATCATGTGTTTAGAATTATCATTCTAAGTGTTACTCGAATGTAGATTTTAGTATTAACATAATAAGAATTGCCATAGTTTAGAGAATTTTAGTTTAGTGTACGCACAAGCGAATCAGTACTATTGTCTATGATTTTAAGTCATCTTCCTTTACGTAAACGCGATCAAAAGTTAGCTACAAAAAGCCGGTGATATCTGTTTGATTTTAATCGAGATCAAACTAGATATTTGAACTAGTTTCCCGAGGATCGAGTTTTTTTAACTCGTCGTATGATACATTGAAACTGACCCTAAATGTCAACAACTTAATGTCTCAGGGTTACGGGCGCAATGCAATTTTGTCACTTGTAGGGAATGCATCTGTTTGGTTCTAGGCAGATGTTACTACTTAACATCAGGGTGTCTCGTGCTTGTACCGTTTACTAATAACATTAAAACAAAATATGCGTTAATACGCATTTTAAATAATTTCGCAGTACTGATCAAATAGTTTTCTGATAAAAAGGGTATAGAAGATTTTTCTGATATATTTTTTTCAACATTTGGACAAGTTATTTTATCACGTTCAAAAATTTTCAGACAGATTGCTTTCTTACCGATCGGTAAAAAGTTTTCAAAACGGTCTCGAAATTTAATGCTTTCAGATTTTCTTCTAAAATTATTTTTTTCACGTCAAATAACCCAAATTTACTCGTAAAGAACTTTTTCAGACGGATTGATATGATTTTAAGTCCCATTTCTTATTTTTTAATGAGAATTTCCGGGTTTGTGCTACACCACTGACTTTTGAAAAATATGTTTTCGGTATCATAGAGCTATCATTCAACTACAGTCTGAAAATTAGACAGATTGCTATGCTACAATTCGGCAAAATTTTATTAAAATTTATTATTTTTGAAAATTCGGTCAGGTCAAACGCTACGCGGAAAATGTCTGATATAGGTAATTTTTAATTCGAGCTAAGAATAATATCAATTTGATGCTGTTTAAGCTGTATCGCTAGGAGACAAATATTGTTCTTGGGCTCTCGTACTATATATACTCGTAGTAGGACGCTTCTGTAAGCGTCCATCTTGGTCAACCGCAGTGTTAGATTGGTTGTAGTGGTGCTGTTAGCTGTACTACTTATTAGAGGTGGGAAAAATCGTTATATTTTCCTAATGCGTTATGACGTTGCAATATATTTTTCTAACTGTTGTTTTAAACTGTTATAATATATTATAACAGCTTCAAATATTACATTGTACACGCGGTTTATTTTTTATTTTTTTTATTTATTTATTTATAAAAGAGAATACATATCGATGGTTAATGTTGGCTGTGTTAGAGTTTCTTTGCATGTTATAACGATTAAACAGTGGGATGTTATATAATATTATAGAGAATATGCTATGAAGGACTAAAAGGAGACTACAAAAATACTTCATACGTTTTGTTTGCATTTAATGTTAACAGAATATTTTTTACTCTAAGTATTTACGATTATATTTTTGCAAAAAACTAACGAAAACGACAAAACTTCGTAACTTAATGAGCACTTGCTATCAAAATTTTACCTACGTAAACAGTGCCATAACAGATAGACAGCTAATAACTGAACAATACATTACAATAGGTTATAAAAGTTTAAACAGCAACAACAGACAGCGAACGAATAACATTCGAATACCTTTATTATAATTAATTGGTACACCTTAGTATTGGTAAAATCAGCTCTTATCGTGTTGACTTAGAGTTTAAATTAGGTAGAAAACTAGACCATAGACTAACTATCGCATTGGCAAATCGCATCGTGTCAGTTTTTATAACTTTTGGTAGATGTCGCTGCCTAACGGTAATGAATATTATAACAGCCAATGGTTGAATAATATAATGTGTTGTTACATTACCAATGTATAACGAAATATATTATCTGTTGTATGTTATACTGCCCAACTGTACTACTTATTCAGTTTTAAAAGACGAATTGCATTCGTGTAGCTCCCATGTGGTTAAAATAGTAATAAAAACGGAATTATCAAGTTGTAAGGAACGGGCGGTCACAGTGCCCACGCAGGTATACTTATATATACTATATAGTATAGGTATGCCTGCCTATATGTATATATGACTGCAAGATCACTTTGTATGTTTTTTATCTTGCAGATAAAGTTATTCGTTTCATTTCAGTCAAGCCACAAAGTTAACGTCAACCAGCGATTTCATAAAGACCCACGACAGACAAGCCTTCAGACCATACCACCTGCTCGGCTTTCTGTCACGTAATGTCGACGTAAAGCAAGGTATTCTATCCCATTGGGTTTAAAGTTATAGGCAAATCCCAAGAGATACCTATGTTATTTGAATTTGGAACGGTAAAATTAATTTGTAAACTCTTGGCATAAACACGGGCATAACATTGTAAAGAGAGTTTATTCGCAAATTTAACTGCACATCTATGTTATATAATAAAAATTATCCCCTATTTTTTCTGGTCACGCTTGAGGATGGATGAAGCAATTTCTCTAATTCTTTTTTTGTGATGTTAACTATTGTTATGAGAAGGTTCTTATGAAAGAAAAGATGCGAGCTTATGGCGCGGTCGAAGTCCGAGCCTACTACTCGAACTAGTCGCGGGCAGTCGCTAATCTATATATATATAAACCCCTATTTCTCCTGATTACGCTATGAGCGCTACTTGAGAACGGCTTTACTGATTTCATTCATCTTTTTTTAAAATGTTTTTAATTCATTCGTAGAGGGTTATTACTTAAAACAAATCAAGAAAAGATAGGAGATTATGGCGAGACCGAAGGCCGCGCTTACTACGCGAACGAAGTCGCGGGCAGTCGCTAGTAAACAAAAAAGCGATTGATTGTCATGACATGAGAGTAAAACCATAAACGATCTATTTTAAGTGTTATTTTAACAGTGTTTCACGATAATATAAATGTCGTCAAACGATAGTGATTTGACTCTGGAGTTTAGAAATCGATCGCTTTATATCGATGTTGCTATCCAACATATTATACGCAACGAACCATAAATGATGTGATCAAACACTGCATTATATATATAAAGTAATATAAAACTGAAAATGCTTGAGTTAAACTCTGAAACTAAATTTTAATGTTCATCATCTGAAAAATGTGTTTATCCGCATATCACTTTATTAGCTGCGCCGCGCAGTTATTCCAGCTTAGTGTTGGGTGTTGATGGTAACGAAAAGTATCCTATGTGACAGTATATCTGGTGTCTCATCTACCTCCATACCAAATTTCATCAAAATTGGTTCAGCCGTTTGAGCGTGAATAAGTTACAAACATACATACACACTTACAAATATTCGCCTTTAAAATATCAGTGTCATCCATGTCTCAAAATTTCAGATTCCTTAATTTTATTGTTAGTTTATTGCTACAATGGAACCTGGATGAAAGTTTCTTTCCGAGTCGCATTTTAAGTTATACTTCTCTTGCAAGTTCCGGTTACTAAATATTGTTTTTGTATATTTCAGTGGATTATGTGTGCAACATCAAAGGAACTCGTCTAGCTATCCTACGAGGATACACTTTTACTATCGATGGACAGTACAAGTTTACTGTAAATTGGAAATGCCAGATGGCGCACAGGAAGTGTAAATCACGATTCACTATAATGTTGAGTAACAGAGTCATGACCCACGTGAATTTAGTACACAATCACAACCCTCCCACTTATAAAATTGAAGATGGTATATACTACAAGACAAAACAGTGACGCGTTGTCGAGTTCAGGGAACCTTCTAGAAGGTTTATGTTTATGTCACCAGTGACTAAGACAAATGATAAGGATTTTAAAATTTCAAGAGAATTTAAGAATTTATCTAAGTTAGTGCACCGGGTTATCTACAGGTACTAATTATATCAATTAAATTTTCAATATTAACTGTGAGGCAGATTGCATCGTCAAAAGTAGGTTTTAGAACATGTGCAGACCAGCTGCAGTCCTATACGTAAATAGTGACCACTCTACACTTATTTATGAATTTCTTCGTGTAAAAATCTGAGGAATTCGAAATGACTCGTGCAGCCAACACTCAGAGAGAACTAACATAATTCGAATTCACTCAATTTTACTCAGTAAAGGAATTTTTGCAAATCATTTCTCCGAATCTTCATTCACAAATCTTTTATAGGACTAGCATTTTAAAGGGCTTGATTGTAATGAGATTATAATGAAATTCTTGACATACTTAATCTATACATATTATGGCATCTATTTTTAAAGAATCTGACATGAATAAGACAATATTATTGGCGAATTTTTTTTTTATAGATCATAAAGTTGACTTTTAAACTTTCATATTTTCTTTTCTGCTTTGTTATTAATATTTGTCTTATTTACAATTTTATTCGAAATTTTATTTTAAGCTTATTTTAATATGCAAATTTTATTCAAAAACTGTACAATAGACTTGCCTAGTGTAACAAATGCAGTTATAAGGCCAATAAATAAATCTTATCTTATCTTATCATATCGAACTCCTTTCTGGGAAGCTTTAGAGTTGTGATGAGATTAAGAAACCTGCCTTGAAGGCTTCTGGTATTTTAGATAAGGCTTCGATGTTAAATGGGAACATCAGATCTCTGCACAATTCCATTTTGTCAATACTGTGGCACGTTATTTTAAGAGCTTCATCAATTTCTGTATGACGTTCAGAATTACCCATTGTCATATTGAGGAAATGAAACGTTTGTTGAAGTCTGGTATTAAAGATTGTCGTACTAGTATAAACAAAAATAAGTGACAGGATTGTAATTGCTTCAGCGTATGTGAACATGATAGAGGGGTGTTGTCAAAAAAGCCATCAGTAGTCAATTTTCATTTGTAGCTATAGTATATCGAGAAACCTTTTTTATCATTGTATTTTTGGTAGTGTATCTAATAAGCCTTGCATATGTGAGTGTGTGAAAATTTAATAGATATGTGTGATGTAATTTAACTAAATCTATTTAATAAAAAGACACTAATAATATTCCTTGAACTATACATTGCATGTTTCCGTTTGCAAAGCAGACCCTGTAAAACGAAGAGGCACTATTACTGAGTTAATTCAACCTAGTTGGGGTTACCTGTTCGCATGTGATAGCAAAATTAAGTTGTTTGTAATGCTTACTTCAGGTATACTTTGTTCATTTTCAATTATTGAAATTTATTTAGCTTTAATATTTTGTAAATTAATTATAATCCATCATGTTGTTAATTTCAGTTCCAGTTTTCAGTTGTTCATCACGTGGTTATCCAAGATGTTTTATAGGAGGTTACACATTCTGTACAAAAAGAAAAGTAGGAGTGAAAATACACTGGCAATGCGCAACTAGCCGACAGTGTCGCGCCATACTGCACACGATTGGCAATAAAACTGTATTGAAATGTTTCAACTACCATAACCATGAAATTCGATAAGTATCATATAAGATGAATATACTATATAACATAATGTTTCGGTTGCGTCAAATTAAGATTATTGGATGTAACCGTACTGTACAAATACTAAGCAATGATAATGAACATTTGTAGATACATAGTGTGCATAGAACTATTAGGTGTAAAAATGATTGATGTTAAAAATTTAAACGATTAGATGTTAAAAATAATATAATTTAAATAATATTAATAAATAAGTTAGTAAATTAGAGGTAAATTTATTAAAATTAAATAACTAATTACTTTCAATACTCATTCACAATAATTCAATGATCCTTCAGTTTACAAGTGTGCATCTAAAAAAACAAAATAAAGACTATTTCATCACAATCTGCTGACTTATTGCTTGCTGACGTTATATCAGCTCGGATCTCATGGTTTGCATTGAGCGTGGAGCAGCTTTCTCGAGGCAGTATTGCGAACTACTTATAACTTACATACTATTATATTTATATTATTTATCTAACTCAATGCCAGCAGGATCGCTAAGTAGTGACTGGCCCCTAGTCTTACTTGACGCTCTATTGTTCAATTATTTTTCATAGTACGGTGCAGGAGAAATAAAAGTAAAGAAGAAATGAAGGAACGAAAAAAGATTGCACAGCGGCAGCGAAGAGAAAGAATAAAAAATGATCCTATACGTTATAAACAATATTTGGAAAAGGAACGTCGAAGGTATCACAAGCGGATGAAGGAAGGAAAAATTAATTAATAAAACATCACGATTTATCAGGAAATGGAAGCAATTTGTTCAAAATTATATGTAGTGTAGTTTTTTTAAAAGGGTAAGTGAATTAATGAATTAATGATTGATATGAAAATAATAAATAATATTATTACATAGACAGTTTAGTTCCTTTTTAAGCCAATTTATTTAAGTTTAAAAGTAAAGTCTCTTAATATGGGTTTATCCCATTTTCTATGAGGAATCTACTAAATTAAATGTATCTTTAGTACCTATACCTGGTCGCGCCCTAAAGCGATAAAACTAATCAGGCGTCGACAGCGGACTGTAATGAATGTATTGAATGGTACGTGCAACGAAACAGGGGATGAATGCAGAAAAGCAAAGGAAATGCAAGCCTACCTGAAGATCCATCGACGCAGGTGCAGCGGTGAATACTTAATCAACTCCTTATATAATTCGAAAATACATTCTATAACAAATTCTCGTTAAGATCCTTAAGGAGAAATGAGTTCCAAATTTCATGATTCGACTTCGCGAAAACTTAGTTTTTCGACGCTTACACCTAATAATCAAAGTTTGAAAAAAAAAACGTAGTGCAAGTTGAATATACGTCCTTATGAAGTTTGGGAGCCAATACACGATTGAGCAAACTTGGCTTGATAGAAATAAACGGCAACATACCCTAAATTTTGCAATTTTTCGTGATTTGTGGATTTTTTTTATTTTATTACATTTTTATTAAATTATGGGCAAATATATTTCAATGAATGTATCATATTCGAATTCCCAATGAAATTTACTAGTGAACTATGGACTCATTTATCAATAAAATTTATTCATTTGATTGCACGAAATAAATACAAAAAGTATTAGCACGTATTCAATTGAATTTTCGCATTACATCGTCCATTCTGGTAAACAATTCTCAACCTTATGTAAATCATCGTAAATTGTTTTAAAATTTGAATTGGACCGCGCCTTAAGCAAAATTCTAATCCATTACTATCTAATACACACTGTACATACTCTAAAATTCATTCTCAATTAACTTCATCATCAAATCCAACCTTAAATCTGCATCATAATATAAATATATATACGAATACTAGCTGACCCGCCAGCGGTTTCACTCGCGTGGCCTCGCGGGATACGGTAATTACAGATTTCAATTAGGGGTTGAATTTTACAAAATCCGGTCTTAGTGAGTACATAGGTCCAAAAATAAAACCTCCGTGCAAAATTTTAAACTTTTAGAACTCGCAGTAACGAAGTTTCATACAAACAATCAACAAATTATTTTCATACAAATTAGTTCTCGTAGTAAACAATAAATAATAATATAGTAATGCCCCAAGTGTCAATAGAGTCTAGTTGATGAATCTAGTTTATATCATTCTACTCATAATTAATACTTTCAGGGGCTTTCTTCTTGGCAACCCATCGAGGTACCCATGCGTTAATGCTTGCTGGATTCAGATACCACAAACACAAAGAAAACAGGTGGAATATCAGATGGAAATGTTCCGCAGCATACAAGGGATGCAAGGCAGCTGTATTTGCCGACGCACACAAAGTCGTTAAAGTAATAGGTACTCATAACCATAACCCCCATTATAACTAATACACCTGTTGTTAGGTTTACTATCCGCACCAATATTGATTATAGGATATATTTTTATTATTAAATTATAAATACTGAATAAACAAATTAGTACATAAATTATTAGATGAAAATTGGAGAGACAGAGATAGTGTTTGCTGTATAAACAACACATTGGATATTTTTAACCTGGAAAAAATTCATGTGTCAATAGTCACTATATGCACGCGGGTAGAATTGCAGGCGGAAATCTTGCTATGTTATGTCATATTTTGTTTAAACTGTAAGTTTTCCCGCGTGATAATAATTAGAGTTTTATTTTAGGTTCAGAAAAATACATGTTAATTTGACACTGGTGTCTATTCTGAAAGCATTCTCTATTAAAATCTTTAAATTATAGCAGTTCTTATTCTGTTAAGGCTATAATCCAAAATAGGATAACACTTCCAAATGACAGCACTAAAATTAGATATTTACCTTCAATTTCAGTATATTAAAACAGATTAGATGTCACGTTACTTGATGCGCTCTAAACTAACGTAAAAATACCAAAATTAGAATAGAATAATCCTATTTTCTACCGACTTCCAAAAAAAGGTGGAGGTACTCAAATCGACTGTGTTTTTTTATGTTTGTTACCTCATAAGTCTGTACTGGGTGAACCGATTTCCGGAATTATGTTTTGTTTGAAAGCTGGTGCCTCCCGTGTGGTCCCATATAAATTTTATCAAATTCGGTTTATTAGTTTTTGAGTTACACTCCAATAACTGATTTTACCACAGTCGGTCGGTATGGAAGTCGGTATAAAATTTTTCAAATTGCATTGATAGAAATGTCATTCTAAGTGTTACATGAATTTGGATTTTAGTGTTAACAGAATAAGGACTACCTTAATTAAATTTTAGTTCGCTAGTTTAGTTTTGTTTTTTGAACAAGTGAATCGGTACTATTGTCGGTTCTATTTGCGTTCTAAACATACAAAATTATAATTGACTAACCCGTGTTAGCCAAGCTTTATCAACCGGGGTCAAAATTATTATTTAGCTACATTTAATTTAGTTAAGACTATTTTTTATAAAATGTATTGTAGAGTGATACTTATTGTGTTCACATGTGTGCCTCTTTACATTTGTATACGAAATAATCGCATACAATGTTTTACTAAAAGTTAGTTACTTTAAAGAGTTATTTTTTTGCAATTAAACTGTACCTACTCAAATTTTTATTCGTTATTTTATAACTCCTTTGTCTGATAGTTTTTACACTGACGAAACTGCAAGTGTCGTAAAATTGGGCAAAAAGCTATGTCTTCCTGCATATATATTGAAAAAATTTGAAAACCGTAAATATGTAGTTTGATAACAAGAAGAAAGGAATTTACTTTTACAAACTTGTTATTTGCGGTCAGTACAATAACCGTGTCTAGGGATCGAACGGCAAAGTTCACTTTTTCCTTTCACCTAGTAACGCCTGTAGCGTCGTCATATGGCCATACAATTAGGGGTATAAATAAACCGTGGTTATGGAAATACTGTATTTTATTATGATTTATGAATAGTTCATATTGTTTGTTAAATATCTACAGCAAGTGTCAATAAAACCGCCAAAATATAGTTATTTAAAGATATTTTCGCTTATTAGCCGCCGATTTCAGAAGCAGTGAAAACATGGACTTCAGAAGAGAGTAAGTTATATTGTTTTTACGTGGGTTGTTCCACAAATAGTAAAATAAAAATAGTTTTATTTACAGCTTTTCTAAATATCCCTCCAATCCCAATGCACTTACGCATTCGGGTGAACCAGCTTTCCAAACATTTAAAAAAACGTGTCTAGCGGGAATAATTTTTTTCAAAATTAGTCATTTGTTTAATGGTAAGCATTCTGTTTGCATTGCATTTGTACGTTTTCGTCATCATGGATACGATAAAACTCGAGTGATTATCGAACGAAGTATGAGTACCGTCGTAGCAGCAAAGTGGCAGAAGCGGCATGCAACATCAACGACGTATACGGAGCGAACACAACTAACGATTGCACGTTATCGTTATTGGTTTGCCCGCTTCCGTTCCGGAAATTTCGGCCTAAGAAATGAACCCCGTGGTCGACCAAAAACTTTAGTTGACAACGACAACTTAAAGGTGATTTTGGAAGCTGATCATTTTCAATCTACAGCTGAATTAGCAGCTTTCGATGTCAGCGTCATAGTAGCAAAGCACGCGTCGAGTCGAGCCTTGTATTGCTCAACAGGCACACACGTGGAGGCATATTGATCGCATTGTTACTTGTGATGAAAAATGAATTCTGTTCGACAATGGCAAGTGCTCAGCAAGTTGGTTATATCCTGGTTCAGCACATAAACAATGCCCCCAACCAAATGAATGATCTAAAACTGACGGGGCACCAGCACTGTCAAAGGCCCGGCGGATGATATCATTCAAGCTGGCGTGCCGAGTTATGCGCCTCGCGCTCTTTACGTTATGAGAGTGCGTGGTGGCCGAACCGGACTGCCATGTCACCGCAGACACAACGGTGAGGAACCTGGCAAGGGGCACCTACTCGTAGGAATACGGCTTTTCTAAAAGTATTGTTGTCTAAAAGACACCCAACATTTTTAGACGGCAAAGCATGTAGCCAAAGCCCCGACTCCCATCGAGTAACAGCTAACAGGCGAGCATGCTCTGCGGAATAACTACTTGAATTGATCAGGTTTTGAAGTTCTAAGTCAAAGAGCGGCCCGTCTCATTGCCTCTGAGAAGCAGGAGCATCGGGCAGGGGCTGAGTAGGACAAGGTTTTTTCCAGTTTCAACAACAGTTTGAATAGAAGGCGATTAAATTGCGTTTACTAACTTTCGAGTACTAAAAATTGATGAAAGGAAAGCTGGTACGGTAAACTATTCCAACAGCTATGAGCCTTATGCTACCATCTTTTTAAAATGAGCGCATAAATTAGCTCCGTATAGAAAGTCTGTTGTAAAGTGAACTGCATCATTCACTTTACCTGTTAACTTCACATTTACTAGCGAAGTGAGCTCTCTAAGCAGAGAGTCCCCAATCTCACTGCTGCTTGCACTGATCAGGTATTTTCTACCGACTTCCAAAAGGGTACTCGATTCGACTGTTTTTTATGTTTGTTACCTCATAACTTTCGATAGGGTGGACCGATTCTCAAAATTCCTTTTTTGTTTGAAAGCAGATACTTCCCATTTTCCAAATTTCATCAAATTAGGTCTAGTAGTTATTGAGTTACACTCCAATAACTGAATAGAATGGAAGTCGGTATTAAATTTTACAAATCGTACTTGTTTTTTATTTGGCGCAAAAGAGTCGAGGCCCCCCGCTGAGACACTTGGGAAGGATATTACCGCACACATTAATTCTTCTAATAGTGGCGACAAGAACATCCTCCCCACTAACTTTAGCAGGTAAAGGACTAGCATGAGCTGCGGAAGGTGGATGCTTTTCTGTAAGAGCTAACACGTTTTCCGGAGAGTTTGGTGCCAATATATCGTTGGAAAATAATAGTCTAGCCGAACTTCTGTCACTTCTTTCACTGTCTTCTGTCTTCTTCACTTGGCTTGTCTTCTACTAGACGGTAGGACGCAGAAAAATATACGGATCTAGCTAAATTGGGCGAAGTAAAGCAGAAAACAGGACAACACACAGGAATTGTGTTTACATTTTTGTTTTATTTTACTAGTAAAAGAATTTTGATCATATGGGTTTTTCGAAACATGTAGAATTCAATACGGGACAGTCAACAAGTGCTCCCAGGCCTGAGGAGAGTTATATGAAATAACATTTCTGAAATATATTTCTACTGTTTCATACTGTATTTGTCAGGTAGGTTACGATGTTGAAATTATTAAAGTAATCTTGCAAACCAATGTTATTAAATTATTTAGCGTTCGTGTTTCTGTTTAAATGCGTTTACTTATACTGTAAATATATTGCCCCAATAATTTTTAAATTACTTTAGTGTCTCTCGTTTTATTGCGATGACTGGACAACGAACACACAAGTCTGGAGGTGCACTACAAACAGAAGGTGTAATGCAAGATTTGCGGTAAATACGAATACAAAAACTATGAAAAATTTGAGAACAGTACATAGCCATGACCCTCAAAACCATACATTTATAAATGGAAATTATTTTAGAATATGAGTTATGGTAAACACGCCCGTGCTGATTGTTGCTTATCATTTATTATCTTCAAGGGCTTAAGTTTGTCAAACCAGTTTATAAAAAATACCAATATTGTTGACACAGATGAAGTTGTAGTACGCACAGTATATTTTAATGTTATATTCACCACCGTTGTAATAAAAATCGTGATGAGCAAAGTTCTTACAACAATAAGAGAATGAAAAGAATAAAAATCGCGACATTTTGTGTCCTGCGATGTGATTTCGTAGTCGGAGATATATGTGTAATTATTTTTTTCATTATATGATTTATATATTATATTATTTTAAAAGCACTAACGCCTGCATAGTAAAATGCGGATTCAAATTCCGTCAGAGGCTATGTACTCGTATTTCGCTCTGAAATTGCAATGTATGATTTATACATAAATATTCTAAATTAAATTAAACTGAGCACATTAGAAATAAATATACAATTTATATGTGTTTTCTTAACTTACGTAAAACATACATGGATGTAGATCCGAAAATGGGTGTAAGAAATGAACAAAATAGATTATTTGTTAAAAATTGTTGTTATTTAAAAGAAATAGAAAAGTATTAACGATACATTTTTTTTAAGTCACATTCGTGCAGAACTCGGCTGGAAAGCAACTGGCTATTCTCGAAGGCTACACGTTTTACTGCAGTGGTTCGACGCAGAGCACTTAGTACTGGAGTTGCACTAGGAACAGAAAGTGTAACGCGAGATTGACACTGAACAAGCATTCATTGACTATAAAGAAATTGAGAAGTATACATAACCACGAACCATCTTCTTATAAAATTATAAATGGCATTTGTTTAAAGTGATAGGATATTAAAAACAAGTACAATTTAAAAAAAATAATACCGACATCCATTCTACTCAGTTATTGGAGTGTATCTCAAAAACTACTCGACCGAATTTGATGAAATTTAAATAGGACCACACGGGAAGTTTTCAAACAAAAAAATAATTTTGAGAATCGGTTCACCCAGTCGACAGTTATGAGGTAACAAGTATAAAATAAAATACTGTCGAATTGAGTACCTCCTCCTTTTTTGGAAGTCGGTAGATAATGTAAGTTTTGTTAATTTAGTTAATAGACAATATTCTATCATGGTCCATAGAAAGGACTATTCGGATTTTGGTCCCTATATCAGAATCTTAATTACAACTCACATTTATAATTATTAAATAACAATATTGTAGGGCACGTATACGTGTAGCGAACGAATGGTTTGGTGTATCAACTTTTGATTAATTTGCTAAATTTGCATGGCCTCCCGTTTCATCTCTGATCTTAGCTTTCATGGTGTGATAGTAACACGGGAATTATATGTGAAAATGTTTTTTTATTATATATTATATAATAACGTTTCTTTAAATCATAACTACATCCTTAAATTTGTGTTATTGTTATTTTTTATGTGTTACCGTGCATCAGTGTTTCATAGATTTAATTTTATAAATTTTTGTAAAACATTTTTATCAATATAATATATATAAAATTATAATAAAATAAATATATTTATATAGCATTTATGAAACAAGAGGATTTGCAAACGAGCTGTATTCGAAACGTTGTTTGTAAAATAAATCATTTTAGAAATAACATGTTTTAGAAATGAATTGTATACGAAACATTGGTAGCCATGTAATATTTTGTCATAAGTATATCGGCGAATCATTACGGAACCATTCGTAATGGTATTTGGGCGGTTTATGTCAAAAAATAATCTTGTAAACTATCAATAGATGACGGACAGGCAATCGTGCGCCTGATGGTAAACGTTTAAGTCCGACCTAGAGTTACGAAACGAAGTTTTGCGTGGAACTGCACTGCGATTGTGATTTAGTTGGTTACTTGGTTTTTTGTCTCATTGAAAAGCGTAACTCTGTTATCTGACGTATATTACTTCCTAGTAAGTAGTAGATCTTTATGTTAAAAGTGTATTATGTTACTTTTCAGTTATAAACATTTAAAAAATTGTGTAAGTATAGATTCTCAAGTGCCTGGAATCACAAAATACGATATAAGTTTTGTCTGTTCTTATGTGAGCTACGGGTCAATTTTGTATTATAATTCCATTGTAAATTCTTACGGTTAGACAATGTAATCGTCATTAATAAGTAAATATAAATATAAAGGCAAGATTAATTTCAATCATAACCATGCTATTCCATAGTCGTCACTGTAACGACTCATTTTAAACTGAAGTGTTTTAACCAGAACGCCATATATGAGACCCGGCTGTGACTTCTGGCAGACTACTTTAACCTATGTTTCTGGGCTGTTTCAAATTAGCAGTATAATACAAGCATGCAAAGTTTAAAAGTAAAAACCAGAATATTAATTGTGAACATCTTCACTGAATAATAGAAGTTGACTTGGTAGTGACTCTTAAATGGGTTCATTCATGATAGGATATATTTGGACTGCATGGGAAATGCAATCTTCATAATTATATATACACCGCTGCTTTTGGTGTTAATTGCATCAGAATAGAGTAGTGAAATTGCCTTAGAGGACATTGCTGACAGCGATGGATGGTTCACGTTCTGCGACAAAGGCACGCACGGGGAGAAAACTCGATGTATGTGCTCCACTCACGGGCGTAAGAAGTGTCGGGCGGTTGCCTACACTCTTGAAAATAATTAAGTTACTTAACTTAATTATCATAATGCGTGTATCTTGTAGAAAAGTGTAAAAAAAGTTAATCTTGTAGAAAATACTAAATACATAAAATAACAGAACATACCAGTGTTTTTAATTTAACAGTAACCACGTTAACTTTATAATTAATCAATGGTTTATTGTCGAAACATAATATATTCTGCTATGGTTGCTTTGGAGGATTTATTTTTCGTTTTCTGCACCTAATAAAAGTGATAAATCATAAACTTGATAATTTCAGTTCTTATGTTCACCACATCTCGCAGCGGCAACCCCGTGATAGAGTTGAACGGGTACCGGTACAACAAGTTTATTAAGAGTAAGGGATCTAGAGCACTTTGGCGCTGCACGAGAATTGCTAAGGGCTGCAAGGCTATTATCAAAACTGTTGATAATATGATCATCGTAATTAAGAATAATCATAACCACTAAGGTACTATATGATATTAATTGCTTAGTTTAACTACGCGATAATAATAAAATCATTTAAATATATCTCCATAAACAACAACAGATAACTAACAGGTTCTTAAGTCAATCGTGATTGTACTTTTTACGTAATAGTTGAGTTTGAAGTGAAATAGTTGAACTTGGTTGTAAAGAACTTTTAAATTCGACATTTGAGAAATTTTACTAAATAAAATTACAATCGTTAATGTAATATGATAAATAATAAATATGTATGTATTTATTTATGTATTTTGTTTGTTTGTTGTATAAAAAGGTAATCAATTAGCATCCTTTTAAGAGCATATTCTGTACATCAAAACAAACATCTTTTGTTCTACGACGTTCAAAAATTCGTATAGCTAATACGAATTTTTTTACATGAACATTGATTTGACCATTGGCAAAGAAAGTAAATAGCCGCGCGGTATATGTAAGTAATTTGCGATTGGTGTGTAACAATATAGATTTAAGTAAACAATAAACATTAAACTCTTGGCAATAGACTTTACCTATTTTCATCGAATATTACAATGCAGAGACAGAACCGATAGAATTATGTTACCTTTTTTTTATGCAGAATATGATTGCGCTTGAACACTCTCTCAAGTGATGTTGAGTTCTGATGCAAGTATATATACAGTAGCCGTTTTCTATATATGGTTTTCAAAATATGGCAATCCTGACGCCCTGGAATCATGAAATTTGGTAAGAATAGTTGTCTTATGCACACACAAAGGAATAAATATGAAAAACGTACATATGTGTTTTAACCCGTGAGAAGGCGCGCTATGAGCTATTTGCTCACACAAAAATTTATTGAGAAAGTTTTTGGTGTTTACATATTGCCCCGAGCTCCTAGGTACCTTCGCAATTATTCAACCGCTCTCCCCTCGCTTACTAGAGTAGTACGCATCGCTCAGTCCCGCTGCGTCCCGTATATACAATCTTCTCTATGGCTGCGTCCGCGCAGTGAAGCACTTGTGGAAGCCCCGCACCGTCGCGCGGCAATTTCGTCAACGCGCGCCCATTCGCGTAAGTATTTATTTTTCATATCAAATTTTTTATATATAATTATGTTAATTTGTATTAAATTGTTTTATTATCAGGTAAGTCCTCTAAAGTCATATTTTAATGCTAATATTTTATGTTTTCAGCTACAACACACATGAAAAATGTACGATCTGTATAATGCACAAAATCCACGAATTTCTTCATGGTTGGAAGAGGATTAGAAACGAGAAGAGAGGAGACTTGTATATTACTTAGGATAACAAAAATGTAAACATTGTATACATTTTTATATAGGTTTCTGGTATGTTTTTGGAAATAAGTTATTATTATTAATATTATTTCTTTATTTTCTCGGATTTCATCCGGTCCTTTACAAAAAGCATGCGCTTCGTGCATGCAATTACTCTGCACCGAGCGCATAACGTAAATGTGTTTGAGAGGTACACTTGTCCTGTCTCATGGAAGAGTGAAATTATTAAATTTTCTTTTCGTTTTTATCTATCGCGATTTTTTTTGAAGATACCGAAAATTGTAGGTCCAAAATTAATTAATTTGTAATTTTCGGTAGAAGTTGCTTTTATGTTACATAGTTTTAATTAAAACTCTTGTTTTTATATTAAATAAATGTTGTTTTATTTATTATGGACTCATTTATAGCCAATAATACTAATATTGCAGAAATATAAGCATTTAAAGTAGTGTGAGCCATTTGCTCGCGCGCGCCTGTCCGTGTAACAACATTAGGCGCGCCTTTTCACGGGTTGTAACTAAAAAGCGAATTTACTATTACATACTTACTATTAGCTTTTTTGGAAGAACTTGTAGAGGTACGAGTATATAATAGTTTTATATTATAGTAAAATATCATAATAATTAAATAGCTTTCAATTATTTAAGTGTCATACGGTACGTCAAGGAAAGGAAAGCCGCTGCTCAGTATTGAAGGCTACACATTCAGAATTCAATCAAAGCAAGGTGACAAGACCAGATGGGTATGTTCTACTAACAACAAATGCCTCGCGTTCGTGCGTACCTACGATACAATCATTAGAAAAGTAAAAAATAAACATAATCATTAGTTTAACATCTGAGTAGTACGTAAATTGTAAACATTATTTGCTTTAACTGTAACAGACCGTATGTGAGCTTTGTGAATTAACTACTTTTCAGCTAGTATTCCATTTACAACGCATAAGTAGTTATTCATATAACCTTTACCGAAATGTCATACAACACAAATGCACGTGTGGACACTTGCATTCTGGAGTTTGGACTGTTTAGTTACTAGTCATAAAAGAAACATAGAATAATTGAAACAGATGCTCCCAACAATGCGTCGGTTTCGGAGCGTCGTCATTACGCCTCTTTGTTAGTGTTGGTTCGTAGCTCGGACTGTGATGGGGAGATACGGAGTTCGTGTTGCGTGAGCCCATATGTTTCTCCGCATACACAATATTAACACAAATAAATGTATGTACTAAAATAAAATAATGTAAATGTACATTATGTATAATCTATGTATATAATTATTAATACAGCCTAAAGGTAATTAAAAGGTAATTAATACTACCTAAAGGTCTACAAAGGTCTAAGGCTAAAAGGTCCCTTCGAGTGACCAATGTTGAGGTTTTACGTCGAGCTGGGAGGAAACGAGAACTCATGCAGACCATCAAAAGAAGGAAGGTAGCCTATCTAGGCTTGTTGACTATGATGGGCAAGGTGGCCTGAAGAAGAGCTGTTGGACGTAGAATGAAGTCGTGGTTGCGTAATATCCGTGAATGGACCGGAATTGGAAGTGTCGCGGAGCTATTTAAACTCGCCAAAGACCGGGTGAAATATGCGGAGCTGACAGCCAGCCTTCACTAGTTGGAGAGGCACTAGAAGAAGAAGATACTTCCCAAATTTTTTTTTTGTAACATAACTGGGCCTGCGTGGTAGGTTATGCCCATACTTCTCTCTCTGAGCGAGAGGCTCTCCCACTGGAAGAAAGAGACAGTCTGATTGTTATAGCGCTGATGCTATACTCACCTGTGCAAGTCTCGTTCATAACAAAATAATCAAAATAATGTTAAAAGTGGTACGGTATAAGTTTTCCTTAGGTATAAAATAAAATATACTTATTTGCATGTATAATGTACTTAAATAAGATATTAAAAAATATTACTTTTTGTATCAATTCTTTAATCCAACTAATATTATATAGGCGAAAGTTTGTGAGTATGGATGTATGGATGTGTGGATCTTTGTTACTCTTTCACACTCAAACGGCAGGGATGCCCCCGTAGAAGTGGCACTGGATTAGCACATAGGATACTTTTCATCATCATCATCATTCATCACCATGCGGGTGAAAAAGCCTAAAATGCTTGGGTAGATCATAGAAAACATAATAAAATCTCCGCCTACGTCAAGATCGTAATGATGACAGTTCTGTCAAAGTTTGTGTCAGTTTCTGCTAGCTTAGTCAAAAACACGCTATCATTTTGATACTTTGATACACTAGACTTGCTCGGCGACCGTCAAGGGTGATGATTTGTAATGACAGTTTTTCCATGGTTATTAATTTTATATATTTGTATGTACGTAAGTCCTGTATTTTATTATTAGTGTTTATTGATTGATATACTAACTATTTAACTTTTCTCACATAATACTATTATAACAATTACGTTTGTTCATGTACATATTTTATGACATTTTGGTATAAAGATAGATATGGCCTTGGAGAATATAATAAGCTACTCGAAGTACTAAGCCTGTGCAGAATATTTTAGACTTTGAATATATTATCTGCAAAGACAGATTAATGAATGTTTGTTTACATTTTTTCGTAATACTTAACTAAGTTCCATGTACAGTCGCCTGCAATAAGATGTATACATTTTACGATTTTTTAAAGTGCCTCAGTATTCAAATTCATACAAAAATACACCAAAAACAATCTCGAATGAAGTTATTTATATTATTTAACTGCTTAAAATAATCCTTATCGACACTGTTATAAAATGCAGTACTGTTTCATAATTTTGAAAATTACGGTTTGTATACATCTTATTGCAGGCGGCTGTACCATTTGTGCAATACTTCATATTCTATTTTTCTAATACACTCCCTGCTTAACATTTTTGATCAGAATGTTACTTAACAATTTGAAAATGCAAGCAATATTAGCGTGTCAATTAAGACGCCATCCAACCCCAATTTTAAAATAATTTACGATGCTTTACGTAAGGTTGCAAATCGCTTGTTAGATTGGACGATGTCATGCGAAAATGCGTTAATTTTGTACGTTTTCTTTATATTTTTCGATATATACTAACACAATTGAAAAAACCGCTGGTTATTACTTTAGTACCATACGATACCTATGTATTACCTAAAAAAAATATAGTGTTATCGCTGGAAATTCTGAGAGTTTGGACGTGAAAGTTTATTTTTGTGGACCTATTAAGGATTTTTTTCTGCTGAAAGAGAGTTATATTTGTGAATTCTATTCGGTTATTACTCTTTTCCGATTTCTTTTCTAACCTTTGTATTTTTTTCATAATATGCTATCGATCTGTTTCGTTACACTAGGTGTTTAAAAATTCTGCTTTTTCTTTAATCAGGGTCCGAGCGCGCCTTAAGTGATTACTTACTTAAATGTTTTAGGGTTCCAATTATGTACAACACAGCGAGGTAAGAGCATGATCAAATGCGGAGGATTTAACTTTAGCAAGCAATACGAAACTGGTCCGAAAATAAGATGGTCATGTTCAACTCACAACAGTAAGGGATGCAGAGCATGCATCGTGACGTATAACGGAGAAGTCATAACAAAACGCAATGAACATAATCACCCCCCACCTAGAAGACAATGGTAACCACTGCTACGTGAGGTTTTCATTACGGGTGAGCCATTCTTATCCTATAAGTTCTTAGGTATGATATAAAATATTTAAGTCTGCGTCTAGATATAAAATATTTAAGTTTAGTTTGTACCTTCCATACAGGTTGTTATAACAAATGACTACATAATTAAAAGTGCTTCAGTACATAGATACTTAGTAAAGTACGAGTACCTAAGTAGTTGGTTATTATAAAATATATGAAAAACGTATTATTGTTAAATTATAAAGGTTCTGTTACGGTGAATAGAAATTATCCACCACCTTCTTTTTCAATACGGCTTCGTAATTTTCTTTATATGGTAAATTTGCTTTCATATAAGTGCGGACGAAGTCGTACGTGACTGTTAGTTTCTCATATAGGTATATGTTTGTATATCGGGTACGTTTTATATTTGTAATCTGTATTTTGTACAATATAGCAGAGTTCACGGTTAAATCTATTATATCTGTTATTATCTCTTGCCATACGGCTTTCGGAGTTCAAATGACAACGAGCGTGTACACAGTATGCTCCCGTTTACTCGACGAGCGCCACGCGACGCTACGAGACACCCCGACACGAACGTGTAGAGGTGCCTTCAAAGGATATCTGTTCGAGTGGTAGAAGGTGAATATTGTTATGTACAGTCTCCTGCAGTAAGATTAACATGCATCACATTTCATAATATTCTCTATAGGCATATAAACCTTATGGATATTGCGTCCGCACAATAATAAATACTTCGGTACAAATATTTTGCTCTCCGTACTGAATCTAAGTCCTCGTACTACGACCTGTTGAAAAGATACAGGCATATGCAAATTTCCAAAACTAGGTTAACACTATTTTACTCGTTTTTAAGTCCAAGATGACCATTTCATCATCCATGGCTACAGAAAAGGGACGGAATGGCTTACCCATGGGTAAGCCATTCCGTCCCTTTTCTAACCCTATAACAGCTACAAATGGTATGGATACCATTTGTAGCTGTTATAGGGTGTCAACTGGCCGTGATTGTGTTAATAAAAGTCGTCGCCAGTCCTAATTTTTACCTCAACCCGTCGTACTCTGTTGTCATTACCTGGGTGCGTTCGTTGGATGACTCATTTCGGCGAGGTGTTCCGGGGACTGTCTGGATCGGCAATTAAAACTAGATCACCTGCCTGCAGAGGTCTGACAAGAAGACGTGTAATCGAACGTTTTCCATCTAGAATAATCGATCTTTTCGTTTCCAAGTCACGTCTGTTGCAGCATCGATCGTTTTTGTTGGCCTCTCTTTACCTTGAAAAACCTTTTCAGGTATCCGTGTCAAGGACAAGTCGAAACCGAGCTGATCTTCGCCCGGATACCAGATCAGTCCTATAGCGTTGTTGGTTCACCTAAGAACTCCTATTCGACCTTGAACTTGACCGCGGCACAACCTAAGGTTTCTTTTGGCACGCTCTTCAAAACGGCAACGCTGTTACTCGTCCAGTTTCGTATTACAAACCCACCACTCTTGTGAATATCTGTTTTTGTCCATCTAGATTGCAGTCGCTTCATCAGGCAGACTATGTCGTCAACATAATGCGATTTATATATCGGATTAACTGCCGCCGGCATCGATGACTCATGTCGCCGTGCATTCAAGTTTTTTATAAACTGCGCTACGCACAGAGAACAATTAGCTCCGAATATTAGAGATTGCATAGGTATCTATCGGCTCATGCTCCGCCACAGAAATTTTTAGGCGTGCTAATCCTCTGGGCGGATTTTAACTCTTAAAAACATATCCTTAATGTCACTTGTTACTGCTATTAAATTTCCCCTAAAACGCAGCATAATACCAAACAGCGATGACAACAACTCCGGCGGGAATATGGAAAATATTATCGAAACTATGCTCATACTTTGCAAGTACTTCTCGTGTCCGACTCGCACTGCTTCCAACAGTCAAAGTCAAAGTCAAAATCATTTATTCAATTCAGGCATCAAAGACGCACTTATGAACGTCAATTTTTCATTATAATGTACTTTGAGCCTTCCGAGAAGAAGCGGCAAGAAACTTGGGGCCATTCCTTTTATATAGATGTTTTTACTTAGGTTCCACAAATATTAGCTCCAGTGTGTTGCCTTACAAAAGAGAACATTTTGGTTTTTTATCTGCACATAAAACTGCACATCATTGTGATAATCATCGTCACATCGGTTGCAGCGTCTTGTTATCACTTTTAATTCTGGATATAATGTAATTAGGGTTGCCAAATCGTAGCTCCAACGTTGACAATACTTTACCTGGTGAATTCGCACTAATAAACAAAGCTGCCACCGCGTCCTTAGCGGCGCCACGGAGATACTTTTCTACCGACTTCCAAAAAGGAGGAGGTACTCAATTCGACTATATTTTTTTATGCTTGTTACCTCATAACTTTCGATAGGGTGAACCGATTCTCAAAATTCTTTTTTTGTTTGAAAGCTGGTGCTTCTCATTTAAATTTCATCAAATTCGGTCTAGAAGTTTTTGAATAACACTCCAATAACTGAATAGAATGGAAGTCGGTATTAAATTGTTTAAATTGTACTTGTTATTATTCAGTCTCCATAGGATTTCCTTGGGGATAAAGTAAAATACTTCTGTTGACTCGTTGTACGCCTGCTTGAACTGCAGCCATTCTAGTGGATTTGAGAGAACTCGGGTAATTCGTTCGGTATACACAAACGAGTTTAAAGGTCGTTGTTATACTTTTTGTACTTGTAGAAGCTATATCCTTCAGCGCGTTCGCTAGCATCTGAACAGTCTTGGTGACGCTGATGCATCAGTGGTGCCGGAGACTGTGACATCCGCAGATTGGCGCTGTATGTGACGGCGGCTGTAGCGAGGTAACAATTCCATGTGGTGCTGCCATTGGAGCAACGGTATTTGTCGCAATGGCCATTGCCGGTTGCAGTTCGCCCCTAGAAATACCATGTTCGGGGTCGGACTCCACTTCGTGACGACTCCGCTCGAACCATTGCTCCACTTCTTGTTTAGTGCATATGTCTTCGTGTGAACTGTATCTTGACATATTTTCTTTTAGGTCGGCTAAGTCAACGTCCAGTTGCCGATCAATAAGTTCCATTTGCATCTGTGCTTTCTTTTTAATTGCTTCTAGTGCGAGTTGTGCTTGGCGTGCCTTGGCGGGAGATGTTGCAGTGTGAGTATGGACCTATGGACTTTTCGTTTACACTGATTCCACTTCTAGTACTCGAAGCTTCCGGTGCCTTAAAATGACGATGAGTCTAGTAGTACCTTTTCAGTCGTTTTATAGAGTACACGCCGTATTTTTAGTTCACGCTCAGTGACACTTGCGTGTGAGCCGACCATCTTAGATTGCGCTGGTGTACGGAACATGATTCCGGACGAATGACCACTTTCTAACTGTTATAGTTGTTGTACTGGCCGTAATTTAGTTAATAAAAGTCTTGTTGGCATTTTAAAGTACTTACTATATAATGTAGAAAGCAGAGATTATACTAGCTAAGACTGGCCATTTAGAAAAAGAAGGTCGTGGTGCGCAACTATGCACCTGCTCGGTTTTAAGCGAACTGACAACGGGACACGACCTACCTTAGGCCACTTTTTTAATCATAAAAACTAGTTACAAATATTTACCTGCTTACAGACTATTTATATTATACTAAAGAGCCCGTCGCTAACACCACTCATAAAGACTAGGATTTGACATAAGAGCCTGATATCGCCATCACATTTAAGGGCAACATAAGGCTGTATCATAGCGTCCAATAAGCAGTTGGCATTACTACGTGAATGAAGAAAAGAAGGCCCAGCTGAAATGTGATGATGGCGCAATAAATGCGTGTGTATCGGCGGTCTTGTGAAAATATTGCGTCAGCAATAATCTTTCTAAGTAAATATGTGAAAATATTTTTTATTATCCTTAAGAAAGAAGGTTGACCTTCTTCGAGGGCGAGTCAGACTCACGCACTGAAAGTTCCGTACCGATTGTGAGAAGGTATCTCACAAATTGTGCCAATCCTTAGCGCGAGCCCGACATGCAGTGAATCGGTTTTATATGTTTTTGATGTACTAGACAAAAAACGACAAGGTTATAATTATATATTGCAAATAAATAAACAACAAAAGAAACAAAAAAAAAATTGTTTCACCTTATTATGCTAAAATGTTTTTGTGGTATTTTTTTTTCTGAGCTGGTTTTTTGTCATTCACTCCAAGGGAATCCTATTATCGTTGTTGGAAAATATAGTTCCAACAAAATATATAGGACGATGGAAATAAAGACTCGATGGCAGTGCTCAGGCAGCGGGACATGCATAGCTGTGATGCATACTCTGACAGCAGCAGCACTGTTACTAAATGTAACTACTATCATAACATTAAGGTCTGCGAATAAAAAGATATAAAAAAATAAAAGTGTAAAATTATAAAAAAAATAGCAGTTTAAGGTACAATAAAACTCAGCCTTTGGCTTCACCATAACCTCCCTCCCACCAATCTTTTCTTGTTTTTTTTTTCATAGGAACCTTCTCCTGATAATAGTTGACAACAACAAAAGAATTAGCGAGATTGTTCCATCCATCCATTCTCATGTTATAGTGTGACCAGGAGAAATAGGGGTTCATTTGTATGTATATATATATATATAAACATGCATATGTCGGCGCATAGCTTTAACCTATGTAATTTAGTCAAACGCCACCTGGTTTAGTTTTGGTGGACTAGAGATGCAAAGTGGCTCCTGGTATAACTTTGGTAACATCCTATAGAGATCCTAATTTCAATCAACTTTATTACTTTTATTACTGAAAAAGCATCTGTCAGGTCATCATAAGGGTGGCGATTAGTGCAGCTTACGGCTGCACTAATGGCTAATAATCATTGCTTCGTGATTCCATCTTCGTTTTCCGTCAGGTGAGAGGGACTCACTTTGATGAACCACTATAAAAAAATAGTGTGGTATAATCATACTCCACGCAGGAGGAGCAGTTGGGCGCAGCCAGTTATTAATATTAATATTTGGTGGAATATATTTGCAGTAACAGCGGCGAAAACTGAACACGGCAAGGACTACGTTTTCATCAATGGACTCCCATTTGTCCGAAACTCACACACGAAAACCACTTTTGATGGATAGTACGAGCATTCACACATAACCACGAACCACGAATCAGACACATAAAGTCATCAACATAGTATATCTTAACTGTTAACTTTAGATAAGAGCGTCCTCGATGCCTTAATTGAATAAAAAATGAATTTGCTACTCGTACATTGACCTATGAAAGTATTAACCAATATCTTCGAAAGTATCTTTTTGTACGTGATGCGTTTCTTTATCAGTCTTGTTTGATTGTTCTGTGTTTTCAGTCGAATTTCTACAATTGCCATCTGGGAGACAAATAGCTTTGTTGAATGGTTACACGTTCTATCAGCAGAAAAAATCGCTTACCACACATACTTGGATATGTAGGACAAATAGGAAATGTAAAGCGCGCTTTATACTAAATCACAGCAGAGAAATGGTAAGCGCTAAGATAACTCACAACCACGGCGCTCTTAGCTACACTACTCATAACGGAATTTATTTCAAATTGTAGTTCATGTTTTATTAAATTTGGGTAAATGTATGGAATTATAAGATTGATTTGTTAATATTATTCCCCCGTCCGTTGTCATACCCCTGCGCCCCTGTACCGCGCATGCCAGTACTAAGATAATAAATAAACGGCCCACCTTTAAACTGTTTTCGTCAGTTCCCTCATATTGTAATAGTTTAAAACGCTAAACTATTCATATGCACTAATACTAACTTGCCTAAGGAGCCCTGTGGCGCCCTCATGTGCCCTACAATTTTTACATATTAATGGTTAACGGTAAACCTGTAGGTTTTTTGCGGTAATTAAATAGTAATAACACATATCTAACTAATTACATTAAATATTTAAATTTGTAGAAGAAATATTATCATAATAAAAATTAGCAATCTGACCATAAAAATTAAGTTTTATCAATAAATAATGCTTACAAAGACAGGATTTTGATTTGATATTTATAAATATTTTGAATATCTAGAACAGAAATATTATTTTTACCTAGTAACATATGCTTAGGTTATTAATAATTACATAAAAAATAAGAGCTTCTTTGAAATTTCGGCCCATAATGATTTTTTTCAACTTGGGGCCCATTTTCTAGACTTATTTTTTTCAAAAATATAAATTTTCTTCTTGGTTTTTTTATTTTATTGGAATTCTTATTAGAAATCCTACAAACCAAACTATGTTTCAAAGAATAATTATAAAACTATTATATATAATTATAAAAAAAATTGAAATATTTAAAAAAAAATTACAAATTTTGAATTTTTAGTACTAGCTAATTTCACTGTCACGTGATTTTTTATCGATCCTGACATGATATGGCGTATTTATCATATTCTGAGTGGGTGTAATTACTTGACGAGCTTATTTCTGTAATATTTTACAATGAAAAGTATAATCTATTCAAAATAAAGCAAATTATAACTAATCATAACAATAAGAATTAGCTTACCGAGAGTTGTCGATTAGTGACAAATTTTTTTCGTGTAAATTTTGATGTCAGAACTTAATTCACATGTTTACAGTATTCCTTACACATTCACGATCATATTCATGTATAATTTGTAACAAAATCATGAGTTTAACCCTATTCATCCACTAAAAACTATAGCACAAAACATAACTTCACCGCCAAACACAGATGAAAATATAAACATTGTTTTTTTTTTAAGTTCACTGATAGAACATGCCCGTGTGTGGTGTTGCAATAGAAAGAAAATATATTACGCTAAAGAATTAAATTCTATGGTTAAACATTGGATTACTTTAAAACATAAACAAAAGTAAACCCCCGTGACACTTACAAAAATTGTTGCGCCAACACGTTGAACCTCAAAAATCCTTGCAGTTTTGTGGCGCGGGCAAAGTAATCGCTAATAAAACAAAAAACTGCCCTGCTCGCCTCTATAACGCTTAATATTAACCCGTAGACTCCCGATTTGCTATATTTAGCCAATAATACAATAGATTTCGCAGAAATCAACATACTTTTCTAGGAACTGCCACGTGTGTGGATAAAAATCTGTTGCTAAACACAAATTAGTGAGGTACTCCCATATTAACGGGCAACTTATCGATTGTATATATCGACTGTGAGGAAAATAATTCTTCTATACAATACATTTATTATTTTAAGAGTGCATAGAAATACAATTAAATATCCGGTGTTTTATTTATATTTAGTAACATTTATATAATATCTTATCTAATAATAATGTAAATATACACGCGAAATAACCCGAGTGAAATGTGAAATATAATTAATAATGGTATTAAAACATATTACGCTAAAGAATTAAACTCTATGGTTAAACATTGGATTACTTTAAAAAATAAACAAAAGAAAAACGCGCGTGACACTTACAACAATTGTTGCGCCAACACGTTGAACCTCAAAAATCCTTGCAGTTTTGTGGCGCGGGCAAAGTAATCGCTAATAAAACAAAAAAGGATTTTTCGACATATTACAACTTTTTTGTATGGTTAGTGGAGAAAGTCAAGTGTCGCCCAATATTGACACAGCAGACGTGACGGCTTTGATCACCTTATGTAGACTTTTATCTATCGATATTTACATAAATTTAAATAAAAATGATTTACTTAGTTATATTTTACTAAAATTGTTTTTATTCCACAGCTCAGTTTTACAGCACTTCCAGAGGCGCGCAGATGTTAACCTATGGTGGATACAATTTCGGCCGGCATTTCAAGAATCTTCATAATTCCAAAACGAGATGGCGATGTACCCACAAGTTTTGCAAAGCGTTTATATACTCGATTGATGATCACATAGTACAAGTGGGTGGAGAACACAATCATCTGCCTGCTGTTGACAGTTAGTGAGGGTCGGGCACCGGTAGTCTGGCGGTAATGAATTTGAATCTTCCCTCTAGTTTGAGCGCCCGGTAACATCGTGAAGGAATCCGCAGCTTGGTGGTATAGCACTTTCTAGTTCCTGCCTGCCCTGCTCGCCTCTATAACGCTTAATATTAACCCGTAGACTCCCGATTTGCCATATTTGGCCAATAATACAATAGATTTCGCAGAAATCAACCTACTTTTCTAGGAACTGCCACGTGTGTGGTTAAAAATCTGTTGCTAAACACGTTTCGGAGTCTTCTGGAGGGTCAGTTACAATGCTAGTTATATCATCCACCATCACCGTCGTTGGTCACATCATCACTGACCGTAAAGTTAGATACAAGTGAAATGTCTAACTTTTAGTAGTAGCCACAGCAAAATTGTTCTGCGCCGTACTAAATGACGTTATTTAAATTTCAACAGAGTTTATAAGAAAATGCCTACGCAGACCGGGACGGCATGGCAAGGGATTTATATTTTTACCAATGGACATCCAAACGTATTGTTATAGAAATACGAGATAAATTGCTATGCTTTAAAATGATGCCGTGGCATCGAAAGAGATTCCATTGCATTGCACGGCATGCACGGCATTGAAAGACGCGCCACGGGCTCCCGCGGTGGGATGTAAAATAATGAATATTACTAGCGTGTACACTTCTTCATTTGCAATAATCGATATTACCACCAATCTAAAATTTTAAAACTGAGGAACACTCGTACAAACACATCTGAAGACCAAATGTCGGACAGCAGGAGCTGCCGAGGGTAACTTATTCGTGCCGCGGTATACCGTGACAAGTAGAGACACGATATCGAAATTATCGAATCCGATACTTTACTCATATCGCTACTTTTCGATTCGATACTAGTACTGTCGATACCGATACTGCCGTTCGATACTTTGTACTAATATCAGTACTTTGCATTAAGTATCGAATTGATTTCAGAATTTTGAATGCAGCAGTGTAGAGTACGTATGTGTAGGTAGGCTAAATGAACGTGAACCCAACCTGTTTCCTGTCCCGCGGCCCGTCCCGCTCCCGCCCCTAGCGCCACCCTGCCGCTGCGCAAACGCTGCCTAATTCAAAATTGTAAATGCATACTTTATCTCTCACTCTAACTTTTTTTAGACAGAAAGAGAGATCTGACGTTTTACCGTAAATATGACGTTGTCGCATAATACAACCTATAAGAGTACATGTTACAGAAGATCAAATAGCAATAGTGTACGCATAGGATAAAGTGAGGTTTTGTTTTGTTCGGGTTATTTAATGAACAGCGAAACCGCGCCAACGAGCGTGCACAACACAATAGCCTTTTTGTTTAGTTTAAGTTAAACGATAACGACTATCACATCGAGCTTTGCTTTTGTTTGTTCATTGTACCTATATGTATGTTATTTTTTTGTTATTTGGGGAGCTTAGTGCACACGTAATTCATTTACATGTTGCATTTGAAGAGTAGAATGCAGTAGATTGAACAATAATTGTTGACAGTCTAGGTACAAGCTACAAGCATGGCGCCTCCCTAAAGCAATATATGGAAATATTTTAAGAAAATAATAACGATCAAGCGTCATGTAAAACATGTTTCAAAATAATAAAAACAAGTGGTAACACATCTAACATGAAAAAACATGTGAAACAGCATCCAAACAGGTGAGACAGAACAGGTGAAACAGACAGATGAGTGGAACATTTAAATGCTCTTGTTTATGTTGTTGATTGATCTCGATATGTTTGGCTTAAATAAAATCTTTTTATGTACCTAATTTATGTTTTTATTGGGATTCATTAACATAGCAGTCATAGTCCGCGCCCCTGTGCTGCGATTGTGAGTAGTAGGGGAAATCTATGTTTATTCGATACTTACTCATATCGATACTTCAGTTTCGATACTATTACTAATTTGATACTTTTGTTTCGATACCGATACTAAGAAGGTATCGATACTTTTGGTTACGATATCGCGTCCCTAGTGACAAGGCGCGGTATCTAAGCGGCTAGTGTGCGCTGACTGACGGCAAAATCTTATGCCATCCCGTCCCGGTCTGCGTTGGCCTTAAGGCCGTTAATGTTATCTTACGCGTATGTGATTAATTATTATAAATGTTTGAAATATTCCTTACGGAATATTACGTAGGTACGACACGTTGTACGTGTAGTATGTTGGCACGGAATATTCGAACCTGTTTTTTTCTGTTTTCAATTAATATTGAGAATAGAATTTAATTTGTAACTGTTATTTTTTTACATATATTTGAATTAATTAAGCAGCATAAATATTTTTTTCACAGTGCGTATTTTGAATAATAATCTTAATTACCAATATAAAGTGTTACAGCTTTTAATGCGGTACCTACATAATAATGTTATTCCTCGCTATCATATGTAGGTATACATATATTATATATAACCACTTGCTGCGCTCCGCGGTTTGATCCGCGTGGTGATGGATGATGATGATTCAAATATAGCGTTGTATATGTTACTCAGGCTTACTATACCTTTTTACTGCTGAATGAATTTACGTAACCAGTTAAGTAGTTTTTGTGTTTATCGATTACAAACAAACAATTACATCTTTCCTCCTTCTTATTCGAGTAGATATGTATTAGTATCAAGATATGAATAATGTGGCCTAGTTTGTACTGGCGTTAGTATTGCATATTATAAAATGGAAAAGTATTGATTGTGACATAACTGTAATAGTTAGACATATGCTACTGCACACTTTTGTAGACATCAATGTCTTCTTTAAAAATGTAGTACATCACTTTGCTCTATTGTTAATAGTTTACGCAGCGTACGCGATATAAGGATATTTCGGCGTTAATATTGCATGTTTCAAAATAAAAACGTAGTAATTGTTACGTAACCGTAATAGTTGTCTAATATATATGGTTTCACTTACATATATATTTAGTTGTATATTGCTGTGCTCTATAAAACTGTAGTACATCACTTTGCTCTAATTGTCAATAGTTTCCGCAGCGTACGCGATATAAGTATTTTTTGGTATTTTTTCACACCTTGGGTTATATTATCGAAGTTTTCATACGGATCCCTAACTTTTTTTAAATATTATATATCCTAAGATCAAGCGGCAGCTGCACAAAAGGTTCCGTCGTAGGATTTACGAGTAGGTTATACTATTATATCAATTAAACTAATAATGTCTCAAGCCAGGCCTACCATATCCTGTATGCGATCGAAAAAGTCAAAGACCCTAAGTGCGGTCTTTTTCCGACCAGACTGACAGCCATCTATACCCACCTTGGTCGTGGCTCCCTGATATATCCACAAAATTCTCAATCACTTCCATATCCGTAACTTTGATAAAATAATAAGAAAATAATCTAATTACGAGTAGCTGTGTTTTTTAACCTTCGGACTGGGTCGGTTTGTATGAAACTTGGAATGGATACAGCTTATACCCGGGATTAACACATAGGTATAGTCTCCCTCGGGAAGTATTCGTCGTACACTAATAATGTTATTTTTAAGGTAATATACTATTAACCATAATAATTATATTCCGGGGCTGAAGATGCAAGTAGACACTAGTATGTACTAAATTTTAACCTGACTATTAAAAATTACTGAATAATACTTAATTTATTATAATTACTTATTTATTTATTGCATCATATGAATTACAATAGGTCTTACAAATGTCATGTGTTAGTGTCATATGGCTCTGGAAGGGTGTAGCAATGTAGAGAAGAGCTGACCGATCTATTTTATTTCTGTCTTTATGTAAATTAATATTGAAATAATTCGTCTAAATCATAAAAACATTTTTCTATTACGAACAATTCCGATTTTTTAAAGAATATATTATAATTTTGAATGGATTTTATGTCCTTTGGAATTTTATTACAAATTTTTGTATCGACATGTGAAAAGTTTATTATATTGAAGACATCGCCTTGCCTTTATATTCATGTCCGTCAGTTACAGTGACAGTCACTTTGAGTACAAGCAGAGATCGCATCAAGGTTTGCAGATAATAGTACCTACGATGGTAGGATAGGCTAAGAGGTTACGAACGATAATAGTTACGAACGACTAGGCTAGTTCCGCTACTATTGGTTTGAATCTCATTGAGATTGATGACTACTCTATTAATATGCTCCTAAATTATACGAAATCTTTTTTGATAATAATTATCTGATTTTATGATTACAGACGTGATTTTGACTGAGTCGGTGCGAGGTAACCCAATTATACGCATTGGAGACTATAGATTTTCTAAACACACGACAAAAGGGACGAAGACTCGCTGGCGGTGCGAAGTTAATCGCAAATGTCGTGCATTTTTGTACACGCTTGCTGATAATACTATAATAAAATATGAAGATAATCACACTCATTGAATGCAGTGTCCAAAATATCAACTCAAAATGTACTTATAATAAAAATAAGTGCATAGTTAAAAATATGTGATAATTGGCTAAAAAACTGACCTAACTGTTACGTTTTCATTGTATTTTTTACTAAGGAATTAAGATTAATATATAGGTAAGTATGTATTAAAAGTAAAAACAAAATTATTTATCGAAAACGGTTCTATGAATGAATATTTTTTGTTCTTAAATATAAATAATTGTAGTGCAACTTCCTACGACGTAGGATGACGTTGAATGCTGGCAGCTTCCAATCAGTCCTTTTGGAAATTTCTGGGGGAGGCATATGTTCAGCAGTGAACGTCCTACGGCTGAGATGATGATGATGAATTCGACACACAAGGGTAATCACAAAATAATTAATTCGCCATTAAATTGCAATTCTAATTCAATACTAAACATAAACTCATTCATCATCATCTCAACCGTAGGACGTCCACTGCTGAACATATGCCTCCCCTCACAATTTCCAAAAGGACTGGTTGAAAGCGGCCTGCATCCAACGTCGTCCTGCTACCTTTATCAGGTCGTCAGTCCACCTTGTCGGTGGCAACCTACGCTGCGCTTGTCGGTCCGTGGTCTCCACTCTAGAACCATTCGGCCCCATCGGCCATCTGTTCTGCATCCTATGTGGCCTGCCCATTGCCACTTCAACTGGCCATGTTCTGGGCTATCTTCTGGGCTATGTCGGTGACTTTAGTTCGTTTACGGATCCTCATTTCTGATTCGATCACGTAGAGAAACCCCGAGCATAGCCCTCTCCATAGCAGGTTATGCAACTTTGAGGTTGTTTATGAGGCCCATAATCTTGTTCACTTTTAATTAATAATCCCTAAGATTTTGTACTGTGTGATGTATGGAAGTGTTTTTGCATTAAGAATAAAATTATTAACATTAGCGCTTTATAGAATATCTGCATCCATGACCAAAATATTCTGATGGTGGGGAGCATCGGAATGCCTGAGACTGGAAAATAAGTATGTGTTTTGATAAAATGCGCTATTCTCTCGTATGAGTCTGGTACTTCTTAAACAATACAAGTAGGTACACGTTATGATTATAATTGTACATCAAGTCTGTGCAACTTATCAATGTCTATACGTTATATATCTATTTATCCATCTTCTAAAAGAAATATCATTCTAAAGAATATAAAACTACAAGCCCCAAGAGGCCTCCAAGTGAGGAGATTATGGCAAACTTCGCATCTAAAAAATATTATAGACGCTTCCTCCCTTCCCTTCCTTCCTTCCTCCTCTTTTATTCGTGGTGAGTCTAGTCTTATTCACGATTGAGTAAACATTATTACATGTTTTTGTTACTTACAGGTCCTAAGTTCTGCACATCAAAACGTGGAAACCTTATGGTGAAGTTTGGCGGGTACCATTTTAGTAAGGACTATTCGAGTGCTGGAAAAACGAGATGGCAATGTTCTAATAGATCGAATAGTTCGTGCAAGGCTCATCTGTTCACTTACGGAGAAATGTTTTTAAAGTTATACAATAAGCATACGCATCCGCCGCCGTCGGTAGACAAATAACTTTTTTACTTCACTACGTCAGAATGGCTCGAGATCCGCCATCGTCCATTTTATCAGCTAGCGTGGACATGTTTTTGAAATCCGAACGAGACGAACTACGAGGTATCTAATCTTTTCTACCCAGTTCCAAAAAGAACGAGGTACTCAATTCGGCTGTATTTTTTTATGTTTGTTACCTCATAATTTTCGATTGGGTGAACCGATTCTCAAAATTATTTTTTGTTTGATGCTGGTGCTTCCCGTGTGGTTACATTTAAATTTTATCAAATTCGGTCCAGTAGTTGTTGAGTTACACTCCAATAACTGCGAATAAAATGGAAGTCGGTATAAAATTTTTCAAATTGTACTTGTTTCTATTATAGTGAGGATAAATAAACTCAAGGATTTCTATTACCGTCTTGACTTTATGACTTTATTTTTAATATTAATAAACAGTTATTTAGTATATTATTTAACTATAGCTCTTACACCTGGCATTCTCCTTACTGCATCTAGGGATGTGAAAACTTGTGTGCTTCGGCAGCAAAGTTATTCTGCCTCTCGTACCTTAGGAACCTTTGCTACGCTCAAGATTCTACGAGTAGATATAAACAAACTCAAACCTAGATTCCTTCGCTTGCTCAGGCTTCAATCCAAAAATTCGAGTAAAAAACAACTTTTTAACCTTGCACAACAAAAAAACTATAGGTAGATCACCATAATTAATGAACACAACAGAAATTTTTTTTTTTCAGTCGAGCCTTTTTATATTAGTATTAGTAGAAAAGTAGTTACTACTAACTACTTTTCTGCCGACTTCCAAAAAGGAGGAGGAACTCAATTCGACTGTATCTTACCTCATAACTTTCGTCATTCGACAAAGCCTAACGAGTTTTGCCCTAAGATAAACAACGGGGACGTTAGGTTTAACGTGCCCGAACCGAAGCACGAAGCGCACAGTTGTACATCCTGACCGCAGCAAGCGATGCTCACCATGTTCATCGGTTAAGATCGCCAAGTCAAGCTCCGCTGCGAGCACATCAAATAAATCGCATCGCTATAAATTGTGCGAATCTAGTGAATTAACTTTGTCCGAAGAAGGCACTTAATAATTTATCAACATTATTACCATCCCAACACAGTAGGTACGTTTACAGCTGCACACTATTATAATATAATGCATAACTGCACCAAAAACTGTGTCATAAAGGAAGATCGATTGTTTTTTTAATATTGTAAAATAAATATATAAATTAACAATTGGAAATCGATAAACTGGATTTTATTAATCTCAAATCGTAGCTTATCTTTCGGTCTGGCCAAGGCTGGTGGCCGGGGGTTATCTTCGCTCTCTAATAGACATCGTGAACTCGCGATTTCGACACTCAACTATGTAACTGAAAAAAAGTTAAGCCTGTAATTGTAAATAGTTAACCGTTACAAATTTTATATTCAGACCCCATTGCGTAAGACAGTTTATATATTAACAAATAAAATGTGGTATTCTTTTAGATTTCCAGTTTTGTACATCACAACGAGGCAAGCGAATGATCAAGTGCGCCGGATACAACTTCAGCAAATATTACGCGCATGGTCCTAAAGTAAGGTGGTCGTGCTCCACACACAAGCGCAAGGGATGTAAAGCATACATTGTATCTTGTGACGATATCATTATTAAATTCAGAATGGGCATATTCACCCCCCGCCAAAGTATAAACATAGGGACCAATGTCTTATACTGAGGCCCTAAAACATACCTTTAGAAACTTAACCCATCCGCAACGTGTTTGCTGTTTTGAGGTTGATTCTTTTCTATGTAACTTCCGGTTTGTTGGTCTGGGAAAATGCTGCTGTTTTGTCTTTATTGAGATGCGTTGTGATATTTTTTGTTGTTGCCATAAGTACACGCAACCTAAAGTGGAGTCATTTTAATAGGTCAAATTTGACGTCTGTCAGTTTTATCTTCATAGTGAATGTTTTTAAGCAGGTCAACTTGCTTAAAAACATTCATTAAAGTGATGATACGGACTTGAAACATATGTGAATTTTAAAAATCATCTGGTGAATCCCTGTCCCATTATTATTTTTCTTTCGTAAATTTAAGGAGCAAAATAAGACAAGTACAAAAAAGAATTCATTTATTCAGTTGAACTATCAGAAATGTTATTAGTACTCGTATTGTCATCTTCATCACTGCTATCAGCACTCGACATTAGTAATTCATTTTCAATAATATTGTCTATTCTTACATCTCTTTAAAAATCTTGTAAAACTATTTTCTTTGTTTTCTCTACGACTTTTCTCCAGTCTTCTGTAGTGACTTCTGCACACGCAATTTGTAGCAGAGTCATAATTTTACTAGTACTGAAGGGTGATTCAGTATTGTTCCGCCTTGCATGACCCTTTATGTGTGCCCAAATAAGCTCGATGGCGTTATACTGGTAATGGTAGGGAGGCAATCGAATAACTTTGTGGCCATGCTCTAGGGCTAGTTCATCGATTACATAGCGGAGCTTGGACGGCTTAGTTGCTTTTACCAGATTTAACATTTCAACTTTTAATAAAGTTGGACTTGCATCCACACCATTTCCTACGAGCCACGACACAATTACTTGTACAGAATGATAAAGTGCATTGTCCATTATAATTTTCTAAGCTGACTAGCAGATTCTCAAACCACTCTTTAAAAACCGCAAAGTTCATTTCCTCATGGTAATCACTTGTAGTTTTAGATGCGAATGCGAGGAGGCAGTCTGGAATAAAACCTTGAGAAACTGATCCCGCGTGACATATAATAAGTCGGGCTCCTTTTCCCGATGTCACTTTTGAGGTGGAGGCCGCTGTATCATCGGTGCATGTCCGCGAAGCCGGATGGTTCGCATTCAACCATATTTCGTTAATAAATACGACATTGTCCCAATCTGTAATTTTATTTACTTGACGTAACAATGTCTCTTCAAAATAATATCGTAGCGTTCTAGCAGCATTTTCCGCTTGTCAGATTTTTTAAATCTAAAGCCAATCAATTTCAAAACCTTTGATAGAGACGATTTACCGCCAAAAAATAAGTCTGCGTCTTTTAACGATCTCATTAACTTTTCCCGTGTAGGATATTATTTTCTCGAGTAATATCCATAAATGAGAATGCATCCATAAATTTTTTTCGTTGTACGTAGAGTATTATCTTCTGAGCCTGATGGTCCGTATTTCTCTTTCAGAATTTGAGTTACTGTCCTCTTCCCTATTCCCAATGCTTCGGCAACGCATTCTCTCGGTTGTGTCAATTGTAAAAGAGGCCCATCGTTAACTGGTTCACTGATTCATTCAAAATAATTGTACAATTTCGTGGAAGCTATTGATCCTCCTCTGAAGTCATTCTGAGCTGAAAGTGACTAACTATGTTTCTCCATATTTAGCGGTGAATAAGCCCTGTACTCCATCGTCAGGATGTACAGTTACGTATTGTTTTCTTTGTACCCTCCGTCCATGTCTTGTGTGTGAGATAATAAACCGCCCGTTAATTATATTATTCGAACTGATAACTTTCTCTCTCACCTTGCCTACTGACTAGTTCGCCAGTTATAAACTTTATTTAATATATCATACATTCAAATTTAAAAAAAAATCATTTCCTCGGACGGAACGTGTGTTTTCTCTATAAACTTCAGTGTTTGGGATCGCTAAGCAGGCTTTAAAAAAGTAATACTTAATATTTCCTGTGTAAATTTGTGCTAAAATTAATGATTTAAGGTGTAACTAAAAGGTAACAAGGGTATAACTTTATCTTTGGTTTCAGTCAATTCTCCCATGTTGTCTAACTTAGGTCATTAACTTTTCGTTTACTTAAGTACTAATATAACTTTTTTTTCTACTACTGTGTGAATCCCTACGTTTAGGTAACATGACAATGTTAGAACAAGATATCTGCATTATACATCGAAATGTATAGCACCATATAAAATAATTGCTCTTTGTTTTTCATAATATACATTAAAATTGGCCGAGTTACTATCCGTAAATAACATACAAATTATTGTATTCAATACTTACTATATTTTATTTACTACCTTGTCCATTTCAGCTATACAAACACGGCTCGAGATGAACCATTTCGGCAATCCAGTGTTGTACATTGGACTCTGTTTCTCACCTAGGTACTGTTTTATTTGCCTGTTTATGTCATTATGCAGTACGTATTCGAATACCTTGGCGGGTAAGCAAAGAATTGCAATGGGACGATATTCATCTACTAGGGTCTTGTTACTACCCTTTGGAGGTGGGTGTTACCCTAGAGGTTTTCAACTGCTTGGGGTAAATTCCACCTCTAAGGGAGAGGTTAATCATGTGATGTAGTACAATGATGTGCTCTTTATTACATTTCAGGATGAAACTAGGTAGATTGTCCGGCCCTGATGAGCTACTTGGTTTTAATCTATTTATGTCCCAAATAATATATTTAGGAAATAAGGGGAGTATGTCGACGCTACCGCTACAAATAGTTTATTCATGACTATTTGGATTTTATAAGGGTAATTCTTCGTGAAAAACGCTTGCGAAATACTCCGCCAAAACCTCAGCGGTGGCTACACCGGTGTATGAGGTGCCTTTATAGTAAACACAAGGCTCAAATACTCTTTGTATGTTAAACTGTTTACATGCCGCCAGAAATGTCGAGGTTGTATTTTAAAGTTTTCCGCAACACGTGTCGTGCAAGTACACTTGCAAGATACGCACTTTTAAATTAGCACGTAAGTCTTCATTTTTTAAAAGCAATGGTATACTTAGTATTTTTCCAGTGTCGATGTAGTTTAGCAAGCGTTTCAAAGGAATATTCAACCAGGCAAGGACCATTTTACTGTGCTCGATCCTACGTGTATTAGGCCAGTTTTTTCTTAAATCACGCAACCGACGCCGCCGTGCTGATGACGTCGTCGCGTCGCCGTCAAAAACGGCTCAGCACCCAGGCCCAGGTTCCACTCGGCCCGAAGAATAATCATGGCGCTGATATATATCTTGTAGTACATCTCACTAATATATATATATTAATGTGATGTACTATGTATGTAGATATATCCATCGTAATATATATATAATATATATACTTGGATTCCCATCGTGCCTATCCTATTATTCTAAGAAAACTCGCTCTATGATAAACTACGTATTTTTCAGATGAGTATGCGTGACTTCAACTTCTAAAGATCCGCGATATTGATGTCTCCCCTTTCTCCTCTAATTTCAAAATCAAAACCAAAATATGTGAAAGAAATAAAAGATGAGTAGTAAAAACGGTTCAACTTCGGATACTATCGATATAATAATTATTTTCTAGTAATTACACTTTTAGTTATTAACTGTGTGTGTTTGAAACGAACATGTTACTGTTGAACGATTTTAGATGAACCATGGTATATAGATAGGCTTGACCCTTCAATAGAACATAGCTGTGAGACACAGTTAGTCACACATCCAAACAAATATTTTCAAATGCGAAAGTAATTATGTATATTTTTCTGTTTGTTAATTGTTAATTTTTATTGCTTCAGGAGAAAATGATCTTGCTACATCACTGTCACACTCTTCGTTACTGAGAAATATAAGGAAAGATGATCCATTATCTACTTCTCCGGTAATGTCTCCTGCAACCCAAGAACTTTATAATAAGTTAAATACTAACCCAAAACTTCAATTTCATAGTACGTCAGACATTATCGAAAATACTGAAGCTTCTAAAGAAAACGAGTCGTTTTATGAAGATAGTGATGACAGTGTTCGTGGTCCTGATTTTAACATCCAAAAAGTCATAGTAGATGATTCAGAAACTGATTGTGAATCATGTGATGATGCAAGAATTGAAAGCAAAGAATCATTGGTATTAATCTCAGGCAAATATGTGATAGAAACAAGAAGAATGACACAAAATAAAAGTACCAGCGACGACATACAAAAGTCGTTTCCTAAAAAATGCATCGATGTAAATTTCGAAAGTGAAAATATAGTACCTACCTTAACACTAAACAAATCATCTATGGTTAATACACAAAAAAAGAAAACAATGACATCTATGCGAGTGGCGAAAGAAAAAACAGGCAAACAAATTGATTCACTTGAAATTTATATGGAAAACGCCATAAGGGACACACAATATGATAATGCAGTTGCTTATATAGATGAGATAGAAACACCAAGAATGATTCTAGAAAATACAATAGACAGAAATGAGAATATAACTTTTATTATGGAAACTGTAAGTACTAGTGATGAAATAATTAATAAAAACACAAAAAAAGGAAGATCAAGAGTGGAAAGAAGTGCAAGCAAAACTCTAAGGAATACAGGAAAAAGTTATACAACGGAAAAAGGTAAAGTAGTTCCTGGCCGAAAATCAAAAGAGTTGAGTTCATGTAGATTAAAATGTGCGGAAAGAATTACAACAGCTGAACAGAAGCATTGTTTTGAAAATTATTGGCAACTTGGAGATAGAAATAAAAGGGCAGAATTTGTGTCTAAGTCAGTAACGATTTTACCCAAAAAAACTCATAAAACGGACAGCAAAAGAGATTGCAACTGTAAGTACATGCTCGATATTTCTAATGAGAAGAAGCCAGTTTGTAAAGAGTGTTTTTGTAAAACACTAGGAGAGACCAAGGCATTTGTTAATGTAATTATAGAAAAGAAGAAGTTGTCTCCTAACGGAAAAATTAAAGAGGATCAGAGAGGTCGCCTACGTCCAAAAAATAAGAAGACTATCGAAGATAATATTATATAGAGACTATTATATAATATAGACTATTATAGAAACTTGACCGGTAAGAAATATCTAGCTGCTGATCTTTCATTGCTAAAATGTACAGACAGTATAAAATTACTTATGGAAATCCTACCTCGTTTAAATTATTTGACAAATGCTTTCACGACCTCAACATGGTGGTATAAGCAACCGTTCATAGACACATGCAACACGTGCGATGTAATTAAACGCTAAAATTAAAGTTGCAGATGAAGATCACTAAAATAATTTAATTGCTGAATTAGCTGAACACCAAGATCAAGCTGAAAAATTTCTGAGGCCACAGTACAAACAACATGCGAAAAAGCATTCGTATCGAATACTTTTCGTAAACCACGCACAACTTTTTACAGAGTAGTTCATTTCTAATAATATTTTTTTGTTTGCTAGAGTATGCTGATATACTATAGCAAATCCAAAGTTACATTTAAATTTCACTAAATTCGGTAAGGCTGTTTGGAGTTACACTCCAATAACTGACGTGTTTCGTCTATCTTGATGTCCTTGATGATGTGACGGTGAATGACAATCGATCCCATAAGCAGTAAGGGTCACTAAAAAGGGGGAAAATTATTAATAGTAATAAAACCGACTTCAACACTAAGAAGTATGAAATTACTGATCGAAGTCGATGCCCTGCACACAATATTGTGATAATTTAAACTATAATCGTACAGACTTCAACACATATATATATTATATCACACTTTTTAGTGTTGAAGTCAAATCTATTTTTTTTGTTAAAATATTTTTTTCAATTGGTTTTGGTTAAAACATTTTTTAATTAATTCCCGAAACCATGTAAACTGCAATTAAGTGACCTGAAAAAAAATAGGTTACAAGGCTCCTAATTACATGTATTTGTCAAGTGTCCGATCTAACCGATCGGGCGTAATGCGAAAAAACCGGATAAATTGGTATTTTAACGCCCAAGCCATACTTTGCTTATTGGTGATTTATGTCAGCTATTATTAAAACTCCATGTATCTTAGATGTTTCTACTGTTAGTATAATATACTATTTACTAATGTCACATTTCACTTTAAATCGTGGATCTATTGTATTTCACCTTAGATGACTTTTCATGTTTAACCTGACGAACTATGGAAACGGGAAGAAATATAATTAGTAAGTGATACTCTTGCTAATTGTAATTAAAATTAATTTATAAGTATTATCATGCGTGTTTAATTTTTTTTTACATTTAACCTTATTCATATGTTTGTGCTTAAGTTATATCATTCCGTACCCAAGATGTGTATGTTTTAATAATAATACGAGTATATAAATACGACTCCTCAATTTTTACCCGACTGCAGTGAATCTCAACGAGTTCCAGTGCGCGTAGCAAGAGAAAGAGGGTAGAAAGATGTGTCTGCTCTTAATGTTAATTTCATCCACCCACCCCGCATTATCCAGTCATCCCGCGATCATGGCGCTTGCAACAATGTCGAAATATCGGGAGCTCGTTAATATAAATACCACGGTTTTCATCCCGTAAGTAGCAATATGTTTATTGAAAACAACCGTGAAAGTTTAAAAAAGAAGTATTAATTTATATATTTGGTTTCAATAAACCTAAATAATAAAGTTTCTAACATAAATTAAGGGGTATGAGCGTCTTATTTTATTATTTGAAAATGGTTTATTATGAAATTAAATAAGACCACAGTAACATATATTTTTGGGGTTAGTAGACATGAAAACTCTACTTATTGCAATATATTAAGGAGATCATAATTATAACTATCTTGACATAATTATATTTCGCGTTTAGAAATCTTTAGATTGTAGTCAAAAGAAGAAACTTTATTTTCAATGATTTTTATTTTTGTTTGCAGTTACATGGGCAATTAACACAGCTGGCAAAAAGATAGCAGTTCTAAATGGGTTTACTTTTTATCGCGACAGAGGGGGATATCAAACCGAGTACTACCGGTGCACCAACGCGACCAGATGCAAGGCACGCTTTGTTACCCGGCTCCACTCAGGAGAGATTGTCAAGGCGAATTTGAACCACAGCCACAGTCCGCGTAAATACATCATTACAAATGGAGTCTTCAACAAATTTTAGGTAGAATGGCCTAATTTTCTAATTTCCTTATTTATTACTTAATATAAATAATTACAAATGGATGAAAACTTATAGGTAATCTGACCGCAGTTTTCGAATTAAACATTTTTAGAAATTATGAATTTAGTTAATGCGAATAGGGTCAAATTTAGATAACAAAATACTGCTTTTGGCTTATATAAAATTGACAAGACTATAGATTATAGCGCCTTATTTTACGAATACGTACGACTTAAATGTTTATATTAATTTGTAATGTGATGTACTATAGTTCCAATTATAATTTTATATAACTAATATGCTTACAACCAACATACGTAGAACATTTTAAAATACTTCAAATCTATCTATTCTATACTTACTCCTTACTATAAAGGAGTAGAGGCCAAAAAGTCTGTACTTGGAAGAAAATGAATAAACATGTGGTTCAGAAGACGGAAAAAATGACTGTATGCCTGTCTGTCTGTCTGTATGCTCACCCATAACTTAAAATCTACCACACAAATTTCGATAAAATTGGTATATGGATAGAATAGAACCCGTAGCTTCCAGCTAAAGACTTTTTATCTTGATCCGTCACATAAATCCAAGATGACAGCTTGATCTCTCTGTGCATCAAAAGAAAAGAAAGAAAACGCATCTATTCAATACACACACAACATCACATTACAGACATATGAAATAATAAAAATAAAAAACAATACACTTACACATGTACTCGTACTTACATTTATGAACAACAAAACCCGTATGGAAATCACATCAATCGCATCACGGTCTTATCTGGGTTCTCGATTGACTGGTTGATGTGCATGAACTTCTATGGTACGGCTAAAAACCGCAATCATTTATGAAAGTAACACGTCTGTATTTATTTTTTGTAAATATGCCTACCCATATTATTATCATTATATCACCCATATCAACAAAAGATTTATGAATGAAACTGACATATATTTACGTCTCTGGGACGGAAAGGGTTAAGGCGTAGACTCGCCAATGGCCATATTTGGCCAATATTACAATTGTATTCTTAGAAATAATATCTACTACTTTTCAAGGAATTGCAACATGCGTGGTTAAGTGAGCGAGTGAGTAAAGTTTAGAAAATATTACAAGGAAAAAATATTTCTGGCGCAATTCACTCCAAACTTGATAAAAATTATTATTAACGAAAATAATCCAATACATGTAATTTTAAAACACAAAATAACAAATCGTCACAGGTATATATCCTCAAAGAGGTAAGCAGCGGTGTTTTAAACACTTGCCTTTCGCCGGACAAATTTTTGGTTCCAATGTAAATCCGTCTACGGGACACTGTTCCAGACTTCGGACTGCTATTGAAAATGTCTTTGTCAGTTAATCCCAATAACTGTCCAACCCGGGAATCAAACTCAGGACCCCAAGCTTCCAAAACGGCACTTCCATCATTACGCTAAGACCAAGCGAGCGAAGCTACTGGCGGGTCAGCGAGTATTTAAATAACATACTGTAGTCACATTTCAAATTTAAATATGGCAAGATTTAATCTGATACGATTAAGAGTGATGCCCCATTAATGCGCTGCGTCGCGTTGCGTCGCCTTGTCGCTACGGTTCAACGCACTGTATGCCACATCTGCGTTGTGTTTATGCACGACGTCGTAACGCAAGAGAGTACGCACGCCGTCACAGTCCCAGCGCAGCTTCTCAGTTTAGCCTTCGCAATGGATCGATACAAACGTGTTCTTTTGTCGCTTTTATTACGCCATTACCGAAACAAACTTAAAAGCAATAGTTTACTCCTCTAGTAATGGAACACTGTCCGTCATCGCACCGGAGCTCCGACAGCGCATTGCCTTCCCTCCCGCCCCGTCTCTTGTCCGTCGATCCGCTGAAACGTCGCGTGCGACGACGCAACGCACTAATGGGGCATATCACAAAATATATATGTAAAACTTTAGGAATAATTTAGATTTATTTATTGACGAATTCCATTGTGATTGTATAAATAATGTAAATTGTGTGCATTATAATGATTATTGTAACTATATTAATATGTATTATAACCATATAGTCAGTGTTCTGCAAAACAGCGATTATAAGTTCGCAGTCACGTGAGCAGAAGCGACACAGAAAGGTGGTTGGTTGGAACTACCATGGCAGAGACAGTCATGAGTTTGCTAGACTGAATTTTAGATGCTGGGTGGTTGCTGGCAGGCCATCTAACGGGTTATTATATAATAATATGCGCGATAGTAGAACGGCTTTTAAAAATAATTTGCGATGGTGTCAAAAGCACGAGGAGAGCATTAAAATGAACCTTATAGCTCTGCACAGAAAAAATATAAACTTTAATACATTCTGGAATGCAACTAAGACTTTAAAGAATAAACGAAGCATGCCTGTATCTGTGGATGGTGTTCAGCAACCATTAGCCATAGCAAAATTGTTTGCTAAAAGATTCAAAGTTGACCCTCTGAGGACTGAGTACGTGTTCGATAAGCAACCTTGTCAAAATGAGGATGTTGTCAAATTTACAACACAAGATGTAATTAAATTAAAATTATCAGAAGTATGAAACGTGGAAAATCACCTGGAATTGACGGACTTAGCATAGAACACGTGCTTTGGGCAAGTCATAAAATATATGGTATCTTATGTAAGTTGCTTAATCTGTATATTAAATATGGATATCTACCGGATAAGCTAATGAATACCCATATCTCTGGGTACGATAATAGGAAAAACCTTAGAAAGGCTCATTCGACCAATTGTAGTCGATAATATTAAAATTGATGACGCGCAGTTTGGTTTCCGTACTAGGCTTTCGACAGATGACGCAATAGTTAGCTTAAAAAGTACTACTCGTATACAATACTATACGTCTCGCCAAACATCGGTATATGCATGTTTTTTGGACCTAAGCCGCCCGTTTGACCTAGTCAGTTATTACATTCTCTGGGCTAAATTACTAGCGTCACAAGTCCCCAGGCAGGTGGTTAGTCTCTTGAGATACTGGTACGGAAACCAATTAAACAGTGTAAGATGGGGCGAGTCGACATCTAGTAGTTATAGACTAGATTGTGGCGTGCGTCAAGGAGGTATAACCTCTCCGGACCTTTTCAACCTATACCAAGTTGGGTGTTATCTGGGTAAAATGTGCGTCAATAGCATGAGCTACGCGGATGACATGGTGCTCCTTAGTCCATCAATCAAAGGGTTGACGAAACTGGTTTCAATCTGTGAGCGTTACACCAATGCGCATGGATTGAAATACAACGAAACAAAAACTGAAAATGTTGTCTTCAGGTCTGGTAGGGGTCCGGACTCGGCGCCGGAAGTACGTTTAAATGGAGCTAAAATAAGTGTAGTAAAACAGTTTAGGTATTTAGGTCACTTGTTGACAGAGCGACTGCACGACGACGCGGACATAGAACGCGAAAAAGTAGCATGCTCGCACGTAGGTTTGCTAACTGTAGTAGTGATGTAAAGACCACGGTTTTCAAAACGTATTGTTTATGCATGTATATGTGCCAATTATGGATAACGTTCACTAGGAAAGCCATAAACACTATAAGAGTTCAATACAATGACGCCTTCCGAACTCTTATGAAGCGACCGAGATATTGCAGTGCGTCGAGCTTGTTTGCTGAGGAGGGGGTGCCGGATTTATTTGCAGTCATTAGATCACGCGTGGCATCGTTTTGGGCCAAACTGCGTCGCGCTGACAACAAGATACTGGTGGCTGTCTCTGGTAATGTGTACGGGAATCCAATGTTTACCCATTGGAACTCGTGCACATGAATGCGAACAAAAAGTGACGTAACTTATAAACCTAAGTGTAGCTGTGATGTGTAGATGAACACCTACTAGATTATTTTTTGTTTATATTGTGTATTGTAGAAATGATATATGGGTTTATTGCCTCAAATAATCAAAATTGCCTCAAAAAATATCGCAGCGTTGACACCGTCATCGCAACGCAATGTAACGTACCAATATGGGGCCTGACTCTTACGAGATGTAATGGATAATAAGACAGTAAATTATGGGACAGGTCCAAAGATATAAGTTGATATCCTAGAACCAATTTGACAGCAGTCTACTGATGATTGAAAGACCAAAGCCCAGCAAAAAAGAAATTTAAAGTAACAATAGAGTTTCCAACGGCAAAGAAAAACGTTCTTACAAAAACAAATTAAAATTCTATGAAAAATTAGGTCTATTAACAACGTTTAGCTCTTTATTCAATCATGTGACAAAACAGCCAAATAGTGAGCCTAGAAAGACCCAACCACGCTTACCCAAGACACTTGCACTGTCACTCAGAGCTATGACTGAAGTTTGGCTTGATACTCTACTGCTCTCGTCACCCTGAGACATTTAGTTTCGAGTCTCATTCACCCTTTATTTTTACTTTTTACGGTGATTTTTACACGGTAATGCTAGCGCACTATTGCGTCACTGCAAATATCAGGCACTGCGGTGGTAACAACCAAGACGGTCTAGTGCACAAAAATCCTACCACAAAGTAAAAACCTGCTTATCATTATTTGCTTATAAGTTTGGTGTGATTTGGGATCGATAATATAATATCGCGCGTGGTAATACTTTACGAGAGAATTCAGTGACGTCCCATTAATACATATTAGACTTTCAGATCTGTTTTTGTTCTTTGCAATTATAGAGTGAAAAATTATATGCTCAGACAGTATTTGAACCGATTCCCGAATCACGGAATTAATTGTAAAATAAACGTATTGATGTACTCGTATTGATCAGTTTGGAATAATAGTCTACACGCAGTAAATTATAGGTACAATTAATAATGAGTTGAGTGCCAGATCCCTGAAACTTTTAAAATTAATCAATATAATGCTATCCTTTGGGCAAAGTACACACCTTTTCTTAGATCCCCTGAGGCAAGGACCAGTATTTTAGAGATTTATTTATAAAACTTTTTTGTGTCTGATGACCAAAAAAGGTTGAGGTTGAGCCTAACAATTCAACGAGGCAATGCGGCCAGTGTTCTAGGAACCCTTCTACGCACTGGTGATTTTAAACGGTGCTTTTGTTTTGTAAAATTAATTGCATATGTTGTTTTTATTTTTTTTTAACTTTAATTAAGCTATGACATGCTATCCTGTTGTTTGTATTATAAGTGTAAATGTGACATTGATTTCGCCGGAACGTCATGTGTACTATGTGAGAATAGGTACCAACTCGTATACATAATTGTAAAAAAAATTATAAATCAAGTCTTATCAATCTTTTATTATTATTCTTTATATATTAAAATGCTGATATTATAACTTATGGTAAATGCATTATACATGGTGGTCATTCTGGGAAGTATACTTTGTAGCACGACTGTTGTAGTATCACCAAGATTTATAGAGTATAAGCTGTGCACCGCGGTTTCACCCACGTGGTGAAGGATGATGATGATGATGACGAAAAGTATCTCATCTTCTTCTTCGATAAACATGTCTCCTTGACGAACTTCATTACTATTCGTTAGGCCGTTTAGGCATGAAAGGGTAGCGAATAAAGAAACAAACTCACTTTAGCATTATTAATTGCAAAATAGGCATACAAAACAATACAAGTTCAAAGTCATATTATACTTACGTCTAAAGTTATAAGAATACAAATGCTTTTTGGTTCGTTTTGTTCGTTGATTGTTCGTCATTTTTTATTTCTCTTTAATCTAGTGATGAGACTTTTAAACTCACATTTTTCTTTATCAGTGACAAACGTGCAGCAGTTTCTGGAAAGTCGCTTGCGAATTTATTAGCTAACCTACACCTCGTTATGGATATAACGCAGGATTTTAGGGATAAAATTAATCTCGAATATATGTTCTGTCGAAGCAATTACTTGTTGAACTAAGTTTTTTCGAGGTAGCGACTGTAGTATTAAATATGTCGAAATTCAGAGGTAGTACACCGTAGACGAATAAACAATATACCTTTCTTTCCATACTGGGTATGATTCTCATCTTCATATCATATAAAACTTGTGAAGTCCGTTTGTAACAGAATTTCTGAAACCTTCACTTATTTTATACGGTTAAAGTACTCTTGGTTTATGATTTAACTTTTTGGAAAAAATCATCGAAAACATTATAAGTAAATAGTCTGTTAGACTAGCGTTCATACCTATTTTAGTTACTTTCTGGTTTATTTTTATTATTTATTATATCTGATTAACCACACACGTTGCAGTTCCTGGATAAGTAGGTTGATTTCTGCGAAATAAATTGTATTATTGGCCAAATATGGCGTATTGCAAATTAACGGGTTAAGACAGTTACTATTTTGTATTGAAATCAAATAAGCTGGTAAAATACCATCAGTTGCGATTAGAGTTTCATTCATCATAAAACTTTTATATCTGTATATACATACATACGCCGATAACAACTATATAGGAATTACCTTAATTTTATCAGAATATTATCACGGCTTGGTTTAAAGTTCTAATATGTTTGTAGCATGGTGATTCATTAAAATATATAACTGCTAATTTATACCCAAACGTTGATATAAGACAGGATGCATCTAAAAATTATGGTTCAAATATTTGACAGTCCAGAGTATTTTTTTATATAAATAACAACACCATCATTTTGTTGTTACTAGCTTACTACTTACTAGTTGTGTTTACTAGCTTAGTGGATAGCCAATAAGTTTTGGTATGAAGTATGTTCCAAGTAATCATCATTGACTGGCTGGTTGGCGCAGTTGGTAGACTCCTGCCTTCTGAGCCGCTGATCACGAATTCGATCCCCGGACATGTCATACATTTGTGTGCATGACCATTTCTGGCTGTTAGACCTGTGTCCGGGTGAGTATATGTATATAAGTATGTTAGTCATCAGGTAACCATAGGACCCTGAAGATCTTGTGAGGATGTTGTCCCATATTATTATTATTATTATTCTAACAAAACAGTACATCGCAGTATGAGGATAACAATGGGTTGGCTACCTACAAGGCATCTTAAACTGGCAAAAACATTTGTGGGTGTTTATAGACCGCTACCTTTTCTTACCTTCTGAAATATACAAGCGTGATATTATGGACAGTTTGAGCATTTAGAATGTAGGTAAGTAGTACAAGCATGACAAACATATTTTATACGTTATCAAGTGTTAATACCAAATAACTTTCATAAAAACTTATAAGAGTACAATCAGCATTTTTATACCTATGATCTATTTTATGTGATAATACCCTTGCAAACATTTAATATTTATTTTATAACACACTTTATTTTGTGTTAATGTTATGTTAACGTTTTCAGATAATACACTCAAACCATTTTTCATCACGTCCATGCGTGGTAAGCCTATGGTGAGATGTAACGGCTACAACTTCAGCAAAAGCTGCATGAAATTAGGCAAGATTTGGTGGAAATGCTCCTTAAACAGAAGTTGCAGATGTAAGGCGCTGATCGCAACTGAAAACGACAACTTCGTTAAAATAGTCGAAGGTCATAATCATAAACCAAGTAAAACTATTCCTAAAAATAAACGATCAAATCTAGTTAAGAACTCCATAGAAACGATGTCTGTTGCAAATCCATTAGTTTTAGAGGAGCACAAGTGAAATTGCCAATCCGGTAATTTCAGAAGATACCGGTAATGAACCACAAACTATTTGGTTTAATCCTAACCGTTGTTGTCCTAACCGTCTGTTGGCGCGCGTCGTTCGATTGAACAAATTAGGTGCGTTCGGACACCCCAGAAGCGTAAACAAAATTATTTTAAGTGACAGCGATTTTTAACGATAATATCTTAGGTTTAACTTAGATTATAGACATGAAACAAAATATACAGATAGAATCGTATTGAACTAAGCTAACTATTGTTTGTTGAAAAATGGGTGTGTGTATGTGTGCTTAAGTGTGCGTCCAAGACGAAAATACCGGAAGTAAACTTATACCCCATTTTGTATCTACGTATTATTTTATTCTGCCTGTTATTAGATTTTGTGAACAATTTATTTTTGCAAACAAAGTATTCACTTATGACATTAAACTTAGAATAGAAGTCGATCATATATCTAAGTACAATTTCTTATATTATAAAAACAGATGCAGGTGGCGCTAGTTGTGCAGTATTCACTACGTCGCGGTTCGGCAAGCCTGTGATCGAGATTGGTCAATATCGATTCAACCGGTATTCCAGGCATAAGGGTGCTCGAGCGAAATATATATGTACATATAAAAATACTGGATGCAAAGCTAACATCACTACATTCAATGATGAAATAATTCAACTGTATAATTTTCACACTCACTGAAATAATAAGATTTAACTAGTAATTAAATCCGCTGATATGTTAAATATAACCTACTCATGTGCTACGTACCAACTAACGTATTACGCATATTTGCATACTTAGTCATATAAGTAAAGGCGTTATAAATCTTAAGTTGTACTAGTTTTTCATTTATTGTATGAAGTAATAAACGATAAGAATTATCAGACGAGAACCTGAAAAGGCGCTATTACTTAGATAATACTGAAAGTTTCTGGACTATTTTATTAGACAACTCACTATACTTTTATTGTTTTTCAAAGTATATGCCCTCCCTTTGCAAAAATGTAAAAAGCAGTTGGACGAGTCTTCGTTACCTCTTCAATGGCTTCGTGTAACGCATTCATCGTCGATTCAGGGGCAACCGTGAAAAACGTGTACATAGATTGTCTTTAACTTTAAGAAACAAAATGAAGTCGCAAGGTGCGAGGTCTGGGCTAAATGACGAGTGCATCATCAGTTCTACATTTTAAGAGGATTGCATAGCTAGTACTTTCCATGCTAAAAGAGAAAACTCTTTTCTACCTCTTAACATTGTCCGATTTCAATGTTTATTTTATGGAGTCAAGACATTGTTTACTATTCCTGTACGTTTTGATTTTTTCAGTTTTTTTAAGTTCTAAAAAAGGAAATTATGAGGAAATTTTGAAAATAGAATTCATGGAAAGTACTTGCTATGCAACCCTCTTAAGTCTTCAAATACGCTTCCATTACCTTAGCGAAACATAAGGACGCGTTATCGTATCGTGAAGTATAACATAGCTTCGATGACGCATTTGAAAAATTTCTAAGGGTGTAGGCAATTAAGTGTTGACATACCAATCTGGGGTATTTGCCCTTTGGTCTTCATGCGATACTGTGGTGTGATATCATGATTTGTCAAAATATACAATTTTCTTTTGCAATGCTTCGATTTTCCTTAACTTTCGTCGGTAAATCTTCAAAAGGAAGATCAATTTCTGCCGACTGGCTTTTTCTTTCCGGTTTAAAGTAGTACACTCAACAGATTTCGTCACGAAATTAAAGACAAACAATGACTATCCTCCATAAAAAATGATGTAATTTTTAGGCACTACTCGATATGCAGTCAATTCGGGTCTTCCATCATGCGGTATCTATCGAGTGCAAAGCTTCCGAATCTTTAGATGCACATGGAGAATTATTTGCACTTGGCTCATTCCATTGGCCAATACAGTACGAATTTGCTGACAAGTATTTTTTGTCAGTTTCAAGCAGTTGTCGTACGGTATCAATATTGGATTCTGTAACCGCAAAGTACATCGTCGTGGAAATGGTCAAGACCACGTCCGAATTCTCCGAACCACAAATACACAGCGGTATGGGGTTTCATCACCAAATGTCAATTGAAAACTCTGGCAACTCTCTTGTTGACTTATGTACCTACACAGCGAAAATCGTAAAAAAAAACATTGGGTGAAAATGTTCACAAGTAACATCCATTGCTATAGCGACACACCATTTTTTAAACGATACCATATGTACCATATAGTAAAAATAGGTACTTTTGAAGTATCATGGTACTGACTTCAAAAAGTTATTTCATACGTTTTTGGTGTTGACGCCGGTTTCATTTTTTGATTTTTATTCTCCAGATTACTGGATTCATACAACAGCTCAAACAACACTGAATCCATGAATGAAAATGAATGCCAGCGACTCCGCTATGTAAAGGAGTTAGGTTGGTTTGAGTAAATGCTTATAAAATTGATACATGTCAATTTAAATGTCCAATCAATAAGGTAGTTAGCGTAAGGTAGTTAATAGTAACTGCGCGTGCATAATCATGAAATAATATATAAAACATATTAAACAATGTTTCATTATTTACTTTATTATTTTAGTGTGATTTGTTTCCTATTGTGGTAAGTAAAACACCTCTAGTTTTGTTTGCTGGTAATTTGCTTGACGCCAAACCTTGCTAATTATCGTTGCTGGTAGATCCGTCAGCGACGCGCCTGTCAGCCGTGCGATTCTGTAATGATTCGTCGACGAGCTCACCCATGTCAAATACTTCGCCCTTGTACATAAGGTTGATATTCCAACGTTTCTTGTCATCTCTTCATTTGTTTCACGGATGTTGTCGTGCAACGATGTTTGCTCTTAGAGAATCGCACGGCTGGATTCATAGACACGAACACAATGCACTTCGTAAGCCGGAAACTGTACGGTAATATTTTTAGCACTATGTGTAAGACTGTTAGTAAGAAATTCAATAGAGACATTATAATTAAATAAAATATGTTTTTGAGAAGAAATTATGTTACGTGAACATGTCTTGTATTCTGATTTGCTAAACTCTAATAGGTACCCGTATTTGACAATTTCCAGCTCCAGATGCCTTTTTTTCGACGACTTGTCGCGGTGGACGCTACATCACTCTACATGGATTCAGGTTCACGAAACAGAAGCATTCCGGCTCAAAGATCAGATGGAGATGTTCAAATTATCAAAGTTCTAGGTGCAATGCTCACGTGTTTACTTTTAAGGACACAATTGTTAGTTCTAATAACAATCACAATCATCCAAAACCTAGATTCCTGGACTTGAGTGACAAAATGCAGGTGTATAGTCCATTTGACATATAATTAGTTGTTGCCTTTTCCTGTTCTTTGTAGTAAGAATAGTATTTAAGAACTCATGTTATAACCTCTTCTTTTTTTTGGAAATCGGTTTTAATAGTAGTCATTTTGTAGGGGTTGTTTAAAATTATGTGATAAACGCAAATATAAGTTTGGTATATATATTTTTTTATTATTTTGTTATATGTTTTCTTTTATATCATTACTTATAGTAGTGAATGACGAGATGGGCAAGTAATTCTCCCTATTGAAGCTCGTGTCATATCTGCCTTCTCTGAATCTGTAAGCATCAAAAAACTGCGCGACATTGCGTCTGTCACCTCGAGACATACGACCAGCGCCCTTATTGTCTATCTTATGGAAAGTGAGAACGGGTTTCGTTTATGACATGTGAAGTCAATTTTATTGTGAATAAATTGGAACTTTATTACCGCCTTCCGCCTTGAATATCGTTATATTTTCCTTTGAAGCCAATAAATGATAGAGAACGAACATTTTATTTTATTTAATAAGTATTGCCTACTTCTGGAAGCATCCCTATTATGTAAGTGCCTATATCCAGATAAAGATTCAGGAAGCTCATCGTATCAGGATTGCAAATTTACTGGATGTGCATGACAAAAACCTGTCGCGCCCTTAAACTTACTGAAGAATAACTTATTGTATTGAAAATACTTTGTCATTACAAACTCTTCTTGAATTCTTCTTGATCATTTGGTTTGGTTTATTTGTTGAAAATTATTGTTAACTTTCAGCGTTATTCGAATTTTACTTTAAGCATAATTTGAATGTTTTAGAAATCATGTTTGTGAGTAATCGCAAAGGAAACGTGGGTCTGATATTTCGCGGCTGGAAATACAACAAGGGCCACGGGCGGTTCGACGGGAAGATGTACTGGAGATGCGTGAGGAGGAACAATGGTTGCAGTGGCAATGTCATCACGTCTCACGGCCAGTTGGTCGCGTATCAAGAACATAGTCAACGCTGTACAACCTGGAGGACAAACAAATAGCCCATTTATTATATTCTAAAGTATATAGTTGAGTAGCACTTGTTCGCGCTAAAGCGCGACGTCACTTTTTACCCCCCGCGCGCACCCCGCCGCCCCCGCGCGATAAGACGATCGCCGGGCAAGGGGTAAACGTGGAGCGAGGCGACTCTCGCCCGCACCATCGACCCGAAGTATACCGTCGCGCGCGCACGCCAAATTTGAGATCAGCTCCGCGTTAACTCGAGTGCGCGATAAACTCCGCTCCACAAACACTATACCCACAAGTGACCAGCAAACCTTCAGCACGACGTACAAGGCAGGACGCCTACCAAGAGGAACCCAAGGTCATCAGCCCCCATCAGTTCCAGAGTCTCCCGACATCCCGATTGGAAACCAGGTACTTACAAAGCCTTCCCTAACTATTGTATGGTTGCAGAGCAATCTGCTTAACCATATTTCCTTTGAGCCGGATATCCGGCAACATATTCTTTCGCTGCCGGATAATTGAACCAGTGAATATCCTTCCCTTTCAGCTCTTATCAGCTCTTAATTAAAATTTTAATTCCCTAAATACAGTCCACATTTAAGCTCAATTTAATTCCCAAATATCGAATATCACCTACTTATTTTAAATTCATTTATTTGCTTATCAAACAAAAATCGACAAATCACTTCGAAGCTTCTAGAAAAGTGAACCGGCCGGGCGATTTGCTAGACGAAATTGACCCATCCAGGCACCTTTATCGTTGTTCGTTTGACACTCACGCGCCACAGAATAAACCACAGTACTGCAGATAATCGCGTTTGACAACAAGCGTTCGTGACTAATTAACGACGGCCGGTAAATTACAAGCAGCGGTGATTAAGAAATGCGCTTATACGATTGTTTATTAATTGTTTGCAAGAAAGGTTCGTAATTAAGAATTCTTAAGGCTAGGTACCAGTACCTACGACATTAAGTTTATTTATTAAGTTATAATACTAATTGTACTAAGTACTGTTAGAAGAGCTACTTGTGCTCGTGATTATCATGAAATAATTAATGTAAGGTAATTGTTTACATTTAAGAGATCAGCGCAAACGTCTTAGGGTTCCGTACAGAATCTACGTAAATAACATAACGAAATTTACGGATTATAATTAATTAATTAAGTGATTAAACCCTCAGCTCACATAAGGTTTGGTACACGCGTTATTAATTAAGGCGTTATTTTAACCGACTTCCGAAAAAAGGAGGTGCGGAATTTCACCTACGATTAAATATTTTAATATTTTTATTTCTTTTTATTTTTTCTTGCGTCCTTGTGCCTGACTTCGCCTTCGACGGTAACGATGCCTTCAAAATCCCAGGCAGCTCGCTTTCGGGAGGGACAGAAGGCAATTTTTGCCCTTGCCGAGATGGCGTCATCGCTGCGAGAGGGCAAGTCAAAGTACACCAATTTGGAATTTAATTCCAGATTTGATGACGTAAGGGCTTTGCGTGACAAACTCGACGCGGTGTACTATGAAATCCTAGACACCGACGATTTATCAGACGCCCAGGAAAAATCCTACCTAGAGCAATATGACAGGGCAATAGAAGCCTACAACGCGATTCTTGTTGCCCACAAAATTATAAATATATCGCTCAGTGACGATGTACCGTCAGCACAAAAACAGGCGAACGTGACAGCGCCATCTATGGTAAACTCGGTCTTGCCCCATATTGAGTTACCCAAGTTTACCTCGTGACTCGAGGACAGGCCCTCCTTTATATCAATATTTAAAAGTTTGACCGACAACATGACTAACCTTACGGGTGCAGTAAAACTGCACTACCTACTGTCCTGCCTAGCAGGGGAATCGCGATCGCTCATTGCACACCTGACCTTCACGAATGAGAATTACCTCGTGGCCCTGGACATACTGACACGAAGATACGAGAATCGAAGGCTGCTCATCGATCGTTTCGTGGACATAATTTTCGATCTGCCCACCATATCGTCACGTTCGGAAATCAGGAGGCAGTTCCTAACTCCGCTCATATCCGCACAATCCGCGCTTACCAATTTGAAGCTATCTACTACTGGAGATAGTGGATACATTTTCGTGTCGATCGTAGCACGAAAACTCAAGGGGGAACTTAGGTCCTTCTTTGAGCGTCAATACGGGTCATCTGACCGACTCCCGACCCTAGCCGACCTCGTCACTTTCCTTGAGCATCACGCACGCTGCAACGAGGTCAGCGTATCGACCGCCACAGCTCCGCCCACGCTCGGACCAAACGCAAACCGAGCGTCACCGTCCGGGGCACAACGCGCGCGCACGTATCACCCTGACTACGCGCAGGCTCGACGGGTATACACTGCAAACGCATCTCCGACACACTCCAAAGATTCGAACCCGCGACCTCAGTGTTATGCACAGGCGTTGACCGCACGACCCGCGCGCTTCTCGCCCCCACCTCGACAGGTATCGAACCCACAACCGCCGCGCTATACGCAGGCATTAACCCCATCACCCGCGCGCTTCTCGCCCCCACCTCAGCAGGTCTCGAACGCGCAACCTTTCTCCAGAGGCAAACATTACTGCCCGTGGTGTAATGTCCAGGGCCACAAGCTACGGGTATGCCCCCAATATAACAAAAAACCAGTGCAGGGCCGCTGGGATTTCATTTACGCGCGCAACCGGTGCGCCAAATGTCTAGGCCCGCATTATGACGATGAGTGCACGTCAACGGGCCTATGCAAAACATGTGGCAGTGCAAACCACCACACAACCCTGCACAGGTTGGGGTGTACCTCACCAACGCACAATTCCGCGCATTTGCTACCCGCACAACAGCGCGAGATACCACGCCGCCGTCCCTCACCTGATACGGGCCGGATGGTGTCCTTCAGACGCACTCCAACGCGCACTACCTCGCGTTCGCCACCGCCCCCTAGGCAATGACTAGGACGGCACATTCAGCACACAAATACTCAGCCCATATCCACTCAGCCCACAAAGAATCAGCACATATCAGCTCAGCTCATAGCTAATCAGCACACATCGCAGCGCGCAGATAATCAGCACATATTTTATCAGCCCACAACTATGCAGCACACACAAGCAACACGACGACAAAATGTCGTCGCAAACACCTTAAGTCATACTACTGACATCTCAACGCCAGACAGTGTTCACAATAGACCTGTACTACTACCTACAGTCTCACTTGAGATAGCAGACTGCAAAGGCAATTTTCACCAAGCACGAGCGTTATTAGACTGTGGCTCTATGATAACACTAATAGATGAAAACATAGTAAAGCGCCTTTGTTTACCTACTCAGCGCACCCAATTAAAAATAAAAGGTATAGGTGATCAGCACTCAGAAAATTCTTCATCATATGTCGACATTACGTTTCGACCTGTACATACGGACAGGCCTGTAATAAGGACAAAGGCATATGTGCTTAAAAATACGTTTTTACCGCACACTAAACTGCCTAGTTTGGATGAAAGCACTAATTTCGTTCCACTAGCAGATTTTTCTTTTAACATACCTGCACCGATTGACCTTTTGTTAGGGTCAGACATATTGGGTAGCATCTTAGACGGTACTAAAATTTTTCAAGGGCCCGGCAGTCCCATAGCCTTCGGCACGATATTTAACTTCACGTTATTAGGCCCAGTATCACAAGATACGGGCACTCAGCTTCAAGTTAACTCAGCTCAAATTGACCATACTGACTTGGCACTACAGTCCAGCCAAGACATCCAGTCAGCTCTAGAGAGATTCTGGGAAGTAGAAGAAGTCAGTAATACCATTCCCGATGGTACATCAGCTCACGAAGAGTGCAAAAAAATATACCAGTCCACCACCACGAGGGACCAGTCTGGTAAATATATAGTCGCGCTACCATTTGTTACGGATGCCCCCGAACTAGGGGCTACGCACGCTATAGCACTTCGGCGGTTTCTCAATCTCGAAAAGAAACTCCAACGAAACCCCGAACTCCGCTCAAAACATGTAGCGTTTATGCAGGAGTACCTAGAGAAAGGTCACATGAACCCCTGCCATCCAAATACGTTCCGCGATCAGCCCCACTGCTACATACCACACCATGGCATTTTCAATGCCAATTCAGACAAGCTACGTACAGTATTTGACGCTAGTTGTAAAAGCGCAAATGGCACTAGTCTCAACGACACCTTGCATACGGGACCGGCCCTGCAGCGAGATATCACGGATATCATTTTAAACTTCCGAACACACAAGGTCGTTTTCAGCACAGACATACAACAGATGTTCAGAAACATCATGATTCAGCCCGACCACATACGGTTTCAGCTCATTCTCTGGCGTTCATCGCCAGATCAGCCCTTATTAACATATGCATTGTCCACCGTGACTTACGGATTACGCTCCAGCCCTTAGCGAACCGCACCATCCAGCAGTTGATCGCGGATGAAGGGCAACGCTATCCCAGAGCCGCTCAGGTGCTCTCTAGGTCAATATTTGTTGACGACGTGCTCACCGGACATGATACTGTCGGTGAAGCCATAAACTTACAAACCGAGTTGATTAGCCTACTCGCACTGGGGGGTTTCCAACTGCGTAAGTGGACATCCAACCCACGCCAGCTCTTAGAAAGGTTCCCAGATGACCAGTGCGAGATGTCGAAAGATTTTGACGTCAGCCCAGACGATAACTCCATCAAAGTTCTTGGCATACAATGGATACCACAAACTGACGAATTTACCTACAGTGTCTCAGTACCTACGGTAGATGGATTCACCAAGAGGTCAATACTCAGCACTAAAGCACGCCTGTACGACCCATGCGGTTGGATCAGCCCGGTCATCTTCCGCGCTAAAACCTTGATTCAAAGGTTGTGGACCTTAAAACTCGATTGGGACGAACGAGTACCCAGTGACGTCGCTCTTGAGTGTCAGAATATCTATCGTGACCTACCACGTCTCTCAGCGCTCAGGTTTCCAAGAAACGTCTGCTCAAACAAGGCATCCACACACACCCTTCAGGGATATGCGGATGCTTCAGAACTCGGCTACGCCGCGGTTATATACCTCCACAAAACTACACCTGATGGACAGGTACATGTGCACTTGCTCATGTCCAAATCAAAGGTAGCTCCTATTAAAAACCGCCAAACCATTCCTAAACTGGAGCTCTCAGCCGCTCACTTGTTGGCTAAGCTCATGGCCCATGTCTCGGCCCAGTTATCAGCTCACATCACCGTTAATCAGCACATATGTTGGTCAGACAGTACCATAGTACTGGCCTGGCTGAACACGCCTGTACAATCGCTTCAGACATTCGAAGCCAACAGAGTCTCCTCAATCAAGGGAAATACATGCAATCTCACGTGGAGACATGTACCCTCCGCCCTAAATCCTGCTGACTGCGCCAGCAGGGGCATGTCAGCTCAAGATCTCTTGAAGCATGACATGTGGTGGTCACCGTCCTGGCTCAAGGACCCGCCACAAACATGGCCAGCCCTACCGCCCGCGTTGGGTCATCACGCCCTACCAGGCCTCAAGTCAAAGAAGGCCATCGCCCACTTAGCGGTACCTGACCTCGACGAGACTCTGCTCACACGATTCAGCTCATTAGATAAACTGATAGGTGTAACGGCGTGTATAAAGCGATTCATACACAATTGCAGACAGAGCCGCTTTGCGCGTGTCGCTGGGCCCATTACGGTCAGCGAACGAAAGGAAGCCCTTTTACATTGGGTGCGCTCAGTACAACACAATTGCTTTGCTGAAGACATACATCGCTTAAGACACAACAAAGAATGTACGATACGTGTACAACGCCTGTCACCATTCTTAGAGAACGACTTACTGAAAGTGAGTGGTCGACTCACCCAGCCTGCTCTGCGTTACGACGCTCAGCACCCACTGATATTACCCAGCTCGAGTCCACTAGTTGATCTCATTATAGACTACTATCATAAAATTTACTGTCATCCAGGTGCTGACACTCTGCACTCACTCTTACGCCAGAAATTCTGGATATTATCAGCCCGCCGCGTAATTTGCCATCGAGTATACAAATGTATACATTGTTTTCGTTTCCGCGCTAAACCTAAGGCCCCGTACATGGCCGACTTACCCGCCGACCGCGTAAACGTTCAGCCCGTATTTAGCAAAGTCACGACGGACTTTGCTGGACCATTTTTGATAAAATCCAGTACACTTAGAAACGCCAAGCTATTAAAAGGCTACTTCTGTGTTATAACATGTCTCGCCACGAAGGCGGTCCATCTCGAACCGGTATCTGAGTTATCCACGGAAGCGTTCCTTGCGGCATTACAGCGTTTAGTTTCTAGGCGCGGTGTACCGACGTTGATTAGGTCTGATTGCGGTACAAATTATGTAGGCGCTAGGAATGAACTTAGGGAAATACAGGCCTTTCTTGCAACCAATAATGACAGTATCGCACATACGCTTTCTAAACAGCACATAACGTGGTGGCTAAATCCACCAAAGGCACCCTGGTTCGGTGCACTTCATGAAACAGCGGTAAAGTCAGCTAAACAATTACTGTACCGTGTGGTCGGCGAACAACGCCTCACATTTGAGGAGTTTTCAACTCTATTAGCGCGCATTGAAGCCGTGCTCAATTCACGCCCTCTCAGCCCACTCTCTTCTGACCCTGCGGATCTTGAGGTTCTCACCGCGGGTCATTTCCTTATTGGCCGTCCGCTCACCGCCTTACCTGAATATTCGGTAGAAGGCCGAGCCATTTCTGCACTAATAAGGTTCAAGCTCGTCCAATCCTTATCCGAACACTTTTGGCGATCCTGGTCCAAGTCCTACCTGCACACCCTCCAAACCCGCTCCAAATGGACTTCCCGATCCAGCCCGCCTCAAGTCGGGGAACTGGTACTGATAGTGGACGACCAGGTGCCGCCTCTACACTGGCGCATGGGCCGCATCACCAAGACGCTCCCGGGGAGGGATGGCGTCACCCGAGTGGTGGAACTCAAGACGACTTTGGGCATCTTGACGCGACCTGTCCTCAAGATCGCCCGCCTGCCTATCGATTGAGCACCACACCACACCTTTGCCGCGTGGGGAATATGTTCGCGCTAAAGCGCGACGTCAATTTTTACCCCCCGCGCGCACCCCGCGCCCCCGCGCGATAAGACGATCGCCGGGCAAGGGGTAAACGTGGAGCGAGGCGACTCTCGCCCGCACCATTGACCCGAAGTATACCGTCGCGCGCGCACGCCAAATTCGAGATCAGCTCCGCGTTAACTCGAGTGCGCGATAAACTCCGCTCCACAAACACTATACCTACAAGTGACCAGCAAACCTTCAGCACGACGTACAAGGCAGGACGCCTACCAAGAGGAACCCAAGGTCATCAGCCCCCATCAGTTCCAGAGTCTCCCGACATCCCGATTGGAAACCAGGTACTTACAAAGCCTTCCCTAACTATTGTATGGTTGCAGAGCAATCTGCTTAACCAGCACTAATAGGTTAATCTAAAATAATGTTAAATGTCGAGCGACCGCTCTGTCAGACCGGTCTTAGACCGCCCATTGTGATCCTTTTAATTCTAAGTATTGTGAAATATTTATGATTGTCTTACTATTTTATTTTTATTTATAGATTTGTAACATATATTTGTATTGTGGTGTTTCAATAAATAGTTAATCTATCTATCTAATCTATCTACATCTACTAGCCCAACTGCTCTCCCTGAGAGGAAGGCTAGAGCGGCAGCACTGGGATTATAATTCGCCTAACCATGTAATTTTATTATTAGTGGTGTTTATTTTAGAATTTAGAATATGGTACCGATAGATAACAGCACACTACGGATTCATACCCGGTCATCTACAGCCGACTCAAGGCGTTATCTGTCTCGATCACGCATGATCACAAAAAAAACAAAATAAACGCATAGCATGAGGTTACATTTGACTACTGACAATTGATTACTACTTGGCATACATATTTCAATATCAACACATGAATTACAGACGCGCACAAAGAAACACTCACTTACACACACACACACACACGCACGTAAACTCATTCATACACTGCTATATAAGCATAGTCGATACATACCATTTAATTTTATATTACTGTGTGCCTATTTCAAGAGTACCTACGGTTGTTAGTTTTTTTTGTTAAATAAATAAATAATCACCTCTGTCGTGTAAACAAATTATGGAATGCTCTGCCGGCGTACAATTTTTTCTTGCGTCTCTCAGGGTTTCCTAAGGGGGAACGATTAACGCAGCTTACGGCTGCATTAATGGCCATCGCTTCTTGATACCATCTCCACTTTCCATCAGGCGAGAGACACTTTGATGAATATACAATAACACATATTTTTATACATTCATAGAGCAAGTTAAAATTTTGTTTTGCCTATATACTTTGAAAAGGGAGTTATTATACATTTTTTACGTATGGATTTTAGAAGCTGACAACTGGACGACACCCATCTTCACCACGTCTCGGTATGGCAAGCCCGTGATCATGGTGGGACGTTACCGATTCAACCGGTACTGGCAGTGCAAGGGCCCCAGAGCGAGATATGTGTGTGTTAAATCCAACGACGGCTGTCGAGCCAACATTATTACCTTAAATGATGAAATTGTTAAACATAATTACAGTCATAATCATTAGTAACTCAAAGTTCTACAATTTTATTCTTTAAACATAATAGTATATAGCCATATATCTTGTTTTTTAAATATTACTGTTTTTATTTAGCATTGATATTTACAAGCTTGCCAAAAGGGCATCAGACTAAGTTAATTACAATAATTACTCGTACTATAAATTAGGATTTTATAATTTTATTATATCTCACGTTTGTCTTTTTTGTTGTAATATGCTTTTCTTTTGATTTAAGTGCTTTTCGAAACGTTATTTGGTGCTTAGTGTGTCGTGGCAGCTTCATGTGAACATAATTATGTACTCAACTCGTTCTGAGGTTATATTAATAACTTCACTAACGAGTAATTATAACCTACATAATAAGAACATAGATAAAGTCAATTTTTATTCGGTTTATTAATTTTATTTCCCTTCAAATGCCGTGCAGCCGTTTATTTTTAGTACATTAGGTAATTTTTAACTTAATTTAATTACCCACACACTAAATTTAATGTAACTTTTAGACGCAGGTGGCGCTAGTTGTGCAGTATTCACTACTTCGCGGTTCGGAAAGCCTGTGATCGAGATTGGTCAATATCGATTTAACCGGTCTTCCATGTACAAGGGCCCTCGAGCAAAATATGTATGTACATGTAAAAATAATGGATGCAAAGCTAACATTACTACATTCAATGATGAAATAATTCAACTTAATAATTTTCACACTCACTGAAATGATGAGTTTAAACTAGAAACTAACTGCTCTTTTATAATTTTCTACCGACTTCCAAAAAAGGAAGGAGGTACTCAATTCAAAGGTATGTTGTTTTTTTGTTACCTCATAACTTTCGACTGGGTGATCCGATTCTCAAAATTATTTTTTTGTTTGAAAGCTGGTGCTTCCCGTGTATTCGCATTTACAAATTTGGTCCAGTCGTTTTTGAGATACATACAAATAACTGAATAGAATGGAAGTCGGTATTAAATTTTTCAAATTGTACTTGTAATTATTACCAACTTTGGACTAATGTATGACGCAAATTTGAATGCTTTAGTAATAGAAGTATAGACATTAATAAGTCTTAAACTGTACAAAATTTTTGTTTATTACACACGGAAATAGGCAAAGAAAGTTATCAGCTGTGTTGTTATTTCTCTTTCCCTCCTCGTCCACTCGGTTATAACAATGGAGTTTCTATTGTATCTGGTAGGTTTGTAAGTTGATGAAATAGAGTAATAAACAATATTCGAGATTAGTAATTTAAAAATATACACACTTTGTAACTATATCAGAGAAGAACTTCAAGAGATATTATAAATTTTACTGTAAGTACTTTATAGTAAAATAAATATACCATATAGTACTAATATACTATATTATAAATATAACTAAACTAAATATACTATATTATGTTATAAAATAGTATTAATATCCCTTCAAGGGTAGATGTCATTATAACAATGAAATTTCTATTGTGTCTGGCTGTGCGACCTTTGATGCACTATACTAATATAATATTATAAATTTTTCTATATAGTAAGTACTTTATAGTAAAATTTATAATGTATACAATGATGGACCCTTTCACGGTTCTTTTAATTCTTCTTTTTTGTTATTTTGTTTTGCCTATATAAGTTTAAAAGGTAGTTGACTATATCGTTTGTTTAATATATGGATTTAAAAAGCTGACAAGTTGACGACACCTATCTTCACCACGTCTCGATATGGCAAGCCCGTGATCATGGTGGGACGTTATCGATTTAACTGGTACTGGCTGTGCAAGGGTCCCAGGGCGAGATATTATGTGTGTGTTAAATCCACAGGTTTATTTTTATTTATTTATTTATTTATTTATTGATCTAATGACGTCAATTCAAAGACAATTACAATTAAATCACAATTATTAAAAATAATATTAATTAATAAAAAAACAAAAGAACAATGACACACATACTAAATAATTCACAAGTCATAAAAACAATATAAATGTAAATACAAATTATTCGTTATTCATTTGAGATTGATGACTGCATGAAATCAAGTAAGGTTATCAACCTCAAATGAGTTGTCAGGGCTTCTTACATTACTATTCCATTGGTCAGGTACATTCTCAAAATATTTCCTAATATCCAAGATCATGTTTCTCCAATCGTCAAAAAATAAATCACAATCAGTGCTGCTAGCAAAGAGTTCATTGAGATGGCGGCGTGTGCAGATAAGCGGCGACATCGAGCGCGCCACAGTGCTAGTTGTACTCACTGCAAACAAGTTGCGCGGCCGACAACGCCTATTCGCTGGGGCCCACGGATTGTCAGGCGCGAAAAGCTTACAAACTAACGTAAGTAGCTGCATGGAATCAGTCGAGCCTCTAAGTATCTTACATCACATTGTGAACTGATCTATCAGTCTTCTCAACTCTAGTGAATTATACCCCAACTGACCCAGCAAAAACTTAGTAGGGTACAGATATGGATAATAGCCGTACAATCTTTGGTACAACGACCTTAGAAAAACCTTTTGTACTTTCTCGAGCATTTGGGCATGGTGCGGGTTCCAGACGCATGCGCTGGCCTCAAGCTTGCTCCTTACCAAAGTGTTAGATAAGGTTACAACCACCTTGGGATTTTCGAAATCCTTTGAGTTTCTTAGAACGAAGCCAAGCCGACGATAAGCCTCTACAGCCAGCTCAGAAACATGGTCATGAACGGTCAAAAATAACTACAAGGTCGTTGATCTGACTCACCCTGCATATAGGTAGAATATCTAAATGATAGACAAAATTGATAGGCAGTCTTTTTCTGTCAAAAGACATTACTTTGCATTTAGATATATTAAATTTCATTTTATTAGTCACACTCCAGTCAAAAATATTATTTATGTCTTTTTGTAAGCTATGGCAGTCAGTGAGGGAATTAACCTCCAGATAAAGTTTGAGGTCGTCAGCGTAAAGGAGACAGTTGGCAGTGTTCAGTGTATGAGGAAGGTCGTGTATCATAATCAAGAAGAGGAGAGGCCCCAAAACTGAACCTTGGCTGACTCCTGATCTGGTGCAATAAGGCTCAGAAACATATTATGAGCCGTACTTGACATACTGCTGACGGTCCCTCACATAATCTGAGAAAAATTTAAGCAAGCGTGGGGAGAAACCGATGACAGATAACTTAGTTAATAATATATCATTATCATATTTGTCAAATGCTTTCTGATAGTCAAGGTAGACCAAGGTAGAACATCAACCTGCCACCCGCGGTCCAGAGCGCTAGATATAAAGTCCACTAAACATAAAAGATTAGTGTTAACCGAGCGCGCAGGTCTAAATCCATGTTGTTCGTCGCCTATCAGCTGATTCACTTGCCTATATATCTCCCTATGAAGAATATATTCAAATACTTTTGCCGGAGCACATAAGATAGCAATGGGACGGTGTTCATCGACCAACGCTTTACCACCACTTTTAGGAATAGAGGTTACTCTGGACATTTTCCATTGACCAGGATATTTGCCTTGCAAAAGTGAGAGATTAAAAATGTGGTAAAGAGGAAGGGTTATGTGATTTTTTACAGGAATTGACAATGTAACCAGTAACACAATCAGGTCCCGGAGAACTACGTGGTTTTAATTTCCTGAGACACCATTCAATATCCCTGGGTGTCAGCGTTGGTACATGGACACTCCCACCTTGCAAGCCGCGCCCACAACTAGCAGTATAGTCAATTTGGGGCAAATTATTTAAAAAGACACTTGAGAAATAGGTTGTAAATGCTTTGGCAGCTTTAACACCAACACATGAATTGCCTTGGTATGTGACACAGGGTTCAAAACCGCCCTTTGAGCTAAGATTGCGTACATGGTTCCAGAACCGCCGCGGGCATACTTGAAGGTCAACTTCAACGCTAGAGATATAAGCTTTATGGGCTTGACAAATGCGAGTTTTTAAAGAGGTACGCAGACCAGAAAATGCTCTGTAAGACTCAGGGGCTCGGTTCTGCAGCCAAACTCTATGCAGTCTAGTTTTCAGCAGGACATCCCTAATGATTTCAGCATTAAACCAGACCGGGTATCTATTACTTTGCTTTTTACACCGAATCTTTTTAGGAACTGTCAAGTCAAACAATTGACATATAATATTATAGAAAGCATCAGTTGCAATAGCAACGTCGTAAGACTCGAGCACCGGTGCCCATGAAATGTTCTCAATCAACGAGTAGAAAAATGTTCAAAGTCCGTTTTGTTGAAATTCCAATCCCGGGATTCTTTGATATTACTCGGTTGCAAATGGCAGGGCTTAATACAAAGTAATCGAAGACTCATCGTGATCTCGAGCGCCGGGTGGTATAGCCGGTCAATGGGAACGAAACCCTCTCCTTCGCATACACATACCCGCTCCGCTCGCAACTCAGTGCACTCTTGCGCCAGCACTACGTCAAGAACGCTCCCATGAGCATTAATTACGTCATTATAATCAATCAAATTGCAATATGTCAGAAAATAACAATAATATTTTTTACATCTCATATTCGGTAAGTACGTCTAAGGTATTTAATATTATAAATGGACTGAAATGAAAGAATGTCACACAAATTAGTGTCAAGCGGTATGTGTAAAGTCCGTAAAAATGTAAGGCCCGTATTTCAGAAGGACGCTCAGTCTTGAATTATATATTTGTAAATATGTCTACTCTGGGGTGTACCCCAGTGTGTCACCCCAGTCTCAAATTTTACATTTTCAATGCGGTTAAAGATTCAGTTTCAATAAAGCATGACACGTAATTTCTAAATTTTTTCAGTGACATTTGTATCACAGAGGTCTGGAAAGCAGCTGGCAATGGTCGAAGGCTACACGTTTTACTGCCAGAAGCGGACTATGAGCACACAAAGTTGGTGGTGCACTATGGGCGCGAAGTGTAACGCCCGGATTACGATGTCTATTGATGGGCGAAGCATTAAAAGAGCGCATACCGTCCACAACCACGCTCCTCCTCTGTACAGAATTATCGACGGTGTTTATTTTAAGATTTAGTAATTGCCAGAGCGAGCGAAGCATCTCTAGGTTATGTATGGGTTATTCGTTTGTCTTCATGTACAGGTCGCATTTTTCAACCAATCTTGACGAAACTTGGAATGCATGTTACTATTACCAGTCGTATTTTGATACTCATTCGATAGCATTGTAAAAGTGATGAAATTCGTATAATCAAAATTTCCCAGATCCTAACTGTTTTAAGATTTTTTACATACAACCTTTTCTGTCGGTAATATTCAAACCATTACCAACCTTGGCAATGTGTTTTATCTGCTAGTAAAATAACCAATAAAATGTAAGTTTTATCACGAGTATCTTCAGTTCAGTTCATTTATAAAAGGCCGCTAACTTCACACCGGGGTGGTTTCAAACACCTTTTAGTGAACATGGTCACGGGTAGTCTGTCTATCCGTGATTTAATCCTTTTAGAGTTGTTTAATTTTTATGTGTATAAGAATTGCAAAAGCCTGAGAAACCAATATGTAGATTATGTTTCGCTGTTTTATGTGATAGTCACTATAACTATCTAAATTTAGAGTATTGATACTAGATTTCCTTTATTAATGCTCCGCAGAATAGTATCGACCCATGAGGCCGAAACCGCGGGGCGCGTTAGTGAAAATATAATACAACTAGCTACTTACTTCACCCGTATGGTTATGGATGATGATGAGGATGAATCAAATATAGCATATGTTACTCAGGCATAATTTAGCTTTATACTCGTGAAAGAATTGTCTGAACCAGTTAAGAAGTTTTAAGTGTATCGATTACAAACAAACAATCACATATATTTCCTCTTTTTTATTAGAGTAGATGAAGATTAATACCAAGGTACGAATAATGTGGCCTGGTTGTACCAGCGTTACTATTGCATATTCCAAAATGAAAAAGTATTTATTGTGTCATAACTATAATAGTTAGACATTATGGTAATTTGGACTTCTTTGTAGATATTGACGTTTTCTATAAAGCTGTAGTACGTCACTTTGCTTTATTGTCAATAGCATAGACTAATATTATATGTTCAATTGTTTCCGCAGCATATGCGATATGAGGACTTTTTTGGTATTTTTCCACACCTTGGTTACATTATCGAAGTTTTCATACGGATACCTAACATTTTTGAAAATAGTATAATATAGCCTGTGTTTATCAGGGATAAACGAGGGGATAAACGAGCTCTAGAGTGGAGACCGCGTCTCGGCAAACGTAGTGTAGGACGTCCGGAGGCACGGTGGAGTGACGATCTGCGCAAGACGGCTGGCAAAAACTGGATGCGAGAAGCCCAAGATAGACCTAAGTGGCGTGCAATTGGAGAGGCCTATGTCCAGCAGTGGACTACTACAGGCTGATGATGATGATGATGATGATGATTATCGGGGAAAATGCTGGATTCTAATGGTGAAAGATTTTTTTCTTATCAGTCCAGTAGGTTTAGAGCCTATTCAATTCAAACAAACAAACACATATTTCCTCTTTATAATAATAGTGTAGATAGATGTAGATTACCTATATTCTACTCTACTAATACGACTTCTAAATATTTCAGATTTGTTTTATTGATTTTTGAATAATAAGTAATAATTATTATCATAATATTAATATATAAGTTGTGTGTAAGTTAAGTAATACAATTTGTGGATTTTTATTTATTTTGTAAACATTTACAGGTATTTAAGTATAAAAATCAAAATGTTCTGCAGCTTTAAATAGTATTATATACATTTCTTATATTATTAAATGTTACTATTCGTCCTTTGAGATGTCAACGATTTGACACGTCAAGGCAGTCAAGTAAGTAGACAATATAGCTGCTCTCTAACAGGGAACCAAAAGGCACCCGAGCAGGTGCCAAATCTATAGCTTTTATTCCTGGGGACGAGTGATTATATACATATATAGGGTGTTTGATAGAGGGACCGACAAACCAAATGAGCGTGTTCGGGGGACCACTTGGAGAATACAAGGTCGCCAAAAAAAAATCCCCGACCCCCCCAATATGTTTAACTTTTTTTTGTGATTTTTCCCTCTTTCTCCGAAATTGTACCTATTTACCACCATAACATTTGTAAAATATGTTTTAGACCGGGTGTTTTTAGTTGAATTTGGTCTCTAATACACCTTCAGGCCACGCAAAGCAAAATTGGTACAATATTGGAGAAAACGAGAAAATTCACAAAAAAAAGTTTAAAAAAAATTGGGGTGTCGGGGATTTTTTTTTGGCCAACTTGTATTCTCCAAGTGGGCCCCCGAACACGCTCATTTGGTTTGTCGGTCCCTCTACCAAACACCCTGTATATAAAAATATATCAGATATAAATCAAAATGTGGCAACGTTATAGTAAAGTTTGGTGGCTACAATTTTTGTAAGTCTTATGCAATTTCTGGTAAAACTAGATTGCAATGTTCTAATAGGTCGACTTACTCATGCAAGGCTAATTTGTTCACGTACAAAGAACAGTTCGTAAAAGTGTTTAACAAACATACGCATCCGCCGCCGTCAGTGCAAAAATAACGGGTCTTGTAAAGTTTTTAATAAATATGTGGTTAAACTATTATTTATTATGTTATTATTAATCATAACCATTAGTATTAACAAAATTGATGTAGCTTGTAATAAACTTGAAGGTGTTTTTGATTCATTTTCTTCTTGCTTCTTAGCTTTACTTAGGAGTTATGTAAGTATAGCTTATCATAAGATTCAGAGCTTCGATTCAGCGCGTCCATGATCGTGTAATAATTAAATTATGTCTACTGTTGTGGTTTTCAGGTAGGGGCCTGCGCTTGCGTCGCATGCTATCTCGCTCGCACTTACCGTGACACAGAGTACCTTTCATCGCGCAATTTCCCCGCTGACCCCAAACCCTTAAATCCCTTTAGTTCTCCATGCAACTTCTTTTACATCGGACGGCTACCTTTTACTGCGCTCCTAGTTTCATCTATTTTTTTTGCTATCTACGTAGAGTTGTTTTGCTTCCGCATAGGTCTCTTTTAGTTTCTTTCAGTAGTTACCGTTGCAATATAATCTGCTCAACAGTACTCCTGCAGTCTTCTTTTAATCGTCACTCCATCTTTGATATGGTCTCCTACGCTGTCTTGTCTCTTCTCTAGAATACCATTCGGTTAGTTATTTAGACGATTTTCTTTGTGTTTCGAGTTTCTGAGGTTAAATTCCAAAGCCAAATAAATATAATCTTAAAAAATAACATTAGGACTTTGGTGTAGTAATAAAACATATTTATAACACTGAGTTCTATTAAAATAATGCGTTTATATTTGTTGGCCGGCAAAATATCTGGGTGATCTCCTTTCTAAGTTTCAAAGATTTGCGCGCATTTGCACTCTTTGACATAACACCAGCAGCCTTATCCTCCATCTTGTGGAAACCAAGAATGGGCTACAAACTCAGTGAATGTGTAAACATTACTCAGTGACTGATGAGTAATGTGAACCACCACCGAAGACCGCGGTCCAGCAGTAGGAGTAACGTAATGGGCTGGTGCCATACCAATAACTACTCTAATGTAATAAATACTGATGTTCAAATATATTTTAACCGGTTCAGACTGTCTTATAGGTATATAGGTATAGGTATATAGTATAGGTTATAGGTAAATTATTAAAGTCATCTTACAACCTTAAGGTTGTAAGATTTAATTAATTATGCATCAGCGATTCGTGTTGCTGTTTAAAAGTGTGTACTTCTACCAAAAATATCTTGAACCATTACTTTTTATTTTTATTTTAGTTTCATTCGTACGAAACTCGACTGGAAAGCAGCTGGCTATCCTCGAAGGCTACACGTTTTATTGCGATGGCTGGACTAAAACTACGCAATTCTGGAGGTGCACTAGTACCAGGAAGTGTAATGCCAGATTTACGTTGGACACGAATACACAAACCATGAAGAATATGAGAACAGTACATAGTCATGATCCTCGAAGCCATAAATTTATAAATGGAATTTATTTTAGGGTATGAGTTACGGTAAACACGCTCGTGCTTATTGTTGCATATCATTTATTATCTCCAACGGCTTAAGTTCGTCAAACCAGACAATTAAAATAACAATATTGTAGTCACAGACCCAGTTGTACTACACACAGTATAGGTTAAAGTTATATTTACTATCGTTATAATAAAAATCGCGATGTGCAAAGCTCTTACAGATAATATACTATGAGAGAATGAAAATAATGAACAATCGCGACATTTCTTTATATTTTTTTAATAAATGATTGATCTTTGGGTGTTGGAGGTTTGTATCCTGCGACATTAATCTTTTTTTCATTGTATGATTTGCACTAACGCCTGCTTAGTAAGACGTGGGTTCGGATCCCATCAGAGGATAATTATTTTTCTCTCTCTAAAATTGCATTGTATAAATTATTTATTCATAAATATTCCATATAAAATTATTAAACTAAGTCCGTTACAAATAATAACAATATTTGTATGTGTTTTTAATAAACCTTTATATATAAAACATACCATTTTCCTACATTGATCCGAAAATGGGCGTAAGAAATAACTTTAATTGATTAGTCATCACCAAAGTGTTGTTATTTAAAAGAAATAAAAAAAAAACAGTTAACGTGTGTCCCGTTGAATTCGTGCTGATTTCGTCTGGAAAGCAGCTGGCTAATTCTCGAAGGGTGGCATGACGCAGAGCACGCAGTAATAAAGTTTCACTATAGTAACAGAAAGTGTAATGCGAGATTTACACTGTCCGCATCAGGACAAAAAATAACAATATACTTATGAATGAAACTTTCCTCTAATGAGGCTTGCTGATTCGGTTAGATTAAAGCTGCATTCACTTACTATAAAGAAATTGAAAATTATACATAGCCAAGTACCATCATCTTATAAAATTACTAGCTGACCCGCCAGCGGCTTCGCTCGTTTGGCCTCGCGGGTCACAGTTTTTTAACTTTCTCACAAGAACTCTTTAATTTACCGGGATCAAAAGTATTTTATATGTTGAATAGGGATATAAGCTACCACCATACATATTTTCGTTTAAATCGGTCCAGCCGTTTCGGAGATTACCCCGTACAAACAGACAAACATAAAAACGAAAAAATTTGAAAATGTTAATTAGTTCGATTTTACTCCTTACGTTCCCTCGTAAGGAGTGAAATCGAACTAATTTAAATTCAATAGATCGGATAGATCAATTGACTCGGTTTTTGGCAATTTTTTTTTCGTTGTACAGAAATTCGACCTCAATTATATCCAGTGATAATTGGCATTTGTTTAAAGTGATAAGATATTGGAAATAATATTTAATAAATGTTTATATCAATATAGTTTTTTAATCGAAATGTGTTCTTACAATCGTTATCGTACAATATGTAACAATACGAAAGTGTATTCCTTTTCTGACTTTGTTCCTAGGTTTGAACGGATGGATGGCTTAATCACGGCAAAACCTTAAATCAGAACATTGTTATACAATTGCCCTATTTCACTTGTGTAACACCCATTACAATAAAACAATAAAACTAGATTATCCACATGTATTCCTTAACTTGAAACTCAAATCTATACCAATTACATTCAACTGAATTGACAAGATGCTAACATTAGTTAAGCAACAATTACATTAAAAACCTACATAAACAACACATCAGTAACATTGGAAAGTTCTATTCGAACGTAGACACATTGCACAAAAGTAACGTTACATTTAGCAGACCACACAGAAATATACTTAGCTTATAATTATCAGCCTTAACTTACCGGAGACGTAAATTTACGTGCATTTCATTCATAAATCTTTTGTTTTGTATACAAAGGATTAATACACATTTCAAAGTATTTTGCCATCTGGCCGACTATAAAAGATTCCACAAGCAACTGCCAAATAATCCTAGCGATATCTTCAAGTAGGACCTATGACGCCATATTCTTGGCGCGAGAATGCCATGTTCTTCATTGGCTGTCGGAAGCTACGTCAGACCACGTGATGGCCTCCATCTGGACTCGCGGAAGTACTTCATTCACTAGTGTTTCCGCCATGTTTGACTAGCGGAAATGGTGGTGTATTCTTTATTTGACACACTTTAGATATTCGTTGTTCTTATCCTCGTCTCTAAGCAAATTTTAAAAATATAGTAGAATGATATCCTCATTGACTGTTGTACCTTATTTTCAGATAAGCGACTTATTTATATAATTAACGCGAAAGGAACAAAGGTGGCTATTTTAGAAGGTTTCTCGTTCTACCCTCACTGGAAATCCCCCAAGACGACTTCATGGCGGTGCACATCTGGTAGGAAGTGTAAGGCGCGGTTTACATCAGTCAGCAACGACAACCAACGTATAGTTAAGGCTTGTCTAGAACACTGTCACAAGCCCCCGTTATTCAAAATTATAAATGGAGTTTATTATAAGATATAACTGTTAAAACATGAAAACAAAAACTACGGTTTTGCTTTTTAATACTATGTATATACCCGTATCTTGTCATCAAGTACTGCGCACTATCAAATTGCAGTGTACAGGGGGTGATTCCACTAACTAAATTGCAATCGAACCGTAGCTGAACTGCGGCTTTTAATACGTTCTCTTATTCTGCTATTGAAAACAGTTCGGCTGCAGTTACGTTTCTGTTGACGCCAGCGATCGATCAAAACTTTATGTCGTGCTAACTCGATAGATCACGAACGGTTGTTAACTTATATTCGTATATAGTAGTGTCAATTATATATTTATCAAAAAGAAGCGTTTATGTTATGTTTATGTGACGTTACAATCTAATTTTTCTATAGAAATAGTAGAATAGCTTTTTGCCAAGTATCGAACGACAACCGAAGTTGAACTGCAGCTGCAGCGGTATAGATTGTTGAACGTTGTGTATTAACAGAATTGGCCTCCTGTACACTGAGAAAAATCTAAAGCTGAAAGCGTCGTAACAACGTCGTAATACGAACAAAAATGCCTTCTATGCAGAAAGCAATAAAAGCCTTAAGTTTACGGCGATTTCGGTAATTATAATATATATTTAATATCATTACGGTATTTTTTTTTTATAATAATGTTCTTGCATCAATAGTTCAGTGGCTACAAATAGTTTTCGTTTAATACCTAGTATTATAAAAATGTATCTTTTAGACTTTTATATTTGAGTATAAAAAAGGTAGTCGTGTAAATATTTGTGTTATCTACAGGTTCCGTATACTCCATATCGAAACATGCAATGTTATAGTACACTGTTATAGTAAAGTATATATAACGTAAATAATCCTGCATTACTAAGTAAATATGAGTGAAAACTACGTTACTTTTAATAACATAAACATTTTTATAATAAAGTTAGGTGGTTGCAATTTTATTAAGTCTTATTCAACTGCTGCCAAAACTAGATGGCAATATTCTAACAAGTCGATTAAATCGTACAAGGCTCATCCTGTTCACCTACGAATAACACATAATGAACCCTACGGACACTTAACTAAGTAAAGCTTAATTCGACGTCATACAGAACACGCCACGCACGTCGCGCCAATTACGCGCCCGCACTTTGCCAAAGCCTTAATAGTAGATTATGCACCAAGGGAGTAAAGCAGTGTCTTACGTCATGGGCGGTATATTGAACCCTGAGTGTAACGGGGATTCTTGGGTTAATCCCTGAGCGCAGCGAGCGGATTAAAATTTAATTCCCGAGCGTTGCGAGGGAGTTATGTAGAGTCCTGAGTGAAGCGAGGGGTTAAAGCTGCCCAAGACGAAGACAAGCTTTATCCTCGAGGTGCATACTCTACTTTTCATACCTACTGCGAGACAATAAAAACTCAGAGTTGTAAAATAGCAGTTATATAGTTAAAAGTAAAATACATTAATAGTTAATATTCATATTGGATACATTTGTACCGTTTTAGAGGGACAGAGTAATATTTTTGGAAGGAACATTTTATGGAAAACACGGTTATAGACTTTCGCGTTTGTTAACCAAGTTATAATTAGTACTCACGAGATGTAGACCACGATTTAGTTGCTTTTGGAGCTCCCGATATTTCGGCACAGTTACATGCATCACGTTCAAAATTATAACATTATATGGAAGTTGTTAAAATAACACCAAACATAAAGGCACTTAACTTGAAACTATCGATGACTTGAAGTATGACCTTGAATGCGCAGAGGGTCCGTGCGTAAATTGCGCATGCGCGTTGCTATGGGTTATACATAGCGGCGCACAACATAACACTCCACATAGTTGCGTTCGTTTAGCAATAAGGACATTGGTGGCGTTGATATTGTTGGCCCTTTAGTTAAATCGTTCATAAAGCTCAATTTTGGTGGCAAAAATAACCCTTTTTTACCTTTTCGAACGCAGAACAAAAAGAGCCACTAACGACATTTTCACCCATAGATTCCCAATTCGAACGCCCTTGTGAGCGTTTTTAGCGTTATTTTTGTCAACTTACGGCTATTGGAACGCACTACTAATAGAACAATTATTTCGCGCCTTTTTTCTTTTTTTTTCTGTATGGTGTATCCGTACTATAAGTTTTCTTACAACTAACTTTCCAAATCCAAATCACTTTACTCCCCAGGGAGTTTCATACAACTTTACAGCCCCGCGTATGTAATGCCTTGCTTTACGTAGAGTTTGCGTGACATTTAATAGAACATTTTCGAGCAGGTGGTATGAAAACATTATTATTAAGGCGCGATCAAATCCCAATTTTAAAATAATTTACAATGCTATGCTTTACGTAAGGTTGAATATTGCTGATGAAATGCGAAGAAGCATTAATTTTGTAATAATAGTATAAATAAATATATTTCATTACTTACTTTATTATCGTAGTTTGATTTGTTTCCAATTGTGGTTAGTACACACCTCTAGTTTTGTTTGCTGGTAATTTGGTTGACGCCAACCCTTCTTGCAAATTATCATTGCTGGTTCATCCGTCACCGACGCGTCTCTCACTCAGGATTCATAGACAAGTGTACTATTATTTATTTTGTAACACAGAGGCTCATTTTGAGTATTCTTTAACATCTTTTTTCTAAGCGACTTCCACGATATAGAACATGCACTTCATAAGCCGGAAACTGTACGGTAATATTTTTATCACTATGTGTAAGAAATTCAATAGAGATATAACAATTAAATAAAATATGATTTTGAGAAGAAATTATATAATATTTTATATGAATGGGCCTTATATTCTGGTTTGCCAAACTCTAATAGGTACTCGTATTTGACAATTTCCAGCTCCAGATGCCTTTTTTTCGACTACTTGTCGCGGTGGACGCTACATCACTCTACATGGATTCAGGTTCACGAAACAGAAACATTCCGGCTCAAAGATCAGATGGAAATGTTCAAACTATAAAAAATCTAGATGCAATGCTAACGTGTTTACTTTTAAAGACATAATTGTTAGTTCTAATAACAATCATAATCATCCAAAACCTAGATGCCTGAACTTGAGTGGCAAAATGCAGGTATATAGTCCGTTTGACATATAATTAGTTTTTGTATTTTCCTGTTCTTTGTAATTGTCTGAAAATCTCAACAAATCAATAAAATGTATTTAAGAACTCATGTGATAGGAAAGAAGTATGTATAAAGTAATAGCTAGTTACTCATTCAGTGAGAGTTAAAAACAGTACAGATTTTATAGGGGATGATTATCAGTATATAATAAACGTAAAAATGAGTTTGGTATTTTCTTCAATGCTGCTATATATATATATATATATATATATATATATACCCAATCAACTAAAAATGATTCGACACGTGTTTCGCCTCTACACGAGGTATCCTCAGGAGATGTTGACTCGTCGAGCCCAAGACATCTTTCGGTCTAATATAAATGTCAAATAAATGTTTGTTTTTATGTACCATCTACTAAATACCGCATTAATATTAAGAATTAATTTTAAAAAACCTACTTCGGGCACCAGCCCCCTCACATAGTTAGGTTTTATTTTGTCACTCTTCGCTAATTATTTTAAATTGTTTTTACCAACCTTTTGTGAGGAGGAAATAAATATATGTTTATTATTATTAATTATCTCCATTTAAGGTTGCCTGTAAGAGATTGCTACATCGATAAGGCCGCCAATTGTCCAATCTACTGTAGTGCTTTTTTACTGTATTATGCTTTGTTTTCTGAAAGATTGGTACTCAATAAATAATTTTTGTATTGTATTGTATTGTCAAACTACTAAATAGGGAATTACTTAGGCATCAGCAAATCGTGCTGCTATTTCAAAGTATACAAAAAAGTATTATAAATATTCCTTTTTTTACTTTTTTAGTGTTTTTCGTACAAAACTCGTCTGGAAAACAGCTGGCTATTCTGAAAGGCTACACGTTTTATTGCGATGGCTTTACTAAGACCACGCAATTCTGGAGGTGCACTACTACCAACAGGTGTAATGCTAGATTTACGTTAAACAAGATTACACAAACTATGAAGAATATGAGAACAGTACATAGCCATGACCCCCGAAGCTATAAAATTATAAAAGGAATTTATTTCAAGGTATAAGTACTTGTGAACATGCCCATGCACGCTGATTATTAAGTCAAACATTACATTAATTATCTTCAAGGGCTGTGTAACACCTGTGAGCTTACTGCTGCTAGATTTTCGCATGTGTAAGGCAATTTTATTGCTGATGAACATTTGAATTTAATAGAAACTATATTGGTATAACTAGTGGTTTATACGATTAAGCGTGTTGGTAAAAATGTCCACGTGTCCCATAGAAGAGAAAAAGATTCCATAGAAAAGTTCTATTCGAACGTTGTGAAATTTCACAAAAGTATAACGTTACAGTAACCTGACCACACAGAAATATACTTAGCTTTTAAATTATCAACCTCAATACACATTTCTAAGTATTTTGCCATCTAGCTGACAGAGAAAATCCTCCAAGTAACTGCCACAAATGTTCAGGTAGGATCTCCGACGCTATTTTCTTGGCGGGAGAATGCCATGATATTCATTGGCTGTCGGAGGCTACGTCAGACCACATGATGACTTCCATCTTGGACTTGCGGAAGTACTTCAGTTCACGTGTTTCCGCCATTAATTGCCGCCATGTTGGACTAGCAGAAGTGGTGGTGTATTTCTAATTGTATTTTCTAATCTAATTGTATTTAAATGTATTTCTAATTGTCACATAAAATAAGCTTTACTTATGGACTTACAATACAATAATAGCTCGCTGCAATCTGCCATTTTATGTAGCTTTGATATCGTATCGTATCGTTTATGTTTACCGTATACTTATTACCATATTATATTATTTTGACTTTGTACCATGTTGTTGTTACTAAATTTAGTTGTAAACCCAAACTTACCTTTACATATTATTTTTATTTTATAACTAATGCGTAGCAAATGCACATAACATACTTTATTCTACAGAATGTATCTTCGATAATCTACTAATGTACTTCCTACTACACGTTTCGTTTCCAGATCTGGCGCTGTCGGAGATGAAACCCAAGTTTATAAACTCACTACGTGGGTTCCCTGCGGTGGAGCTCGGGGGGTATAGATACAACAAGAGGGTCGAACGTCCTGGGCCCAAGGAGTACTGGCGCTGTTCCAAGAGACGAGACAAGAAGTGTAACGCTTCCATCGTTACCTTCGGCGATGAGGTCATCGATATAAAGAGATGTCATAATCATTAATATGTGACATACTCGTTGGTGGTGTTATGGACCCTTTAGCGAATCCTGGATACGTGGTCGAGGGTGGTGCCAATCCGGTGGCAAACTTTGTGGTGGGACGCTTCTGCAAGTGTCCATTTTGTTAGGATTCGGGCACTGTTGCAAGTGAAAAATTAGATAAATGGGACTGAAAAGCTGTCACTAGATAACGAGCGCAGTGCATTGAGCACAGATTTCGGATTTTGAAAGTCTTTTCTAGGTCATCTGGAACAGGGTTAGAGTTTTGATCTATTGGATAGTCAGTGATAAAAATGAAGCATTTTGGACGTCAGTATTAAAAATAACCGTTTGAGGTGTGCTTATTAAATCTGAAGCACATATACATATTTCGCGTGTTTCAATATATGAGCTAAATTTTGACACGATTATGTGAAATAGTTTTTGAGTTATGAAGGTGTCAAAAACGACTCCAAATATTACACACGGTGCCACTCGTCAGTTACTTTAGCTTGAACTTGGCTAGATCTAAGAATGGTGGTAAAAATTTAAAAATATATTTAAATACAATGCATATATTCAGTTAACATTTCAGTTAATATTTTAGGTATTTTTTTTCTAAATACAATTCTAACCCAATATTAATTACTAAACGAAGAGAAGTAAATTATAAGATAAAATTATACCAGTTATTATTTAATTTATAAATAGTTATTGAATAAATTCCTTTATCTACACCAATGTTGTAACATTCTACTTATGTTTCCAATACTTGACTTATAATTACTACTGTTATAGAACAGACAACAAAACACTCAATTTAAGCAATTTCACATGATGGTATAATATCCACATCGATATCGTAAAATCTCATTATAACATCAATAAAACGCGACCAATTAACGTGGCGAGCCTTATGTCAAAATCCTCATACAAGTTGTATAAAATTTTGATATTAGGCTGGCTTTTGAAAACAGTTGGGTTATACGTGAAAACTTCGTCGAAACTACTAAACTTACATACACAAAACTCTTTGGTAAGATCTTGTGCCAATTAAATAAAAAAAGAACAGCGCGCGCTCGCTCCTGATTGGCCCTGCGCGCGCAGCTGCATTTTAATGGCGGCAAGTTCACTGTGACAATAAATACGCGTGAATTTAATGTTTGTTTTGTTTTTAAAATACAAGTTAAAAATGGATAACGACGATGATATTTGTACGCCTCCGGATATTCTAGAATTGGCAACAAAAGTAACTCACAATCTTTTGCCAGAAAAATCTAGAAAATTATATGAAAAAGAATATAATAACTTTTTGGCATGGAAGACCGAAAAGAAAACTACAGCATTTTCTGAAAATGTCATTCTTGCGTATCTCAAAGACCTCTCCGACAAATTCAAACCATCTTCTATGTGGGCTAAATATTCTATGCTCAAGTCCACACTGAGTATCTACAACAATATTGATATCACGAAGTATTCAAAGGTCATAGCGTTCCTGAAACGCAGTTCAGAAGGACACAAGGAAAAAAAGTCCTTGACGTTTACATCAGGTCAAATAAAGATGTTCCTGGAAGATTCACCAGATATTTTGTATATTTTTGAAAAGGTAGGTGTATTTTAGTTCTGTTATTTAATCTACCTAGTACTTACGTACTACACACGCAAGTTATCTAGAAACTCCGTTTAAGCGCTTTGTGTATAAATTTGGTAGTAGGTACCTACACTTTACTACTTCATAAATCATAGTTTTTGCCTTGGCTATGTACCTCAAGCTTATTATATCGTTTATTGTTACAGGTTGCACTAATCTTCGGCATAATGGGGGCATGCCGAAGGCAAGAGCTATACAACATCCAGTTCGATGAAGTCTCTAACATAGACGACAGTACAATCATGGTGAAAGTTTCGAAAACAAAAACGAAAATAGATCGTTCTTTCGTTGTGACGGGCAACTGCTATGCCGTATGTAAAAAATACATGGAACTTCGACCCACCCCCTGTCGAAACCCTGCCTTTTTCTTGAGCTATAGATCGGGGAAGTGCGTCGATCAAAGAATTGGTATTAATAAATTTGGTGCTCTGGGAAAAACTATCGCAAGTTTTTTGAATCTGCCTAACCCAGCGTTGTACACGGGGCATTGCTTCCGGCGCACCTCGGCGACCCTTCTCATAGATAGCGGTGGTGATTTGACCGCACTGAAACGACACGGTGGAAGTCTTCTACTGTGGCTGAAAGCTACACTGATGAGTCTTTAATGAATAAAATTAAAGTCTCAAATACGATCTTGAATAGTATAGAAAACAAGACGAATGAAGTAATTATAAATTTTCCGACTCCGTCTACGAGCTCTACTGCTTGCCCCGCGACCGCTACAGCTGCTGGATCAATAATTAACATTAACTTTCAAAATTGTACCATCCAAAATTTGAACAATTATTATAAATAAACTATTGTCAGCTTTTACTCTTGTTGTTTGATGAATTGCATTAGTGAAGATAAAGTAGTGTATGCAACTGCATATAACACGGGTAATAAAACACTCGTGCGCTCGTTTCATAAACTCACACTCGTGTTTTAATACCCTTCATTATATGACAGTTGCATAAACTACTATTAGATACTTCATATTTAAATATACAGCAACATTTAAAAAGATATAAATTATAAGGAGAAATATAACTTGTTTTGTTTTTAAACTTAATAATAGGAATATTATTAATAATATGAAACATTGTATGGTTTATAGTGCACAGTTGAGGAGAAAATAAAATTGGTTATTAGTCAGACAATTACTGACATATTTGTAAAACCTTAAGCGTACTACAGTACAGTGCTATAAACTGATAAATAATAGAGTAAATGATGGATCTTCGATAAATAAGAATTTGTTTTTTTTTTCAGTGATATTCATATCACAGAGATCTGGAAAGCAGCTGGCAATGATCGGAGGATACACATTTTACTGCCAGAAGCGGACTAAGAGCACACAAAATTGGTTGTGTACTATGAGCGGGAAGTGTAACGCGCGGTTTACAATGTCTATTGATGGGCGAAGCATAATAAGAGCCTACACCGTCCACAAACACGATCCTCCTGTGTATAGAATTATTAACGGTGTTTATTTTAAGATTTAAGATTTTATAGTTTTATTCAAATATCTTACAGTTCTCCAATGTCAAAAAAATTTACTTATTTAATATTTAATAAACACTTCATGCGCCGCTTGCCTCATTATCAGCCGAAAGACGTCCACCTAGACGACCTAGGCCTCCCCTATAGGCCTCCACTGCTAACAAGACCACTAACATTTATTCTCTATCGACAAACCCTTGCAAAGAGGCTCTGATGACCTGGCTGCGTACCTTGTCGTACCTAGAGACTGAAAATCTTTTTAAAACTGTGAAATAATTTTTAATTGTTTATATAATCGTATATCTCATCTTTCTCAATCTTAGTCAATAATCAATTCTCAACAATACTAATCATCACATAAGTTTGTGTATCACATAATGTTTAAAATCACATATTCAAAATACTCTCACACACACACACACACACACACACACACACACACACAATACGCAGTACCAACCTTTTCTACTACTTTTTTCTTTAATGTGTAGATCAAAAACATTGTATAATATAAAATTTTAGTTTTTATTTGTTAATGATATACTCTTATTTAATTTCAATTTAACCCAACATACTAAATAATGTACCACTAATCAGTCTATATGTTGAATGCAATGGATGAATGAATGAATTAATGAATAAATTAAAATCTTCATAAATACTGATAAATATCCGAGTTCCATATTGTATTTTATTGTATCTTTGTAATTTTTTATTTAGTTAGTAATAATTTGTGATGTGTAATTTACCTTAAATAACCTTTTAATGTTCTTATAATATTCTAATAATAATTTGTTCTAATGATAAAATATAATTTAGGTAGTAATTTCATGTAATTTTGATGTTGTAAAATAAGTACGAAATTATGAATTATTTGGAAGGAACTATCTACCAAGATACGGGTGTATTATACGTCCAGTTTGGCAGATAGAGCCGAAATGTATAATGATGTACTAAAGAGAAATAAACTAATTTGAATTTGAATTTGAATTTGAATTTATAGAACGAAATAGCCCCATAGCCGCTTGCCTAGTCGTTCGTTACTTGGACACAAACCTGGCTATCAATGAGAAATACGAGACATACCACGCGAGCGCAGTGCGGGTTGGCTGATGTCAGCTATTATACATACTAGGAATTTTCTGATAGTTTGGCAGTAACAAATTCTGCGTAATCTGGTTGTTCTGTCATTTTTAAACGTTAATGTAATGTCTTATTATATATTTTACTTATATAATTTAATATTATACCATGAACATTAGTTCTCTTTTAAGTGTTTAATTTGTGAATAATGATTTAAATATGCAACGCAGCGGTCTTGACTACCAATGCTTGGAATCTAGCAGTTTATCTGTTTTTGCCTTTATAAAAACACGCAGTTCGGGTGGTGCACTACTTACAGTATAACAATCTCTGACGTTAACACTACGATATTAGCGAATGCAGTGCACAAATACTAAAAATTAAATAAAAGTTAAATAGTGATCACCACACTTTTAATACCAGAAATACAAATAGGATAGCTGTACCTAGTTTTAGACTTGCGAAGACTAATAAGTAATTCCTGGGAAATTGTGTGCGTTTTTACAATAAAATCCCAAAGCAGATAACTGAGCTCACAGAGGGCAAATTCAAGTTGACTGTAAAAAACGTTTTAATAAAAAAAGCTTACTATAAAGTTCGACATTATATAGAAGATAAAGATGCTTGGAATACTCCACTTCTGGCAAGCTGTCTCTCTGCCACCCATAAAATGTAATATTTGTAGTACCTAAGTAGAAACATTGTAAACATCTATATAAAAAGAATGGCCCCGAGTTTCTTGCCGCTTCTTCTCGGTGGGTTCTACATATTTTGGAACGCGGCGGTAGAGTCTTTAAAGTACATTATAATGAAAAGTTCACGTTCATAAGTGCGTCTTTGATGCCTAAATTGAATAAATGATTTTGACTTTGACTTTGACTTTACTCCATCCACACGAAAACTAACTATCCCACAACAAACAATATTTGGTATGTTATTTGCAGTTGATGTAGTTAAGTTAGTTATTTTGTAGTTATTACTAAAGCTTTTTGTTTTCGTTTGAAAGCTCATACACAGAAAAAGCAAATGTAACCGTAGTGAACACCTTTTTGAATTGAATAATAATTATTATTATTCAATTTTGTATTTTGTACACTTTCTTTTTTTTAAAGTGGCATTGAATATTTCTGACACCTTCATAGGAAAAGTGGATGGTTCTTTTAAATGTTGGTCACATTGTATTTGAAACAGCTTTTAATAATTACATCAACTAAATTATATTACATGTAAATTGTCACCTTTAATAACCTGTTACCTGTAATGATGATTAATGATAAGTAGACATACACACAAAACAGGCTATTTTGGGGCGTGATTTAAAACGAGTAGTGTCTGTTCTGTGCGGCCGCTCATCCGTTGTTAACATTTTTGAGTATAAAACATACTGATTGCGCCGATACGGCCATACTGCAAATAGGTGCGTCTCTGTGCCTTCTCTTATTTAGGATCTGTAAAAATAAAAATAACAACACGTTATCGTAAAACGACTTCTTAACCTCAACGCTAAGAAGTTTCTCATAAAAGACCTTAAAGCGTCAGCGCTAATTTTGGCCAAGCCTTAGAGCCTCAACCCTCATTTTCTTTTCTCGTCAACACGTTTAAATAAAAATATTCGAATAGATACGTTAAACACCTCCATTAATATTGAGCTTACATTATTCCTCGAGATTACGGTTTCTATTCATTGCCATTCATTTCATTCGGCTACATTATTTTGCATTTCATATTTTAGAGCACTTCGTAGGTGCTCATGGCACACCTTTCTTGATCTACCCCGTTGATTGGCTCAGCAGATTTCGTATATATATCATGAGGTAGATAGAACCTTTTTATTTTATAGATTTCATCGTACTTTTGAATAAGTTTCGGCCAATCTTGAGGAATCTCTTATCATATATAATTTACATCAGTTTACTAATTTATCTACATAGAACGTTATCTTACGTGACTACCACGTTTTTTACGCAAATATAAAGCTATGGTAAATCTAATCATTGTGCTACCTTGCAGGTCCTTATTTCAGTACATCACGTCAAGGAGGAGTCATGGTGAAATACAATGGATTTCATTTTAGTAAGGGGTACTCTGTCGGACCTAAAACGAGGTGGCGATGCACGTTTAACTATAGAGGTAGATGTAAAGCCGTGATATGCTCTTGGGGCAATGAGTTTGTAAAGATCAACAATAATCATAACCATGTGTTGTGAGCAGAATTTGAAATTACTTTTACCTAGATGAAATACGTACTTTAACTATTTTTATATACTGATAAAATTATACTGTATTAGCTGCACTCCGCGGTTTGTCCCGCGCGGTGATGGATGATGATGATGAACAATCAAATATAGCGTATGTTACTCGGGCATAATGTATCTTTCTACTGCTAAAATATTTTTTTGAATCGGTTTGGTAATTTTTGTATTTCCACTCTACAAATAATCGAACAATAAAATCTTTCTTTTTATTATTAGGATTAAATACCAAGGTACGAATAATGTGGCTTGGTTTGTATCAGCGTAACTATTGTATATTTAAACGTGTGACATAACTGTAATGTAGCAATACTTTGTTCAATATATGTCGCTCCGTCCCCAGTCCACAGTTCAAATCAGATAGAAATTTAAAATTCGATGCTTGGACCTTGACCCTTGGTGACCTAGTTGATAATGGCGTCTGACTTAGATTGTTGGAAGACGCGGGTTTAAATCCCATCCGAGGATGTGAATCTTCCTCTCAAAAAATATTTGGTATCGCTAAGCAAGCATTGCTGCCTTATATTATTATAACTATAATAGTTGACATACATTAAAAAATAAATAAAAAACCTTTATTTTACGACAAAATTTTGCCTATTATTACCTAGTTGGTTTAGTAATTAACTATTGAATTTTACACTATAATGTATCGCCTCTCCGGCGTAGGTCTCCCCTAAATCTTTCCACTCTACTCTTTCTCTTGCCTTCCTCATCTAGTCGGGTCCGATCATCTCAGAGAATATGTCCCTCCATCTTTTCCTCTGCCCTCCATGGTTTCTTTTTCCGTCCAGAGGTATCCACTCTGTAACCCTTTTTGTCCATCTGTCGTTATTAAGTCTACAGACATGGCCTGCCTATGTCCATTTCAATAGTCTTATCCTTTGTATTCATCTGGTGCTTTTAGTTATCTTTCTTATTGTTTTATTACTTACGTATAGGCTAAAGTTTTGATTTCTAAAATGCTTCTCTCCATCTTTCGCTGGCAAATTGCAATTTTCTCTTCGTCTTTTCTCCTAAGCGACCATGCCTGGCAACACTATGTTAAAAGCACGGTAATAGTTGAGATATTGACTGCAAATTTTTTTGTAGATATTAATGGCCTCTATAATACCTACATCACTTTGCTCTATTTATCAATATTTTCCGCAGCGAACACTATTTAAGAATTTTTCTTAAATTGAAGAAATTGCATATTTTATGTAAACAAGAAAAAAGTATTTAATTGACATAAGTTTAAAAGTCAGACGTATGGTATGGCAGATTTTTTTTGTAGATATTGACATCTTCTATAAAAAGGTCATCACTTTGCTCTTCGTCAATAGTTTCCGCAGCGTACGCAATATTAGGATATTTTTCACATCTTGGGTTACATTATCGAAGTTCTCATACGTATCCCTGAATATGTGCAAATCTCCAATGCCCTATGTTCATCAGGTATAATGTAGGATTCTAATGATGAAAAATCTTTTCAAATCGGTCAAGTAGTTTCGGAGCCTATTCAATCATCATCATCATCTCAGCCGTAGGACGTCCACTGCTGAACATATGCGTCCCCACAAATTTCCAAAAGGACCGATTGTAAGCGGCCGGCATCCAACGTCGTCCCTACCTTTGTCAGGTCGTTAGTCCACCTTGTCGGTGGACGACCTACGCTGCGCTTGCCGGTCCGCGGTCTCCACTCTAGAACCTTTTGGCCCCATCAGCCATCTGTTCTGCGTGCTATGTAGCCTGCGCACTGCCACTTCAACTGGCTTATCTTCTGGGGTATGTGGGTGACTTTAGTTCGTTTACGGATCTCCTCATTTCCGATTCGATCACGTAGAGATGACTTTGAGCTTCAATACAAACAAATTTTTCCTCTTTACAAAATTAGTGTAAATGAAAATGATAGTCGTTCTAAGAGCGAGTGGAACCGTGTGACGTAATTTGTTTATCTTTATCTATACTCGTACTAATATTATAAAGAGGAAATAATTTGTATGTTAGTATATTTGTAACGAATTGGCTCAAAAAGTACTGGAACGATTTCAAAAATTATTTTACCATTTAAAAGCTACATTCAGCCTGAGTAATCTAGGCTATAAAAGATTCATCATCGTCATCATCTTCCACTGCGCGGGTGAAACCGCAGATAGCAGCTAGTTATCTATAAGATATGAAATAGTTGAATGGACCTCTTACCGAGAGATAGATATATTCTAAACACATTAAAAACGGGTAATAACTAGTTATACTAATTGAGATTAAGGTTCATGACCAAGTAGTATTGATTAAGTGCCATACAAATAGTGTTAAAGTTATATAAAGTAGATGATGATTGAAGATGATATATAGGAAGGAGCCGTAACGATAGGTGTAGTCTCATATGTAAATTGTAGCGCAATATAAAATGTTATAGATATAAGAATATGGAGCTATGTTCATGACTATCGCCCACTACTACTACTACTACCGTACTTTACAGAATTTCTAAATCTTTAAAAAAAATTCAATCATCATCAAAAATCAGAATTTCAAAAGTCTAGTTTCAATCAGTTTTTTAGATTGAGATCGGCAGTACATGTACCTACAATAAGTACGTCAACTTCACAAAAAAGTTGATATTTGTTCTGTCGTCAATTTCAAAAAACCCCGGCAAGTGATTCTGCTCGATCATACATATTAAGCTATCACTATCTACGTCATTGTGAGTAGCATCAAGGAGCATAACCACCAAAAACTATACTTCTGCTTGCATCGATTTTATTTCTAATAAACGTTGTGCTAAAGACATCATTTTTTGAGCGTTAGATTTGCAAGGCGACGTGATTGCCACCTGGCGCGTGACTAGCCCACCACGTCGCATCATAATTTAATAACATGTACAATTAGAAAAATTTAATACCGACTTCCATTCTATTCAGTTATTGGAGTGTAACTCAAAAACTATTAGGCCGAATTTGATGATATTTAAATGAGCCACACGAGAAGCACCAGCTTTTAAAGAAAAAAAGAATTTTGAGAATCAGTTCACCCAGTAGTAGGTTATGAGGTAACACACATACAAAAAAAAACAAAAAACATACAGTCGAATTGAGTACCTCCTCCTTTTTATAAGTCGGTAGAAAATAGCTTTTATTGACGTGTTAACATGATGATGTTTTATGATGTGATGTTTGTGCGGTTTTAAAGCGTGACACTAACTTAAAGCACTATCTTCATGAAAACAATAGGGTTGAATGCATTACATTTCATCTCTGTGCCAGGAATATATGAACTATAAATACAGTGCATATTCATGATCCTCCCAAACTTTAATAGGTGTATTTATAAAGATTTCAGTGACATCATACATAAGCATTCAAATAACATGTACCTAATAAATATTTATTAACAGTCTTTTAGCAAAATTGTTTATTATTTTATAGAGCAGTGTCCTGAAATCAGTGCCTACGGCTTAAGAACCGAGAAATCGATGCAGTAAAGCTATTATCAGCTTGCACGTCATTGGTGATAATTTACAATACCTGCTTATCTAGGTTATTTCTTGACTAATTAATAATATTACATATAGTGTAACTCAAAAACAAAGTTGTTGTTGCAGTTATGTATGTTATGTCTCGACGAGGGAAGAGATTACTGAGCATCGAAGGGTTCACATTCTGTGTCAAAGCAACAAGTGAAAGGAAGACGCGGTGGGTTTGCTCTACACACAAGACTAAGAAATGCCAAGCAACGGTCCATACCTATGAAAACCAAATACTTAAGTTAAATAATGAGCATAATCATGAATAAGTTTTTCAATACAACTTCGAGTTCTAACGTAATAAACATATATAATAATTCATGCCACATAACACTAGCTAGAACTGTAAACCTGTTTAGTGGTCTTTTAAGCGCATGTATCACTGTTGCGCTGTCAGTAGTGAAAAGAAGAAGCATACCCCCAGGATTACTATCACTATTGGGTATTGTATATTGGCTTGATAATTCTCTCGCAGCCAGCAGTAAGCCCATAGCTGCCACTAGTATTACATTTGTGGTCTTGTAAAGTCCTATTGATTTGGAGATTCAGAGTTCCGGTGAGTATTATCCACAGCCTGCACCTAGCTCTAAGCGTCTGTGCTAGCTAATATAAGTTGAGTAGAAATTTATAATCTTTTTTGATAATAATTATTATTTTCAATTCATAAAACAAGATAATCGTTTATACAGTCCGAAATAAAAATATTTTTTAAGAACAGTTGCAACACAACATTAAGGCGCTATGCAGAGGACGGGGCGGGGCGGTCTTTTTGACCGCGACACAATAAAGACCGCCAGTGTCCGACGGGCGCCTAAGAGTAGAACATGTTTGATAATTATTATGTCAAGCAAATATTTTTATTTTTGTCTAAAAGAAGTTTTGTAGAGGTTATCTTCTTTGTGTATAGGTATTCTAGTTTGATGAGAGAATAATATTTTAAGTTAAAAATAGTAGACAATTTATATAAAGACTGATTTAAGTATAATTTAAGGTGTAAGAGAATATGTTTTAGTTTAATGAATGTTAAACATTAAATGTTATTTGTTTGGTAAAATAAAAAAAAAGTGTATTTACAATACTAAACAAATAAGACTCCACTTTAATATTTGGTATATTAAAGTGGAGTCTTATTACAATTTAAGAAAAGTTGATAGTTATAATTGCACGGTGGTGTAAATAAGAAACTGGACTGAAGCGAGTATTATATTTATGAATTATAACTTGTACTTTTATTTTAAATTCATACCTGAGATTATTTGGTGACATAAGGATTAATTATTTTTATTGTTTTTTTGCAGTGCTGTACGTGAGTGGTTTCACAATCAGCTAGACTAGAGATAATTGTTGTTCCATGGCCAGCGCGAGCGGGTGATGGCGCTGGCCATGGAACTAAAATGGACCTCAAACCCCATAGAAAATCTATTGGGTTTGATGGTGCAAAGGTGGGAGTCACGGGATGAGAGGTGTAAAAACCAATTAAAACCCCATTGCATGGAGAAGTGTGAAAAGTTAAGAGGGACCGAAATATGTGGTAATATTGTAGGGTCCATGCGCAAACGTCTACTTGACTGCATTGAAAATACAACATAATTAATTCTACATGTTTTGGTTTTATTATTTAGTCTATATTTAACTAAATATATAGCAATATTAACATATTCGTAATTATTTAATGATCATAAATTAAGATTTAGTTTCAATCTTCTTTTCGTCAAGATAATGAACACTTAAGCTATTTCCTCAATATTACATTCATTCATGATAGGAATGTGATATTGAGGAATATTATGAAGAGGAAAATTTTGTATTTTTGTGTGTGATTGTTTGTAATGAATAAACTCAAAAACTACTGTGCCGATTTTAAAAATTCTCTCACCGTTGGAAAGCTACATTCACCCTGAGTATCATAGGCCAATATTTTTTTCATCATCATCCATCACCACGTGGGTGAACCCACGGATCGCAGCTAGTAAATAAATAAAACGAATAAACATTTTTGTTATCATTCTGCACGACTTTTTTATTTTCATCTTTGAACACCGAAAAGATAAATTAAAAATCACATAAATTAACACATAAATAGTAATTAAATAACTAATATTTTACTTATTATAAAAATAAATAATAAGCATCAATTATAAAGAAACATAAATAACTATTAAGTTTTTGCTTAACATATAATAATAAATGGTTTCAAAGAAACAACAATTAGCCACATACTCGTATTGTAATAAATATATTATAATCAAGATTCGAACTCGGACCTTTTAGATCGTGAATCCATTGCTTAGCCCAAACAGCCACCAGCAAATGATAGATATAACGCGAATTTTAGCAATGCAATGGTAAGGACAAGTCGCCACCATGGCGCATACTCTAAATGCAACGGAAATATATTGATATTTCTCGTAATGTGACGACAGTTCATTCATGTGCCATTAGTGTGAGTTATCTGCTGTGGAATGTTAAGACATTGTCGTACACGCACACGCACTCGCACGGGCTGTATCGTGCGCGCGTTCATAGCAATATAATCCTTAGCATGCCTATGGAGTTTTGGCCGCTTGCTGTACGTATAATCATTTATATTTTCCAGTAACAGCGGTTACGACGAGCAGAGGCACTCACATGCTTGTCCACGGTGCGTTTCGGTTCGGCAAGTCGTACGTGATAGGGCGCAGGACTCGCTGGCAGTGCACCACCAGGTCACGCACAAAGTGTTCTGCCTTCATCATCACATTAGATGCCACGATCCTGAAATCGAATCTTGTTCACAATCACAATTTTTAAGTCATGATAATGCTTTCAGAAAACTAATGATATATAATTAAAATGTTACAATATATAATAATAATTATATTTATTATCTTATCTATATACATAATATAAAAATTAACTCCTATTTCTGAACGGATGGAACAATCTCGCCAATTCTTTTTTTGTTAGTCTATATTATAAAAATGAACCCCTAATTTTCCTGGTCACGCTATAACTTGCGAACGGCTTTACCGATTTCACTCATGTTTTTATTTAAATGTTTTCAAATACTTCGTATATCTAAACTGAGTTTGCTCGCGTATTTGGTCGACGTCTTGCAGAGTAGGTACTACTCAAAGGAGGAAAGTCCCTATAATATACAGCCACTAATTCACGACTAAATAATTTCCTGGCAATAATAAGCATCCAATATTCCGTGGAATAGTTTCGAATAATTAGGCTGTGGAATAAAGGTTGCGCTTTATTTGGTTGCGTTTCATCAACACGGGCTGATTTTGCTCAAACAATATTATTCACAGTCAGGAAAAGGACTTCTAGGACAGGTCGCATTTTTCAAACAATCTTGACGAAACTTGGTATGCACGTTCTACTATTAAATGTATTTTTAAAAGTTCTCCGCTATTTTTGCGTGGGGGGTAATTTTTCCTAACAAGGGAGGAAATTTGTTGCGGTGCTATTTACCCACCGATTCTAATAAATCTTGGTACACACATGAGGTACCTGACTTTAAAGAAGATTTCCGAATATAAGCATAATTGGTCAATTGGTTGCAGAGATTATAGGTTGTGAAGTTTAAAAACTGAACGGTTCTGATTTGCGGAAAATTGCTGCTGATAAGACAGTGTTTGCGAGGTCTAATGTTTACAAAAAAACAACCTAATCAAGGCAGTTTGGAAAACGTTTAACCACGTTAAAACATTTAACGGACAAAGATATAATTTTTAGGAGGGACGATTTTAAACCATCATAATTAAACCATGACTTATCTTTAGATGTTAATTATATTTTATAATAATGCCAGAATTGATAACATCAGTTAATTATAAGGAAAAAAAATTTGGTACTAATATTGAGGTATTTTGTTTATGAATACATTTATGAATCAAACACTGTATTACAATTATAACAATTTTTGTACATATTCAAATTGCAACGGACCCGAGGGACGTTTTTAAAAACGCAAAGATATTAATTAAAGATGTAATTAAAGCAAAAGCCAGCAACAGACGGACTGTAATCTAACTTAACTAGAGACGCCTAGCTACTCACAAGAGTGCTGCGTTGACGATTCACGGCGGAACAATACTGCGTGGGCGATACTACGAAGAAGTCTGACCGTGCAACTGGCATACTGTTTGAATAAGATGTTTACTTTAATTACACAACACATTTAAAAGAAATGTACTTGTATTATGTAAAATAGTTATTAAGATAAATTTTATTGATATTAGTTTCATTTGTAGGACCAGCCTACATCAGTACCACCAAGAATGGCAACCCGGTGATTATCGAACAGGGGCGACGATACAACCGCGTGCTGACTTGTAAAGGGCCCAAGGTACGCTGGACCTGTATCAAGAAACGAAATGGATGTCGCGCCACCATCATCACCTACAATGATACCATTGTAGTGCATAATAATAAACACAACCATAACTAAGTATGTACCTATTATGATCTGAAAAACAGAGATATACGAGGGGTGCAATGCCTTAACATTCCTTGAATAATCAGCAATGACCAGCGTTTTCACGACACGAGCTGTCATATCTGCGAGACTAGTTTGGGCCAATGACCTCAGGGTGGTATGTGTGTGGCTATGAAGTAATGATAGCCCAGGGGTAATGAGAATAGGCTGCTGGATACGAGTAGATCCCTCGGGATTGAGATTTCGGTGAAGGTGACATCGTGTTGAAATCTGGCAAGATGGGCACTTGCAGGTGTGTGTTAGGCTAACTACCAGCCTTAATATTGAACATTTGTCGCTAAGCACCTAAAACGGTGTATTTTGCGAGCTGTCTTTGTTAGCCATTTTAGATCTGGTGATCGATATCAGGAGATAATAATCAAATACAAAGTTATCAAGAATAGAACTTCGCTGTAATACAAGCATCCGGTCGATGGTTTTATTTACACATTTATAAAATAATTGCTTTTAAATCCTGGGTGTATGCCATTTAGAAAAGGACTTTTCTTGTAAACGTTGCTTCAATTCAAATAACGTCATTTAGTACAGAACATTTTTCCTTTGCGCAGTACTAAACAACGTCATTTAAATTTAAGCAGAGCTTATAAGTAAGGCCGCTAATGTATTTTTTTTATTATGTCAATATCAGAAGTAAGTAAAAACAAAGTGATGCATTTCATTGCATTTTCTTTTCAATTCATTATAATTATACTATATCCAAAACTACCTGCAAAGATTGAACTGCAAGTCTCTGCAAAGACAAAACTTTACTATGTACTTATTGATAAACACTTGGTTTGGCATATAAATATTCAACTACATACTATTTTTGGTAGGGCCAATTTTCAGCATGACGAAGCAAGGTAATCCAGTATTAATATTGAACGGACAACGGTACAATCGTGCTGTTCTTCACAGCAAGGGCCCAAAAGTTCGATGGCTATGTATCAAAAGACCCAGCGGATGTCCTGGAAGAGTCTTCACATACAATAATGAAGTGATTACGCAAGTTCAACACAACCACGAAGAATTGTTAAATGTATTATGATAACAACATGTTATTAAATGGTAAAACACTCGCGTCTATCATCAAGTCGTTATACTCCGACCGGTGTTTGGGCAGTACTGATGCGCACTAGGTGCGCGACTAGCGGCCCTCGCTGCTAGACCACGCTCTCCACGAGGATGGGCATCAGTACTGCTCGAACACCGGTCGGAGTATAAGGACTAGATGATAGACGTGAGTGTTTGCCGGTTTTACCATTTAACTATGAGTTCTCACGGAAGTTTTTATGACAACATGTTATTATGTTAAATTGACCCAATTAAGTTTTAAAATTAAAAAAAAACTTTAATAAATGCAATCAATTAATTTAATTATAAACTTGTATGATATGTCTGCTATTTATCAACTTCGGGGATAAACATCATAACCGTCAGTAGGTAATATTTTTAATAAACTTCTAATTATGTAACTTTTAAAATAAACTTCTAATAGATATATAGAGTGTTCTACAGAGTCTGGTGGGGCCTTCAGTTGAGTTAAATTATTAATGTAGTATACGGTAGTGCCAGGATGCACTACAACCCGGTTCGGCACCCCAGCGATAGTTCTAGGATCGTACAGCTTCCTGTGGGCTAAGAAGTCTGGAAGCAGATGGGCGCTTGTTCATACGACAGCAAATAAAAATTTGCGGTCGGTGCAAAATCCGTGTCTAGGGCGATCCTTAGACGGCAAAGTTAAGTTTGACCTTTAATATCCATGAGGTTGAGGGTATAGTTTGAAAGTATCTATGGTCTATCTGAACGGTAGGTTTTAAAGTACGTGGAAAGCCATCATCTACTAAAGCAATGTTTAGCAAGTAACCCTTTCCTATAGTAATGTATTTGTGAATGCAACCTAAAAGGTATGTAATGGTTTTTTTGTTTTCCTTTTCGTAGGATTAATATTCTCGGTCAATAAGAATGGCAAACCGATAATACTGTACCAGGGATATAAGTTCAACCAACACAGCCACAGCAGCTGGCCTAAAGGATATTTTGTGTGTGCGCAGGCGCATAACAGGTGCAAAGCTGTGATACGAACATATGAAAAACAGATAATTTGTGTTAAAGCAAATCACAATCATTAAAACTAATTTGTGTAAATATTGTTACCTCAAAAAACACAACTATATTTATCATATATCATACGTATCTCTTAAAATATGTGCATACATAATTATATATTTTTTTATGTTTTATTTATGATTGTGATTAGTTGATGTCATATACTATTATAAGGATATTATGTGGGTTTAAGTAAAAAGTCTAGGTGGTTCTTTTAATAAATATTTCTACTCAGAAATCGTAATTTATTACCTAATAATGTCTTTCATCGTTCAGCAGGAGAGAAAACATGTACATACAAGTATTTATTTATTTATATACCGTATTTAGTTATAGTAACATAAATATAACACAATCAACCCGTTGTGTTCCCACTGCTGGGACTCGAGCCTTCCGCTCAGAAAGAGGAGTTGGGCCATAACCCACCGCGCGGGCCCAGTGCGGGATGGTGGATGGGCTAGTGGCCAATCCATGTCGAAGTTTTCAGACCACCCGAAAGCCTTCGCATAGCCTTACGACTGTTGTCCTTAGACAAACAACCGGGGCCGAAGACGGCTTAACGCGCCCTCCGAAGCACGGTTGCGCTCAGTTGAATAATGCTACTAGTGTTCACCGTCTAACTCCTGACCGCCACAAGCATTACTTAACTTAATCGGCTCAGCTGCGATCGCATTATTTATCATTATCAAAACTATTTAGCTTCATACATTTTAGTAATCATAAAACAGGTCTGACCTCAGATCATCGTGTAAACAATGAGTAAATTATTACGTCATGGAATATACTTGACTTTACTTGATATGCTTCACTATTGCATAAAATCGTTTCAAGGAAATAATACTTCTTAGCTATATAGCAAATAGAGTTACTGGTAAGTGGTAGGTACTGGCGTAACAATGATTGAGATCAATATATTATAGTATTTCAATGTGTGCGTGATGTGCTTCAATAGCGGTGTGCGCTGCCACTTGTTAATCGGAATAAGGAACGCTTTTTAATGATTATAATTAAATAAATACACGACTTTTGAAATGAACATGAGGCGGAAGCCTATGAAGTGTAAAGCCATAATTCCCTTATGAGGAAAAACTTTGTCCCATCCCACCACTGTAACACGCCCCACTGTTGTTGTGGCTACACTACCTTATGGTCTACCGCCCGTTTGCCGCAATAATTATGGCATAAAATACCGCGTGAAGTGGTATGGTCACACTACAGTGTACCTAGATACGGCATTGTTCTAGGCGGTATAAATCTATTTTTTTCAAGATGGAGGTTGATGCGGCTATATTGTACTTCATGCGCCTGAATTACTATTATGTGCATCTTTTACATTATGTATAATAAAACCAAATCATAGGCTTGGTTCCGATTGCAGTGCTTCCAAACACTCCAGTACCTTTTCATTTGACTACTCCAAGGCGGTCCACAAACTCACCACACCTAGTTATTGTCTAAATTATGGCCATATTTATTGCCATATTTTGGTAGTTTGGCCCCTAGAAAAAAGAAGTTGCCGCCACAACGAAACAAACTATCAGAAATGGAGTGGATGCTACGCCGCTAGTTACAAAATTGTATTTTGGTGTGGCAGTTGCTGAAAATGTTACAATTTACAGTTCTATTAACATGTTTAAGATTATTACTTATTAACAAAAGATGCGACCGCGACCGAAGGCAGCAATGCGGTCAACCTCAGCTTCTAGCCGCAGTGTCGCCTGCGGTCGCAGTCTACGGTCCGTTTAGGACTTGTACCTTAATCTTCCTACTTATATATTATAAATGCGAATGCTTAGATGGATGGAGGTTTGTTACCTAATTACGTCCAAATAGCTGTACTGATTTTAACATCTGGTATATAAAGATAGATAAGGCGCTGGAATAACACATAAGATATTTTTTATCATCATCATCATATTTATGACGACAATTTTGTCGTCATCTTCATGCAATTATATTAAGACAATTGATTATGTATCTTAAATTCGTTATAATGTTGTAGTGGGATATTTATACTAGACATTTATATTATGTTCATGATAAAAACTTTTTATTATTTTCATAGTATCATAACAGCATTTTGGTATGTAGAAGGCATATTTAACATTTCACTTATGTACATACATTTCGGCTTTAAGCCACTAATTTGAAAACGGTAATTATTGTTTATTTTTCAGCAATATTTATCAGATCTGCGAGTGGTTACGATCAAATAATCTTCAACGGATATAAATTCTACAAGGAATATGGATCGATAGATTATGTGAAGAACACTAGATGGCGTTGCACTGAACAAAAATGCAAAGCTTACATAAAGACCAACAATAATATAATAATACAGGCTTATGAACAACATTATCATGAAAATTTATTAAGCTTAGATGAAAAATGATGTTTTAAAAAATAAAAGTATGAATACAAAATCAGATGTGTCGTATTTTATCGAATATGGAGTGTAGTTTTTTTATATTGTTATATAAATACTCATAATGAACTCGTTAATATATACTTCTCTATTTTATGCCTGGTAAGATTTTATTTTTAGCATCGTGTTTCATTTGATAAAAAAAAACATTTTCTTATTTTTTAACAAATGGAACACGACAACATTAATATGTTTTTAACATATAAACATTATTATGTTTATATTTGGTACATTTATATTTTCGATTTCTTGTAAAAATATTGGCTATTATGTGTCTGTAATAAACACAGCGCTATATATATGACATATATGAAGATTTGCATTTAAAATATTGCCTGGCCCTATTCTCTTAGCTATTGAGCAATCGCCACACTACTGCAACGCTTCTGCGAGTGTACTGCTTTTAATGTCTAATTCAGTATTCTGTTATATGTTACTCTCAATTGCAATTGCATCGCTATCGTATGGCCGTGCTACGGCTTGCGAATGTTGTCACTCCAATAAGATTGAAAACTTGTACAAGTCAAGCGTCAGTCTAAACATCAGTACAGTTGTTTTAAAGCAAAAATACATTAAATAATTATTTTGCTATCAAAAAACTGTCAAAATATCACTGAAACTGAGTTTTTAATCATAGATTGGACATTTTTTTTAATACTTCTATGTTTATTTTATTATTGAATTTACGCGTTTGTACATTTGCCATTCGTCAAAGTAAATATGTACATAACTATTTACCTTGACGGATGGCAAATGTAATACATAATGTGTGATACATAATGTTGCATCAAGTGACATAATTATTCAAGTAGTCAGATATCAGATAGATAGATGTCAACGAAACCCAAAAATCTTTCGTGTAATTTGCCGTCACCATCAACATATCTTGCAGCTAAACTCAGTTGGGCGATGTGCGCTATGTCCGTAGTCTCATCGAATATGATGCTGTAATAACGAGCATCTTTGATTTCCCGTGTTCGTATTCTCGATAAAATCACTGTTTCACAGCATGAAATAAGTTCGTTACACGTTGTTTTACTTATTTAAGTGGCGTTCGCTTTAGTGGTCTCAAGGTGATGTTTTAGTTGCAAGTCTCCAGCATCAATTCTAAATCTTAGAAGAGCTCTAAAGTATCCCTCGTTGCTCACTATACTTTCACTTTAAGAAGAATGTTTTGTTTACTCACCATGTACCTCCCGATTTTGAATATGTCGGAAAGACCTCAATAGATACCAGTGAATTAATAATAATTATATAATATTAAAATTCTTTATTGACATATATCTTAGGTAATAGGTACTTACAATAACAATAAAAAAATTGTTGATAGGGAGGCCATTTGGGGGCCTGGCTATCTTATGGAGGAAAGGAATATTTGATAGTGTAACAATGATTGAATGTTCTAGTAAGATCTCATTAGATACCAGTGAATTGTTGGTAGGGAGGCCATTTGGGGGCCTGGCTATCTTATGGAGGAAAGGAATATTTGATAGTGTAACAGTGATTGAATGTTCTAGTAAGATCTCATTAGATACCAGTGAATTGTTGGTAGGGAGGCCATTTGGGGGCCTGGCTATCTTATGGAGGAAAGGAATATTTGATAGTGTAACAGTGATTTAATGTTCTAGTAAGATCTCAATAGATACCAGTGAATTGTCGGTAGGGAGGCCATTTGGAGGCCTGACTATCTTATCGAGGAAAGTAATATTTGATAGTGTAACAGTGATTGAATGTTCTAGCTCGAGATTACTGGCTATTAAAGTATCTATAGGTGGTCGTTCTATATTACTTTTTCTGTGTTTATATGCATGTACTATCCTGACAGGACTTCCCTATTTTCGCAGAGGTTCTAAGTAAACCTAATGCAGTTGTGGAGAGTAATAATCGTCAAATCGTATTTATACTTGGTGACATGAATGCACATCCTCGTAAGCTTTTTTATAGTGAACTTGGTACTCGTATCATTAGTTGCGCGAACAATTTACTCGATACACATTATTATTATTCTAATGAGTTACTCTTATGTTTTTTTTGTCGTAATCATAATTTGGCATAATTGTTTTCTGACATACTATTTCAGTAAGCATAAAACATAGTTATAGCGACTAATAGTTTTTGCCCTAATTTTGATTTGCATAAAGTTATAAGCCATATTATTTATTCGTCTAGTAGTTAATAGGCATAAAGATCCGGGGTACTTCTGAATTTCGACAAGTTCAATACTTCGACAATCGCTAACATCGAAAAAGCATGGTTTCTCAAGTCGCTCATTCGAAAGAACATATATTCGACAAGATTTACTCCCACAGAACGTAGCGCAGTATCTAGTCAGAGCAAAGTCACGATAGGTGCGACGATGAGCGAAGCGAGGAGAAACGTTAGGTTGAATGGTGACCACACAACGCGTGTGCCGAGCGAGAGTAGCGAGCGTGCCGCGGCAGCGGCCGGCGAAACGTCAGAATTAGGTAATACATCGATAAGGATATAACGAAGCACTTTTTGTATAAAATACATGTCAAATATATGTCCTATCGAAGCAATGACTTGTCGATATATATTTTTTTAAAGTAAGTGACATGTCAAAGTATTGAACTTGTCGAAATTCAAAGGTACATGCCACAAAATTTCCAAAAACTAAATTTTTGCCTAATTTTGCTTAAATATCGTTTTGCGCAAGTAAATTTAGGCTTTAGAACAGTATGTTTAACAATTATTATGATTTAAATAGTTATGCTTTAAAAAATGTGCCAACTTAATATTGTGCTACTATTATTAGGATAAATGAATGTATGTTACGTTAAATTATGGCAAAAAAAGGACTTATAATTGTATCTAAAACCTTTGTTTTCTCTTCTCTTATTTATGAAATTAATAAAAGTCGACCTTATTTTATTAAGTTTAGACGTTTGCTTTATTATAAATTGGCATTCACTACAATGAACAAAATTTCGATTCCTATAAATCTAAGGTATAGTTTTCATTGACACGGCCAAGACGAAATCACAATATTCTTATTTGTAAACCTTATTATACAAATAGATATATGCAGTAACTTTAAGTCTATATTCGTTTACAGATACCACAGAAAACATCAAAATGGTACCTTCGCGTATGGGGAAACAACTGATACTACTAGACAAGTACACGTACTACCACAGTGGCGCCGGCCTCTGGTACTGCTCATCTATTACAAAGTACAAGTGCAGGGCGAGACTGAAGCAGTTGATCTCCGGCACGATAATCCGTACGCACACGGTACACAACCACCCCCCACCAAAAAATAGATGGTCGCAACGAAGATCTCAAAAAAAAAAACATTTTTCTCAACATAATTTAATTTTACATAAAAGTTACAGTATATTCTAATTCAAATCAAATCATGATTATTTCTAAGATATATGTTTATAATATGTAGCTTTAAGTTTTAATTAATGTATGTACTACTGCAATTCTGTAACACTTCTATGCTATCGTGCAAGTGTCCTATATCTGATGTGGGTAATTTAACCAAGTGATATTACCGTGCAAACTAGACTTATTGGTATCGATTCTGGACGCATTCTTTAAACTAAAAAACTCTAAATTATGGCTGTTCTTATACTATTTAGTCTAAAATACAAATTAGCACAACAATCCTTATGCTTATATACGAGTAGCTTCAATTGTGGGCATATTTTAGACAGATTAGTAGTTTGCTGCTCGCTAAACTAACATAAAAATACCCAAATTTAAATAGAATAATCCTATTTCTAGAAATGTCACTGTAGTGAATGACATGAAACATGAATATACATTGTGGTTAATTTTAGTTCGCCAGTTTTGTTTAGTTTTTCGAACAGGAGAATCGCTGCCACTGTCGTAAGTACTAGCAGTGCATCGCATGAATTATGTGCATTTGTGCCTATACAAAAGATTGACAACTGCGTGTACTATAATATTAAACAAATACATTACCTATTAACTACTTAATACATCTAAAACCAGGCATACGCAAAGTTTAAGTAAGGTAGTTACCTACTTAATTAGTGTTTACCAAGCGATAATGATTCGAGGGTAGCGAGCCGTCGTCGTCACCGTCAGACTTAATATAAAAATGTTAAATGGTTAATATTACAAGCCATAGAAATACTTGTCTACACTTCTACACTAATATTATAAAGAGGAAAGATTTCTTTGTTTGTTTGAACTGAATAGGCTCCGAAACTACACGACCAATTTGAAAATTTTTTTCACCATTGGAATCCTAAATTATCCCTGATGAACTATTAGATATTTTCAAAACAGTTAGGAATCCGTGTAAAAACTTCAATCAACTCAACTGAATGGTAATATCAAAAAACTCCTTAAATCGCATACGCTGTGGCAACTAATGCGACAATAGAGCAAAGTGACGTACTACAGTTTTATAGAAAACGTCAATGTCTACAAAAAAGTCATTGAAGTACATTGAAGTAAGAGAATTTGTAACGTAAGTATAATGTAGTTGCTATATAGTTTTAAGTCAGTAATAAATCGGACATTCAATCAAGAAGTCGTGTGCACTAATTACACCACCTCTCCGCCTTACCTCATAGCGACCCTACCATGCACAAGCGTAGTGTCGGGTTCGCGTGGCCGAGCTAAAACTGCAAGCTAGCGGACTCCTGTGTACCTCGGTGCAAGGGTTTAAGACACTTATAATACAAGTTTTTTTAATTACATTCGGAAGAAAGTGATTATGTGTCAAGCAAAGGTGGAAAAATAAGAGGTTATTTTAAACCAGAACGCAAATGCTGGGAATGATGCCACATTATCTACCATTAAGGGGCAAGTAAATAAGATAATTATATTTACTATTGCAAAACTGAGCATTATAATCCTGTTGCTGCTGTATTTTCTTATAAAAAAAATACAAGGAACCCCATTTAAATTGGTTCAATGAACAGATGAGCCGAGGGGCCATCCAACGTTTTAGAGAATCTCTAAGAAGGCGAGAAACTTCAAATGACCAGTAGACCAAATAGAAGATTGAAGCAGGCAGCTGGGCGAGTTCGAGTCCGGATGAAAGGTTAATAGCAGGCAGCTGGGCAGCTGGGCGAGTTCGAGTCCGGATGAAAGGTTAATAGCAGGCAGCTGGGTGAGTTCGAGTCCAGGTGAAAGGTTAATGCAAGCAGCTGGGCGAGTTCGAGTCTAGATGAAAGGATATTAGCAAGTAGCTGGACGAGTACGAAACCAGAAAAAAAACAGCCGTGAACAAGGAAACTTGGACGTTGGACGTCATGTCGAGCGTGATGTGTTGAATTTTGAAAGTTAATGTTAATTATTGATCCAGCAGCTGTAGCGGTCGCGGGGCAAGCAGTAGAGCTCGTAGACGGAGTCGGAATATTTATAATTACTTCATTCGTCTTGTTTTCTATACTGTTCAAGATCGTATTTGAGACTTGAATTTTATTCATTAAAGACTCATCAATGTAGCTTTCAGCCACAGTAGAAGACTTCCACCCCCCGTGTCGTTTCAGTGCGGTCAAATCACCACCGCTATCTATGAGAAGGGTCGCCGAGGTGCGCCGGAAGCAATGCCCCGTGTACAACGCTGAGTTAGGCAGATTCAAAAAACTTGCGATAGTTTTTCCCAGAGCACCAAATTTATTAATACCAATTCTTTGATCGACGCACTTCCCCGATCTATAGCTCAAGAAAAAGGCAGGGTTTCGACAGGGGGTGGGTCGAAGTTCCATGTATTTTTTACATACGGCATAGCAGTTGCCCGTCACAACGAAAGAACGATCTATTTTCGTTTTTGTTTTCGAAACTTTCACCATGATCGTACTGTCGTCTATGTTAGAGACTTCATCGAACTGGATGTTGTATAGCTCTTGCCTTCGGCATGCCCCCATTATGCCGAAGATTAGTGCAACCTGTAACAATAAACGATATAATAAGCTTGAGGTACATAGCCAAGGCAAAAACTATGATTTATGAAGTAGTAAAGTGTAGGTACCTACTACCAAATTTATACACAAAGCGCTTAAACGGAGTGTCTAGATAACTTGCGTGTGTAGTACGTAAGTACTAGGTAGATTAAATAACAGAACTAAAATACACTTACCTTTTCAAAAATATACAAAATATCTGGTGAATCTTCCAGGAACATCTTTATTTGACCTGATGTAAACGTCAAGGACTTTTTTTCCTTGTGTCCTTCTGAACTGCGTTTCAGGAACGCTATGACCTTTGAATACTTCGTGATATCAATATTGTTGTAGATACTCAGTGTGGACTTGAGCATAGAATATTTAGCCCACATAGAAGATGGTTTGAATTTGTCGGAGAGGTCTTTGAGATACGCAAGAATGACATTTTCAGAAAATGATGTAGTTTTCTTTTCGGTCTTCCATGCCAAAAAGTTATTATATTCTTTTTCATATAATTTTCTAGATTTTTCTGGCAAAAGATTGTGAGTTACTTTTGTTGCCAATTCTAGAATATCCGGAGGCGTACAAATATCATCGTCGCTATCCATTTTTAACTTTTAATTTGTATTTTAAAAACAAAACAAACATTAAATTCACGCGTATTTATTGTCACAGTGAACTTGCCGCCATTAAAATGCAGTTGCGCGCGCAGGGCCAATCAGGAGCGAGCGCGCGCTGTTCTTTTTTTATTTAATTGGCACAAGATCTTACCAAAGAGTTTTGTGTATGTAAGTTTAGTAGTTTCGACGAAGTTTTCACGTATAACCCAACTGTTTTCAAAAGCCAGCCTAATATCAAAATTTTATACAACTTGTATGAGGATTTTGACATAAGGCTCGCCACGTTAATTGGTCGCGTTTTATTGATGTTATAATGAGATTTTACGATATCGATGTGGATATTATACCATCATGTGAAATTGCTTAAATTGAGTGTTTTGTTGTCTGTTCTATAACAGTAGTAATTATAAGTCAAGTATTGGAAACATAAGTAGAATGTTACAACATTAGTGTAGATAAACAATATTAAAGTATACCTATATTTTATAGCTTTGTGTTTATATTATTCGTAAAAGGCTTGCATTGAAACACTTGCTCACGGCTTTAAACTCGCGGTTACCTAAGTTATAATTAGTACTCACGGGATGTAGACAACTATTTAATACATTTTGGAGTTTCAGATATTTCAGCATAGTTACATGCACCATGTTCAGATTGTTCAGTCTACCCCTGTAGGCTAGGAAAATGAAATGGCTATTGGGTTTATTTTTCTCGCGCACCGCTCAAATTTCTCGCAAATCTCTGGTGGAAGTTTTTAGTGCTCTTTTGAATCATGTTAAATTATTATGCTTCTAATTATTACAGTTACGTACGTTACGTCAAGGCAAGGAAGACCGTTGCTCAGTATTGAAGGATACACATTCAGAATTCATTCAAGATGTGGGGACAGGACCAGATGGGCATGCTCTACTCACAAGAAATGTCACGCGTTCGTGCATACGTACGAGGGTCTCATTTTAAAAGTAAGAAATGAACATGATCATTAGTTAAACGACTGAGTACATGTATGTGCAATGACTTGTAAACATAATAACCCGTATGTGGGTTTAGTGAAAAAATACGACTTTAGCTTTCTATATATATTATTCACAACACATAAGTAAGTATTTATTTAAAACGAAATAATGCTCCAAATGCGACCATTTGTCCTTACGAATAACTAAAACTAGACCTTCGAAAACGGTTAATTGATATTATTGTGTGTAATATTAATAAAATACTTTATTCGGATATGTTCACTAATACACGAATTAACAAATTTGGCTCGATGAAAAAAATCGTAAACTATCCCAAAAACACTTGAAAACGTTCCCGTCGATTTAATAAATCACTATTCAGTTGCTATGGGAGATATATTTACCAAAAAGAATGTGTGTAATCCCAACAAATATTCAAAAACATTAGTTTTTTTGAAAACATTAGATTATTATATATTAGAACATAACATATACCAATTATTGAAAATATATGTAAGCGCGCAGGCTGAGTATTTCATACAACCGTACAACTTCACTAGCATTTCGCCTTAACCTCTAACGACATATCTTACAAGTACAATTTTTAAAATTTAATACCGACTTCCATTCTATTCAGTTATTGGAGCGAATATCAAAAACTTCTGGACCGAATTTGATAAAACATTTTAATGGGACCACACGGGAAGTACGAGCTTTCAAACAAAAAAAGAGTTTTGAGAATCGGTAACAAACATAAAAAACTACAATCTGCCTTGTATACTATATACAAAGCAGCTTGAATAACAAAACAAGATCCTCAGTACCTAGTTTAAAAGGACTAGGTACACATTTAGATTAAGTTTATATAATTATATTCTTTCAAATGTAGTTATATATTATTTCAATATAATCTATAGTTTATATATTCTTTCAACTGTAACTATAAATTTGTTTTCAATGTCCTTCCGACAAACTGTGTGCGGGTAATGTTGCCACACCCTCGGAATCCTATAGGCGCGTTGTTCAGCCTATCGATGGTAGCTAGACCTCGTGGGAAGTGACCGCAGGCACGGCTGTGGAATCATGTTATATCATGAGCACGTCATGCATTCCACGGTTCTTAACACCGGCTAGAAAGCTGCTGGAATCCAACCGCTACTATCTCTAGAGCCTACTCGCTCCCGACCACAAGACGCGCTGGTTTCTGCTGGGGGTCCGTGCGCTAACCTGCGCATCCTTCCGCCTGCTGCAACCGTCCACACCGCCACGTCGAGGCTTCCGTCTGCTGTCTACTGAGGATCTGAGAGGCCTTCGAACTGAGATAAGTCTCCGACCATGGAAGGCTATAAGCAGCTAAGACCCAGGGACATAGCTGTAAGGAAATACGTACGCCGGCAGAGCATTCCACAATTTACTTACACGCCAGAGGTAGGAACTGCTAAACTTTTTGGTTCGTGGTAAGAAGTTTTGAACAATAAATTGATGCAATGCTTAATTATTTTTTAAAAACAATAAATTTTAAAAATACTATTTGTCCTAAATTCTGTATCACATAGCAGAAATCCGGTACTTATAATATCAGGGCACAGATTCAGAAATCAAAGAGATGCTCATAGAGGCACGTGACTACATTGGGTATGCGCCTCATAATCACACCAGGTCTACAGAAGTGCAGAGCGTCCGTCAGAACAAAATTTAGTAATAAATTGCATGCATTATCATGATCATTTAACACAACTTTTAAGTTTTGCATGTGATAAATGGTCTGACACTGATGACCTTTTTAGTCATACATTTTATAATTATATACTTATTGTATTAAATTGTCGGTAAATAAAATTCAATAGTAAGAATAAATGTTAGTTTGTGGGGCGTGACCTGTGTGGCATCGCATTGCACCCGTCGCTATGAGACTCACGTGGATAAGATTCGTGTACCTGCAATTTCACCAGCATCCTTCAAACTGGAATACAGCAATGCACGCATTACTGCTCAGCGTCAGAAATAGGTATAGTGGCAATTCTTCACACAAGGAAGCTTTATTACTAAGCACAGTTTTTATAACTGTATTATTGCTAAAATTTTATCTGCCTAATTTTAACTTAGCATATACCAATTCGAATTATTTCAGTAAGATTCGTGAAAAATGCATCTGGAAAGCGGTTGGCTCTGATCGACGGGTTCACATTCTACTGCCAAAGGAAGACTCAGAGCACGGCTCGATGGTGGTGCACTAGAAGTAGAACCTGTCGCGCCTGGTTCACAGTAACAATAAACGGTGAAATGAAGAGCGCGAACATCGAACATAATCATAGTGCACGATCTTATAGGATTATAAATGGAATAGTGTATAAAATCTAATAATGTAAATGAATACATGATAGACTTTTTTTATAAAGTATAAGGAAACTTTGGTAATAAAAATCGGCTGGACCGACAGTCACCGTCACTTTAGGGATTGTTTAGGTGTAATGTTCAACAATTCCTTGTTAAACATTACACCAGTCAATGTAGAATACATACAAGCAGGTGGGCAGGCACATACATAGGTACAATAAAACCCTCACTGAGGCCGCATGATGGGTGGCATGGTGGCACATACTGATTTCTCTGAGAGAAGCCTGTGTTTGAACACTAGCAACGTTACTCGCAACATATTATATTACTCATATATGCTAATACTTGGAAAGGAACATAACATTTTATCGAAAAATATATCATTGTTAAAAACAAAAATCCGTATGGACTTTTTTCGCCGTCGAGTTTTTTAGGTTTTTTATTTAGATTGTATTTTAATCACCAATCTGCTACTAATTGTTTTGATTTTTCTTGTATTTTTGCTTGTGTTGATCAAAATTGATCGACAAAACTACCCATGAAGCTTATGATATCAACAATGGCTCTCAGAAGATCAACCTCATTACTTTAAACTTATTTTACTACTTTGCAGGTCCTTACTTCTGCAGGTCCCGTACTGGTGGGGTAATGGTGAATCTCAATGGATTTCGTTTTAGTAAACATTATTCTAATGGACTTAGAACGAGATGGCAGTGCGCACGGAGCCACTTTGGGTGTAAAGCCGTGATATTTACTTATGGTGACAAGTTTATACAAATAAAAAACGATCATAATCATCATCAATAACGAAAGTCAAGGTTTTATATATATAAATTGAACTTTTGCCGCACAAAACATGGTTGTTAAAGATTTTTTCTCCCAATACGCAAGATCAAGACGCAGAGTCAAAATAAAATAAACAGAGAGTTAAAATAAAAAGTTAAGAGAAATTACTTTAAGTGAAAAATTTAAATCCTTATGTATGAAATATCAACTTTTTGAATATAAAAAATGAATTAAAAATGTTTAACGGAAATATCAAATTAAATACAATTTGTAAAATAATAAATGCAGTAATTGACCAGATTGACTATGTCACAACACATTTAAATTTTAAAAATTTTAGAAAAACTTTTTTTGTGTAAAGTCAGACAAGTTGAGGCTGATACTGTAAAGAAAGGCACCATATAATACTATTTTCAGACAATGAAGAAAGCAACAGAGGACAATTCATAACAGAAGATAAACTATCTAAATCCAGCAAGGGCACCATAAAAGCGTATTTTCCAGTTATAAATAAATGCAAAACGGTTACAAATATCCGATCCTCAAACGGGACCGATAAGTTGTTCGAGGCTGAAAATAAAAGAATTATAATTTTTCATCAAAATATTCCTTCAGAAGCTCTTTAATACCGTCTTACTCGAAGGTTCAACGTCTGAAGCATGGAACAAAAGCGTGGTGGTGCTGTTCTTCAAGAAAGGTGACAACACTTTACTTAAAAATTACAGACCCATCTCGCTTTTGAGCCATGTTTATAAGCTGTTTTCGAAGGTCATAACGAACCGTCTCAGTCGCAGGTTTGATGAATTCCAGCCTCCGGAACAAGCCGGTTTCCGAAAAGGCTATAGTACCATAGACCACATCCACACGCTACGGCAAGTTATACAGAAGACCGAAGAGTATAACTTGCCTCTTTGTTTAGCGTTTGTGGACTATGAGAAAGCCTTTGATTCGATCGAGACGTGGGCAGTGCTTGAGTCTCTCCAGCGGTGCCGTATTGACTATCGGTATATTGAAGTGCTGAAGTGTTTGTACAAAAACGCCTACATGTCAGTCCGAGTACAGGAGCAGAGTTCGAAGGCAATTCCATTGCAAAGAGGCGTGAGACAGGGAGACGTTATATCTCCGAAACTGTTCACCGCTACATTGGAAGACGCCTTCAAGCTTCTGGAATGGCAAGGACTTGGCATTAATATTAACGGCGAATACATCACTCACCTTCGATTTGCCGACGATATTGTAGTCATGGCAGAATCCATGGAAGACCTCAGTACAATGCTCGAAGGCCTCCATCGAGTTTCCCAACGGGTAGTAAGATGAACATGGATAAGACGAAAATTATGTCTAATGCCCATGTTGTACCTACCCCAATATCAGTTGGGAACTCAGTTCTCGAAGTTGTTGACGAGTACATCTACCTGGGACAGACAGTCAAACTAGGCAGGTCCAACTTCGAGAAAGAGGTCAATCGTCGAATCCAACTCGGCTGGGCAGCGTTCCGGAAGCTTCGCGAAATCTTCTCGTCAAAAATACCTCAGTGCCTCAAGACAAGAGTCTTCGACCAATGTGTGTTACCAGTGATGACTTATGGCACTGAAACGTGGTCTCTTACTATGGGCCTCATAGACAAGCTCAAAGTCGCACAAAGAGCTATGGAGAGGGCTATGCTCGGGGTTTCTCTACGTGATCGAATCAGAAATGAGGAGATCCGTAGAAGAACGAAAGTCACCGACATAGCCCAGAAGATTAGCCAGTTGAAGTGGCAGTGGGCAGGGCACATAGCACGCAGAACAGATGGCCGATGGGGCCGAAAGGTTCTGGAGTGGAGACCACGGACCGGCAAGCGCAGCGTAGGTCGTCCACCGACACGGTGGACAGACGACCTGATGAAGGTCGCAGGACGACGTTGGATGCAGGCCGCTTCCAACCGGTCCTTTTGGAAAATCATGGGGGAGGCATATGTTCAGCAGTGGACGTCCTTCGGCTGAGATGATGATGATGATCAAAATGTTGCAAGCATTTTGTCAAAGCGAGATATCCTAGAATTAGCACCTTAAAATTATGGGTAATGAAACAGATGCCATTTGTCTCACCGAAACCTTCCTTAAGTCTGGCTCGGAACATACATTAAATATGGCTAACTATGATCTAGTATCATTCTTCTTGAGACATACTAAAAGAGGTGGTGCATGTGTCTTATCAAAAAAGGCAGCATATAAAAAACTTCCTACCGTAAAAAGCTTAGCAACCACAAATATTATATACGAATGCTGTGGTGTTGAACTTACAAGATACAAAATTCTAACAATATTTATATACAGAACTCCACAATCATCACAATTAAACTTTTTCTTTAATAAATAAGAATTGTAATTTCATTATTTACTAAAATATTCTAAAAAGAGACTAGTAGTTGCTGGTGATATAAATATTGACACCTTAAAATCAAACAAGTATACACAAAACCTTTTAGAAATCTTAAATAATTATCAATTGAAAATGCACATAACTGTATCAACTAGACGACAAGAATGTATAGATCACATCATCAGCAATATAGATAATGCCATAGGCTTAGTTCTACCTCATGCGCTTTCTGATCATGAGAGTTTTAAAATATCACCGAAAGTAATAAAACAGTACTTATGACGACATGGTATGTACTAAAAAAATATTACTCGAATGAAAACCTAGAATTTTTTTTTAAAACTGCTAGCGGGCTATCATTTGAAGATATATATGACAATGATAATCCTGATTTAGCGTTTAATCTGTTTCAAAAATGTCTTAAAATGTTATTTTCTATATGCTATCCCACTCGACGAGTAAAAATGCAATCGATACAAAAAGTTAAGTGACTTACAAAAGGTATAAAAATATTGTTGCAGGAAAAAGCGAATTCTACGCTTAAAATATTACAAAGAGAAAACAACAGAATCCAAAAGTTTATAATAGAAATTACTCAAGTATTCTGAAAAAATGTATAGTAAGAGCACAGCAAGTCCAAAAATTTAAAATTTATTAAAAATAGCAAAAATGTGTGTAAAACATCATGAGACTTAATTAAAAATAAATCTTTGCAACCTCCTCAGTTTATAGAAAATATACGAATAGATGAGAAAACTACTTATAAAGAACCTTTTTTTTTCTTTGACATAACAAATGCTTTTGACTAAGTTGCAAATAAATTGCTTTTGCATAAACTTTATCATTACGGTATTAGAGGCAAAGCATATGAGTGGATTAAGTCTTATCTTCACAACAGACATACAATGTGTTGAAGTAATATCAATAAGTTCTACAAAAACGAAATTCTAGATCAAGCTTCAGAATAAACAGCTTTAGCGTACCCCAAGGTATTGTCTTGGGTCCATTACTCTTATTATACATAATATATAAATGACATTGTTACCACAACCTCTTATAGTTCTATATTTTTCGCTGATGGCATCTCGATAATAGTAAATACCAAAAAAAAAAGATAATTTTATTTATAATCACGTTCTTGATATTTATAATACAATTAATTCAATAATCGTAATCATAATCAATTTATTAATAAAGCCAATTTATATGTCAAAGTTCAAAATCATCACATCAATCAAATAATCATGTAAAAGCCATTTGCATATGGCATGTAAAATAGTAAATTGACTTGACAAAAATTATTTACTCGTAAAAATAAATTAATCTAAAACTCATTACATAAATTTTAATAATCTTAATTTTAGTGTTATATATAATGGCCAAAATATTAAAGGGGCAAGTAAGGGAACGTTTTTAAGATTAGTTTTGGAATAGGAGTTAAACTGGATACCACAAATAGTTATAATCATCAGTGTTTTTATTCTCTAAAGGATTATTTAGAATAAGTGTTCTTCATTATGTTTGTATTTTTTATTTTAATGTGCCCTGATGTATAAACATAACAAGATAGTACTAGGTACCTATTAGATATTATAAGTTTTTGCATGCTATTTCATTAGCAAAGTGTGTAAGGTCTTACTGTAAATGATTAAATCCACCTAAATTGTACTCACACACATTTTATGCAAATAAATATTATTTTAATCTATTCTATTGATTTTGTGTTACAGCGTATTCATTCATCGAGCTCAAAATATCCATATTGGTTATAGGCGCTTATTTTTTTCGCATGATGATGATTGAAAAGTGATAACTAGAACTAGTTATCACTTTTTAATCATCATCATATAACTTTATGATGTGCACTCGGTTTGAGTCATTTGTTCAGTTCAACATTGAAGACTAAACTAAGGTTATTTAAAGCTAAGTTTAGTCTTCATGGTAGGTTAAAGTTGAATCAATACGATTTCATAAAAATTCTAAAGTTACATAGAAACTTGATTGATCTTGATTCATACGTACAGATAATATTTGACAACTAAAAACATATTTAGGTCTTCATTTCATGTATTTAGGGGCAAACGCATATGGAATAATCTTTATCTACACAAGTAATTCTATGACGTGTCGATAATTAAAAACTATAACAATAAAATGCAGTAAAGTACATAACGAGGTTACCTATAAGTGTTGCATCGACCCGTAGTTCGATTAGTTGCACAGTACTTGCTGGATAGCTCCTTCGCGACTAACGGCCGGTCCCAATAACCTATCTATCGCCGGTTTACCTTACTAAAGATAGATATTTGACACTTTTTGTATGGACTTTATGTCAAATTTCTATCGGTAGTAAGGTAAACCGTGGATAGATAGATTATTGGGATCCTACATAATAGATGTTTTAAAGTTTCATGATTGTTTCCTCAATTTTTTTTCTTGTGGTTTAGCTAAAACTCTAAGTTTTATTCGTGTTTTTTATTACAGTTATGTATTAACAATCTGGTATATTTCAGTACAATTTTTTGATCTGGCATCTGGAAGACAAGTAGCTATATGGAACGGCTATACCTACTACCAGCAGAGACAATCACAGTCCACGCAAACTTGGAAGTGTAGGACCAATAGGCGCTGTAAAGCGCGGTTTATACTGACTCACAGCGGTGAAATGGTAACCGGTGTAACTACTCATAACCACGAGGCTTTGAGTTACACTGTCTGTAACGGAGTTCTCGTCAAACTATAATTGTAATATCTGCGGCTCCGCCCACGCGGTAAATGACTGTCCCATAAGATTATTCCAAATAAAAGTAGGTGTATTGTAATTTTTCAATAACTTTTGTATTTTCTTGGATCTTCCGGTTGTGTGGCCTCTGTGGTGTGGCAGACAAACAAACAACAAATTAATCCTATCCCATACTAATGTGTGTAATTATATATCTAAAAGTTTGGATGGATGGATAAATGGATGTTTGTTACTCAAAAACGGCAGAATGGTTGAACGGATCTGGATGAAATTTGGCACAGAGATAGATTATAGTCTGGCTACTTTTCATCATCATTATCCATCCCCACGCGGTTGAAAAAGCGTAATATTCTTGGGCACAGCATAGACAAAATAATAAGATCTTCGCCTACGACAAGATCGTAATGATGACAGTTCTGTCAAAGTTTGTGTCAGTTTTTGATAGTTTAGTAAAAAGCACGCTATCATTTTGACAGCTCGATACACTAGACGTACTCGATGACCGTCAAAGGTGATGAAATGTAACACAAATATCGTCAAGGGTGATGAAAAGTAATGACGGTTTTTTTTCCATTGTCATTACTTTATATTTGTATTTACGTAGGTACTGTATTTTATTATTAGTGTTTACTGATTGATTTGCTAAGTATTTTTACTAATACTATTATAGCAATTGCGTTTGACCATTTAAATATTGTATGACTTTGGTATAAAGATAGTTATGGTCTTGGAGAAGATAATAAGCTACACGAAGTACTAATCCTGCGCAGACGAAGTCGCGGGCACCAGTTCTAATAAATATACAACAAAAATAAACAGAGAAAATTTAATCTCATTTATGTTAAAATATGTTTGTGGTATTTTTGCAGATATGTTTTTTAGTACTTCACTACAAGGCAAACCTATTATCGTTGTTGGAAAATATAGGTTCAACAAACATAGGACGATGGGAATAAAGACCCGATGGCAGTGCTCTGGCAGCCGAAAATGTAAAGCAGTAATACATACACTATCTGACAATACTGTTACTAAATGTATCAATTATCATAACCATTAAGGTCTGTGAATAACAAGTTGTAGAGTAAAATTATTAAAACATTAAAATTTAGTAGTGTTTGGTACATTATAATAAACTCAGACTTATGTTATTAATTAAATCGGGTTAATTTTCTCGAATTCTACTAACTAAGGAGGTACAAATATATTTAAAAGATCTAGCCATATAAATATAATTTGACATTTATTACGCATCGAGTCATCTGGGCTTTTTGAATTATTGCTGAATTTTTTGTTATTTAATTTTATTAAAAGAATTCTATCTGTCCTGGAATAACACAAAGGATAAATTTATATTTATCGCAGGGAAATATACCTGGATTGCGATTGAATCCGTGGCGCGCAGCTTGTCTATCATCGCATAAATTATATTTTTCGTATGCATTTTATTGATTTGATCTGATCAGGACTATTTTGCCGGTAAAATAACCATTAGTAGGTACCGTCTTATTGGGTACCACTGCCATACCAGACTTCCCAGCTCCAACCAGGTGTACAAATAGCTTTAAATTACTGAAGAAATTAGAATAATTAATTATGCAATGTGATAATTATCATTTTACATAGGTATATAATGATAGTGTTAAAAATTAAAAAAATTATAGGAATGGCTGAAAACTTCGAAATAATACCTTCTCGTATGGGGAAACAACTGATACTACTAGACAAGTACACGTACTACCACAGGGGACGCGGCCTCTGGTACTGCTCGTCTATTACGAAGTACAAGTGCAGGGCGAGACTGAAGCAGTTGGTCTCCGGCGCGATAATCCGCACGGATACGGTACACAAACACCCACCACCTAACATATATAGATAAACTATGAACTGTAACATGATCACGTAATCGTAACAAAATTAATAATGTTCTTATGAAAGTAAAAGTAATAAATTAATTAATAAATAAAGCCTTTATTGTTGTTTCTTACATTCTAAAGTACATAGTTGTTTTGCCTAGAAATGTAGTATAAAAAATATTATTTTATTTTTATTGCATGTCGGCAAACGGTTATTTCGGTACAACTTGTCTTCCGACAAAGGCCTCCTCTAAAGATCTCCATTCATTTCTGTTCCTAGCTTTACGGGTCCATGTTGGACCCGCCGCTCTTCTAATGTCATCTTCCCATCTCTTGATCTGTCTACCTCTGCTTCTTTTATTGTCTAGTGGGCACCATTCCGTTAATATTTTTGTCCATTTTTCTCTCTTCTCTCTAATCATATTCCCCGTCCATCTCCTTTTCAGTAACTTATAAGTTGTATATACATTTTTAATATTTGTTTCACTTTTTATATGTGTAAGTTTTTGTCGGTCTTTTCTTTTAAATCCTAGTGTACTTCTTGCTATTCCATTTTGACAAATTTGAAGTTATATAGGAACAACACTGCTCTAAAAAGTTACTAAAATTTACCTGTTTACATACCTATGCACATGTATATGCAAATTGTAATGACAAGGAAAGAATATTCAAATATTATGCGTTATATCTGTTGTTAGAAAGAGATAATTAAGCAATTTCTGTTACGGTGTTATTAGCTACTAGTTGATTGGCCAGAGCGCCCGCTGGTGTGATGTTGCTGTGAAAAAGGAGAGTAACAGACACTCTAATAGGCCGTATTAAAAATTGTTAGTGGGAGTGTAGTCATTTTTCCATAGTTACCGTACACAGTGTATGGTTGTGTATGTGGTAGGAAAAATATTTAATGTGCGAATTATGATTAAAAAAACTCCAGTTGAACAGAACACATCAAATTTTCGATATTTTTTTAGAAATGAAAACACTTTGGTTATATCGTAATAAAATATTTAATAACAATTTCAAATTCTTTCGAACAAACTCAATTTATTTCTTTTTTGTCTCTTTTAACCAGGTTTGAACTTTGGATTATTTTTGTTAGTATAATGTATACGAACTTTCAAAAAAGTTTCTAAATCAAATCTGTATTAACTGTATTACACGAATACATATCCCCTCTCACATCGGTATCAGGGGTAACGAGGAAGCAGATCGAGCCGCAAAAGAAGCTGTTAGCGAAGGGATTCCGTATAGTTGCCTCCCACTTCATACCGATATGCTTAAAATTCTCAAAGAACTATGTCGTCAAAATTGGCAGGAGTACTTCGATGAGAGGGCTCGATCTGAAGATATATGGTACAAAACAGTACAATACCAACTGTCTCGGTACCCTTGGTTCGACACAATAGACATGAAGAGGGAATGTGTTGTAGCCCTACTTAGACTTCGTACCGGACACATTCCAGGTAACAAGTTCAAGTACCTAATGGGAACAATCAGGTCACCACTCTGCTGTTTTTGCGGGTCGGTAGAAGACGTACATCATGTCATTGTGTTGTCGGAGTGTGCGCGATACTAAGTCCAGCGGCGAGCACTGCCGCATTTTATTGCAAGTAATATAGGTAATTGCAACAGTATCTTGGCCTCACCTGGCTCCGGGGAAGCCAGGATACTGGTGCAAATTTATTTAATGTTTAAAGAACTTAACTGCCTGTGTGGAAACTGTTCCGGGTAGCTTTAATTATACGTATTATATGATTTTACGGGGTGGCATTGTCATCGTCGATAAAACCCATAAAAAAAGATTAAAAAAAAACTAATACATAGGTGGTTTAAATATATACTTACTATGAATAAAAGAAAATAATTATTCCTATAAGAAAATAATATATTTTTTAAAGATAGCGATCACAATGCATTTTTATACAAAGTAAATAGACCCTAGTTACCCCTTATACAGTCATGTGGTGGTCGCCACGAGACGTTCCGACACCATTGCGCTGCAATCTCTTTCACTCTCTCACACAAAACGATCCACAAATCTCGCTCATCCATTTAATTGAGACAACAGTCGCCCAAGATAAAACAAAATGACAATATTTACTATTTCAATCAAAATAGCCATACTTATGCGTGCCTGTATAATTAGTGCAGTCTCTTAAGACACAGGAAGGCATTTTGTCCACAACTATTTCCTAAAAAAACAGGATTAGCGGTGACGTATTTACCGGACGCTTGGAAGTGCAAGACTGGTAGCGACTACGGCAATTACCTTGCATTCGTCTAGTAAAAATGGGGAGTTCCCAACTCATCTACAGGTAAAAAAATCTTAGGATTTTTACTTGTAATATTTGCATGATATTTAATTATATTAAATATAATTAAATATCATGCAAATATTACAAGTAAAAATGAGGCTTAAGAAATATTTCTGACTACAATAAATTAACTTACATGAGAGGCAGTGATAAGAAGTATCTTTCAATGTAGTTAAAAAACGAAACCAGCTAAAACAAGCTCCTAAATAGCTGCCATGGTGAGATGCTTTTTAAATAATTATATTTTTTTACCCTAATATAAAATGGTTCCGTAGAACAAATCCAAGGTGTATCAGACGGGGTACCGCAATATTTATAAGAGATAGACGGCAGTGTATGAAAAATAATGTTCAACAGAAAGTTAAGTACGCAAAGACATTCAAAGCTTCCGTAATTCAAATTTTGCCGTTACCTTTTTGTGTGAATCTTAAACCTTTTTGAATTATAAAAAAATCTGTGCAATTGTGTGTATTTATGCTACTAGAGAAACTCATAGTTACCCAGGTCGACGGGCTAAAGACCACGCAGTCGCCCACCTGCCCGATGGTCAGACGCAGTAAAAAAGCTTACCGGCCTGCCAATCACGAAAGCAATTAAGAACTAAGAAGACAGAACCACGTGGAAGAGCATAGTACATCGAGCGGTCAACCATTCAGACCAGACACGACCTTCAGCAATGAAGATGCCGACTATGACGATGATGATGATGCTTCTTGAAGTGAAAGTGTTCTTCCCGCAAAACTTGATGGAACAGATGGGTCTTTCTCGTCCAATTAGGCCGATTAAAACGTTGATAAGTGGAGTGATGTTCAAGTGTGTTTATAAATGTTATGTTATATTAATTTTAATATTTACGAGTATATACTTTTAATATGGTAAATAAATCTGAAAAAAGTTTCCGATCGCACACAGAAAGACATTAAATAAAACATAAAAGATAATACGGCACGCTTCAAGTAGCATGCCTGTGGCGAGTGGTTTACCTTTACTACAGTAGCTTATGTTATATTTGGCTACATAACATCTTATGTATTTACTAAAACGTATTTATGTATTAATTATAATATAATAGGAAATAATGTAATTTTCATAAACACTTTTGTTTTGCATTGAAAATCTATATATCGTAATCGTAACTGGCGAATCATCTAGAAATATACTTCGTGTACAAATAAGAAGTAGAGAAACTACTGATGTAGTTTCCCTGTTAAAAATATAAGAATCCCACCTAAAGCTCGATTAACTGAAATAATAAATAAGTGCTTCATAAGAAATCATCACAATGTACAGTCCAATAAAAACGTTAAATAAACATAAATGAAACTATTATATACAATTTGAAATAAATGTAACTTCAAATGAGTATACGTACACGTTACAATAGTTGAAAGATAAATTTAAAAAAATATGAGTGAGATTCCCGGACAAAGATTAGGAACTCCCCAGATGATCCTATTGGAAGTCGTATGAGGCGACTAATGGATGCTAATTATGTATATCATAGGAAATCTGTGTCTTTCCCAGAGTAAGAATAGGATGTCTCCAGTGATCTCCATGGATGTCGTAAGAGAGATCTAGATTAAGCATCTATATATGTAAAAATAATTATATAAAATAATTATCAAGGTACAATCACCCACATGAATATTAAAAAAATAAGTAAGTAGGATTATAAGCAAATAATTAGTATTAAATATTGTAGATTAAACCATAGTAATGTAGACATTAACATATACATTATAAGCAACAAGCTTTAAAGCTATTAATAACAATGTAATCGTTATTTTTAAGAAAATAGTGTTCTCATCTATCTATTCCTTTCCTATAAAAGAGACATACAGGAAATAAAGAATACTGACGACAATGAAATATTAATATGGATATAATATATATAAATATACATTACCTGTTAACAAGTAATAATCCTACGACAAGTGAAAGTCTCAATTATTGTCTTGGGATGTATCGCTGTGTATATGTAATGTGTATTTGTATAATAGACATCCCCTTATGCGATCCCTCTTTGGAATACCAAAGAAGGATCGCATAAGAGGATGTCTACGAAATTCATGGTACGAAGAGTTGTGAGCTACGAAGCTACAAACATGCCTACGAATTCATGCTACGAAGAGTTGTGAGCTACGAAGCCATAAACATGCCTACGAATTCATGCTACGAAGGGTTGTGAGCTTCAAAGCTACAAACATGCCTACGAATTCATGCTACGAAGGGTTGTGAGCTATGAAGCCACGAACATGCCTACGAATTCATGCTACGAAGGGTTGTGAGCTACAAAGCTACAAACATGCCTACGAGTTCATGCTACGAAGGGTTGTGAGCTACGAAGCCACGAACATGCCTACGAATTCATGCTACTAAGGGTTGTGAGCTACAAAGCTTACATGTCTTCGAAATGCGTAATATATGCACATGTAAAAGTGAAAATTAAAAATAAAAGTAAACACCCTTGTGCAAACTTCAACGTGTCAAAGTGATCACAAATAGTGATAACAGACTCGAAGTGTTCTTATCTTCTGAACTATGTCTACTGCATTTATTATATAATACTCGTACTATCTTCATATTTTTTTGTGTATTGGAAATTTAATTAGATTTAATTTGATTATCAATTAGTTATAACATAATTGAAACTAGAAGTAACTTTACTAATATGTATTGCGGAGAGCAAACCACAGTTCTGACGGTAATTTAAAATCTTTTCATCATTTATGTGTCGTTTTGCTTTGAGTAAAATTACGGAAGTCACTTCTTTCTTTCCAGTAATTTGACTTTTAAGAGGGATGAAGCTATGTGCGTATCAAATCGTCTCTTCTCATTTTCTCGTTTTCTCGAGTTATGACTAGTATATGTAAAGCAACAATGTAAGCCACTCACTAGGGCACGTTCAAGCCATTAACTAAGGAAGTTATGTCTTTTTCTATCACATATTACAGCCGCCCAGTGTTATTAACAAATGTCTTTTCTTAATACAATTGTATTAAGAATAGACACACTCACATTGTTAAAATACGTTATCGCTAAGTATACAAAGCTGGAGCTGCGCTCCAAGCCACATTCCATTCTCTCTCTTCGTTCCGTGCGAACACTAGTAATACAGTAAACATTTTTCTTCGTGTATTTTGTATAATTACATAAATAAAACTTTAGTCTAAGTAAAACAAGTGAGTTATAATTTCTACAACCCTTAAATCAACGAGTCAGCGAGTTGATTTAAGGGTTGTAGTCGAACGCTGTGATTTCCAGATTCGGAACCCAACCTTCGGATTCCACCCCGTGGACTCCAGGTTCGGAGTCCACGGGGTGGAATCCGAAGGTTGTATTTATTTTGGGTAAATCTATTTTCGAAAAAATCTAGGTATATGCATGACAAGGTAAGTAGATTGTATTTTGGTTTGGATTGGTACCTATGTTATTTAAATTTAGATTGCTATAACTCATTTTTAAACTCTTGGCATAAATACGGACATAACATTGTAACGAGAGTTTATTCGCAAATTTAACTGCACATATACAAAAAAAACGAGAGATTGTCATGACATAATATTAAAACTATAAACGATCGATTTTTGGTGTTATTTTAACAGTGTTTCACGATAACTCATGTATCACACTCATAACATATAAATATTTAGCTTGCCACTGTATTGTAAGTTCTGTATTGTATGTAAAATTTTGTTTTTGTATTTTAGAACAAACTGTAAAAACAACTGTTGCTTTGTTGCAGTCAAATACGTTATGTCACAACGCGGGAAGAGATTGCTCAAATTTGAAGGGTTTACATTCAGTGTCCAAGCAACATCTGGGGCAAAGACGCGATGGGTTTGTTCCACACACAGCACGAGAAAGTGTCGTGCAACTGTCCATACTTATGAGAATTTAATATTAAAGGCGAAAAATATACATAACCATGAGCGAAACTTTTTACTGTAAGTTTTGATTTCTAACGTTAAAACGGCATGTATCAACAATCCTGATGGTTGTAATATTAAATTCTCAGCCAATAATAATGATAATCTTTGTTTCAAGCAATAGTACAACTACACGGCATAAAAATAACAGCGGCTCATATCGAATAATATACCTTACATACTAACAAATATACTCGTGTATATATATGTTATAGAGTTTTTTTTAATAGCAAGGCAATAAACAAGTCTACGGCGAATATAAATTATCTCTTTATCTGTCTCTCTTATCATAATATTATATCCTTATTAAAAAAAACCCGCATTTCTCCGTGCTATAAGTCATTCAAGACCAGACCTCCTCGACATACGTATTTCGTTTGCTTTTCAATACTTTATTGCATTTTGTAGGTTGTAAATATACGGTACATATGGAATGCACAAAAATGATCACTACAAGACCGTGTCGGCCGCGCAATGTAAATAGAGGACGACTACTTTTTGTTATTTCATAAAATAGGAAAATGTACTTTTTATTTAGATTTAAAATAATACTTAGCCTATATTAAATATGTCCAGTCATTTTATAATAATAATTACATTGTATTTATCAGAAATAGCTTGTTTTACTTTAATTGTAATATGAATTTTCAATTGTAAAGTATTCCTATATTGTCTAGTATGTTTTGTCAATCAGTGGTTTTTAATTCTTTAATAAATGTTTGATTATTATTTTGATTTTATATGCGTTGTAGTATTTTATTATATATTAATATAGACGTTACCAAGATACATTTTGAGTGCAACTGGATGTAGGCAGCATCAACCGGTTTCGATGTCGTAATGAGCGGTTCGTAGATGTCTTGTGTAGAATTCAGAATATTTCCTTTCGATTTTACAACTTTCCAGGATATACGTGGGCTGTTCCAAAAACAGTTAGTGAAATTAAAATTATTAAAATATAAAAAAAGTTTATTATCAGCTTTTCAAAATATCCCCTTCAAATCCCAATGCACTCACGCATTCAGGTAAACTAGCTTTCAAATCATTTAAAAAAACGTGTCTTTAAAAATAACCGCCGAAATTCTTCGACGGCCTCGTCTGCAGTGCTAAATTTTCGCCCGCGAAGCATTTTTTTTACGGTGGGAAATAAAAAAACCGCATCAAGCTAAATCTGGCCTGTACGGAGGATGGGGTAACATTTTTACCCCCGAAGTTGTCAAATGGTCCATGTTCGAGCGGGCGCGTTATCTTGGTGAAAAATAATGCGAAGGACGCCGCTCCTTGGGCGGTCGCTAACCAACTTCCCGAAAGCTTAATGCAGACAAACTTCGCTATACTATTCACTAGTAATTGTTCTACGGTCTTCTAGCAGAATTACTGCTACTATAATAATATCCATGATTCGTCAGGTGTAAGAATGTAGGATACGTTTTGCGAAGTTCCTCTTTCGAACTTTTGCCAAAATCAATTTGCACCAATCAACACGACGGCATTTTTCCTCATCGGTGAGAGAATGAGGTATCCATCGTGAAGCAAGCGTCCTAACTTTAAGGTGTTCATGCAGGATGGTGGAAACTGCCTGTGATCCAATGTTTGGTTCAGCCTGTATCTCTCGATGTGTAATATGTCTATTCTCTCGCAATAGCCACTCTACCCTGATGACGTTTTCATGAGTTATTGCAGTTGGTGGTCGGCAGGGCTTGTGGTCGTCGTTGAAGTTCTCTCTACCATGTTTAAATTCACGAAACCAATTAGTAATAGTTGCTTACGCAGGAGCAGACTCCCCAAAAGCAGCTTGTAAATTTTCTTGAGATTCCTTGAAGGTTAACCCTCGTTTATAATCATAGAAAATCATAGCACATAAAGCTTCCCGCAAAACGTCAATTTTTGGAAACAAAAGAAGTGTGACAGATAATCCTTAAATGTTAATAAAAAAAGTAAAGTACACATAGGTGGCCAGTGATTTTCACAAAGGTGGTTTGTGTTTAAATTAGTCGTCGATTCAAAATGGTTTTATGAAAGAAGAGGTTGTAATTATTCTGTGGCTCTCAGCTTTCGGAACAACCTAGGTATAAGCATGACAAGGTAAGTAGATTGTATTTTAAATACGATTTACAGCTTTCTCTGTTTCATATTGTAGAGAATACGAATTAGTTTTTTTGTAAGGTAAATACAGCGGACGCTTCGGAACTGTTTCCCCATCCCCATTCCCCAGTATCACCCCACACGAAAGGTAAAAATAGGATTACGAGTAATAAATAACTAATACAGTTTGTAAGTCAGTTGTTTTCCTAATCTCGCGAAGAGCATACGTAGATTTTTATATCGTACGCTGCGGAAACTTAGACGACAATAGAGCAAAGTGATGTACAATTTTTTTATAGAAAACGTCATGTCAACAACAATGTCTGCAATACCATAATGTCTGACTTTTAAAATTATGTCAAAGGTATTCTTAGTATTTATTTTGACATAAATACTTTTCATGTTTAAATATGCAATTGTATTGCCCAAAAATCCTTATATCGCGTATACTGCGGAAACTATTTATAATAGAACAACGTAATGTACTACTGTTTTATAGAGGACATTAAAATCTATAACAAAGTCTGCAGTGCCATATGCATATATACATATACACCATAACTACTTTTTCACTTCAAGATATGCAATAGTAACGCCGATACAAACTAAGCTACATTAATCGTACCTACCAAGGTACGATTTCAATCCTAATAATAAAGAAGAAAGATTTTATTGTTTGTTTGTTTGTTAGTAATGGTAACGCAAAAAATATTTAACCGATAAAAAAGAGAGAGAGTACATTATGCCAGAGTAATATACACTATATTTGATTCATCATCATCATCATATGTTTCACCACGCGGGTAAAACCGCGGAGCGCAGCTAGTAGAAAATAAAGTTAAACACAAGTAAACACGTGTAAACAATCTTTTTCATCACTTATAATTAAGTAAGTAATTGTCGAAGTACGACATCGATAAGTGAGAATCGATTAAATAAACATAATTTGACAAGTCGTTGCTACGACAGAACAAATATTCGACAAAAATGACTCCCACAGAACGTTGCGGAGTATCTAGTCAGAATAAAGACACGATAGGTACGACGACTAGCGAAGCGAGGATGAGCATTAGGTTGAATGGTGACCACACGACGCGCAAGCCGAGCGAGCGTAGCGAGCGTTTTTTTTTTTTTTTTTTTTTTATGTACTATAGGTTAGCGCTTGACCACAACTCGCCTGATGTTAAGCGTAGTTGTGATCTACGATGGAGCGCGCTTACCTAGAAGATACCGATTCACTCTCGACTTGAGCGTGCCTCGGTACTTTACTTTATTGGTACTTTATTTCATCTATACCATTATGCGTTAGTAAATTTAAGCTTTAGGATATTATGCATAACAATTATCATGCTTAAAGTAGTTTTGCCTTAAAAATGGTGCCAAACATTTTCTAATTGAATATTGTGGGTAAGTTTTATCAGGATAACTGAATGTATCGTTAAAATAGGCCAAAAAAATATTTTTAATACAGTTGCTCAAAAAGTGGCGTATTGCAGGGACGTATCGTTCGGGATGTGGGTTATTACATACTCGTGCTTTTTTTTACCTTTCCCGATCTCGTGCGTTCTCTTTCCCAACTGTCAAAATAATGTCTATTAAAAAGAAAAACCAACCATGAAGTTTTTACTAAAAAAAATCATAGAAGTTTTTATGATTCATGATGCAAATACGTATATTTCTAAAAAGAAGCTACTAATTTGTTTCATTATCAGATTTAATGATTTGATTGAATGAGTTAGGTTAGGTTTCATTTCATTTCATCTCATTAAATTTCATTTTCATTTCATATCAATAAAAAAATTCTACTGAAGACTTGGCTGTATGGGCATAGTTCCTTTTGCCTACCAGAATGGGTGAAAAAAAATATATCTGCTTATATTCTACGGTTGGCGCCATTTTCCAGAAATTTTCTTTGCGAGTTTATTTTATTAAATTGCTTCATTTTTTCGCAACTGTGTTAAAAATAGTCGTTCAGTACACGTGCGGAACCGTCATTGCAACTTGCTCCGACTGTCAACCCTCGCCTTCGGCTGTGCCTCGGCTCAGGTAGACATTTGTCGGAACTCTTTGCAATGACATCCTTTCCCCACTTGTAATGAAATATACTATATGCGATAAAATAGCGAATCAGATCAAGAGATAGTTATCAACACACACGACTATCAAATATATGGAACTGTGCTGTTATACAAGCGTCCGGTCTGTGATATAATTAACACATTTAGGACATGATTATTATTAGATAGGGGTACACCCCTATAATGCCTATGCCATGTACTGTTTTTTGTTATTATCTCAATATATAATAGTAAGTAAAAACAAAGTGATGCATTTTGTTTTATTTTCTTTTCAATTCATTATAATGATAATTTATTCGAAACTACCTGCAAGGATTGAACTGTGCAAACCTAGTAAAGGATCATCTTTACAAACAAAATAACAGCACAGAAAAAAACTTTTCTATGTACTTATTGATTAATAACATGTTATAATATGATTATGACCATATTATGTGGTTTGCCATACAAATGTTCATACTCGTACTATTTTTTGGTAGGGCCATTTTTCAGCATGACGAAACAAGGCAATCCAGTCTTAATATTGAACGGACACCGATACAATCGTGCTGTTCTACACAGCAAGGGCCCAAAAGTTCGATGGCGCTGTGTCAAGAGACCCAGCGGATGTCCTGGAAGAGTCTTCACATACAATAACGAAGTGATTGCGCAAGTTCAACACAACCACGAATAATTATCATAAGTATTATGATAATAACATTTTACTATGTGAAACTGAACCATTCAAGTTATAAAAAGGTTTTTTTTATATTTATAAAAATCTTTAATATGTGTGCAATTAAGTAATTAAGTTATAAATTTGAATAAAATGCCTGCTATTTATCAACTTGGGGGGGATACACATTATAAACCTTCTTCACCTCTTCTTGCCATCTCTCTCTGTTGGCCGTCATCCTGGTACACTCACTTATGGGGCCACCCACTGAGTTCTTGATTTGGTCAGTCCATCGCATTGGTGACCGACGGTGAGGTCTTGTACCGTCAAACCTGCCTTGCACAACCAGCCGTTCAGATGTGCCACTGTAATAACGTACTCGTATATCATTGATTGGGTGATATATCACCGTTGTTTACGATATGGTGATATGTCACCGTCAGGTACATGTGCGCCCAGATTCGAAACCTAACAATAATTAAAGTAGTCGAATTATTCATCATTGTCTACTAAGCATTTAGAAATATGCTATTTATAAAGATAGCATATTTGATTTTAAATTATATTCAATACTAAAGCTAACACTAAGGCTATTTCACGTTATACAAATTCATCAAAGAGAAAAACAGCTAATTCTAGTTTTGTTCTGGACACTCTTTTCCTACAACTTTATTTTACATATTTTCATAATCCCAGAATTCTGAAAAGTTTATGGTGCCACCACAAATATTTGGTCCTTAGTCGTCAAGGTCATAATATTTATATCAGATTGATGTTCAAATAGAAATGAAAATTAATGACTATGTTAACATAGTCAAAACCAAAATTTAACTTTCAGATTCATATCTGAACCTAAACGCCAATGATCGCGACGTTCTTAGAGATCGATCGCTACTGCTTTAAAAAAAATCTACCAGTGCACTGGAAGAATCTGCAGAAGAGTCAGATGGATCTGCAGTAGGAAGATGGGATGTGGCTGCAAGGCTCATATACGATATCTTTTAATGATCGAATTGTTTCAGTCGTAGGACGGCAGAATCACTAACACAACGTACTGAGATTTGCTTTGTGAGAACGGTATTGCGTCTGATTCGATTGTTTTTTTTATAGAAGTTTGAATATTGACGTATAGGTAGTAGGAATCTCAATATTTTAAATATAGGGGGAGACCTTTTTAATATAAAGTATGTTGTTGGTGTATCTATGTGTTTGTTGAAGTATACTTGCTGGCGATTCAAAATTATGTAAATATATAAAATTATGTTTTATTTTTTGTTTTCATACAAAAATAACCTAAGTATTATACCTATGTACTTGCTACATTTTACAGGTGCAGTGTTTACGACGTCTCGTTTTGGAAAACCTGTAATTGAATATAAGGGGTACAGGTATAACAGGTATCACCAATGTAATGGCGCTAGAGTCAGATGGAAATGCTCAAAGAACTCGAGCAAAAATCACTCATCATTGTTGACGATGTTATTCTAGTAACGGATGTGCATAATCACATTTACGATTTAGGGCTTACAGCTTGTGCATAGGTTTTAAATAATAGTATGGTAACGATTTGGAGGCTTCGTTAGAGCAGTTAGCAGTCACCCTGTCTTCGAAGCACGGTGTACCAGGTTCAACCTCTGGCTAAGGAAAATATTTCTGCTGAGTTCTAATGCAAGGGTATGAGTTTGTAAAACGTAAAACGTAAACCTTATGTATTATGTCTTCTAATACTCACAAATTTATTACATTTTGCATTAAGGTAAATTTGACATTTATTTTCGATTTTTGTTTCCCAGCTTTGAAATCTAAGCTGATTTAAGCTTATTAGATGTTCTTATACACACAATATAAATGATAATATAACTTAAACATAAACTGTAACTATATCATAGGAATAAGCAACAAAGCGTATGACAAGTTTATAACCATACCATTGGTAACACGCATTATTATGCAACTCCAGCGGTTGATTCATTCATTTACAGTACTACGAGTCAACTATGAGCAAGGGTAATATGACCCGGTGGACCTGCTCAGAGAATTAGTAATAGCAGTCTAATAATCAAAATTATTGATCAACACTGACATCTTAAGTGGAGCATGCAGAACTATCCAACTAGGTCTGTGACATAAAATTAGTAGAGGCCTATTTTCAATGAGTCTTCATTTCGTTACCAAAATCATGTAACATAAATAAAATATCGATCTATTCACTCGTCTGCATTTGCAAAATATAATGTAGGAGTACATGCAGGATACAAAAAGGCATAGGTTGGTGATAAAGTATCCTACATGTTAACGATAGTTAATCATATAGAAACGAAACGTTCCATACTCTAATATCTATAATAAATAACTTTATTTAATCTCATTATGTAAACATTAATTATTATAAATTGTAATAAAATACTTTACTTTCGCACATTTCGTCCGTGTTGTTTGCAGTAAGCACAGCGTCTAACTTTCTGTGCGCGCCACCGCTTTTCGAGTGTCAAAGTCAACATAACAATGAAATTTCTGTTGTGTCTGGAGGTTTGACATTTGATGGATTAATCTATTGCCTATTTACTACTATATGTCGAGCATTTCTACGTTCTAGTACATTCTAAATTGTCTGTGTTGTTTTAGGACCAATATACCAATTTAGTAAGAACGGAAATCCCGTAATCATTTACGACGGCCATCGTTACAACAAGCACAGCTCCAGCCGCGGCCGCAGGGGGTACTTCGTGTGCACGAGGCGGGCAATCGGCTGCAGGGCTTGCATCAAAACTTACGACGATAAGATAATTCTCATGAACAATAATCACCCGCATTGAATCGGTTAATAATCATGCTAGAATACTCAATGTAAACCTTTTATTAGAGTTTTTCTCATTGTTTACAATCGTATGTCTAGTCTTAGTTATCCTAGTCTAATGATTAAATGTAAATTATAGTGATATATATATAGGCTAAATGGAGTGCATCATAAATATGTAATTAAAACCTGCATCCTCTAGGTTTGCCGGGCCGGATAGTGTAGGTAGTGTTATTTATTTTGAAATTATCAATTCGGAATTAGTCAAGTAACATATTAATGAAAACATAAGCCTATAATAAAAATGTTAGTGCTCATTTTTATTATGGGCTTATATTTTCATCAATCACGTTTTAAAAGTGTAAGTAAACTCTATTTATCAAAACGGCCACATAGTGCTACTTTTACTTTTGAACTTTTATGGTATTTAAATTGGAGCGTTGAGTCAGATGTTTTACTTTTACAAAGAAAAAAAATTACACTACTGAAGCTAATGTGGTGTTCAGAATCAGTGTTGGAAGTGGAGCACTAAATAAAATGTCTGAAGTTGAATATTAGTTAAAAGTTATATATTATACATTTTTACTGTCTTTATTTATAAAATTCAATAATATGTCACAAAGGAATACCTCCATGTCACAATAAGCAAATTACAATAAAAATCTATTGTTTATTGAAACCTGTAAATGTAATTTTTTTATTTTTTTAAATAAATTCAGTCAGATTTATAAACGTAAGCCACATTACATAGGTACATTCTATTTTTGAACATATATTCGACAGAACAGATAGACTCTATCTGATCTTACAGTAGATAATGTCATAATGTTTACATTTCCTTATAGTAAAAGTTTGCCACAGGTGGAAAATGATATTAGATATAAGCTTAATTTGACATTATATACTGTAATAATAATTTTAATGGAAATAAATTTAATTAAATTGACATTATTAATTATATAAAACGATTATTCTTGATAAAATATAATAACTATCTTTCTAATTATTATTAAAACACAGATAGCTGTGTCATATTAACTTGATATTACAGCCAAAAATTTGGCTAATAAGGTTGCTTCTATTGAGCAATTCTATTGACATTTTTAATTCAGCCAAATACATGGCTACTATCATTCCAAATAATTTAAATTAATGCCTAAGACAATAGAGACAACCTCTTGCAATAAATCAATTAATATTGTTCATCAGAACATTGGCAAAGAGTTGGAACTAGAATTGTTTATGGATGATAGCAAAATAGATATTCTTTGTGTTACTGAATACTGGCTTAAAAAGACTAGTATGTCCTACTAAGATAAGAGTTCTTATTTAATTTTAAAAATCATCAAGTTGCCAGCTTCTTTAACAGAGAAAAACATTATAAGTAGTCACCACGGTCATTATTATTTATATTTCATTATTTATACGTAGTCACTTTTAATAAAAATATAAAACTCAAAGAACGTAAAGACATTGTGAGCCTATCTGTTGAACTTGTAATAGAAATGTCTTGTACTGAGTTTGAGCAGTTCCTTTTTCTTTGCGTATACAGACCTCCATGCTCAACATACGTATGATGACTTTGAAAAGTGCATGGAGGAAACATTAGTTAAGCTCTCTAATACAAATAAATCAGTGATTAGCTGTGGTGACTTTAATATTAATTTAGTAGAAAATAATCAGGTAGTGGATAAATTTTTGTTACTGTTTATATCTTATTATATGTACAATATTTTCATGGAACCTACTATGATAACAGCCACAAGTTCCACCTGCATAGACAATATATTTATTAATCTCAAACCTATTTAAAATTCCATTATAAATAATCTAAAATCAGACCACTGTGGTCAACTAGCAGTATTTCTAAAAAAAACTAACAAACCCTAAAGAAAAAATGTTCGCTTTGTTCCAATCAATGCAAGCCGCCTAGAATTGTTTAGAAGTAATCTAGCCTGGAAAGTGCCAGAGCTGCCCAGTCACAATGACCCAAATATACTATATAACTCACTGTTCCAACTTATTAGTGATAAATTTGGCAAAGTGTTTGTACTCAAATCAATATCTGTTGGTAATCGTGCTAGGTTTAGGAAAAATAGAACTCCAGGAATTTATAAAAGTAGGCAAAATTTATATGACTTGTACCAGGAAAAATCGCATAATCATAATCCTGTACTATTATATTGTCAAACGTATTCTAAGTTTTGAGCCTGTTACGCAGCTAAATCTATTTATTTAAGAAATAAGATCAAAAGTTCTGTTTACCAAATAAAAATGACATGGAACATTATAAACAGAGAAACTAGTAGAAATACAGTGCGTAATCGAGACTTTCATTTAAAAATTAAAAATAAAGATGTAAGATCACTAATATTCCTTCATTAACAACCAAAACTCTAAAATCTTCTTCCACTTCTGCTGAGATCTTACTTAAACAAAGTGTTTTTAGCAGCTAACCTTCTTGTAACTGAATGTGACACAACTTTTAAATTTTCAGTAGTTAAGAATTCAGAAATCGATTTGACTACTACTATAGACGCAGGAATAGAACTTATATAGGATGTATACGGTGCCTGGGAGAATTCTCAGGATGCCTTAGGTGTTTTTGTGACTTGTCTAAGGACTTTGACTGCTTCCGACATGATATACTTGTTAGGAAATCACAACACTACGGAACATCCTTGCCACTCTATCCAAGTATACAAAATTGAGTTCTGGCTTTCGTACCAGGTCTTAGCTAGCCCTGACAATTTTTGCATAGCGAAATGAATTATAGTCCTTTCATCCCAGCCATAGACCTTTGCACACACGTTGCATAGACGTTTACCTTTTTCAACCATATATCCATACGCTGGTTTTTCTCTGAAGGATTAAACTCCGGATAATGTTTCTGCTATCTCTGTTAGTAAACTGTGTGCTCGGGACTGGCTGTGATGGAAGGATTTCCTTAATAGACTGTATGATTTGAGTAACATCTTTAGCAGAAAAAGAAGGGCTACGTGACCTTTTTGTGTGGTGTTGGTCGTGTCTCTCGTTGTCGGCGTTAGGCAGGCGGCTGCGGCTGCGGCTGTCGCACCTCGACCCGTGGCGTGACTCGCGCTGCTCTCTCCATTGACGGCGTTGTCCAGCGTCTCGTTCCCGTTGTAGGTCGAGCTCCATTAGATGAACACGCTCCTGCTCTCGTCTGAGCGCCACTTCACGCTCCAGCAAACGGCGGCCGTGGCTGCGACTGCGGCTATGGCTGCGTCTTCGTCGAGTACTGTCGCGACTGTGGTCGCGAATGAGACTGCGCCTCGAGCGCGAATGGTGACTTCGAGGAGTTTCCACACTCCGTGCTTTATTCTCTCCTGGCTCCATCGTCTGAAACTCGTAACATAAATTGTGTGCATTAGGAATAAGTTCGGCATAGGTACTGTAAATTTTAACATAGTTTTAGGGTAGAGAGAAAACCCGAAATATCTCGGAAACGGTGCGTCCTAGACCAAAAATGATGAAAATTTTAACCCCCTTAATAACCCCACTCACTGTAATACAATTCCCATAAAAAATTTTTTTTTTTTAATTTAAGTTTGGATTTTATTAATTGTACAGACACGAATCTATAGTATTAAAGTATGAGAACATCATAAGAATCATTTGAATACGCCACGTGGTTGACCACCTAATGGTCTGAAACCATGTGCTTATCTGTACGGCCATGCAGCGCTTCTCATGCTCCTTGGTCGCAGTAGGTACTGAGTTTAGGTTATAATAGAAATCATTTGAATACACCACGTGTTTGAGCACGTGTAACGGACTGAAAACATGTGCCAATCTGTACGGCCGCGCAGCGTTTATCACTCCCCTTAGTCACAATGGGTACGGAGTTTAGTTTAAAACTATGCTTCAACCACCGTTAAGTAATTTCCAGAAAAATAATTTCGTAATGTACCACGATAAAAGAAAAATAAAGTGTAGGCGTGTACTTACAATTTTCGTATATCCCCGGCTTCTGAGATGTTAGCGAATTAACTATTGCTCGCACACTAACGGTAACCACGATGAAACTGAGGTATGAACTGTAGATCCAAAACTCAACTATGTTTGCCAGAACTGTTAATTTATTATAACACTTGAATCTTAGGTTACTAAACAACGTTCGCTTATATGAGAATCCGTCCGCACACCCGGATCGTCCAACCAAGAAACAATCATGAACCACCTCCGTCCCCGCTCTGCCAAGCCTCCCCACCATTCCGACCGTGTTGCCAGTCGAAATCGTTCAAAACTGCTATTGTAAGGTCGCCTTTTAGAAATAGTCAATGTTGCCATCTGAGTTTTACAAAAATAACTGAAACCTTTCAACTGTATCTGTCCCACTTCTTCTGGAAGGTATGGAAAGGATTGGTATCCGAGGTCCTGCTTTAGAAATATTCCAGAATTATCTCACAAATCTACCCGAACTGTTAAAATTCAATCTTTTATAAGTGACGCTGAACATATTGGTGATTTCGGTGTGCCTCAAGGGAGAGTACTGGGTCCAACCCTATTTTTAATTTATGTCAACAACCTATGTAAATTACAAATCCCAAATTGTAAAATTGTCACATATGCAGATGATACTGCACTCTTGGTAGAAGGAAAAAACTGGGACGCTGCACGTAAAAATGCGGAGATTGCCTTAGACCGTGTTATGACCTGGCTAAACCTAAGTCTTCTGACATTAAATGTCCAAAAAACTAAATTTCTAACTTTTGCTTCGTGCTTTTCATCACAACCGCCTCCATCTTACTCAGTCAAAGCACACCAATGTAATTTGTATCCTTCATCAAATTGTAATTGTTTTACTTTAGAAAGGGTATCGTATATTAAGTATCTAGGTATCTACGTCGATAATATGCTGACTTGGCAAAAACAAATAGATGTTAGTGGACGTGTCCAGAAATTAATATTTATCTTTAAAAAACTCAGGTCATCTGCAGATTTGCAAACTCTTAAGTTAGTATATTACGCATTGGGTCAATCTATATTAACATATTGCATTGGTGCTTGGGATGGTACATCATCTAGTAGCATGCATTATAAAATCGCAAAAAGCGTTCTTGAAAGTAATGTACAAAAAACCTTTCCTGTTCTATACTGGCGATCTATATAAATTGACTGAAGTACTAACTGTAAGACAATTGTTTGTCCTGAATATCATTTTACGACAGCACGCATGTTTATCTATTGACCCTAAAAAACGTCAACTGAAACGTCGCAAAGACAAAATATGTAAAATTGTTTCTCATAGAACACAACTTGCTGGGCGACATTTTTATATTTTGGGTCCTCGACTATACAACCATATTAGTAAATACGCTGTCATTTATCCCTTATCAAAAAGAGAGTGCAAACGTATTGTTCAGGCCTGACCAGACATACATAATACATTAAAGTTTTTTTTTTAATACTTATAGAAAAGCACTTTCACTTTTACATCTTTACACACCCTACACTTTCTCACACTCTTAGAATCTCCCGACACACACAACACACACACACACACAGAGAGAGAGAGAGAGAGAGAGAGAGAGATACAATACTCACGTCACGATTGTTTCGTTTAAACAGTTATTAACATATTGCATTGCGTTGATTCATTATTATTGTACTTTAGTCAAAATTTTTACATGTCATCATTCACGGGAATGTCCTGTAGCCCTGTAACACAGTTTATACTAGTACGGGGTACAGAGATTCACACATGAAGATGATATAATACTAGATCTTTATTATCAGGTCTTTTATCTATTTTAATTGTATGTACTTAGATCTAAATAAATGTAACTTGTTTACGCCAGCCAAATTGAAGCTTGTTTATTTAGATATACGAAACACTGTTTCTTACATTTATGGACAAATAAATTATTATTATTATTAACTTGGGACTGATCACTCCTGGATCTACTCGTGTATTACGATGTCACAGTGTAGTATGTCTTGCCCTACTGATCATATCTTTTGTAATGCAACACACTGGATCTAAAAATAAACGAACATTTGTTATATTATTTAAGAAATTGGACAAAAAATGTAAAAAGACAAGCCCGCTGAGTTTCTTGCCAGATCTTCTCAGTCGTTGTCGCTATCCGATCCGGTTGTAGATTTAAGAAAAATAAATGTAAAATGACAATTTGTAAGTGCCCCCTAGGTCTATACTGAATAAATGATTTGTTTTGATTTGTGATTGGATGGATGGATTTCACTTCATCATGCTAAAACCCCAAAACCTGTTATTGCTATATAGGCTTAGCCTATTCTCTTCAGTAACCAACTCGTAGTTCGTACTCGTAGTAGTCTTTGACAAGATTAAGAAAGATTGTGTAATTTATTGACTTCAACTCAATAGTTAAATATGTGATTTTCAGATGATCGAGTTATTTATATAACTAACGTGAAAGGGATAACAGTGGCTATTTTAGAAGGTTTCACTTTCTACTGTCATCGGCGATCCACAAACACGACTTCATGGCGGTGCACAAGTGGTAGTAAGTGTAAGGCGCGGTTCACATCAGTCAGCAAAGCCAACCAATGTATAGTTAATACGTGTCTAGAACACTTTCACAAGCCCCCGTCATTCAGAATTATAAATGGAATTTATCATAAAATGTAATCTTTAAAACGGATAAACTAAAATGAAGACTTTTGTTTTTCAACGGTATCTAAATGTATACTCGTGTATTGTCAATCATTACTGCGCACTACCAAATTTTAATGCATTATATTACTTATGTAAGTACTTTTATTAAAGAAGCGTTTATAAGTAAGTAGGTACAAAACTGCACATAAGACATTTCCCAGAACTTGGCTGATGTTTAGGATAAACTTACTCATTGTATTAATTAAATACGACAGAAAATTAAAACTTCCTCGTTCATAAACCATCGTTATTTTACCTCATTCACACTGTATAGTGTATCACAATATCTTAGCCATATCCTAACCATGTTTCCCGAAGCTTGTGTGCTTAAAAGGTCACCCTTGATCTGAGGTGTTACCGGAAATATAGACAGTTATTTTATTTAAATTTAAACTTAGCATTGCTGTGCTATGCATTTATCGTGTGCAACATAAACGCACAAAAATAAAAGTATTGTTCTTCCAGTGATCTACGTCTCCAACTCCAAAGGAAAATTGACTATAATCGATGGCTATGTATATATATGTATAAACGTTCTACTGTTCTCGGCACTCATTAACGACTAAACAATGAAAATGCTTATCTACAGCTACACTAAAACATACTATATAATACATAATACGAGTAGAATGAAAACAAGTTGCAATATGCAGTACGTACCTAACACGAGGAGTAAAAAGTATTTATCAAAAAATAGAACATTCTACACTAAAAAGTGTGAAATAACTTATTGAAATCGGTACCATTGTAGTTCGAAAGTAACTATTCTCACAATATTGCGTGCGTGGTGCCGACTTCGACAAGTTATTTCACACTTTTTAGTGTAGAAGTCGGTTCTATTTTTGATAGTTTTTTTTGCCGATTGAATTTTAACGAATAATTAATATCATTTTCATGTGCATCCGTTTTGTTATACGTAAATATAGCAGTGCTATAATCAGCAAACATAACCATTGGGTGATTGATTGCAAGATGAAGATCATTTATATAGACCAGAAATACAAGGAAACCCTGAATGCTGCCTGTGGTACACCATATTTTATACTTTAACAATTCGACAGGTGTTTGATTTCTAATTTAGTGTTCGAATCTACTCTAGATATTTCTGTGTATTGTACCCTATTTTTAAGGTATGATGAGATTAATCGATCGAAAGCTTTGGTCAAATATATCGTAGTTACTTCTATTTTACAATAAGATAACAAAAAAGGAGTTTTTTGTTATCATAGCATACAACCTATGTTATGAGCGATATTATCAATACATGTTTTGCTGCGAAGCCTTGTTGGTTGGCTGACGCCTAATAAGTGAAAGTAAAAGCTCATGCTGAAACGACTTAACGGATTTTTACGAAACTTGAAATGCAGACAGTTTATACCCAGGAATTATACATTAATGAATATCCGTTTCTATATTAATAACCTTATTTATAAGATATATATTTATAACCATTAAAATCTTATATCACGCGGGTGTAATGAGTTTTAGGCTGAATATTAAGATGTACTAAATAATGTCTAATTGTTTATTGAATAACCTTCCTAAATAAAATTCCTCTAATAGTAATACCATCAGCTAAAGTAAAAGTCACTCCAAGTTCTCTCGGAGACTCCATCAAGGTTTATTGATAATAGGACAGTTACGAACGAGTAAGTTAGCTCCGCTACTATTGTTTCAAATCTTATTGAGTTTGATGATGTACGTATTATACGTCACATAAATATGCTCCTATATAATACCATTTTTGAAAGTACTTATCTAATTTTATGGATTACAGACGTGATTTTGACTGAGTCGGCGCGTGGAAACCCAATCATACGCATTGGAGACTATAGATTTTCTAAACACACGATGATTGGAACAAAGACTCGCTGGCGGTGTGAATTTACCCGCAAATGTCGTGCTTTTTTGTACACGCTTGCAGATAATACAGTAATAAAATATGTGGATAATCACACTCATTAAAATTCAGTGTCAGAACTTTCAAATCAAAATATATGTAATTTATAAAATCCGTCCTCGCAAGACGGTTAGTCAAATAGAGAGTTAAGGCGCGGTCCAACCCCAATTTTAAAATAATTTACGATGCTTTACGTAAGGTTGAAAATCGCTTGTTAGATTGGACGATGTAATGCGAAAATGCGTTAATTTTGTACGTTTTCTTTATATTTTTCGATATATACTAACAGAATCGAAAAAACTGCTGGTTATAACTTTAGTACTATACTTTGGCAATGTATTTCCTAAAAAAAATATAGTGTTATCGCTGAAAACTCTGAGAGTTTCGACGTGAAAGTTTATTTTTGTGGACCTATTCAGGATTTTTTTCTGCAGAAAGTGAGTTATATTTATGAAATCTATTCGGTTATTACTCTTTTCCTATTCGTTTTCTTACCTTAGTATTTTTTTCATAATATATTATCGATCTGTTTCGTACCTACATTAGGTGTTTGAAAATTCTGCTTTATACTATTATCAGGATACGAGCGCGTCTTAAAATTCAATGCTCGGACCAGAACCTCGGTGGCCTTGTTGGTCAATGGCGTCTGACACGGAGAGTCAGAAGACGCGGGTTCGAATCCCGTCCGAGGATGGAATTTTTCTCTCTTTAAGTTTCAAAATTTATAAAATGTAACAAGTTAAAATATATTATAATAGGTAGGTTATAAAAACTAACTATATATAACTATCTATAATATATTTATAATCCATAATTTAACTTACTATTTTTACGTTTTCATTGTATTTTTACCAGGAAATTACGAGTCATATAGGTAAGCATGTATTGACCTTACAATGGTTCTACAAATGTATAGTTTTTTGATATGAAATAGAAATTGTAATTCAACCTGGCTCTTTTACAAAATGTATTTGCTTTGAACGTAAACAATTTCTGCCATTGCTCGACTTTTTGTATTTTTTCATGTTCTCGTTCATTCGATACACGTCTTGGTTTTACTTAAAGTCGTACGTTTGCAACTACGCATAAAAAGTAAACATGTCATGCAGTTACGTTCGCACTGCTAGGACTCGTGCTTTCCTTTCAGGGAGGGGAGTATGGGGAGTACCACCACGAAAGTCCAAAACAAACAGCTAGAACTCTCGACTTAACATGCCCTTAACCCTTACTTTACCGTTATAATTAAAACAAACGATTTGAGTGCGACTAACGTAAGTTTATGTCTCTGGTACACAAAGGGTTAAAAGCACACGGTTGATATTACCATCAACGGTCACTCATCTAAGTCGTGAGAGTGACAAGAGTTGCTTAAACTTCTTGCCAATGACAAGGCCACAAGGTAATCTCAGCTGCGCATTATGTGTTTCAGCTCTCGTGTAGTGATAGAACGCAGCTTCGGTTTCTCCTTTGTAGATTTATACCAGGGATTTAGGAAGGGAGGGGATATGGCACAAGGCATTTATTCTTTTGATTAGCATGTCGCAGGTTTTCAATTACGCATCTACCCTGCAATTCACACCTGCAAATAAAATAATTACCTCATAAAGTGAAAAACTGAATGCAACGCTCTCATTAGTAACAATAGTAACTTCCGGCGCCGATAGCAGCGGCCGCAATATACGACGATGCGCGCTGAGAGTATCGATATACGCAATATTGGGTTATATATCTATTCAACGACGTTTGAATATTGTGCTATTAAAATACCCGTATATAATGTGATAATGGTGTGTAGGTATATATAGGACACCAAAATCGAATACTCAAATATTCTTTGACTCTCTTACTGAGCTACTGACAAAAATTTACTAACAAATCTGTTATCATCTGTGGTGACTGGAATATAAATTTAATGAAGACTAATAATATCCCTAAAATGCTAAATTCAATTCTTTCATAATCACATTTTAAAGTGTACAAGACAAATATCATGTATTAACCTTTTTGCTAGCTATGTACGAGTAAACCAAGTGATTACCGACACACATTATATTGCACTTTCAGATCATGAGACGGCCCAAACCATTACTTTTTTAGCACATTATAATAAAAGCAGTGCTAGACCTGTGGTCTGGTCTGAAAAGTGCCGAGATTTTTGCACAGACAACGTAAACAAATTCCAAGATTGTATTTCAAGATTGTCTTTTAGTGAGGCTGTTAGGTGAGCTGTCTGTCTAATTCAAATGCAGCATTCATTAGCAGTTATTTTCAATTTATGTTTCCCCGTTATAACGGTAAAAATTAGTAAGAAACAGAAAAAGGATAAATGGATTACTAGAGGAATAGGTAAATGCTGTATACGTAAAATAACGTACTATCTAAAATACCTAATATCATCTGCGAATAAAGAACGCTATCGAAAAGTATATCTAGCCTACACAAGAGTTCTTAAAAAATGTATCTTCACTGCTCAAAAAATCAATAGCGAAAAATATATTATATATTATAGAGCAAAAAACCGCTGTAAGGCAGCGTGGAGGATAGTTAATGAGAATGTCAACAGTAAATGTCAATCAAAAGAAATAGCAGAAATTAAACTAGATAATAAAAAGTTCACTCACCCCCAAGAAATCTTTACAACTATTATTATTATTAAATAAACATAACTGGCAACAACAATGCAAACAAAAATAAAACGTACGCCAACCCAGATAAATCATTTGTAGATAACACTATCTATATTACTCCAACTGACCCGCCAGACTTCTTAAAAGTTATAAAGTCACTGAAACCATCACAATTTACTGGATATGATGAGTTCGATACAAAAATGTTTAAATTATATGCCACATGGTTTACTTATCTCTCTCAGACGGAACATTTCCCGAACGACTTAAGTTTTTTTTTTTGTCAGGGATGATTTAAGGGGGTAAAACGAGGGATATATAGATATATATATATATATATATCTATCCTCTACAGTTTATATATATATATATATATATATATAAACTGTAGAGGTCAAATTTCTGTACAATGAAAAATATGCTAAAAACCGAGTCAGGGGATGTAAGGAGTGAAAAATAAGTTCAAATTGTTTGAGAAACAAACATGTTGTATGTTTGTCTGTCTGTTTGTATGGGCTAATCTCCGAAACGACTGGACCGATTTAAATGAAATTTTGTATGGTGGTAGCTTATATCCCTGATCAACATATAGAATACTTTGATCCCAGTAAGTTAAAGAGTTCCCGTGGGATAATTAAAAAACTGTAATTACCGTATCCCGCGAGGCCACGCGAGCGAAGCCGCTGGCGGGTCAGCTAGTGTATAATATGGCTTTAGCAACTTAAGAAATAGTAATAAGTTATAAGATAAAATGTATGATTGATATTACCTACGCGGATGGCGAATTCTATGCATGGATGCCGATACTCTTTAGTCTTAGAATTATATACCTGTATGAAAATTGTATTCACAGGTCTATCATCTATTTGTGGAGGTAGAAGGCATAGGATAGCCAAACTGGCTGAACTGGCTGGTACGGCTAGAACAAAGAGGCGTGCGTGCAAGGAGTGTTATAAACATAATAAAATATCTATGGGCAGGATCACAGCTAGAAGGAAAACTAAACAAGTCACCACATATTGTGAAGACTGCCCAGGACAACCGTCCTTGTGTCTTTGTTGTTTCAACAAACTACATTGTTAATAAAGAAATTTGATAAATCTTACCATCTTTTATTACTCCAGTGTATGAACATTTTCAACATTTTTAACTGTTTTTCAACATTTTTGGTATTTAATGTTCTACTATTTAAGTTTAGTTAACAGTACATTCGTATAGATATGTACTTACATTGTTAATAATATGCCTAAAATTTAAGTTAAACATATTTAAGGTTATTAGTAATTAATATGAGGCTAGGCTTCATGAGAAAAATTAGAGGGAGGGCGCTGTATGCTGAAACACAGGCGATAAGCCTAGTTCGGTGACAGACACTTCAAACTTTTTGTGCAACATTCTAGCCATATTATATAAGTTTCAAAACTATGTTAGTGCTAAAATTATGAAATAAATTATTATTAATATTCCTTTTATTCACCAAATATCACGGATTTCATCCGGTACTTTACAAAGGCATAAGTGAGGCTGTAGCCAACACTTAGAGGCCTGTTTGGTATAAAAATACAAAGGAGTATCAAAAACAGAAAGAATGTTGGATGAAGGATAACATGGTACTTATAACTATTACAAAAATGGGTAAAATGGCCAGGTTATTAATATGAACTTACTAGTGATAAGGAAGATAGTGGGCTATGGAAGAGACTACGGCACCTGCCAATTTCAGTCTCATTTAAAAAAATTTTGGGCAGGTGGTGACTTGCCATCCACTAAACGGGACCTCCATAAAGGCCACCATGAGTGGTGACAAAAGGGGCAACGTTGGTGTGGATGGTTAAAGGGTATCGAGAGGTTGTGCTGCGGTTTCACTAGAGTGCTACTACCGGCGTTATGCCCTTTAACACTTCTACCCTTGGAGCTTTTTGTTACTTGCTCTTGCGTCTCCACCCCGGACGGCCAATTAAGGCAAGCCGGGGGTCAGGGGTCTCATTTAAGCCCAGGGAGAATCAGGGTACACGGTGTCGCCACTCGCCGACGGCTCGCCACAAGGCCGCCCCTGCGATATCATTTTTATTATTATTATTTTATTCAAACAATTTCACGGGTTTTACGAGGCCCTTTACATAGGCATAAATGGGGCTGTAGCCAACACTTAGAGGCCCGTTTCGTATAAAAATACAATGTAGTATAAAAATATAAACATTTTGGATGGATGGTGACATGGTATATCTATTAAAAAAGTGGGTAAAATGGCATGGCTTTTGATATGTACTTATTAGTGGTACGGGAGATAGTGGGCTACGGACGAGACTACGGTCACTGCCAATTCCAGTCTCATCTTAAAATGTTTAGGCATGTGGTAACTTGCCACCCACTAAACGGGCCCCCCATAAGACCCACCATCAATGGTGACAAAAGGAGCAACGTTGGTGTGGATGGCTGAAGGGTGTTGAAAGGTGTGCTGCGGTTTCACTAGAGCGCTACTACCGGCGTTATGCCCTTTAACACTTACGCCCTTGGAGCTTTTTGTTTCTTGATCTTGCGTCTCCACCCCCAGACGACCAATTAAGGCGGGAGTCATGGGTCTCGTTTAGCCCCAGGGAGAATCAGGGTCCACGGTGTCGCCACTCACCGACGGCTCGCCACAAAGCCGCCCGTGTGGTATTATTACGAGTATTATTATTATGAACACTAATGTATAGGTATACTAATCCTTGTAGCATGCGTGATATTAAACACACAAAATTACACCAAGAGCAAAATATCACGGATGATTCTACTTCAACCCCGGTTATTCTTTAACTAGGTTATTTTTGATGTGAGTGGGCAGTTTAAGTTCAGTGCTGACCAGCATTCGTTTATGGACTTTATAAATAAATAAATAAAAATAGGTAAATATATAAGGTACTTAGTTAAATCTGATCATTGTACTTCGAGGTACGAGGTAGTCCTCGCAAGTCCTTATTTCAGTACATTACGTCAAAGTTTTGTTTTGAGTTCATTGTAAAATACAATGGGTTTGACAAAGATTCATTATTTAAATAAGTTGCAATGAGACTGCCAAATTAATAAAGTTGTTTATTTATGTACACCTATGGAGATCCTAGGTATACCTTTGTTTACCCTGATTTACCTACCTAATAACCGGTCACCAAAAGACTTAAAAATGATAATAATTGATCTCAAGAGTTCCCTGTAGTTTCTATTAGTTTTAAATTAAAGATGGATAGTTATTACTCGTAGTAATAAGTTTTGTGGCAATGCTTGAATATTTCCGGTTCTGGTACTATTTATTTTTAGATGGTCAATATGGTCATACTAGATTAAACAAATATTGTCATTAGGTACAACTGAAATTATATAAAAAATAACCTATTCTTTTCATACATTGACTCATAAAAAACTAGATTTTTATTAATGAGTGGTTTTATATTTAATAAAAATGAGTTATGGTTAATAGTTCTTACATAAGACAAGCAACTAGGTATAGGTAAAATCTATAATTATTTGTTTATTAAAACAACTGAATTGATAAAACGGTAATGCTAAGTTTAAAATTTATTTAACAAATTGCAAATATTGTCAAGTAAAGAGACTTAGAAAAAAAAAGTAAAGAGAAATAAGAATGTATTATTTTCTCCCTTTAATAGATATTTAATCAACTGAAGAAAACAAAGTAACTTAAATTTACGGTTGCAACCATCACTCATCACACATGCATAGATTTTTGGGGTGTTAACGCCCCAAAGATGCAATTTTTCGAGGCGTATTGGAATGCTATTTTGTTACTTTTGAATTTACTGGAAATATAATTTTACAGAGTTTTGTACCAAAAAAAAGACTTATGGTGTTAGAATGACTTATAGGCCAATAATCAAATAAATTAAGCTATGTTGAAAATACTGTTATTTTTTTGCTTTTTTTGGCTCGCCTGTAAAGTCGAGTTTTGGTGCTTACACCCTTTGAGCCCCGAGGTATCGATATGTTATGAATGCAATCGTTTGCAAAGACCAAACATGCACTGTCTTATGCAATGCATTTCCAACATACGGTAGTTGCGGCCAATTGCGCGGTGTCATGAAAATGATTGGAGTTATACTAAAAAAATAATAGTATAGTGTGATTAAAAGTGGCACTATTCTGCCACTCGCCCTTTACAAATATTTTCTGTCCCTAAAAAACACTATTATTGCCTTTCAGTAACAGTTCTATATGACGTTTATGTTATATAATATTAACCAAAATGACACGTCATATGATGCTTTGTCTTTTTTTTACAAAATAACATAATATTTACCTGTTGAATCGCACGTCGTAAAAAAGTGTCATACAGTGTAAATAAGTATAACAGTGTACCAGTAAAGTACAAGTGTATATTTAAAATATTGCTCTGTTCGGGTCCTGTTAACTTGGTTGGTAGTGCCTTCTGGTCTCAGGTGTCTTGTTCGGTGTTTTATATCTGTGTGACGTACAAATATTTATTTTTGGGTCTCAGATGTGCACCCAAGTCGTGTTTACATGTTTGTCCATACCTTCTACGAAACAACAAACGCGTGTATTAGCGTTACGTTCTCGTATTGTATGGAATAGTTTATCTTTCTTGAGAAATCATTCTCCTTCTTGTACCTATCAGGACCAGGTCCAATCTTCATCACGTCACGTCAAGGTAACCCGATGGTGAAATGCGGAAACTACAATTTCAGTAGACACTATTCTATTATTATAGTAGTGACAAAACCAGATGGCGATGCTCATTTGGCCAAGAAGGCTGCCGGGCTTTTCTATATAGTATCGATAATGATATCATCAAAATTAACAATGGTTACAACCATTTACCAAAATCATAGACACGACATTATTGAAAATTAATTAACCCTTTCTATACCATGACAATAAAAACAAAGGATTCATGAATGAAACGCACGTTAATTTACGTCTCGGCTACGCAAAGGGTTCATACGGAACATTATCCATACACGGTCTTCAGCTTCCAAACTAGGCAGGGCCTGTTCTATGGCCCTGCCTGATGTCAGATATACTTGTATATAGATGGCAGATGCATACACACATCCAACGGACATGCTCATGCACACAAATTTTTGACCTGTCTGGGGATTGAACCTGGGACTAGAGGCTCAGAAGGCAGGGCTACACCAACTGTGTCAACCGGCCTGTCAAACTTTATAACTATTATAAATGTAATGCTATTTATATGTCTTGATTATATATATGTCTTGAGAAGCAAATGCAGTGCCAAACCAATAAATTACGAACCCATATATATAGGCTGCGAAAAGCTTTGGGTGTCACTGCAACAATTATGGGCAAGCCTGTTGCTAAGCATCATGATGGCATTGCTATACTAATCTATTCGTACATTGTAAACTTTTTATAATCTAGATTTATATACTAATTGATTTACGGACAATTAAATTACATTAAAAACATATTAATCGTTTATTACCTTGCCGGTCTCATTTGCGTAGATAACGCCAAATCAGATTACGCTAAACTGTAGGTTTATATTACAATATAGTAAGGGTCCTAAGACATGATATTGACGCGACGATGAACTGCGAGACATGCAGGGCTGGGATTATTCACTAAAAGTGATCAATTTGTATTTACAAGTTGATCTTAACTGCAACAATGCTGTCGATATAACACACTAATAATACCTACACTCAAACTCAGCCTAATAAAAAAAAACATTTTGAATGGGCTGTTGAATATACCTATAGGTTTCGTGATGACATTGACAAAAAATCTTTTGACAATTTCATGAAGTAAGATAATAAGGTAAGTAAGATAATAAGTATTTGGTTATCTTATGAATAAAGGAATGTTATATTGGAGGCTCCGCTAAGAATTGCGACATAAAATTCATAAACTGAATTATTGAAACTATTAGTTACAAATCATTTAATTATTTTTTCATTCATCGTTATTGTGTTCATCTTCAATGTCCTGAATTGGTATTTATTTATTTTCTTTTAAAATAAGCTGTTTATAAGATATATAACAAAAACGTGTTTAAATTGAATTAGACGATATTACCCGTCGATATTATGTTTAACTTACGCCAACGCGCAATCCAGCTGAAAAATTTAGCAATTATACGAGTAAGTTTAGAATATTTTGTTTGCAGATCAAACTTACACGTTCGACGTGTTTCGCGGCGGGACTCGTCTTATTTTTCAAAATTATACATACCACAAGTCTAATAAACTTTGCAATAACTGGACGTGTTCGAGCAGAAGGTCTATGGGATGCGCAGCCAAAGTGAAGCTGTACGAGGATAATTTGATAGTTTTAGAACAAGATCATACCCATCCTTCTCCGTTGACAACTTGTACACAAAATGCTACTTTTGTTAGTTACATGTCATAAATACAAAACATAAAGAACTCACTATCCAGTAATACAAAAATTTTCGAAGGTGCCTTTTCTTATTGTACTGTACAGTCCGACTGACATGAGTACAGGGACGTCTCTGTTTAATGTTTTTAATAATCTGTAGATCTGTGTATTATATGTATATGTATGATGTTATCTGCATGGCATATATTTTTGCATACATATTCAGTTAATTATGCCCTTTAAATGTTGCTACTTTTCGATTCACTTCATAAGTCACCAGTAGCGTGTCAAAGATGCTTGTGTGAGATAAGTTATTTTTATTTAAATTATTACATACAAAATGTATGAGTGTAATAAAAAGATTTAAATGACTGTTATAGTTTCTTTATACTCAACTCCTGATTTCACCTTTTTTGGTTTAGAACTGTTTTAACAAAATTTACAGGATCAGTAATATAAAAACTAACGTGGCTTTCACTCATTTTTAATTAGAAATACGGGATTACGAGACGCGCCAATGCAACATACTGCCGTACGATTCTCTAATGATTCGTCGAGCTCACGGATGTCAAATACTCAATGAGAGATCGCCCTTGTAAATAAGGTTCTTTTTCCAACGTTTCTTGGCATCTCGTCATTTGTTTCACGAATGTTGTCAAAGATGCAACGATGTTTGCTCTTAGAGAATCACATGGCTGATTCCCGTCCCCCGCACCAACCTTTAACATCACGAGCGCTACGAGCTGCCGCCCGCAGTGCTAAGCGAGACGTCATCGACGCGGGCGTCACGAACACTGCTTGAAAATACCACTGAATGTGGTCAAAACTATAGTCAGACCTGTCCGATAAATATTACGTGAGGAATCCCGTATTTCTTATTAAAAACCAGTAATATAGCTTATGGAACAGTGAGTGCTGAGTATATTTTGCCGATACAAATTTCACTATAAACCGTGTTCTAGTGGTCCGTACAATGATTGTTTTTAGGTGAAGAAACTTATAAGATCGTCCAGAACCAGCGTTTTTGCTACTACTTTATAGCTTCATAACTTTATATTATAGTTATATAACTTTATATTATAGCTTTATAGTATAGTTTTAAAAGTCAAAGCGTATAAAATTATTCATAAATTGTATTTCTAATTACTATCTTATAATCGAACGTAATTAAATGATTAATATTGATTATAAACAATCCTACGAAATTTTACATATATCAATGCCTTTTGTCTACTTTTCCTTAATATATATTTCAAAACGATAACAATGAAGCTCGTGGTGACGAGCACAGTACAGTACTATGCAAAACTTCAGTTCAAATCTCGTGTTGGCATTGCAACTGTTATGGACAAATGTGGTACTTCCTGGTACTTAACTTCAGACGTACTTTTTACCAGTTTCGTTACTTGATACTATAATATACTACGTACATAAAAACTACTGGGTCGTTTTCAAAAAATAGTTTTCTGTTAGAAAGATACAATACCATTATGTAATATAAGCAATGACGTTACTCAGTATAATGTAATATTTTAAAAAAATTAGGGTTCCGTATGAAAATTTGATAATGTAACTCACATTGTGAAAAAAATACCAAACTATTGATACTATAGTAAAGACGTTCGTGTTTTTGCAGTGTATCAATAACTACAATACCACATGTCTTACTAGTACAGTTATGTCGCGATAACTACTTTTCTACCGACTTCCAAAAAATGAGGAGGTACTCAATTCGACTGTATTTTTATATGCTTGTTACCTCATAACTTTCGACTGGGTGAACCGATTCTCAAAATTATTTTATTTTTTGTTTGAAAGCTGGTACTTCCCTTGTGGTCCCATATAAATTTCATCAAATTTAGTAGTTTTTCAGATACACTCCAATAACTAAATAGAATGGAGTCGGTATTTAATTTTTCAAATTGTACTTGTTAAATATGCAATAGTAAAATAGTTACAAATCAATACATCGCGTACACTGTGGAAACTATTGACAATAGAGCAAACACCATTAACTATTACAGTTACGTCACGATAACTGCTTTCCCGTGTTTGTATTGTAAACTCGCTACCCGAGTATAGAAAAATACGCTTTTCGATGTGTGTAGCAATAATTAAAATTAAGAATCATCAAAATACGACCATGCAAGTCAGATTGTTTTGAGGAGAAGAGAGAAAATTCTAAAGATAAAGACGATCACAGAGCCGCGGCGCCCCGTCGCCCGCTTTTCCGTGGATAATGATTTGAATACCGCGACTCCCCCCGCAACGTATGGAGACCTTTTTTTACCATCGAGCGGCGACCACGCCGAAAAGTGCTTCCTTTTCAGCAAATTGCGGAAAGGGCCCTAACAACATAAAGGCATGACGGGCAAGCTATCAGGCTGTTAAAGAACGAAGCGCCACATAAGCCCAACCGAGTTCCTATGCCCAGCCAAAAGCTTGGTACCTACGCTCACGTTACGAAAGGTACATTTAGATAAACAATTCAACTCAAAATGTGCGCGCAAACAGATTTCGATCTCACCTCCGCGCGTAGACATATTCCTCGCAGCAGTGAAGAAAAGTACTTTTTAAAATTTATGTATACGATAAGCACCAATGCAACCATGCTTCTAGAAATTAAAATTGTGTTCTCCAATATAGCTGTTGACATTCTCATTAATCGGCCTCCGACGAAACATCCATAGGTAAGGTACATTCCTTCCACAAGACGGCCTGGTCACAAAGTCCATGTGGTCTCTTCGGTTGAGAACCCTATACGGTGCTAAGGGTTCCTGCAGACCATCATGATGGGAAATGTATCCGGGAAGCGTAAATCGGCTAGACGAAAGATGTCTTGGCTCCGTAATATCAGCGAGTGGACAGGGATTAAGACCGTGGAGCAATTGTTCAGACTAGCGATTGATAAGGAAAAATTTAAGAAGCTGACTGCCAACCTTCAGTAATGGAGAGGCACTTAAAGAAGAAGATACGGTGCTAGGGTAAGTTATTGGTTATACTGCCTATAGAACAAGCAATATCGTCGTTAAATGGTAAAACCGGCAAACATTCACGTTTATCATATAGTCGTTATACTCCGACCGGTGTTCGGGCAGTACTGATGCCCAGGGTGATGGCAGTCGGGGTCATACGTGGGTATCGCACCATCTCCTACGAGGCGGCGTGCGTATTGGCGGGGTCTCCCCCCTGGGATTTGGAGGCTGAGGTCTACGCGTGTATGTACGAGTGGCGTTTGCAGCACCGAATCCGAGGGGAGATTCCCCCGCCAAGAGAAGTGCAAGCGTGGAATAACCGCGCTCGACAGTCCCTTATTGGGAGGTGGAGGGAGCGGCTGGCCGAACCTAGGGCTGGCCACTGGACTGTTGAGGCTGTCCGACCCGTCCTTCAGGACTGGTTGGACAGGGAACATGGGTCACTTACCTTCCGGTTGGTGCAAGTCCTTACGGGCCACGGGTGCTTTGGGAAGTACCTGTGTCGCATCGCTGGAAGAGAACCGACAACGGATGTCATCACTGTAGCTGTGATGAAGATACGGCGCAGCATACGCTCGAGGAGTGCCCAGCTTGGGAGAGCGAGCGCCGTGAACTCGTCGCAGTAGTGGGGGACGACATCTCGCTTCCGTCATTGGTCAAGGCCATGGTGGAAAGTGAAAGGTCGTGGAATGCGGGGCTAGACTTTTTCGAACGGGTCGTGTCGCAGAAGGAGGCTGCGGAGAGGGAGAGGGAGATTACTTCTACTCTCCCGATCCGCGCCCGCAGAGCCGGGCGTAGAAGGAGGGCATATCAAGCCCTTCTCCATCCCCCATAACAGAGGTCGCGGTGATGGACACGGGGGTGTCCGTTGCCGCCAAAAGACTTCGAGGTGGCGCGTGCGGTGTTTCCGTGCGCCCCTCAGGAGTGCTGGGATAGAGTGACTCCTACTCCAGCCCACCGGGACGGGGTCCTCATGGGAGGGCCAACGCCGCCGGGACCTCGGACGATTACAATAGCGTGCCCGTTGTCCCGATATTAAGGCGCCCGGAGAAACACCGTGTGGTGGTTTAGTCGGTATGGTCTGCTTGCTGCTATGGGTGCAGTTGGTACGTAAAGGACGAGTCCGACATACCCCGTCGAATCCCCCCGGGTTGGCGGGGATGTGTAAGTACATTCCCCACACGATTAAAAAAAAAAAAGTACTGATGCCCATACAGCCAACCTCCAATTGTTGGAGGATATGCTACGAGTACCTATAGAACATGCAATATCATCGTGTTAATCTAGCATATTCAATTTACCCAAACACCCTAGTCCATAGGCGACTGGTTAACACGGTAATGGCTTTTATGGATGGATTCATACATTACATGAACTTTAAGTGAGTGTTCCTAATAGATTAAATAAATAGAAAACATACAATAAAATCATAAAAATTCAGTAGTTTCTGATTAATTCCTTTGTATTCACCCAACTACCTATTCGTGTGCTAAATTTGAACTTTCTAGGTCATCGGGAACTTGGTTAGAGTTTTGATCTATGAGTCAGTCAGTGATAAAAACGTCGATTTCTTAACCTTAATACTTGGAACCCGTTTGAGGGGTGTTTATGAAATTTGGAGCACATATGTATCTCGCGAAACTCAATATATGAGCCAAATTTGACACGTTTACGTGAAATGTTTTTTGAGTTCTGAAGGGTTAAAAAGTGGCTCCAAATGGTTCGGGTAATACGAGTATTACACACGGTGCTGCTCGCCAGTTCTGTTAGCTAGAGCTAGAACTTGGCTTGACATATACACAAAGTAAGTGTGACATTACCTTGACAGTTTTCACTTCAAATAAACGACTTATACTTTTGATTCCATAATTATATTGTTTGACCTTATATCAATCAACTATCATTATATATAACAGTATATTATTATCATTATTTAGATCAACCTGACTTCACAAGATTTATTTTTAATACCAGATTTGATCACGTGATCTCGCGAAAACCCAATGTTTCTTTTATCCGGCTACAAATACACAAAGCGTATTGTTCGAGGCCCTAAGATCCGCTTGATTTGGTGCAGAAAAGTAACTGGTGTAATGTGTAATGTAACATCTTAGACGACGGCTAGATACAACTCCCTTGTATATTTATTTATTCAACGAAGTGCATTGTTTTCAATAATATAAGGATAAAAGGGTCGACAGACAAATTAAGATAAAGCTGCAGGCTATAAACCAATTTTTGCTAGCTTAGAAATATAAATAAATGCCACTGCAACTGTCCCTAGCCTAGCGATTAGGGCGTCTGACATGGATTTTCGGAAGACACGGGTTCAAATCCCTTCCGAAAATTTATAACTTTTCGCTAAAATGAAACTATTAATTTTTTGAAGATTTCATTCTGCCTCAGAAGCTAACCGATTAGCATCATACAGAATAAGTGGTTCATTGTTTTCATTAAAATTATGTATTTTTACCAGGTCCCATGTTTGGTCGCTCCGCCCGAGGCTTCCCCATCATATCTATATTCGGATACAGATTCAGGAAGCACATCGTATCAGGATTGAAAACTCGCTGGATGTGCATGACAACCAACTGTCGGGCCGTTATATTTACTATACAAAATGAAATTGTAAGCTACAAGAATGAGCATAACCATTAACTTACTTTATTTAATGTAGTGTGTCGTATCTACATTAAACCTATAGTTGGTACATAATAATTAAAGGCTGAGTTTATATGTTGAGAAATGAATCAGCTAAGGATTAGTCCACTCACCCACTTAAAAATCCAAATCACCGAACAGTATTTGCGTTATTTACCATAAAAAAGTGTTTCCCATTATTTCTCGATATCTTCAAACCTGGCTCGCATTAGTCCAGTTTATATTTATTATTTCACAGCAAGTTAGACCTCTTGTATAAATATACAATAGGTAAAATATATCATACTGTTTATTGCAACAAAGCAAAAACTTGTAGAATGACCGCTTTTTTATTTTTTACTTTTTGTTACAATATGTAATTTTTATGTGTTACATATAGTGTTACGTTGCTTTGAATTTGTTTCTTTACGTGCAAGTTATAAGTTCTGTTTCCTTCTTTGTATTGAATTTTTAGTGTAATCTTTGTTAGAGGACGACGATATTGAATTTCTCTAACGACTGCATATATGTAGAAGGCTTGTTATGTGTTTTGGTTGGCACCACCACAATTGTGCTTAAAAGGAAAACCCTATCGATAATTTTGAGGAGCTATAAATGCTCCTCATAATTATTAATTTTACATCTAAGCTCTGAGAGGTACCGTACTTTATAAAAGCGTTTGAGCTATAAGTATTTCTGTTGTACATTTTGTTTAATATTTACACCGTTCTGTAATGAAGTGCCAATTTGATTTTTGAATCTCAATGTTAAATTAAAATGTTCACCAATTTTCATTTACTTAATTATTACAAATATATTTTCGTCAACTTTAATCTCGATTAAATCTTGCTGGTGCATTTGGTAAGTCTAGTTGCAGCATTAGATTGGAAAACATGTTTTTCAATGATGAATGAATAATATAATTAGTTACTTATACTTATGGTCTCTTTTCAGACTTTTTAAACAGCAGAAGAGAAATTCCAGCTGCAAGATTTTTCTTTAAAGATTTACTAAATTGGAATGCATCTTCTTTCGAGTCCGAAAATGAAGACACGAATGAAAATAAGAAAATAAGTCTGGAAATAAACCGTACAATCTGCGATAAAAACGTACATGGGAGAAGGTTGACCAAAAAAATAATTAATTTAAGGAAATATAGATCACAAATGCGGCAAAGTGGAAAATCTTACGTTACAGCAAAAGGCAAGACCATTCCAGCAAAATCATTAAAACCAAATGCATGTTTAAATGCTAGGCAATGTTATAACAAATGCAAGGACATTTCAGAACAAAAAAGACAAGATATCTTTAATCACTTCCAAAAATTAAACTTGCCAGAAAAACGGAACTGGGTTGTGTCTATGACTTCAAGAGAAGGAATAAAAAGAAAAAGAAATAAAGACTCAGTTCGGCGAAAGGTTACATATAAGTATTTTATTCATGACGGTCAAAGTCCTCAGCAAGTTTGCTTAAAGTTTGTGTTAAGTACGCTTGATATATCCCAGAAATTCATACACTACACGCTTAAAAATGCCCAATTTGGGCCTGCTAATGAACATATGCGAGGCAAACGTGATTCTTCTAATAAAAACAAAATATGTATTGGTTAACTCCATGAAAGCGTTCATAAATCAACTGCCTACAATATCTAAGTGTATTCTAGTCTAAGTATGATTATTGTAAACAATTGCCCGATTGCATTATATATTAACCTTCTGAACTAAATAACGTTGCGAAATTTATAAAAATTCTTAAAAAACTAAAATTGATTTTGTGAGTCAAAGAGCTTTTCGTAATATTTTAAAACATTTTACCATAGTGTTTGCTTCGAAAACTATGTGTACAATATTTATGAAGATTTAGTATTATGTATAGTAGTGTGTAAGTTATTAATATAGTATTATTTTCTTATATTATGCCAAATTAGTGGTCAAATAATAAAATTATCTACCGAATAAAATTACGACACCTGATATTATTCTTATAGAACAACATCGCTACATTAGAAACATACGGATTTGTGTAAAATACTACAATGGAAAACAATATTTATTTCTAAGTGATAACGGACGTTTGTTATGTTTCAAAGAGACTGTATAGTTCTGTGATTGGTTAATGGTAAAATTATGTAGCATCCACACAAATTGAATGTAAGTGCATAACTGGTAACGTTAGAGAGTTAGATTCGATCTGTTCTATTATTGGGTCGGGTCTTGAATCAAGTCGCCTGAATTTGAGGATTCTGCTACTGTGGAATGGTCAAGGGGCTTTGTCTTGACCCTCCCAATTCGATTTTGGCTGCTGGAGTTACGCGAAAGTATTTTAAATTAATATTTAAAGTTTCTGTAATTTCACACGAAAAACATGCGGATGCGTGAAACGGAACGCAATATCAGGAAATATTGCATAAATTTGAACGTCTGCTATGTTTATGTTCGTGAAACGAAACGTTTTGATCGCTATTTTTGAGGTTTGTGGTGTTTGACGTATGTAAAAGACAATTATAATAATCCGTGTGATTTTAGTGATGCTATAGTTGAATATTTGTGGAGGCGAGATCTATTCAAGCAGAAAAAAGATCCCTTTGTCGAGTTGATCAATGTAATTAACTATGTTTACAAAATAAAATAAATACTCCTACATAGTTTTGTGAAAATTATTTTCCTCCCTTACCCACCCAGAGACCAACTCAGACCGGTTAGGTTGAAAGTAGTCAGAAAACCGACACAGAGCACCCCGACTCCACCTATTCTTGTGGCTACTACCCCTAGAGTGTTTATAAATAATGCGGGAGCCAGAAGCTCAAGGGAGGTCCTGAACGTACTTCCTTTCGCTACGGAGGTCGCCGGCTCGCTTCGCTCGCCAGCTCCCCCCTTCGCTCAACTCGACTTCATGCGGCGAAGCAACGTTCAGGGGCGACCGCTAGAGCTTCTGGCGGGAGCCCACCCGGAGTCCAAGTCAGACCGGTTAGGTCGAAATTAGTGACAAATCCAACTCTGACCCCCCCCCCCCCAAATTTAGGTGTAAAAGTGTTAGTAGAGTAGACAAAATTATCTTTGATATTAAATTTAAAAAAAAACTACGCGGTTCCGGCAGGGGGAAATGATAGGGGGGGTTCCCTGCCCCCAACCCCCCCTCCTACCCACTCCCCCTCCCCCAAAGTTAAGTGTAAAAGTGTTTAAATAGAGTAGAAAAATTGATCTTTGATATTAAATTTTAAAAAAACTACGCGATTCCGGCAGGGAAAAATGGTGGGGTGGGGTTCCCCTCCCTCCCCCCCACCCCCTCCACACATCCCCCCCCTAAATTCAGGCGACTCGATTCAAGACCTTACCCCTATTATTTTATATTATCGTACAATAGAAACACTCTTCTGCTTTAATAAACTTGCGGGCTAAGTAGTGCCGGCGCCTCATTTTGGAGTTAAATAATCTGAAATGTGAATCTTGTCTTTTCATGTATTTAAAACCAAGTACACTCTACCTGTTCGCGTGGGTGGGGTCTATTATATTGTTTAACATTTATCACAATCTCCACCTTGGTAAGTGTATTGGCAAACTCTGCAACCACTGTCAATATCTCTTGGTCTTGTTTACTAGGCATACGATAGACGTCCTTAACGTAAGTATGCAAGTAGTCTTGTTCAAAAAATTTTAATGCATTTTGAGTGAGATCATATAGGTCGTGTTTGGTCTCCCGGGGCTTTTTGGGTACTCCTTTAAATTCGATGCAACTTTTTGTTAAATCACGCTCTACAAACTCCATCCTGTCATCCAGGCGTGCGATACATTGTGCAGTTGCAGCAGCAATAATGTTTGAATCAATGCTGGAAAAATGGTTGGATTTTTCTATACCCCGGTATGATCCTTGAAGATCCTCTGTCTGGGATTGAAATTGGGACGATATTCTTTTTTCAATGCCATCTAGCCTTGAATTGTAGTTTGAAGCAAAAGCAGTAAACATGTCACTCAATTCCGCTTGTAAACCGTTATAGGCATCTCCACGACACGCTTTATTCTTAAAAATCTGATATCTTTAAATACAGTTTTTTGATCTGGCATCTGGGAGACAAATAGCTATATGAAACGACTACACCTACTACCGGCAGACAATCACAGTCCACACAAACCTGGAAGTGTAGGACCAATAGGCGCCGCGCGGTTTATACTGACTCACAGCGGTGAAATGGTAACCGGTGTAACTACTCACAACCACGAGGCTTTGAGTTACACTGTCTGTAACGGAGTTCTCGTCAAACTATAATTCTAACATCTGCACTCTGCGGTACTGCACTCCCGCACGATAAATGCTGTTCCATATGATTATTCTAAATAAAAGTAGGTAGCGTAGTGGCAAAAAAGTGGCACGGCCGTAATATACTTTTCTCGAAGCAGTTCAGGCATTTTGGACCCCCTATTGACTAGTCAATCTATATATAATATTTTATAATATATTAATATCTAATATTTTATTTAAAACATAGACAACTTTTAATATTGATATGGTTACTTGATGTTGTTACGAGTACGTTAGCTAATTACGTAATAACTATTAAAACAGAAGGTCCCTTAAGAAGGGACTAAACAAATTAACCGACTTGGGTTTACATGGATCTCAAAACTTTTAACGGTACAAGAACAGTAAATGAGTTGTTGAGTTGGCGAGACTTGGTTTTTTCACAAGTTTTGTTTTTGATGGCATTATGTTACTTCAATTGACGTTTACTTCGAAATTTGTAATTATTGGCATTGAGCTTTGTATATAGGCATTTCCTTTAAATTTCCAGTTAAATATGCACTCTGTAAGGATAGTGCCAAGATTGTTAAAGCGGCTTGAAGTCCACAGACTCGATATCGTTCTTAAAATGTATCTCTGGTGAGTGACAAATGAAACTCATTTCATTATAATTGTTATATAATCTAAGCTTTGGACATGACGTAATGTTTGGATATTTTTTTTCTTGGTATACATTTTTTCATGAATATATAAATTTTTTCTATTTATATATAATATGTTTACTACTGTCTACTTTTACTAAAACCTAACAGTATAGGAACATTGGACCGGACACCGGACGGTGCCATCATGAATACGTCACTTGTATCATTCATTGGACGATTGTCATGTCTAACATAATAATTTATTTACTAACCTTTATTTAAATAAAAGTAATTTTTCAATAACTTTTGTATTTTCTTTGATCTTCCGGTTGTGGCCTCCGTAATTGGCTGACATATAAGCAACAAATTAATCCTATTCCAAATAAACATACAAAAAATTAAAGAGAAAATAATTAATCTCATTTATATGAAAATATTTTTGTGGTTTTTTGCAGATATGTTTTTTACTACTTCACTACACGGAAATCCTATTATTGTTGTTGGAAAATATAGATTCAACAAACATAGGACGATGGGAATAAAGACCCGATGGCAGTGCTCTGGCAGCCGGACATGCAGAGCTGTGATACATACTCTATCTGACAACACTGTAACTAAATGTATCAATTATCATAACCATTAACCCTTTGCGTCCCAGAGATGAAAATATACGTCAGTTTCATTCATAAATATTTTGTTTTAATTATCACAGTATAGGAATGATTAATTCTCGGGGCTTTTATTATTATCGATAACTAAAGTTTGCGACCCAGCGTTCGCAAAAACACCGCGAAAGTCCGCCATTTAAACAAGTATAATTTGAAAATTTTTATACCGACTTCCATTCTATTCAGTTACTATAGTGTTACTTAAAAACTACTGGACCGAATTTGATGAAATTTAAAGTGGACCACACGGGAAGCACCAGTAGGGCAATTATGTATCTCAGTTGCTAACAAATCTTGTCAGTTCCAGTCATCAACTTACTAACAATTTTGCTTACTGGAGTTGTCCAAACTGACATAGAGCGGCCATTTTTCAAGATTTCAATCAACATTTGTTAGCAACTGAGATACATAATAGCCTGCTGCTTTCAAACAAAAAAGAATTTTGAGAATCGGTTCACCCTACCGAAAGTTAGGAGGTAACAAACATAAAAAAATACAGTCGATTTGAGAACCTCCTCCTTTTTGACAGTCGGTTGAAAAATTCGCACGGTCGCGGTAATTTTGTTATAGTAAAATATCTATGGAAGATAATTTGTATCTTGAGTGACTTTTAAAAAGCATTGGTTTGGTACGATGATAAATTGTCTATAAAATGGAGTTCAGTCATCCGATCCTAATGATTATACAATTTTAAAATTACTGAATAATTGTTCAGAAAGTACACGAACAAACTTCCATCACACAGCTGGTTATACATATTACGGGAACAAATAAGACAAAATACACACGTAAAAAGTTCTTAATATCAAATGCAGAAAAACATATAAAAAGATACAGGGCCTGTATAAAATTTAGTATAAACACTAGATACTCAAAAAAATCACAAAAACACGGTTCCAGTTGTACACACCTGTATAAAATTGACAATTAAATACGAGTAGTTTGTCCTATCGTTTCTACCTATTTGTATGCAGGAATTCAATATATTAGCCCTTTTGATGGAACATACATAAGGATATAAGTTCATAAGACATAATACAATTGTTAAATAAAATGAAAATAAATTATAGTAATGTATTTTTCCTAAATGATTTTAATTAGAAAAATAATAGTTCGGGCGCCATTGTCGTGTTATATATGATGAAAATGTTGTCGCTTTATAGTTGGATTGAAAATGAAAAAAGAGGAAGGTCATCCATCGTCGTGGTTGATGGATGGGAAAAAGGAAAAAGTAGTCGACAGCTAGTTTTTAGGTTATACAAATTTTATTCATCGAAGACAATATCGCTCCTTAATCTACACATCTTAGAGCTAAAAGTCTTTCTTCTTCTGCTGGGGAAATCTATTTGTTACTGGCTACGCGCGGGGACAGGTTCGGGGATTGGTTCGCGCACAAGAAAAAAAAATTATAAGGTACCTTTGGTGACGTAGTTTTTGGATCCGTGCTTTGCCATTGGAAATTCCATATGGCTAGGGTTCGGCTCGCTCGCATCGCTAGTGGGCCGAGCCTTAGTTCCATGGCCCATCCGCCATTTGACTGTGCTAGAAAAACAAAACACTTTTTCGGCATAGCCTGAGGTACAAACTTGGTAGCTTGTCTATCATCGCGTATATTATATTTTTCGTATACATTTTATTGATTTGATTTCATCAGGATTATTTTGCCGGTAAAATAACCATCAGTAGATACTCCAACCTTAATAAATATTAGCAGCAATTATAATATTGCATTTCACAATGCTAGGGCTATTTTGTTGCAGTACAGTGCCTTGCAGTAAGTCTAGATAGTTTATTATTCTGCATAAGTCAGTCTTATTGGGTACCACTGCGACACCAGACTTCCCAGCTCCAGACAGGTATACAAATATGTAGCTTTCGCTAAATGTGACAATTATCATTTTACATGTATAATGCAAGTGTTAAAAATTAAAATATTTATAGGTATGGCTGAAAATTTTGAAATAATACCTTCGCGCATGGGGAAACAACTGATACTACTAGACAAGTACACGTACTACCACAGGGGAGGCGGCCTCTGGTACTGCTCATCTATTACGAAGTACAAGTGCAGGGCGAGACTGAAGCAGTTGGTCTCCGGCGCGATAATCCGTACGAACACGGTGCACAATCACCCACCACCTAACTTATATAGATAAACTATGAACTATAACATGATCACGTTACATATATATATATATACTTACTTTCATAATAACAATATTATTTTTGTCTCTATATATATATATATATATATATACGTATCTTATTTTAAATTAATACAACAATTGTTGTAACATAATGCATTCGAATGTACCTAAGCATTGCAGGAAATGTACTAACCATAAAAGTATACATACATATTAAAAACTGGGATTATATTATAATAAAATAAACTGTTATCAAAAATAACAAATACCCACTATTTATCTATTAAGAAGAAACTTTATGCAGATTAGCAATACAAGCTTTAAATTGTACTAAAAATGTCATTTACTATGATTTATTATAATTAAATATCATACAATTAATACAAGTACGAACAACGTACTATCAAGCCGTGGATAATTACACCTGGCCTTGATGAAATGCAACTTAATTATTAAAATTATCTGCCGATCCTTCCTATTCAGTTGAAATAAATTCGTTTTTGCAAACGTTGTAAAAGATCTAGCTTCTCATATGGTTTCTCAAATAGACTCTTTCACCCATTCTTTGCAAAACTCTTCAATAACTCAAACTGTCATGAAATCTAGTCACGCCCCTGAACTCTATGGTAATTTTTAACGTAGATAGTGTAGAAATTGAACGTGTCATTGTTAATCTTACAAGTGTGCATGTGGCTGGGATAGTATTTTCACAGCTGTTATCAAGGCTTCCAAACACTTTCTTGTGCATATTTTAAATTATATTATTAATCTCTCTTTCACGGCAGGTATCTCTCCGCATGTTTTTAAAAAAGCCATTTTTCACCCTATCTTCAAGAGAACAAATAGGGACAGTGTCAATAACTATAGACCTATTTCTGTGTTAACTGCCTTCTCTAAAATTTTGGAAAAGATCCTTAACAAACGCTTAATAAATTTTACGAATGAGAATAACATCCTTTCTGATTGTCAACTTGGCTTCAGAAGAGGCAAATCTACAGAAGATGCAATTCTGGAACTCACAGATATTATTGTCAAAAATATTGGCAAAAAGGACAATACTATTGGTATTTTCTTAGATCTGGTTAAGGCGTTTGACACTGTCTCTTTTCCCATTCTTCTTACTAAACTTGGACAAATTGGTGTTAGAAGCATTGCTTATGAGTTGTTCTGAGGTTATATGAGAAATCGATATCAGTATACTGTTATAAATGGTGTAAAATGGCGAGAAAATCTAAACATACGGAGTTCCTCAGGGTAGCATCCTTAGGCCTACTCTCTTCTTAATTTACATAAATGATTTATGTAACTTATCACTACTAAATTGTAAAATAGTTAAGTATGCTGACGACACAGTCCTTCTTATCCACGGTCTTGAGTTGGTTTTTCTCTAATGTCCTAACACTAAACACTACCAAAACCAAGTTTATTGCCTTTGCTGCCAATATCGCCTCGCTTCCTCCTATGTCTCTCTCGATACGTGCTCACCTATGTCCTACTTATTCAGTTTCTGTTTCATGTAACTGCGCGCCATTGGAGCGTATCTCTACTATTAATTACTTGGGCGTATTTCTGGATAGCACCATGACATAGAGTAAGCACATTGGGGCCATTGGTATCTAAGATCCGTAAATTAATTTATATATTTAAAAACTTGAGATCAGTTGTCGACTTCAAATGTCTTAAAACCGTGTATAATGCTTTAGCGCAATCACTGATTTCATATTGCATCCCTGCCCTGCATGGGTGGAGCTGTAACGACACACATGATTTTATATTAGCAACAGTGCTTAAGAAACATTCCCAATTAAAATATAATCCAAATGTTAACGCTAAGCCTAGATCGGACAGAGTATGTGTTATTGCATGTCGTAGGACGGCACTTACAAGTCGCCATTATTATTACGTTAGCTCAATGCTATATAATAAAATAAACAGACACATGAATATTTATTTCCTACCTTTATATAAATGCAAATTGAAATGTGTCAAATGGTTAAAAACATTTTCATATGCTATATATAACTCATCCACACTCTTCCTCCCCCACACACATACACTTTCTCTCACACACACACACACTCACACACACAGATACCACACAATATATCGTGTTTTAATTTCACCTTTTGTTATATAAGCTAAAAGCTATTTGTTAGCTAATTAATTGTACTCTCTCATACGCACTTGTTTTCTTTCCACTATTATTGGTACGCACTTTTGGTAATACTAAGTAGTTGGGTCTTCTTATTTTGCGTCTGTGCAAAAAAAAAAGCACTCGCAAAAACTGTTTCTGTGTAGATGGTTTTGTTCAATATTTTACGAATTAGTATGCAGGAAGTATATATGTACTTATAGTTGTTTCATATTGATCAGTTTAGTTTCTTTGTGGATTTTTTTTCTGCTGCCGTCAAATATTGGAAGTGAAAGAGCATTTAAATTACTTTATTTGTATTTCAGCTGAATTTGGTCTTAGAAACACTATATTGGAAGTGAAAGAGCATGTTAATTATTTTATTTGTAGTTCAGCTGAATTTGGTCTTAGAAATACTACCCGAGATTTCAATAAGATACAACAAATGTGATTTAACCAGTGAGTTGTAAATAGTAAAACGGATTTCATGAGGTAAACAACGATCAATATGACGATGAGAACACTTTGCTGATGATAATTTAGATTTCATGTGGTCTATCTATCTGCGCCAATGTAAATGAATATCCATTCGTAAGCCTAATTATTTTTCGTTATCTTTTTCCTCCATTGTTATGCCATTTATTGTCAAACTTTTACTAAAGTAACTTATGTTATATTTGGATACACAAAGTCTTATGTATGTATTTATGTATTGATTAATAAGAGGAAATAATGTAATGTTCATAAATACTCTCGTTATACATTAAAAATCTATATAACAGATATATTTATATATATATATATATATATATATATATAAATGAACCCCTACTTCTCCTTGCCACGCTATAACTTGAGAACGGATGGAACAATCTCGCTTATTCTGTTTTGTGTTTATTTCGTCAGGAGATGGTTCTTAGGAAAGAAAAACCAAGAAAAGAAGGGAGTTATGGCGAGGCCGAAGGCCGAGCCTACTACACTATTGAAGTCGCGGGCAGTTACTAGTACCTAAGTTAGTCCTCTACCGTGATAATAACGATTTATGAATGAAACTCACGTAAAAACTAACGTCGACGGGCAAGTATGGGTTATTGAAATAACCTGCACCTTACTCAATAACAATCCTTGCACCAAGAACGAGCCGGTGCGGCAGTCACTACTCTTGTCCATCAATCTACTATTTGGCAAACAACAGTAAAAAGTAAAGTAAAGGTAGCTTTACGCTAACTTAACAACGCTTCAATCGAACAATTTCTTTGCTTATATTTTAACTATGTATAACTTGACTTAATTTTGTACATATTTTCCACAGGTCCAGTATTTATCACGTCGCGTCTAGGCCGAGCGATGGTGCAGTACTGCGGCTACCGTTTTAGCAAGCATTACACCAGGGGCGATAAGGTCAGATGGCGGTGTTCGGAGTCCAGTAGGGGCTGCAGAGCTATCCTCTTCTCATTTAACGACCAGTTCTTTAACAAAACTTATAATCACAACCATGCAATGCCCAAGCCCTATATTGTATAAAATATAGTAGGTTTTTAGAATGTATTAATCATTATAGGTAAAACCGTGATACTATTCAAAAAGGTATAGTTACGCACATTTTATACTTTAGACAGCTTTTACACCGTTCATGTAAGTAATATATGAACGAATCCAATTTGTGAACGTAGCAATTGTAGTCGTAAAAAGTATTTTTTGTAGACCTACTTTTCCAGGCTTCTGTATTCATTTGTGCTTATTATATTGTTATGGCCATATAGCACTATTAATAACAGTTTACCTTCATTGTCCCTAGCGTACAATTATAATATTGTATGTATTAGTTATAATTCAGTTTGCTATATTATTTTTATAGTTGCCAATATTTTATGACTACAATGTTCTCAAGCTCATTTGAAAAGCCGGTGATTACTATCGAGCCATTTCGTTTCAATGTGGGCTCTTAGTACACGGGACCACGGATGAGATTTATCTTGGACACAAAATATGTTATAGCAGTAGCAGTGGCAGTAACTTTAATAAAATAGATGTCCTACGATAGGTACTTATAATTTTCATCCAATTCTGTAATCAACAATATAATTATGTAATTATAGCAAACAAAAAGGACTTATTAATTACATCCTGTCTAATCCAGAAGTTAAAACAAATCTCTGTATTTATTATACATAAGCTACAAAATCGTGATCATTTAGATGGTTGGGTTATTGGGAAATAATAATCAGTCATTTATTTCGCAGAACATCATAAGAGATTAAACTATATTACTGTTGACCGGCAACACACTCGGCCCGCCGGCAGCTCGCAGGCGCCGCTGCGAACTCGCTCTGAAGATGTGCATTGGACATGCTCGAACCCCGGGTCGGCGTAATCGATTCCTAATGTGAGTGGTTTGCCGGTTAACAGTAATAGTTTAATATGTGTCAAACCCACGAGAATTTCAATACAATAAAATCATAAGAGATGCTGCCACCGCCAATTAAGTGTATTGGACGTAAGAGGCGTTACGTAGATCTATTATGGAGCTGAGTATTAATGTGGAGAACGTGTTATAACTAGAGCAGCGTCAACGACCATTGTTATAACTTTTATATCCTCTTCTTTACGCTTATAAGCGGTTTCAAAATATAATACGATATATTTCGGCTGCCACCCGGCTACCACCGCACGATGAGGACAGACGAGAAGATTGACGCGCTGGAAGAAGATATGAGTAGGTTACACTGGGACATCGTCAGGTTATCAGAAGTCCGAACAGCGGGCAAGGACACGATAACCCTAAAACAGGTAACCTACTCTACAACCGGGAGGGCGACCAACAGTCCCAGGGTGGTACAGTGGATTCCAAGTTCTTTAAACTCCACCGTACAGATAGGCCACAGAAACTCCAACGATACCCTCATGGCCGAACGACGCTCATTAAAACTGCAGCCTTCGGATGGTGCTGAAGCATATAGGCTGCTCAATAGACGAATATGAAAGTCCTTGCGACACGAAATCCGGATCTTTAATACCAATCATATTAAAGAGACAATAGAGCGGAAAAAAGGCTTCAAAGTGTTTGCAAGAGACATGTCAATTGGGCAAAACCAGTTAACGAAGCTGAAGAGTGAAGACGGTAGTGTAGCATCGACCATACCTCCCTGAGAGCTTTTATAATACTATACCAAAGCAGAAGTGCTATGAGAGGTCGAGAGTTTCTACGGACAGTTATATTCCTCGGTCGCTAAACCTGTTAGCAGCTCGGCCAAAGACCAAAGAGCCAAGCTGACCCGACATTATACCGAAGATATTTCAGACATCAGCCTGTACGAGATTAGACTGGCCTTTAAACAACTTAAGAACAAAAAGGCGCTGGATGACGATGGTATTACATCTGAGTTTCTGAAAGCGGGTAGAACACCAGTCCTTAAAGAAGTTCCTTCAGAAACTTCTTCTCAGAAAGACTTCCTTCAGAAGCTCATTTATACCGTCTTACGCGAAAAATTAACGCCAGAAGCATGGAACAAAATCGTGGTGGAACAAAGACGAAAAAAATAATTTAAGAAAGGCGACAGCGCCTTACTTAAGAAATTACAGACCTTGTCTCGCTTTTGAGCCATGTTTATGAGCTGTTTTCAAATGTCACCGCGAACGTCTCAGTCGCAGGTTTGATAAATTCCAGCCTCCGGAACAAGCCAGTTTCAGAAAAGCTAACATAAAAGGTACCATAGACCTTCCACACGCTATGGCAAGTTATACAGAAGACCGAAGAGTATAACTTGCCTCTTTTTTTAGCGTTTGTGGACTATGAGAAGGCCTTTGATACGATCGAGACGCGGGCAGTGCTTGAGTCTTTCCAGCGGTGCCGTATTGACTATCGGTAGATCGAACTGTTGAAGTGCTTGTACAATAACGCGATAATGTTAGTCCGAGTGCAGGAGCAGAATCCGAAGGCAATTCCATTGCAAAGAGGCATGAGATTGGGAGACGTTATATCTCCGAAACTGTTCACCACTATATTGGAAGACGCCTTCAAGCTTCTGGAATGGCAAGGACTCGGCATCAAAATCAACGGCGAATACATCACACACCTTCGATTTGCCGACGATATTTGTAGTCATCGCAGAATCCATGGAAGACTTCAGTACAATGCTCGAAGGCCTCCATCGAGTTTCCAACGGGTAGGCCTTAAGATGAACATGGAGAAAACGAAAATTATGTCTAATGTCCATGTTGTGCCTACCCCAAAATCAGTTGGGAACTCTCAGGAAGTTCTCGAAGTTGTTGACGAATACATCTACTTGGGGCACCCCCCCCCGAAGGGTTCTCGCATTGACGAGGTGGAGGGGCTCAGTAACCGTGGCTTGGATCACCACGGTGAAGCCAAGAGGAACCCAGGGGCCGCGCCGGCGTTGGGGTGCGCTGGCCGGCTCAGGCGGGCCGCTCCTATGGGCTTTGGCCGCCAAGTCCACATAGGAGTGGCGGGGTCCGGGCGCTTTGGCGCAGGCTCGAGGAGGTGGGGCCCGGGCGCTTTGACGCAGGCTCGAGGAGGGGGGCCCGGGCACTTTGGTGCAGGCTCAAGGAGGTGGGGTCCGGGCGCTCGGCGCAGACTCAAGGAGGTGGGGTCGCGTGGGGGCTATCCCCTGTGGCTGACGTAGCAGGCGGTGGGGCTACGTATCTGACCCACCGCTGGGAAACCACGGGCGTCCAGACAAGGGGAAGTCTGGCGCCCATTGTTGGCGAGTTTGGTCTCCGATGCAGTTGCGGCGCGCCATGTGTTCTGGCGTGCCGCGAAGAGAAGGGTCCGGCAACGGACAACCGCGGCGGGTTCGCGGTCGTGTGCAACACCCCGGGGTTTTGGTGGGTATACGGACTCCCACATAACCACCTCCCTCCCCGTGGTGGGCGGTATCCAGAAAGAATTTCCCCGGGACAAAAAAAAAAGACAGTTAAACCAGCGGCGGGTTCGCGGTCGTGTGCGAAATCTGTCCAGCGTTCCCGCCAAAAGCGGCAGTGACGGAACACCCCAGAGGTTTGGTGGGTATGCTGCCCTTCTGGCAGAGACTCCCACATAACCACCGTGCTCTCCCCGGGGCCGGTGGTATCCATAAAGGATTACTCTGCGTCGAAAAAAAAAGACAGTCCAACTAGGGAGGTCAACTTTGAGAAAGAGGTCAATCGTTGAATCCAACTCGGCTGGGCAGCGTTCCGGAAACTTCGCGATGTCTTTTCGTCAAAAATACAAAATGTGTGGGGGGGTATAGGGGTAATAGGGGTCCTACGGCTGAGATGATGATGATGATGATGATGATATTATATTTAGGGCTATATAAGCCAGTTGAGGTAGCAGTGGGCAGGCCACATATTACGCAGATCAGTTGGCTGATGGGGCTGAAAGGTTCTAGATTGAAGACCACAGACCGGCAAGAGCAGCGTCGTCCACCGTCAAGGTGGACTGACGAACTGATAAAGGTAGCAGGACGACGTTGGATGCAGTCCGCTTCCAACCGGTCCTTTTGGAAATTTGTGGAGGAGGCGTATGTTCAGCAGTGGATGTCCTACGGCTGAGATGATGATGACGATACCTACAACTGGATTATATCGTCATATCATTTTTCTCACACGCATCATCATCAGCCTGCAGCAGTCCACTGCTGGACATAGGCCTCTCCAATTGCACGCCACTTAGGTCTATCTTGGGCTACTCGCATCCAGTTTTTGCCAGCCGTCTTGCGCAGATCGTCACTCCACCGTGCCTCAGGACGTCCTACACTACGTTTGCCGAGACGCGGTCTCCACTCTAGAACTCGTTTACCCCAACGGTTGTCGGTTCTACGGCTAATATGGCCAGCCCACTGCCACTTCAGCTTGCTGATCCGGTGGGCTATGTCGATGACCTTGGTTCTCTGATGGATCACTTCATTTCTGATGCGATCCCTCAGAGAAACACCGAGCATAGCCCTTTCCATAGCCATTTCCATAGCTCACACGCATACTTATTATTTATTATATTATTATTACTATATAGAACAGTAGTGCGTTTCTTCTCTTTCGGCAAATACCGTTGAATTTTTTACAACATCCGTGATACATTGGCGTATAAGATTTCGTATTCACTATCTTAGTAATTGACAACTTCCACACATTAAGAAATATAATAGAATATAAGAAAAGAAAGGGGCTGGTTTTCCCTATGATTCAACAGCAACGATGATGCACCAAGCACGGATCTAAAGTTTGAAAGAGCTCGCTGAGCTCGTGTCGAAGGGTTCGGAATTATACAAGTAACATGTTTCATTGCTATTTTCAGCATACTTTAGCGTTGTTGGTTCTAGCCGGTTCTTATGGTACAAAGGACATAAATACACCAGAACCAGAATGGCAGGTGACAAGAGTTGGTGGGCGTGCAGCAAACGGTTTTCGCTGCCTTGTAAAGCATCAGTCGTTACGTATATGAATAACATAATAAAGACCAGCTATGAACATAATCATATACCGTGTGGTCGATGAATGTATAAAGGATACCGCGAAATACTTTTATAGTTTATCATAATGTACTGTTCTTTGAGCTAGCTGAAATCAAATGATTCACTTGGAAGTGTTTAGATATATTAGTCATATATATATATATATATATATATGGCGGACAAATATATATATATATATATATATATATATATATATATATATATATATATATATATATATATATATATATTTGTTAAAAGGAAAATGTAAATTCCATTCTGGATTTTTTCTAAGCCGATAGCCAAGTTAATAATATCAGCAGCTGGTCTAAATAATCCCTGTATTTTATTCTGGTGAGTAATAGTTTACAATACTAAGGAGATAACAATATTCTTAATTCTAGGAAAAACCGGACCAGCTTGCCGCTTTGTCGATGTATGCTGTTCAATTAGGTTTAAACAAGTAAATATAATATATGAATTAAATATTGGTTCTTTGTTACCCGTGTACTAGAAGGAAGAAGTTTTAACAATAATGTAGGCCAGTAGTAATAAATGAAATAAAAAAAAGCTTTGTGTTACTACCAAAGTAATTAATGGTAACACGGGCAAAAATATCCGTGTTACTACTTGCAATAAGACAGGTAGCAGTAAGGGTAACGAATACAAAAAATCTCCTTATTATATATTTACAATCGTAATTTAGTCAAAATTGATTTAAAATCAATATTCATTATGTCATATTCTATTATGAACCCATAGACTTAAAATCGTTCCCATATTGATACTTGGTATGTTAAACAATATATTCTATCATTGTTTTGTGATTTCAGATCACACAATAGAGTTCTCTACTACCCGCCGAGGCAGTCGTTTATTACACATGGGACAATATAAATTTAACTTAAAGCATAATTACAATAGAGGCAGACTCTACTGGGTCTGTAATCAACGCCCTCGAAATGCATGTAAAGCCGTAGTTATTACTTACCAAGACGTGGTTATTAGCATGAAAGGGTTGCATAACCACTGATACATGTTACATGTACATACATAAGATGTCAATGAAATATTACAAGTTTTGACAGCTATTGATGTTTCCTTTTTTAGGGTAATGTAAAATATTACAGTTTCGTGCGTAGGGCGTACAGCCGTGCGATTCTTTAAGAGCAAACATCGTTGCCTCTTTGACAACATCCGTGAAACAAATGACGAAATGACAAGAAGCGTTGGAAAAACGACCTTGTGTACAAGGGCGATATCTCATAAAGCAATTGACATCGGTGAGCTCATCGACGCGCACATCGACGAATCATTAGAGAACCGCACGGCAGAGCGCAATGACGAACGCACCACATTCAAGATCCTTTTAAGAACTGTTTAAATAACCTTCACCTTTGACTTTTTTAACTGTTTCAGTTGTATACATGTATCTTGTTAAAGCATATATCTATAAACAATAAAAGTCCACCTTGGTTTAACTCTCGTCTGTTGTAAAGATGTTAGCCGAGAAATACAAATATATACGTAAATACAGACGCTATGGTAACAGATAGGTCTATGGACTCGTTTGTTTTACTGCGTGATCGCGTGAAAGAGTACGAAAATTAATGCTATAATGCATATATTAATATAGTTGAAAATATATGAAAATAAATATATAAATATAGCTTCTTCGCCTAAAGCTTTCTGGTATTACATTAAAATTAAAAGGAAAAGCTCAACCTTTCCTTCTACTATGACATACGGAAACGAAAGCGCTAACACTGGTGACAATATTTGCAATCTTTTTTCTCAATTTTATACAGTCCACTTTTCTCCACTCGTCGCATAGTGAGACATCATTATCTACTAGTCAACAAAACCAGCAAATGAGTCCCGTTAGTATTAGCTTAATTGAAATTTCCTTAGAGGTCTTGGAAGAAATGCTCAAATCATTAGACATCAATAAATCTGCCGGAGTGGACGACATCCCACCATTTTTCATTGTCAAAAAGTTTTACACTTCCTCTCAGTATAATTTTTACCAGATCAGTTTAATACGGAGTGGTTCCTCTTATTTGGAATCGGTGAGACCAATGCAGACTATTGGTCTCACCGATTCACAAGAAAGGATCTAAATCAGAAGTTGAAAACTACCGGTCAATTTCAAAGTTATGCGTCTTTTTAAAAATAGTCCATACTCAAACTTACGCTGCACTTAAATAGACCATATTGCAAGAACAGCACGGTTTTCTTAATGGACGCTCGACTACTTCTAACTTGATGCTGACAAATTAATTTGTGGTGAGCCACATGAGCCTGGGTGATCAGGTTGTGCCATCTTTACAGGTTATAGCAAAGCATTCGATAAAATTTGACATTTACTGCTTCTTTTAAAGCTCCAGGCCGCTGGCATTCACGGTAACTTGTTTAGATGGTATTCTTCCTATATTGAACGCAGATCTCAAGCTATTGTTCTCAATGGCTTCAGATCTGAGTGGGTTAATATATCTTCCGGTATTCCGAAGGGGTCATCGTTAGGACCTTTGTTTTTTATAATATTTATTAATGACATTAGTTCTTGTTTTCTACACTCAAAGTTTTACCTTTTCGCCGACGACATGAAAATTCTCAAACCAATAAGTTGCGCCCGCGACGCGAATAATCTTCAGGACGATCTTTTTAGATTAAGTGATTATTGTAGCTTCAACAAGCTAGACCTTAATGTGGACAAATGTTTCATCTTAACATTTTCTAGAAAATTAAGCACAACCGAATTTGATTATGTCCTAAAAGGTAAGAAAATTGAACGAGTGCGTCTTATTAGAGATCTAGAAATTTTACAAGATTGTAAACTAACATACATATAATGAGCATATTAATAACATAGTGACAAAAGCATCTCAAGCCCTCGGCTTCATTATGCGCATATGTACTCCTTTTAATATATAAAAACACTTAAAATCTTGTATTATGCCTACGTTTGCACTATTCTGGAATACTGTTCCCAGGTTTGGAACCCCGTTCCAATGAAAATAAAATATATAAAGTAATGGGATGCTGCTTATTTCAAACTTCTTTTGACCTAAATCACATATAAACTGGAGAGACATAGAATTATATTGCAAATATAAACCGAGAACTGTGTATATTTTCGTACTGACCTTACCTTATGTTCCAGGCCCATTCTTTATCATGTCGCGTCAAGGTAACCCGATGGTGAAATGCGGAGGATATACATTTAGCAGACAGTTTTCAAGAAATTCGAAAACAAGATGGCAATGCTCAGTGGGTACCCAAGGAGGCTGCAGAGCATTTTTATATAGCTCTAATAACGAAATACTCAAAATAAACAATTTTCATAATCATTCACCAAATTGATATAGGTCATAATGTTATCGACTGACTTCCCCGAATATGACCATATACCATTTTCCGTGAGAAATTAAAAATAAATGAGTTATTAAACAATCAAAAATTTACCCTTATAGTCGAGATGGTGGATGACGCAACGGATCGATACCATGCATAATAAAATTTAGACTGCCAGTGATCTTCCCAACAAATCCTGAAGGAAAATTGTTTTGAGCTAATTCGACTGGGCTAAATAAATAACCAAACAATTCTACTGCTAAATCTGTGATTCAAAGAGTTCATAGAACTATAACGTGATTTGAGCTGATGATTTATCGATAGACGCTCATAACACATAATATTTGGGGATGTAAACTCGTAAGAACAGCTATTATAAAGTACAGTTCATGCACCAGCAACGTCGAGTACTCATCGTAGAGAGAAAAAAACATTAGGTTATACAAAGGCGAATTCACTAAATTTCCGAAACAAACAATTTAAAGCGGCCACACCCTATCAAAAATAGTTGATTATTGTAATCTAAATTGGTAAATAAAGTTATATAATATATATATATATTGTCTCGCAAGTTAAATAGTCTCTAGAGGTGGTGAAACGGCTTCAACTGCTTCAACACGACTTGCAACGGTTAGTTTGCTGATTGTTACCGTTTTTAATAAGTCCTTTAATTATTATTTATGATATAAATGATAAATATTACAAGTACCTATGGGATTTCAATGCTACATAAGGTGCCTGATGCCAGTATGCGTTGCATTTAAAATTATTTGAGCTCCTAAACCTTGTAAAACCGTTTTAACCGTGCCTTTAAGGGGATTGCATAGCTAGTATAGGTAGCCTACTTGTCCATACTAAAAGAAAAAAACTCTTTTCTACACTTTGTTAACATTGTTCAATTTCAGGGATTTTTTTTCATGCAATCAAATTGTTTGCTATACCCGTACGTTTTGATTTTTTCAGTTTTTTTTTAAGTTTTAATAAAATCAATTTATATTACTTTGAAATACTGAAAAAATCAAAACGTACGGGTTTAGCAAACAATGTGTCGATTGCATGAAAAACAAATCACTGAAATCGGACAATGTTAAGAGGTATAAAAGAGTTTTTCTTTTAGTATGGACAAGTACTAGCTATGCAATCCTCTTAATGGGCGCATGTTTCGTTAGAAATACGAGCAAAGCATTAAAATTGATAAGAATCTACTAATAAGAATATTTTATTTGGGTTACCTTGTTCCTATCTCCTGTTGAAATCTCTAACTGACTAAAGGTCTTGGTGTTACACAAACGATACGCTTAGATAATGCATTGTCCTCTTAGCTTGATAACTGGACCCTTAGTAGCCGTACAACAGACTTAGCTTTCCATTCGATTAATTCAATAAATGTTTCAGGATTATTTTTCACTAACTCTCGTTACGGAAAACCCGCCGTTGAGTTGAATGGATACAGATACACGAAGTATCATAAGTGCAAGGGTCCTAAAGTGAGGTGGATTTGTGTGCGTACATCACGAGGTTGCAAGGCGTACCTCGTCACATACAACAATGAGTTTATCATGATGAAGCATGAGCATGACCATTAGGCGCTACACAGATTTTTTTCAGGCGGGGCGGTTTTTTTGACCGTGAAGCAATAAAGACCGCGTCTGCCCGTCGATGCCCGCGGCTAGGGTTACCATATCTCAGGATTTGTCCTGAGATTACAGGAATTTTCGACTTTTCTCAGGATTGCGGCCGGATTTTGCAAATCTCGTGAAATCTCAGGATTTTCAATAAAACACAGGTTACATTTTAAAGATCTCTTTAATTAAAAGTTAAACCAACTAAAATAATCTTCTTTTGGTAACAATTAAACAGTTAAAATCAATACTTATTTATCCAAGTAAAACAAACTAAAAATAATCTTCTTTTGGCAACAATTACACAGTTAAAATCAATACTTATTTATCCAATTAAAACAAACTAAAAATAATCTTCTTTTGGTAACAATTGCAGTTAAAATCAATACTTATTTATCCAAATAGGTACTTAATCAGTTGTATCGTATTTGATATTTGAAGAAACATTTTTAAGAAATGTATACTTGAAGACATTTTAACTCATGTCCAATAGCTCCGATTCTCGCTCGCTCGCCTGTTCCGTGGTGACACTCAACGCAGCATAGTCCAACCTTCGCAATGGCGCAAGACGAACTGAATTGAATGAGCGACCGGCACTGCAGCGATAACCGCGCTGCGGTGCGGGGCGACGGGTGGTGCCGCTGCCACCCCCCGCCCCGCCGCGCGCCGCTTTGAGTGCGATGTGCAACTTGCACAGTGCAAGTTGCAACGCGTGAGCTAGATGTGAGCGTGTATAAAACGATAATAATACGTTTTTGAGAGAAAATTCTCAAACTGTATAAAATCTCAGGACTTTTCCATGGTAATCAGGCCTTTTTTCCGGTCTTTTGATTTTTACATCTGGTAACCCTACCCGCGGCTGCCCTCGCCGCTACGAATATGCCGCGCCGCCAGTGTCCGGTGGGCACTAGCGGCGCGGTCTTTTTGCCCTCCGTGTGCGTTGGTATAGTACGTTTCAAACCTCCAGCGAAATTCGGACATTGACGCCTAAGTATTATGTTAGCAAATAAACAAAACGATAGAAGTTTCTAGTGTCGCTGCCCATTCATTGCCATTCATAAACTATCGTATTCCCTGCGTTAAGATTTCGTGGTACGGGAATGCGCACGACCCGCTGCCAGCCAGGGGCGGCAAACTTGTTTCAACTAGTTCCGCTGCCGGCCGGCTTCATTCCGCTGTAGAATGCGAATGTGAATTTTTACAGTAAAAACGCTTGATTTAATTTGTTATTGAGTTGTTTTGTGGTTACTTTTCTCTATTGATATATGGATATTGATCACAGTATCGACAAAACTTTTGACCCTTTCATTGTCTCTGTGGTAGAGTCAATTGCATCGTCGGAAGAAGAAGAAGAATCATAATGTGGTGAACAAGTAATAGTAGTATTTATGCATTTTAAAGAAGTGGTTTTATTCCTAAAGTAACATACTCTTACTTACCATGACTTATAAGTTGTAATAGGTAAACAATATTATAGGATACAAGAAATTTGCAAGTTGATTAGTACTCCATAATATTGAAATTATAATAGCAATTATTTTAATTTTGTTTATTTAGGTATAATTTAGGTACCTAAAATTTATCAAACCTTTCTAAAAAATGTTGGTTATACCTACAACATGCTCTAAGGTCAATGTCCGAGTTTCGCCGGAGGTTTGGAACGTACTCGTACTATAGTATAGGATTCCCTTTGCGCTATTGTTCGCGGCGAAATTGACCGCCCCGGCCCGCCCCATCGTCTGCAGAGTGCCTTAATGTGTTTTATTATCTAGTTGCGTCCTGGAGCTCCATGTGACTTTATGTGTTTAATGACTTGATTTTGACATATTTCTGGCCTGTTATAAAATGAGATGTAAATGCAATAACTGTGAGAATGTGTATGTGTATACGACGAAATCAATACATTAACTGTCGAAATGAATACATTAAATTTAGAAATAAAAATGTTGTGTTATTTGGAATATAGATACACACTTTATAACTTATGCGTATTATTTACGTAAGTCAGAATATTAAATTTACTGTTGATATACTTTTTATGCCAAGTGACAAAACAGGCAGCCTGATGGTAAGATTTTTGCTGAGGTATTTGCTCTCTTTCGCCTGGATTTTACTTGTTACGGTGCCGTTTATATCATCATTCTAATATTATATAGGCGAAAGTTTGTGAGTGTAATTGTATGTTTGTTACTTCTTCATACTCAAACGGCTTAACCAATTTTGATGAAATTTGGAATGGAGGTAGATGAGGCACATATTAATACAATTAGGTTACTTTACATTTTCATCACCATCCATCACCATGCGGGTGTAACTGCGGGGCGAGGTTTTAACACAATAAATAGTACCAACGCTACTAGCGTTCGAAGCGCCAATCAGAATAATGCTTGACCGAAAGCCAAGGCCTTTGCTGAGACAGTATCACCACAGAATTTTCCCTATTTACATAGGTCCAGAAGGATAGTTTTCAAATAAATGACATTTAAAAGTGAAGTCATAAATATTTTTTTGGGGTTGGCCATCCTGTCAGATCTGACAATATTACAAAACAATTCTTAAGGTCTATATCTTGCCATAGGAAATCTTTTACCCTAATTATCGGGTTATGAAAATATTAACGGATTGAGTGAATTAAATGTCATTAAATTTGAGTGTTGTGTGAACATTAACATTGCATAGTTGTAGCTCCTGTATTATCGCATTAATGCGAAATCTTGTATGTGTGTTCATGTCTGTGTGTTTTTTATTTCTTCATGCTGCAGGGATTTGCACATTTTGAACAATATTTGCCGATGCCATCGATAAATACTTATGTATTATTGGTCTATTGGCGGGCCAATATACCAATAACGGAGAACCAGCGCGTTGCGCGGGCAGCGCGCTCACCACAGATAATGTGTCTGTAAGAGTTACCAATCTATATTATAACTTGTTCAGACACTTTATGTTTTTTTTCTAAAGTATATTGCTATACTTTAGAAAAAAAAACATAAAGTATGTATTTTATACGTTACAATAAGTATATTGATATGATCCAACGTGTACCTATCTATAAATGGATCTTTTGGAAACCTAAATAACATCAATCGCGAAATTAAACGAGTCCAGTATAATTCTGTTTTGCATACTATTAGAAAAATCACTAGTAAAACACTTAAAAAGAAATATTGGTCACTACTTATGCCTATTATTATTCCAATAATTTGTTTGTTAAAATTGTATGTGGTACATAAGGGCAATATCTTATATTAATAAATAAATCAAAAACGTAGGAACGCTGACCAGCAGTTAGTTTTATATAAAATCTATCAATTGTGATTGGACCGTCGAAGATATTTTTTAGCGACGCAAAATAATGAAAAAAGTCCAAAACCAAACGATTTCTAGCGAATAAAGATAAGTTCATTTCGTAAAAGTTATGAATATTAAACATCCGTCTAACATACTTTGCGCCTTTGCGACTGCGTCTCCGCCAAATATCTCAGGTTGTTTGCTCTAATATTTAGAAGGGTTTAGAAAGGAAATTAAAGCTATCCGACGCTTTAACAGTTTCTTTGAAAAAAAAACACGTTGATCCTGTGTTCTTTAATCTCTCATTTGCATTCCGTAATATTTTTAAACCGTTGCTTGGAGGAACAACATCTGATTTTGCGACAACACGAATGTGGAATGTAAGTATCACATTTGTGCGTCTTAATTAAGTATGTATAAGTAAGTGGTGTTGATACACTGTTTATTTATTCCGGTTTCATATGGAGTAATTCCAAAACAAGGAAGCCACTTATTCAGTGCGGTTGCCATCGATACTATCTCCACAGCTCCTGCAAACGTGACAGTCCCAAACGTCTGTGGGTCTGCATCAAGTGGACCGCAGGCTGCCGCGCCTCACTCAACACTTTTGGAAATGAAGTTACAAGAGTTAAAAATATTGATAACCATAAATAAATATTATTGTGATTTTATTTATTAAGTAGATTAGTTAATAAACCATAAAGTCATATATCGCAGAAGTCTGCAATGTATGACTTTTGGTTTATGAAGCGGAAGAATTAAAAATAATATAAAAAACATTTTGGTATATATTTTCTTACAAGATACTCGTATATAAGACGGCGTCGGCCGCCTATTGTGACGGAGCATGTGCAACGGGCGAGCGGTTGACTCACCGCACACCCATCATCACAGTCGCCTATAAAACAGCTGCCTTTGGCAACCGGAGCTCATTTTTCTCACGTCTCTGTTTAATCATAATCTAATAAGTGCTCGAAGATTAAAGTTGGAACAGACATTACGTGTTTTCTTCATACCGGGTCACACATCATCGATATGTGAATGCTGAGAGCCGATGCTCTCAGCCGATATATATTTAAAATATTGGTACATATGGTTAGGTTGTTTGAACAACAGGAATTGAGTAAGTTTTCTAGCTATTGATGAACTGTTTGTCAAATATTTATTATAATTTAATATTTGGCACACAGTTCAAACTAACCATAAAGATAATTTCTGGTTAGGTTTTACTTATTTTAATACTTCTTTATGTATCATGTCTATCGTGATTCATTGTTAAAATTAATGTACTTCATTGTTTCAGGACAAATTGTCTACACTCGGTTGGGCCGACCGGTAATGACAGTGGGCCCTTATAGGTACTACAAAAACAACCGCTCGAAAGGGCCGCAAGCGAATTGGTTCTGCAACAAGAACAGTAAAGGTTGCCCTGCTTCATTGACGACTTATAACGATCAGATCTTGTGTTTCAATAAAAACCACAACCATTGAATAAGGATCAATAAGTATATATAGAACATGAAATAACGAAAATATAATTAAAACAAATTGAAAACGTTTAATATATTCAGAAAAGAGATTTCTATCAGAATTGAGAGTTGATTTTTATCGTACTATTGTTGAGATTACGTTTCGAAGATATTCTGTTACACAGGTTTGCTTACTTAATATGTAAAGAAAGTTCTCCTTTAACCCTTTCTATATCGTGATAATTAAAACATAAAATTTATGAATGAAACGCACGTAAATTTACGTCTCTCATCAACATTGAACATCTCGTTCAATTTATTAATTTAATTAATACGAAACGACAGGTCTAGAAGAGTACCGGGCTGTAATAGTAAAGTCACTCTTGCAAAAATGACGCAATATGCAATCGTTTCCACGCCACCTTTGAAGTAGTGTAGTACTTAGCGCGTTTTTTTATAGTTTTATTGTTTATTTGGCGGTTTCAGACTGTAAATAAACAGAAAATATTGTATTCATAATTACGCTTTAAAACCGGCTAGGACTCGCGTAATATTTACCGGAAATATTCTCCGACCAGTTACGTGCTGTGGCCCGCGCTCGCCGCTGTGCACACGAGTGACTCCCAGAAGAACTTCAAATAAGTTCGAAACTAGTCGGAGAATATTTCCCGTAAATATTACGCGAGTCCTAGCCGGTTTTAAAGCGTAATTAGAAAATATTATAATTACAAATACAATTCTTATTAATAAAAAAAATTATGTACTATGATAAGTTTATGATAAGTTTGACATTATATAAATAATTTTATTTTTAAATTACTTCATTAGCTAGGATTTTGTTTTGTTTCATTTAAGAAATAATAATAAGTAAAATTGCAATAAAATTCACAAATTAATCACTAATCAAAATGCCTTTAATTTTTCTTTCTTTTAATGGTTATATATAGAAATATAAAAGAATTATGTACTTATATATACTTAATATCTACTAAAACAGTTAATGATGTTGTCAAAAAAATCTTACTTATGTAAACTTGTAAACCATTTTTAGGTACCTACCTCAACGAAACCCTTAGATTCGAGACGACTTGTTTTGGGAATCCCGTGATCGTGCACGGTCGTCATCGGTACAACAAGTGGAGTGGATCCAAGGAGCCACAAATAAGGTGGACCTGCGTCAAGAATAAAAAGGGCTGCCGCGCCTTTCTAACCACTTATAACAATACTCTAGTCAAAGTTCAGAACCAGCACACGCATTGATAAGCATGCTTTATGTGCAGCGCTCGCTCTCACTGTTTGTAATTACGGATATCTGATGTCATAATTATAACTGATTGTCTGTGCTTGCACACACAATACCTTCCTTTATTCAATTAGGGTTATCAAACTGTGAAAAGTGTATATAGTACTTACATTGATATACAATTGCAGTTTTGTTATTTACTCGTCGTGACTGAATCACCCTCACTTTTGACTCGGGTAACGCGGATCGGGAAACTTGTACCTCGTAGTTCCACATTTATTTGAGAACGACAATCTATCTATATACGAGTATATATAAAACCGAAAGGTCACTCACTCATCATGAAATCTCAGAAACTACATGTGCTAGGAGTTTAAAATTGTGCATGCGGGTTATTTTTAGGACGTAGGTGCTCACTAAGGCGGGATTTTATGAAATTCAACCCCGAAAGGTTTTTTTTTGGGGTTTATAGTTTGTATGAAACTTCGTTACTGCGAGTGCTAAAAGTTTAAAATTATGCATGCGGGCTCTTTTTAGGACGTAGGTGCTCACTAAGACGGGATTTTATGAAATTCAACTCCAAAGGGTTTTTTTTGGGGTTTATAGTTTGTATGAAACTTCGTTACTGCGAGTGCTAAAAGTTTAAAATTATGCATGCGGGCTCTTTTTAGGACGTAGGTGCTCACTAAGACGGGATTTTATGAAATTCAACTCCAAAGGGTTTTTTTTGGTGTTGATAATTTGTATGAAACTTCGTTACCGCGAGTGCTAAAAGTATAAAATTTTACATAGGGGTTCTTTTAGGACGTAGGTGCTCACTAAGACGGGATTTTATGAAATTCAACCCCTAAGGGTTTTCTTTTGGGGTTGATAGTTTTTATGAAACTTCGTTACTGCGAGTGCTAAAAGTTTAAAATTTTGCATGGGGGTTCTTTTTAGAACGTAGGTGCTCACTAAGACGGGATTTTATGAAATTCAACTCCTAAGGGTTTTTTTTGGTGTTGATAGTTTGTATGAAACTTCGTTACTGCGAGTGCTAAAAGTATAAAATTTTGCATAGGGGTTCTTTTAGGACGTAGGTGCTCACTAAGACGGGATTTTATGAAATTCAACCACAAAGGGTTTTTTTTGGGTTGATAGTTTGTATGAAACTTCGTTACTGCGAGTGCTAGAGGTTCCAAAACGGCACTTTTACCTCTTTTTTTGTTTATTTTTTTTTCCCGGGGAAATCCTTTATGGATACCACCCACCACGGGGAGGTAGGTGGTTATGTGGGAGTCCGGGTGTTCCTTCAGTGCCGCTTTTGGCGGGAACGCGGGACAGATTTTGCACACGACCGCGAACCCGCCGCGGCTGTCCGTTGCCGGACCCTTCTCTTCGCGGCAAGCCAGAACACATGGCGCGCCGCAACTGCCTCGGAAACCGAACCCGCCAACAATGGGCGCCAGACTTCCCCGTGTCTGGACGCCCGTGGTCTCCCTGCGGTGGGTCGGATACGTAGCCCCACCGCCTGCTACGTCAGCCACAGGGGATAGCCCCCCCGCGACCCCACTTTTACCTCTATACCAAGACCAAGCGAGTGAAGCCGCTGGCGGGTCAGCTAGTATTTAATATATATTGACGTTAATATAAACTAAAACGTCAACCAAAAATAAGTAAATAACAATTTTTTATGGACGTTAGTTATCATGATGAATATCTACATTACTTTATGTACAAATTTGGTAGCTATGATATACTTGTTTTTTATTTTTGTTTAATGTTAAAATTTGTTAGGTATAATATACATTTTTAATTTTTTTGGTTGACTTAATTAGGCTGGTATACATCTCTAATATATGCCACATATTATATGAACAGTGTGATTTGTTATAAGTTGTTACCCAATACATAATTAAACTGTATATCTATAAAGTAACTTGTCAGTACGAGTATTATAACTCACCAAGTATAAGAATCTAAGTCCTGATAGGTAACTGACTTACTGACACACGCACCGTATATACTTTAAATTTGGATTTTAGATGCTTTTGTCTTGGTGGGTAGAGAAGTCTGCTTAGAAAGCCCTTTATTTTTTATAGGTATAAAAAATTGCATTTAGAAATTTCATTTAAAATAAAACATGGTGCTATTTAATATTTTTGACAGGGTAGACTTAGGGGTGTAAAAATGACCATGAAACTATGTTTAGAAAACGCTTTGTTTTTCAACTTTTAGGTGTGAATATATGTATTTCAATATAAATATATTTATATGTGTTATATGTATTTCAAATATATATATATATAATATATTTAATATAAAACATGGCGTTCCTTTTAATATATTGACAGCGATGACTTTGGGGTGAACTTTGGAACTTTGTATGGATTGTTTTTGCTTTTGAATTTATGTGTGTAACAATTTGTATTTAGATAGTTTATTTAAAATTTAACATGGTCTTAAATAATATTTTTAATAGGTCCTAAGTCCAGGAGGGTGAAAAAGGGGATGAAACTCTGTATGGAAGTACTACACTCCCACATAATAACGACATAAGTAGTACAGCTTGCTATTGCGTTTCGTCGGTCTGTGAGAGGTTCCGGAGGCCCAAGCCCCCTCCCCCACTCCAACTCCCTTCTTCTACCCTCCTTTGACTCTTCCCCTCCACTCCCTCTCCCTTCCTCCTCCTCCCCCACTCCTTCTATTTCTTTTAGAAGTCGGCAGCGCGTTGGCGACGCCCTTGGCGTTGCAAACGTCTATAGGCGACAGTGACCACTTTCCATTAGGAGGAAAATCTTTGTTTTTCGAATACATATAGAATTATAGTTGTGAAAATTTGTATTGAGATATTTTATTTTATTGCAGCCAATGTATAATACTTAATTGAGGACAAGCTCTCAATTTATTCGAGTTTATTTGGACTTTTCTCAAGTATCACCATATGTAGTGGCGGGCAATAGTCATGAACTATAATTGTTACAATAATAATTCATATCTAGAAAAATGCCCTACGCGGACGAAGTCGTGGGCAAAAGCTAGTTTAATATATAAGGACAATTACATATAATGTAGTGTTAGAATTCAGAAGTACTATATACTTAAGGCATCAAAGACGCACTTATGAACGTCAATTTTTCATTATAATCTACTTTAAAGACACTACCGCCGCGTTCCAAAATATATAGAGCCTACCGAGAAGAAGCGGCAAAAACTCGGGGCCATACTAATTGTATAGATGTTCACAATGTTTCTACTTAGGTACTACAAATATTACATTTTATGGGTGGCAGAGTGACAGCTTGCCAGAAGTGGAGTATTCCAAGCATCTTATCTACTAGGGCGATATCTTCTAAAGTACTCGTATTTGACATCGGTGAGCTCGTCGACGAGCGCATCGAGGAATCATTAGAGAAACGCACGGCTGTAATAATAAATGTAATACGAGTACTTTATGAGATATCGCCCTTGTACATAAATATATACAAATTTCTTAGAATTTGTATATATTTATTTAAACAGATTATGGCCGCACGATCACTACAGTGCTCACCACGTCAGGTACGGCAAACCTGTGATTATGATAGAAAAGCATAGATTCATTCGAAACACAAATTACAAGGGATCCACAATAAAATGTGTGGCGAAAAATAAGGGTTGTAAAGCATCCGTTACCACCATGGATGATCAAGTAGTTGAATTTAATAATTATCACACTCACTGAGGATACCACTGGGTTCAAGCTAAATGTATACAGGAAATTTGGCAGTTAATATATTGTGTATTTATTTTAGTATATTTTTATATAAGAGCATATGAAATAAAAATAAATAAATAAACAACAATAAACCTTAAAGTTAGTTGAATTCAGCAATAGATTCCAAGTTTTATTTACAGACAATTACAGGAAAAGTACACGCTCAAAGTACATTATGCTTAAGTATCCAGAGGATGCTATGGAGGCGGCCATACTAGACGTCGAGCAAGGTTTGTCATATAGAGCTTCAGCATCTAAACACAAAGTACCAAGAGTGACTCTCATGTACAAAGTAAAGGGGATTACGCCTCGATCCAGGAAAATGGGCAGAGATACGTACTTAACCAAGGAGCTAGAAGATCTACTTGTAAACTGGATAAAAAATGTGCAAGGTGCAGGTTATACAGTAACAACAGCTATGGTGCTTCATAATGTTCAGGAGCTCGTGAAGAAGTTACGGATCCAGACGCCTTTTAAGAACGGAAAGCCAGGTCGAGCTTGGCTTCAATGTTTCTTAAAGCGTCATCCTGGTATATCTTTTAGTTCACGTCATATAGAAGGGAAATATTTAGATATATCTTATCAATTAGATGCGTGGTTGAGAGATGTTATGTCACATGTTAAATGTAAGGGAAAATAAATGTTTGAGAAGATAAGCAACGTCATATTGTTTCATTATTACAAATTATTAATTTTGAAAAGTGAAAATTGGCCGTAGCCGTAACTCTAGAATGTTGCTCGTCACATGTAACCAAATCATAACTATTAGAAATGTCCAAAAGAATGAATACCGTAGTCCATATCTGGAGATTGTGCCATTCTTGTCACATAAAATAACAAAAGGACATGTTTTGTGCTTTTTTGTTATTTATTTGTACCCGTGCGTAATTCGTTCGAAATAAAGCGGGAAATGGACCTTAGCCATGTACGGCTAAAATTTGGTGAGTGGCAAGTAGCGGTATAATACGCTTCCAGTGGGTTGTTGGTTGTGTCTGTGGTGTTGGGCGTATTTAATTCACAAGTACAAACAAGTGCATTGTTGTTTGTGCCAACTTTCCATGATCGACCTGTAAGGACGAAACTCGACCTTTAGCACCTATAGCTGCTACCAGGCTTTTTGCAAGGTTCATCGCTCATTCAGTCTGAGGGTGATAATAACGACATATTATTATTTTTACCTTTATTTATTTTTATTATGTATATTGCTATTGCCTGCCTGCCAGTCATAGTTCGGTAGTCCGAACTATGACAGGGTGGCGCGCAATGCATAACTTAAAGCTTTTTAAAACTGCCGTGCGATTCTCTAACAGCAAACATCGTTGTTTCTTTGACAGCATCTTTGATCAACAAGATGACAAGAAACGTTGGAAAAACAACCTTATTTACAAGGGTGATATCTAATAAAGTATTTGACATCGGTGAGCTCGTCGACGAACTTAACAACGAATCATTAGAGAATCGCACGGCTGTCTTCGCCGAGCCTTTTGAAGTGACTTTGTTATACTGCCGCCATTTTCTTTGTATCTCATTTTCTTAAATTTGATCATGCAAGACCACACACTACTAGATTAGGTGGTTTAACGTAAATATTGATTTTATGTAGGATATTGGACAGCTCATTATTCATAATTTTGTAAGTATAATGCTGTATCTGCATTTGTATCCACAGATATTTACTTCTGCAAATCAAAACGTGGAATGGTGAACTTAAGCTGTGCTGGATATTACTTCTGCAAACATCACATTTCGGGTTACAAAACCCGATGGAAATGTGCCTCTCACAACAACAAGCGATGTAAAGCTTTTATATCTACCGTAGAACAACAAATTATCACAATAAATAACATTCATAACCACCCACCTCCCATGCGGAAACATCAGACTTTAACGCAATGATTACATTTTATAACCGCTACGTTGGATTTTAATGTTCACTAGAATATAAAGAGTTTATGTCATACCTGTATGCTACGATGTTACATTGTACGCTCTAAAATAAGCTGGAAACAGTGATGCTTAGCAGACCCATTTGTTGACCATTCCATAACATTTTTTTAGCATTTAGGTAGCGCAAGACAATAAAATTTTAATCAAAAAACACTAAAAAACAGTAATATTAGTTGCATAACACCCGAATTTATGCACCTATATGAAACTTTATGTAATATATATTCTCTAATTTGCTCGAAGGTAGCTTAAATATTTTTGACAATAGTTAACAAACAGAAAAAATGTTAGTCGAAGGTAGTTTATATATTTATGACAATATTTCACAAAGACAGAAAAAATGTCCTGTACTATATTTCTTTTAAATTGTGGGTATGTAATAAATAAAACTTTTTTAGAATTTCGTGTACTTTTCGCATTTATTATTTTTATAAAAAGATTAGTAAACTATCAACTAGGTTCTAACAGTTGCATAACTAAAATATATTAAAAAGACGAAAGATTTGTTTCTTTGTGTTAATTGAATAGGCTCCGTAACTACTAAAAATATTTTTATTAATGATATCATTAGAATGCTACATTAGCTTATATGTGTATTACATATGCTATATAATTTTGATTTATCATCCATCACCACGAGGGACGGAATGGTTTACCCTTACCATTCATGAAGCGCTCAAACTGACATATGAGTCTGATTGCCATCAAATCCAAGGGCAACATAAGGCTGTATGACAACGTCTCAACTCCATTTACTATGCATGTGATGAAAAGGAGGCTAAAACAACAAAAAGAAACAAAACAAATCTTCATGCATGAGATGCAGCTCGTATCATTTCAAACCTTGAGGTATCATCAGCTAACTATAAGGAAGCGTGGGCACTTTATTGCGCAAGATACGATAATAAAAGATTATTTATCATATTAATCAATCACCACTTAGAATCTTTATTCAATATACAACCAATTACTCGTGAGTCTGAAGGTTCATTGCAGTACTTAGTAGATCACGTTACACAAAACCTACGAGCATTGTCAGGCTTAGAACAACCAACCAATCATTGGGATGTTTCAATATTTTTTATGTTGTGTTCAAAATTAGATAGCACTACTCTCATGAAGTGGGAGGAGTTACGCAACGCTTTTGATGATGTACCTACTTTGGAACAATTTAATAAGTTCTTGACAGATCGTGCCGATGTACTCGAGTCATTGAACCGCAATAAACAAGACAATACATTCAGACAAAATAATATGTCCAACTCTTCGCGTCCCCCACCTAATAACCATAATAACAGACTACAGCGAACTCCAATGAAGTCTTTTCCAAGCACAACTGAAAACACTACTAATACTTATTCATGCAGTATTTGCAAACATAACGACCACCGTATTTATATCTGTCCAGTTTTTTTGTCTAAAGGTATTAAGGAAAGACTGGTGGATGTCGAAAGGTTAAAGCTATGTTCCAACTGTCTTAGACAAGGTCATTCTGTAGATCAATGTCGACTAGGATCTTGCAAGGAATGTAAAAAAAAGACACAATACGTTGATTCACCAATCCGACAATACAGTTTTAAGTAACGCAGCCGTATGTAAATTTGGGTCTAGTAATGTACTTCTGTCTACAACTTTGATTGAAGTATCCAATCCTAGCACAAACAAAACAGTAACGGTTAAGTGTTGCCTTGACAGTGGAAGTCAGTAGAGTATTTTAAGTAAGTCTCTAATGCAAAGGTTATCACTAAAGTCAAATCCTATTGATGTACTAAATGTTATAGGCATCAGCAACACGACTGCAGGCACAATTATAGAAAGTTTATCTGCTCGAATCACATCTCCAAATAAATCTTTTAACATGACACGATAATTTAATGTCCTTGATGAGTTAACAGGCAAACTGCCAAGCGCTCCCATCGATATACAAAAACTAAACTTACCTAAGAACATAAGATTAGCTGATCCTCATTTCCACCAGCCTGGTCCAGTAGACATTTTTATTGGATCCGATATATTTTGGGACATTGTTGGAGGTGAACAACAATCATTAGGTCCTAACAATCCAAAGCTAATTAATTCAAAATTTGGTTGGTTGGTAGCCGGCCTTATAAATTCACAACACACATTCAAATCACGCCATAGTTTCAGACCATTCTCACACTTCCTATTTTGACAATATGCTCACAACATTCTGGGAGATAGAAGATATCCCCATACTAATATTTTGAGCGAAGAAGAAAAAGCCTGCGAAGAGCATTTTTTAAGAAATACTGTTCGCCTAGATTCAGGCCGATTTTGTGTCAAACTACTATTAAAAGACTCTTCAGATGGTCTAGGAGATTCCTATCATTTAGCAAAGAAACGTCTTCTTAACTTAGAGAAGAAATTTCGTCATAACTCAGACTTAAAATCTCAATATGTCGAATTCAGTGATGAATATTCCGAGTCAGGTCATCTTTTTAAGGCCTTGTTATATACAAGGCCTGATCCATCTTATTTTTTATGTCACCATGCCGTATTCAGGGACCAAAGCGAAAGTTCTCGGATTCGAGTTGTTTTTGATGGATCTGCTATTACTCCGTCCGGATTCCCACTCAATAATATCCTCATGGTGGGGCCAAACATTCAAGACTCTCTCATTTCTACATTAATCAGAGCACGTCAATACAAATATCTGTTAACCGGTGATATAGAAAAAAATTATCGTCAGGTACTGGTTCATGAAGACGATCGTAACCTGAAATTAATGTTATGGAGAGATGATGAGTAGAAGCCTATCGAGACACTGCAATTCAATACTCTTACTTACGGTACAGCAAGTGCGAGTTATTTGAGCACGCGTTGTCTGGTGGCAGGTCGGAGAGGAGTGTGAAGACGAGACAATCAAAACTATAATTCAAAAAGACTTCTATTTTGATGACCTCATAACCGGAAGCGATGATGACCTATTGTTGCGCTATATTAAAGATTCAGTTTCACAAGCCCTAAATTTAGCTTGTTTCAAACTTCGAAAATTCTAATCATACCTACCTGCTGTCATTGAAAACTCTTCCATTGAAAAACAAGAAAGCCTTGCCTTGAGTGAATCGTCAAGCACTCTAGGCGTCGGGTGGAATCCATCAACTGATAACCTACACTTTCCAGTCAAAACTACGTCAAAATACAGTAGTTACAAAACGAACTATTATGTCAAATTCATTTAAAATATTTGATCCCTTGGGAATACTAAGCCCGTGCGTTATTCAGTCTAAAAGGATATTGCAAAAAATATGGCTACTAAAGCTTGATTGGGATGTACCCGTTCCGCAAGATATTAAAGATATGTGACAAGGGGATTATAGTAAGAAATATTGTTTCTGTGAATATTAAGAACAAACATGGCGGTATTTTTGGATCTGCGTGCATTGTATTTTATGTTAAGGGTTAAGTGTGATAGTAAATTTGAAGTATCCGTGATGAAGTGTGCAATCTTATAAAGATAAACAAAATCAAAGTAATTACGACGCAACTCTAGCGATTTTACTTTGAATTTCAAAAGCCTCATCTCATAGTTAATGTTCGAGCGACCTATCTTCAGACGATAGCAAAGCATTCTTAAGCAATTCCTCACTCTTCACGTAGGGGAAAGCCAGCGGAAATATTTTGTGACAATGGCCGTAATTTTGTTGCTGGAGCCAAAGAGCTAAATGATTTTATTAACTCCAATTCTCAACCTCTATCTTGACTTTGCAGCTCAAGAAAAAATTAAATTCTTCTTTTCACCAAGTTACGGTCCTCACTGGGGTGGTCTCTTTGAAGCTGGTATAAAATCAGCAACATATTTCATTAAGCGTACAATGTTTAATAGTCACCTCACTTTTAAAGAGATTTCCACCTTATTTGCGCAAGTGGAAGCAATATTGAATAGTCGTCCTTTATGCTCACTTTCATGTTCTCCTAACAATTTCCTTACCCTTACCCCGGGGCATTTTCTCATCGGAAGGCTATTAACCGCACTACCAACTGCTGCTCTGTAGATCACAATCCCAATGGTCTTAAGCGCTATGCTCGGCTAGAACAAATTTGCCAACATTTCTGGCAAAGATGGCAAAGAGAATACATATCCGAACTGCAGCAGCGGACAAAATGGAAGACGAATGCTGCGAAACTAAATGTAGGAGACTTGGTCCTGCTTCAAGAAGACCATGTTCCTCCGTCTAGGGCGCGTTCTTCGCCTGTTCCCGGGATCCGACGGGATTTCCAGAGTCGCAGACATAACTACAAGCCGAGGTAGCGTCCGGCGGCCACTAGTACAAATCTGCCCTCTACCTACAGCTGACGATATACAGCGTTGAAAGCGGCAGTCTTTCAACGAGGGGGAGGATGTTCATGCCTACGACTTTCTAATGGCAAGATTGGTCAAACCTGCTTATAATAATGGGCGTCGCGCAGTAACATTCTCCGAACTACCTGCCTGTTATGTTTTTTATTCACTCCCATCTTGCTTGTAACGCATATCTTGACCATCAACCAAAATTATGTGTAGTGTACGTTATTTATTAAGTCTGGATTAAATTAACACGAAAAAATGTGTCAAGTTAAGAGCTACTCCAGGTGAGTACCTGTGATCATTGTTATCGGTTATAAATCGTCAGAATTATCGATATATCGAATGTCAATACGGCACCGCTGAAAAGACTTAGCGCTGCCCACCTCTCGATCGAATCAAATGTCTACTCATAGTCCACAAACGGTAAACATAGAGACAATTTATACTCTTCGGTCTTCTGTTTGCCGTAGTGTGTGGATGTGGTTCATGGTACTATAGCCTTTTCGGAATCTGGCTTGTTCCGGAGGCTGGAATTCATCAACGACTAAAACGGTTCGTAAACTACTACAAGCTGTCTCTAAATGCATCCAAATATAAGTCCGAGACCGAACGTAGTACATATAATTGTCTGTGATAGATACCCTTTCCGTTGCTTAAGCAATGATAACACATACATTTTTGTTCTTATTGCAAAAGTGAAGTTGTATATAAAAATGACATTCGCACACAAGTCTGAACTGTGAAGGATCTATTACGCTACAATAATTAAAATCCTATGACAACAATCTCATACAAGTGTAAAAAGATACATCCGATTTTAATAGGGTTATGTCGTGCATTTATTAAATAATTATTTATATTCGAATAAATTATTTCATTCATTCATTTACTTTAGTAAGCAACGTTCATTGCTCGACTATGGAATAAAATTGTATGTTGAAGTATTCTATCGTCTAGTGATCTAGTGCTTTCTTCATTGAGAAATTGCTTAACAACAAGTAATTATTAGTTTATAAATACGGCTAATGGTAAGATCTGACGTTGACTTTTGACGTTATTAATCTTACTTTATTGTCCGCATCAGGTTTACGCTATAACAAAAGATTTATGAATGAAGCGGAGGCTTGCTGATTCGGACCAATTAACCGAACAAGCGAAGCATCTCTGAAAAAAAAAACGATATTTAAAAAATATTCAGTGATACTTCCGCTGAAAAGAAAACAATGATTTTGGCCTATTTGGGGGCGTGCACCACCCTCCCTATCGCATAAATGCTAATAGGAAGAATATAAAATAAAAAATACAAGAAACCCCAAATAAACCAAAACCGATTCGACACGTGTTTCGCCTCTACACGAGGCATCCTCAGGAAATGTTGACTCGTCGAGCGCTAGACCGACAGTGAACGACCGACCGACAGTTCTGTCGGTCGGTCGGGGAGGGTATGCACGCCCCCAAATAGGCCAAAACCATTGTTTTCTTTTCAGCGGAAGTGTCACTAAATATTTTTTAATCGTTTTTTTGATAATGGATTTCCGCAAAGTACCGCCTGTATTAATAAATTATCTGAAGCATCTATGCTTTAACTGGCCATATTGACCTTCATCTATCCGTATGTTTGTAAGGTTGTTCGTGTATGCACTTATGTTATTTATTATAACTATATTTGCAACGAGGGTCAAAATTGTTATTAATTAAACACTTCCACATCGCAATTATGAATAAAAATCATAACCCACTTTTATTTTTATTTTTCAGCTACATACGAGTATGTGACGTCGCAACGAGGAAAGCCGTTACTTTCGATTGAAGGATACACATTTCGAGTTCACTCAAGGAGTGGCCAGAAGATTAGATGGGTATGCTCTACGAATAACCAATGTCGTGCGGTGGTACTAACATATAAACACCATATATTAAAGGTTAAAAATAAGCATCAACACCCAAAGAAAACGCAATAATCATTTGACCATGTATTTTATTTTCAGTATTTTGAGTTGTTTTATTATATATTAAGTTTTACTATATATTTTGGGTGCTATACTATAATCTTCCGGTAACTTATTCAACAATTACAGGCAAAATTATTCGTAGAACTTAAATATACATACAACAAGTAGAAATACAATAAAAACGTTAGGCATTAACATAAATTAATTAGTTACTTTCTTCTACTACAGCAGCAGTTTCAGAATAGGATATGTAATATTTTATTATATTATATATATTTTATAGTAATATTTCTGGGTTTGTTTTAAATTATTTCATTTCGTTTTGAATGGCTTCAATAATATTTGGAGGGTCTTAGATTGCAACTGAGCGTTCAAGACGGGAATCAGCTAACTTGGTAAGCAAACAACTCGAAATAAAATGTTGACAACTGCTCTACCTTTTGTCCTGCCAAAATGATCATCATCATCATCACCTCAGCCGTGGGACGTCCACTGCTGAACGTAAGCCTCCCCCATCCAAAATCCAAATCCAAAAACCCAGGCCATAACGATGGGTCTCATAAGTTCTATTTTCATCAGATGCTCCTTTCCGGTCTACACTGCAAATAAGCACATGTCTATCATCGTAATATTCAGTTGTCTCTGAATTTGGTAATATTCATCATGGTTTTTGTAGACTGCAAAATTGTTCTTTTTTAATTATATTTCCAAAATGTAATTTTTATGGCTTTTTATTGTTAGCTTCTTCTTGAGTTTGCATACTTTTTGCGGAAAATTGACATTTTACTTCTAGAACTCAACTTCAAGACTTTTAGCATTTGAAGCTAACGAGACGATTTGATTTATATTTCTCCACCTAGTAAAATTGTATTCGCAAAATTATGTCCCGGTCAGTTTATCAGTCGCAGGGCATATGGCATCATCGCAATTAGTATATTAATTATTCGTAAAGGGCTTGCATTTGAACACTTTCTCGCGATTTAAGACTTTCGCGGTTATTACATAAGTTAGAATTAGTACTCACGGGATGTAGACCACTATTTATTTATAATATTTTGGAGTTCCAGATAATTCGGTGTGTACTGCACAGTTACATGCTCCATGTGCAGTCTACCCGTGAAGGCTAGGAAAATGAAGTGGCTATTGGTGCCTTTTTTGTCGCGCACCGCTCAGATTTCTCGCACATCTCTGGTACAACACGCATACTTACATGCGTTTAACGGCTGGTCCCAATAATCTATCTATCGCCGGTTTACCTTACTAGAGTTAGATATTTGACACTATTTGTATGGAAGTTATGTCAAATTTCTATCGGTAGTAAGGAAAACCGTGGATAGATAGATTATTGGGATCCTCCATTAGTGCTCTTCTGAATCATGTTAATGTATTATGCTTCTAATTATTACAGTTACGTACGTTATGTCAAGGCAAGGAAGACCGTTGCTCAGTATTGAAGGATACACATTCAGAATTCATTCAAAATGTGGCGACAGGACCAGATGGGCATGCTCTACTCACAAGAAATGCCACGCGTTCGTACATACGTACGAGGGCCTCATTTTAAAAGTAAAAAATGAACATGATCATTAGTTTAACAACTGAGTATGGGCATGTATAGTATTAAACAATAACTTTTATCATTAAACACCGTAAGTGAGTTATGTGAAAAAACCGACTTTTCAGCTTGTGCTATTCACAGTACTGGGCAAAAAATAGTAAATAAAAATATATGTGTTCTATACTGTTATTTCATCTCATGTTTGTCAAGCTGTAACTCAATATAGTAGTTTTTGTTACATTGATTATTTGATTTTTATGCAGCAGAACTTTGTAATTGAGTTCGTCTGGGGAAGCACTGCCACCATACCCACCTTTTTCGCGAAGCAGTAATGTTCGCAATATTGTGTTCTGGTTTGAATTGGTATCGGTGCTGGCGAAATTACAGGCCCCTGAGACTTAACAACGTAATATCTCAGGGTTACGGGTGCGGTACAATTTGTCACTTGTGACGAAATGCATCTGTTCCAGGCAGAGGTTACACTAACACCAGGTAGGCCTCGTGCTTGTAACTCCTAATAACATTATAATAACAACTGCTTGAGTGCTTCTTAAAAAGTTTTTTGGTGCTGTGTCGAGGCAGCTTCGTGCGAATATAACTATGTTCTATACCCGTTCCGAGGTTATAATTGTATGTAGTAAGTCTTTGTTTTCTTTTCCCTTATCTGTATAATTTAATTTATAAAAGTCGATCTTATTTTTTAAGTTTCGACATTTGATTTATTATATATTATGTTGCCATTCATTACAATGAACACATTTTTAATCCCCATAACTCTAAGGTAGATATGGTTTCCATTGACGCTGGCAAGACGAAATACATATATTCATAATTGTAAAACATATTCTTCTAATAGATATTTGCAGAAACTTAAAGTCTATATTCATTTACAGGTACTACTAAAAACTTCAAAATGTTACCTTCGCGTATGGGGAAACAACTGATACTATAACACGTGCTAACACTGTGGCGGCGGTCTCTGGTACTGCTCGTCAATTACGAAGTACAAGTGAGGGCGAGACTGAAGCAGTTGATCTCCGACGCGATAATCCATACGAACACAACCACCCGCCTCCTAACTCATAGATATAGCCACCTAACTTGTAGATATAGTAAACACGGAACCATATCATTTTCACGTTTATGTTATAGCAATGCAGCAATGTTGATATATGTTTTTTTTGTTGATGTTATCTTTAAGAGAGATTATCTTTATGGAATGGCATCATTAACAATTTTATTTTATATTTATTGTAGATACATAATATACAAGCGGTAATTAATTTAATTTTTTTTCCTCATTTCAGATTCCGTGGGTGGGAGAGTGGAGATATTCAGCTGCAATTCTAGAATCTTGCCTATTAGTTTGATCGTAAGTTTACGCTTAGCTGTTTGCTGTATGCTTAGCTGCTCCTTATGCATTTATTTATTAGACCGTACCAAAATAACTATTTAGTAGCTTATGTTGTAGTGATTTTTCTCTGGATATCTTGGAACGCCTTGACATCTGTTTATCAATTAGAACACAAGCATTTTCCTGGCATGTAATATCAATAGTAATTTAACATTTTTAACACGTGTCGAACCTTTTTTGGTTGATTGGGTTGTTTTGTGTGTTGCTTATTCCGTATACTTTCTATTTGCATTTTATGCGAGAAGGAAGGTGGTGCACACTGCATCTCAGCCATAAGCATTTTTCCGGCAGATGAGTCACGAAATATTTCTTTTAATATCGTTTTGATAAACAAGGTTGCTCTTAATTTTATTCGTAGTAATGCAGAAACAGCCAGACCCTTAACTTTTGATTTCTATGCAAGGTATTGGATAAGGTATTAGATTGACGCTTCTGATCCAAATTATACAAGGGTTGCTTATAAATATAAATGAGGCAAATTGTTCTTAGTAATTTGAACAACTAGAGTCTAATTTTAACAATTTATTTCAAATATTCAAACGACGCTTGAGGCGGATCTGACTATTGAAACATATGAATGAGGTTTGTGGAGCAATGTTTTATTTGCCAGTGTGCCATCTTACCCGTTATTGGCATGTACTTCCCAACTAGCATACTTAAAAAGACTTCCAGACACGTTTGTGATACTCATTTAAAGTACACGAAGAAATGGCAGGCATATTAATGTATTTAAATCTGTTTTAAATCAAATGATAAATACTTACGTATCATCTTGTTTCAGTGACATACTTACTTAATAAGAAGGGAAAACAATTGGCCATAATAAAAGGTTTTTCATTTTACTTGTGCCGTCAAAATCTATCAACTCTCGAATGGCAGTGCACCTCGGGAAGGAAATGTAAAGCGCGATTCATAACTCTATCTGGCGGTGACTACAGCTGCCTACGGGGAAACACAGAACATAACCACAAGCCTCCTGATCATCGAATCATTGATGGAATTTATCATAAGCTTTGATAAAAATGTATATATCACAAAATCAGATTATGAGTAAAAACACAAAGGTGCAAGTTGGTAGCCGGCTACACGTCGCAGCCGCAGACGACGTGTCGTCGCTTCATGTCGCCGCGACACGTTGCGTCATGTCACTGCAGTCATGATTTCGATCTCGACTGCAGACGGCAATTGCAGATGGCATCAACCATTTAAAAAGCGATACGAAAGGTTTAGTTTAAAAGCTTTTCAGTTGTTTTACTACGTGGATTGGTAGTCGCAAGCGGCACTAATGATCTACGGTTGGGGACAATATGCCGCTCCACGACGTGACGCTAGCATCGTGTCGCTAACTACGAATGGTGTTTCATAGAAATACATTGAAACCAGTAGTGTCGCTGCGACACGTCGTTTGCCGCGGCTACCTTTAAAAATTTGTAAAACTTGTAGATGTAAAACTATAAATAATAATAAAATAATATCCTCCAACATAGATAAGTTAAGTTAAGATAAGTTTAAAGTAGACTAAGTGATAAGATGACAATAGACTCATCAAACAAGAACACAATGACATGGTACCTATATATGCATGAAATATAGGTAAGATAAGTTAGCAATGAAGTTCAAATACACTTGGTGAGTGAGGGGTAGTGGAATGCACAGTCATGTTGATTATTGTTCTGAAATCCCTCAAAAATTGGCAGCTGAATCCAGATACAGGGTATCTTATTTATGAGTTCATCCTGGGTATAAGCCATCTCCTTTGAAATCCAAATCAATTTTAATGTGAAGAAGTACATGTTTACAGTCCAAGAGTAGGTGAGCTAGTAAGGATGTGACTTACTCATTCAGGCATGCAAATTTAATTTGTATTTTATTGTTATTTATAATATTAGTGTGAAGTTACTATAGAATATTTATACCAATTACGTTTATCTTAATTATATCAATTAAGTGAATAGACAGGCAGGTCGTGCGGTCGTTGTTACGCACTACCGTTTAGGGCCATAGGCTCAACTGCGAAGCTCAACCAGTTGAGCCGTTACCTATGCTTGCACATGACAGCTGCAGGACCCTGAACATTGTTTTTTAGTCACTTTCGCCCAGTAATGTTTTTCCTACAGTGCTCTTACTATCATAACTTAGTAATCCTGGTGCGCAGTTGCTTCGTGGCAGAATACGTGGCACTGCGGTGATACCTTATGCAAGACGGCCTCTTGCATAACAGATATATACCACCTATTAGGTCGGGTTTCCTGGCCTTTTACGATTCATATCCCAAAGGCGAAAGGAACCGAGCTTCGTCTTGGTTTAGTGGTGGAGGCGCCGTTTTGGAATCTCGGGGTCCTGGGTTAGATCCCCGGGTTGGACAGTTATTGGGAAATACATTCTCAACAGCAGTCTGGAGTCTGGGACAGTGCCTCGTAAATGGCAATAGGCTTGCACGTCTATTACAGGAGACCAAAATAAATCCGGCAAAACGCAGGTGTTTAAAACACCGCTGCTTACCCCTAGGTGTGACGATTAGTTGCATCGTGTTTAAAAATAACATGTATTGCATTATTTTCGGTAAAGTTTATTTTTACCAAGTTTTGAGTGAATTGCACCAGAAATATTATTTCCTTATAATTATTTGTGAACTTTACTGCACACCTAATATGGGTATAATAGTAACAATTTATTTTTACCAAGTTTTGAGTGAATTGCACCAGAAAGATTATTTCCTTATATATGTGAACTTTACTGCACACCTTATATGGGTATAATTGCAACAATTAAAAAAGTTTTTATCCGTACATAGAAGTTCATGCGCGCCGACCAATCATCGAGTTTATCTCAGTTTCATATGAGACCATGTAGTATAGAGAGATCAAGTTGCCATGTTGGATTTATGTGACAGATCAAGATTAAAAGTTTATACTTGGGAGCTACGGGCTGTATTCTATGTACATATACTTATATACCAAATTTCATCGAAATCTGTGCTGTAGTTTTAAGTTATACGTGAGCATACAGATAACATTACACCAGCGGGCGCTCTGGCCAATCAACTAGCTAATAAGTAGCTAATAACACCGTAACACAAATTGCTCTAACAACAGATATGACGCATAATATTTGAATATTCTTTCCTTGTCATTACAAACTGCATACTCGTATACGTGTGCATGGGTATGTAAACAAGGCAATTCTAGTTGACTTTTAGAGCGGTGTTGTTTGTATATAACTACTCTATGTATTTCAACTCTCTGCTTGTGACCCACATTTTTTTATTTTTCTTCCAAAGTAAGTACAGACTCGTTGGCCTCTACTCCTTTATTATAATTATAGATAGATGAACCCCTATTTCTCCTGGTCTCGCTATAACTTGAGAACGGATGGAAAAATCTCCCTAAATCTTTTTTGTAGTGTTAATTATTGTCAGAAGAAGGTTCTTATGAAAGAAAATCAAGAAAAGATGGGAGGTTAGATGGCCGAAAGCCGAACCTACTAGGCAAATGAAGTCGCGAGCATTCGCTAGCTTATTTTATAAAAGAAATTGAAAAAACACACATACATATCACAGTAGGTACTAAGTATTAAAATTTTAGTTACAAGTGGCAAGTATTTTACCTGACTTGAAGAGCCACGCCAGTACACATCAGTTACAGTACCTATGAGTTTTACGTTACCTAATAGTTTCACGCACCACTGCACCCGTCAGCAGGATATATATTGGTTATTATTAAGACTCATTCGCCACGTATTTTATTTATTCTGTTGGTAGCTAGATCCTTTGTTTTTAAAACAGTATTTAGTATACTTGGGTGGCTGTGTGGCAACAGCGACGTGAAGCCGAGCGAAGCGAACAGTGCATAGTGCACCTTATTTACAAGTTATGGCAGCATCCCACACTCTGCTAGTAAATCGACTTATAAATAGGAAAAAGGAATGAACGGTAAGTTACCACATCAGGGCAGCTACCCCCTTTCCCCCGTCCTACTCTAAGTCTGTACCAAAGACATATTCCCTCAAATAGAAATAACATACGGCCATTTTCAATATTCTATCTATCCATAGTTTACCTTACTACCGACAGAAATTTGATATAACGTCCATACAAATAGTGTCAAATATCTATCTCTAGTAAGGTAAACCGACGATAGATAGGATATTGAAAACGGCCGTTAGTCTTTCTGAAAATGTTGCAATGCTAAAAAATGCTGAAAATGCAAAATAGTTTCACAGGGAAGGGTGGACTACTTGGTGATCCCCCTTTCCCCATTAGTTACTTATCCCTTCCGATGTACACTAACTGAAATCGGCCCGTGTATAGTCCGCCGTAATGATCGGGACCGAAGTCGGCGCGCCGAAACAGCCTGCAAAACTTTTGGTTAGATCGTGTACGGCAGGCCTTATTTCGATGAAATATGCTATGGTAGTCTGTGCTCCATAGATGTAGCAACTATAGCTGGGCACAAACCGGTAACCATAGTAGAAAATATTATATTTACATTCATAGATTAGAGTATGTGTACTGGAGATAGATAGGCATCTTAGCCTCTGAAATTGGCTGCGACATTAGCGCCAGCTTCTGCGGCGAATAATTTAACAACTGCTGCTCCATATATACCTATAGGTATTTCTATAAATGTATTTAAGTTTACTTTATGATACTTTATCTGGTCGAATAAGTACTCAAAGATAGATAGATAGCTAAACTCTTTATTACAACACCCCAGTACAAGAAAAGTAACACAAAACAAAGATATAAGATAATTTCGTCAACAAAAAATAACAAAGTGTACTCAGCTGGAAGGCCGTTTGCGACAACTCAACAGATTTAGCATAAAAACCGAACGAAAGTCTAACTGCAGTCGGAAAACAACAATAATACGCGTAAGAAAATAAAATAGAATCCGATATTTATTTTCGAGTTACAACCATAGAGAAACTTTGTATAATCTACCGACTTCCAAAAAAAGGAGGAGGTACTCAATTCGACTGTATTATCTTTATTTTTTATTTATTTTTATCGATAGGGTGAATCAATTCTCAAAATTCAAGCTGGTGCTTCTCGTGTGGTCTCATTTAAATTTCATTCAATTCTGTCCAGTAGTTTTTGAGTTACACTCCAATAACTGAATAGAATGGAAGTCGGTATTATTTTTTTCAAATTGTACTACTTGTTACAACCATAGATTAGGGTATGTAGATCTAGGTAAGTAATCTACTGGAAAATCTAAGGTAATCTTAAGGAGTGCGACCTCGTCAGGAAGCGTCAAGTACCTATCCACGTCCATCCACTGTGTGCTAATGAAGTTCAACTGAAATTGTAATTGGCTTGACTCAGATACGAAATTATCTGATTATAAAGTATAAGTATAAGTTATACAGGATTAAGTTCGTATGAAAAAAAATTGGCAACTAAAGGTTCAAAACTCGCCGCTTTCTGTAATTAAGTACGCACGGTTTCTGTAATTACACTAAGCTACCATTCGCCGCCATTTGTGTGAATCTGCTAAAAAAGTTTTTCTCTGAAATCTGATCTAAATGACTAGGTACGATAAATCGGCAATTTCATATTTAAACCCCTATTATTATGTCATATAGAATAACTTATAGTAAGATTAGCATAGTATATGATTAAACCAATCCTATTATAGCCTAAGATTTGAATGTTACTTACTCTTTATAATTTTACCATCATTATCATACTTACTTATTACTATTGTTATTTCAGTAACGTTCGTGACACAGCCGTCCGGAAAGCAGATGGCTATCATCGATGGATTTACTTTCTTCTGCCACAGGAAGACTCAGAGCACGGCCCGATGGTACTGTTCCAGAAGAAGCTCGGCATGTTACGCCAGATTCGTGATGTCACTAAACGGCACATTGAAGAGCATGAACATTAAGCATAATCATAATCCGCCAAGTTTTAAGATTGTAAATGGAATTATACATAGAATGTAACATGTGAGATTGACATATTCTAAACTATTATAAAAATGTACTATTAAAAACCAGCAAAAAGCTCGCGTTAGGGATGGAATACGTCGACCCGGGTTTAGAGCATGTCAGATCCTCATCTTCATTACGAGTGCGTTACGGGGTCTGCGTAATGATGTATGTGTAAAGTAAATAAAACAAAAAAATGTTTCTTCATTAATATAAATATATATATATTTAAATTGAACTGAATTACCTGTGTTAGTTGTAGTAGCGGATAGGTAGCTGTACAAAATGATCCCTCGAGGTATTTATGATTCAGCAAACAACTAACATCATCCATCTAATTCATGTGCAATCCCGCTCAGTGCCCCTATAAGGTGTGATTGTGGTGTAAGTGTTGCGCGTCGTAATAATAATATCACAAAAAAGGAAATCGGTGTGTTCAATCTACGGTAACCATAGAATCAATGTTGTAATAATTGTTGAAATTCTATTGCATTTTCCCGAATGATTGTTTTAATAACCTGTTTATATCAATGTTCAAAACTTCAATTTTCAAAACATGTCAAAACTAACCATAAAACATAACCAAAGTGAGAACGAAACGTGCTTGAAATAAATTAAGAGATTGAAGCCCTGGGAATAATAACCAGAGTTTTTACGATTGAACAAACGCCTAAAAAACAACAACAAACAGATACTGACGTTGATGTCCCGCAGAAAAAAATCCCTTCATTATTTGAAGGGCTTGGAAAACTTAAAGGTGACTATGAGATTTGTCTTAAACCAGAAGCTAAGCCATACGCAATAGCATATCCGAGACGAGTGGCAATTCCTTTATTTCATTTCAAGCACATTTCGTTCTCACTATGGTTATGTTTTATGGTTAGTTTTGGACATGTTTTGAAAAAATTGCATTTCAGGTCAAATCCCCTCTTGCGAGTATCCCTCGAATCATTTTACCCCTAATATTTTAACAGATTCGAAATAAAGAAAGTTAAATATGACACATATTTTACTTATTGAAGTGTATGCATTTCTACAACCATGGCGTGCACTTAAAGATTATTAATTTAAATGAAAGTAAAGCAATAATCAAACGACCTCATTTTACAAAACAAAATGGTCCCACAGAAATACAAAATTTATTTCAAAATGCTGAAAAAAACGGAAAATGAAGCTTAATAAAGATCACGTAAAGACTCTCTGTCTCTGTCTGAAAGATTTGTTGATTATGATAAGATGTTGAATGAAACCATATGTAAAAGTTATTTTTATTTTTTGAAGTCAAGAAGTTAAAGTGGTTATTTTTACTATTTTTACTGTAGGTAAACTGTTTTTTGGATGATGATTTATTGTCATAAAAATAAACAGAAATTATGAAAACTTAACAAAAGATTCAACTTAAAATAAAAGGTACGAATAACCTTTTATTAAAAGTTGAATCGTAGGATGGACAGAATGATCCTTAGGATCATTAAGACCAAAACCCAGGGATCATTTTAGGCACCCAGGTGTACAAAACGATCCTTTAGTAATGTTTTGGAAAATCTTATATTAATCTGAAAATTATAAAGAACTAAAAATAGTCATTTTCATAAACGTTCTCTGAAATTAAGTATTCATTCAAAACGCCTTCAACCTTTTCCCTAACCATTATATTTTGGACACAGTAAAGCTTTTCCCTTAGGAGGATCATTTTAGACACCTTTTTACTTATGGTTTATCTTAGTGCCCTTTTCATGTTGTGTTGTGATTCAATCGCACTGTCTCCCCACAACCGTCGTTCATCGTTTCTTTGATGCTTGATGTGCTGAAAATGGATAGAGCTATCAATAATCGATACTATAGGTTCATTATTCCGAAATTATTTTTTTACAAACCTGGGGCTTCTGGTATTGCTCTCCGTTTTTCTGAGTTTAGCTCTTCTAAGAGCAAGATTTGTGGTCCTCATCCGAGGACTTTGTGAATATCCATCTTCGGTGATGATGAAGATCTCCCCTCCCTCATCGGGATTTGAGCAAACTGTAGGTCCTCGTCTAAAACCTTTGTGAGCTAAGAGTAACTGACTGATTCTCCATATATAGTGGTGAAGAAGGCCTATACCTACTACATCATCAGGATCAAAAGTTACGTATTGTCTCCTTTGTCCCCAACTTTTATGTCTTGTGTGTGAACTTATAAATCGCTCCTTACTTATATAACTTTCTCACATTGACCAGTTCGCCAGTTCTTTATTGATAATTAATATTTAAAATTGTGAATAATTTGTGCTACAATTTAAGATTTTTACATGTAAATAAAAGGTAACAAGGGTATAACATGATCTTTGGGTTCAGTCAATTCTGCCCTTTTCCCTAACTTAGATAACAAATACAGTAGTTCGTTAACTTAGATACTAACTTTACTTATTTTGTACTAGTTAGTGAATCCCTACACAAGGTTACACGACATTGTGAGACGAAGCAAACCTCTATATCTGCGATTTGTACTTTCGATTTTATCGTCACAATTACCTCTATGACTGAGCCAGGGAGTGAATACCGCACTTAACTAATTTAGGGCCTCAATTGACCTTCAGTTTTAGTTTTGCTATTATACGGATGTGTATTTGAAAGATGCCGAAACGAAGACTCAAAGTACAAAGGCTCAGTTCGTGAAAAACTGAAATTAATATCCGTATATGAAAGTGGGAAGACACGATGAAGTCTTTGTCTATATTAATGTGCCAAAATTAATCTTTGTAGAATAATTTAGAATAAAGATAAAAATCAATCAGAATGCTCTGTTTTTGCACTATTTTATTTATAAAAAAAACGTGCTTGATTATTTTTGTTCGTAAAATTTGTTACATTTATTATCTTTATTTGATTCCTAATAAAGATTAAACCTCACGTGTACCTCTTTAACTGAAATAACCTGTTAAGTGACCTCTATTAATGGAAGCCTTTGTAAATGAGACAGTATTTATTTATACCTGGATATCTGAGACCCTAGGTAAAGTAATAAGGTAAGGTAAGGTACGAGTAAGTAAGGTAGGTGGAATACCTCTATAAGTGAGTCAAATTTGCAGGTCTCTTGATGTTTCACTTAACCAAGTTTCATAGTATTACCACCTGAAATCCATCGTACTGTATTATGTTAATGTTTTATAGTCATAGTGATCAAAGCGTTAAGCATAATAATAATAGTTCATCACGAATCGTCAGGAGGTTCCTCACTCTGCAGCTCTGACCACCGGTACCTTGGGCCCTGCCCCGCTACTGGCGGAAAGCTAGGTTTAGATTTTTATAATAATTTAATATTGTTTTATTCAAATATTATATAAATGTAAATTTAAGAGAAGAAAATAAATAAAGAAATAATAATTCAAAAACAATTTAAGATAAGTTTTTTTTATTCTATTCCAGAACCAACTCGGTGGGCTCAAGCAGCTATTATGGATGCGGGTGCATTTAGTATTGTAAAAAATCCATCCGGTAGTGTATTAATTTGCAAAGGATATCAGTATCACAAACAAAAGCAGAAGAAAGACGGTACTTGTGTTTGGCGATGTATAAATTGGAAACGATTAGGATGTCGTGGTTTCGTCATAAGCCACAAAAAGGGAACGATTGTTAAACAAAGACTGCATATAGAAAAATGTGTCTCTGATCCGACCAAAGCAGTAATAAAAAGGGAATTGTCTATTTGCAAGAAGCGCGCGGCAATGGAGCATACGCCTATAAAAACATTGTATGATGAATTTCTGAACTCATTAAAAGACAAAGGAATTTCTTATCAAGCAGCACCACGTTTTCGAAGCGTAAGAAGTTCCTTGTACGATATAAGAAAGAAAGCGCGTAGCTTTTAAAAATAAAGCTATATAATATGTGTTGCTAATTAGCTGGCATAAAACCAAAATTTAATTACCCAGCTAAGTAATAAATATAACTATAATGTCATTTGCTATTTTACTGGTACAAGGTAAACCCGTAAGATTGAAAGACTGACACTACTTACAATACAATACAATAACTCTTTATTGCTTACCACAAGAAAAGAATAAATATACAGTAGGTAAATTAAATAATTAACCTACTTAAAATCTTAGAACTATGATAATACAATTGGCGGTCTTATCGCTAATGCAATCTCTTACAGACAACCATTGAATGGACAGGACAACAATGAAAAGTTTAGACGGTGGTGTGCAAAAAGATAAATAGTTAAAACAAAATTTAAATATTAAAAAAACAGTTTAAACACAACAACATAAATACTCAACGAATATAGTTAGCTAAATTGGTTTTTAGCTGAACATACGTATTGCGTATTATATGAAGGTCTGTGAAAATTTTGAATAATTAATTTAAAAACAGCATAGGTAGGTACTCATCTACCTACATTAATCATGACCTTTTTCTTTGCTAGATATAATTAAGCAGAACGTATATCGGTAACTGCCGGTTGTTGAATTTGAGAAAGGGACGAGAAATGCGTTTTTACTTATTAGTGGAAAATTAATAAGTAATACAAATAATATAATAATAATTATTTTTTTATTCCATAACTTATATCCTAACTTAGGTAGACATTGACTTTTTTAACTCAAGCAATGATAACATATTTGATCTTTAAAATAACTAATAATATCATTAACATCTTTGTTTGAGCACCTGTCCCCGTAATAGTTAAACAAACAGTTTATAGTTTAAGAGTCATAAAGATTATTTAAAGTAGTTTTGAGTGTGTTTCATGTAAAAGTTTGGTATACCTAATATAAAATTTACTTATTGTTGTAAATGTAATTAAATTAGGTGTACAACACCTAATTTAATTAACTAATAACTTTTAAAAACAGCCAAAACAAAAACCATAATACAGAAAAATGTGATTAGAAGTAAGATTTTAGTTAATATGAATATACATTGCATACCTTTGTGAAACGCAGCGGACAAAGGTACACTAAATCATTAAAAATTAAACGGGAATGCACTTCTAATTTACAAATATTATTGTTTGAAGACATAATCACTGTGATTCAATTTATGGTTTGTCACACATTGTCTTGCTTTGTAATAAACACCGCTATGAATGGCACAAATAGCAGTTGTGCACAGTTATGTACTAGTGTCTATGCTTAAAAGCCATTGTAAGGAGTGAAATGACTGGCTTGTGAGATATGACAATTTTAAAGGATTGTTTCAAAGGGATACAATAAATAATACATATTTTGATGATTAATTCAAGCCGCTTTTTTATTTACAGCTTACATACAATATTTACAATATAAATATCCTGAAGCTAGATATAGGTAGGTAGTTTTTAATTTATTAAAAATGTTATCTTTATCTAAATCTTTTAATATATTTATAATATTGTTAATTAATTATGTAACTGATTTTGTATTTACGGCTGAACTGGCCGTAACTGCCGCTTTGTATCGTGCGCGTTTATAAACTATAAATAAATAAATGACAGCCTTGATATTTGGTTCAATCCACATAAAGCTACGCCAGTGGCGCTGCTATTCGCCAACAAGTATAAAAGGTTCCCAATATCACGTCGGAACATCCGTAAGGTATCGTAGTTGAAATGAAATATATATTTCTTCGGACACACACAATACTATATAAAACCATAACATAAAAACAAAATACAAACTTAGAATATACACATGAGGTTAAAGTAAAAAATTAAACAAAGAAGTATATATATACAAAAACACGTAGGTACATAAATTTCATTAATGGTATTTATACAATAAGTACTGCGTGCTGTCATGAATACAGGTCCCAACTCAGCATTTAAGATTTAACTTAGATCCTAGTCACTGATTTTCAGCCGGAACCCTTATCCATGACATCCCATCCCAACAATATAGTTGATAGCTAATAGCTGATGACCATTTATTATTTAGGTAGTTGTAAAGTGTTATCAGATAGAATGCCAGTTTTTAACTATAAGTTTATTTATTTCAGCTACATACGTGATGTCACAACGCGGTAAGCAGTTACTTATTATTGGAGGATACACCTTTCGAACTCAATCAAGGAGTGGTCACAAGGTCAGGTGGACATGTTCTAATAATGGCCAATGCCGTGCAGTCGCGCATACATATAAAAACATTATTTTAAAGGTTAACAATAACCATAAACATTCAACGAAAAAAAAAGATCAAATCCCATTTTCATGCACTGACACATGATTACTAGAATAAAGAATAGATTTGTCGATAACAGACACAAATCAGACAAATGTATGCGTTTAAGTTAAATATTCTTGCTATTAGCAGAAAATTCTATAATTCGTATTGTTCCTGGTTTTGTAACATTTTTGTGTTTTTTCTGTAATGTAGAATTAGTAATGTAGGTTCGCTACAGGTTTGTAGAATATTCAATACTTTACTAGTACGAGTAGATATATATTTAATTATTAGGTATCATTTTTTATCACTAATGAAATGGAATCGGGAACGCTTCGCAGAGTATAAATAATTACAAACTCTATACCTAATAGACAGCAACCATCCAATCTGCTCAAGAGCGTACGTTCACCGTAAAAGATGATACATACACTATTGTAAATGAAAACAATCATTAAAAGTTGTCATAGATTTTTCTTTAGTAATTAATTTACAGCAACAAATAGCAAATAGCTAAGAGTATGATCAATATTGCAGCACGTGGTATTGTTTTCGTATGAGTATAGTCTACGTAGAGGACTGTCAGTTGCTTTAATCATTTGTACATTAATATGGAAATTAATTATATGTCAGTTCAGTTATTAAGTACTTAAGATAAATACACAAAATAAGTGGAACTACTTACTAACTACAACCATAAGTGATATTTCTAAGTGATTTTTATATCCAGATGACTGTTTTTAATTTTGGTATGGACATAGCTGTACATAATAGATATTGTAATTCGGGATACCTGTATTATCTAGAATTACAATACAGTTAAGTTAGTATAAGTTTTAGTTACTTTTATTCACCGACATTTTTACTCGATTCAACGGTTACTTCCCGAGGGATCCCGATATTCATATTCCACGTGGAAAAAGTCGCGCGAACGTACGAAATCATTAAAAATATAAAATTATCTAATATCTAAATAATTATCCAAACTGTAGAATAGTCAACGTGTACGTAGGTAATGCTAATGACACAAACTCTACATAAATATGAAAATAAAATAAAAGTTTATTTTTAAAGTTTTGTTTAGTAAAGTGCATGTTACTTTGGAATTCAATAACCATAAGTACGTGTTGCAATTCCTAGAAAAGTAGTATGAGTTTTATATCGTATATAATATAATTACTATATTATAATACTATTATATAAATACTCATACCATATATAAGATTATTTGTGGTATGAGTATTTATATTATAATATTAGAGAAATACGATGATTTGAAAGGAATTCCAAGATTTTATGAAATTGAATTTTCATTAGTACAACTTGTGTTTCATTTTTAACGACACCGGAGTCACGGTAATATTACCGTGGCGGAATATTCGCCTATCACTTTTGTCCATAATTGTACCTGCGCGGACGACCTCCATTTTGGTTCAAGTTATGTGCCGCAATCTATACCACTGATAAAGTAATATTCTGTGCGATACGAGAACTCTCTTTGTAGCGTTGAACGGACATCAGAGTAGCGCTGCTTTCACACTTGGGCATCTGAATTAGCCACACACGTTGCAGTTCCTGCAAAATTAGGTTGATTTCTGCGAAATCTATTGTATTGTTGACTCGCGATGTGGCCATATCGGCCATATCGCGAGTCAACGGGTTAAGAAGTAAAATGTAGTTATATAACATAGCTACATACTAGGTGGTGCCTATGCATTTCCATGGTGTCACATGTTAGAAGTGTATATATTAATAGTGTATATATTTATTTTCTATTACCAATATTTTATTGATCTTATATTTCAGGACCTCTAATAGAAGCGGAAAATATTTCGAAATCTCAAAAAGGCCGAGACATTTTATTGCGAAATGGACATCATTACACCAAACAGGGACAAAACAATAATAGGACTACTACATGGCGCTGTTCTCTAAGACCTTGCTCTGGATCTATTGTTTGTCGCAATTTAAGAATCATAAATGAAAAAAAGCATACATGTTCGCCCCTTGACCCGATAAAAGAACAAATTATGAGAGAAATAGCAATTTACAAAGAACGAGCATCCAATGAGCTGAAGTCTATACCAAAACTGTGCGCTGAGTTTATGGAAAGTTTAATAGATAAAGGGGTTCCTCAAGAAGCTTTACCAAAAGCTGAAAGCATAAGAACTATGCTACGACGTCAGAGAATGGAGCATCCTCAGCATAACTAAGCTAGTCTAGATTAAGTACCTATATCTATCTATCTACACATACCTACATCCCATCCCGCGAGCCCACGCGAGCGAAGCCCGCTGGTCAGCTAGTCTAAAATAAGTCATCATCATCATAATCAGCCCAATTTGTTCCCACTGCTGGGACTCGGGCCATAATCCACCACGCGGGCCCAGTGCGGATTGGTGGATAGGTTAGTGGCCAACCCATGTCGAAGTTTTCAGGCCGCCCGAAGGCCCTCGACTTAGCCTAACGACTATTGTCTTAAGACAAACAACCGGGACCGACGGCTTAACGTGCCCTCCGAAGCAAGAAAGTGCTCAGTTGAATAATGCCACTAGCGGTGTAGTGGTACATGTGGAAGGCAATTATATTTTTTTTTGATTCTTGTGAAAGATAACTTAAGCAAGAAATCCCGCGTTTCAAAAGAACTAGCATCTGGTCAGTCATAAAATGCAATACGCTGTCTAAAAAGAATTATCTACAATAGAGAAACCCTATTCGGAAATAGAACAATGGAGGACCGTTTTGGAACGATATTTGAAACATGTTTATGACGCAAGCCGTGTGACTTTACAAAAATACACCATTTGTTGCATGTTAAAGGATAATGATCTTTATTGAGCATAGATCAATTATAGCGTAGTTAAACTATAACATAGGTAACGATTTATCTGCGAGTTAGCTTATAAATAAACTGCTCTCATGTTGAAGAGATGCGGCTTGTCACAATAGCAATATATGGAAAGATTGCCACTTTAAATACCTGGATCTGAGATTATAGTAAATGCCAAGCTAAGGGCGTATGTAATCATCAAACACATGTTATATACACTTGTAAATGTTGTGTTACAGAACTAAATGGCGCCAAAAATCGAGCCCGCCATCACGTGGTCAAATGACCACGTGAGTGGACGAAACGACGCGCTATCCATTATCCAATCACATAGATCAGTATTGCTTCGGCTGGGTGTAACCAATCAGGGCCTTTCGCGGCTATGATGGCTTGCCGCGGTTCGTGAGAGCTGGGGGCGTGAGAGGCCGCGACATTCTAACTCGAGAGTCGAGAGGAGACACCAGGCTCCACTAAGAAAGTGATTACAGTATAAAGTGCAGTGACGTGTAGTGGATCGTGAATCTTCGTCCAGGGGGGCCTTTTATAAGTTAAGTTAAATTTAAATCTAGACGGAGAATTTAGATCGTCCAAATTCCAATTTCATCAATATAATTTTACTTTTATAATACCTTTATTATATTTTGGTTTATATTTCTACTTTATATTTTGGTTTAGTCACAATTACGATCTAAATTCGCCGTGATATTACTATTCGTGTGTGTGTTCTTTCCAGCTCTTAGATATAGATCTATTATTATAAATTTTATGTATATTTATAATATCGAAATCATATGAAAAGAGTGGCCAAGGTTTTTTCCACGTTTTTCCTTGGTATCCTACAAACTTGCTTGTGAAACGTGTGGGTAACTGTAGAATCAAACTCTTGAATTAATATAAATTTTAATCTGAAAGTAAATTCCTGAAACTTATCTTGTTTTTGAATAATCACTACCCCTAACCCCTTAATTAAGGCAAAGACAGTTAGGAAATATCTTGGATCCAGAGTAACGTATCCTGTAATTGACGTAGTACAGTTTTATAATATTTACCAGGTTTAGAAGTCTTTAGGCATAACTATTCACTATTATTGATATGTGCTCGTAGAAGGTCACGGTATAATAATATTTATGAAATATAAAATAGGTGTTGATTTCCTTTGAGTTAGAGAAGTTATGGTCACATACTTACATTTCATACCTAACGGACAATAAGCTAATTGAGATTAAATCTATTTGCTGTTATCAATTTCTGTGATTTGTCCCTGTCATTATCTCGTGTAACAAAAGAGTCGAATGCCGTCTTATATGACGAAGGTGCGATCTCTGATTTTGTAGGTAATCATACAATATATTTATAACTAAAGATCAGTCAACATGTTCTGACAAATGTGAAAGGTCAGTCGATGTACTCCTGACAAATGATAATTGAATTGATGGTTTAATACTATCAAGTCAGTAGACAAGAGTCCTGACACACATGATAATTTTTAAAGATCAGTTAACGAAGTCCTGACATTTTGCTAAAAGACTGGCTAACTCAGTTCCGGCTCAGAGAGGACACATACACTGCAGGTGACTGACAGGTCTGGTCTTGACCCGCAAGCAGAGTTGATTGCGTCAGCCGTTAGTCAATTTCCGGGATTGACTTATCAGGCAGACATCAGATAATCGTACTTAACTGAAAGGTCGACCTCTACAAATCCATATTTAAATTAATGTTAAACTCTTGTCTTTAACCTTTGGTTGATAAAATTCTGACAGCCAAATCAGTAAGAGATATTCTTAAGAACGACAATACGCAGGGTATCTTTGGTAAATGGTGAACAAAGATAAGACACGATTACTTCCGTGGACGAGTCCTTGATAGCTGAGATTTCAAGAATTTTGCAGCTGTGATAAGTATAAGGGAAGTATTAGTACTATATAAGAAATAGGTCACTTAGCACGTGCGGGTCTATTACAGTTGTTGCCGCGGACCAGAATCTAGGAAATAAAGAGTATTGCGTGTAGCATACCCCTAGAAGAGAAACTGAGTTATTTTATATTTATATACTAAAATTAAATTAAAACACAACGTAGAATTGAATAAAACACAACGTAGAATTACTAGACGATCATCATCACCTTTAAATTATTAAGTGATCCTTGTTATAAGCGTATTGTTGTTCAGGTTATTGTCTGTTGGTATGAAGGTATAAGGTTTAACCGTGTAGAGATAATATAGTGTATGGGAGGGCAAGTACCTAGGAAACTTGTTTTCTTATATAATATATAGTATTCATCAGAGGAGATCAGTACTTGTATTATTTGACTTGTGCTTAATATTGCATATTTATTCCGCTTGCTATTTATTGTTGTGCATTTGTTTGTGTGATATATAGTATTGTGTGGGATTTTATAGCATCATTATGTCTGCTGTTAGAGGGAAAAGGCGTGGTCGTAAACATGTTTCAAATGCGAATACAAATAATGAAAGTCACGGTATGACTGAACCGAGTAATGCAATCGTAGAAAGTCAGTCGGGGTTCCAGATGATAAGCTCTCAATTAGAGTCTATTATGAGGCGTTTAGACACAATAGAACAGGAACGCGCTACTAACTCAACCGTCAGTATGGCTACTACAAGTTTAAACTCGATTTCTAATGATTCATTACCGCGAGCAAATAATTTATTAGATTGTTCAGCAGTTCCTGGGTCAAGTTCGGAGGTTACGTATATAATGCGTCCTACTATCGACAAACCTAAATTCAATGGACGAGACGACACAAACCCTATGAGATTTTTAAAGAAATTAAAAAAATATATTTGTTCCGTTAACGGTCAAAATCGTGCCATCGATATAGCTACGGGTTGTTTGTCAGGTTCGGCACTTACAATGTTAGAATTATATAGTGATAATTGGGAAACGTTACCTGATTTTGAAAAGGATTTTCAAAAGACTTTCTGGGGTCAGAGACAACAAGAAAGAGCTAAATATAAATTAATTAACACCACATGGAAGGAGAGTTCCGGGTTGTCCATGAGCGAGCATTTTGCTGAACAAATTGATACGGTTAGGTTATTAACTATTCCGTTGAGTGAGAGTGATATGGTTAACTCTGTCATGAGGCATTTTCCAGTAGAAATACAAAGGTTATGGTTTACTAGGAAAGATCAAATTTCAGTTTTACAGCGGCAGAATTTATCAGAGATATAGAACAGAATGTTGTAGTCAGTTCAACTGATAAACCCACAGTAATCAACAACAATAATTATAGTAGAGGCGGTAATCGTGGACGAGGTGGGTTCAGGCACGTAAACTCCATGAACACAATACCTGTTGATAGGAGTAAGTATCATGCGTGTCGCGGACGAGGTCCACGTAACGTTAGAAATAATTACCGTCGCCAGCGTCCGTATCCCGCGTTAAAATGGGAAAAGGCCACGGAAACTAACTCTACCTCAAACACAGGTAGGCCGGGGGTCGGCTTCGTAGAAAATCTTAAAACTAATGAGATAGGTACATTCGCTCAGGGAAACGAATTGTTGTCGGACGTGCAAGCCTCGACGAATCGACAATAAATAACGCTAGAGGCATGTTGAATGATCAGAGTGATAACGACGTAGATAATAACGCTCGAAACAAAGCTATTATTGTTGCTTATAATTATATGAAAAGGACGGGTTGGAGGCCAGGAAAAGGATTAGGTAAAAATGAAGATGGAATGAGGTATCCTATTATACATAAATTTAACTCTAGCGAAAACTCTATAGAAGACGTGGTAGGGGTATTGTTAGGTAGAACGGAAGGTGAAGTTTTGGTTTGTGAGGAAGTAGGGCGGCCGTGTATTACATGTAACAATCGCGAAAGGGGTTTGTATACCATATTAGGTGATTCAGATTATTATGAAGATGGTGACATAGTACATTCCTTGTCTCGGTTGCCAGAGATTACGATCAAAATAAATAATCATGAAATTAAGACCTTAATCGATACGGGGAGTCGTATACCAGCTATCAGAAGAGGGTGACCCAATGGTCGTTGGGTTTTGTAGTAAAGGGCTAACGGATGCGGAGATGCGCTGGACGGTCTCTGAGCAAGAGTTATATGCTATTGTTTACAGTTTAGCTAAATTTGAAACGTATCTTAGGGGGGCACAAGTGATAATTCGGACCGACCATAAAAGTTTGACGTTTTTACATTCGTGGAAGTTGCTAGGTGCGCGCTTGATTCGTTGGGTTCATTTTATGGGACGTTTCAACTATAGAGTTGAACACGTGCCGGGAATAACAAACGTAGCGGACACAATATCAAGGTATATACCGAACATTGAATTGGGTCGCGGAACACGTGTTGTAAATCCTCAACTTAATATGTTCAAGACGAAAAATCCGCAACGTATATCGGAACAATTAAAATGTATTGGAAGATTACAAAAGGAAGATGCGGAATTGCGAACCATAATAAGTAATTTGAGTGACGCAAAGGCAAATGAGGTAGTTAGAGATAAGCAACTCTTTAGTTTGGATGAAAACATTTTATTCTATAAGAGATTGGGGTCGGGGAGAAAGGTTGTCGTCGTGCCGGAAGCCATTAGAGATGAGTTAATAATGAACATTCACGAAGAAATAGGTCATTTTGGTAGGTATAAAGTCCATTCATTGATGAAGAAGAGGTTCCACTTTGCACGGATGTCGCGAGAAATATGTAGGGTAATACGAGCCTGCGATATATGTCAGAAAGCTAAACATCGTTTAAAGACAGAAGTAGGGCCTTGTAAATCAGTAAAAGCTTTGGCGATAGGTGAACTAGTATTTGCGGATTTGTACGGGCCGCTACCTACTGGGAAATTTGGGAAAAAATATGTTTTTGTAGTGCAAGACGCGTTCAGTAAGTACATTAAACTTTACTCCTTGCGAACAGCAACGGGGAGGAGTGTTTTAGCTTGCATAAGAAAATTTCACTCTGAAGTAAAGATTAAATGCATAGTAACGGATAATGGTGCACAATTTACGTCTAACGCATGGGAACATGGGTTGACAAGCTTAGGTATTTCGTTGTCCCATACTTCAATACGAAATCCGCGACCAAATTCCACAGAACGCGTAAATCGGGAGTTAGGCAGGTTGTTCAGGACATATTGTCACAAGTCACACAAGAGTTGGGTTGATATTTTGCCGAAAATAGAGCGCTGTTACAATCACGTTGTCCATACAAGTACGAATTTTACCCCTATGGAGTTGATAAACGGGGAATCTACTAGGTTATCAAGTGATGTGCATATATCAAAGAAAGGATTCGAGAGTTGCGATAATGTTGATGAAATTAGAGAGCAGGCGAAAGAAAACATTCTAAAGGCAGCCAATTTGCGTGAAACCACCTATAATAAAAATCATAAGCTCATTACCTTCAATATTGGCGACAAGGTCAAATTGAGAACTTTGCCACGGTCAGATAAAATGCAAAAGCTCACAAAGAAGTTTCATTTACTGTATGAAGGGCCTTATGTTATTACAGCAATATTACATCCAAATCTATATGCGTTGGCCGATGAACAGACTGGAGTAGTTAAAGGGAATTATAATGCGATACACCTAGCGAGGTATTACGAAGGGAGACCATTAAAGACTACTAAATGATTAAAATATAATAAACAGGACTTAATAATTAGGTAGGATCTTTAAGTGCCATACGTTAAACTTAATTATCGTGTGTCAAGCTGTTGTGTTAATAAATAATGGTTACGAAACTTTGTAAGGTCAAGGGTGGTTACGGAATTTTCTTATTCAAGGGTGGTTAGTTATTATTAAATTGCGGTAAATAAGGCACATCACTAGAGCTATGTTGAGATTATAGATTAGTGAAAATTAATCGCTCGAGTTCTGCGCGCTCAATTGTCAAGGGTGGTTATGTAGTGGTACATGTGGAAGGCAATTATATTTTTTTTTGATTCTTGTGAAAGATAACTTAAGCAAGAAATCCCGCGTTTCAAAAGAACTAGCATCTGGTCAGTCATAAAATGCAATACGCTGTCTAAAAAGAATTATCTACAATAGAGAAACCCTATTCGGAAATAGAACAATGGAGGACCGTTTTGGAACGATATTTGAAACATGTTTATGACGCAAGCCGTGTGACTTTACAAAAATACACCATTTGTTGCATGTTAAAGGATAATGATCTTTATTGAGCATAGATCAATTATAGCGTAGTTAAACTATAACATAGGTAACGATTTATCTGCGAGTTAGCTTATAAATAAACTGCTCTCATGTTGAAGAGATGCGGCTTGTCACAATAGCAATATATGGAAAGATTGCCACTTTAAATACCTGGATCTGAGATTATGGTAAATGCCAAGCTAAGGGCGTATGTAATCATCAAACACATGTTATATACACTTGTAAATGTTGTGTTACAGAACTAAATGGCGCCAAAAATCGAGCCCGCCATCACGTGGTCAAATGACCACGTGAGTGGACGAAACGACGCGCTATCCATTATCCAATCACATAGATCAGTATTGCTTCGGCTGGGTGTAACCAATCAGGGCCTTTCGCGGCTATGATGGCTTGCCGCGGTTCGTGAGAGCTGGGGGCGTGAGAGGCCGCGACATTCTAACTCGAGAGTCGAGAGGAGACACCAGGCTCCACTAAGAAAGTGATTACAGTATAAAGTGCAGTGACGTGTAGTGGATCGTGAATCTTCGTCCAGGGGGGCCTTTTATAAGTTAAGTTAAATTTAAATCTAGACGGAGAATTTAGATCGTCCAAATTCCAATTTCATCAATATAATTTTACTTTTATAATACCTTTATTATATTTTGGTTTATATTTCTACTTTATATTTTGGTTTAGTCACAATTACGATCTAAATTCGCCGTGATATTACTATTCGTGTGTGTGTTCTTTCCAGCTCTTAGATATAGATCTATTATTATAAATTTTATGTATATTTATAATATCGAAATCATATGAAAAGAGTGGCCAAGGTTTTTTCCACGTTTTTCCTTGGTATCCTACAAACTTGCTTGTGAAACGTGTGGGTAACTGTAGAATCAAACTCTTGAATTAATATAAATTTTAATCTGAAAGTAAATTCCTGAAACTTATCTTGTTTTTGAATAATCACTACCCCTAACCCCTTAATTAAGGCAAAGACAGTTAGGAAATATCTTGGATCCAGAGTAACGTATCCTGTAATTGACGTAGTACAGTTTTATAATATTTACCAGGTTTAGAAGTCTTTAGGCATAACTATTCACTATTATTGATATGTGCTCGTAGAAGGTCACGGTATAATAATATTTATGAAATATAAAATAGGTGTTGATTTCCTTTGAGTTAGAGAAGTTATGGTCACATACTTACATTTCATACCTAACGGACAATAAGCTAATTGAGATTAAATCTATTTGCTGTTATCAATTTATGTGATTTGTCCCTGTCATTATCTCGTGTAACAAAAGAGTCGAATGCCGTCTTATATGACGAAGGTGCGATCTCTGATTTTGTAGGTAATCATACAATATATTTATAACTAAAGATCAGTCAACATGTTCTGACAAATGTGAAAGGTCAGTCGATGTACTCCTGACAAATGATAATTGAATTGATGGTTTAATACTATCAAGTCAGTAGACAAGAGTCCTGACACACATGATAATTTTTAAAGATCAGTTAACGAAGTCCTGACATTTTGCTAAAAGACTGGCTAACTCAGTTCCGGCTCAGAGAGGACACATACACTGCAGGTGACTGACAGGTCTGGTCTTGACCCGCAAGCAGAGTTGATTGCGTCAGCCGTTAGTCAATTTCCGGGATTGACTTATCAGGCAGACATCAGATAATCGTACTTAACTGAAAGGTCGACCTCTACAAATCCATATTTAAATTAATGTTAAACTCTTGTCTTTAACCTTTGGTTGATAAAATTCTGACAGCCAAATCAGTAAGAGATATTCTTAAGAACGACAATACGCAGGGTATCTTTGGTAAATGGTGAACAAAGATAAGACACGATTACTTCCGTGGACGAGTCCTTGATAGCTGAGATTTCAAGAATTTTGCAGCTGTGATAAGTATAAGGGAAGTATTAGTACTATATAAGAAATAGGTCACTTAGCACGTGCGGGTCTATTACAGCGGTCACCCATCCAAGTCCTGACCGCAGCTAACGTTGCTCAACTTGTTGATCGGTTAAGATCGCCAAGAGCTCCGCTACGAGCGCTTCAACTATGTATACATACGCAATCTAGCGAGTATATATACGACCTCAGCTACAAATAAGCGACGTTGAATGGAATTGATGTGTCTATGTGAGATAAAGGTAACATACAAGCTACATCTTGCATAAAAATAAGGCCACCGTTCTGATCACGTGTTGCCTTGTTGTTGATCTCGACTCTAAAAAATCAAATCAACCAAGTGTACACTATCGTTATTTCATTATAAACTCACACAAGTACAATAAGGTATGTGTGTACTCAGCGTTGAAGCTGCTGAACAGATTTTGGTTCTATCATATGATAAAAGTGTTATATATAGAATTAATCTACATTGAAACAACACAATACAAATTTTATTACAAATAAAGAAATACGAAAATATTGCATTGCACACAAAAATATTAATTAAGTATTATTTGTAGATAAGGGAATAAATTTCCACGGGCAAAATACTAATGCGTGTTTTTGAATCCTATTTTAGAATTTAACGTAGGTATAAATCATGTATAAGTGACGTGTGTTTACAGATGAAGTTAGTTACTCCTCTATTATTCCTGTTCCTTTTCCTATTCCTCTATGTATTGGGAAGTATTTGATGCGTGTGGGAAACTACTAAACTAGGTACTTACTTTTTAAACATTTGCAGTTTCGGTTGTTTAATACCTAATCGAGAATTTAAGATTTTATATGAGATAATGATAAGAAATGCAAATCATACTAATATTAAAAAGAGGAAAGATTTGTATGTATGTTTGTAACGAATTGGCTCAAAAAGTACTGGACCGATTTCAAAAATTCTTTCACCATTGGAAAGCTACATTCACCATGAGTAGCATAGGCTATATAAGATTCATCATCATCATCCATCACCTCGGGTGAAACCGTGGAGAGCAGCTAGAAGGTATAATATAAAGTTTCAATGGTCACGTAGCCGGACATCATTTTTAGATTAAATAATATACCTATACAATCATTAAATGTTATTTCTATAGATGGATCACTTTAGTTAGTTGATAAGTATGTATTTCATATGATAATATAGTGGTTTGTTTAGTAGCTTTTTTTTCAAACCTACCTTCAAATGAGAACATTTTTTATTGTACGCCTGATGGCTATTTTTCACCTAACTTTTTGTTTGATATGAGCATAATGATGTTATGCAGTTATGCTTTCAAAATATTATTCTATAGATAATTATACCTAGTTATTGTAATATTAACTCTAGTTATGGAAAAAATCTAACCATTTATGCCGAAATATTGCTGTATATGATTATGATAAGTAATATTATGGTACAATATAATCTGATACTGTGTTCTGTGGAGCCAATAAAGGATCATTCTAAATTCGGCGGTCATAAACTATAAAACATAAACTTGTTTTTTATTTTAGAAAAAGCAATAATAAGATCTTGTAAACTTGATTGAGACGCACTAGTCAGTGGCAAAGAAACATTGAAAAGAGAAGCAGGTGAGGAGTATAGAGATAGTCAAGACAACGTAAAACCAGCCAAAGTCGTATAAAGCAGTTGTGAAACATCATGTAATTATAAATACTCATTTCATGTAAGCATTGACGAAAGAGAAAGACTATTATAGTTTATCACATGATAAAAAAAACAAATTCTATGACACATACACTGTGAAAAAAAATAAGTGTCGAAAATGGACAAAAAAAGAATATAGTCGCAGAAAGTTTTCGTTTGAGTATTATTTACCGAAACAAAAGGAAAGGCAACGAGTATGCAAAACTTTTTTTTTAATACGTTTGACAAATCAGTACGCCTCATTTACTATTTTCATAAGAAAAAGATGGATGGTAAACTTTCTTTGACAAATGTGTGAGGGTGCAGGAACCCGTTGGAATGCGTTGTAGGACTTCGAATTAGCTTTTCTCTGTTGTAGTTAAGGCAACATTTTTGTAGCAAGGATAAAAATTTAAATAAATTATGTGAACGCGAGATGTGACGAGTATTGTTAACTTTATCTAATAACACTTAGAGCTATATAACTGTAGTGGAGCTACTAGAGCTAGATGCCTTCACTGCTTTAAAATAAATTGTGATTACATACCTAGGTATGCCGAAATAAAATTATAACGAAATAAATCATGACTTCCGTACTACTATTTTTATATTCCTACTTTTTCTCTGATCTAAAAGTTCTATTGTAACATTTTTGATTCAGTTATATTCAAAACGTCGAAACGTAGCAAGAAGTCGCTCACATAGTTTAAGCCCAATAGGTACACGTTTTATACCTAAAAACACTAAAAAGTGCGAGCCACCCTGGGTTTGCTCTACTCGTAGCACAAAAAAGTTTACAGCCTCCGTTATGGCTATTGACGATGCGATTTATAAGGTCAATAACATTAATGACAATTTCCTAGTTTATATCTGTTATTAAATTCAAATGAAGTTTAAGTATAATTTTATTGTGAGTGAAAATTTTGTAAAGAAAATAACTACCTAGGTACTTATTGCTGTTCCTGGAGAATAAAATTATATATGCTATTACAGATCGCGGCACATAAGTTGAAGTATGCGCTGAACACATTTTCGGGTCTTAGTCGAAGTGCGGTATGCGGTGCGAGGCGAGGCGCCGTGCGTAATCATAGCAACGCGGCGATGCTTGCTCCCAAACAATCATACTCCGCCCCTCGCTGCCCGCGCATACACCGCTTAGCCTTGGAGTACAATCGCGCGAAAAGGTTTCAGTTCTTTGACATTTACATATCTGACAAATGTGTGATCATTAAATTTAATTTCAAGAAAAATACAAGACCTAATTATGTTTTATGAGAAAACAACAAATAATTATACTAGTTATACTATAGCGTCAATACAATCGAAGAAGCTTACGTCAAAAGAGACCACGTCATTGATAATATGACGGAAGAATTTATAACCCAGTCCGAGATTCTGATAGTAGTGATTCTGAATTGGAATCTTCAACTGACACAGAAGATGAAATCGCAACTCTTTGCCTAAGTTCTAAAATTTCACTTAAAACTTATGGAGAATGTGTTACGCACATTTTATAATTATAGTGATTATTCCTATAATTGTTTTATTTAATATTACCTAACGATTACTTCCCTCAACACTTTGTTTGAGAAATACAATGATTTGAAAGGAGATTTTTATGAAATTTAATACTTGGTTTAACATATGCTTCATTTTTAACGACCGTAGATTATATATAGTATTCGTCTATCACATTTGTCCATATGTATATATGTCCACTTTTACCTGCGCGAACGCAAACCACTTTGTTTCAACTTACACACATCAAAAAAAGTTTGTGATCAGTAGCATAAGCTGATATATATTTTTTAATTGAACCTAAGTCAATAATTAACAACAAAAGGTTTATATTTAATATAATATAACTCCTCCCCTGGCTCGAACACATGCGGTTATCCTCCTGGGCATGCAGACAATCAAATTATCTAGCATTTATTGAGGTAACCTGCCCATTCTTGAACAGCGGCTTCGCAGTTTGCGGAAAAAGAGTGGATATAGACGATTTTACAAAAGAAGTGGTTAGAAGAAAAGTGACTCAGTTTTATGCAATTGATAAAAAAATACTTACTTTGAAAACTTTCTCTTAAATGCTGAACATAGAAGAGAGAATATATTACAATGCGGAAGGGAATATTTCAGGCTGTTGTTACATGACCATTGTTTTAAATTCAAGAAATGCGGTTCTAAAAGGAAACTCCTTATTAAATAGCCATATATAACATTGTGGAGGTGGAAATACCTAAGGACTATTAAACAATTTCGCAGAGAAGAAAGCCATATTTTATATCTTCAAACTTATGTAAATGCGTCTCATAACGTTTCAAAATGCTGGCAATCCAAGGATGTACTACATGGCGTGCTATCTCATATTGGTAAAGGGGACCGTTTGATCATCGTACATTGTGGAGGTCAAACTGGATTTGTAGACGGAGCACTTGTGATATCTAAATCCAAATGTAAAACGGGGGATTATCACGATTCTATGAAAATTTGTATACTTCAGTAAAAGAATAAATCTTCTTCTTTGGGTGCCCCTCCACTACTGGAGGTTGGCCGTCATCCTTCTAAACTCCTCTTTGTTCAAGGCAAGCCTGAACTGATCTTCAGCCCGTCTTATCCCGGTCCATTGTCGGATGTTGCGGAGCCAGGACAATTTCCTTCATCCAACATTCCGTTTGCCTGCAACTTTGCCCATCATTATAGTTTACAGCAGTTGATACCGGTTGTGCCGTAAAACATGACCTAAGTATGCAACTTTTCTCTGTTCTGACAAGTTTAGTCTTTGCCAGTCGCATTCGTTTAATGACACATCGATGTTTCTAATCTTCTCTGTCCAGCTAATACGTAGCATGCGTCGGTATGCCTACATTTCCAATGCTTCTAGTTTTTACGGAGATCTTCCTTGATTGTCCAGGATTCCCAACCATAGAGTGCAACTGGCCATATGTAGCATTGCACGATTCTGGTGCGGAGTTGAATAGAGAGTCTTCGCGTAGTGTAGTAGTAGTACTTTGCTCATTTTCATAAATGATGTAATTAAAAAGGATAAATGAAATGCCTAATATACCACCAAACTCTATCATCGTGATGAATAACGCAGAATTTAGCGCCCGCAGCAAAATTAGGTGCTTTGTATTATACTCTTTACAATAATCTTGATCACTCTGATCATCACAGTTAGCATTTTCGTAATCATCATTACTCGATGATAATATTTCTTTTGCGTTCAGCAGCATTCCAGCGTAAACCTGTGAATAAAAAACATGTCATCCAAATAATAGAAATAAATACATAGGTTTGACTCCTGAGTTGGGGTAAGAGAAACATATGGCCTTCTTCCCCGGGGCAGGCACGGCACTTTTCCCCCACTTTAAATTTAAGATTATGATTTTGAATAATTAATAAAACTTTATTACTGTCAGACACGAATTACAGAAACTAACCGTACCTTCAAAAATAATCACTGATTTTATGTAACTCATCATAAGCGTAATCTGGAATACGTACTTTTTTACTTCACAAAACACTAGAGGATTCAATTTCTGCGTACTGTTCTCGGTTTGTAAAGTAGTTATGGAACAATTTGCAAGTTTCGTCGGAAAACCCAAAATACGCGTATAACAACTTGGCGGCGAGCATCTCAGGATTTAAATAATCAAATGCACGTGAGAAATCGAGCAAGATAAGAGCACTGCTAAGTCCCGAGTCGGATGCAGTCAACAGGTCATCACTTACACCCATAAGTGCAGTTTCGGTACCATGCCCTTCCCTAAAACCTGATTGCTATGTAGGAATTATGTGCATGTGTATCCTTCTAACTGTTTAAAACTACTTTGTCCAGGAACTTTGACAGATTAGGAAGTATATATACTAATCGGTATAAGATCTCTATGGGGGTCTACTGACTGCGACTTTGGTATAGGCCTTACCAGAGCATGTTTCCAAAGTGATGGAAAAATGCTTGTTTCCAAAGAGTTGTTTATTATGTAGTATAGTATTATTAGTAATTATTGGTAAAGTTTCCGGTAATGTAATTTTGCCAATGGTTTATAATGATTCAGTTTGAAGTAAGAATACGCTGATATTACCTTTATTTGTTTTATAATAATTTAAAGTATTTATATCTATGCTGCCGTCGCCAGGAATATCTAAAAAGTGATTATTTATTCAATTTGCGTTATTCAAATTATCTGGAATAAGAGTCGCCTCTACGTGTAAAGTATTAGGTTTTTAAGATACCTTTTTTTTTTGGTTGACGTATGTTTGTATTAACATAATGCGTGAAAAAGCTTGTCTTCTCTATGACTAAGTGTTTAAAAGATTTATAATAATCTATTGAAGACGCGGAATTTTTAGTTTAGGCCTTTATTAGGGCCTTATCTTTTAATCCCATCATAAATCTGATCATCTGGCTCCAAGGTTTTGGTGATTATTTTATCCTTTTTCTTTTAATGGGAGCATATTTATTAAAGAGATTGCTATGCTCATTAAACTTTTCAATCATTAACTGGATACGAGTATCCGTTATTTCTGTGATATCGTTCCAAGATACATTAAAGACTTGTCAGTATTGGCCAAGGATCTTTGTGATATTGTATTATTTGCGGATGACACATCTCTGATTTTCAAAGTAGATATGAAAGATAGCACACTAATTCAAGTAAAACACGCTCTTTAGTGTATCTCTAAATGGCTCTTAACTAATAATTTATTTGTAAATTCAAAAAAGATAAAATGTTTGAAGTTTTCTTTGCCTACTGTTCCATATTTGGAGTCCAACGTTACGCTTGATGGAGTTAAACTCGTAATGGACAAGGCAACAGGTCTTCCTAGGCATTAAAATTGATGCAAAATTACTTAAAATTGACGCAAAATTACAATGAGGTCCTCATATAAATGCACTGCCTGGGAGACTCAGTTCTGCTGCATATGCGGTACGTAAAATAAGAGAACTAACAGACGTTTCTACGGTACGGTTAGTATATTTTTCATATTTCCACAGCGTAAAGTCATATGGGATATTGCTATGGGATTCAGCGGTTGATTTAGAGACCATCTTTATCGTGCTATCCGAGCTACTCGTATATACGAAATGGGTCCCTGTGAATATTTGGGAGATTTATTTAAAGAAATCAAATATTAACTTTGCCTTTCTTATATGTATTTGCAAATATAATGTATGTTCGTAAAAAAGTTACATAAATATAATTTAAATAGTGATCACCACCCTCTTAATACCTACAAGGAATACAAATAAGATAGCTGTACCTAGTTTTAGAATTGAAGACTAATAAGTCCTTCCTAGGAAATTGTGTGCGTTTTTACAATAAAATCCCAAAACACATAACTGAGCTTACAGAGGGAAAATTCAAGTTGTCTGTAAAACACTTTAATAAAATAATGAAGACAAACATGCAGAATACTGGCAAGCTGTCATTCTGCCACCCATAAAATGTAATATTAGTAGTAGAAACATTGTAAACATCTATATAAAAAGACAGGGAGTGGACAGGGGGAAATTGTTAGTGCCGCTGAACTTTTTCGCCTCGCCAAGGATAAAGACGAGTACGGAAAGCTGATTGCCAACCTTCATTGATTGAAGAGGCACCGAGAGAAGAAGATATAGAAAGAATGGCCCCGAGTTTCTTGCCGCTTCTTCTCGTTTAGCTCTATATATTTTGGAATGCGGCGGCAGAGTCTTTAAAGTACATTATAATGAAAAATTGACGTTCATAAGTGCGTCTTTGATGCATAAATTGAATAAATGAGTTTGACTTTGATATACATTTTAGGTCAAAGTTGAACGAACTAATATCTACGTCTTCAATAGCACGAAATAGTACAAATCTAGCTACAGGTTTAGGTTTCCTAAAGAAACGAAAGCATGGTGGCTTACGACTCTATTATGTACTATAGTTACATTTTTGTATCTCTCTGGCACGTCCGTTATAATTAAGTCTAATAACGTTGTTGAGTCATCCGTAATCCTCGTGGGTTCTTTGAACACTTGTTCAAGGTTTAATTCAGTACAGAACATCGATAGTTATCTAGATTTTGGAGTGTTTTTAGTGGCAATCAAATCCACATTAAGGTCTGTCAAAAGGCAGATATAATCACAATTATTAGCTCATGCATTTAACGACTCACTGCGAGCAGCTAGTCAATTTGACGCTTTCAGGCCTGTACGCTTTCAGGCCTATTGATATGTGTGCACCTGGCAATGTGATCTCCAGCCACAGCTGTTCTAACTCTGTGTCTGGGTGTGTGCGTATCCGTAATCCGTTCCGCACACGTAAACCTTTTATGATATAAAACCCTACCCAACCACCTCTCTGATTGGACTTGCGTGTGTGAGATTTGTCAAGATAGAGGGCGTTGACCACTACTACATTAAAAGGTTTCATAACTTTACACACATGGTAACAAGCAGATGTGCCATATTATATCATAAGAAAGAGATCAATGATTGTAATATGAATTTAACTACCTGTCTAGCTACGTATTCGACTAAGGAATGAAGGAAAACTACTCCTTCAAAGCTGATAAGACCCTCGAAGCCATGTCGTAATAAAATCTGATTTAAATTAAATTTTCAAATGGGCTACGCGAAGTTCTTTACTTTTAAATCCGTCAAAATCAATAATGCTCATCTTGGGTACCCCAGTTCAAATAAATAATATTTATTCCTATAACCCAAGCCTGTCTGTTGATGGAGTCAAAATACCCATCCAGTCAGATGCTCGAAACTTGGGTCTTGTTTTTGATGGAAAAATGAGATTCGTAGAACATATTATTAACCAAAAAATTAAAGCTAGTTTCTATTAACTTAAAGTTTCCTATGGAATTAGAAAACATATGTCTGAAGATATACGAATATTTTTGTGTGATCTGTGTGTTTTATCCCCTTTTAACTATGGTAGTGCAGTGTATGGCACAAGGCTGTACGTTAAAACATAAAATGCTATTCGAAGGGTTCAGAATGCATTTGCAAGATTCTGTTTTAGCATACCTAGAAGACAACACGTCATTCCTTATCTCGTCAAGAATAAAATCCTAACATGAAAACGAGGAGAGAACTGCATTTGGCCTGTATGACCCAAAGGGTTATATGGAATAAAAAACCAGAATATATTTTTGAGAAGTTGACTATTGTCAAAGATATCCACTCAGTTAACACTCGCTCTTAATTCTCGCATACTTTGTTTATACCCAAACATAGGACCACTGGATTTAGAGGTTGCTTTAAATATAGCGCTTTTAAAATATGGAATAATAATTTCTTCTACGAATTCAAATATTTGAATGTAATTAGTTAGATATGTGTTTTTACTATTTAATTACAGCAAAAAACCCTATAGGTATTAGTGTAAAATTTTTAAATTAAAATTTTTTCCACTCTGATTTTTTCGGCTACGTCAAGTTTGTCGTGTAACATAACATTTTACTAATACATTTGACATGAATGTTTATGTAGCAGATTCCTTGGTCTTTCAACTTTCTCTGACAAAAATTTCGTCTCTTAACTCGCTATAGGTATGGCACAAGAGCCGTTTGTGCCCAACTCGGTGCAACATATGACGCGGGCGCAGGTCGCAACACTTACTAGGGCGTCGCGGCGATCGTTAGGGCACTTTAAAGCGCTTTAGTTTACGTATTTAGTTGTATGCTTTAAAAAAAATGTTGTTTACTAAGTATTTAGTTGTGTGTTTTTATTGTATTGGCAATAAACATATTATCTATTCTATCTGTATAATATTGCATTAAATAAACTAACGTGTGTCTATATGCTTTATCGACTGAACAAAAGGGAGCCAAATTCAAAAGGGAAACCAGTAGAAGCTTTTGCTCTTCTTGCCCCTATGTTACTTTTGCTAATGCTTCTACTCACTAATTCACATGTACCGTAGATCTACTTGATGCATTTATTAATTTACATCAGAACATTTTCTTAAGTACCATACTTTTCAGATATATATGAAATTATGATAAATCTAATCATTGTACTTCCCTGCAGGTCCTTATTTCAGTACATCACGTCAAGGTGGAGTCATGGTGAAATACAATGGATTTCATTTTAGTAAGGGGTACTCTGTCGGACCTAAAACGAGGTGGCGATGCACGTTTAGCTACAGAGGATGTAAAGCCGTGATATACTCTTGGGGCAATGAGTTTGTAAAGATCAACAACAATCATAATCATGTGTGAGCAGAATTTGCAACGAAATATGTCTATTTGCATCGAATATACAGGCTACTTTTTCATGATAGTCGATCTATGCGCCAGTGGAGCCTTGTGATGAAATTAGTTATTCTGAGCACATTAAAAGCTGATGGTGACTGGAAACTGGAACAGACAATTTCAATTTTCTATTTAAAAACTAGTTTTAGTACTTAAGATTGCGAACATAACCTGCCTACCAGGGTCAAAGAGAAATCGTTTTGTTTTCAAGGCAATCCATAAAAAGTTCTTACAATGAAGTGTTTTTAATTCGTACCATTGACGTCCAATAAACTTAGCTGTTTACAAACTGCTTGACGACCGAATGAATAAATGACGTTGGGCTCTCGGATTAAATTCTTTTAGGGTTTCTAGTAAGTAAAGATAATGTAACTTGATCTTAGTAAATTTAACAACTAGAATCGAGTTTCAAAAATAATTTTAATTGTTTAAAACGCTTGAGGTGGATCTTACTTTAGTTGATTAAAACTTATGAATGAGGTTCGTGGAGCAATGTTTTATTAATAGGGCGGGATCTTTCTCGTTATTGGCATGCCAATACACGTTTGTGTTACTCGAATTTACTGTATTGAGAAATGACAGAAGTATCAATGTATTTAAATCTGTTATAAAATGTAGCTACACATATAAAAAATGTATAGGATCGCTGTATGTACATGGAAGATATATGAAAAAATATAATATTGGGACTTTTATAAACGAAAATAAAATGATGGTTAGAATTTTTGTCTGTTTATCTGTTTGTCTGTGCGTTTGTTAACGCTAATCTCAGAAACGGAATATCTGATATAGATGACGATTTCACTAATATATTCTTGTAACTCCACTTAGCATTTAGTGTTTGATTCGTGTCAATCGGTTTATTCTTAATTAAAAAAGTTACTGAATAATATATAGTAATAAAATATTACTTTTATTTTGATATCTGCCGTATCCTACCCACGAGGCCACGCGAGCGAAGCCGCGGACTGGTCACCTAGTGATATATAATTACGTATAATCTTTTTTCAGCGACATTCTTACTTAATAGCAATGGAAAACAACTGGCTATAATAAGAGGTTTCTCATTTTACTTGTGCCGTCGAAATCTATCAACTCTCGAATGGCAGTGCACCTCGGGAAGGAAATGTAAAGCGCGATTCATAACTCAATCTGGAGGTGACTACAGCTTCCTACGGGGAAACACAGAACATTACCACACGCCTCCTGATCACCGTATCATTAATGGCGTTTATCACAAGCTTTGATAAAATATTGATATAATTATCTAAATCAGATTATGAGTAATAGCTGTCTACCCTCATATCTGTCTACCCTCTATCTGTCTACCCTCATTCTCTATCTTTTGCTACGCGCACTGTTGGTACTCGATCGTAATTCACGACAGAACACGTTCACTGTATCACCACGTTTTTCGGTTACGTTTATTAAGTTTAACACAATCTAAAACCATCTTCACGATTGATATTACTGTGTTGTGCCAAATGTAATGTTGCAGCTTGTAGGGATCCAACCTGCAAGGGCAATTATTACATTACGGATCCCACGGTTTACGGGGGCCGGACCCTTCCCCCCCCTTAGCATACGGCATCATTAAAATCGCGGTAGGTATATTAATGACGGATAATATAATCTGTGCCTAAAATATGAGTACGCGTCGCGACAATTAAGTATCTATATAGTTAAGCTTTGGATATATATAATAAACCTCATAATTTGGCTATGTAATATCTGTAAAGCATTTCTATACCATTTTAGGTGTTTGCCACGGATTCCAAAATCTACTAAAAGCTTTTTCAAAATCTAGGCAGATATTCGTTTGTTACAATTTTTGTCCACATATCACATGAAAGTAAATTGGCCTCTTATGATCGCCCTGAATTGAAGCCATTTTGTTCATAAATTATTAGATACCTACTCTTTCCTTTGTTGGACAAGAGCGATCTAAATTTGTCGGCAATATTTTTTCCATTGCTTTGCATGGCTTATGGGGCGGAAGTTACGGGAGATTAGACAAGAGGTATATTCTGCCGTAGTATATCTATAATGCCGTTATCTAGCGAAACCCATTTTTAGGTTATGAGCAAAAAACGCAGGGAAAATTTAAACCTACTCGTATGTAACTTCTCGATTATAACACCATTTTGTAACTTAAAAGCACCAAAAATACGTCAAGTAAAATACTTTTTAATTATTCATCTGCCATATTGTAATTATTATTTAATTATATTAAATAACGCATAAACGCAGCAAATTTTTAATGAATAATTGACTTTAATGCCGTTAAGTATACCTTAAGGGCATTTTAGTGTTTCTATTTAAAATAAATATATATTGTCTTTTAAAACACTCAAAAAAATCTTATAAATGATTAGCTAAATAGTCGTTATAGTACACAACCTTGGTTTAGCTTATCATTAGGTTATGGACAAAGGACTCATATGTTAGATTTTAGTGCCGTTATTGCATTTTACCGCGTTTTAGTCTGGTAAACTACAAATGTATATCAATTTCAAGGAAAAACTTGATTCATTGTTACGCTAAACTGCAGTTAAACTAAGAACATTTTACGATAACGGCATTATAATGTAACAACAACAAAAAATATTGGAATTTAATATTCAACCTACGGAAGTTAAAACACTAAATAAAAACAAAATTTAAATAATGAAAAGCCAATTTTTTGCATTTTTTCACACTATTTATTTAAACACAATGCTGAATACATGATTCAGCATTTTATTTGTTTTGGCAGAATTTCACTAGATTTGTAAATTAAAATGTCATTAACGTGGGTTTTTAAATTAATTAAATATTTACCGTTCGTGAAACGAAGAGAAATATACATAATATCTTCGAAATTGTTCTACAGGAGGTAATAACTACCAGGGAAAAACATGCCTCTATCATATTTTTTAAATAAGCCCTTGTTCGGTTGCAAATTCGGTTTTTTCTTTGTGACACGTAATTCGAAATATTCAAAAAAAAACTAGTAACGTAGACTGTACAATTATCTCTACAAAACTCTTGCTTTATGAGTTCAAGATATGCGTTACACTCTTTTAAATGAAGGAAATTGTAGAGTTAACCTTGTTTTCATGCCACCTCTACCTGGTGGTTCACTTTTAGTCACTGCTCATAAATGCATGGCCGGGTTCAAAGTAATGGAGAATATGGTTTTTATAGCAATGGCTTCATCACTGTTAATCATATGAACAAGCGTTGGACATAAGAGACAATTTTTGTTTTGTGCGCTGCAATTATCTAGCCTGAAATGTACGTGCTAAAAGTCTCTAGTACGCAAAAGAAGGCAGACATTATGTCTTCTCGTTTTCTGCCTGCAATGTCATTATGCCAGACAAAAGTAAGGGGTTTGCATTCTGTGTTAATTTTTCCAAGTGTTGCGAAGGTTTGTTTGTGTGGAAGAGATCGCTCAACTGTGACACTTAATTTTAAGTTTTCATTTGTTTTATGTACTTTATAATCTGGTGTTGCAATAAAGAGTGTATCTATCTATCTGTGCTATAAGGTGCTGACAGAAAATTGCTGTTTTAAATATTTCCAATCTGAGCAACATGATCACTTTTTCCAGATCAGCATTATTATAGAATACCTGTTAACTATTTTGAGGTTTCACTTCGTGTGCTGTTTAAAGATCTCGTGCCTTGATAAACCCAATTCACACAAACTGTATACTCTGTCCATTAGTTTGCGAGTGGCATCATGTCGGCAGTGTAATATCAAAACATAGTAAAAGACACGAAACAAATTTTACAGGAGAGCGAAAAACCGAGTTTGCCACTTTAAAAGCGTGCCCCAACTAAACTATGATACTTAGCGAACTTAATTTAATGATACTTAACGAGGCTAAGGTCACAATTTGCGGTATATTCTTGGTAGGTGATAGGTTGTATATATTTTCGTTTTGCATTAATATTACACGTAATAAAGCACTTACTAATTAGTAAATGGTTATTCGAGCTTAGAAACAGACCCAATTTACAATTTGATACCACAGTAAGTTGCGTTACTAGTTTCAAATCTGACTTTGGGCAGAGTCGTTATAGGTTCTATGGAATTGGAAAATAACTGTTTTAACACTTAGTACATGTGGTCCTTATATTGGTTAGTCTGGTTTCGATATTGAATATCTGTACATTAGCAATGTCGTAAACCCAGCAGCTAACCTGAACAGAACTGTTGAATAAAACCAAGGGTTTGCTTGTGATTTGACAAGCAACCCTTAGTTATACAAAATTATAAGAATATTTATTCATTAATTAGTGAGATATTGCGAAAACCAGTAATGAATAAGGATTCAGAAGAAATTTGACCACTCGTTACTAAATCTTGAGAATGATTGCTTGTTGGTAAATGAAGCTAAAACTTTGCAATTTTTGCGTCCGAGGGTGTGAATTTTTCTCTCTAAAAATTGCAATGTTTGTTATCGCTAAGCAGGCGTTAGTGCTTTAAAAAAGTAATACTATAAGAAGCTAAAACTGTTTGTAAAAACGGTTAGGAAGTATAATATTATGTATAAATAATCTGAGCTATACTGGTGTTTACACGCGCAATTTAACTTTGACGTTACCATTTCAAGCCCTAGTAAGTCGCATTGACAATTCGAAATCGAGCAAGGGACATGGCTTTAATAAGTTTTAAAATTGATTGTGCTATAGTTACTATGTTTAAAAATAATTTAATAAACTTTTTTAAAATTTATGCGCTCTTACTAGGTTAATGAAAAAAATACTTTGGGGTGTTTTATTGGCGTTTTGACAGTATCATTCTACTACCTAACAAGCTGCCATTAGCAAAAACACGTATATACAAAAGATGTCCTTTGCTAGGTTTTGAAACTGCAAAGTCAATATGATGTTTCTTTTCTGTGAAAGCATAATTCATACTCTTCATTGTCAAGAGTAGTGAAAGATATGTTAATTTAAATTTATATATTTTAATTTTGGCTTAACATGTGATCTGTATAAGATGTACGAAATATATTTATCGGTATGTCAAAAGGTCTCACAAAAATGTTTATGCATTTGAGGTCTGCTACTTGGTAAGTATATTAGCAAAGGTGCAGCATGTCTCGCCTGTAGTGTGGTTCTAATTGGTTAAATAATAAAACGTGTCGATTGCGTAAATTGGGATTGATTTTTGAGTTTTTTTGGTGTTTTCCGCGCTCATCTGTGGAAGGATCACTGAAAGTTCTATGTAACAGTGCGGTCCCAATCAGCCATAATCGATTTAAGCGCGGTAAAAGTCGGTCCCTTTCACCGTTAGCGTGATTACGATGGCCCACGCTACGTCATCGATGACGTCTTAACTGCTGCCATATTGACGATTACATGAACCATGGTCTACACCATAATCGTCGTGAGCGTTCTGTCAAAAGTGACAGGTGTTTGTTTATTTCTACAAGGTCTTTACTGGTGTCTCTTGTTTTTTATGTAAAAGTTGTAAAAGTCGGTCTATCCATTCCATTATTTCTTTTACACCACGTAGTTAACCTTCACACTATGCACGATATTTTTATGAATTTGTTTTTCGCGCGCAAATGGTTCGTTATTGCTACAACTCTGGTCCGATTTATCAACACGCTTACAGTGCCACGAGCTGTCATAATCGCGATATTTATCTCGGACCGGCTTTGGTAGACGTTAGCACTGTGAGCAAAAATATCGCAAAACGGATCGCTGTGTAAGTAGGAGCCTGTCATTTTCTTTCAGATAGCCTAGAGTAGTAAGGAAAAATATTTTGCATTCATCTAACTTAGTACCGTCATTATCATCCCCGACGGGCGAGCTTAGTTAACGGCATTATAACGTAATATTGAGAGATAACGACAATTAAATCTAATTTTTAAGGACAAATAACTATTGTAATATTTTAGAAATGCCGTTACTGGCTCATAACGCACTATAAGTCAAAATATACGTATACCAAATGTTAAGCTATAATGCCGTTAAGATTAGTTAATCACATCTAACTTTCAGTTAACGGCGTTATTGCTTAACAAACGTAAATTTCTATATTAAACAAATAATAACTAGAAAACAGTTAAAGTACTTTAACAGCTTTACAGTGTGCAAAAGACTTACAACGGCAATCTAGTGAAGCAATCATTGGAAAAATTTATAACAAAAACATAAGTTAAGGAACTTTAGCGGCTTTATTGAGTTGCAAAGATACTTAACGGCATTTATGCATATTACACATAATAAAAAAAGGTATATAACGGCATAATTACTTTAATTATTTCCGAAACTAATAGGAATATCAAAAAACCGCGTATACAGATCGATAGAGATTTTTGTCTTATTAATATACCATCAAAAGTGCAAAATCGACCAGATGTCTGTTAACGGCATTTTTTTTATACGAGCACCACTTACGAGCTCGTACCACGGCAGTATTGATTTATGTGATATTTATTTACGTGCAATGATAACTTCATAAGACAATCCGAATGCTTAGGCCGATCTTACCTCTCTATCGCGTGGTCCGCGCTCTCGCTTGCACGCTCGGCCCAGGTGGAACGTGATAATGAATCATACTTTTTCGTGCGTGCAGCCGGCGTTCATCGATTTATAAGACGTTTTCACGTCAAATAAGCTTATTGCTTATTGTGCGTAATTTATCAAAACAAAAGCTTGGCTCAACAATGCCAACATCTGTGATGTCAACAATGGCAGCAGACGGCCTGCGCCTGCGCCCCGCCCAGGCCGCCCGCTCTCGCCGCATGAGTTGCATCACAATGTAATGCGCATGGCGCTCACTCGTCTCGGTCGCATCAACACATACAAGACAGCCAACCTATTTAAATTGCCTCGCGACGCCCGTGGGATATCTAATACCGCGGCGCCCCAGGGCGTCAATCCAGTCGTTTCCGTACAAACAGAGACAAACAAAGAAACAAAAAAACATTAAAAAAGTCTAAATTAGTTCGACTTTACTCCTTACAACCCCCTGACTCGGTTTTTAGCATTTTTTCAATATACAGAAATTTCACCTCTACAGTTTTATTATTATGTCGATAGAAGATATATCAGATGTATAAGAAATATACCGTCTGAAGTTGTATGCAGAACGTGGTCATGCTGGGAAGTATACTTTGTAGCAAGACTTGTAATGTTATAGAATACTTACACTAAGAAGAAGGCCTAGCTAGTTAATAGTAAATAAAAAGTAAGATTAGAAATATAAATATATTAGTTAGATAACATGACCTGGAATGCACTTCACTGTAGGTTCTAAAATCACTCTTTTTCAATCAGTCTTGCTTTTCTTAATGTAGACACATAGTCCCAAATGAGATTTTATAGAATTACTTAATTGGTTCGAGAAAGGACCCTACAACATCGGACACAAGCCGTATTCGCATTACCGGGCGATACCGTCTTCATCAGAAGGCCAAGATGCCAAACCACTTTCTTTTCAAATATCTTTGGGCCACTTATCAGCTCCGTTCACTTCGTTTTAACTTCTATTATTATTCTACTATTATTCGAGAAACGTAGTCCGTATTCTTTTGGGGTTCAGAAAATCTTAAAAATCAAAATAGTTTCTCTCAGGAATCCATCCTCTCTCCTCCAAATCAAAATCGTTTTTTTCCAAACGTCTTCTGTGTCCTTCCATCATTTTATTTTTTATTTTATTTCCCATAGTCCTGGTCAGTATCAAAACAGTTTTTAATATAAAATACAAATAAGGATTTATGAAATAAGATATGATGTCATATGAAATTATATTACAGACTGGTGTAGTATCACCAAGATTTATAAAGTATAAGCTGTGTACCGCGGTTTCACCCGCGTGGTGAAGGATGATGATGATGATTACAAAAACCTTCCACAAAATATAATTTATCTCCTCGACGAATTTCATTACTACCCGTTCAGGTGCTTAGGCGTGAAAGCGTAAAAACCAAACAAACATTCAAAACAAAGAAACTCGCTTTCGCATGTTTAATATTATTAGTTAGGCTATAATTGCAAAATAGGGATACATAAATAATACACGTTCTAAGTCATACTACACTTACGCATAATGTTATATATAAGAATACAAGTTATACGATTCTTTTAAGTTAATTACTGAAATTGACACTTTGGTACTTACCCACAACAATTGACAATATCTTTTATTACTCCTTAATCTAGAAATGCGATATCAACCTAAAATTCTTCGTTATCATCAAATATCGTTAAGAGCAAAGATCTTATATTAAAAAGAGGTAGATTCGTTATCTTAGACCTGACGAAAGTCAATGTTAAACAAACTTCTCGCATACAAGAACGTATTTTGCTAGACGTCCACTCAAATGTAAGAAAACCTGGAGTAAGCGAAATAGCCAGATCAGTTAGTCAAACAAACGTGCTAGTGAAAGCGTGATAAATATTTATTCCGCTGATTCGCTACGATGAAGCTAGAGCTTAAACAACATTTTGTGACGAGATATTATTTCAAACGAACAATAACAAAACATTTTTTATAAATGCCTATTTGGTGGTAATTTAGTTTTGGTGGTCCTTAAAAAGGTGACAAGACCTTGTTGAAAAATAACAGACCCAATTCGCTTTTGAACCCTGTTTATAAGTTGTTTTTGAGGGTCATCACGCACCCTCTCTTGTTGTTGTTACCAGTGATGATATATGACACTGAAACGTGGTCTCATAAGCAAGCTCAAAGTCATAGAAAAAGCTATAGAGAGCGCTATGCTCGGGGTTTCTATAGGTGATCGAATCAGAAAAGGGGAGAACTGTAGACGAACTAAAGTCACCGACATAACTCAGAAGATAACCCTAATATAAAATAATAATTGTATGAATAATTCATACGTAATAATTTTGGACAATTTCATATATCTATATTATATCATATAGGCTCTATAGCCACATTTTTTGTTGCCGTGTTTATTCGCAAGTACCACATCTACCTCTTATTAATATAAAATCATTGGTGCATGAGAGCGGGAGCATGTCAAAATAGCAATAACTGAATATATAAAGTGAAAAATAATGTTATAAGTTGTGTCAGCCCAACCAAACTACAATTTTAGCAAATGAAACTTTCCGTTATATCACCTAACAAAATAAAATTGTATAGGTCCGTAGGTACACACTAAACTTGCAACATTTAAAATAATAAATATCTACACTGCATAGTCATGATCTTATAAGCTGACTGGAATTCGGAAACCAATGTTTTCTAGATAGGATTATTTTATACGTTTATATTGGCCTATGGCTCTATTTTGTTAAATAAATATCTCTCGAATATGTAACACTATGTTTTAATCATTTTACTAGCTTTTCTTTTAGTTAGATTTTATTTTATTAAGAATATGGTATTATTTATTTTTATTTCCTATACTGTACTTGATTGAGAAAACTTACCATAGCCTTATACTCATACTTATAATATCGACAATGGCTTTCAGAAGATGAACCTCATTGTTACTTTACTTTAAACTTATTTTACTACTTTGCAGGTCCTTACTTCTGCAGATCCCGTACCGGTGGGGTCATGGTGAAACTCAAGGGCTTTCGTTTTTCTAAAAACTACTCTAACGGACTTAGAACGAGGTGGCAGTGCGCACGGAGCCACGTCGGGTGCAGAGCCGTGATATTCTCTTTAGGAGACGAGTTCATAAAAATAAAAAACGATCATAACCATCATCAATAACTTTAGTTGAGATTGTATTATGATGGCAACTGAACTTCTACGGCACAAAAACGCTTATCTAAGATTTAATTCCTACCAATACGTGACGTCAACACTCCTTGACTTCGTGTTGGAGTAAATTCCAACAGCGAGCTTATAATGCCCACATTAGTTATAGGAGCTTATTATTTTCTAATGGTAAAACTGATAACTAGTTTCATGCGATGCATCGTGGACAGCACGCAATTTAAGTTGGCGCATGCAAAATGCATCATTTTAATGTATAAATAGATAATATTCATATACTACTCACATAAGATCCTGTTATTAAATATTGGTTCGAGCCCGTATTCCAAAAGTAAACTTAAGTATAAATTTGTGTTTAAGACTAGATTTAAGTTTAGATTTAATTCTATAACTGCACTTGCACATACCTACATCCATAATCACTTGAGATAGGTAGGTATATGTAGTTCTAGAATGTCACTCAATCGGAAATCTATTAATATCTTAATCTAATAATAGTCTTTTGATTTTTGATCGATTTTAACCTTTTAACGCAAGCAACCTCCAGAACAATCTTGAGAGTTTTCTACACATTTCATTCGGCTTAGCTAGGAATTCTGCAAGTAGAAGTAGTGTGTAGCGCGTAATTAATTTAAGATAGGAAGGCAAACAAGTAGAATCATATGGCGAACACGGTACTTGCCTTGGTACTTACCACCGCAATGCCAGTTATTTTGGCTCGAAGTAGTATTGTGCACTCATAACGTGTATATTTTTTTGGTTTGCGGGCATTATAAAAAAGACATTATTTTCGTAATGTCTTCTGGAGCACCACCGAAACTCCAGTTATTCTGAGTTGAAGTAGTTGTGTGCATTGGGTATGGAAAACCGACAACTAACAGTCATTACCTTGCTAGATTTTAGGAATGCTTTTGTTGCTGTTGTTGATTTTGATATCCTCCTTGCTTTACTCGGCTCTTTTAACATATTTATATCCGTAATTGACTGGTTTCATACTCGTATATGCAAGGGCGACGGCAACGTGTTCGCATCGAAGAATATTTTTCTTCTTGGTATGATACTAATGCTCGAGTTCCTCAGGGTTGTGTTATTTTTCCTCTTCTTTTTGCCGGATTCATCAATTCTATCTCTTTACTTTTTATTTCTTCCTACCATCTCTACTCTATGCAGACGATCTTCAAATATACTCGCAAAGCTCACTTGATCGATTGGCGGAAGTCATAAACGCACCAAATGTCAATTTGCGTCGTATAGTGTACTGGAGCAAATCATATGAACTATATGTGAACCCATTAAAATCTCAGTCTATCATTATAGGTAGCTCGAGAATTAATTCACTGATTGATTTTAATTACATTCCTAAAATATTTTTTGATAACATTCCCATTCCTTACACCACCAACGTCACGAATCCCGGGTTCAAAGTCGACAACAGCTTAACTAAAGGTCGTCAGCCAATTAGCCAGGTCCAATCAGTGAGGCAAAAACTGTTCACTTCAGGGTCATCACTCAATAGATTGTGTTTTTTCATCCAATTTTTTACTACGCTGACACTTGCTATCTCGATCTATCTCAATCGGACCACCTAAACAAAACTGAGCGTCTCTAAATTTCTGCTAACGTTTTATTTTCGGTCTCCGGAAATACGATCATGTTATGCAACTCCGCGTTCCGGAAACTTCGCAAATCTTCTCGTTAAAAATACCTCAGTGCCTCAAGACAAGAGTCTTTGACCAATGTGTGTTACCAGTGATGACATTTGAAACGGCACTGAAACGTGGTCTCTTTCATAAGCAAGCTCAAAGTCGCATAAGGAACACTAGAGAGGGCTATGCTCGGGGTTTCTACGTGATCGAATCAGAAATGAGGAGATCTGTAGACGAACTAAAGTCACCGACATAGTCCTAAAGATAGATAGATAAACTCTTTATTGCAACACCACATTAAAAAGTACAACAAACAAATAAAAAACTTAAAATTAAGTGTCACAATAGGCGGTTTTATCGCTCAGAGCGATCTCTTCCAGACAACCATGACCACCTTAGCCCAGAAGATAAGCCAGTTAAAATGGTAATGGCTACATAGCACGCAGAACAGACGAAGGTAGGAGGACGACGTTGGATGCAGGCCTCTTCCAACCGGTCCTTTTGGAAATTAGTGGGGGTGGCATATGTTCAGCAGTGAACGTCCTACGGCTGAGATGATAATGATGATGAGATGATGAACTTTATGGTTGTTTTTACGAGTATATAAGAATTTCATTTAAAGTTACACGTACTTACTCTATTCCTTAGACTATCTAAGTTCTGATTTTATTATTAACCGATCTTCTTAAGGGTGGTATTATCAAAGGTAATATTAGTAAAACTTTAGAAAAACAAATACAATTTGAAAAATTTAATACCGACTTCCATTCTATTCAGTTATTGGAGTGTATCTCAAAAACTACTGGACCGAATTTGATGAAATTTAAATGGGACATTGGAAGCACCAGCTTTCAAACAATTTTGAAAATGAGTTCACCCAGTCGAAAGTTATGAGGTAATAAACATCAAAAAACATACAGGCAAATTGGGTACCTCCTCCTTTATTTTGGATGTCGGTAGGTAAAACAGGTTCGACTTAAGATTTAGACGCATGTTTCGACTTCGTCTAGAAGCCTTATTCAGGATCTTGAGTAAGGCGCGGACGTCGTATGTGCCTCGGACTACACACAGCAAGCCCGCTGTGTACGGGAGTTCGATGCGGGCGGTGGTGGCGAGTGATGCGGCGATCGTAGCGTATGTATATATTCCAAACTGTGTATAAATCTACGTCAGATTCGTGTCATTGACATATATATCCCGATTGAACGTTCTCTTTTCTGTTTCATGATTGTAAACCTTTTATTGAGTGTACATTTGATAACGGTATATAACACATTGTTTTTCTTAATTACAGTTCATTTTATCTCCAATTGCAAAGGAACCCAGCTAGCTATCATACACGGCCACACATTTACTATCGATAAAAAGAACAAATTGAGCGAATATTGGAAATGCCAGATGTCGCACAGAAAGTGTAGATCACGGTTCACTACAATGGCCGGCACAAGAGTCATAACAAACAAAAACTTAGAGCACAATCACCATCCCCTTGCGTATATAATTAGAAATGGTGTTTACTTTAGAATTTAAACTACTGAAAATAAATGTATACGTCTTAAACCAGAGCTAATCCAAGCTTTAGCACCCAAGTATAACGTTCCCATATCCTTTCTATTCTGTATAACATACTGTTTAATCCTTGTATTCCCTTCTCTATACCTAAGATAACGGTTTAGATTTCTCCAGTGCTCTTCTTAATCTCTTAGGTCATCAGAAAACATACTTCTAACGACTCCTGAACATTGTACTACCTACATTCTACAGCTCTTCATTCACAGTCCAGGCAGTTCGCCTTGAAAATGCACTCCGTACTAATATCAAACGCGCGCAATCGCTGAATAGCTTCAAAGCAAAAGTGAAAGACTACTATCTCTCCTGACATGATTTATTGATTGAAGCAATATGGAACGGCTACACGTTCTGCAATCAAAAACAATCAAATACAATTAGTACTTGGAAGTGTAGGACAAAAAGTCTAAATATGCAAGATAAATTTGTCAAGAAAACATTATGCAATACTTAAAAACTATAATTAAGGGCATCATTGGCGGTCTTATCGCTTAGGGCGATTTCTTCCAGACAACCATGAACGGAAAAAAAATAGGTATAAACTTATTGGTGGTGTATAAAACAAATATAATTTACATTAGTTACGAATGTAGATACAATATTATAAATAAACATAAACACGTTTACCTCTTTAAATAACCATGGCACAATAAACGATAAATAAATTACCAATATTTATTCGTTTTATTCTCCCTGCCTTTACCATAGGAAAAAATCATGTTCATCCATGAATATGAGTGCAACCGTTAGGTCAGCAGAGTTTTCTTTATGACAGTCTTTAAGAAAGCCTATGTTGAACCTTATACTGATAGAGGACCTAAACTTATAGGTACTCAGTATCTTCTTTGGACACCTTTGAACAGCTTCTACAATGTATTTGTATTGACAAAAATACAGACTTATTTTTTTTATTTACATTAACTATTATACTTTAATTTTAAAAAGGGGGAGGCCTATGCTCAGCAGTCGACGTCCTACGGCTGAGATGTTGATGATGATGATGAATTTTAAAAAATAATTACATTTACATAGCTTTGTTGAATTTCTCGTTATTGGTATTCCTTCCAATCTCTAAGATCCAATATTAAGGCGCTGTCAGTTCAGAGCTAGAATTATTTCAATTCGCAGTTAACCGTAATAACCGTCAGAGCGTCTAGCTTTTCGGAAAAGTAGGTAGGTATTAAAATATTGTTTTATGCAAATCAAATATCGTAGACGTAAATAAATCGTTTACCTATATGTTCAATCCTTGATTAACAAACGGCAAGCCACAGTTTGATCGAAAAATAATGCATTTTCATTAACAAAGTACATAAATGATCTACATGATATATATAAACTTACATATTTTTTTCAATAAACTTGATATAATAAAGAGATTAGAAATAACCTTCAATCCACAGCTAATTTTCTTTTTGTGAATGTTTCATCATCATCATCATCATTTCAGCCGTAGGACGTCCACTGCTGAACATAGGCCTCCCCATGATTTTCCAAAAGGACCGGTTGGAAGCGGCCTGCATCCAACGTCGTCCTGCGATCTTCATCAGGTCGCCTATCCACCGTGTCGGTGGACGACCTACGCTGCGCTTGCCGGTCCGTGGTCTCCACTCCAGAACCTTTCGGCCCCATCGGCCATCTGTTCTGCGTGCTATGTGCCCTGCCCACTGCCACTTCAACTGGCTAATGTTCTGGGCTATGTCGGTGACTTTCGTTCTTCTACGGATCTCCTCATGTCTGATTCGATCACGTAGAGAAACCCCGAGCATAGTCCTCTCCATAGCTCGTTGTGCTACTTTGAGCTTATCTATGAGGCCCATAGTAAGTCATCACTGGTAACACACATTGGTCGAAGACTCTTGTCTTGAGACGCTGAGGTATTTTTGACGAGAAGACTTCGCGAAGTTTCCGGAACGCTGCCCAGCCGAGTTGGATTCGACGATTGACCTCTTTCTCGAAGTTGGACCTGCCTAGTTTGACTGTCTGTACCAGGTAGATGTACTCGTCAACAACTTCGAGAACTGAGTTCCCAACTGATATTGGGGTAGGTACAACATGGGCATTAGACATAATTTTCGTCATCATTGGTTTTATCATAAAACCATAAAAAATTACAAAACTTTTATGTCATTGAATGAGTACTTGATTAAGAATGGGTCTGATTCGATATACTATATTGCACCTAACCCTTGCATAGTTAGTATGTGCGTTAGATGGCGTTCATAATAAGCCTTAACCCTCAGAAATTATATTTTAGTGAGATTCGTGACACAGACGTCTGGAAAGCAGTTGGCTCTGATCAACGGGTTCACATTCTACTGCCATAGGAAGACTCAGAGCACTGCTCGGTGGTGCTGCACCAGAGGCGGAACATGTTATGCTAAGTTCACAATGTCACTAAATGGTGAAATGAAAAGCGCAAGCATTGTACATAATCATAACCCACCGTTTTATAAGATTATTAATGGTATTATACATAGAATGTAACAGCAAATTAAATCCTTCTAACATTATAAATGTAAAATTTTGTGGTAGTGTGGGTGTGAATGTAGGTACTTGTCTGTGTGTATAAAGTGTGGCATTTATTACCTCCAAAGCGGCTGAACTAGTTTTTATAATATTATCCTAAGTATATTATGTAATTAAATAGGCTAAGAGAGTGAGTACTTTTATACATGTTCCTTGCTTGACACAAGTAGGTCAGAAGCGCGTGGAATAAAGTTAACGTGATTTCATGAATTTATAATTTTGAATCAAAATATAATAATTAATCAATTAAATACATTGTGATAATAATACCATCTCTATTTCCAACAAATCTTTTTAGTTTTTATAAAGTAAAGAAGTTACAAAATTACTTTAAAACTTATAAACGGGATATTTTCCATGTACCTACCTATTGTTTTTATTTTGTTATAGTTGCATGTGCCATGTTCACTTCGTGTTCAGTTTACTTGTAAACATGGCGTACATCGTATAGTTATATCGTTTTGCTAAATATATTGTAAAAATATATCCTTAAAGAAATCCTTATTTGTTATTGCAAGTTACAATAGTAGCATTTGGAGCCATGAAAAGTAAAATACCGTATTTTGCGCCTAACTGGAGTGGGGGGAAAAGCAGTTTATGTATCAGTATATTTGATCATTTCTCTATATAACCACAGTTCCATTAACAATATGTCCTCATTTATATTTCATTTCACTATTTCGAAAAATTCTGAATTAATTTGACTAGAATTCTTATGGTAAATCAAGAATTAGATGCATCCATAAATTTTTGATATATTTATTTTATATGTTTAACAATGGGGCTGACTTGCTATTGAAGAATAAAATCCTCTAAAATAATTAACAATGAAAAGCTTCTTTGCTACTTTTCCTTTTGGGGGTTTTGTATTGTATTAAACATGTTTTTTATTGTATATATTGTATTAAACATTAAACAAAAACAACAAGGAGCCTTATTTAAGTTAAACAGGTTGGTCTTATGTTAGCTTGTGTAACAGTTCTATAAAGCGTAACATGAGACTTGATTGACTTGCCTACAGGAGTCGCTGCACCCAAATACAAATTTTAAATAAGTATTCAAAATGGATGAAGACGTTTCTGGTAGCACATACAATGGTTATGAAGTGGAATACAAGTACAATTAGAAAAATTTAATACCGACTTCCATTCTATTCACTTATTGGAGTGTAACTCAAAACTACTGGACCGAATTGGATGAAATTTAAATGTGACCACACGGGAAGCACCAGCTTTCAAACAAAAAAAAAATTTGAGAATTGGTTCACCCTACTTTTTGGAAGTCGGTAGAAAATAGATATCTTCATACATTTAAGACATTTTAAAGAATGAAAAGAGAAACGCATTTATTGATACTTACTCGAAAAATTGAGACCTTATTTACTTGAACAGTAGACTCTCATAAAAACCGTACTATAGATTTTTTCAAATGTACCATAATTTTGACCAGTCGGTGTCATAATTCCTGATTTGGCATCTAATATCCCTGGACGCCAGTCGGATACCGCTTCCCACACTCGACGTACCTTCGTCGCTTTATGCTTCAACCGCTCAAATACTACTCGCTCGCGAAGTTCACTTCTTAGTGTTTCATGATACCTATTCGTTTTTTGCTTGACTCTTCTCCTGTCCGTGTACTTTCTTCCCTGTGTGCTCTCTGTTTGCTCCTACTTAGTATTTTCTGTATTAACTGTTTACTGTCTATGAACTGTGGCTTTGAATAATATACTTAGCAAAGTTAAATACCATTTTATTTTGATTCACCTGACTACAGCAAAGTACCTACCACCTCACACACATATATAATAAATTATACATACATTAGACATACGCGTGTTACCGGCTACCACCAAAGTACCGAAGTTCCACATCACGTGTATATAGGTATTATGAGTTTCGCAGGGATAAGAGTTCTTCTTAGTTACCAGTAATATTTCTTCAACAGAGGGAAGTAACACATCTCAAAAAAGGCTTATGATTTGCAATTTGAGAAAATAGGAGCTTTATTTCTTGGTGATGGGTTCCAACTTGCCAGTGCGTGGAATCCAGTGGTAGGTTGTCTAAAAAGGTTTAACATTCGACCAAAATGTGATCAAACCAACATTCGCAGTGATACTAGTGTGTGTTGTCGAGACTTACGATCTAGTTCGAGGGCCAGTGGTATCCGTATTAAAAGAGTGAGAAAGAGGGTAGAACGTTTTGTCTGCTCTTAATAACTTCGAACTTTTTTCACATCCACCAGAGTGAATTAAAGGGATAAAATGACAGGTTAAAGTTGAACCGATGGTTCTTTATTTTTGAATCTCTAAGGTAGCAAATCAAATTTTTGGTTAATTATTAGAGACACTAATACGATACTGACGACATTTGCTACAGAGAAGATATATATAGATCGGAAAAGAACATGGGATACTTTTTATCCCGTAACAAAATTAAAGGAAGAACTGTAGACATAGTAGAAAACCAACTTCATAGCGATGAATGAATTCGTAGATTAGAATAACAAACATGTGGCACAATCACAATCCTATGTTTTATAATTTATGAATGATGTTTGTCACAAACATTTTATGGTGAATATTTTATGATTCATTGTTCTTGGAATTATTTTGTATAGCGAATCCAAAAAGTTCCTAGAAACAGTTTCTCAGAAATGAATAATAAATATAAGTAAACTTAAATGCACGCCCAGAGTTTAAAATAGCATTATATTTATAGATATAATTAACAGCTGTACTCAATAAAAATGTTTTATTTACAGTCCCCATCGTAAAATACCTTTTATTCAATACCAATATCAAATACCAATATTTATTATATATATAATAAAATCTACCCATGATGAGTATCGCCCCAGCATGTATACACATAGTCTTGTATATACTAACTGCAATAACGTTAAACCATTACGATATTTTCTAATAAGGGGATTAGCAGGATGTTTCAAAGGTAATGCGACTTAATGGCTCTGATGGTTTTGGGTAAACAGCGTAGTAATTTGCCCTGCAAAACTTAGTACCTCTGGCTTTCAGCACAGAATACAGATTCCATTATCCTATGAAAATGCGTGATGCGATTTTCATACGTCTGGAGTAGACTGTTGGGTTGAAGTCAAGCAACTATCTCTTCAGTGAAAACATGTAAAGGAAACATTAACATTTTCAGGTCCAATTTTCGGCACATCTCGAAACGGAAACCCTGTGATAGTATGGAACGGGTTCCGGTACAACAAGTACATGCCATGCAAGGGAGCCAAAGCTCGATGGCGCTGCACTAAGGTCGGGACCGGCTGCAAAGCTCTTATCAAATCTTTGAATAATATAATTATAGAATATAGAAGTGAGCATAATCATAAGAAAAATCCAAAAAGTAGGTATGTAAATTAAGTCATGCCAGCAGCTTCTGATCCAACTGGTCCTGCAATGAAGGTCATAAGAATGTATCGGCTCTTTGATAACAATAAATAATAAGATTGAACTCGATGTTTGATCTTTCGTTATTTATTGCATTTCTATTTACCTGTAAGTTTATACTTCAACGATAAATTATTTCGTGAATTTAGTTATCGGAAGCCAATTTTACTTACTAAGTATTTTCTTATAAGAGCGTAGGTACGTAAGTAGTGGATTAACAAAGAAAAAGACTCTTGCGCAAGATCTCTTGAATCTACCACAAAACCATATATTCTGTCGCGCGAAAATAGTGTGTAAGGATTGAAATTGTACTGAAATTATGAGAATTAATAATATAATAACGATAAATAATATATAAGTGAATTTATTAGATGAATAAGACTAAAAAAATATGGTAATGTGTAAAAATATAATAGAGGTAAACTCTATTTGTCTCTATTATTTTCAGTCACGTACGTGAAGCAGCGGTCCGGAAATTACTTGGCTATGATCAGAGGTTACACATTCTACTGCGAGAAACTTACTAAAACCACGCAAATCTGGAGGTGCTTACACAAAATGTGTTAAGAGAGGTTTACGTTGACTAATGATCGACAAACTATTAAAAAGCTAAATACAGAACACGGCCATGATCCACCTAACTATGTTATTAGTAATGGTGTTTATTTTAAAATGTAGGTTATGGGAATTATATCGAAGCACATCTAGAATAATTATATCTAGCATCGGGGTGGTTTGATACTTATATTAATTATGCTGTACGATCTAGTGTAGCCGTTGAAGTGTTAATACAGCAAGGCCACTATGTCAGTCCGATTACAGGACCAGAGTACGGAACAAATTCCATTGCAGAGAGGTGTGAGACAGGGAGACGTCATCTCTCCGAAACTATTCACTAACGCGTTGGATGATGTTTTCAAACTCTTGGACTGGAAAGGATCTGGCATCAACTTTAATGGCGAATACATCACTAACCTTCGTTTTGCCGATGATATAGTCATAATGGCGGAGTTGCTCGAGGATATCGGCACCATGTTCAAAGACCTCGTAGAGTTTCCACAGGTTGGTCTTAAGATGAACATGGATAAGACGAAAATCATGTCCAATGTCCATGTACCACTTATATCGGTTATTGTTGGAAACAATACCCTTGAAGTTGTAGACGAGTACGTCGACAGACTCCAATTAGGTAGGTCAAACTTCAACAAGGTCGCACGAAGAACCCAGCTCGGATGGGCAGCGTTCGGGAAGGTTCGATCCATCGTATCGTCACCAATGCCTCAGAGCCTGAAAACCAAGGTTTTTAACTAGTGTGTGTTGCCAGTGATGACTTATGGCACTGAGACGTGGTCCCTTACTGTGGGCCTCATTAACAAGTTTAAAGTCGTTCAACAAGCAATGGAGAGGGCTATGCTTGGGGTTTTCCTGCATGATAAGATCCGTAGGAGAACGAAGGTCACCGACATAGCTCTCAAAATTAGCAAGTTGAAGTGGCAATGGGCAGGCCACATCGCTCGCAGAACTGATAACCGATGGGGAAGAAAGGGTCTCGAGTTGCGACCACACACCGGAAGACGATGTGTAAGCCGGCCCCCCGCTAGGTGGACCCACGACTTCGTCAAAACCGCGGGGAATCGCCGGATGCAGGAAGCGAGTAGCCGGTCCAAGTGGCGTTCTATGGGGGAGGCATATATATTTTCAGCAGTAGACGTTTTCCGGCTGATAATGATGATGATGATGATGATGATGATCTACTGGTATTTCGACTATTCTTATTTAAGTATCAGGATTAAGGGATTTAAATACGTTATTACGAGTATAATAATTTACTCGAAAACAAGTTTTAATAGTAATTATGGCAGTTTAATTCGTGTAAAAACACAACTAATATTAGTTGTGTTTTTCCATTCTACTATGGAATTAATTAAAAAAATAAGTAAAATCGATGCCTTATCCCTTTTTGGAATCATGCGTTGCAATAAGCTTAGGCTTATAAGCAATTAACTTATTAAAATCAACAAAAAATAAAGAACCGGCCAAGTGCGAGTCGAACTCGCGCACGAAGGGATTTTCATATCCATTTTCCATAATTATTGTCTGACTCGCACTTGACCGGTTTCTTAGTATTTGTTGTTACAGCGGCAACGGAAATGCATCATCTGTTAAAATTTCAACTGTATCTATCGTAGTTCATGATATACAGCCTGGTGACAGACGGACAGCGAAGTCTTAGTAATAGGGCGCCGTTTTACCCTTTGGGTACGGAACCCTAAAAAAGGAATAGCTTGTTACCTGTAGATAAATTTAGATAATGTAAAAATAAAAATACACAATGTACTATTATTTATTTTTATGATCCCTACACTAACATTTGATGAATATGCACTTCGCCAAGTGTTTAAATGCCAGTGCGCGCGATGCGATGGCGTATCCTACTAATATTATAAACGCGAAAGTTTGTGAGTATGTATGTATGGATGTGTGGATGTGTGGATATTTGTTACTCATTAACGCACAAACGGCTGGGGCAATTTTGATGGAATTTGGTATAGAAGTAGATGAGGCACTGATTTAACACATAGGATACTTTTCGTCATCATCATCAGTTATCACCAAGCGGATGAAAAAGCGTAATATGCTTGGGCACAGCATAGACAAAATAATAAGATCTCCACCTACGTCAAGATCGTAATGATGACAGTTCTGTCAAAGTTTGTGTCCGTTTCTGATAGCTTAGTCAAAAGCCAAGTCAATTTGATAGCTTGATACACTAGACGTGTTCGGCGACCGTCAAGGGCACAGACCATATTGGTCTGTGGTCAAGGGTGATGAAATGTAACACAAATACCGCCAAGGGTGATGAAAGGTAATGACAATTTTTTCCATGGTGATTACTTTTATTTTGTTAATATTGTTTACTGATTGATAAACTAAGTATGTAAATGTACTCAAATAATACTATTATGGCATCTGTGTTTTACCATGTAGGTACATATTTTTTGACATTTTGGTATAATGCCCTTGAAGAAATAATAAGCCACTCGAAGTATTAATCTTGCGCAGACGTAGTCGCGGACACCAGCTAGTTGTTTGAATATATTAATCATGTTATAAATCTGTACTCCGTTGAAATGCTGTAATATGTAAATTGAATTAAAATAGGTAGTTTCTTTGTTATGCAAGAGACTGTCGCTGATAATAATTTATCTTTTCAAAACAGTGGCTCGTTGCGGCGAATGGACAACATCTCAGCTAAGCTAACCCTACAAATATTTATAAAAGTTAAAAGCACGTTTATTACCTAACATTGAATTACTTTACTTACGTAATCTGTTTACGTTTTCAGTTCTACACTTCATTACATCCAATCGTGGTAAAATCAGGCTGACATTCGCAAACCATACATATACACAGAAAGAAAATAGAGGTTTCAAGGCACGGTTTTTTCTAGGGCCGGTTTTAGTACTCGCCCGACCGTCCGCGCGTACCGTCGGTCCTGACGGTACGCACAACCGATCGTACAGTATGACGCGTGCGTACGGTCGGTCGAACACTGTAATCACTTGTGAGTTTTCATACAAATGACAAGCGCGACCGACGTACGCACTGACGGTCGGTCGAGCACTGAAAGCGGCCTAAAGCAAGCAGCCAGAGATGTACAGCGGCTATTATTGCGATTGACAATACAATTATCAAAGCTAGTAGTATAACCACAGTCATCCATACTTCTTAGTTATTCAAAGCTGGAATTGTGGAATTGAGTGTTTATTAAAAACAAATAAAGTTATTCACTTCGCTTTAATAATTTGCCTAAGCAATGATATTTTGTACTGTACCATATGATGTATAATAAGTGGTGTTGTAAACATTAAAATACTATACTGAATTATATAATGTCATGCTTGACTATGACGGGCCAACCCGTACTAGGCGTGTGTGGTTGATTATGGCCATCCATTATATTGGTAATTGTAGGTCCTACCATAAGTGAAGACGGCCCATTGGGCCAACTATTTCGATCAAAAAAATTATATCGGATCATATCATATTTTAAAATAATTTGAATATCGAAGCCCGAGTAGCTAGAGCACCCGAGTGTCGTATAACGTTATCCAGTCAGTGGGTAGTTTAGGAGGATTCTTTACGTTATGTAAGATAATCACGTTTAAGTTTGATTAACATATGAACATGTTTACAATAAAAATTCTGAATTTATAAGAAAATATACTTTTCTGTTGTTGCAGTTCAATACGTAATATCAAAACGTGGAAAAACATTGCTCAGCGTGGAGGGGTTTACATTTTGCCTGCAGTCAACATCCGGAATAAAGGCGCGGTGGGTGTGCTCCACTCATAACCATAAGAAGTGTCGAGCGAATGCGCATACCATCCACGACCAGATTATGAAGATGAACAATGAGCATAATCACAAGCGAACCTGTCATGCTTATGATCTTCAATATTACAGAAAAAAATCGTAGAACACTCTAACATATTTTTGTATGCTAACCGACTTAAGGCGCGGTTCAATCCCAATTTTAAATGTTTTTTAATTGTTTTTGTTTTTTTCTATTATCAGGATACGAGCGCGCCTTAAATTATTCCATGCACAAGAGTTCTAGTTTATTCGGGGTGCGGTGCCCAGGCGCAACTGGGGTCTGACTCTTAAATAACTTGTAATCAAATCTTAGTGGAACGGTGACTTTTATAGGTTTTCTTATTCTGCTATTGAACAGCAATCCTGCTGCAGTTACGTACGAATAACGTTTAAAATAACTTTACGTTAAAATTTGTCTCTTAATATAGTAGGATGCCTTTTGAGTAATTATCCGACGCCAAAAATAATAAAACGTAACGTCAACTTGAACACTAATACTTATATTTTATGAACTATACAATAAACACTACTATGTATGAAAGTGAGTCATAAAGTTTTGAGAAATCGCTGGCGTGACCAGAAACGTAACTGCATCTGGACTGTTTTTCAATAGCAGAATAAGAACACGTATAAAAGTCACCGTTTAGTAAAAGGTTCGATTGCAATTTATTTAGAAGAATCGACCCTCTTCTGGTCATTATTAAAGTGACCGCGGCCGCTCGCACTGGGACTAGCTGACTGAGACTTAAAAAAGCGAAATAAGCGAAGAATTAGTGTAAAGTAATATTGGAAAAGATACAAATAAATATTTTACCTCAATTTGTAATAAGTTGGTATACGAGTAAGTTTTTTTCAACAGCTATTTTTTTAAAATTAGTATTATAACACTTTTGCTTAAGTACAGATACGTAAGTTTGTATTATAATATTTTTTACATGTCAAGCGACAATATTTTCTTTGACTTGTCTACTCAATTTAAGCCGATGCTTCACCTTGCGAACTACACACAGACCATGCACAGAACAAACGAGCCTAGGATTTTTTATGTGATCACGAAAACTGCCTCGCCTTCCGCTTCGAGATAAAATTATGGTTCTGAATCCACCACGTGAGCTTAAAAGATATTAAGTGGTGGATGGATCGAAGTATTCAGGTTTGTCTCTGGTTTCGGCCTTAGCCTAAAGAAATTTCCCATAACAACCAAATGGCTCCGGTGGCTTTAATAACCGCCTATCTGAAAATGCCATCAGCAATCACACATCCAAGTCGTGACTACAAGACCTGTTTAGCCTACTTGACATAAGAACCCCCCTGCAAGTGACACCATGATGTGACCTTAAAAGCATTTGGCTACACTAGTTAAAACATTTCTATGTTAAGCTTTCTTAAATTTTTTTTAGCTTACCTTATCGCTTTTAAAAATGTAATTGTAAATTTCGAAATCAATATATTCTACGTACTTATTCTATATGTTTAGATGTAAATAATATACATATTTTGCTATTATATGAATTCTCATATAAAAGCAAAAGAGCTGACGCTATCCAGCGTCGCAACACCGTGTAGAAATCCCGTTTCAAGATTACACGGTGATGTTAATATTTTATTCTCATGATTATCATTCTAGTTATAGAAGTATTTATTAACTTCAGTCATGATGATAATATTTTTTTCTGCCTCAGGCGCGTTCTTCTGCAAGTCACAGCGAGGTAATCAGATGATAATGTACGAAGGATACAAATTCAGCAAGCTATATGAAAGAGACGGAAAGACGAGATGGTGGTGCTCAACGAACCACAGCAAAGGCTGCAGAGCCTACATGTTTACTTTTAACAATCAAATACTGACCGTGAAAAACGAACATAATCACAAAGCACCACAGAATAAATACTAATATTGCTACCTTCAACTTCTTCGTCGTCATTTACTTTCTGATATAATACTCTTTTATTTATCTGGACAGCTTTGTTTCTATAGATTTTGATTGTCAGATCACTACTCTGCCTTGTAACATTAATATGTGACGAACATGTTTTATATCTGAACATATTTTACTCAAATTTCTACCATTGTTCTGTGAACCGTGCGATGTCGGAATAGATTACTTCCAAAGTACAACGTACCAACGCCGCAAGTTCAATTTCAAAATTACGTGGCGACATTAAGTTAATTTTCAATTGTTTTTTTTCTATTCTCATTTTTTATTCTAGAGATGTATTCGTAAACTTTAGTTGTGCTGATAATGAAGTTTTCTGCTTTAGATGCGTACTTCTGCAAGTCACAACGAGGTAAGCAGATGATAATGTACGAAGGATACAAATTCAGCAAGCAATATTCAAGAGACGGAAAGACGAGATGGTTGTGCTCAACAAACCACAGCAAAGGCTGCAAAGCGTACATGTTTACTTTCAACAATCAAATACTGACCGTGAAAAATGAACATGATCACAAAGCACCACAGAATAAATAATAAGACTACTACCGACAGCTTCCCTGCCTTCCAAATTTCATCAAAATCGACCTAGTAATTTTTGAGTTACACTCCAATAACTGGATATAATGGAAGTCGGTATAAAATTTTTCAAATTGTACTTGTTGTATCACTGCTAATTAATGTAACTCAGTGCTAAATTACAATATCTAATATAACTGTGGTAGGGACTCTCTAATAAGACGTGTAGATTATAAGATAATAAGTATGCAAGGTATGGTTCACGTTGTCGATAGGTGTATAATATTTTTTAAATTATTCATATTATTTTTACATATTTTAGTAATTTGTATTGACGCATTGAACTGTTAATCATGTCAAGAAGTATTACAGCTGTAATTTATTTATTTAAGTTTTCTAGTAATGCAAATACAAGATTACAAGATTTTAAATTTTAATTGTACTAAGTACTGGATAAGTTACGAGTATAAAAAGTTATAGGTATGCGTTATGCAGTTCATAATGACGATGTATTTTGTCAATCACTCACATAAAATTGTATATGTGGTGCCAGCTTACGTCACAACTAGAATCCCTACACAAGAATAAATACACAATATACTAGGTAAGGTATGTGCTTTTGACATCATAGAAATATTAGGGATCATAGAATTATAGGTCTAGTTATTTAATTGGATAGCTATATAAAGTATTATATTTCTTTTCCTTATTTTCCTAATCACCAATGAGACATTATGATTGTGTATTGATTGATTGAAAGCTGGTATAATAGGAAAACAATTTTAATCGAAGTGAACCAATTTAGTTATATACATTTCTTACTCCAGGTGAAGAACACTTTAGGTACCTTCAAATGAGACAGGGTTGTGGCTCATTGAATTTGCTTATATCTTCACTGAAACAAAACCATTCCTTATATTTGATGGCCATTTATTACCATAACCTTGGATTAATTGCGCTCTGTGTGAGCAACATATTTTTTATTATGCACTTTATTTATAGTTCAAACAATTTCCTAAGGGCCATCGTTGATGCTCTTTGTAGAATAACTTATAATTTTATTTCTTTTTTAAAGTTGGATGGCCTTTCTCATGAAATTGTAACCACTCACATTAAGTGCATGCTTGCACATCTGTCATGAGTGAAGAGTGGATGCGGCATACCTCTGGGACAATGTCAATGTGATTGTTAGTTTGTTTGTTTATGTATTTAGGAAATAGCAAAATGTTGACAAACTTGCGAAATATGAAATAATTGTTTTAATTTTCATAGAAAGAATAAGAAGAAAGAATTTCATAGAAACAGAGAATTTCAATTCATCATTTTGGGTTTGTTTCATCATTTTGTGGTTGCCATGCAAAATAACATAATACTGCTATTATATATACTGCTACCAGAAATTGGAAACCATTACAATAAAATCAGGTATATTTTATTTTTGTAAGCTTATGTTTTATTAAATATAATACACATTATACAGTTAGAACTTCTATGTAATAGTTTTACACCTGGTGGAGATTTTATAACCACTAAGTTTCTAATAATAAACATTGTATGTAACCCTGGTAGTTACTGTAAAAAGAGCCCAATCACACACACATGTAAAGTTTCCTGCATCTACGGTATTCAAAGTCAAAGTCAAAGTCAAAGTCAAAATCACATATTCAATTTAGGCATCAAAGACGCACTTATGATCGTCAATTTTTCATTATAATGTACTTTAAAGACTACCGCCGCGTTCCAAAATATATAGAGCCTACCGAGAAGAAGCGGCAATAAACTCGGGGCCATTCTTTTTATATAGATGTTTTACAATGTTTTTACTTAGGTACTACAAATATTAGCTCCAGTGTGTTGACTTACAAAAGAGAACATAATAATGGTATCAGTAGGGCAAGACACGCTACACTTTGACATCTTAGTACACGAGTAGATAGATCCTGGAGTGATCAGTCACAAGCTGTTTTATCCTCCAAGTAATCCGAAATTTTGTAATAACCTTTTTGACAGAGTTAAGTTTTAATAGTAATTTTAAACTTATTAATAGGCAAATCTCGGATAACATTGGGAACTTTATTATAGAATCGTATACATTGTCCCATAAAAGAATGACTTATTCTGTGGAGACGCGTTACATGTACGGATAGCTTGTGCTTCTTTCGCGTGTTGATGGAATGAGCATCACTCCTTTTATCAAAACTGCTAATGTTTTTCTTTACATACATTAGATTTTCATAGATAAACTGAGAGACAATAGTTAGAATGTTTATGTCTTTAAACTTCTGTCTAAGGGAAACTCTGGGAGCTAAACTGTAGATCGCTCGTATAGCCCGTTTTTGCAGTATAAAAATGGAATTAATATCTGGAGAACATCCCCAGAGCAGTATGCCATAAGTCATAACGCTATGGAAATAACTAAAATAAACTATTCTAGCTGTGTCTACATCAGTTAATAGTCAAATTTTTTTAACAGCATAAGCCGCTGAACTGAGCCTACTAGACATTTTTTTTTATGTGGGGACCCCATTGCAATTTAGCGTCTATAGTAATTCCTAAAAAGACCGTTGACTCCACAAGGTCCAACCCTGTTCCATTCAATTGTATATTGGATTCTACTTGTCTCACATTTGGTGTCGAGAACTTTATACAATTAGTTTTCTTCTCATTGAGGAGAAGATTATTTGTATTGAACCAATTCACAATTTTAGCTAATGCATTGTTAACATCATCATAGTTTAATAACTGCCTTTTAATTTTAAATAACAGTGAAGTGTCATCTGAGAAACAATACAATCTCGTGATTCTTCTCTACATAATAAGGTAAGTTATTAATATAGATTAAAAACAAGAACGGCCCTAGTATTGAACCTTGTGGAACGCCCATTGAGATTATAGAGCCGGGCGATTTTTTACCATTTATGTCAACCCTTAGAATTCTATCATTTAAATATGAAGTCAAAAGGTTGAGAGGCATGTTCCTAATACCGTAGTGTTGTAATTTCCTGACAAGTATATCATGTCGGACGCAGTCAAATGCCTTAGATAAGTCACAAAAAATACCTAAGGCATCTTGAGAGTTCTCCCAGGCATCAAACACATCTTTTATAAGTTCTATACCTGCATCTATAGTAGAGCGATTCTTGATCGATGTAATTTGTTTTGTTTTCTTTCTGCTGAGACAAACAAAAAAGTCTGCCATTCAAATTGTTGCTGTGGTGAACCATGACAACATTCACAAACCATTTCGCTTTCAGTTTTAAATTTTTACTAAATCAATGAAACAAATAAAAAAAATCTAAACAAACTCTTCATTATTACTTATTATAGCAATAAAATACGCAAATAATATATGCCGGTTAACTATTTCGTTCATTCATTCGTTGTTTTTTGCGTGTAGCAATACTATCATCAAATATGAATCTACTGATGAATCGAATTGCGTATGATTCGCTCGAAACTTTGTCTTTTTACGAAAAATAGAGGAATTGCTAAGGAATTGCCGGGAGTTCAGGGAATGAATTTCTTAGAGAAAAATTGCTCAATGTGGCCTTCTTAGGCCTGCAGATCGATTAGTAAAGTTAAAAATCTAGTCCGTTGAAATGCTGTAATGAATAAAATTGAATCGTTTTACGTTGTATATTTGCTAAGCAAGAAGTTGTGGCTGACATTAGTTTCGAGACAGTTGCTCATGACGACGAATGAACAACATCCCAGCTGATCTAATCCTATAAATATTAGTACCATTTCATACACATAATGAAACGGTTCTTGAAAGAAGAATACGTTTGAATAAAGCAGATTTATTACCTACCGTAGAACTACTGTACTTACATAATCTGGTTTCATTTTCAGATCTCCGGTTCATTACATCGAATCGTGGCAAAATCAGGCTGATATTTGCAAACCATACATTTACAATGAAGGAAAATAGAGGTCCCAAGACACGTTGGGTTTGTTCTAAAGCAAGCAGCCAGAGATGTAAAGCGGCTATTATTACGGTTGACAATACAATTATCAAAGCTAATATTAACCATAGTCATCCATAAACTCAGTTATTCAATGCGGGCATTCTGGAATTGTGTAATTGTTTATTAAAAACACATAAAGTTATTAACTTGGCTTGAAGAATGCCACAACAATTGCCTAAGTAATGAAATTTTGTACTGTACTATAAGTATGATGTATCATTAGTGGTACTGTAAACATTGAAATATTACTGTATTATATGGCATGCTTGACTTATTATTTTGCTGATTCACCAATCCGTAGTAGGCATGTGTGGTCGATTATGGCCTTATTAGATATTAGGAAAGGAAGGACCATGTGTTGATATATGAACATATTGGTAATTACATCTATTATGGCTGTATTTCAGGCGTGCTTACGCTCAATAGTGAATTCAAGCTCGACTCTCGAGTACCTACCGTCCATTGAGGTCTGAGTACATTTAATGGTGTTTACTGTCAAATCTCTACTTAAGGCAATATTCACAAGGAAGAATCTTTCTGGAATACTGGCCTTATACTATAAGCCTAAACAAAGGTTATTGTTATATAATTAACTCGAACTTCTAGGTAAATAAATTATACTAAAGTTCTAGAATTCATAAAGGAGTGAAGTGCAAACTCACGAGAGTACAAAAGTACGTAAAACCGGTAACAGATTTTGTACTTTTGTTGTCAGATCATTGACTATTAAAAATCTTATTGTATCATAAGGATTCAAATTGTACTATTATAATCTACACTTAAAAGAGGATCGTAAAGCCAGTACTTGTCCATACTAAAAGAAATAATTCTTTTGTACCTCTTAATATTGTCCGATTTTAGTGTTTTATTTTTCATGTAATCAACACATTGTTTTCTTAGCTCATACAATTTGATTTTCTCAGTTTTCAATGCACTATAAAGTTATACCCATCACACATTATACACATCTAAATGTATGACTATCTGAATCTACGACTATTAAAAATCAATATTTTACAAAAAACAAGAACTTTTCAGAAAATAATAAAACGTACGAGAATACACTCTATTCGAGCAATTGACATTAAAAACTAAATATTTGTTACCATTTAGCTAAGGGGTGAAAAAGACTTGCCCCGAAATGTAAATTCTATGAAAAAATGTACCAACACATCTCACGAGTAGTAACTCTCTCTATCGGGCGCATAGTGGGTCGGGTCGGGGGGAGCCCACATTACACCAAATCCCATTCTACATAATATTAAAAAAGCGAAAACATTTGATTTCTTGTTAAAATGTTTGTAATGGAACTCAAAAACGACTGAACTAAATAATACAATTATTTAAACTATAACCCTTTTATTTTTTGGAAGACAAGGCTGAGGCGTGTGGGCAGACCCACTAATAACCCCCCCATGGCCACTCCCTAGACGTGTAGGGCCGTGCAAGCCAGCGAAGAGTGCGCCGACTATCCGCCAGTTCAGAAACCACTACTGAATAGGGACGAGGCGTGCGAACTGTCTCCTCCGTACCCCTGTTCGTCTGCGCCGGAGCAAGTCAGCTCTGACATCATTCTCACTGATCCGCACCGCTCTCTCCTTCTACGCCATCATCGCTTTGCAGAAGGTGGCCACCGCCTGCCACGATCTCTCGCTGTCGATCATGGAGCTTATCACGCTCGGTAGCGAGAGATCTCCAAGAAGAGAGAGCCAATTATAGCTAAAAGTGTGTGCTGCTGCGGGCCCCACGCAGCACCAGGTGGTGTGCCGTATCCTCCAGCGCCCCACATTTGTAGCAATCTGGGTTCGCCTCGATGAGCTTGTCTACAATAAAAAAAAGTTAGTTTATATAAAATTATACTTTTATGTTGTTGCAGTTAAATACGTAATATCAAAACGTGGGAAAACATTGCTCAGTGTTGACGGGTTTACATTCTGCCTCCGATCAACATCCGGCATAAAGGAGCGGTGGGTGTGCTCCACTCATAACCATAAAAAGTGTCGAGCGAATGCGCATACCATCCACGATCAGATTATGAAGATAAACAACGTGCATAATCATAAGGAAGCCTGTCGTGCTTATGATTATCGATCGTAACAGTTATAATACACTAAAGGCACCAAATTAATAACTACTAAACACTACTATCTAACTTCAAATATTCTGTGTACAAGAGTGCAGTTTATCCGGGGTGCAGTGTAGAGATGCAACTGAACGATGAGAGAACTGTGACTTTTATAAGTTTTCTTATATTGTGCTATTGAAAAACAGTCGAGCTGCAGACGAATAACGTTTAAAATGACTTTAAGATCAAATTTGTCTCTTGAAATAGTAAGATGCCTTTTTGAGTAATATCCGAAAACAAGAAATTGGGACGTAACGTTAACTAAACACTACTATATTTTCTTAAATATAAAATAAACGCTACTATGTATGAGTGTAAGCGAAAAAGTTTTAATTGATCGCTGTCATCAACAGAAACATAGCTGTAGCTAGACTGTTTTAAAATCAGAATAAGAAAACGTATAATAGTCTCCGTTCAGCTATACGGTTCCATTGCAAATTAGTTGGTAGAATCGCCCTGTCGTCAGAATTAAAGTGAACCGCGGTCGCTCGCACTGACATCAGCTGACCGCGAGACTAAAGAATGCGAAAAATGCGACGAATGTTTCTTCAGAAAAGTAATATTTGTAGAAGGTTACAGAGCTATGAATGGAAAATAATATTACCTCAATTTATAATAAACTCTTTTGCGTATAGATACGTGAATTTATATTATTGACCGTGAGAGCGAGGTGTTTCTGCTTTAACTGGCGAAATTGACTTTCATTTGTACTTATGTTTGTTAGGTTGTATGTTGGTCTTCTCGTACCGGTTGCATTCTTCAACCAATCTGAACGAAACATGATATGCATGTTCTACTATTCAATGTAGTTAATATTTTATTCTGATGCTTTTCATTCTAGTTATGTTATCTGTTACATGTTTTCTGCCTCAGGCACGTACTTCTGCAAGTCACAACGAGGTAAGCAGATGATAATGTACGAAGGATACTATTTCAGCAAGCAATATTCAAGAGACGAAAAGACGAGATGGCGGTGCTCAATGCATCACAGCAAAGGGTGCAAAGCTTGCATTTTTACTTTTGACAATGAAATACTGACCGTGAGAAACGGTCATAATCACAAAGCGCCACAAAGTAAATAATAGCAGTACTACCGACAGCTTGTTTGTTCATTTCGCCATTAATTTGTATCTGTACCCGTCGATTTTAGTTTCATTCTACTTGTATTAAAATAATACAACTTCTACTTGTATTATTTTCATCCGAACTCCAAAAAAAGAAGGTTCTCAAGTCGACGCGTATTTTTTTTTTTGTATGGTCACGCATACATTTTTCCAGTGTAGTCCGATTTTGATAATTCTTTTTTGTTTGGTGGAGTATATTTCGCAGGTGGTCTCATTTAAATTTCATCAAATTCGGTCAAGCGGTTTTTGAGTTACAATCCAATAACTGAAAAGTGTTTCGCATTTCTTGATGATGACCTAATTGACGGTGAACCCTATCCAGTGAGGTCACACTAATGCCCGTTTTCACCAACATTTTAGGTAACACCTAAGCCAGTTAGGTAACACTTAGTAGTACAAAAATGTCACCTAACTTTGCTTAGGTGTTATCTAAAATGTTGGTGAAAACGGGCATTAGAGGCCTGGTTGATATAAAATATACAAAAGTGTATAAAAACTAAATTTGGGATGACGGTGACATGGATTATCTATTACAAAAATGGGTAACATGACAAGGCTATTGATATGAACTTATTAGTGATAAGGGAGATAGAATTTATCTATTGAAGAGACTACGGCACCTGCCAATTTCAGTCTCATTTCATAATACTTAGGCAGGTGGTGACTTGCCACCCACTAAACGGCCCAACCAACAGACTGGCTGGCTGGATAACTTTTGAATAAAAGCAATTCTGGCAACTTAAAGCTGCCACGGTTCATGGGTTAACGTCTGCGTAAGCGCTTATACAGATAAAATTCAAGGAATTTGGGCGAAAAATAACTCGCTATAATTTGAGTAACAGCTGATTTATGACCACATAGTAGCAAAATAAATGTAAAACACGCTTAATATCTTCTGCATATCCTTTTACATACATTTTATAAAGCAATCATTACCCTTTTATGCAGTTGCTAATGTTTGACCTCAGATACTCGGTTCTTAATCAGTATTCAGAGGTTTATCGTGATTTTATAAAGAAATAATGCAAAAAAAGTTGTATAAACTTCGTCATTTTGTTGCTTCATTAGTGTATATGTATACCCATTTTGGAATTTGCTTTGCTGCAAATGTCGCTGCTATAAAAATGTGATAAGTGAATTTTGTCTAATATATTCAATGACATTAAATGCAAATTATTAAAACGCATGGCACTTTATTGTGAAGATATATATATATAAGTTTATTGTAAAATTTAAAACAAGAATTATAAATCATCATCAGTCAATATCATCAGTTACCATCAGGTAGGGTTGTAGGCTCATCTTCAATCAATCTGAAACGTATCTCATTATTAGTATTTCCACTTTTAAATAATCAATCCCATGAAATAGTAGAGTCCTGTGTGTGTATTGCCAGCCCACTCACATAAACATGAGAAATGCATGCTTGATTTTTGGCTAGGTGTCAAGGTACAACATAAATTAACAAGTCAAAGTACAACATTATAAATCAATTTGTTTATTTCAGGGACACATGTCGACAACAAAACAATGTTTGTGCAGATGTTAAACAAGATTAAGAAGAAAAAGGATACCTATGTAACAAGACTAAAAAAGCTCTAAACCTTTCAAAAAATGTAACTTCAAAATACACTAAGCAAATTTACAAGCCTTGCAGCCTTTTTCATAATGATGCTATTTAGAGAAGTAACAAAAAACAAAATGGGTAGGAGATTGACACAAAAAGAAAAAAATATGGCTCTCAGTCTTTACAAGCAGGGACCATAGATGTAAACCATGTTATAGAATGAAGGAAAATTCTAAATGAGCGTCATAGTTTTCATTCAAAATTAAGCCAGGTTTAAGAACTGCACGAAACTTGCATGGATTTTACAAAGCTGATGTAAGAAAAACTTTGATATTCAGGAGGAATAATAATTTGAGTAGAAATAATAATCCTTTCATTATAGATATGTTTAGGTTCAATAAAATTGCCTTGTCTATATGTTAATTTTTATGAAAAATAAATATTTACGTTAAACTAATCTTGTAGTTTTAATAAGCCTGCCAATCCCTAATTAACCATAGGCTGGTAAAAACTTGGTATTGAAATATTTCTTTATTTTGAACAGTATAGCTGTTCAAAATAAAGAAATATTTCATTATATTAATAATTGTATGATATTGATATCAGGTCACGTGATGTGACGTCATGTAAATTAGTTAATTCACTTTGCGTTAGATGACGCTTTGAGCGTTTCTTAAGCTGATGTCTCTATCTACATATATATAATTTACTCTATGATTCTCATTACCTCAGATAGGAGTCGGAGCAACATAGATATTCGAATTCAAAACTCGCATTCACGCGGAGAATCCAGCATTAAAAAGTCCGAAGTATGTCCCTGCATGGGTAGAATAACCTGGAAAAGGTGACTGAGCACCTGGGCACTGGAATATGAGGCGAAATAGGCTTTAGTTCGTGCCAACACCGCTAAGTCACACCGTAAGTACTTCTGTAAAGAAAGTAAGGTCGTCCCAAGCATTTTCTGAAAACTAATTATCGATTCCAAGTTAAGTTAATTTTCCCCAACTTTTTTTATATCGCCTATTCTACCGTCATTATGTCATTTTAACACTATATTGCCACTTTTTAGATAACATGGCAGATTCCTTCAATAATCAGCTTCTATGTGCATACAATCTTAAAATGATATCTGTTATCGCTAAGCAGTACGTAAAGGTAGTTTTTGTAAGTTTCTCGTGGTATATGTTAGGGCAACTAATTTTCAACTAAACAGTTATTTGTTGTTTAAAGACTAAAAAACTCTTAAATATTCAGCTTCTGAAGAAAAGCCTGAAGTGACGTGCTGTGCAAGTTAAAGAGAAGGTGATATAGAATATTCAAAATCAAGTTTTTTAATTGAAATGAAATATTTGCCAAAGTTATACAGCACAGTGCTGGATCTCCACCTACTATGTGGCTGTTAGCTCTATCAGTTGTTTTCATTTGAATATCGTTTTATCTAACAGCTCTTCGTCCGATTGATATTAAGCATAAAAATAAATAATTAATTTATTTTATTTTACAGAGTTATTATTATCCAAAAACTCTTTTATTCCAAATAATGCTATCAATTCAGCTGTAATATATATGTAGTAAAGATAAAAACTGCCTAACGTGATTTTATTTTGCTGTTATCTGGCTAATGTGTTGGTTGGGTGTCGTGGGTGGGTATCGAGTGGTGTGTTGCGGTTTCACTAGAGCGCTACTACCCTTTAACACTTCCACCCTTGGAGTTTTTTGTTACTTGCTCTTGCGTCTCCACCCCCAGACGGTCAATTTAGGCAAGTCGGGGGTCAGGGGTCTCATTTAGCCCCAGGGATAATCAGGGTCCACGGTGTCGCCACTCACCGACGCGGCTCGCCACAAAGCCGCCCCTGCGGTTTTATTATTATTATTCCTTTTATTAAAAAAATTAACACTTAGAGGCCTGTTTGGTATAAAAATACAAAGTAGTATTAAAAACAGAAACTTTTGGATGGATGGTGACATGGTATATCTATTATAAAAATGGGTAAAATGGCAAGGCTATTGATATGATTTTATTAGTGATAAAAAGGTAGTGAGCTATGGAAGAGACTACGGCAGCTGCCAATTTCAGTCTCATTTAAAAAAAATTGGACAGGTGGTGACTTGCCACCTACTTAACGGGCCCCCCATAAAGGTCACCATGAATGGTGACAGAAGGGGCAACGTTGGTGTGGATGGCTAAATTATTATTATTATTATCATCTGTATTTCAATTATATCACGGGTTTAACCCGGTCCTTTACATAGGCATAAGTGGAGCTGTAGCCAACACTTAGAGGCCTGTTTGGTATAAAAATACAATGTACTCGTAGTATAAAAACAGAAACTTTTGGATGGACTTGGGATGGATGGGACATGGTATATCTATTATAAAAATGGGTAAAATGGCAAGGCTATTGATATGATCTTACTAGTGATAAGAAGATAGTGGGCTATGGACGAGACTACGGCACCTGCCAACTTCAGTCTCATTATACTTTTTTGGGCAGGTGGTGACTTGCCACCCACTAAACGGGCCCCCCATAAGAGCCACCATCAATGGTGACATAAGGGGCAACGTTGGTGTGGATGGCTGAAGGGTATCGAGAGGTGTGCTGCGGTTTCACTAGAGCGCTACTACCGGCGTTATGCCCTTAACACTTCCACCCTTGGAGCTTTTTGTTATTTGCTCTTGCGTCTCCACCCCCAGACTATTATTATTATTCACATAATTTATTTCTTTTTCTTAAAATTACGTTTTTTACAATATTTCTATATAAAATAAAAACATTATAAAAAACCTAATCCTAGATTGCGATCGGCAGTGGAGCATGACCCAAACTACCCGTGGTTAGGGCTGCAGACTGAGGAACCTCCTGACAATACGTGCCGTGTCAAGGATTACTGCCTTCTGTATCTGGCTCTTGATCCAACCGTCTAGCGAGATCCTCTTAAGATGTTGGTCGAGGCTTTTTGCTATAAGGCCGTTTGCTGAAACCACTATCGGAACAATGATCGTCTCGTCAACATCCCACATGGCGGTCACCTCGTGAGCTAAGTCAAGGTACTTCCTGAGCTTGTCCTTCTCGGCCTTTACGAGATTCTCATCATGAGGAATGGTGACGTCAACAAGCATTACCCGGCGCTGAGATCGATCGATCACCACGATGTCAGGCTTATTAGCAACAACAGTCCTGTCCGTGATTATAGATCGATCCCAATAGAGCGTAGCACGACCGTTTTCAAGAACGGGCGTAGGTGCGTACTTATAGTACGGCACCTCAGGCTCAATAAGTCCGTATTGAAGTGCAAGTTGCTGGTGAATAATCCTGGCTACTTGGTTATGTCTGTGCAAGTACTCTCCATTAGCAAGATGAGAACAACCGGAAATAATATGTCTGAGTGACTCTCCAGGACGGCGGCATGCCCGACAGATGTCGACCGTACCGTCTTTCAGAATATATTTCCGGTAGTTATTCGTCTTGATAACTTCGTCAGCAATTGCACAGACAAAACCCTCGGATTCACCAAACAGATCACCGAAACGTAGCCAGTTCACTGACGCGAGCTGGTCTACATCAGGTCCTGTTAGGGCCTTGTAGAATCGTCCGTGCAGCTCTTTGCCCTTCCATACGTCTCTTCGGTCTTCGATGCTTAGCACCACTGGTTTACGCCAGTTCTCGTTTGCCAGGGAGAGAGGCGTGAGGCTCCTTTCAACTGCTATGACATCGCGATGTATCCCACACTCGGTGTTACGGAAATACTCTCTGAGACTGGACACCTCACAGTTATGGAGGTTTTTGGCATTGAGGAAGCCACGACCTCCCCCTTTCCGTGGGATGTACAGCCTCATAACAGACGAGCGTGGATGTAGCATGCGATGTTTTGTAAGCATTTGACGGACCCTCCTATCCAGGGCGTCAAGTTCGGTCTGAGTCCATCTTAGTATGCCAAAGGAGTATATGAGTAGGGGCATCACCCAACCATTGAAGGCGCGCGTCTTGTTGCCGCCCGACAAAAGGCTATTAAGAACTTTTGTTAAGCGGTAGAAGAAACGCTCTATCACTGTCTGCTTAATGTCTCTATCCATGATACCCAATGACTGTGACATATCAAGATACTTATAGGTTTCAACTTCAGATAGACATCTGAGAGTAATTGTCTCAGAAAGTTGTAAATTTGAAGAATTTACAACCTTCCCCCGTTGTACATGCATGACCGCACACTTATCTACCCCGAACTCCATCCTGATGGTACTACTGAAAGTTTCAGTAATTTTCAGAAGGTTCATCAGGTCTTGGTGCTTCGGTGCAAACAGCTTGAGATCATCCATATACAGCAGATGAGAAATTATCTCACCATCTTTACGAAGTCGGTAGCCCAGTCTTGAATCCACCAACAAAGTGCTGAGAGGATTCAACGCTAGGCAAAACCACAAAGGACTGAGACTGTCGCCCTGGAATATGCCTCGTTCAATCCTTATGTAGTACTGTGAACTAGGGACGCTCCCTCGACCTACCGGTTGACAAAGGACTGTGGTCCAATGTCTCATGCATGTGCTTAAGAATGATCTCAGAGTTGCATTGATTTTATACAACTCTAATACCCTCTCTAGCCATGAATGAGGCACTGAATCATAGGCCTTCTTATAGTCAATCCAGGCAGTCGATAGAACCCCCCTTTTTCGCCGGACTTGTTGACATATGGTCATGTCTGTGAGGAGGAGCTCTTTAGTACCACGGGACCCAACCCGACATCCATTCTGAGCAGGAGCCAAAATGTTGTTCGCAACAATGTGCGAATTAATTTTTGTTCGCAGAATAGATGTAAGGAGCTTGTATAGCGTTGGCAAGCACGTGATGGGTCTGTAGTTCTTCGCTTCCGCGGTACTACCGGACTTATAGAGCAAAAAGGTGACACCAGTTGTCAAGAAACTGGGGAGGGAACCATGTTGAAGGGCTTCTTGGTACTGTATTGCCAAGCACTCATGTGACCATTGAATCCATTTTATCCAAAAGTTGTGCAATCCGTCTGGTCCAGGGCTTTTCCAGTTCGGGGCCTTACGAATAGCACAACTTACGTCTATGGGGCTGATGTTCACAGCCTCCATGGGTTCGATGGATTCACATGAGCGTTTGACAACCGTCATCCACTTGTCCTCCGTGTGTTCAATGGGTAGTGACCAGATGCCACGCCAGAAGTTTGTCATGGTGTCAGCATCCGGCAGCCGTCCATCACTCACACATTGGTCTTTTCCTTCCCATTTTCTGTATACCTTTCTTTGGTTGCTTTGGAAAAGGCGATTTTGTAATCCACACGTTCTCTGTAGCGGCGAATACGGTTTGCCCATGCATAGATTTTCTGTTTCAAAAAATCTATGCGCTCCGTGACATAAGACATATATTCCTGGGGTCTAATGCTAGTCCCAGCAAAAGCTTGGTTCACGAAGCGCATGATTCGAGGGCGATTGTTGCCCCTGCTGAAGCAGATTAGCTTTGCAATGAGAGTCCTAAATGTAGTGATACGTCTCTCGATCCGTATTTTTTTTTTATTATTATTTCTTTTATTCCAAATAAAATCTCGGATTTCATCCGGTCCTTTACAAAGGCATAAGTGGGGCTGTAGCCAACACTTAGAGGCCTGTTTGGTATAAAAATACAAAGGAGCATAAAAAACAGAAAAAATGTTGGATGAAGGGTAACATGGTACTTATAACTATTACAAATATGGGTAAAATGGCCAGGCTATTGAGATGAACTTATTAGTGATAAGGAAGATAGTGGGCTATGGATGAGACTACTACTATTATTATTATTATGAATATCTCACAATCACCTTACAGTTTTATATATTGCTTTCAGTATTTTACGTGCCTAACAGATCGGGGAAAAGGTTGGCTATAATACAAGGGTTCACGTTCTACTGCAATGGGCAGTCCAAGACGACCAGCTCTTGGCAGTGCACCAACACAGGGAAGTGTAATGCACGGTTCACACAGTCCAGCATCGATGGCTCCATCATTCGATCGAGGACAGGTCATAACCATGGGCCGCCTAGGTATACGATTATTGATGGAGTTTACTATAAATTATAGTTGTTGACGACATACTTCTGTTATTAGTGATTACATAACTATGTATGTAATGTAATGTAGTATATTTATATTATTTAGTGTATGTATATATGTAGTAATGCTTCCATGTATTATTTATCAGCAAAAGGTAGCAAGCGTTCTTATAATTAATAGGTACTTGAGAAAATAAGTCACAGGTAAAATATAGTCTATATTTCTCTAGTCTGGTCTACAACTGTTACACAACCATACTGTACTAAAGCCGCGTCCGAACAAGGCTCACAAGAAAACCATAGCTGTACGGCCACCATCATAACTAAAGCTACTGATACTTATAAGTTTTATTAAACATATAAGTATCAGTAGCTACATAGCTACATAAGACAATATACAAGTAGATTTAATGTTTCAGGTAAAATGGGTACTTAAAAGATATTTTTGAATTTATTGAAATTATTTCTGTTTCTTTATTTTGTTAAGGTGACTTTTAAAAATAAAAGTTAGTTATAGGTACAACTACGTACGAATGTTGACCCGCCCTGGCCCGCCGTCGTATAGGCAGTAAGTTTAGGCATATAGTATCAGCATTCAGCAGTGTAATCATTCGCGTATTCGACGTACGAACCTTCATACGTCGTTGTAGGTACCTATTCTAAGAGGGTAGGTATGTCTCGCGTTAGTGCCATCTATTCTGTTATAGAGCGGCGCCGTCGTGTCGTGCGTTCAGTCGCGCAATGGTTATTAGCTGCGGGGCAACGAAAACATGTACCTATTTTTTTTTTTCACATAATGACCAGTTATCGATTCCAAACTACCACATTCAACATTGTGCACTAATTAACAAATACCTTATATATACCTGCGGTGGTGCCGGTGGATGCATTACTAAATCTTTCTAAGGCGACTGTCCGATTGACGAGGAAAACGCCTAACAACGGTCCATGATTTTTGTTGATGCCGTTTCGAGATTAGCCGGACCAAACAGACAAAAAAACAAAAAATATAGGTAAACATTGGTTTATTTTATGTAAGTACCGTATTTAAATTACCCGTATATTTTTATATTTGGATATGCATTTGGTAAACAGCTGTTAATTTGGAATTAAAAACAGACACTTCAATTTTCTTTATTAGGTATAGATATAGAAGATTAAGATGTATAAATAATGCATCTCATAAAATCGCGGATTATTCTACAATAGCTACGGCACAGAATTCGCCCTATGATACTATATACCTAGGTATTTAATAATTAAGTAATTCTATGACCTACGGTACGGTACGCTTTTCGGTTATTATTTGACGTCTCACGGGAAACTGAGCGACCAACTAACCCCGAACGATTTTATCCTTAGACTATATACCTATAGACAGTACCATTGCGTGGCTGCACAAGAAACAGCAATACATTTTATAATGTTGCTATGTTAAAAATATTTCCCCATGTTGGTGAAGAACGCAGACATTTTCACCCGCGTTTATGAAGAAGTACTTGTTTACAAGTTTTTTTTTCTTGTGTCGGAACAAGCTCGACACCCACCGGATGTTAAGCGTATTGAAGTAAACCTACTTCGTTAAAAATACAAACTCATTTAATAGTGTTGTCATTCAAAAAGAAAAAAGTATGTTTTGATATATTATTATGTCAGAGTGCGAAATAAATATGCCGTCGTAAAAGTTAAAGAGTAATCTTTTATTTATCTACAGCAGTAGCAAAAGGCTTAACCGTTCACTTATTCTAAGTAAGATCTATTCGCCCTCAACTCTGCTACAGTGGTGAATTCTACCAGTTCTAATAAAGCGGACTAACGGTCTACGGCACACGAGAACTAACGGTCTCATGTGCCTGTAATTTCACTGGCTCTCAAGGACTACTGCCGGAACACACTGTTAGGTGCTTGGCGACAGATTTTCAATTTCTTATGAAAGCCATTACTTGAGGTTAGAATTCTTCAATATGAAATTTTATTTTGTAGTCGAGTAATGTACTTAAGTACTTGAGTAAGTATCGACCCTAGATGAGTGTTTCCCTCCAGCAATATTCAAAAGCTGCACTTTGTTTAAGTAAGGAAAACTTGCAATTCTAGTTAATTTTACATAATTATTATAATAGTAATTTTATCTCTTAATATCACTTAATAATACATTTGTCTGACTCTTCAATTCTGATAGAAATGTGTTTCAAATAAACAAATTTTAATAAATAATATACTTTTTAGGGTTCCTTACCCAAAGCGTAATATGAAGCCCTATTTGCGAGAATTCCTGTATGTCTGTCCGTCCGGGTCTCTAGCTAGTCCTTGAGAGCCTATAATAAGAGTAGAAGAGTCAAACAAAATTATTAATAAGTAATACTAAGAAATAAAATTACTATTAAAATAATGAAGTTAAATTTATCAGAATTACAATGAAACAAAGCACAGCTATTGAATATTGCTGAAGGGAAACAACCATCTGGGGTCGATTCTTACTCAAGCATTTATTAAGTAAATAAATAACGTACATTACTCGACTACAAAACAAGATTTCATATTGGAAAATTCTAACCTCAAGTAATGACTTATCTAAGAAATTACTTACTTACAACAAATAATTACTTCTTTAGACAGCACCATCTGTTATAATATATTAGTAATAAGGAGTATGGAAGGATCATTAAAAAAATTAAGCCAATTTATTAAAACCGTATATTTCCAATATAATAATATGTTTACAGTAAATTTAATATTGACCGTAGCACAGAATGGGGATACATACAAGCGCAAACAGAGCAGTCCTTTGCCTAAATATCATATGGGTCAATTTAGGTTGGTAAAAATAAGGAACAGTCTACTGCCCCTTGAATAACACTAGTTTTGTATGCATATTTCTAATTCTGTCTTGTCCTTGAGACAGTGACTTCATAATAAAATGAATTCGTACTTCAAGGTATCTAAAAGCGATTGCTTTAATTAGCAAAGCCGTGTGATTGTCCACTGGACTTTGTTCATTAACATGATCACTTAGGTCTGCAAAAATGTGTGTGTTAATAAATCTTTTTAAAATGCTACAAACCATTTTAGGTACACAATCTTTTTTTGCGAAATATGCATTACCATGTACAGCAATAATATGTTTCAGTATTTTCTCTGAAAATAAACAAATTAGTACTACATCATTTGATGGATAATATAATCCACCAACATCTCTTCGTTGAATGAAGCCCGGATACTTTTCATGTGAAACAATTGCTCCTAAACAGTCTGCACATTTAATTATCTTTCTCATTTTTACAATGATATATCCTGCTATGTAAATTGTAGCTTCTTTAGAGAATTCTGTAATCTCACAATTCCTTATATAGTCATGATCTTGAGGTAAATCAATGATATTATCTTCTGAGTCTAGAGATTCATTCATTGTCAGCAATCTCGATCTTCTACTATTTATATTCCTACAAATTGATTTCATATTGCATGTCAAAATATTAATAGATTCTAACGGTATGCAATTACCTGAAGAAATATTTTTCAACTCACCATGAATCAGCAGACGCCTGTACGCCGACATGAATTGCAATGCAGTGGGGTTATTATTAAAGCCCCCTTTTGAGCGTATGGCGCTAAAAAATAGCTCCAAGTGATCCTGACTCATTTTATAAGTACATAAATATCGAAGAGGAGCATTTTCGACATTAATGTACTCATTAAAAATTTCTCTTATTGCGTGGACACAAATTAAAAATCCTAAGAAACCAGTTTTCCTGCCCGATGAAAGAACTGTTTGTCCTTCAGTTAATTTAAGCTTTTTTACATATGTTTCAAATTGTTTTAGTTTCGCGTCTATAATAACGAAATTTTCTTGTGATATTGGTTTTTTAAAATCATATGTGCTAAGTCTTCGGCTATTTAATATGTCAAAGATATCATTAAAATACTTGATAAATTCTATTGTAGCCCCGGAGTGCGCAAATTCATCAAGATTTAAATAATCCCTGCAAAATGTAAGCGCTAAAGCTACCGACCTACTGAAAGTTTGTGCAGCCAAACGGACCTTCATAATCTGTTTTTTAAAATTTACGTGAGCATTTCTGATTTTATTGCTCAGATGTAATCCTTCATTTTGTTGAAGAACATGCAATTTCTCAATATATTCCCAGGAAATTATTTCCTGGTCAGCGTTAACCATTTCTTTTTTATCAGCAAGAGCGTTTCTTACAAGTTTTAGCATGTGACATGCATCTGGACATATAACAATATTTTGACCTGCAACTTTAATTACTGGTATGATGCGGTTGGCATCATCAAATTGAGCGCCTAAAATTTTTGCCATGGCGAAGTTAGCAGGACATCCGTCAAACGTGACGGATGTTATTTTTAAACCACTTTCACTCAATAAATTTATACATGTCTGTAATAGAGCGCTACGTTGCTCTCCATTGACACCATTTGTTAGGAAATATCCAACAGGTAGTTTCCAGCTGCTGTTTAGTGCGGTAACCATGAACACCAAAGCGTCTTTAGCTATAGGTAAATTGTCGGTGTCCAAATTATCACCGACATTCACATACCCAACAGTTTGTTTGCCGTTCCACTGTAATTGTTGCCGAATTGACATCTCATCGAGACTGACCGAGCACAGTATTTTTTCTGGTGTTTTACTTACAAGTAATTTGATTGCCTCGAAAGCTTCCTTAGTGAACCCTGGTTGACAATCTATACATGTATACCACCTATATAAAGTTTTAGGGTGGGGTAAGCACGTGTCAAATTGTTTTCTCACAAATGCATACGCCTTCGGGCTTATAAAATGCAAACATAATGCAAATTTCCTTAACGAGGGCGAATATTTTCTTGGGCAGTTTTTTTTATCTAGATATCGCCTAAGAAAATCAGCATTTTTGGTTTCTATACTAGATAATAGATCCAACTCTTCGGAATTCATTTGCATTTTACATTTTAGCTCTGCTATAACGTTTTCTAAATTACCTATCTTTTTAGATAACCTTCGTTTGGATTCACGCGCTGCTCGCAATTTTTTAAGTCGATTCGCGGATTTCATCTTTTCTCTGTACAGCATTTTCTTTAGTTGCCTTTCCTTCTTGGGGGTTGAAGACAAATCAAGCCGAGGCACAGGATGCTTTGACAGTGTGAGATCATCCAAACCGCTGGAAGGCACCTGAAATTTAATTTTTGTTATGTATTTTTTGTAATATTTATGATTTGCCAGGGAAATATAAGGCATTGTAAGTAAAATATGTATTCCCATAAAAAAACGCTATTTGTTTAAATTTTAAAACTTTCGTCTCTTAAGTTTTGTGCGATAGATGCTTCCGTGTTTTAAGCACTAGCCATATTGTTTGATTTGATATAGCTAACTTTCATAAACATGTTCAACAACTGGAGCTATGTACTTCATCACCGATGACTGGGATATACTCATAAAGTGTCCTCTATGCATCATTTTAGAACCTAATCTACATGAGTTTGGTATCTCATATGTTATATTAATCAAAACAAACATATTACCCTCCAAACTTTTACATAAAACTTTCACATTTATAATATTAGTAGCATTAGTGCAATGGCTAGTGGTAGAACCAGTAGATGGTTTGCTCAGAAGTTGTGTCGCAAATATATACACGTATCTGTAGTAGCTACTAGGTAGGTGTAGCAGTTAATCTATTGAGTACAAGCTAAAGCTACCTTATGAATATTAAATAAATATCTACCAAACATTTTTTTTTCGGATGAATATTTTGCACTTCTTTTAAAACATGGCTGCTTCTTTTTGTCGAAGATGTTCTATAAATATTTTCCTGGCTCGTTGATGGCTGTGATGACACAAGATTTTCTTGTTGCAATACATGCAGATTTGTTGTACACTGGTGGTCTGGGATCTTTATCTGTAATATTTGATTATGCATTTGAAAATATGATAATACCTATTATTTATAGTATTATTGAATTGCATCGGCTTCTAAAGAATCAATACTTACATGTATATGTTTTACTGGTACTGAATTTGGTTTCAAAAGTACTAATTTTTTTTTATATATAAACAACTCATCATCAAAATGTACTGAACATATTTTGGAGTATATAGTTGGTTGCCAATTTAATTTTCCAGTAGCATCCACCCATTTCAATCTTGTGTTAGGATCAGACGGAAACCTAAAAAAAAGCAATAAATTTAAAAAATGTCGTGTATTAATATATAAAAATGAAATAAATGTAAGGTAAGTGAATTAGTATAAAACACGTTTATATGATTACAACGGGTCTATTCACGCACAGAATAATATCGAATTTTGAAGCAGTGATGGCTTAGTAGTATTGGCTATGGACTGCCGTGCAGCAGGTCCATGGTTCGAATCCCACCGCGGGCATGAGCTTCACCGCATGGTGGAAGGGCTTTTTGTGAATGCCCGCCTAGCTAGCGACCACCCTCAAGTAGAAAATCTGTCGCCAATCACATATCAGTGTGTTCCGGCAGCAGTCCTTGAGAGCCAGAAAAATTACAGATACATCAGACCTAACAACTGTACGTCTCAGTATGACGGGCACAGTGCAAGACGATATGCGTCTGTTATAGGCAGAGGTTAGTCCGCTTAACATCAGGTGGGCCTCGGGCTTGTTCCGTCACAATATTAAAAAAAATAAAAAAAAATAAACATGGTATTATTTTGACTATCATTGACGTATCTCGAGACCACGGTCAATGCAACTTCTTCAAAAGTACTTCACCTACAACTTTGTTTTCTTTTATTTAGATGTAATCTATACACCAAAAATCAACAGCTTCGTACATTAATTAGTGTCATGTAAGCTCAATTGGTTAGAGCATACCCCGGCTAAAAGGGTGGATGGACGCGGGTTCGAATCCCACACATGACTTAAATTCATATAATATTTCTATCCTATATTTGTAAATTTGAAATGTAATCTGCATAACAGGCGTTATTGCAAACATAACAATATTAAACTGTCTAAACAACTTGGACTACATCCTTAATATAAGTAAACAGAACCTAGCAAGTCATTTTCCATCGCTCGCACTATAGAATTCAAATGTTCATCAGTATTTAACTATGCTATCATTTCCAATATTTTTTGCATTGAAACAAGACAATTCAATTTGCTAGATTCAGTACATAACATGAAACTAGGCTAAAATCAACAACCTTTGAGTATTCTTTTTCATATTTCCCTATGTTCACTTTGTAATAAAAGTGTATATATTAGAAAGCAACCATCTCCAAAACGATAGATTAAAAGTCACCTTTTCAAAATAACAAATAATTTAGAAGATGTAACAATATTGCCTGCAGAAAAAAATTTCATCGTTCTCACTCGGAAATTATTATTTTTTTCAAAATCAATATTTACCAATTTTTTTCAGTCCAATGTAAACAAGCCATTATTTACTGATAAAAAAGTATTACTTTGAATAATAAAACAAAAAATTACTTCCGTTTTGCAAAAAATAATTTAAATCATTCGTTTGCTAATACAACATTTCATAATAAAAACTGACCATACAACTTGCTATTATCTTAAATATATGTAGGTATAATACCACTGATTTTGGAGCACCTACTTACATATGCATTGCATTATTTAATCGAAAAACATTTTTTATTCTGTATAATATGATAAGCAAGTATTCAGCGAACAGATAATTATTTCTTAACAAAGGTTCTATGTCTGAATCTTAAAGTTGCCATCAAACTACAAATGTATACAATTATACATATACAACTTGGGTATATATTAAATTCATAACATACATACCTAGTAATGTACTCTAATTCTAAATAATTATAATCTGCAAAAAAATTATATATGCACAAATGCATAGGATAATTTAATTATAGCACTTCTATCAGAAAACAGGGTTAAAGCAAAAAAAAATTACATAACCAAGAATTTGGGACGCACCAGATTTGTGGTAGCAGAACTGAATAGGTGCAGTAAATGATGCAGGATTTGCACCTAGAGCTACTAAATTCTAAGTGGTTAGTTTCAGTCTGTCTTACCACATTGTCAATGTGTCTTTCGTGCTACCAACACCCAACTTAATCATAAGGTCATTAGCAAACATCAAACTCTTCCCCCAACCTTCGGCAAGTCATTAATCACAATGTGAAACTGGGTTCATTCCAGAATACTACCTTGACTGACACCGGAACGGATCAAATAAATATAATGGGTCCGTTTCAGTCATACACACGAGAGTTCAATTCGCCAAAGTTTGAAAGTAGTATGATATCATCTTACCGAAACGGAAACTTGGGTAAATAAAATTCAGAACATAGCAACACCTAACCTATTTCTAATTTTGAAAATATTAACAATAAATCTTCTTTTCTTACGCAAAAAGCAGTAATCAAGTTTTATCTCAGTATAAAACGCTATAGCATGTCACGACCTTGCATAAATATATCAAAATTAATAACAAGTCTGTTTACTTACGAGTGAAAGGTTACTCCGGTTATTTTTCGCTCACTGCGGCTTTTGCAGCCTAATACACTACACCCTACCATCGTACATACACTAAGTTTAAGGAGTCTCTATCTCAAAACACACTGGTACTCTATTAATATCTACAAATCCCACAAAAACACGTAACTTCTATCCGAACGCTGAACCAACTTTGCCAAACATCGTATTTTGACAGCTTGACAAACAACAAAAACCGGCCACGGTGACAAAGACAAAAAAATATGCTCCGTCCTTTTTTGTCACTAGAAACTTTACATCTTGCGATCTCGCTTTATGCTTTGTAAGTACAAACATGACACCGTCTATAGGTATATAGTCTAAGATTTTATCCCTTTATACGTGGACTCGTATTGTTGTCCATTTGCTATTCCTAAGTAAGGTAACGATCCCAATGATGGACACTTTTAGGACAACATTTTGTGTCTTGTTAAAATTTCTTGTCATGTAATTAATATTATCAGGAAATATATGGAGTTATTTTAGGTCCTGTGTTTGTTGTAAATAATTATTACTTAATATTTATGTCAATTAAGTAAACTAACCTAAAATTGACCTAACAAAATATCATATTTTTTCACCATTGGTGGACACAAAAAATTTAGTGATGGACACCCAATTATGAACAAGTTCTAGTTATGGACTACCAGTTTTGAACTGGTCCCAATGTACCACCCCCAGTAATGAACATACTTTTAAATGGTTATATAATGAAAAACTATTTAATAGGTCTCTTTTTTATTTTAGTATTATACTTACGTTTACTAGATACTATATTATTATCAGTTTCATTAGTATGCTACTTAGATACTAATTTGTACTGCGGTTTTGTATATTGACTAGGTACAAAAAAAATATAGTATATGCTTTTTTATAATTAATCAACAGTTTCATTTACGCAAACCAACAATAACTATAACTAGTTTAGAATAGTAAGTAGGCACTTAAATTTTGAAATAATCAAGTATCATTTCTACATAGTAAAGCATAGTACAGACAATGATTACTAGTTTAGACTTATTATGCATAAGAAGACTTAAGTGCCTATAATCAACAAGTTTTGTTTCCTTTAACTATAATAAAGTACCTATCAATTATCACAACCATTGTTAATTAAGAGATCAAAATACAAGTTCTGTAAAATTCTAAGTAAAAAAAAATATAAACATCAAACTTTGTCATTTGAAAGACTCATTCTAAGGCGAATGGAATGTATTTTCTCATCTCTTTCACGACATAAAAGCCTCGTTTGTTACTAAGTACTGGTACATCAATTACTTCGACAATGTCTTTCTCCGCATACCAAATTTTGTCTGGCTTATTTGGCCATCTAAAAGTATTTCCCGTTGAGAAAGTCATTGTGCTTATTTCGTAGGATCCTTCATCTACGTTTTCTATTACACCTGGGAAACGTTCTCCTTCATATGTTATGATTACGTAGATTCCCTTTGATAGTTTATTCTTCTTTGGACGTAGTTTTTCGAGTGGTATATCTTCGGAGTCAGAGCTGGAATGGTTATCCTGTTGTGATTTTCTTAAATTAGCTAAATATGTCTCATTTGAATAACTGTCATCACTCTCAGCATAGGGTATTTCCACATCTGTCTCGTCCGATGATGTACCTTTAGGTACTTTTGGTTTACTTTTCTCTTTTTTCTTTTTCTTAAGTTTGTTTGATGTCTCTTTTAATAGTTTCTTATCTGCTCTTTCCTTTGCCCGTCTTTCCTTTTCTTCTAATTTCAGCTTTTTTTGAGTTTCTTTCTTTTCATAGTACTCTATCCACGCCCGACTCGTCACAACAGAAGGTATTTTTTCCTTAAGTCTTCTTTTTTTCCCTTTTTGTGTTTCATCTTCTTCAGGCCAAAATAAATTTCGTTTAAATGGAGATGGTATTATGATATTTTTATTTTTTTCAGAGACTCTTTGTGATTTACTTGGTGTAATTCGGTTTTCTTTCAATGCTCCTACACCAACAGTTACACCAACAGGATTTGATGTAAATGCTTCTCTCCTAGGAGTTTTTTCTACGGCAGATATTATGTCAACTCCCTTGTCATGTGAAGTCTCAGGTGTATGTATTTTTATGGGCGTCTTATCATGTTGTATCACTGACGGTGAATATCTTGCATCTTCGGCGTCACTGTTTTCGATTCCATGAGATGTTCCGGGATTAGATTCAATCGTAAATATAGATTCAAGGGCATCTTTAATTTCAGGACCTTTCTTTGTTTTAGAGGCGTTTATTCCAGAAGTGCCAGGTTCTGCTACTAAAGCATCCAAAAATGTTGTAGGGTCAGTTTTTCTAGTAACAGAGCATGTTGGCGTAGGCTCCGGTAGCATGTCATTCGACAAACTTTTAACAGGAGGTTCGTTATCTGCAATCGCAATTTCTTCAAGATCTGGCAATGCAGTTTCTGCAATGGCTGGGTTCATAACATCAGTGCAAATAGAGATGTTTCGTTGCATTGATTTGACCCGACTACTGATTGCTTCATACTAGCCCATATGACGTAGAGAGATGTATCTTCTGCTGGTAAGCGTTCTTCTAATTCATGCCTGTCTTTGCAATAGAGCTCTTTGAACAGATCTAGATTTTCGCGCCGAAGCACGGACGTTATTTCCTTTTCAAGTTGTTGAAGCAGGCAATATTTTTGGGAACTTCCTGAAGCTGTAGCATCTTGTCGTGACCGGTGAGTTTTGATTTTTGTTAAATCAACATAGCTTGGGCCAAAATGACATAAACCAGTGCCACGGAAGCCATTTTTTAAAACCGGAGCAAAATGTTCCTTTTTTAAATTTTGTCCGAGGTTGCGCATCTTCCAATTTGTTACAGCCTTCTTCCATGATGCTTTTAATGGCCTAAATACAGCCAGGTCCATCGGCTGCATAATGTGAGTGCTGTTGGGGTTTAAAGTGATCACTTCTATCCCATTTTTAGCACAAAAATTGGACAAGTGCAGTGTCAAATGCGATTTGTGGCCATCGAGGAAAAATAGCACGGGTGTATTTATATTTTGCTGCACAAGCCAGGGATGAAAGATGTTGGTTATGTATTCATAAAATGTACTACCGCACATCCAGCCGGTTTGCGATTTTCCGATGGCCCAATCATCAGGAAAGTTTCCTGCTATAGCTGCAGGAGTGCGCTCATAACTAAACACCACCATGGGTGGTGCAAGTTGGCCCGCCGCATTGCCTGTTATCAATACGATAAGATTGTCTTTTTCATCGCCTGATGAGCTATAAATATGTTTTTCTCCTCTTTGAGCCAATACTTTCCCTGGCTTTGGCGACAAAAAAAACGCACTTTCATCTGTGTTAAATATTCTTTCAGGCTCTTCTAAAATTGACATCAGATTATTATTATTTAAGAAATCCTCAACTTCCTTGAACCACTTCTCTATATCTTTTTCTGAGACATTATCACGTGCCGTAGTTAAATTCTGCGCACTTCTTTCCGCAATGTTAGGGTGTCGTTTTAAAAATAGATTATACCATTTTTTTCCGGGCCTGTTGTCATTAAATGGGGTTTTTTGATTTTTTTCTGTAATTATCCGTTGGACGCTGTCCAATAATTCCTCTTTAGTTATTGGAATATGTTTGTTATTCATATCTATAATCCACTTTTCAAGAATGTCTTCGTCGTTTTTTGTTAAATATGTTGCCGGACCCATGGAACAAATTAAAGAACTTTTCCCACTAATTTTATTGTGCAAAGTAATCCTGGGCACACCATATTTTGAAGCAGCTACTGATATTTTTTCTCCTTTGTGCACAGCTTCTATAGCGTTTTGCATTTGTTCTGGAGTATACTCCTTTTTTGGTGCCATATCTGCAGAAATACAAGTTTAAAAATAAATAAAGCGATGATAAAAAAGTAAGATGTCCATGACTGGATTGAAAGAAATTCCCAGTAATGGACACCTTTGTCCATTACTGGAAGGAGAAGTTGAAATAGAACACAAGTAGTCTATAACTTAACAGAATAGAAAGCGCATTTAGAAAATGACGTTGAACTATGAAAGTAAAAAAAAAATAAGTTTCGACATTTGTCCATTATTGGAAAACAAGAAAAATATAATCCAATATTGGACACCAACTCACATACGCAAAATTTTAAACACTGACTTTAATACAATACCATAAAAATCTCTTAAATATACCCACAATAACAAGAAATAATGCATTTTTTCATTTAAGCATAGCAAATACTAGCAAATTAAAACATTTTGTACTTACTGTCTTAGCGATGGATGCAATAAAAAACGATTTTTGACGAGGGCAACGCTCGAGCTCACTTTTACATTCGCCATTTGCAAACAAAATGGCCGAATGGAATGAAATGTCATATTACGTAAGTCAAATAGATGTAGTCTATGGTCAACATTCAACCGCGCGCGAAATTCAAAAAAAAATTCTTATTTTCGTACTTTGTTTTAGTTTTTGTCCATAACTGGGGGCTCGTCCAACACTGGTGACTTTACCTTAGGTAAATAACTAAAGTTGTATTCAGTGAGATTATTATTGAAATTATTCAAGTCACAATGACTGTCTTTCTACTTCTGTTATTCTTGCACCGTACTATAAAGAATCCATCATTATCATACGTCAAAACCAAGGATACACAAATTTATCAAAATAAACAAAATTATTGACTGCCTTTTAAGCGGTTTTTCCCACCAATCAACTCGAAAGATTTTGCTAATTAGTTTGTATCTAGTCATGGCGAACGTAAAAAAACTATAACGGCATGTCAATGCCGACGGCGACAATGGCATGTGAATGCCATTCGTGTCGTATTTAGTACCTATTTACAGAAACATCAAACGCCTTGCTTGGATGGAATGTCGATTTTTCTCGAAACAAATCGATTTTTTACATCTGTTTGAATAGAATATACAGGATCGATCAGCGATGAGAGCCACTATATAATATATTGAACTTTAATGTGATTGAGATAGAGCAAATATTTTTGTAATGCTTTGTTTAGAACAAGTAATTTTAAAATGTATGTACTAGACAGATTCGTTTCAAATGTAGATACGGATTATATTGCAATTAAACTATTTTTAACCTGATATTTATATTCTCTCAATATGGTGATCAATGCAGTGCAGCCTAACGTTTATTGATGTGCCATGTTAATCAAGTTGGTAGGCCTCGTGTGTTTTCTTGGTGCGCATATTATGCAATTTCAGTGTTACTTAGGTGTAGTATCGATCGGGGTATAGTATCGATTTAAAGACTTTCTTCTTACATTTCAACAAGATAAATCGGTTAGATTCTCAGGATTTCGAGTTCGTTCTAAATTCTAAAAAGTTCTAAAAAAAAAAGCTCTCTACACACCATGCAATTTCGACAGCAACATGCTGTAGCAATCTGCTGCGATCCAGCAAATTGTATCGTATGTAGGCGTGTTGTGACTCCCTTCCAACATGTTAGACGTCGTATCGTACGTCCTAGCATCCAGCAGATGGCTACGGCAAATTATAAGCCGCGTTGTAACGTGAGTAGTGCGGTTGCATGCAATCTGGGCTCAGTCGCGATCGTGCCGCCGCCCATAGCTGTGAATTTTATTAAATGAAATATGTAAATAGATGCAAAAATTTATACTACAGAAAAAAACTATATTGATAAGAATTTCAGAAATCTTTAAATGACTTGCCACATTTGTGGAATAATAAAATATTTATGGCATTTTTTTACTTTTCTTAGCAGCTGATTAGATTAGCTGAGTTTTTTTCTTTGTGAAAATAATTGACACGCCATTCTTCCTTCCTACCCAAATTTCTCTAGACTAGAAATAATGATTTTAATTATTAAATAACATAATAATAGGTATTATATATTGTAGTATTGCTGTGCATCTATTAATGTTCAAAGTAAAATAATATAAAAGTATAATATATAAAAAGTATAATCGTAGCGATTTTCTTGTTAAAAAAACTAATCTATACCGAACTAAAAATTAATCATGGTGGTCCTTATTCTGTCAACATTAAAATCTAACACTTAGAATTACATTTTTAAAAATAGGATTATATTCAATTTTGGGTTATTTTAGGTTAGTTAAGCGAGCACCAAGTTACGTAACGATTAAACTGTCTAAAATATGCCCACAATTGAAGAGAAATGTCTAATTTTAGGGCTGTCATTCGAAAGTGTTATGTTATATTTATTTTTATTATTATACTAATTTGGATTTTAGGCTAAACACATCGAGTACTGCCATAATTTAGAGATTTTTAGTTAATAGAATGCTTACAGAATCGACACTATTAATGTTTATCGTCTCTCAGTCTCAGTAGGTGTAGTTCAGCGAACTCAGCGATGGCAATTGCAAGACCCGTTTTTTAATATTTGGACAGCATTTGAGCTATTTTCATTCATGTGCGCACGCTGTGGCGATCCAACGCGGAATGAAATTGTAATTGCCGCTGCAACGTGTGGAGAGTACGTACAACCGCGACTACAGCAGATTGCTACAGCACGTTGCGTCCGGGGTTGCATCGTATGTAGAGCGCTTAAAATCCATACCTATCGTTCCTACCCAACAATATTGTGAGTTTTTTTCGATTCTATCAAAATTATCGATCACGGATCGATATCTACAATTTAGTATCCTATAGTCTGTGTCATGTCCTTTGTAGTCTGGTCTGTGTCCATAATATAACCAATGTTGCCAGATTAGGCACTTTGTCGCCATTTGGGCTAACTGAGAATTAAGTGGCAACGTTAAATAAATTTTCACAATGTTAAAATTATTAATGTTTTAATTTAGTAATTATTTAATTGCGTAATAAGATGCGTGCAACGAAACTATTTACTATCTCATGTTGCTTATTAAATATGATGGCAATATCCAAGACATCTTGAATATGTTATGAATTATGTTATTACGAGTACGTTATGCTGAATGGCAGTATACATATTGACGTGAATTTGTGATCTCCTAATATATATACCCAGCAGAAGTGTGGCGTCACGAAATGGCAGTATTTGACATTTTGGCCAAAAACAAGTTTCTGTGACAAGGGATTTGTATCGTTTTTTTTTTTATTTTATTATGCATGTTACTAAAATGTCTTTGATTGTTAGCTTGAGTACAATTGTAGAGCAATTTAATGAGGAAACTTCTGTTTTTAAGTTTAGTGTGTGAAAGGTGAAAAAATGAAAGAAGAAGAAGGTAAACCTACTGGTTACTTACTTCTGTTTTTGAGACCCTATTATATATTACTCTATGCTTGAGACGTGGCTGCACCCGGAGGCAAAACAATACGGCATTTTATTTATTTTTCTCAACAAAATAAGCGCGTACCTAATAATAAAATGCTAAAATCACATACATTTTCGTCTTTATTTTTACCCCAACCGTCATTTTGTGATGTCACAGCTTCCATGGTCTATTGTTAAACGTTGTACAAAAGTTTGTGAATCTCTATAGTTGGTATTTAAATAAAAAAAGTGGAAGATACGAGTAATAAAACTAGTAGCTCTGTGAGCTGTAAACCTAGTTAGTATGTCATTTCATATCTTACACTAAATAGGTATTCACTTCGCACCTTAAAACAAAATTTAAAATGTCTACTAAAACGACAAGATCCAATATAATCCGATCTGATCCGATCAATCCGATAAAACAAGCCTCAATATAACAATGAAATTTCTATTGAGTCTGGGTCGTTCGACTGATGAAGTAATAATAGGCATCGCCGGATATTAGTAATCCATCCTCATCAATATTGACAAAATCAATGCCACGAGCCGTACTAATTAATTATCAAATTCCCGCCGCTAGGATACTTAAAGCCTATAAAGTTAATTTTATTTTGAAAAATTTCCAAAAACTGAATCTACAAAAAATTCTAATAATCGCAAAAATCGCACTCTTTGGTGGTTAAAATTCCTCTTTTTTAGCTTTCCGAACGCTGAACAAAAAGAGATATGAACGACATTTTCACCCACAGATATCCAATTCGAATGCCCCTTGTGAGCGTTTTTAGCGTTATTTTCGCTAAAAACGCTCACAAATGGCCTATTCGAACGCACTACAAGTAATGGTAAATTCATTATCACCGTCGTTTATCGAGATAATTTGTTCAAAATATATTATATGTGATGATTTTATGTAAAATTAAATATATATATAAATAGATAAGGGCGATTTTGGCTACCTCAGATGACAGATCCCAAATCGGGCGACATTAGCTCGCAGGCACCTAGCAACACTGAATATAACCTTGTTTTTGTTTACATTTGTGAATTGTGTTTGACTGTGTCCCGAATTTGATTTGTATTTGGTTTATAATTGTTCTATCCATGATAAAATGTTCATTGATGTGTCATATAAATAACCAGCCAAGGCTTTACGTATCGAAGTCAATGTGAAATAAGTAATGAATATAATGTGATCCATCAAAACTATCAATCGCACAGAGACTGAAAAGTAGGAAGGTAGTAAATAAGATATTTATGTAATTGTGTAAGAGAGTGGGCAGTTGTATTAGTAATAAAGTTTTATGTTTTATAATTTGTGTTGTAGTTTTGTACTCTTATCCTACCCTTACCTGAAAATGTTAAAACTATTTTAGTAACATACCAGAGTTTGTTAAACTATTTCGTAACCTAGAAGTTACGACCATGAGTACTCCATCCATCCACTTATTGCATGTGTTCTCAAATCTAGCTAGTAAGTAGGTACTCTGTTGATAAATATTCTGACAAACTACTAGACATAACATATTTTGTAGAAAAATATATATTATATATATGTATTAATACTAACCAGGTAAATATTATTTTCAGTTTTATCTACATTTTGCAAATTGAAGACTAGAGCAAAGGTGACGAAGCTTCATTAGTACTGAAACAGTTACCTCTAAACTCCGAGCTGAGTTCTGACCCTCATGTACTGGACTGCAAAGCTGTGTTACTGATCAGGGACCACACAATAGTTGATAAAGACCCACACAAAGTTCAGATAATGTATATGTATGTATAAATGGCAAGTGATATTTAATGGTTTACAACATCTAATGCAGCTCCGTTGCTCTTTCAGGGCACCTACAAGGTGTTGATGGACAAAAATTTTAGTGTCACAACATTATATGTAACATGTATATAATGGTTCATGTACTGACATAGTCACTGTGTGACTCAAACTGTCCTAAAACAAAGTAGTTTAATTTAAAATAAACAAATGAATTTTTAATTAATCTTCATGGTAATCTGAAATCATGGTATATATCTATAATCAAAATCAAGGTAGGATTAAAATAAAAGGGTAAAAAATATAATAAGGTATAATGTGAAAGTGGTTTTGAAGTAATATTTTTATAAAAAGGCTTCAGTAATAAGTCTTGAATGAACCAACCTGCATTTGAGCTTATATTTAGCTTATGAAAGGTATGTACCATACTGGTTTTTTACCTGTTTGCACATATAAAGCAAGTACAGTATGCTCAACGAGATCTCACAGATGTTTTGTGATCAAAAATAGTTTTAATTAAGTTATCATAAATGTGTGTAGTAAAGCTGTGCATAATAACTAGCCAGTACATTTTACTTGTCTAGTGTTATAAACTATTGTTGTTTTAGAGAATGAATAATGTAAGTAAACCAGTTTTAGTATAATTCTGTAATACTGAGCTACCGATGGAAATGTGTAAAGCGTTCAATAAAAATGTTAACTTATGATATTTAACAATATTTTCTATTTATATTCCTATATTTAAGTTCTTATTGACTTATTTAACACTGGTTTGTCAGGTATCTACTATAAATTGTAATTTTTAACCATATGGCTAAAGGTTAAGTACTGCAATAATCATAGAATTTATTTGGAATATACTTTCACTAACTTTGAGCCATGAAAATTGGACTGGGATATTATTAAATTATATTTACATATACATACATATATGTATTTATTTTTATCGTTACCATTTTCTTGCTAACATTTGCATTAAAATTTAAAATACACAAAGAAAGTACTTATTAACTAATAGTGGTTGTGTTGGTCACTATCACTATCTTCCTATCTACCTATGTGATGCTGTAAAATAGCAAAGACAGATTTCAATGTATTTTTTCATTGTAATCTGTGTGAAATTGTTCCATTGAGTTCTATTAATATTCATACCATCAAACAGACAAATTGGAAGAACACATTAATTTTAAATTTTAAACCATAGTCTTATAGTTATAATTATACAGGACAGGCCTGTTGGTCTAGTGGTTAGTGACCCTGACTGCTATGCCGGAGGTCGTGGGTTCGATTCCCACCCAGGACAAATGTTTGTGTAATGAGCACGATCATTTGTTCTGTGTCTGGGTGTAATTTATCTATAATATTTATGTATTTAGAAATATATTTAAGTATGTTTATCAGTTGTCTAGTACCCATAAGACAAGCTCTGTTTAGCTTGGGACTAGATGGCGTTGTGTGATAGTTGTGGAATGATTATTTATTTATTTATTATGTCCTTAATTTTGGGCTAGACGTGACCATAGACTATGTTGGTACCTCTGCGTAATAGCCACTTAGTTTATATTATTCCAATGAAGCTTCCAGCATCGACCCGCATACATTTTCTCGGTTTGTGAACCCATTCTCCTGATACGGGTACTATTGCTATATATTTATTTGATATCAGTTTTATATTTGTGTACCTGATATCAAAAATGTTTTGTTTCTTTCAGGCAAAAACTTAAATGTTATTTGTTTATTTTAGTTGTACATACCTACAAAATATAATAATATGGAAGACATCCACACACGGTCTTACTACACACTACTAAGTAGAGTCTGCACTATGGTACTGTAAGTAACTGATATACTTATACACACTCAGACACAGGTCAAACACAATCATGTTATGGTTTCACCCGGGACCAGCGGCCAGAAGGCAGGGTTGCACCAACCGGCCACCTGCATGTACAAACCAACCTGTATTGCGTAACTCCTGTTACTCAATCAATTAGCCCTGACAGGTAGCGAGAGTGGAGAGTGCGGCAACTATGCAGGCAAAAGGTAGTGAGCAAAGAGCGTGTTGGTGCAGCGGACGGCGTAAACCTAAACTAATAGGTCGATTTTAGAAAAGGAAAATAATCGTATTCTTTGAATTACTACATACTTCCGCCGTAAAGCAAACCTGATCACTAGGCCTTTTAGGTACCCTGGGTAGGTACTCTCAAGTCTACTTTAGTCTATATCCTTACCAGAAGGAAGTTTCTCGCCCCTACTCCCACTACCTACCACATGTCGTCGGTAGAAAATGAAATGAATTTGCTATGCTATAGTGTTTCTTTAAACAAATTTGCTGTTTTTTAACCGACTTCAAAAAGTGGAGGTACAGTATGTATTTTTTATGTTTGTTCACTGATTTCTCCCTCATTTGTGGACCTATTCTCAAAAATTCTTATTTTATTTGAAAGAGTATAGATATACTTCCGAGGTGGTCTCATGTAAATTTCATCATTTTGGTCACGCGTTTTTTGAGTTACACTCCAATAACTTTTCGAAGTCAGTACCATGCGCACAATATTGTTATAATACATAGGTACTTTTGAACTATCATGGTACTTCTTCAACAAGTTATTTCACAATTTTTTGTGTTGATGTCGGTTCTATTTCTTTAATATTTTTTTTGACTTCTGTAAAATGAATCAGTTTTATTGTGCTACTTACCCTTATAATATGCATACCTACTCTGTTGATTCACAGATAACGGGATATTGATTCCGACTTCCAGAGGCAAGAAGCAGCTTTTAGTGTTGGACGAGTACACGTTTAGCCAGAAGAATCACAGTTTCAATTGGTATTGTTCTTCAACTCTATCTAAACGTTGCCCTGCCAAAGTCAGGCGATTTGAAGACGGCACTGTTGAGCGAGTTGTAGTCCAGCACAATCACAAGCCGCCGAAGTTCTTTGTCGTAAACGGAGAATACATAAGACTGTAAGCAGGACTCGACGCGTTACATAGTAGGTACTTATATCTCACAAATGGTAGAGGTACCTCAACATTATCTACTTATATATAAAAATGAACCCCTATTTCTCCTGGTCACGTTATAACTTGAGAACGGCTTTACTGATTTCATTCATATTTTAAAAAAAGTTTTGTAATACTTCGTAGAAGGTAATTAAAATGATTAAAAAAAGACAGGTTAAGGCAAGTCCGAAGGCCGAGCCTACTACGCGAACGAAGTCGTGGACTGTCAATAGTATAATATAAAACAATCTTGTGAATAGTGTGCGTAAGCTACACTGGGCCCCAAAAAAGCCTACCTTTTAAAATATTCGAGCAATTTTATAGTAAAACCTTTATTAAAGTTAATTTCATTGAAGTATAGGAAGATGTAAAACATTTTTATATAGGTACTTACCTACTTTTCGAATTAGGTACACTAGTTTTGAAAAATGTGCTACGATATCATTATATCGATACATTCAGTATTTTGCATTGCCACACTGAGCTGTTAATAACGCTGTTGGAAAGATCAAAGGCCGTAGCACAAAGAATTTGCAAAAAGTATTTGTATTGTAAGCGTCTACGTTTCAGCGTACAAACTATGAGTTATCTGGGTTTACAACTGCCCTAGATAAATTACAGTTTGGACTGTTTCACGTAAACGACACGTTACGTTACACTTATGCAGTTAGTCGTGCTACACTCACTTATTTACGTGAGTGATTCCCGTTTCGTATATTAAAAACGTTGTTATACATATCAAACCGTATCATGGAGTAAAACCGTGCGAGCATGTATTTCACGCTATATTTGACAAGACGATGAACTGACTTTTATCAGCTATCTTACCTTGTCTCAAGCATAGAGATGTAGCTGCGATATCTATATCGCGGGCTGTCTTCTTCTGATAATTTTATCCTATCGACGCGAATTCGGTACGGTTTAGGAAGGCATTTTTGGCCTTTGGAATTTGCCAACAGCTCGTGGTGGCAAGGCTTATTTTAAAAAGAAATAAAAGGGACTTTCTTAGAAATAAAAGGGATACCTACCTACTCGTAAATCAATTAAATAAGCTGCAATTTCGTTAATATTTTAAAAGGATTGCGAATTATTTTATATGATATCGCATTATAACCGACCCGCTTTCTGTCCGGTATACTCAAACTGATGTAGGTATAGTAATAACGCGACATTTATGAATAACATACCTGTGAAGTTACGTTTCATCATGCTTTGTAATTTTATACCTACGCATAAAATATATCCGTGGACGAGATTCGGACACACGTCTTCTGACTGAATTGCGTTGTACGGTTTCGCTACGAAGGTGCTTTTAAAATATATTGTAAAAGACATGTTGTCATTTTGATTAAATAGTACGTAGTAGGTTTAAGTACCTAGTAAGGTTCAATTACCTGCATAATATCCTTTTGGTGATATAAACAGGTACCTAGTAGGCAGTCAAGCGAATGATTATAAAACAGGAGAGTCTAATCACGGACAGAGAAGTTTATTTTAATTTTAATACAATAAAGTAATTGACATTCCCGTGTAAGGTTCGTTTCAGTTCTATGGTAAAAGAAAAACTTCTTACTTATCCCAGCTTCATCATCTAGGCCAAAGACCGACTACCTATAGTCCTTTATACTTATACTTAATTACAAAGATGTTGAGATACTAAACACTGTTGATAAAGTATACTTCCAATGTAGAACCAGTCATTTCAGTACGTAACCGTTAGCATACCGTTTTAAAAGGCAAGTTATATCGTAGGTAAATTATAACGGAACATAAAAAATCGATTACTTTACAATTTTATTTCCATTTTTACCTACTACTCAGTTATCGATTCTGATGTCTGTGTGCAGTGGACGGACCTGCCCACTAGACATGCTATTAGGATTATCGTTGCAAAATAAATAATATTTTTAATTAAGTATATTTTAGACGCGATAATAGAAAAACCAGTAATCAGGGTCAGCTGCTAATCCAACGACCACTGGTTACATTAATGTTTCTGACTAAGCCAAAAAGGTTTGGTGAAGGTGGCGTGACGACATCCTCGGAATGTTGGTATACAGCTTTCTGGTGCTCACTTATCTAACTAACACCTCAAGTTCGAAAACCCGTCATGAAATACCTAAATTGCCTGATGATGTGTTTCGGCAGCTGTACTTGATAGCCAGTGGCCATTCTAGATCACTGACCATCAAGACACTGACTTATCCATCCAAGATTACTAATAAACTATTAAATAGCAGTTTAGTATGTACAAATAATGAATAATGTTTTTTGCTGCGCAGCTGCTGGAAAAACAAAAGTAAAGAAAAAATGAGCCGAGAACATTTTTTAGAGAAGAAAAGGCTCGCTGAAAGGCTTCGATATCAAGAAATGAAACAAGATCCGGATAAGTTAGCGGCTCTAAGGGAAAAAGAGAGACAAAAATACAGAAAACAGAAGGAGCTGGGACAGAGGAAACTAGTTTCTGATATGACACCTCGCGAAGTAAAACAATCTCGCAAGAAGTGGAAATTATATAGTCGCAGGAGACGTGAGAAGCAATCAAGCAAAGCAAATACGATTCTCTTTCCAGATGTAAAAGAAGAATAAATTTAATTTATAAATTTTATTTTAGTACTTAATCAACCAGAAAATTACAATACATTAGTTCAGAGTCCACAGCAAAAAATGTCTTGAGGCTGGTGCAGGTATCGCAAGACGAGAGGTAAGTCCAATCTGGCACTGTGGGGATACCGGAGGATACGACGATCCACACGCCGGAAGTGGGTGCAGGCCCGCAGCGGCCCACGTGTTAAGCAAAAAAATAGGCGAACGTCTCAGCCTGCCGAGTGTGGTAATGTCCATGATGGGGAGCGAGACATCGGGACAAACGGTGGTCACCTTGTGCCTAGCAGTGATGGAGCAGAAGAAAAATTATGTCCGAGCTGACACACTCCAGCGCAGACGAACGAGAGGACGGAGAAGACAGTCTCCATCAATCTTCTCCGCATCAAATCAAATTAAAACATGTTTATTTCCAGGATATAGGTGCAATATGCAATTAGCTTAAAATTACGTAGCTATAAGTTTTACTTAATTTATCCTAATTTTTAAGTCAAAGTCAAAGTCAAAATCATTTATTCAATTTAGGCATCAAAGACGCACTTATGAACGTCAATTTTTCATTATAATGTACTTTAAAGACTACCGCCGCGTTCCAAAATATATAGAGCCTACCGAGAAGAAGCGGCAAGAAACTCGGGGCCATTCTTTTTATATAGATGTTTTTACAATGTTTTTACTTAGTTACTACAAATATTAGCTCCAGTGTGTTGCCTTACAAAAGAGAACATAATAATGGTATCAGTAGGGCAAGACACGCTACACTTTAAGCTAAGTTATGAGCACTAGTTCCCACACTAGGATTCCCTGTGTTGTGGCAGTCGTAGTCTCATCCCGAGGGTTCAGATAGTTTCAGTCGTACGTAACAGTAAAATCAAGAACCACATTGGGTACATAAACCTGTTAAGACTACAAAATATTTTAAAAATCAACGTGGGATCATTCACTCTAGCAAGTGGCCTTGGTGAATAAGGTATCTTATGTGTGTGTTGGAGTGAGTTCGAGCCCCACATACTCCTTCCATCACCCCCATGGCCGAAGCACAGTGCACAGCATTTCACCTTATAAAAACGATGTCCTGAGGCATACCAGCGCAGGTTACATTCATGTTGTCTACGTTACACGTGCTTACAATTTAATGTGTTCATAAGTTAGGGCTTTGGTTAATTCCCTTTTCGAAACTATTGATTGATATTGTCAATTAATAGTTGAAGACTGGCAGAATTATATATTTATTCATAAATAAACCCTGATTTCTTTTTCTATGCTTAGTTAAGTCTCCGTTTACTATGGTTCGGGTAAAGAGTATCTACCCACCTACATCATCGCCACGCAGATCGTTGGAGTTCAAAGCTAAGGGGCATCACCCTTAGCCTACCCTATAAACATGGCTCCCTGTATACCGGTGAAAATACTAGGTTCAACTAGAAAATAAGACTCTTCTACTATAGGTACTAAAGCTATAGATAATTTGCCTTGAAAATGAAGTATGATACACGCCTAGAAAAGCACTGTAGCAAATTATAATAATAATATTGGACAATATCCACACAAGTCTTCAGGTCCCAAACTAGACAGAGCCTGTACTATGGTAACCTGATGACTGATATACATACTTATATACATATAAATACCAAGACACAAATCAAACAGATACGTTCATGCACACAAATGTTTGACCTGTCCGGGGATCGAACCCGGGACCAGCGGCTCAGAAGGCAGGGATGCTACCAAAAGCTGTGTATTGTGACGAGCGCAATCCAGTGCTGCGCAGAACTAGGCTTGGTCTATGTGGTCTTCATCATCATCATCATCATCTCAGCCGTAGGACGTCCACTGCTGAACATATGCCTCCCCCATGATTTTCCAAAAGGACCGGTTGGAAGCGGCCTGCATCCAACGTCGTCCTGCGACCTTCCTCAGGTCGTCTGTCCACCGTGTCGGTGGACGACCTACGCTGCGCTTGCCGGTCCGTGGTCTCCACTCCAGAACCTTACGGCCCCATCGGCCATCTGTTCTGCGTGCTATGTGCCCTGCCCACTGCCACTTCAACTGGCTAATCTTCTGGGCTATGTCGGTGACTTTGGTTCTTCTACGGATCTCCTCATTTCTGATTCGATCACGTAGAGAAACCCCGAGCATAGCCCTCTCCATAGCTCGTTGTGCGACTTTGAGCTTTTCTATGAGGCCCATAGTAAGAGACCACGTTTCAGTGCCATAAGTCATCACTGGTAACACACATTGGTCGAAGACTCTTGTCTTGAGGCACTGAGGTATTTTTAACGAGATTTATGTGGTCTTGGTCATGGCGAATGTAGGGCACATTGCAACTGTCATGGGCAGATGTGTAGCTAATTCTGAGTACCTATTAAACCGGTTGTGGTATTTTTATAACTATACTTATTATTTATTTATCATGATATTCAATAGATAAGACATACCTACCTATGTGTTCCTGTGTTGATGAAACAATCTCGCTAATTCCTTTTTGTTGTGTTAATTATTGTCAAAAGGTTCATATGAAAGTAAAACCCAAGGAAAGATGCGAGGTTACGGCGAGACAGAAGGCCGAGCGTACTACGCGTACGAAATCGCGGGCAGTCGCTAGTTACTTACTTATAAGTAGGTAAACAACATAAAGCATACATCCATCCGCACATATAGGTAATTCCAAACCTACAGACTATCGTATTCATACTCGTATTATTCGTTTGATATGAAAACTGTAACTGAAAAGGTAGGAAATTCTTTTTATTAATGTGTTTAGGTTACGGAGCGAGTATAGGTACCTACGATGACAGGTGGGCTTCTGTGGGTATTAATGAAATAAGTAGCTATATTCTGGACTGTGATATCTACAAAAATAACAACAAGTAATTATTAATTTACAACTAACTTAACTAAATAAAACTAAGTATTGGGAGTATGGTATGCTCTCCACGTTTTATGTAGCGGGTTGGTGTTCCACTCTCTGACAGCGGCGACCAGGGAGTTGTGTGAGCGCTGAAGGGTGGCGCGCGCGGCCGCTGCTTGGCTCCGGCACGGTAATATCGCGCTCGCGCTGCACCACCGGGGCGCGGAGCAGCCGGAACATCGCGCGCCACAAGTCGTTGTACTGCACCTTCATCTCTCTCATGGCCGCCTGCGTGTGGTTCGTCCACAGCTCTACAGTGTAGACGCTGGTGCAGTAGCTCATAAACAGCTAGGCCTTCACGGAGCTGCTGCAGCTAGCGAAACGTCTGGCCAGCATATTAGCGCGCACCGCAACGACACTCTGCCTCTCGATATCGATAAGATCATGTGCCTGAGATCTTAACCTCATCCACTTTCTTCGGAGCTACATCGTACATGGTTAGGTGCTACAGATCAGTACAGTTCGCACTCGTGAAGATCATAAAGATGGATTTATCTGGGTAATACTTCATGTTGTGTTCGCATAATCACGACAATAGCGATGCGCTAGCTGTTATACAGCTAGCGCATCGCAGATCCCAGGTGCAAGAAGAACCATATCATCCGCGTAAGCTATGTGATTGGTCATGGTCCTATTTATTGAACAGCCCACTCCTGTTCCTATAAGCTTCTTAAGTCTCTGCATATAACAGATTCGTTTTGTCACACGACGCGACTGAACAAATGCGTCCATCACGTTGAGACAAGTGCCTAGAATTTCACCGGCGCATACCTTTCAAACCGAAACATAACAGCTTTGCAGTAGAAATATGTATGTTAGCAGTACTTCGACGGATGAACTCGTCCTCAAAGAGTACTGCTGCTACTAATAAATATATTTATAAGTTCACACAAACGATAATGTTTCATTCAAAAGTAGCTGCTCCCTACTACCAGTGTCCGAAATTGCAGAGTATCAATCTCATTATTCAATGTTTTACAGTCGTTAAATCATGTAAAGGGACCGATTTATTGCAAGTGAACGGATTTCGATACTACCTACAATATAGAAGAGGCACGATTAAACGATGGCGCTGTAACCAGCAGAGCCGGACCAGATGCAAAGCGCACATGAAAATGATTGACGGTAACTTGGTGCAGCAAGAAATAATTCATAACCACGAACCGTTTTATTTGTGTACTTTGTGAATAGGTATTATCGTGATATAAATCAGTGATTTCAATGATGTCTTTTTATTTTGGTATATTTTAATTAGGCCTATTTTGGTTTAGTACGTTGGTTTTCGTAAGTTATTGTTATTATTCTTTCTTGAGGCATGTTTGTATATATTTATTTTAGGTAGTTACAGCCTATGAAAAGTTGAAGTAGATAGCTACTTTAGTTTATTTGAGTTATTTGTTTGTTTCATTTGGTTGTTCCTATTATAAGCAATAAATGTATGTTTATATTACTGTTAGAAACTATTGCGTAGTTTCTAACAGTAATATCTATATTTACTAATAATATATTTTTATACCTAACCACATTACCACAGACGTTGCAGTTCTTGGAAAAGTAGGTTGGTTTCTGCGAAATCTATTGTATTATTGGCCAAATATGGCGAAATGTTTTCACAACACTTTCGTCTCAATCAATTATTTTGATCCATTCTGTTCCGTTTTAGTAATGAGGCCGTTCATTTTGACACTATATTTGTAGTTTTTAAAGATTTTTCCTTGTGTTGTGAGTCTTGTGTGCGACAATAATGTTATTTCGGTAGGTATCGCTTCTCAAAGAGATGAATCGAAAGAAAATACCTACCTAACTTTACTTAGAAAAGTTTAAGGCAGGTAACATAACAAATTATACTTACACAATTATTAATTTATTTTTGTAGTTACATGGACAATGAGCTCGACTGGTAAAAAGATTGCAATAGTTAACGGGTTTACCTTCTATCAAGATGGAGGAGCAACGGAGAAGGCTTACTATAGATGTACTACCGGAATGAAGTGTAAGGCGCGATTCGTCAGATGCCTTCGGTCAGGAAATATCATCAAGAATACCTTGACGCATTCTCATGATCCTCCGCGATACGTCATCAATAATGGATTCTTCATTAAGATATAGTACCTACCTATGTACCTAATAGATAACTGACATAAATATAGTAGTTTATATAAGTAAACAAATCAGTTTCATTTGATACGAATTAATCATGGTAGCTTGTAATATTATTAAACTATCCAAAGAAGAAGATATTATTAAATTATCCAGGAAACAGCGATGGCGTTCACAAAGTTTATTCGACCAAGGACAGTCCTATACCACCGAACCGAGTTGCCGTGAGAAGCCTTGGTGACGTAAGCAGGTGCATCCTGTACGCCACTAATTACCGGTTTATCACCATCTAGCGATGGTGTGTCGTAAGTACCTACTAAAAATAGAAACTTTACATTGGTTACATACAAACTTTGTCAAATTGTTAATTTGATATGGTAGGGCACGTAAGACGGAATATAGGAACGGAGTTGAATATAGAAACTGGCTATATCAGGTGGCCTAGTTAGTCAATGGCGTCTGACACGGAGAGTCAGAAGACGCGGGTTCGAATCCCGTCCGAGGATGTGAAATTTTCTCTCTATAAATTTCAATGTTTGAGATCGATAAAGCAGGCGTTAGTGCTTTTAAAAGTAATACTATAAAAATGTTATGTATGGCTTGGTATGTTGTGGAAGTTTTTTATATAAATATATAATTATTTAAAGCTAATTCAATATTAACCACACACGTTGCAGTTCTATGGACCTCATAGATAAGCTCAAAGTCGCACAACGAGCTATGGAGAGCTCGGGGTTTCTCTATGTGATCGAATCAAAAATGAGATCCGTAGAAGAACGAAAGTCACCAACATGGCCTAGAAGATTAGCCAGTTGAAGTGGCAGTGGGCAGGGCACATAGAACGCAGAACAGATGGCCGATGGGGCCGAAAGGTTCTGGGAGGCCTATGTTCAGCAGTGGCCGTCCTACGGCTGAGATGATGATGATGATGACGTTGCAGTTCCTGGAAAAGTAGGCCGATTTCTGCGAAATATATATTGTATTATTGGTCAAATATGGCGAATCGCGAGTCAACGGGTTAATAACCGATTATATGATATCGGGATCGATCTGGGGAGAAAGCATTATTACTCAATAGTTAAATTTTAAATAGGTACTTACACAGTTTACCGATTTTGACTCCGTGTCGCCTCCACCTTTTTAATTTCGAATTGCCTTATTTTTTTAAGGATTAAGTATTTATTACTAGCTGCGCTGCGGTTTCACTAGGTTTCGCCCGCATGGTGATGGATGGAGATGATGATGAATCAAATATTGCGTATGTTACTCAGTCATAATGTAGCCTTCTAAAACTGTAGTACATTACTTTGCTCTATTAGATTAAATAGTTTCCGCAGTATACGCGATATAAGGATTTTTCAGCGATACAATTGCATACAAAGAGAATATAAACACTACGTTTTGATTGCATATTTAAACATGAAAGTATTTATGCCAAAATAAAAACTTTTAAAGAATATCTTTGACATAACTTTAAAAGTCAGACATTATGGTATCAGACATATTTGTTGACATGACGTCTTCTATAAGAAGGGAATACATCACTTTGCTCTATTGTAAAAAGTTTCCGCAGTGTACGCGATATAAGGACTATTTTTGGAATTATTTTCACACTTTGGGTTTTCATACGGATCCCTATTTTTTTAAATATCTATAGCCTATATTTATCAGGTATAATGTCGGATTATAATGGTGGAAGAAGTTTTCAAATCGGCCCAGTGGTTTGGGAGCCTATTCAATTCAAACAATTTTTACCTCTTTATAATATTAGTGTAGAAGTGTATAGATGTAGATATAATATTAGTTTAGACAAACAAAACAACTGCCTTGTGTCAATGTCCTTCTTTTGTAAATAGTCCTTAATACAACTTTACTAACTGAACGAAACCACGGTAATATTATAATATTACCGTGACTCAACTGAGAACAGCTTATAACTCAAAAACAATTAGGGTAGGTTGGTACCTACCTAGGTGCGTAAATATCTGCTAAGCGCCCAAGCACGGTCTCGCCCTCGACTATACTAATTTACCTTGCCACGACCTCTACTTTTGTATGAGTCTCTTCAGGTTCTTACTGAATACCTCAGTATACCGCATTGGTTATATAATAAGAGTACCTACGGTACAAGCCGTACTCGTAACAACAAACATAAATGGCCTTAGAAACGCGGCATAAATTTAAGTACTTACATAACTAACGTCATTTAGTACAACCACAATGAAGTTATTTAAAGAACATCGGTCGTATGGGTACCCACTGAGAATGAAAACCACGGAGAACGAAACTATGCCAAATTTACTTATAATTAGTAGATGCAAATAATTTATATTTTTATATTTAACTAGCAGTTGGGAAAAATGAGAAAACCTAAATGGAAAACAATAAAATTAATACGCAGAAGATGCTTGTGGGCAATAACGAAACGCTAACGTTCATAGACTATAGGATACTATAAAACTTAACAACTTTTGGTGTTACAAACAAACTCAATATTGTTTCGACGACCCGTGGTCGAAGAGCCGACCTAGATGTCGACCGCCGGAACTAAAGGTGGTCTCCAGTAGACACTCTTCAAGATGGCATCAAAAAAAGGGTGGGTTAATTGGCGAAAAAATTTGCGCACCCAACCCTACACCTGCTATAGAAACGTGAGCTGAGACTTAGAAAAATTTCAATTAAAAATTTCATCCCCTATTAACCCCCATATTTTTTGATGGCATCCTGTTGGGGACCCTCGGGCCATCAACTTTTGTATAAACACCACCTTCGTCCGACGTCAACTTTTGGTGTTACAAACAAACTCGATATTGTTTCGACGACCCGTGGTCGAAGAGCCGACCTAGATGTCGACCGCCGGAACTAAAGGTGGTTCTAATAAATAAAAGAACTAAAAAGTTTCTTGATACTACGTATATTCTGCCAAAAGAGTGGAAATGACATGACAAAGTGACACCAATAGTTGTTTCCTTTTTTGTAGGACTCATACATTTAGCAAATTTGCCATTTCTCAAGTTAGTTTTATCATGTTATCACGTAAAATATAAGTAGTTGCATCCATATCTACGATAACAATAACTAATGCCAAGCACCCGTTTTTCTATTACGATAGATTTCTTTTGAAAAACCCAGTCAGATATTTTAAGCAACTAATTCTGCCTATCTAACCTAACCTAGACAAAATATCAATGCTATGATAACTTTTAAACCAAAACTTAAAAAAATATGGTACACTTTTATAATTTCTTAGTCTTACTAAGGACTACTGGTTTGCATGGTTTCCTTTCTCGTGGGTCCGTCTATGTAGGGTACCCAAAACACAAGAGGTTTGCCATTCTTCTTTACGCAACCTTTAAAATCAAGGGATTACGAGTAACACCATAAATACTTAACTTCTAAGTATAGGCGTATAGGTACTTTAAGCTTTTTTTTTCTTGCTTCCTTTCAAAGGCATCATTTTTGTCTTCCCTTATCAATCAGTAGATACATTATCATACTCTAATAGAAGAGTAGGGATGTACTCGGTGATATTACCGGGATCATAATATTAATAACTTATTTTTAATGAATTATTTTATAACATGAAGACTGTTCTTAAATTGTATGCCTTCTTTATTTTAGATGCAGTCAGTTACATTCCTCTACATTCTGGGAGGTGTTTGATGCAAGTCGGGAAATATACATATAACACAAATTATTCTAGAGCATTGGAGATGCACTCGTGCACTTGGTACTGTTCTAAGAGAGGACATTCGCAACTTAAATGTAATGCAAAGGCCAGGACATTTAACGGCGCCTTAAAGTTATTGATTGGAGAACACAATCATTAATACGCAATCAAGTATCATCGGAACAACACTATTACAATTTCTTATTTCTTGTTTTTATACCATCTTCATAATTTGTCGTTTATATTGGTAGCAATGATAACTATTTGATACAGAAATATAATGTACAGTTGAAAAAAGTATAATATATTTTAAACAATATGTTTTAACCTTTTTAACGTAATCTGACATAACAGTATTGATTTATAAAGTAAATAAAAAAAATGCATTTCCTTTGTGGTATTAAGATTTGCATTATCTTAAATAAATTAACTTTCATGAAATAGGGTAGTTGACGCAGTCAAAAATAAATTACCATGTTAAGTTAATAGTAGTTGGAGCAAATAACTCAATAAATTAAAAAAAAATATGTGCATTGAATTAACTGTATTTTGAATATACAAAATGTGTACAAAAGTTTCTAAAAGTCACGTGACCAAAAACGGAAGTAGCTGTGGAAATGATGTCATAATGGCAAAACATGATAGTGTCGTGCCTTATCAACAGATTAAGAATCAAGCAATAGAAGAAAGCATCTAATATTATTGCATTAAAACTAAATAGGTACAGAACTATATACTAGTTCAAAGAACAAAGTGTCGATCCATAAACACGGTTTTAACCGCAACCGCAAATAATAAATTATAAATACCTAAGTTTGTTACACATTTATGGATTTCAGATATTTTTTATGCATGAAAAAAGATTTCGACAAACAGACAGACGGACAACAAAGTGATCCGATAAAGGTTTATTTGTCCTTTTGAGGTAGACAACCCTACATGGAACAAATTATGCGGCTAAAATGATAGGTTTGTTTATGTAACAACAGAGTTTTATAAACTTTTTTTCAAGTAGGTAGTTAGAGGCTGCTCTAAGAAATAAGTCCGTTATTTAAGGCGCGGTCGTATCCTGATAATAGTAAAAAGCAGAATCTTTAAACATCGAGTGTAACGAAACAGTTCGATAATAATCTATGGAAAAAAACGTAGGTTAGAAAAGGAACAGGCAAAGAGTAATAACCGAACAGAATTTATAAATATTACTCGCTCTCTGCAGAAAAAAATCCTAAATAATGCATAAAAATAAACTTTCACGTTTAACTTAACTCTCAGAATTTTCAGCGATAACACTATATTATTTTTTAGGTAATACATAGCCAACATATAGTACTAAAGTAGTAACCAGCAGTTTTTTCAATTGTGTTAGTATATATCGAAAAATATAAAGAAAACGTACAAAATTAACGCATTTTCGCATTACATCGTCCAATCTAACAAGCGATTTTCAACCTTACGTAAAGCATCGTAAATTATTTTAAAATTGGGATTGGACCGCGTCTTAACTACTGTTTTGTATAAGTCACGTGGATGCATTATTAAAACTTGCTAACACGATTGACTGAATAAAAACAAAAATAATGTTTGATGATTTTATACACTTTACTGACACTCATGTCATGCACCATTGTGAACATCAACGGATAATCCACCACTATTACACGTCAAAATTTGAGAATAAACATAAACAACCTCCAAACAAGCAAAACTAATTATAGTCACAACACTGTTTGTTTTTGCCTTAGTGACGTCGTACGACGTATAAGCCGCCATTGAATAATGTCTTAAAAGTTAAAATAAAAACTTAGTTTTTTTACCGTTTAAGTTCTTTAAAAAATAATAAAAAAGCATGCTAGGTGTGTATTTTGGTGTCCTGATTATTTTAACGTACAATAAAAAAAGGTTCAAAACCCTATTGAACTATGTCGTTTTATTTTTATTTAAAAGGAGGAGGTTCAATTCGACTGTATATACAGGATGTTTGGTAGAGGGACCGACAAACCAAATGAGCGTGTTCGGGGGCCCACTTGGAGAATACAAGTTGGTCAAAAAAAAATCCCCGACACCCCATTTTTTTTAACTAAATCAGTTAGTTAGCTCTGTTTTGTATCCAATTTTGCTTTGCGTGGCCTGAAGGTGTATTAGAGACCAAACTCAACTAAAAACATCCGGTCTAAAACAGATTTTACAAATGTTATGGTGGTAAATAGGTACAATTTCGGAGAAAAAGGGAAAAATCACAAAAAAAAGTTAAACATATTGGGGGGTCAGGGATTTTTTTTGACCAACTTGTATTCTCCAAGTGGCCCCCGAACACGCTCATTTGGTTTGTCGGTCCCTCTACCAAACACCCTATATAATATTTTATTTCGAACCTTTTTAAAAGTGTCTACACACGATACAATTTCGAATGCAATATTCTGTAGTAATCTGCTGTGAACTAGCAAGTTGTATCGTATATAGGCGTATTGTGACTCCCTTCCAACATGTTGGACATCGTATCGTCCGTCCTAGAAATTAGCAGATTGTTACAGCAAATTGTACCTGAGTAGTGAGGTTGTAATGCCTTGGCCACATCGAGGTTCAACGTCAATGCCCAACATCGCCTTAAACAACGCGCTAATTATTTCGATAATTATCGCGATAAATTGAGTGGCCACACTGGTATCGTGAACGTCGACGCCCATTTCATTGCCGATAAAATTGACAATAATTCAAGATGGACGTCGACGCTGCTACACTGTATTTAATGAGTATCAATTTGTATTCCATGAATGTAGAATGTATCATATATTGACTATATGTATTTTTTTCCAGGACTTTAAAGATTTCCATTCTATTCAGTTTTTAGAGTGTAACTCAAAAACTACTACCTAGACCGAATTTGATGAAATGTAAATGGGACCACACGGGAACCAACAGCTTTTAAACAAAAAGCAATTCGGGTCTTTCTATTGTATTCAACTTGCAGCTTGATGAAATTCGATGCCTAGATAAAGGTGTTACACGCCAGTGCTGTTTTCAATGGCGACCTAAATAAGTACGGTCTACTATAAGTACTTAAGTACATGTCTAGTAAATCACAATCTTAGTTCAAAGTGGTAGCCTTGAGTTCAACTCTTTTGATATACCTTTGTGTTCTTAAAAAAAGTTACGTGCAAATGTTGAAATTTTAAGAGGAGTACTTTGAACTCTTTTTAAGCGTGTCCACCCGAGACAGTATTGCCGCCATTAGTAGGTACCTATTTCTATCAAGAAGCAGTAATGCACTGGTGTGGTTCGGTTTGATGGGTGTGGTTGCCGGTAGAATTACAGGCACACGAGATTTAACAACTTAATACGAGTATCTCAGGGTGATGGGCGCAGTGCAGCTCGTCACTTGTAACGAAATGCATCTGTTTCAGGCAGAGGTTACACCAATGTGACTCGAGCTTGTTTCGTAACCTAATGAGTTCAAAGAATACCTTACCTATCTCTTGTCCCATGTCTGCTCTTGAGAGTTGCCAAATGCCAAAAACTCTCACAAGTTAGACTAGTGCTCGGCCCTTTTATTTTAACGCCACTGCTCAGCACAAATTTGACACCATCAGGTACCTAAGTAGATAGCTAAATGGTTTTGATATTTACAGGTCATGTGTTTTGTAGATCAAAACGTGGAAACGTGATGGTGAAGTATGGCGGTTACCATTTTTGTAAAGGTTACTCGACAGCTAGAAAAACTAGATGGGAGTGTTCAAACAGACGGCAACATTATTGCAAGGCTCATCTGTTCACCTACGATGAAATTTTATTGAAAGTGTATAATGAACATACGCATCCGCCGGCGTACGACAATTACGATTGTCAGTAGGTAGTGACAAGAAACAGGAATTTGAATTTATTTCATGAGATACCTAAGGCTATAATTGTACCTATAGTAATAAACATTTTCAGCGTTGTTATAAAACGTAGACTAAAGATATGCCAAGTTTAGAACATGATTTAAGGGAATATCAAATGAAAAATTGGCTTAAACCAGGGCTTAAACTTGGGACTAGGTATTCTATAAAAAGCTGAATAAAGTTCGAATATAGGATACCTACCTTCTTATTCTTCTTGATCATTTAAGGCTGCCTGCTTAAACTTTTTGGTGTTTTAAAATTGTAGTAAGTAGAATAAGTAGTTACCTATTTACTAATGTTTTTGTTCCCTTACCTACATATAGACTCGTACTTTTGTACATTTGCCATTTCTCAATGTAATACTTTCTCTATTTGCATTTTATCTTATAAATGGGAACGTTTGTGTGGATGAAAGTTTGTTACTCAATCACGCCAGAACGGTTGAACGGATTTGGATGAAATTTGGTAAGTAGATAGGTAGATGAGACGCTGGAAAACACATATAGGATACTTTTCATCATCGTCAATCACCACATGCGTGAAACCACGGGGCGCACCTAGTCAATTAATTTATTCAATGATATGATAAAATAGCAGTACCTACATGTCTGAAAGCTTCGAGTCACTACGTTTTAATTTTATGTATTTAAACCAGTACAGCGTGTAATAAAAAGGTCATACCTTACCTTACCTTAGGCATTTACGTTCCGGAGTGGTCTACAATTGACGTCCTGTCCTGACAAGGTACGTATGCACGTACCTTTCAATATTACTACACCGTTTTGTTACACGCTGTATATGTATGTACCTATATATTTGATTGTGTCAGAGAAAACTCTGATCTCTTTCATGCTGTTGTTTGTGTTCCTAATTTAAAAAGTCCTGGCCATCATTTTAAGATATTTTTTTGTTTTTATTCTAATATTTTGCTTCGATTGTCTTCTTAGCTTGAATCGCTTGTTTAAAGTAAACAAAAGTTAATCGAATGTATCATCTCGCGTTAATCATGCCACCATTACGAAGGCTTGTAGTAAGAAGGTTTGCAGTTGGGCATTTCTCGCAGAGCTATCCAAAATGCATGGAACCGCTTCCAAGAGACCGGCAGTGTTGCCATAAGACCTGGTTCTGGTATTGAATCGCTACGTCCAGTCAAGTGCTCGGCGGGATCGTACAGTAACAGCCGTAAGATACAACACCACCTACGGATGACAACGGTGTACCCGTGTCAGTGACCAAACTGTCCGTAATCGATTGCACGAAGACCAGCAAATGTCAAGACGACGTTTAAGATTCTCCGTCAGTATTTGAACTGGGGGAATAATCAGTGGAGCAAGGTGCGTTTTATAGACGAGTGCAAAGCCAAATATTTTAATGTTGATCGGCGTATTAGAGTGTGTGGAGACGACGACGCAGCGAGCGTGTTTCGGAATCCTGCATCCACGAAGTTGACCTTTTCGGTGGTCTCAACCTAATGGTTTGGGGTGAGATTAATTTACACGGTAAATAAAACTGAGTTCACCATTTTAAACGTGGGTACCGTAACTGCAGAACGTTACATCGTCCTCGATGTAAGTATATGATATCCTCATCATCAGACCTCAAGTGATCCCATTTGCACAGCGAGGATACATCCTGCCTGATGCATGAAGACAACGCCCTTACACACACACACAGCTCGAGCGATCCAAGCTGTACTAGAAGAGTCTCATATTGAGGTATTACCATGGCCAGCTAACAGTCCGGATTCAAATCCAATCAAGCATAGGTATATGTGGGACCAATTGAAACGAAGGGTTAGAGAGAATGAGCGAGGGGTCTACAACCAACAGCAGCTGCGATTGACGCTTTTAAACGTGTCTGGGAGAAGATTTCAGATGAAAACGTGAGGAACTTGATCCAGATAATGCATGCGAGGCTACGCGAGCGAGTGCATCGCTGAGAGAGGAGGACATACTCGTTACTAAAAAGAAGAAACTAAAGAGGCAAGAACAGTATTTTTCTTTTCCGGTGATATTCTTTTGTTCATGTTTTTCATTCAAAATGTCCAATGTCATTATGAAGTCGAAAAATTCATGATCATTATTTTAAACCATTGTTAGCCTTCATTGTACTCGTAAGCAATAACATTAATTTGTAGTTACATAAGTAAGTTAAACAATGTAATCTTTACTGTTTGCGTGGCATGGCAACAACTCTTAGTGGCTCATAATTTTGTTTTGAGTACCTATATTGTCACAGTATAAGGGGTTGTGTCACAGAGTGACTATATCACCCCCGTACAGACAATGCTTAAATACAGCAATTATACAGTAGACCTACCTACCTAAGTAAATCTAAGCTTTGAAAATAAGTATAATATTAAAAATCATAAATTTAAGAGGTAAGAACCTAATATTGTAAATGCCGAGTGATTGCTACCTGTGTTTGTTACTTCTTCACACTGAAATGGCCGGTGAAATTCGGAATGAAGATAGCCTAAACCATAATAATATATATTCAGCGCCAATACCAACGAATAACCATGCAATGTGCTACTTATTATCCAGATTCAGTGAGTACCTACTTCCCAAGGGATCGCCTAATATAAATTAACGAAACCTACTTAGTAAGTAATAAAGTCTGAAAGCAGTTAAAGGAAATTTGTTGTGTGGGGCAGGAATATAGTTCGCGAGGTTAAAGCTAAGATTAATTAATGTAATTCAGATATGAATATATCTTATTATTGGAATTTTATATATTTGAATATTTCACAGGCTTTTCCATCTTTAAGGATCTTCTATCTAAAAGTGAAGACTACAATAACTATCTAAGGGTAATGAAACTCTCACCGAACTGGAATTCAGGGTCGTGCGAATCTTCAAGTGATGATGATACTAATAAAATCAAAAACAGAAATGATGAATACTTGCAAAGTATCAGCTCTACTTCAATTTGCGGTAACAGCAAGGATTTACCTCAGAAAGGGTTCAGTAAAAAGAAAGAAAATCCCAAGAAATCAAAGGGAATTGATAAACCAGAAAAGACATTAAAACCAAATATTTGTGTGAGAGCTAAAAAATGTACCAAAAAATGCAAAGAAATTTCCGAAGAAAAAGACAAGAGATATTTAACTATTTTAATAACTTAAATCGGCAAGAAAAACGGGACTGGCTTCAGTCAATGATATCAATAGAAAGAATAAAAAGAAAGAGGAAAAAGGACGCAGTCCGGCGAAAGGTTACATATATGTACTATATTCATGATAATGAGGGTCGTCAGCAAGTTTGCTTACGGTTTATGATAAGTACACTTGATATTTCCCAGAAATTCATACACTACGCGCTTCGAAATGCCTGATTTGGATCTGCTTGAAACTATATTAAGAAGATACGGAAATAAACAACAAAAACGTTCTGGATAAAAATACTTACCTACCTACTAGAGATACCTAGGATAGGAATTGTGAATATTTTATAATGTGTGTGTGTTAATTTAGAAATGTGTGCCTATATGACAGTCATAAAGGCGGCTTCCCATAGTGCGGATTTTTCCGCACGACAGACCGCCAAAGATGGCCAAGCACCGCTCACTAGGCTCTTCCCACGGTAAGTCTGTGTTTAAATTATGATTTTGTCGTTCCATAATGCAAAGTCAAAGAGAACGTACTTCTGCAGCTGCAGCTTTTGTAGTATTATTTAATTATTATAATACTTTGCACGTGGGAATACAAAAATAAACCAAGCTGATAGATATCGGTGTAATATAGAAAATATAACGTAAATATAAATAAACATAAAATATAATTTATATATTGGTAAACCCCCCAACTCTACCCGTGGGTGCGTAGAAATCTGCTAAGGGGATAACAATCGGAAGGTGGGCAGCTGCACCTTCCCAGTATTAAAACCCCAAAACTGCGCTCGCCAACCCTACTGCCAAGCGTGGCGAGTATTGGCAAAATCCCCCCAATGACTGACACAATAGGAACCAGGCCCCCAGTCCCCGGCAGCCCCGCTATTCCTGGCTACGGTAGCGGCCACGGCAACGGTGGGGCAGGGGGTGCTAAGAATCCCCGGCAGACGCCCGGCTACCACCCCCAACGACGACGACTGGCCATGGTGACACAACATACGCACGATGAGGACAGACGAGAAGATTTATGAACTGGAAGAAGAAATGAGTAAGTTACGCTGGGACATTGTGGGGTTATCTGAAGTCCGTAGAGCGAGTGAGGACACGATAACCCTAAAATCAGGTAACCCACTGTACTACCGGGAGGGCGACCAACAGTCGCAAGGTGGTGTCGGTTTTCTCGTCCACTAGTCCCTTTGTAAGGGAGTGCAGCAATATTCGGCCACACTTGTATAACGCTAGAATTAGATATACTAAGCCTTAGAATATAATACAGTCAATAAAGAGTTAGAATTAATTATATTGTAAGGAACCTTAGGCGTATAAATGTTTATATCTAGCTCTGTAAGTCGTAGTTGTTTAAGTATTTAGTATGTTCGTAAAGCCCACTCACCAATGTACATATTTGTAGTAAGTAATGAACCGTACCTATAATATAAGTAAAGATATTGTTAAAGTAGAGTCAAACACGTAGTGAAAATGTATATGAAGTAAGTACGATTTCATAAAACGGGTAGCCAATAGAATCGGCTCTTTTAAAATATTTATACCCAATCACAGCTTAGCCCAGCAGACAGGGAAAAAACATTGTGCGCAAAGGATAGCGATAATAGCGATAATTGTTAACGTACATTGGTGTAAACAATAGGCCCTCGGCGAGACGAGGGCACTAATTGCTAGAGTCATAAAGTAGCCTTATATAGAGCCCCAACGGGGAATTTTATGCATTGTACATCGGACCGTGAAAGAATATACATCTCGAGTTGGAAGCCGCCTTTTTCTTCTACACACCCTTGCGACCTGAATTCGCCTACACCCTTACTAACATCATAGTTATGATCGATAGCGTTTCCAATAGGGTCGTATACCTAATACTCAGAGTATCCAAACGATATTCGCTGAAGGTCATTCAGGTATACGCACCGACGAAGTCGCACCCGGATGAGGAGGTGGAGGATATGTATGAGGACATTAGTCGGGCCATACATACCTCTGAAACGCACTTTCTAGTTGTTATGCAACCTTCTAGTTGTTGTGCTTCAACGCGAAGTTCGGTAAGAGTAGCGAGGATGAGTTGAAAGTGGGGCAATTTGGCTATGGACAACGGAACTGTAGGGGACAGAGGTTGGCCGACTTCCTGGAGAAAGAGGGACTCTTTATGATGAACTCTTTATTTCAGAAGTTACCTCACAGGAAATGGACCTGGCTGAGTCCCGATGGTTCCACGAGAAATGAGATTGACTTCATTATGACCACCAAAAGGCAAATATTCACTGATGTCTCCGTGATCAACAGGGTTAAAACCGGTAGTGATCACCGAATGGTAAGAGGCACGGTGAATATTAATGTCAAACTAAAGAGGTCTCGTCTGATGAAGTCTACGCTCCGACCCACTCGTGCCCGTATTCAAGACCCCGAGAGCTTTCAACTTGAGCTTTCCGATCGCTTCGATTGTCTTAAGAACATCGCTTCAGTGGACGAGATCAATAACAGGTTAGTAGAAACTGTCCATACAGTGGGTTCAAATACTTTAAAGCCCACCGTACAGATAGGCCACAGAAACTCTTCAACGATACCCTCAACCTCATGGCTGAACGACGCTCACTGAAACTGCAGTCTTCGGATGATGCGGAAGCATATAGGCTGCTCAATAGACGAATATGGAAGTCCTTGCGACACGACATCCGGATCTTTAATACAAACCGTATTAAAGAGACGATAGAGCGGAACAAGGGCTCCAAAGTGTTTGCAAGAGACATGTCTATTGGGCAAAGCCAGTTGACGAAGCTGAAGAGAGAAGACGGCAGTGTAGCGTTGACCAAAGCAGAAGAATCAGGAGAGGTAGAGAGTTTCTACGGACAGCTATACACCTCGGTCGCTAAACCTGTTAGCAGCTCGGTCAAAGACCCAAGAGCCAAGCTGACCCGACATTATACTGAAGATATCCCGGACATCAGCCTGTACCAGATTAGAATGACCTTGAAACAGCTTAAGAACAACAAGACGCCCGGTGACGACGGTATCACATCTGAGCTCCTGAAAGCGGGTGGAACACCGGTACTTAAAGTCCTTCAGAAGCTCTTTAATACCGTCTTACTCGAAGGTTCAACGCCAGAAGCACGGAACAAAGGCGTGGTGGTGCTGTTCTTCAAGAAAGGTGCCAACACTTTACTTAAACATTACAGACCCATCTCGCTTTTGAGCCATGTTTATAAGCTGTTTTCGAAGGTCATAACGAACCGTCTCAGTCGCAGGTTTGATGAATTCCAGCCTCCGGAACAAGCCGGTTTCCGAAAAGGCTATAGTACCATAGACCACATCCACATGCTACGGCAAGTTATAGAGAAGACCGAAGAGTATAACTTGCCTCTTTGTTTAGCATTTGTGGACTATGAGAAAGCTTTTGATTCGATCGAAACGTGGGCAGTGCTTGAGTCTCTCCAGCGGTGCCGTATTGACTATCGGTATATTGAAGTGCTGAAGTGTTTGTACAAAAACGCCTACATGTCAGTCCGAGTACAGGAGCAGAGTTCGAAGGCCATTCCATTGCAAAGAGGCGTGAGACAGGGAGACGTTATATCTCCGAAACTGTTCATGGAATTCCACTACATTGGAAGACGCCTTCAAGCTTCTGGAATGGCAAGGACTCGGCATCAAAATCAACGGCGAATACATCACTCACCTTCGATTTGCCGACGATATTGTAGTCATGGCAGAATCCATGGAAGACCTCAGTACAATGCTCGAAGGCCTCCATCGAGTTTCCCAACGGGTAGGTCTTAAGATGAACATGGATAAGACGAAAATTATGTCTAATGCCCATGTTGTACCTACCCCAATATCAGTTGGGAACTCAGTTCTCGAAGTTGTTGACGAGTACATCTACCTGGGACAGACAGACTAGGCAGGTCCAACTTCGAGATAGGGGTCAATCGTCGAATCCAACTCGGCTGGGCAGCGTTCCGAAAACTTCGCGAAGTCTTCTCGTCAAAAATACCTCAGTGCCTCAAGACATGAGTCTTCGACCAATGTGTGTTACAAGTGATGACTTATGGCACTGAAACGTGGTCTCTTACTATGGGCCTCATAGATAAGCTCAAAGTCGCACAACGAGCTATGGAGAGGACTATGCTCGGGGTTTCTCTACGTGATCGAATCAGAAATGAGGAGATCCGTAGAAGAACGAAAGTCACCGACATAGCTTAGAAGATTAGCCAGTTGAAGTGGCAGTGGGCAGGGCACATAGCACGCAGGACAGATGGCCGATGTGGCCAAAATGTTCTGGAGTGGAGACCACGGACCGGCAAGCGCAGCGTAGGTCATCCACCGATACGGTGGACAGACAACCTGATGAAGGTCGCAGGACGACGTTGGATGCAGACCGCTTCCAACCGGTCCTTTCGAAAAATCATGGGGGAGGCCTATGTTCAGCAGTGGATGTCCTACGGCTGAGATGATGATGATGATGATATTGGTAAATATAATAATATCGACATGCTCATCCGTGTTTACACGGAATGAACACGGACCGCACTGCACGAACTACCTCTTAACATTGCTTGATTTCAGTGATTTTTTTTATGGAAGCATGACATTGTTTACTATGCCCGTAAGTTTTGATTTTTTCAGTTTTTTGAAGTTCTAAATAAGGAAAATTATAGTGCTTTGAAATACTAAAAAAATCAAAACGTACGGGCATAGTAAACAATGTCATGACACCATGAAAAAAAACATCACCGAAATCGGACAATGCTAATAGTACTACTTCACTATTACAGTATTTAGCTAACTTTCGTAATTTAGATTATCGAAAGACGCAGGTTCTTTCTTATCCCGTCCGAGGATGTGAATTTTTCTATCCAAAATTGCAATGTTTGCTCTCGCTCTCGTTAGTGCTTTATTAATCATAATTACTTAATCTACTATTTACTGTGATATTTAATTTTATATATAATGACTTAATAATTCTAAATTTTATTTTACACTTTTGTTCTAAATTACGTTATTATGTTAATTACTAGCGGGCACCAGCGAGCGCGACTACGTCTGCGCAGGATTAATACTTCGAGTAGCTTATTATCTTCTCCAAGGGCATATCTATCTTTACTTATACCAAAATGTCATAAAATATGCACATGGTCAAACGCAATTGCTATAATAGCAGGTATTAAATGAGTAAATTTAAATACTTAGTATATCAATCAGTAAACATTAATAATAAAATACAGGACTTACGTACATACATACAAATATGAAATTAATCACAATGGAAAAAAACTGTCATTACATTTCATCACCCTTGACGGTCGCCGAGCACGTCTAGTGTATCGAGCTGTCAAATTGACTTGGCTTTTGACTAAGCTATCAGAAACTGACACAAACTTTGAAAGTACTGTCATCATTACGTCTTAACGTAGGCGGAGATCTTATTATTTTTTCTATGCTGTGCCCAAGCATATTACGCTATTTCACCCACGTGGTGATGGATGATGAGGATGATGAAAAGTATCCTATGTGTTAATCCAGCGCCCCATCTACCTCCATACCAAATTTCATCCAAATTGGCCACGCCGTTTGAGCGTGAAAGACATCTATACATCCATAGTCACAAACTTTCGCGTTTATAATATTAGTAGGATTATGCAATGGAAGTTATTTATTAAGTAATCTATAATAATAAAGTTGTAAACATAATAACAATTTAAGTCTTATTTCGGATGTGAAAATTCTTCATTTAACTATAGAAAGTTTGGTCAACAAGCCAGCTTTGACTTATACAAGTCTTGATTAGGTACTTCTGTAATTCGGCGGGGCTGTGGCTGAATGCGCGCCCCTCGCGCCCCCGCCACCAATCGACGACGGAGGAACCGCAAAGGTTGGGATAGGTCGCCCTTCTGGCGGAGAGTCTTCAGTATGTATATACCCCCAGCCAAGGTAGTGATTCCGATCACTGTGTAGGCTCCGGCCGAGGTAATGGCTGTGGGCGAGGTATCTTTGGTCATGATAACGATTCCCAGGTAAACTCAATCAGACACTGAGCTCGCCGGCGAGCTCGAGGCAAAAATTATATCTTGGTTAGATTCTCTCTAAGAGAAGAAAATTCATAGGGCCCACTTTCAACGGTACACTCATGTACCGGGGCGATTCTTTCCGACTCCCCTCTCTCCTGGCGACGGCCCAAGCCGAGATCCGTTCCTTAGTGGTGCCCTTGAGCAAGTCGCCTACTCCTCTCCTTGCGGCGAAGCATCTTCAACGCTCGCCTTAGGCGGTGCGCCATCAGCGCCCGAAAAACAACCAAAAAAAGAACAGTGCCACCTCGCGGTCAATTGTAGAACTAAAATTGACAGCGTGTATGCCAATCACAAGCTTAATAGGTAGGCGTGATCGAGTATCTACTGACGATGACATTTACGTTGCCAACTCATGGTAGAGCTACAGTAGAACTCTTTGTTACCGAGTTTGTCCGGGAAAGTACTGCAACATACCTATTTGTACCATGAAGCAGTAAAGTTCGCATTGCTGGTATCTGGTTTGGAGGGTATGGTTGCCGATAAAATTACAGGCACATAACATTTAACAACTTAATATCTGAGGATGAAGGTCGCACTGCAGTTCGCCACTTGTGACTAAATATATTATAGGCGGAGGTTACCGATTAATACCTGGTGGGCCTTGTGGTTGTTCCGTAACTTAATGACATAAAAAACAAACGGAACTTTAGTAGAAATACTAGCGATCCAAAGTCCTTCTTCACTACATTAAATCTTGGATACAGACTGGCAGGGGGAAACGCACAGAACACCCCATGCTCGACTTCGGTGCTGACTGCCAATTTTAGAAAAGAAAAAAAGTCATTCTATTGTTTCTATAGACAAATTGGAATGTAACATCATCTTAATTTTTTATATAAGTACCTACCTACATTAAACGACACTATAGACGAATATAAGTTAGCGTCGCGTGCATGATCTAACGTATATATTGGAAAACAGCGGGCCTAGACAAAATTCAAACAGGCGTGTTTCCGCACACGTGCAAAATACAAAAATGTGCCTACGAACTTAGCGCGACGTCACGTGACTTTTCCACAGGTAATGTCAACGCCATATTACATTTTGAAGTTGTCGTTTGGCGTTAACGATAACAGAAACATCTTTTTTCTAGGTCCCTGTCCAGTTGCAGTTGCGTTTCTGTTGACGACAGCGATCGATTAAAACTTTATATTCTGCTATCTCGATAGATTATGCACGCGACGCTAGGAGAATAAGAAAACGCAGGTATCAAAAGTCCGGTTCTGTTGCAATTTAGTTACTTAGTAGAAGCGGCACCCAGGGCTTATCTGATCGTCCCCATATAGATAAAGAAAAGTGATGTAACGTAACTCCTCGGTGGTCTCCTGTGACTCGTTCACATACGTTCGTATGGCTTGTTTTTGGATTGTTTAACATAACTTTATATTAACATACATAACATTACAATCAAACTACCCACGTTTAACTACACGAATAGAGAGAAGAATCAATAATAGGCCAGGAGATTATAATTAAGCATCTTCTATCTCCTACATTTTCTACTGAACTAACATGTTTGTTTCAGTGACATTCAAAATGTCTAGACGTGGCAAGAACCTGCTCTGCATAGATGGGTACACGTTTTATGCCCGAAGCACTGTAAGGTCTAGAACGCGGTGGGTCTGCTCCACTCATAACACAAAGAAGTGTACAGCCTCCGCTATGGCTTTTGAGGACGCATTATATAAGATCAATAACGTGCATAACCATTAACTGATCACTGTGTTCAAATTAAAAATTATAAATAAGAAATAAAAAATCATTTAGCGGTGCGTCTCGAAAGGTGAGACGCAACCGCGAGCGTTCTGCACTCTCCTTAAAAATAGCACCTGATGTGGTTGGAACTATAGTTGGAAAGATCTGACTTATTTACATGAGTGATTCCCGTTTTTTCATATTAAAAATGTGTATAAACCACGTTAGTTTTATAGTGAATTTTTAAAATAAAATAACTTTTACTTATGTTTACTTGTCGCAATGTATATAACTTATCATTGTGATTTTTTTTGGAGTTAGTAGGTATAATAAGGGTTTGTGTATGCGTGCGTATGTGTTTGAGAGAGAGACAGAAAGCTAGTGTGCGTGTGAGTGTAATATTGTTATTTAGTTCGTGCGTTAATACCCGCTAAAAATCGTGACAGTCAAAAAAGTACACAACCGATCGTACGGTATGACGCGTGCGTACGGTCGGTCGAGAACTGTAACCACTTGTAAGTTTTCATACAAATGACAAGCGCGACCGACGTACGGACTGACGGTCGGTCGAGCACTGAAAGCAAAGCGGCCTAAGTGTGTACAATGACTGGAAGAGATGGGCCGGATATATAGAACTCATTGTTTAAGCTTTTTTATTTTTTGTATATATGATAATATATTCTAATCTTAGGTAGTGTTTAATATAGTGTCTCCTCTTTGTGTGTCCCCCTTTTTACATTTGATACTTTTTTTATCTTAGGTCCAACGGACAGTTTCTAAAGGGTCGTGATAATCTTATTCCTATTCCGCGCTGGTAATTTAACGGCCCGTATCTAGACGCAAATAAATCATCTATAAATGTAAATAGGAGGATTGCATAGCTAGTATTTGTCCATACTAAAAGAAATAACTCTTTTGTCCCTCTTAATATTGTCCGATTTCAGTGATTTTTTTTTTGTAATCAACACGTTGTATGATGCTCGTACGTTTTGATTTTTTCAGTATTTAAATGTACTATAAATTTACTTTTATAATAATGCAAAAAACTTTAAAAATATCACAGTAAACACTTAATATTTAATTATATTAAGGGCTAGAAAAGAGTTATTTCTTTTAGTATGATGAAGTACTAGCTATGCAATCCCCTTAACTGTTTTCGTTTGTTCTCTAACTTCATTGTTAGAAGCAAAATGCGATTACGAACTATAAAAAATAGGTTGCTATTGAAGTAATTGACGAATAAACTTAATTGAAGAATATTTTTTCATTTTCTCAGAGTTAATTTCTACAATTCATAATTAATCAGCATTTGTTGTAACTGAATATGGGTCTGTTAAGTTTTATTCTAAAACGAATAGCCATATCTGCAGAATATTAATTTTAGCTATAAATATATATAAGTAGGTACATCACATTTTTTGATAGGTAGTAGGCACCTACCTTTCTTAAATATGTGTGAACTTTTTAACTTACTTCAAAATATGGCATTGTGTTTCCTTGATTGTCTTTTTTAAGCTCATGTTATAATGTGATGTTGAAATGGCTGCTTTTTCTATTCACCAAATACAGAATGGGAATGATGTTGAAAAAGATGTCTTTTTCTACCGACTTCCAAAAAATGAGGAGGTACTCAAATCGACTGTATGTTTTTTTTATGTTTGTTACCTCATAACTTACGATATGGTGAACCGATTCACAAAATTATTTGTTTGATAGCTGGTGCTTCCCGTGTAGTCCCATTTAAATTTCATCAAATTCGGTTTAGTAGTTTTTGAGTTACACTTCAATGGTGTCGATTCTGCAAGCATTCTCTTGACTAAAAATTAAAAAATCTCTAAATTATGGCAGTTCCTATTTTGTTTAGGCTAAAATCCAAATTAGTTTAACACTTTCGAATGACAGCATTAAAATTAGACATTTATATTCAACTGTGGTCATATTTTGGACAGTTTAGTCGTCACGTAACTTGGTGCTCGCAAAACTAACCTAAAATAACCCAAAGTTGAATAGAATAATTCTACTTTTAGAAGTGTCAAATGATTTTGGATTTTTGTGTTAACAGAATAAGGACCACCATAATAAATTTTTAGTTCGGTAGTTTAGTTTTTTTGAACAAGTGAATCGCTACCATTAACTGATTTTTACCAAAATAATAGAAAGTCGGTATAAAATTTTTCAAATTGCACTTGTTTATCTCAATCAACTATAGTAAAACCGAATAAGACCGTCAAAACATAGGCTACGTATCAGAAGACTAGCAGTGTTTAAGATCAATACTCCTCGATGTACTTACTCGGGATACTATAGGCCTGGAAAACTTATATGTGCTCGGAAGTATGCCTACATTTTATATACACTAATAGATACGAGTAGCTAAAACAATATTTTACATGTTTCCGCTCAAACTGAGATAAATACATAAATTACACACTATTAATTTTACTGTTTTAGTAACATTCGTGTACAACCCGTCTGGAAAGCAGCTGGCTATTTTCGATGGCTACACGTTTTATTGTGATGGCTTGAGTAAGAACACACAAGTCTGGAGGTGCACTACAAACAGAAGGTGCAACGCCAGGTTCTCGCTAAATAGAGATACACAAACTATGAAAAATATGAAAGCAATACATAGTCACGATCGCCGATCTTATGACATTATAAACGGCATTTATTATAAGATATAGAATAAGTATTGTTAAACAAGTAATACCTAATCCTATTTAGACAGAAGTATTTTATGAGAGAAGCCATTGGTTCCTAAGACACAGTAACAATAGCTCGGGAGCCTATGGATTCATTCACAGATCACAGAAATAAGGGAGATTTGAAAAGAGGGTGGGGCCGGTGTCGCAGCAATGTCCATTATATGTGTTTTGTTTTTGAGCATATTTATGCCCAAAATACTCAATACTTGTTGTGTGTTTATATCATACTAAACACATTGTTTCGTATGAACCTCGAGGATAAAGCCTCTTCTAGGGCGGCTTTAACCCCTCGCTTCACTCAGGACTCTATATAACTCCCTCGCTTCGCTTGGGAATTAATCTTTAATCCCTAATTTATTATATGGATGTATTACTCTGTCCCCATCAGGACAAAAAATAACAATAGATTTATGAATGAAACTTGCCTCGAATGAGGCTTGCTGATTCGGACAGATTAACTCATGAGTCCCCGTCACACTCAGGATTCAATATACCGCCCGTGACGTAAGAAACTGTTTTACTCCCTCGGTGCATAATCATCTAATAAGTACACTTTAAGCTGGTACAGAAATATAAAAAATATTGTTTACAATTTGCGCCTACATATGCGCGGTTTTATTTTATTCGGAGTTCGTTAGATTTTTCTTTTTTTCCGCCCAAGGCAAGATAGATAACGCGAAAGTTTGTGAGTATGGATGTATGGATGTTTGTTTTTTTATTACATTATTACCTTATTTATTCATAGATACAAATTAATATACTTCTGATAAGTCGTCTAGGGATGGTCTTAAATTAAAATTCAGTTGTATTGTTTTTTTTGTTTGTAATTGTCAGTAAGTGAAATGATAGTTTTAAGCGTCATTTTTCTACGTAAATAAAGTTTAATAAAAACAATTAGTTTTGATTTATGTTCATGTATGTCCCAAAAGTCGCATTAAGGAGTGCAAGAAAAGTTTTTAGATCTTGTTCATTTATTTATAGTTAATAATTGAACAAGTAATAATTAAAAAATAGTAAAGTTAATAATTATAATCAACTGTTCATTTTTCTGTGTCGTGGCAAGGATACGTCGTTCTTATGATGTCAGACAAATTTAATAACAAAAGAGCACTATAATGGGTGTGTTCGTAGGCTGCACAGCGTTTATTATTACTGAACAAAAATCTAAAATGCTCAATCCTTAGACTATCGCCTACTATTACATGTGACCAAAAACTTGAGTAACAAAATGTTTGTACTTCTCCTACACCTCTTGTGATACAGGCGTGATGCTTGAGAAACAAGAGCGGATTTTCTTGTGTATTTATAACAGTTATATAAATGTTAAATATTTTGTGTATTTAGGAAGTTCATGCGCTGACAGGTGGTTGACGCCCATCTTCACCACGTCTCGATATGGCAAGCCCGTGATCATGGTGGGACATTACCGATTCAACCGGTACTGGCAGTGCAAGGGCCCCAGGGCGAGGTATGTGTGTGTGAAAGTCGCCGATGGCTGTCGAGCCAACATTATTACTATGAATGAAGATATAATACAGTATAACTATGAGCATAATCACGAATAGAACTTTAGTTGTTGATGAATTAAAGTACTGGGTTTTCACTGAATGTTGTTTATTATTTATTTTATTTTTAGACGTGAACATTGTTACAATGAATTCAATTTTGCTCTAAAATAGCATTAAAGTAATTAAAATCCACTATGAAAATGATGGTTCTGTTAAAGTAACATTTCGAAAAATTCGTGATATTTTCGGACAACATAATCGTCCTTCTGAGATTTTTGGTCGCTAAATTTGAGTCAACAGGCTCGGTACAAAATGTGCCAACAGCAACGCGTGTTCGACTGAGTCGTTCAACTGAAAACATCGCAGCTGTAAGCCACAGTGTTGAAGAAGATCAAAACTTGTCAATTCCTCGAAGTTCTCAACAATCGGGGTTATCCAAAACCACCACATGGCGAAATTTGCGTAAGGATTTGTCTTTGAAGCCGAACAAGGTTCAACTGGTACAGGAATTGAAGCCGACGGACCATTCACATCGCCGTAGATTCGCTCAATGAATCGATGAACGCCGGCTGCACGCACGAAAAGTATGACTCATTGTTTCGCCGGCACCCAAACCTTTCAAATTAGAAAACAGTATTCCGAACATTACTGCTTGACGGTAGAAAAAAGTATTTTGGCAGTAGGTACTTACCGGATGACCTCATTCACAAGGAGTTCTACTGCTCTAGTCCTTCAGACATTCAAATGTTTACATTTGAATGTCTGAAGGACTATATATGTAATAGACTATATAATTTAATATATTCAACTTTGGAAGTTGAATAGGTTAAATTATTTCTTGACTGTCGTCCTGTGTGGATTTGTGTGTACGCATATCACGCAATAAGTACTAGATGGATTTTGATCCCGTTTATTGAAAAGTATTTTCAAGTCCTGCCAAATCGATCTACCGAAAAGAAGTAATGAGCAATAAACCGAGAGGAAATATTCTTGGCAGTAGGCACCGACATCTGGGACAGTGAAAGTTATAATTCATTTGAAAATAATTGTGCAGTTCAAAATCAGTAGCTTCCAGGAATTGAAAATTTCGCGGACGTGATATTTATTTTTTTATTTATTATCAGGAAGACCAACAGGCATTTAATATATAATAGTTACAAAATAGAAACAAAGGGCCAATTACAGGTCCTCACGGATATAAACATAATGGATTAAAATGTGAACTTCGCCTGGAAACATAATGTGAACTATACAAACCAAAATAAAATATAATGTAATTAATTAATTGATATATAATGTTATACCTTTAACAATATAGAGAAACAATAATATGAGGTATGTGATGATGTTAAGTAACCAAGATTATTCAAAGAACTCTCTGCTCATCAGCTGTCTAGCCGATCCGATACTTGTACAGAATAGATCTAGATCAAAGCGTTTACTGTGTATGTTAAACTTATTACTTGCTCTCAACAGGTAAGAGTTTTGCCTATAATTACTGTTAACTGATGGGACATTTAATAGGGGATTAAAATGAATAGGCTTAGTAGGAGTGTTGAGGCTTATTTTACTTAATAGTTCAGGACAATCAACTGAGTTGGATGCAATCTTGAGTAAGTATGTAGTATCAGCTATTTCTCTTCTTATAGTCAATGGAAGTAAATGAAATTTTTTACATAAATCTAGGTAGTCATCAGCTTTGTACTGCACCTTTAGTCTTAAACAAAGATATCTAATAAATTTTCTCTGAATACGCTCAATTCGTGCCACGTAGGTATTATAACGTGGGTTCCATATCTGAGACGCGTATTCCAATATGCTACGGACGAACGTACAGTATAGAATTTTGAATGTCTTTATTTTCTTGAAAGAAGCAGAGCTTCTCATAACAAATCCTAGTGCCTTAGATGCTCTAGTCACTATATTGTCTATATGTGCATCGAATAATAGTTTAGAATCGTGAATGACTCCAAGGTCACGAATTATAGAACTCCTTCGTAGCACTTCGATTTCTCAAAGTATAAACAGAGGATATGGTGGCCAAAGAAGTAACAAGCATAAATCTTAGGTACCTATTGATAATTTATAAAACGACTTTACTAATGTTATGATACGTTTCGGCAAACCAGCTCTTACAGCTGAATCAGTAAAAGCTATCTGGAATGTACGGGGGTAGCTGGTCTTTTTGTACAATTGAATGGTCAAGAGGATTTATTGACTTTTTGTCCAATTATCCCCTTCCGACAGCATAAGACGACGCGCAGGGGATATGTTAAGGGGATTTCTGGAATAAGCCCAAAGAAACAGTAGAGATGCGCTCCCTACAACGCATAAATAAGTCATTCAATCACCGTTAAAGATCAAGCAATCATTATATCATCATTTATTGATATGAACCGTATAATACACTTGAATTACTTTACCAATGACTTTTAATAATTATGATGGTCATTCAAAATAATAAGATAAAGTATACAGCAACAGTGCAATGAGTGTACTTACACTTTTTATCATTACTGATCAAAAATGCGATGTAACAGCACTATAATGTAAAAAGAAAGCACTTGATTGCGAGGATAGATCTGCTGGGTTATTATGTATCTCAGTTGCTAACAAATGTGGATTGAAATCTGAAAAAATGGCCGCTCTATGTCACTTTTGTCAGCTTCAGTGATCAACTTACTAACATTTTTGCTTACTGGAGTTGCCAAAACTGACATAGGGCCGCCATTTTTCAAGATTTCAATCAACATTTGTTAGCAACTGAGATACATAATAGCCGTGCTGCCCTTATAACGAGTTAAATGTAAATCATCATCATCATCATCATCTCAGCCGTAGGACGTCCACTGCTGAACATAGGCCTCCCCCATGATTTTCCAAAAGGACCGGTTGGAAGCGGCCTGCATCCAACGTCGTCCTGCGACCTTCCTCAGGTCGTCTGTCCACCGTGTCGGTGGACGACCTACGCTGCGCTTGCCGGTCCGTGGTCTCCACTCCAGAACCTTTCGGCCCCATCGGCCATCTGTTCTGCGTGCTATGTGCCCTGCCCACTGCCACTTCAACTGGCTAATCTTCTGGGCTATGTCGGTGACTTTCGTTCTTCTACGGATCTCCTCATTTCTAATTCGATCACGTAGAGAAACCCCGAGCATAGCCCTCTCCATAGCTCGTTGTGCGACTTTGAAAATGTAAAAAAACGGTTAAATGTCATCAGGACAGATCTGTCCGCAGACTAAGTATATTTTTATTGCATTCTATTTAGCCAACTTTCAATTTAAGCCGAATAAATGTTTTTACAAAAAAAAAACTATTAACAAAAAATTCATGCTTTCTTTTTCTACCAAATAATTATTAACGTTAACGTTAAAAATATCTCTGTGATTTCAGCATTGGTAGTATTCAAAAAGTCCCGTTATGGCAAACCCGTAATGGAGATTGGCAGCTACAGGTACAACAAGCACGTCACCTCCAAGGAACCCCTGGGCAGGTGGTACTGCTCGCGAGGACGCTCATGCCAAGCTGGGCTAATCACTATCTATGATAAAATTGTAAGGTACATCAAGGACCATAACCACTAAATATGGTAGGTACAGGATCCGGTGATAAATATTTCTATACTTTCGGTTTTGTATTTGTATATATGCGTTATCTGTCGCACGAAACAGTAACAGATAGGTATCAAAAAGCTAATAAACAATTATGATTTGCTGCGTAATTGAAAGCAGTATATTTTCTATAAGTGCTGGCTTTAGGTTGTAAAAAAATCAAATTAAAAAAATCTTGTTTACGTTTATTGGATCAGAAGTGGTAAATCAAACTATGTTTAAGTCCCAAAGAGTATATTTAAACTATTCCGCAATCGGCATACAGTTTAGCATCATATTAATATAAATCGTAACACGTTATTTAGGGTCCCTTACCTCAAAAGGAAAAAGAAACACTGGCTGTCGGTCTGTCAAGTCCCTGTTTCCCAAGAACCCGTAGAGGTCAATCTACAGTCTCTTTCAGCTGTGATAAAATCAATCTTGTAATTCAACGAGATCAAAATATATGACCGTTAATGTAGCATTTATTCGCATATTTTGCGATTTCACAAGGAAATCAAAACCAATAGGGTACTTCCCGTCGACCTAGAATAATGAAATTTGGCAAGAAGCAATGTATTATAGCACATAATATAAAGGAAAACCCTGAAACTGAATATATATAGTTTAATAGCAAAAAACGAATTTACTATTAGAAACATATTAATTGCGGTTGGTGCGATAACCGTGTCTAGGAATCGAACGGCAAAGTTAAGTTTGTCCTTTAACCTAGTTTTTCTTCAGTTATAACAATAACTTTAGATGCTTCTTATTAAGTATACGGAATCCTCGGTGCGCGAGTCCACCTCGCATTTGCTTGTTTTTGTACTGACTTCCAAAAGAAGGAGGAGTTACTCAATTGGACTGCATGTTTTTTTATGCTTGTTACCTCGATAACCTTCGACTTAGTGAACCGATTTTCAAAATTATTTTTTGTTTGAATGCTGGTGCTTCCCGTGTGGTCCCATTTAATCATCAAATTTCAGCAAATTCGGTCCAGTAGTTTTTGAGATACACTCTAATAACTAAATAGAATGGAAGTCGGTATAAAAATTTTCAAATTGTAATTGTTCTAATTGTAATTGTTTTTTAAGTTATAGATGTACCACTTTTACATTATAGGTAGGCACCTATTCTAAAAATGATGCATTCTAATTAAAACTTTTAATCATCTAAATTATCAAATCTTTCCATTTCACTATAATGCACCTACACTTAATGAGAGCAATATCGTCTATCAGTGTAATGGTGTAATCGTGTTATCCTTTGATATTCATTCTGTCATTTATTTGATTGCTTTGATTTAGATGATCGCAAACCTTTTTCATTCTTCAGTCCCGATCAAGTTACTATGGTCTACTACTATTATTATGGTCTCTTACTATGGACCTCATAAAGTAAGCTCAAAGTCGCACAACGAGCTACGGAGAGGGCTATGCTTGGGGTTTCTCTACGTGATCGAATCAGAAATGAGGATTTCCGTAGAAGAACGAAACTCACCGTCATAGAGATTAGCCAGTAGTAGTAGGTATTCGCCGGTTCTGGCTCACTCTCCACCACCTCCTAAAAAAAGCTCGTCAGGTCTAGCCCGACCTAAAAAAAAAAAAAAGTTTGGTATCAATTCCGATGTTTTGGGGCACGCTGAATCGTTCTGTGCAATCCGTTTTGCTCTACGACGTACGGTTCCAAAGATAGCATTTACATTCCATTGGTAATTAGTGTGCCCTATTGTTAACTAATCACCCTTTCCTGTTTCAATGCTTACTTCGAATTCGCTATCGTTCGGTTTGCTCTATTGTTAAGTGCATTCCATCACAATGAAATAAAAACCAAATAGTACGTTCAATTTCTTTATTAATTAATAAAACAGGATTTAAACATATCATAAAGTAATATATCATTGGAGACTGTATTTGCATCGAATCTTTTAGTAAAATCAAACATCGAATTGCCATTGAATTTGAAATACAAATACATTAGACAGTACTGGCCACATACTGAACTCCAGTCGTGTTGTATTCTATTACTATTAAAATTCCATTGTCTTGAATTCCTTTTTAAAAACGATTGGTGATAACGTCTTGGCGGTCGACCATAAGAATCAAAATATTGTCCAAATCCATTTTCGTCAATGTGTATGGCTATCCAGTGAGATCCCGGCTTTGTATCTGGGTCTAAATTGCTTATTATGTATGTAGGAGTCTGAGTGTATATTGGTAATCGGTTTGCAGCATACACATTGTATTGTAAGCTAGAATGAATTTTACATAAATGTTTTTGTATCTCTTTTGTGTTCATGACGCACACTGCTATAGCTCATGGGTGTTCAATTGATAAGATTCAAGTGTGAAATTGAAGTTGAAAACCTGTATTTGAGGTCTGAATGTGGAACCTAGATTGAAAATACATGTATTCATAAAATTATTTCATTCAAATTACAATAATAATCACATAAAACTGTAGGTTTGCACCATAACCAAATAAATCACATTCTGTTTTACTGATTAAATTCCTACTATGACCCATGTTCCATTGTTACTAATCACTTTTGTACTTTCACATTCCAAAAGTATGAGTATAATACTCGTTTTACTGATTAAACTTGCTATATATACCCATGCAACCATCCAACTCACAGTTAAAGTATCTTGGCGTGTCAATAAGTGTTCATCAAAAGTTACGTTATGGAGGTAAATAATTTAAAATAGTTTTTGTATCTTTGCAATCTTTTTACTAAACCGATTTTTGCAATGTATAAATGTATTGTTGCAGAACTCATTCAATATCAACGAAGAAAATACCTACAAACAATATTATTATGGATCAGATGATGATATTGAAGTGTTATCCATTAATGGCGCGAAAAGAAAACGAAATCACACATCAACTGAAAGTTTAGATGATTTGTTTGAAATACCACAAATTAAGAAGAAAAAACTTTCATCTACTGTCTCAAGAGCTCATGGAGAGGAAGGAGTAGTATATCTTTCAACAAACGCTGATGATGGCATCAACTCCAGTCATCTTATAAAAATTGAAATCTACGATTTGAAAAAGTTATCTAAAATTCCACAACAACAACATTGGAAGTATGCTGATGTTAGAGTGAAATATTACGCAGATAGTGTAAATATGAATGTTGTGAACACTAAAAAAATAATATATAACATAACGAAAGAGATATCCAATACAAACAATTGCAAGAAATACGTGTTCAATAATAAATCACCAATTGATTGATGTCTAATGCCAGCTTAATTATCAATAATTATTTGTTGTAAAATAATGTTTTTACCTAGTTATTTCAAAACTTTGAGTGATGAACTTTTTTGATCTAAGTACTATTTAATTTCTTCAAACAAAATGACACAAAGTGGTGAAGTTTGCATCAGTGCTTTTTTTAATTTAATGGAACTCAATGAAATCTGTAACGATGTGGATATTTTGGAGCTGTGTGAAAGAGCGGAAAGAAGCGAATTGAATAATTCATTTTACGATGAGGAGCTGTACAATATCTGTGCTGTGGTTGAAAATACTTTAAAGTATGTAGATTGAATATTGAACTTATTACTAGATATATAAGAAGTAAATGTTGCTATAAGTTGTTTTATTTTATTAGGTGCAGCTCCCCAACGCATCAGATTGGACGAGGTCTCAAAAGAACTCGGAATACTACTTCAGAACAAACAGAAACAGTGACTACTAAGAGACCGCGACTTGAAGAAGCTTCAACTTCATCTTCCCAGGATAGACCCCACGATGATAAGGTAAATTGTAGCACATGTCAGGTTTTGGTTAGTAGGCGGTATTTCTCTAATCATTTAAAAAGCAACATGCATAAAAATAATATATTTAAATTACACAACTCTTTACCAAATGTTTCTGTCGTTGAATCAGCTTTTGGACAAAGAATCATAACTTATAAAATAAACAGCAAACATGAACCTTTATCTGATTTATATTTTGAAACACCAGAATTATTCTTAGATTCTATAAAAAATGACTTATTAGTTTTAATTGAAGAATCAATTCAAAAATATAAAATTTTTAAAGTAAATTTTATTTTAAATGCTGAATTTATACAACAAACTAAAAATATTACAAACTCATTCGATTTTCAAACTTATAATTTCATAATTTTTCAAGGAAAAGTAGACTTAAATATATTTTTTTCTTCCTTACGTGATACTATTTTGAATAAAATTAGTGCTTTCGAGAAAAAAGACAGCGGATGGAGTCTTAAACAAATTAAATGTATTGACATGAATGTAAACAAATTTAATCCTCTACGGGGAACTTCATTTATAGATTTACCTCGAGATATTAAAACAAAAAAAGCTGTTATCAATGTTAAAAATTCAGATAATTTATGTTTCAAATGGGAATTACTCTCAGCATTATACCCCGTCAATAAAAAATCTGATCGTGTATCATCTTACAAGATGCATTCCAACAAACTTAAATTCGGTGGTGTTACTTTCCCGGTTAAGTTGAGTGACATACCTAAAGTTGAAAAATTAAACGATATCAGCATAAATGTTTTCGGATTGGAATTTAAAAAAGAAACAAAAAAGCATAGTGTAGTAGGTCCACTGTTTTTTACTAAATCTCGTAAAAGTTGTCATATTAATTTATTGTACATACATAATGGTACAAATAACCACTATTGCTATATAAAAAACTTGTCGTGACTAGTAAGTAAACAGATTTCAAGTCACGAGCATGCAGTTTATATCTGTGATGGATGTTTATTACATTTTCCCACAGAACAGAGGTTGACTAATCATCAGCAGCATGATTGCTCTCATATATCAACAGAACTCCCAAGTAATGAAAAAACATCTAAAGATTGGTTTGGACAGTCAGTATCTAACGATAAATTGAAGTTCGATAAGTTTCAAAGAAAATACTTATATACTATACAAATTAAAAATACCATTTGTTGTATACGCTGATTTCGAAGCATTATTAAACCCAATAAAGTCATGTCCCAATGATCCATCAAAGTCATATACTAACAACGTTCAAGAACATAAAGTGTATAGTTTTGGATATTATATAAAATGTTCCTATGACGATAAATTGTCAAAATATCAAACATACAGTGGACCAAACTGTGAACAAGTTTTTATGAAACGTTTAAATGAAGATTTAAAAATGATTTGTAGATTAAATAGTTTTCGAAAATGTTCCAATCCACTGTCAATTGAAGATGAAAATAAAATAGTCAATGCAAAAAATTGTTACATTTGTGAGACTAATTTAAAAGAAGAAAAGGTTCTCGATTTTGATTGGCATACGGGTAATTTCAGAGGTGTTGGTCACAATGAATGTGTAGCAAAGTTTCGAACCCCACGACACATTCCAGTATTCCTTCATAATCTCAGTAATTACGATGCACATTTCATTGTTCATGCATTAAATTTAATGGAAGGAGAAGTGGAAGTCATACCTCAAAACAAAGAAAAATACATATCATTTTCAAAAATATTAACCATAAACAACCAAAAAGTCAGTTTAAGATTTGTAGATTCTTTAAAATTTTTACCATGCAGTCTTGATCAATTAGCTAAAAATCTCAAAGATGAACAATTCCACTCGCTTAAAAGAAATTTTCCTCAAGATGAAGACTTCAACCGTCTTAGAAAAAAGGGTATATACCCATACGAATTTATGACATCATTTGAAAGTTTAAAATTAACAAATCTTCCCAATCACAATCAGTTTTACAGTTCACTGTCTGACTCAAATGTTTCTGATGATGATTATAATCGTGCTCAGGATGTTTGGCAACATTTCAACTGTCGCAATATGTTAGATTACTCCGACTTATACTTAAAAACAGACGTTTTGCTCCTAACGGATGTTTTCGAAAATTTTAGAAATATTTGTATTGCAACTTATGATTTAGATCCTGCTCACTATTATACAGCACCAGGATTGAGTTGGGATGCTATGTTAAAATACACTAAAATTGAGCTAGAATTATTGAAAGATTTCGATAAAGTAGCTTTTATCACAACAGGAATAAGAGGAGGTGTATCGCAATGTAGCAATCGATATGCTAGGGCAAACAATGATTTTCTAGATGATTTTGATAAGAATAAACCTAAGTCATATATTGCATACTTTGATGCTAACAATCTTTACGGTTGGGCAATGTCTCAATTTATGCCAGAAGGTAATTTTGAATGGGTGAGTCCGGATACAAATTTTGAAGTGTCTGATACATCTGAATACGGTTTTATTTTAGAAGTCGATTTAGAATACCCCGTGGAGCTTCACGATTTACATTCCAACTTACCACTGTGCCCAGAAAATATATGTGTAGGTAATTGTAAAGAAAAAAAATTAGTAACAAATCTAAACAATAAAATTAAATATAAAATTCATTACAGAAATCTCAAACAATGTTTTAAAATGGGTATTAAATTAATGAAAATTCACAGAATTTTAAAGTTTCGTCAAAGTCCTTGGTTAGAAAGATACATAAACCTAAATACGAATTTAAGAACAAAAGCAACATCAGATTTTGAGAAAGATTTTTATAAATTAATGAACAACTCCGTATTCGGTAAAACAATGGAGAATATTGAGAAACGAGTCAATGTTAAATTATTAACACACTGGGAAAATCGAGGTAAAACTTTAGGTGCACAAGACTTAATTGCCAAACCAGAATTTCACAGTTTATCAATTTTTGGTGAAAACTTAGTTGCAGTACAATTACGAAAAACAAAATTGATTTATAACAAACCCATCTATTTAGGATTTTGTATATTAGATATTTCGAAAACTCTGATGTATGATTTTCATTACAACTATATGTTAAATAAATTTAACAACAAAATAAAATTATTATACACTGATACTGACAGCCTAATATATCAAATCTTCACAGACAATTTTTACAAAGATATTAAACATGATCTTGTTACACGATTCGATACATCTGATTATCCTTCTGATAACATATTTGGTTATCCAAAATTAAATAAAAAGAAGATAGGTTTCTTTAAAGATGAAAATAATGGTAAAATTATGAAAGAATTTGTAGGACTTCGATCTAAAATGTATGCGTTTGAAGTTGAAAATAAATTGACAGCAAAAGCAAAAGGTGTAAATAAAAGTGTCACAAAAAAAATGAGCATTGAAAATTACAAGTCGTGTCTCTTCAATAAAAACATTCAATTTTGTAGTATGTATAGATTTAAATCTATCAAACACAACATTTTTACTCAGAATATTAACAAAACCTGTTTGTCCTACAATGATACAAAACGACATATTTTACCTAATCAGATAGACACATTAGCGTGGGGTCATTATAAATTAAGATAAGAAATGTACTTTCATCTGTAAATATAGAATTACTTAAGTTACTTAATATTTTTGTCTTGTGTATATTATATACTTACCTATAAATAACTTTAATATAATTTGGTAAAAATTTAAATAAAATGTAAATAATTGTACTACTGTGTGATGTAAATAGAAGTAAATAATTGTAATACTGTGTGATGTTAATAATAAGTATTTTTTTCATATTTTTCTTGTGTATATTACCTATATTCATTATAATAATATTTGGCGAAAATGTAAAAAAACTGTTTTGTGAGATTAAAATATAAATCTATTTTCCCAACGAAATGTCTTATTCATTTCAATACCCTTTTAGAACTTACACGTGTATTAAAAATGTTTCAATTTGTTCATCCATTTACTGCAATAGTTGCAGGTCCAAGTGGTTGTGGTAAATCTATATTCGTTACAAACTTTATTAAAAATATCAAAGAGATATGTAGTAAAAAATTTAGTCATATTACATGGTGTTTTGATGAAATGCAACCATTGTACAACTTACCAAACGTAAACTACTATCAAGGTATACCTGATCTAAACATGTTCGATGGAAAAGATGCAAATCTAATAATTATCGATGATCTTATGAGAGAATCTGATGGTCGAATTGTTGATATTTTTACAAAAGGTAGTCATCATAGAAACTTAAGTGTATTCTACATCACACAAAATTTGTTTCATCAAGGTAAAGGTCAAAGAGACATATCCTTGAATTCAAGCTATATTATTTATTTCAAAAACCCTCGTGATAAAACACAAGTTCGTCACTTAGCACGTCAAGTATCACCAGAAAATCCAAAATTCATTGAAGATGCATATAGAGATGCTACTAAAGAAGCGCATGGTTATTTAATGATAGATCTTAAACAAGATACTTGTGACACGTGTCGAATTAAAACGAAAGTATTTCCATTAGATGGATATTGCACGGTGTATGTCCCCACAAAAGGATTTAAATATGCAAAGAATCAACAAATTCCAATCATTTATAAATAATGCATCGTAGCTTGAAGACGCATAAAGATTTACTTAGTGCTCTACATACACTTAAACCACAATATCAAAAAGCACTTTTAAAATCGTGTAATGAAGAAGAAATGAATTGCATTTGTGAAATCATTCATAACGTTTTAAAAGGCAAGGTACCTCTAGAAGAAAAAGCTAAGAAAAAATTAAATAAATACAAAGAAATACTTCGCAAACTAGTGCGTAAAAGTACAAACAAGATTCGTAAACGTATAATAGTTCAAAAAGGAGGATCTTTTTTACCCATAATATTGGGTTCAGTTTTGAGTGCATTAGTTGGTTCTTTTATTTAAAAAATGGAGCACGCTAAAAAAATGTTACTTATCGATCCAAGTGTAATGGAAAAAATAAAACAACATGATTCCGGTGATGGTCCTATGTCACGGTTAGACACTGAAATGCAAAATATTTTGAAAAGTGATATAGAAGAAAGAAAGAAATGCATTTTATACCTACAAATTTTGCAAAGATACTTACATTTTACCCAAGAAGGACGTCAACCTGTTGAAATACCTTTAGTTTCAAATTCTAATGTATCAGAAGACTATGAAATCGATAATAAAAACGAAGACAGTAACACTATAGATGCAGTTGCTACTCAGACATCAAACAAAGACGAGAAACAGGAAATAAATACTGTTTCGAATAAAAAACTTCCTTACTCTCCTAGACATATACTCAGTTTAATACCTAAAACATACACAAGAAAGGGTGAGTTATTATTAAATTTGGTGTCTTTGAATCCAAAGAAGATTTTTTGGAATGATACTGGCACAGTTACTATTGATAACAAAGAAATTCATGGAAGTAATATTTTGGACTTAGTAAATGATTCGGTAAGACCACTGAAAAAAAGTGAACCAATAGGGTGGCAACAATTTGCAACTGCATTAAAAGAATTACAAATACCATTGGCTTACATTGGAAATTCAAAAAGAAGCGATTTTATAAAACAGTTACAGTTAAAAGATCTTGAACAACACACACCACAACAAGAGGAGGAGTTTTCAACACCAATATCAAATTCTCGAAATAGGTATAAACACGTTAGGAAAGTCAAACAGAAAATAGATTGGGAGAAATGGACTCCTTACTAGAAATTAACAAAATTTATTATGACGCATCTCATCCTGCTGGATATGGTAGCATTGAAAAACTAGCAAAAGCAATGAAAGGTAAAATGACACGTGAAGATGTCAAAAAAATGGTTGCAAGCTCAAGAAACATACACACTTCATAAACCAGCCCATAGGAAATTTCCTCGGAATAAGTATATATTATCTAATCTAAATGAACTTTGGCAAGCTGATTTAAGTGACATGAGAACTTATGCTAAATATAATGATGGTTTCAATTACATTCTTTGTGTTATCGATGTATTTACTAAATATGCATATGCTAGAATAATGAAAAATAAAAATTCAGAAACCGTAAAACAATGTTTTGCAAGCATATTTACTGAAGCCAATATCACTCCAACACATATTCAATCTGATAAAGGAACTGAATTTGTTGCAAAAGATGTGCAAAAGTACTTTAGGAGCAAAAATATAAACTATTATACCACGAATAATCCCGATATTAAAGCAAGTATTGTAGAAAGATTTCAAAGGACACTTAAGATGAAAATGTGGCGTTACTTTACATACAAAAATACATATAGGTACATAGATATTTTACAAGACTTACTACATGCATATAATCATAGTTACCATTCTAGCATTAAAATGTGTCCTTGTGACGTAAATTCAAATAATATAATGACAGTTTGGAATAATTTATATGAAAAGGATAATGCAAAACAAACCTCAGATACCCCACTACCAAAACTTCATGTTGGTGATCATGTAAGAATTATAAAGTTTAAACACATATTTCAAAAAGGTTATGAATCCAATTGGAGCCATGAAATTTTTATCGTATCTTCTATAATTGATAGGTCACCCTGGGTAGTTTATACATTAAAAGATTTACAAAATGAATCGATAGTAGGTACATTTTATGAAAGAGAATTGCAAAAAATAGATTACAACCCCACTTCCAGTTACAAAATAGATAAAATCATAAGCACTCGCTACTCTGGTAACAGAAAGCAAGTATTAGTGAAGTGGAAAGGTTATCCAGATAAATTTAATAGTTGGATTTTGGCTTCTAGTATAAAACAACTATGATAAATGAAAGTTTTTATTTGACTTTACTTAGTAATAGTTCTATGGAATACTTTCCAGAAAACACAACAACTCTCTTTTCAACTAAATTACCAAAACCCATTATACTGGAAGGATCGTGGTCTGTTGGTGTTGTTGAATTCCAATACCCATGTACAATGTTTAATGTTCAAGAGCATGAAAATGTCGTTTAGGTTACTAAATGGATGGTAATGCCTCAAGATCAAAAACGCTCGCTAGTTTACTACAAAACTCATATACCAGCCACGAGCTATGATAATACAAACCATATTTTATCAGCATTAAACAATACAAAGGAGAAAATTAAGTTTCGCTACGATGAGTTATCAAAGTTTGTATCTGTTTCCGTTATGGATGAATCAATAACATCATTAACATTATCACCAAATTTGTGCCTTCAACTTGGATATGAACCTAATAGAAATCTTGTAACAAAAGGTCTCGGAAAATGTCCAGCGAATTTACATTTAGGCTTACCATCTCAGTTATTCGTTTATTGTGATATAATCGAACCACAGATAGTTGGAGATGTAATGACTCCTCTGCTCAGAATAATACCTCTAGACCCTTCAAAATATGTTTATGGAGCTAATAAAATGCATGTTTTCTCTCCACCTCACTACTTACCTGTCATGCGTAGAGAGTTTGACACCATTGAAGTAAATATAAGATCACACACAGGTCAGAAAATACCATTCCAGTTTGGAATCGTGGCTATTAAACTACACTTTAGAAAATTATAATGTATTCTCAACGTGATAATATAAAATGTCCCTATGAACATTATTACTCACATCAGGCTGGATCGGGTATTGGGGTAGTTTATAGAGGGGCACCATATCAACGCGGTCATGGAATCGGTAGCTTTCTAGGAGGATTATTCAGATCTGTTTTACCATTGCTCTCAAGTGGGGCTCGCACGATTGGTAAAGAGGCTTTAAATGCGGGTGTGGGACTTTTATCAGATATGGTTAGTGCACGTCCTATGGAAGAATCAATTAAGACTCGATTAAAAGAAGTTGGTTCAAACTTGAAAAGAAAAGCTGATGACAAAATTGATCGAATTAATATGTCTGGATCAGGATATATAACCAAGAAGAAACGTCTGTCTTCATTCATTCCACCGCTAGCAGCTAAAGTAAAAGCTGCCAATAAAAAAATTAAGTTAAATCGCAATAATATCAAAGATATATTTTCTTAAAAATAAAAATAATGTCATTTTTACACAGCCATTCTTGTGAGTGTATTAAGTCAGAGCTAGATTTATTTGCTTTACCATCTACACAAACGAGTATAGAAAATGGAATTTGGATTCATTATAAACCTATTTCATCTCTTGCCGACGATGGTCCCATCGAATTTCAAGTACCAGGAAATGGTGATGACTACATTGATTTGTCTCATACTTTGATTCATATTAAAGCTAGAATATTGAACCAAGACTCCACAAAATTGACAGCATCAACGGTAGTGGCTCCAGCAAATAATTGGTTACATTCATTATTTAGCCAGCTTGATGTTTATCTAAATCAAAAACTTGTGTCACCACCAAATAATACATACGCATATCGTGCTTACATGGAAACTTTGTTGAATTATGCTCCTGCATCAAAAGAATCTCATCTAACATGTGGTCTTTGGTATGAAGATACGGCAGGAAAGATAAATTCAACAGATGAAAAAAACTTAGGTTTCACTAAAAGACAAGAGTTAGCAAGTGAAAGTAAAGAAATTGAAATGATTGGACATCTTCATGGTGATATATTCAACCAAGAAAAGTTTTTGATTAACGGAGTTGAAATGTCTGTTAAATTAGTTCGTTCCAGAGAAACATTTAACTTGATGGCTTCTACAAATGATTTAAAATTAAAAATAAGTATTACTGATGCAACGCTTATTGTTCGTAGAGCGCGAATCAATCCAACAGTTTTACTTGCACATCAAAAAGTCTTAGCTTCTACTACAGCTAAATATCCTATTACGCGTGCTGAAGTCAAAGTTTTGACAATACCAACAGGAGTTCAGGGAAAAACAGTTGATAATATTTTTCTGGGGCAAGTACCTAAAAGATGTATAGTCGGATTTATTAATAACGCGGCATTCAATGGAAGTCTCACTAAAAACCCATTTAATTTTGAAAATTATGGTATTAATTCATTTTGTTTATATATTGACGGTCAACAAATACCTTCCAAAGCTTTGCAACCATCATTTGAGAATCATATTTTCACTACAGCCTATCAAACGTTATTCTCAGGTACTGGTATACATTTTCTTAACGAAGGTAATGGGATATCTAGGTAACAATATGCTGATGGTTATTGTCTATTAGCTTTCGATTTAACACCCGATTTATCAGCTAACTCATCGAGTCATTGGAATCTTTTAAAACATGGTAGCGTAAGATTGGAAGTTCGTTTTGAATCAGCTCTTTTGCAAACCATCAACTGTATTGTGTATGCTGAGTTTGATAATGTTATTGAAATAGATAAAAATCGTAATGTATGTGTAGACTATAGTAGCTAAGTATTCATTGTATTAGTTTTAAATGCTTATTATAATATTCATTGTATTAGCTTTAAGTGCTTATATTTAGTAAAGACTGTAGTAGCTAAGTATTCCTTGTAATAGTTTTAAATGCTTATATTTGTAAATTGAATAAAATAATTTTGAACATGTACCTACTTCGTATTATTTCTATGATTTATAAGGGGTAATGAAATGAATAAGACATGTAGATGAAAATATAGATTTATATTTATATCATTAAAACAGTTTTTTACATATAAATCAGCGAATTATTCAATTCGCTTCTTTCCGCTCTTTCACACAGCTCCAAAATATCCACATCGTTACAGATTTCATTGAGTTCCATTAAATTAAAAAAAGCACTGATGCAAACTTCACCACTTTGTGTCATTTTGTTTGAAGAAATTAAATAGTACTTAGATCAAAAAAGTTCATCACTCAAAGTTTTGAAATAACTAGGTAAAAACATTATTTTACAACAAATAATTATTGATAATTAAGCTGGCATTAGACATCAATCAATTGGTGATTTATTATTGAACACGTATTTCTTGCAATTGTTTGTATTGGATATCTCTTTCGTTATGTTATATATTATTTTTTTAGTGTTCACAACATTCATATTTACACTATCTGCGTAATATTTCACTCTAACATCAGCATACTTCCAATGTTGTTGTTGTGGAATTTTAGATAACTTTTTCAAATCGTAGATTTCAATTTTTATAAGATGACTGGAGTTGATGCCATCATCAGCGTTTGTTGAAAGATATACTACTCCTTCCTCTCCATGAGCTCTTGAGACAGTAGATGAAAGTTTTTTCTTCTTAATTTGTGGTATTTCAAACAAATCATCTAAACTTTCAGTTGATGTGTGATTTCGTTTTCTTTTCGCGCCATTAATGGATAACACTTCAATATCATCATCTGATCCATAATAATATTGTTTGTAGGTATTTTCTTCGTTGATATTGAATGAGTTCTGCAACAATACATTTATACATTGCAAAAATCGGTTTAGTAAAAAGATTGCAAAGATACAAAAACTATTTTAAATTATTTACCTCCATAACGTAACTTTTGATGAACACTTATTGACACGCCAAGATACTTTAACTGTGAGTTGGATGGTTGCATGGGTATATATAGCAAGTTTAATCAGTAAAACGAGTATTATACTCATACTTTTGGAATGTGAAAGTACAAAAGTGATTAGTAACAATGGAACATGGGTCATAGTAGGAATTTAATCAGTAAAACAGAATGTGATTTATTTGGTTATGGTGCAAACCTACAGTTTTATGTGATTATTATTGTAATTTGAATGAAATAATTTTATGAATACATGTATTTTCAATCTAGGTTCCACATTCAGACCTCAAATACAGGTTTTCAACTTCAATTTCACACTTGAATCTTATCAATTGAACACCCATGAGCTATAGCAGTGTGCGTCATGAACACAAAAGAGATACAAAAACATTTATGTAAAATTCATTCTAGCTTACAATACAATGTGTATGCTGCAAACCGATTACCAATATACACTCAGACTCCTACATACATAATAAGCAATTTAGACCCAGATACAAAGCCGGGATCTCACTGGATAGCCATACACATTGACGAAAATGGATTTGGACAATATTTTGATTCTTATGGTCGACCGCCAAGACGTTATCACCAATCGTTTTTAAAAAGGAATTCAAGACAATGGAATTTTAATAGTAATAGAATACAACACGACTGGAGTTCAGTATGTGGCCAGTACTGTCTAATGTATTTGTATTTCAAATTCAATGGCAATTCGATGTTTGATTTTACTAAAAGATTCGATGCAAATACAGTCTCCAATGATATATTACTTTATGATATGTTTAAATCCTGTTTTATTAATTAATAAAGAAATTGAACGTACTATTTGGTTTTTATTTCATTGTGATGGAATGCACTTAACAATAGAGCAAACATTTTTTTTTTTTTTTTTTTAGGTCGGGGTAGACCTGACGAGCTTTTTTAGGAGGTGGTGGAGAGTGAGCCAGAACCGGCGAATACCTACTACTGCCAGTTAAAGTGGCAGAGCACATAGCACGCAAAGCAGATGGGGCTGGATGGTTCTGGAGTGGAGACTACGTACAGGCAAACGCAGTGTAGTTCGTCCTCCGACAAGGTGGACAAACGACCTGATAAAGATCATAGGATGACATTGGATGTAGACTGCTTCCAAACGGTCTCGGAGTACTCATTCCACTTCATTATAAACTAGCTTATGCACGCAACTTCATCCCCGTAGAAAATTGTTATCGCGATCCCTCTCAGGTAATATTTTGTGAAATGTATCATGAACACTTGTACCTGTAGTACTGTTTTTTGTAATGACAAATCAAGCCACCGCCAAGGTGGGGCGACAGACAGGATCGCACAAGCTGTTACCATCCCATTCCATACGTGGGCCTGGATTTATCGTGACAGAAGTGCAAGTACGGTACATTGTCGATCGATAAATTCGAAAATTCGACATCGACATAATTGTTTTTATTAATTATAAAATCATACTCGACAATATTAATTGATAAAAACATTTATATCGAATTTATCGATCGACAATTTGACGTCGACAGAATCGGTTTTATTAAATATAAATGTCATATTTGACATCTCGATCAATAAATTCGACATGGACAGAATCTGGTTAATAAATTATTAATGTCATATTTGACAATATTAATCATTAAACACCCATTAATCGATGTTATATTATGTTGAATTTATTGTGCATTATATGCATTGTCCCGCCAAGAAAATGGCGGCGGAGAAGGAAAATCCCATCTGAAGACATCGCTAGTCAGTCGCTGATAGAGTCTTGTCAGAGTCAGCCAGATGGCAAAATATTTAGAAATGTGTATTAAGCCTGATAATTATAAGCTAAGTATATTTCTGTGTAATCTGCTTACTGTAACGTAACTTTTGTAAAATTTGTCTACGTTCGAATAGGACTTTCCAATGTTACTGATATGGTGTTTATGTAGGCTTTAATATAATTATTACTTAACTAATGTTAGCATCTTGTAAATTCAGTTGAATGTAATTGGTATAGATTTGAGTTTCAAGTTATGGAATACATGTGCATAATCTGGTTTTATGATTTTATTGTAATGGGTGTTACATTTTCAGAAGTGGGATACACCCGTCGCAACCGATCCCTTGGTCTACCGAATTGGGATCATTAATGGATCACCGCGGCCGGTCTCGGGGGCCGAGACTCTGAGTGCAGCTCTGGCACCGTGGCAGCCGGCGACATCGGAACCACCGGAACGAGTCGTGTACAGCGAGTAGCCTGGAATGAATCTGGTAGGATCAATCTATATTTTTGTAACGTAACGGCAAAAGCCAATATACTGGAAACGGAAGGAAACTAACGCACTGTTTCTATTCTAAGTGTGCATTGTTCATTTAATTTTACCACTAATTGTTAAGTATGAGATAATAGTATACAAAGGTATGAGATACTATCTGGAGGTATCGTGTCTTGTATCATATAGATATATAGATCGAACGACTGCCTTTACATCGTAGGACTATGCAGTGCTTTAGACACGTAATGAGCTGTGGAAAATTAAAATTCTCTTCGAATAGCTAAAATATTAACGCTAACCGCTAGAGGTATCTTTTCAAGTGACTGTATATATATGTACGTACGAATATGGAGACTTGTTTACGTTAGTGATTGTCACAGCTAATAAACACCACGAAAAGGAAAGTTAGCTGTCATATATCGATCGCAAGTTAGGTTAGAATGGATTGATTCGCGGCATAGATCTGGAGGTGTATAATAGGCTTCCTGAGGACGTTGTTTTGTTATAGCTGGCACCATTCATATATTTATGGGCCAGCCAAATCATTAATGCACAATTTAGGTTAAGTTGCTCGAGCATGGAAAATACTATACGCTTTTGCTTTGCCGCATCTATTGGCACATTTACTGATACTAAGGGCAATGTGTATGTCTAAAGCGACGATCGTTCTACCGTATTTGTCGCCTTACATCTGTGTTTGGATTGATGTACCGCTGGAGGCAGCAACTGTGCTCTCGGTCAAGTCGCGCTCGTGTTAGGATGGCGTTGAGATCGTATTCCCTCGTCGGTTTATTACTTCCTAGTCAAGACTCTGCGGGAAATCGTATAGGTGTAGCAGGTGAAAGGAGGGAACATTTCGTTATGAACGTTGACACCACAATAATTAAATGTGGTTTTAAGGATTCACAGGTTTTTCAGCAAGCACAGTTGATCTAAGAGTAACTGGTGAGGTGGAGATTAAGATGGAAACGATGGAGTTCAACAACTAAAAAGATTGCCGTTTCTGCAGTTGTCCAGCTATTTTATTCTTAAGGTATTCCTCGTAAAGTGTGCATTCTGGCCAAGAGTTTGCAGCTGACGGCGTTCAACGTACTGGTGGTGGTACTCGCAAAGGGATCGTCACTTCAAATTGTTTTGCAGAACAGGTGCTAAACAAGTTCACATCGACGCGAGAAGTAAAGGTTTGGCTGATATTGTTCTACGGGTACGGAATGGCGAACTTAATCTTCTATGCTTGTTTCAGTAGCAGGGAATATATATACCACTCGTATGAGCTCGAGGCGTTCGATCGTAGAATCTATTAAGAGGTTAGGGATGGATTTGTTTGGTAATCGTTTTAGGTGTTGCGGATTGTGCAGCTGTCAGATACAACTTTGTCGGTAGGGATTTGCTGCCCGTATGTCTAGATGATGGTTTTTTTCGGTACTGGTGGTTTACTATATGGAGGCCGATTATAGTCCTGGTGGTTCTCATGACCATGTATCAACATGACCATCGCCCTCGGTTACAGTGGAGTCTGCACTAGTAGTTGATAAACATTGTCCGACTGGATGTATGCCTTAAACTAAAGTACAATTGGGTAATGACCAGGAGGTTAGTAAAGGCACGTGCACGTTAAAAGATGGCGAGAATAAAGCAGTGAGGAACGGCGAAGAGTGATTTGTGGTACTTAAATAGAATATTTTGGGGTGGTCTCCGACTGCTTAGAACATCTAGGTTCGGGACATTGCGATCAAATAATCAGCTATGGTTTATTGGTATGACCTGCACATATGCATGTATGTGAGCGCTTATTTGGACTGTCTAAAAGTCAATATGGTCAATATGGTCGTCCTGAAGGCAAATCCCATCCTATTGAAGGGTTTCAAAGCTGATACATGCCGTGCGCCTTGATCATTGAGTACCCTTTTGTAGGAGCCGTTCAAGAATCGTTTGAGTAATCATGGGTTATCATATTGTTGATTCGGTTTTAATTGGGGTTCACATGGGCTATTCCAGTCAATCGAGAGTTAAAGCCCATGAGGTTATAGGGTTACAAAATATACTGTTTCTTTATCCAGTAGAGAATATATCTGATCTTGGATATTTTGGATTTGGTTTTGATTTCGATTTTATAATGGGTTTTGCTTCAGGAGTAAAGGTTGGGAAAATATTATCATTACGGTAGCATGTTCACGTGCCAATGTCCAGGTCAAATGATGAAATCTGACTGTTTGAATGATTTAATGATTGTTGAAGGTTAAGGGGAATGGGATGCTATTATCCCCAACAATACTTGGGATATGAATAATCATTAAACTTTTCAATTAGTTACTCGCCCTAAAAATTGATGTTAGCGGGTCAATCAATAAGATTTCTGAACGAATAATTTTGATAGAGAAAGCGGTGTAGAAGATATGAAAAACGAAGCTTCAGTTAGTTTAAATGAATCCTCTGGTCATATGTGCAAGTATTTTATAATGAACGAAATGCAATGTTAATAATTATGTCGATGTAGGGAAGTGGCTAAAGGAGAGATATAGTGAACCTTGCAGGGTTGCGAAGATGATGTGTAATGATGGGTACATGTTCTCTCTTATAGTCTGAGATAAGGGATGTACTGAGGGAATTTTAACTCTAGTTAGTCTATTCTTCAATAACTGAGTTTCACTTGGGTTAAACTCTGATTAAATTAACAGCCAATGAAGGCCTAGATTTGTTATAAATATAGTTATTAATATGTAAAATATTGGATTAGATAAAGAATATGCATATGATAAAAGAAAATGTTACTTTGGACATGATATCATGAAATATTTGGGCATATTAGTGCATTACTTTGGACATGATATCTTGAAATGTTTGGGCATATTAATGCATTACTTTGGACATGATGATATCATGAAATATTTGGGCATATTAGTGCATTAGTTTGGACATAATGATATCACCACAACACATGGGTGCAAGGGCATTGCACAAATTATTGGACATTTTCATGTATCATATTGGATATCATAAGACATAAATGAAAATTGAAAAGTATTGAATATTTAATGGAATATATTAAATATATCCTACATTTTATATAATGATATAAAATGATGGATATAAAGGTCTATTATTGGTTATCTAATGTTGGTTGTCTAATCTTGGTTGCCTAATGTTGGTTGTCAAATGATGGTTGTCAAATGATGGTTGCCTAATGTTGGTTGTCAAATGATGGTTGTCAAATGATGGTTGTCAGATGATGGTTGTCAAATGATGGTTGTCAAATGATGGTTGTCAAATGATGGTAGTCAAATGATGGTTGTCAGATGATGGTTGTCAGATGAGGGTTGTCAGATGATGGTTGTCAGATGATGGTTGTCAGATGATGGTTGTCTGATGATGGGCGTCAAAGATGGTTGGCAAATGATGGTTGGCAAATTATGGTTTGCAAATGATGGTTGGCAAATGATGGTTGGCAAATGATGATTGGCAAATGATGGTTGGCAAATGATGGTTGGCAAATGATGGTTGGCAAATGATGGTTGGCAAATGATGGTTGGCAAATGATGGCAAATGATGGTTGGCAAAAGATGGTTGGCAAATTATGCTTGTCAAATTATGCTTGTCAAATGACGGTTGTCTAATGATGGTTGTCTAATGACGGTTGTCTAATGACGGTTGTCTAATGACGGTTGTCTAATGATGGTTGTCTAATGATGGTTTTCTGATGATAGTTGTCTGATGACGGTTGTCTAATGACGGTTGTCTAATGACGGTTGTCTAATGACGGTTGTCTAATGATGGTTGTCTAATGATGGTTGTCTGATGATGGTTGTCTGATGACGGTTGTCTAATGACTGTTGTCTAATGACGGTTGTCTAATGACGGTTGTCTAATGACGGTTGTCTAATGACGATTGTCTAATGATTGATGAAAACTGAATGTTGGTAACTGTCAAATGTTGGTTGTTGATGGTAAATGTTAATGTTAATGGTCAATAATTAATGAATAATTATCCCTGTAAAATCCTTAATGTAACACCGGGTCATATTAAAGAGTTTCTTTTAATAGTTACTATTGGGTTCAACTGCTACCTAAAAATTATAGTACAAAATTTAGTTTTTATGGTTAGAGAAGTGGTTTACCTTTTATGTACACAAACATTTATTTTACTCTTTGCAGGGACGCAAAGGTGTCAGGATGGACGAGTGTGACAAATAAAAGAATACACCACCATTTCCGCTAGTCAAACATGGCGGCAACCACGTGAATGAAGTACTTCCGCGAGTCCAAGAACAAATAAAAGAATACACCACCATTTCCGGTAGTCAAACATGGCGGCAACCACGTGAACTGAAGTACTTCCGCGAGTCCAAGATGGAGGGCATCACTTGGTTTGATGTAGCCTCCAACAGCGAATGAAGAGCATGGCATTGTCCCGCCAAGAAAATGGCGGCGGAGAAGGAAAATCCCATCTGAAGACATCGCTAGTCAGTCGCTGATAGAGTCTTGTCAAAGTCAGCCAGATGGCAAAATATTTAGAAATGTGTATTAAGGCTGATAATTATAAGCTAAGTATATTCCTGTGTAATCTGCTTACTGTAACGTAACTTTTGTAAAATTTGTCTACGTTCGAATAGGACTTTCCAATGTTACTGATATGGTGTTTATGTAGGCTTTAATATAATTATTACTTAACTAATGTTAGCATCTTGTAAACCAGTTGAATGTAATTGGTATAGATTTGAGTTTCAAGTTATGGAATACATGTGCATAATCTGGTTTTATTGTTTTATTGTAATGGGTGTTACACAATATGATTTTATGATGAAAATGGAAATACATGTCATAATATGAATAAATGTGGAGAAGTTTGCAAGGGCTATGGTGTAGCGACACCATATATCGGTATATCGGACAGCGGCGGCGGGACACGCGGAGGGGTGTCCTCGAAGTGACGTCGCGTTCGCGCGAACAGGCTATGTTCCGAGAGGCCAAGTAGAATTGCCAATAACGTATCTATCCATAACCTATAAAGAATCAGTAGGGCTAGAACGAAAATTATATCGTTGTCGTATACAATACAAACTATGTCTTATCTATGCTACAGTTGTACTATTGATATATTTTAATTTGTACTACTAATGTATTCGTTACGTTCCATATACCATACGCAAATTGTCGTGCTAGGCCCACAGATGTCCTGTAGAAACAAGCGCAATGACTGTCCCGCACAACTTTGCTACTTCCACGTAATTTAATACTATTTAAAAAAAGTCTGAAACCCAAAGATTTTACGTTGTTCTTAAATCATATACTTCGCTAAACCTGATTTTGAAAAAAAAAGTACATGAATTACAAAAAGCTCTTCAGTTACATGTATGTTTTTCTTCTAGTGATGTGGGTGAAGAATATCCGCGGTCAAGACATATTGATTGTCGACGGGTTCCCTTTCTACCGCAAGAAGCAGCATCTCCGAACTGACTACTGGAAGTGTACTTACAGTGGATCGTGCAAGGCGTACTTGCATACCAACAAGCAAGGGAACATCATCAGGGTTCAGAACACACATTTTCATTCAAAGAGAAAGTATATAATAAGAAATGGCATTTATTTTACTGTAAAACATTCTACTTCCTACTGATATTATAAACGCAAATGTTTGTAACTATGTTCGTTTATTACTGTTTAACGCTAAACTACTAAAGAATGAACTTTGATAAGTAGCAGACAGATGAGGTGCTGGAATAACATATAGGATAACATTTCATCATCATCTATCACCACGCGGTTGTAACTAGTATATTATACTTAGTTGCCTGATTGTGGACAATTATTATGATACTAGCTGTGGCCCACGGTATCACCGTTCACGTTAAGAAGTCACTGATGCGCACAGCGGAGAAATTACAGCACGTAAGGCCGCATACAGTGTGATGTGGGACCCGCACGCGGACGAGCTCAGTGTTAACTGGCAAGTTTTTTAAACATAGGCACCGACAAGCGAAACTTCGTATACTTTCATCCGCCGCCGTTGGACGATGAAGTTAAATCTTACTGGGCATAAGCCTAGTTTGTAGAACTACCAGCGTATACTGAACTCATCAGCATGCGTCCTACGTCAAACTCGAAGCGGCAACCCTACTGATTGCTAGCCGGTTCCGGCTTCTCATAAATAATAATACTACCTACTCTAGTCTACTAGTCTACTATAGTCTCACTTCCTTCGTACGCGCTTATCAGTAGCGACGAGTGGGATGACATGATCACAGTTAGAGGTCACGTTAGGATTCGCCATATTTTGTTACTTACCAGGAAGTTCATTTTTGAATTGTAAAACGTCTAACTTTGAAGAGGAAACTTATTAAACTTTAACTACCTGATCGATTGTTTCAATATAAACAAATATAACCCTTTTTAATGTTATTTTGACGGTTTAACTAGCCCAGACGGTCACGAGACCGGTCGAAATATTCGACTATACCTACCGTGTAAGTTAAACCGTCAGATAACATTAGAAATATAACACATTCTTTTCAACCAGATATACTTACTAGATACTTAGGAAACATTTTAGATTGGACAAATTAGATCACTAGGTACGAGTATGTTTATGATGATGATGATGATGTTAAGGTTAAGGCAGACTGCGTAAAAGGTAGGCAAGAAATAACATAAGAATAATAAATGGAACGATTCATCAAACAATATTTCGTGCCTACCGACCTACCACTGTACCAGTGCGGTACCATTAACCGCAGTGCCGACTACCTACTTTAAAAATTTAAAATTTGCCTTTTACATCCAAAAACTAAATAAAAAAACAATGTACTATAGTACTACATAGGTATAGGTACCTACGTTATAACTAGTGCTGGAATTCGCTGCCCCCACCATTAAGGTTATTAAAATGTAAAAGAATTTTCAGAAATAAATTTAACCAAATTTTACTGAATTTACAAAGAAAAAACTGTGGATCATCAAATTTTTAGCTCTAATTTACTTTCTTTCTCATATTATTGTATGATTTATAAATACTTAACAAAGTCGCAGATGTTTTACTGTTTATAATAAAAATGATTTTTTGTGTGTTAACAAATAATAACTCATTAACTAATAATAGTCGATATGCAGTTTTTCTTCTTTATTGGCGATTGAGTTATATCAAAATACTTGGTAGACTTTTTATGCATTTTAGATATACATATATCATTATTATTATATATTTTCTGAAGCGTATTTCCGGTAGTCGTTTTTATTCACTGTATCAAGGAAGAGTTTTTAAAATTTTATATATTTTTTTTATAGTGAGATAGTCATAATCATTTTATTTTCTTTTACTATACTTAGTTAATATTATTTGTGTCTGTGTGTCACTTAGGCCTTGGCTGAAAATCAGCGCTGTAGGTTCGCCTGCAGCATTATGCTGAGCCAGGACCTTTTTTGGGCCGCACACGACAGCAATTTCTTTTCTTTTTTATGTATTGTTTACATAATATATTTTATAAATAACCTATAATATTAAACAATGTTAATAAATATACTTACTGTAATGGTGTAACTAAGGTTATTTGTATTTTACCTACTTGTCTTTGCTGTATTATTCTACATTGCTTGCTGTGGTGTGGTTTGATGTCCAAAATAAACATTTTCTTTGTTTCTTTCTATAATCAAACAATTTTAAGTTACCAATAAGTTTCAGAATAGGCGAGAGTCTTGTCTTGAGATTCACGGTGCAATTCATTGAGCTGGTAACCTTTGTGTTACCAGCTCAATGGTTGGACCTTTGAATAGTATCCTTATTCACAGGGTTGAATAGACAGAAAGTGATCAAGCTTATCAGAGCATCCCTGTAGGAAGATACGAGTAAGTAGATAAAAAGAGTAAAACTACATGGCAATGAACAGACGCTAATCCATTTGTAATAATACTCATTGTTACTTTTGTAATATTTAATCTGTAATTTATAATAAACTAGCTGCTCTCCGCAGTTGAACGCGCGCGGTGATGGATGATGATGATGATGATGAATCTTATATAGCCTATGTTACTCAAGGTGAATGTAGCTTTCCAATGGTGAAAGAATTTTTGAAATCGGTTCAGTACTTTTTGAGCCAATTCGTTACAAATATACATGCAAATCTTTCCTCTTTAAAATATTATATTAGTATAGATAATTGTTAAGGATCATGGCTGAACGTTTTCTTCCAACCTATCTATATTTTTTTGCACGTATCGTACGTACTTATCATTAATTTGTTTCAGTAATATACCTGCCCAACAAGCATGGAAAACAATTGGCTATAATAGGCGGTTTCTCCTTTTACTTATTTCGACGAAACCTAACGACTTTCGAATGGCAGTGTACGTCAGGGAGGAAATGTAAAGCGCGATTCATAACGCTCTCAGGAGGCGAGCACTATGTCGTAAGGGCGAATACAGCACACAATCACAAGCCGCCCAATTACAAAATCATAAATGACGTCTACCATAAACTTTTCTAATAATTAAAATTAAGGGCCAACATACGATCAAACCACCCGACCGTCGCACCCGACTGTCGCTGTATAGATCTGTACTGTACACCGACGAAGATTGAAAGGTCGCCTGTACAGATCTGTACAGCCTGGCCTGGGACGGGACGGAGATTTCTCCCTTACCCCAGTTTTTAGCTTATAGAAGTACAAGATTGGCCGTTCCCACTCATAGAGGACAATAAACAATACATACCTACAGCAAATATGCAGTGAATATATATACAATGAATACATTTAGTAGTTAATTAGAATTTGACATACATTTTAATGTATACTCATAAATAGGGCACAAAAAAATTGAATACTTAATATTTTGTGCATGCTTATATAAATTCTATCAAATATTGTCTTAGCAAGAATACCACTGATTATTTAAAAACTTTTGTATTTCTTTCAGTTCTTTCAGTTAAAATAGTCTTGTGTTTTGGAATATTATCTACTTCCACTATTACCTATGTAAGTAAATTTCCTGAAATTTTGGAATACATGAACAATACAGCTGCTATTCATTGTTGAGTAAATAGGTATATTTTACTTGTGTTTTGGAATATTATCTACTTGCACTGTTTCCTATGTAAGTAAATTTCTTGAAATTTTGGAATACATGAACAATACAACTGCTATTCATTGTTGAGTAAATAGGTATATTTTACTTGTGTTTTGGAATATTATCTACTTGCACTGTTTCCTATGTAAGTAAATTTCTTGAAATTTTGGAATACATGAACAATACAGCTGCTATTCATTGTTGAGTAAATAGGTATATTTTACTTGTGTTTTGGAATATTATCTACTTCCACTATTACCTATGTAAGTAAATTTCCTGAAATTTTGGAATACATGAACAATACAACTGCTATTCATTGTTGAGTAAATAGGTATATTTTACTTGTGTTTTGGAATATTATCTACTTCCACTATTACCTATGTAAGTAAATTTCCTGAAATTTTGGAATACATGAACAATACAGCTGCTATTCATTGTTGAGTAAATAGGTATATTTTACTTGTGTTTTGGAATATTATCTACTTCCACTATTACCAATGTAAGTAAATTTCCTGAAATTTTGGAATACATGAACAATACAGCTGCTATTCATTGTTGAGTAAATAGGTATATTTTACTTGTGTTTTGGAATATTATCTACTTCCACTATTACCTATGTAAGTAAATTTCCTGAAATTTTGGAATACATGAACAATACAGCTGCTATTCATTGTTGAGTAAATAGGTATATTTTACTTGTGTTTTGGAATATTATCTACTTCCACTATTACCAATGTAAGTAAATTTCCTGAAATTTTGGAATACATGAACAATACAGCTGCTATTCATTGTTGAGTAAATAGGTATATTTTACTTGTGTTTTGGAATATTATCTACTTCCACTATTACCTATGTAAGTAAATTTCCTGAAATTTTGGAATACATGAACAATACAGCTGCTATTCATTGTTGAGTAAATAGGTATATTTTACTTGTGTTTTGGAATATTATCTACTTCCACTATTACCAATGTAAGTAAATTTCCTGAAATTTTGGAATACATGAACAATACAGCTGCTATTCATTGTTGAGTAAATAGGTATATTTTACTTGTGTTTTGGAATATTATCTACTTCCACTATTACCAATGTAAGTAAATTTCCTGAAATTTTGGAATACATGAACAATACAGCTGCTATTCATTGTTGAGTAAATAGGTATATTTTACTTGTGTTTTGGAATATTATCTACTTCCACTATTACCTATGTAAGTAAATTTCCTGAAATTTTGGAATACATGAACAATACAGCTGCTATTCATTGTTGAGTAAATAGGTATATTTTACTTGTGTTTTGGAATATTATCTACTTCCACTATTACCAATGTAAGTAAATTTCCTGAAATTTTGGAATACATGAACAATACAGCTGCTATTCATTGTTGAGTAAATAGGTATATTTTACTTGTGTTTTGGAATATTATCTACTTCCACTATTACCTATGTAAGTAAATTTCCTGAAATTTTGGAATACATGAACAATACAACTGCTATTCATTGTTGAGTAAATAGGTATATTTTACTTGTGTTTTGGAATATTATCTACTTCCACTATTACCTATGTAAGTAAATTTCCTGAAATTTTGGAATACATGAACAATACAGCTGCTATTCATTGTTGAGTAAATAGGTATATTTTACTTGTGTTTTGGAATATTATCTACTTCCACTATTACCAATGTAAGTAAATTTCCTGAAATTTTGGAATACATGAACAATACAGCTGCTATTCATTGTTGAGTAAATAGGTATATTTTACTTGTGTTTTGGAATATTATCTACTTCCACTATTACCTATGTAAGTAAATTTCCTGAAATTTTGGAATACATGAACAATACAGCTGCTATTCATTGTTGAGTAAATAGGTATATTTTACTTGTGTTTTGGAATATTATCTACTTCCACTATTACCAATGTAAGTAAATTTCCTGAAATTTTGGAATACATGAACAATACAGCTGCTATTCATTGTTGAGTAAATAGGTATATTTTACTTGTGTTTTGGAATATTATCTACTTCCACTATTACCTATGTAAGTAAATTTCCTGAAATTTTGGAATACATGAACAATACAGTTGCTATTCATTGTTGAGTAAACAGGTATATTTTACTTGTGTTTTGGAATATTATCTACTTCCACTATTACCTATGTAAGTAAATTTCCTGAAATTTTGGAATACATGAACAATACAGCTGCTATTCATTGTTGAGTAAATAGGTATATTTTACTTGTGTTTTGGAATATTATCTACTTCCACTGTTTCCTATGTAAGTAAATTTCCTGAAATTTTGGAATACATGAACAATACAGCTGCTATTCATTGTTGAGTAAATAGGTATATTTTACTTGTGTTTTGGAATATTATCTACTTCCACTGTTTCCTATGTAAGTAAATTTCCTGAAATTTTGGAATACATGAACAATACAGCTGCTATTCATTGTTGAGTAAATAGGTATATTTTACTTGTGTTTTGGAATATTATCTACTTCCACTGTTTCCTATGTAAGTAAATTTCCAGAAATTTTGGAATACATGAACAATACAGCTGCTATTCATTATTGAGTAAATAGGTATATTTTACTTGTGTTTTGGAATATTATCTACTTCCACTATTACCTATGTAAGTAAATTTCCTGAAATTTTGGAATACATGAACAATACAGCTGCTATTCATTGTCGAGTAAATAGGTATATTTTACTTGTTTTGGAATATTATCTACTTCCACTATTACCTATGTAAGTAAATTTCCTGAAATTTTGGAATACATGAGCAATACAGCTGCTATTCATTGTTGAGTAAATAGGTATATTTTAACCTTATTTTTTTTTAGTAAGTTGATTTTCGTATAGATAATCAATCTTTATTGCTGCATGCAAAGAGAATATAACGCTAAATACAAAATACAAGGGTAAATCATTTTATTTACTTACTTGTTTTTATTATTTGGTTATTCCTGATGACATTCACGAGTAACATAAATTTTAAAATATTTATGACCTAATTTACTCTTAGTAACAGACAAAAAAAGCTGGTCCCCAAGATCAGCTATTTATAGTCGATGAGTACAAATTAAAATTAAAATTCTAAACAATTACTCGTATTTTTAAATAATATCATGCCTAAGTATAATGATATTTATTGGGTACACCTTAGGATTTGGTCTTAGAACTTATTTATCAGGGAAAATGTAGAATTCTAATAGTGAAAAAAATTTTCGAATCTGTCCAGTAGAGTTTTGGAGCCTATTCAATACAAACAAACAATTCTGTCCTCTTTATAATATTATATGATATATATATATATATATATATATATATATATATATATATATATATATCCCGCTTTAGAAATCCTATTCGGTTCTACCACGGTAATAATACATATAATTACCGTGGTTGTACCCAGTACTTTTTGATAACAAAAGCAATATAAGATTCTTGAGAGCCCTGCTGTGCGCACATATTCTTTCTGAATTTCTGATAAAAGGGCAATGTATTACAACTGTTTTACTACCTTGCAGGTCCTTATTTTTGTACTTCACGTCAGAGTCGAGCCATGGTGAGATGCAATGGGTATCGTTTTAGTAAGTGCTACTCTAATGGGCCCAAGACGAGATGGCAATGCACGCTGAGCTACAAGGGATGCAAGGCCGTGATATTCTCTTGGGGCGATCAGTTCATAAAAGTTAATAACGTTCACAATCATTATCCATAAAATGTAATTGTCTTACTCCTTATTAAATAAACATGCTTTTCTTTTTCAATCAATAGCGTCAAATAGTTACCTAGGTAAACCCGTTGACTCGCGATTCGCCTTATTTGGCCAATAATACAATAGAATTCGCAGAAATCAACCTACTTTTCCAGGAACTGCAACGTGCGTGGTTAAAGCGAAAAATTGTACAAATCAGCGTTGAAGATGGCTCATAATGTGGAAAAAAATAGTCATGCGAATATCGTAAAGAGAAATTATAAATTTTTGATGTATCGCATACCTACATTGGTCCAAGGTTCTTAATAGTAAATCTAATATTAAATCTTAGATTTAGATATTATAAATACACGTTTAACTGTTTCAGCTCCATAATTCTGCAAATCACGTCAAGGAGGAGTTAACGTGAAATTTAATGGGTTTCGTTTCTGTAAACACTAAGTATTCTATTGGACTTTAGTTTTAATAACCTGCCTATAAAGTTTTGCTCTTTTAATTAAAAGGGCAAAACTTTATATGCAGTTTATTATTTTATAGGCAGGTTATTAAAACTGAAGTCTAATAGAATATTGCAATTTTGAAAAAAAACAAGTTGGAGTCGGGTTGATATGCCAGCTTCCATACAAAATATTCAAATCCCTTTAGTTGTTAGAATTCAACATACGAGTACATTTTATTGTATATTCACAAGGGAAAAAAATATTTAAATATTTTTTGTGAATTCTTATTCATAAATTCTATCGAATATTGTCTTATCAAGAACCGCTGATATTCAAAAACATTTGTATTTTATTCAGTGCCTTTAAAATTTCTTACTTTTTTGTTAAGTTATCTATTTCTACAATAATGTAAATAGGTAAGTTTCCTAAAATATAAACAATACATCTGATATTCATTGTTGAGTTTATTGAAATTGGTATATTTTAGGCTTGTCTTTTAAGCTTGTGATCATGACAAGAGCAACAACGTCCTTGAGAGACCTGCTGTATGCATGTATACCTATATTCTGAATTTCTGAAAAAAAAGGCAATGCATTCCAACCGTTTTACTACCTTACAGGTCCTTATTTCTGTACTTCACGTCGGAGTCGAAGCATGGGGAGATGCAATGGGTATCGTTTTAGTAAGTGCTACTCTAATGGACCTAAGACAAGATGGCAATGCACGCTGAGCTACAAGCGATGCAAGGCCGTGATATTCTCTTGGGGCGATCAGTTCACAAAAGTTAATAACGTTCATAATCATTCTCCTTAAAATGTAACTTTCTCACTCTTTATTAAATAAACATACTTATCCGTTTTAACTGTGTATGTTCGACTGTATGTTTTTTTTTGGGTATGTTCACCAATTTCTCCCAATTTGTGGAACGATTCTCAAAATTCTTTTTTTGATTGGTAATGTATACTTCCGAGGTAGTTCCATTTATAGAACCACCATTTGAATTTCATCAAATTCAGTCAACCAGTTTTTCAGTTACACTCCAATAACTCAAAAGTGTTTCGCGTATTTTGATGATGTCAACATTGACTTCGAATGACAATCGATCCCGTTATTAGCAAGGTCACTAGAAAGGGTAAAAAAAAATCGGTTTTTGGGTAAAAAACAAACAAATTTACTCGATAACAACAAACACTTACAATAAAACATGTATTTGGATTGTTATTTATTATTTAATGAAAATTTGTCCTGATTTGTATATCCTATTTTTAAAAAGTTTGTGTAGTAGCCGTTACAATATAGATTGTAACGGCTACTACACAATAAGAAATACCTAATTAATTATTATGCTAAATTAACGCATTTTAATTTACTCATTTTAAAAGTATTTGCATCGCGAAAATAATATTGCTATTTGCTATCGTTTGTTCTTCGCACAGCTAATTTAAAGGTAAAAACAGTGCCAATCGGCGTAAAAGATGACTCATAAATTGTGTAAAAAATAGCCATGCGAATATCGTAAAGAGAAGTTAGAATTTTTTGATGAATTGCATACATTGGTTCTTAATAGTAAATCGAATATTATATCTTATATTATAAATACACGTTTAACTGTTTCAGCTCCATATTTCTGCAAATCACGTCAAGGAGGAGTTATCGTGAAATTTAATGGGTTTCGGTTCTGTAAACACTACTCTATTGGACTTAAAACGCGATGGCAGTGTGTACGGACCTACAAGGGATGCAATGCAAAGCTGTGTTATTTTCGTATGATGTCAGTGTCAGATCAGTGTATGAAAATTAAAAATGACCATAATCATATTCATCACGAGTGAAGTCGAGAGTTATGATTGTAATAAAAATATTATAAAAGAAGAATATTTATAATATGATTTAAGAATCTTGTCTAATTCAATAACTACAAAATATAACCTCTGGTAGGGAGTTAAATCGAGTAGAGACTTTTGATTTGCATAACTTCCTTCAGGAAAGACTGGTGACCAATACATTTATATACTATACTTAAAATATTATAATCTGCCTTCTCACTAAGTATTTTACGAATATAATTACCTCTGAAAAAAATTATAGGAATAATATTAATTTTAATTTATTGTGGTTGCATACGTGGGCTCAGTATGTCCTTACCTTTATTCTCATTTGGTCACAATGTTGTCATACGGAATAGGTACTGCTGTGGAGTTTAGCTAGTAGATATACAGGGTGACTGGTTGAACACTTTACATATTGATATATAGTGCTCAGTACTCGATTCTCGTTCTAATTAAGAAAAAAAAATAGGTGCCTAATATTTACCTAATTTAACTTTAATTGTCTACTCAAAACAATAAACATGGTCACTCGCGGCGCGTAATTTTCGAGTTATAGCACATTCATAGAATGAAGGTTTCCTCTGTAGTTTAACGGTATTTTTTTAATTTAATATATATATATATATATATATATATATATATATATATATATCTACTAGCTATCTATATATATATACTAGCTGGCCCCGCGATTTCACCCACATGGTGATAGATTAAGATGAAAGTATCCTGTCCTTCCCTGTGATATGACAAAATTAAATCGAAAAATACAGAAATCAGAACAATTTAACGGCTAGCATTGCTAAAAACAAAAAAATCATAAGAATTGGTACGGCTGCTCTTGAATTATAAATGGCGTAATTACCACGACTTTGTTTTATTATTTATGTAATAGATATGCGTACCATATAATAAATTCCAAAACGTGTTATTCAAGCCAAAGGTAGGTCAAAGATTACCCCATTTAGGAAAGAGTATTTAAGGAAATACATAAATACTCATATTACGTGATTTGTACATTTTTTTAAATATATGTAAGTATACATAAGTTTGTAAAAACTTTATGTGAATTAAACTAAATTAAATCATCACGCATATAACGCTACAAATTATGGTAGGTAGCAGTGCCTAGTTTTCTAGCAAATACGAATAATTATTTCTTAGGTAGCTCTATGACTGTATTCTATTTACAATAAAATCCAAAGACATAACAAAGCTTACGGAAAGAAAACTCAAGTTGACTGTGAATATTATCTTATTCATCAGAGCATAATTATGTTTAATAATGTATTAATATACATTATTATTATATACAAGACAAATATGCTTGTAATAATCTAACACTGCAAAGCACCACCCATGTTTAATTAAGATTGTAATAAAAATACTACTTACATTATAATTTCAAAAACTTAACTGAAAAGTTATGCCTGGCAGGGCTATTATGTATCTGAGTTGCTAACAAACGTTGATAGAAATCTAGAAAAATGGCGTCACTATGTCAGTTTTGACAACTCCAGTAAGCAAAAATGTTAGTAAGTTGATGACTGGAGCTGACAAAAGTGACATAAAGGCACAATTTTTCAAGATCTCAATCAACATTTGTTAACACAAATGATTTTGTTGGAAACTTGAACATACTAGCCCTACGAGTGTCTTTTCCGAGAGAATTGACTGCCTGTTCTTCTGTGTAGAGGCTTTTTTTTCTTTTGGAATGCAGTAGAGTAGGTATATAAGTACGTTTATTAATAATAGACGTTCATAAGTGCGCTTTTCTACCGACTTCCAAAAAGGTGGAGGTACTCAATTCGACGGTTTTTTAAATGTTTGTTACCTCATAACTTTTGACGGGTGAACTGATTCTCAAAATTCTTTGTTTGAAAGCTGGTGCTTCCCGTGTGGTTTCATTTAAATTTCATCAAATTCGGTTCAGTAGTTTTCGAGTTACACTCCAATGACTGAATAGAATGGAAGTCGGTATTCAATTTTTTCAAATTGTACTTGTGATGCCTAAATTGAATAAATTATTTTGATTTCATTTGATTTGTGATATTGTTACAGATGTCGTGTATTCTGTATCTCCATATGGAAATCCAGTTCTCATAGTATCGGGACGCAAGTACAAAAAACAATTCACGAGAGGGAACAAACTAAAGAGAACGCGCTGGGTGTGCTCTAGTCATGCAAGCCGCGGATGTAAAGCATCCATTGTTATTTTGGAAAATAGTAATGTTATAACTAGTTTTAGAGATGTACACAACCATTAACAAATTAGCTTTACTAATCATGACCTACCGACTGCTAATGGCGTCTTAGGAAAAGGCCTGTAGATTAGGATCCTTTTTTCTGTCACTTTTGACCCGGAAAAATTATAAGTAGCAGATTTCCTTCTTAATTCGTTGGAGGTCAATGGCAGTCTATTTTGTTTTGCGTGGTAATACGTTGCGTCATCCACCATCTTAATTATAAGGGTAATTTTTTGTTATTCGAATACCTGGTTTATTTTTAATTTCACACGAAAAATGTTTATAAATAACAAAATAATGTTAAAAATAGATATTTTTTTAGGATCGATATTTTCTGCCTAAAAGAGGGGGTACATTTTTGTTTCATTAACAACTCGGATGATGGCCGATCTCACGTTTCGTAAGCACATTATGGAGTTATGCGGACAGTCCTTTAGGAATTTAGGTTTCATCCTGAGGAACTGTAAGGAATTTAATAGTACGCGAGTAATTAAAATCTTGTATAACGCACTCGTTCGAAGTCGGCTGGAAACGAATGCAATTATTTGGAATCCCCATGAGGGTTTATATGTAGGTATGTTGGAGAAAATCCAAAATAAATTCACCCGTTTCCTGTACCTAAAAGAGTACGGCGTATACCCATTGTACCCACTGATGTACCCGACCCTGTTTGTGCTCGGCATGGTGGGCTACAACAAGCTTGGCGTGCGGCGTGACGTCGCACTCTGCAGGTATGTGTGGCGCGTGCTGCGCGGGCAGACGCACCACCCCGAGGTGGTGGCGGAGCTGCGGCTTTGCGCACCCGACAAAGCGACCACCCGTCGCCGGCTCATGCCCACTTTCAGCGTGCCGCCCTGCCGGACGAACCTACTCAAGTTTGCCCCCATGGTTCGCGCTCTAAAATTGTTGAATGCAGTAGCACAAGACATAGACATTTTTAATTGCAGTCTGGCGAAGTTTACAAAAACGGCGCATAAGATCTGTGAAAACATGACCTAATTTTACAATTGTACTAATTTTAATTGAAATATAATAAGTAACTAATTAACTAAGAATGTAATATTATATTTTCCAAATCTTTATTTCTAATGTAAATTATACTCGTAATATTTAGTGTAGCACCGCTTTGGTTAATAAACTGTAAAGGTGTATATTACTATTGTAAATAAATAAATAAATAAAATAAATAAACTCGTTTAGTTTCAATTTTACATGAAAATAAAATTTCCTACAAATTTGGATCTAATCAATTTTATGGTAGTATCGATATTTTTCGATGTATACCTGAGAAGAGAAGGGGGTAAAATCTTATCATTGTATTATCACGTTTATTGTAGATAATTTTTACGCGAAACATGGTTGTTTAAAAGATTTTTTTATAATTTTGGTGCATACACATTTTTGGTAGGACCTATATTTTTCGATTTAGAAAGAGGTGAGGATAAAATCTTATCATTGCAATCACGTTTATTTTCAACTTCACACGAAATTGTTACATCCAAAGTTGTTTGGTGTAGCAATTTTGTTATACAATTATTTCACTGTAAGAGAAAATTTCTTCATTTATACGTTCTACCTAATCACTATAACCGCTGTCTGTATACACAAGGGTGACGTCCAGGTATGTAAACAATAACCCCCCTAAAAGGACACAGCAGCTGCTCCGTACAGCAGCTAGAGAGCCAGCGATGCCAAATCAGCCCCGTTTGGGAGTTGATCTAGCCTTTATCTTCGTGTTTAACCCCCACAATCATAGATTAATCAGACTATATCTAAAGACCCACTATAATGATTTAGTCCCTAGCCCTAAATTTGCTCCAAATTATCATCCATAAACCAAAACCATAGACAAACTAAGAATAAAGAAAGGTTTTAAATAAAAACTTAGGAAAATATAACTATATAAATATCGATGTTACTACCAAAAACATAAATACCAGAACCAATCTTGTGGAAATTGAATTTGAAACAACTTTGGTGGTAACAATTTTCCACGTAAAACTGAAAATAAACGTGTTAATGCTGATATTGAAACTTGGAATTTTCGAATTATATCTGTAAAAAGGAGGGGTAAAATATTATTAATGATAATATTTTACCCGTCCTTTTTACGGGGTACTTAGACACAAATTTGTAGGAAATTATATTTTAAAAACAATTTTGTTTATCACATTTTTTTATGTAAGTTGAAAATAAATGAGTTGTTAATCAAACGAAAATTGACCTCCTCTTTTGGGTATAAATCGGAAAATATCAATCGTAGGAAAAATGGTTAGAACCAAAACTGTAGAAAATTTTGTAGCGTTTAATGTACCTATATTTACATATTAAGAGTTCACATTTTCTTTATTTAAAAAAAAAAAATTGGATGCGTAATATAAGCCGGAGACGATTATGCACAGCAATATTGCACGGCCAATAATTCGAAGCCAACCATAGGATAGGACAAATATAGAATCTAATCTTCGTGCTTCGCTTGTTGTGTTGGAGAGTGAACGAAATGACGTTAATTTTAATTACATTACGTTAATATGTAAGTAGGTCCTGTTTTACCCTTTGGGTACGGAACCCTAAAAAGGGTATGCTGAGGTAACTGGTGTGTTTATAATAAACTGAACATGGTTATAACGATCTTATTATTTATATTTATTATGACAATATTGATTTAGTCATTTATATTATTAGTTGGCACAGATTAGATATTCAGTACGCTATTCAGAGTTACTCATTATAACTCTGGCGTTTTGTGATCACCATTAAACCTAATGCTCCTCCTCGCTTCGCTCGTCGTCGCACCTACTGTGACATTCGTTTTTTTTGAGTTGGAGAGGGAATCTCTTTTAAAAGCGAGGCATGAAGATGTGATTCTATGTTTGTATATGGTTGGCATCGAATTATTGGCCGTGCAATACTGGCTGTGCATTATCGTCACGGCCTTATGTATCGCATTCAATAATTGGAAGCATGTACATGAATTATTGGCTGTATAATATTGGCTCTGCATTATCAACATTCAAAACGCACCGATTTTGTACAGGCAATAAAACGCGACCAGGAAAAGCCGACAATGTATTTCAAACCCATGTACACGTATTATTGGCCGTGCATTATTGGCTGTACATTATTTGTCAGTACATTATTACGGTTGTACATTATTGCCTCCCCAAACTCACACTACACATATAATAGAGAAAAAAAAATAACAAAATGTCTAAATAAATAACCTTGTTTTTTTTGTTTGTTTGTTTACATTAGTCGAGAACAATTTTGATTTGTTGTGTAAAATAGAGGTTTGAAACGACGTATCCACGATATTAACAACACTTTATTAGAAGTGATACTATGCTGCCCTTCTTGTTATTATAATAATATATGTACCGAAAAAATATATGTACCTAAAGTTAACCTTGAAGGGATAGACAACTACACAAAACTAACGAAAAAGTAGATTATTTACCTACAAGAGGCCTATTTTGGGTAAGTGATTAGTCTTTTACCTTCTTTTTATGTAGAAGTAAGTAACATACCTTTGATAAGCAAGTAAAAGTCGAGCCTTCACTTATTTTTGTAAAAACTAATCTCAATATAGGTACTGTCTTGTAAACAGTCGTACATCTTTGATCTTCCTCTTCATTTCCCAGATATCGCTAGGACTTATAAAACATTGTCAAAAATGTTGTGTTCACTATGGGACTATAAAAGCAATTTAACATTATGTACTCATATTGTATAGCAAATAAACACTCAAACTGGTCACTGGAGTAACCATACACTAGAATGAGGCTTTTGATTGTCTTGTCTTGTTGGATATGCTCTGTAATATTCAATTTGTAAATCTACTACATATTTATTTTATTTACAGATTACATATTCTACAAATTACAGAACAACTCAAAGACAATGAAGATTTGTGGGTACTGGTGGACTTGGCACTCTATCTTGTCCAAACACAATTGGCTATGTGCTGATTCCTACATGACAGACTGCAAAGCTAAAGCGGTGATCAATCAAGTGATGGTGGATCTACAGAACCAACATATTCATCAACCATGCAGATGAAGGAAAAGCGTGTCATACCTACATTGGTGAATCTGCAAAATAAGCTCAATCGTCATGAACAGTTACGCAAATGTAAGAACTGAAGATAGATTGTAATTACAATTATATCATCCAAACACAATTGGCCATGGGCCATGTGCTGATTCCTACATAACAGACTGCAAAGCTATAGCAGTGATCACTCAAGTGATGGTGGATCAACAGAACCAATGTTTTCACCTACCAGGTAGATGCAGGAAAATGTGACACATTTGTACATTGGTGAGTCTGCAAAATAAGCTCAATCCTTATGAACAGTTATGCACACCAATAACTGGAGATAGATTTTAACGCTTCCCCTACCGAAGACGTTAATTGATGTCAGTTTAATCCTTTATATTCTGTGATGTGTAAAGAAAAGATTTATGAATGAAATTAACGTAAATGTATGTCAATGGTACTCAAAGGATTAATTCATAAATCTTTTGTTTTAATTATCATATTAATCCGTCCGCATCAGGTTTACAACCGGTCCTTTTGGAAAACTATGGTTGAGAACTATGTTCAGCAATGGACGGCTGAGATGATGATGATCAGGTTTACGTTATAACAAAAGATTTATGTATGGACTGGAGGCTTGCTGATTTGGACAGGTTAAAGGAAGTATTATTTACAATAATATTGTTTACATAGTTAAACTGTATTAGAATCTCAGTTTATGATTACAATTTACATGACTTAGATAAAAATAATCATCCTCAGAATAATTTTTCTGGGATATAAAGTACTGTAAGAATATCTTTAACCAAATTTCATAAATTTCTATTCTTGTTTATGAATACCTGTAATGAAGCTACAGAACATAGGATCCTTTTATCCTGGAAAAATGTTTCTTATGTAGTATATGGGCAGTCTTATATTTATATAAGACTGCCCATAAACTGAGAGAGTGTTAAGTATTATTTAATATTAATTAAATAATACTTAACACTCTCAAAACTAGCCATTACAATTCCATGTGTCTCAGATGGAGCAAAAATAATTATGAACTAATGCACTATATCATGTAGGTACAAATTGGAACTTTATGATATTAAATCAATTTGGTCAGGTACATATTAGATACATATTAGTACTTACTGAATAAACTGTATTATTGTAAGTTTCATTGCACATTATTCAGAACCTTTTGAGTGAGTGTGTGAGCTTTGTGTGACTTGAAGTTACAGTTATATAAACCATTCCATGTGTGTTGTATTAAAAAGTGCATATTTGTACTACACATTTTTGAAACATCAATCATTTGATATAATAACAAATTGGTATACAGGTGCACTGCTGTGAGGCTCTGAATTGGGTGTTGACATAGAGGAAACCCTATGGGTGTTGATAACAAATATATGATTGGATATTCGATTTTACGCTAGACCAAGGTTTGGATCTGAATGATGGTTACTGACATTTGGTTTTATTATACATACCTACATGTTTATGTCCACTTAAGTTCCATAACTAGGAAGTGTCATATGCAGGCCTTAATAAAAGATTTTATGTAACTGCGAATTAAAGATAAAATGACTGGGCTACATAACCATTAACCTTAAACTGGCCAGATGCCATATCTGACCTATAATACAATAGTTTTCTCAGAAAACATACTATGATACCGAGAATTGCAATGTGTGCAGAAAATCAAATATATATAACTCTGTTTTGTGCATCCACTTTTTTTCAATACACATAAAATTAAGTAATTATTTTATAATTAGACTTGTTTGTTTGTTGTCATTCCTCTAGTTATGTAATCTTTTAGTCAGAGTCAAGTCACAGTCACATAAATAAGTCTATCATAGACTCACTGTCTTGTCTAAGTCACATTCTTGTAAAGTAGTGCATGCAATACTAAACATTCTAGGGTGCTGTCAAGGAAAACCCAAAAATAATGGTGTATAATCTGTCCATGGACAAAAATTCATGTACATGTAACATATGGTGTGACGTATGTAAAACATATGGTGCTGACACCATACATGTTACCATACCTGAGTATGTAAACATGTATGGTGTCAGGTATGTATGACATGGTAGGACACTGCCTCTTGTACCACAGTTATGTTAACTAAAACAAAAGGCAGAGTATGACATATGTACCTACTTTAATTTTGCAATAAAGATATTTGTATATGTATGTAATGTTTCATGGGACTCACAAAGTCAATGTGTGACTCAAAGTCCCCAAAAACTTAATAGATTAAAAAATATTTTTTATGTTACTTTTCCTACACCATTGCATTGTTAACAGTTAATAGTAACAATAAAACGCCAGGAAACATTTATTTAGGAAAAATAAACAAATCAATGCCCATCTATGGGTTTTTTACGTCAACAATTATTTTGTAATTGTAGTACAAGACGAAATTGGTTTACTATCTATGAAATTTGGGTGTTAATAATCTCAATATCTTGTACTATTGCTCGCTTGTTTACATACAGCTATAATTATTGAATATGTTATATACACACCTATTGTAAGAATACTTTTACTTAGTGTGTTATTGACCAGCTGTGGCCCTAGCACGAATAACTGCGTAAGTGTAACGTAACGTGTCGTTTACGTAAATCATGCATCTAAGGCAACTGTGACACAGATAACTCATAGTTTGTACGCCGAAGCGTGACGCGTTGACGCTAACGATACGAATACTTTTCGCAAATTGTTTGTGCTATGGCCTCTGGGGTCCATATTATCACATTATTTGAAACGCAATAAAGTAACTGAATGATATTCTGTTTTGATTTATTAATTTTCGTTATACTAGTCTGATTGGGGGCTCTAAGTCCTGCAATGACATCGCGCTTTGTGCATTGATATATGGGTCTAGCACGAATTACTGAGTAAGTGTAACGTAACGTGTCGCAGACGTTAAACAGTAGAAACTTTTATTTATCTAGGGTAACTGTGACACAGATAACTCACAGTTTATACGCCGAAGCGTGACGCATTGACATTTGCGATACGAATAGGTACTTTTTCCGAAATTGTTTGTGCTGCGGCCTCAGAGATAGGTAACTATTATCCTAGTTTTAGTTCTTAATCTTTTAACAGTATTAAGATATTTATGAATGTGACATCACCAATAAAAAACAGGACTGTATTTTGTCCCATTACTTTGATTAAGGCTTACTAAATACATCGATTTTAATGTGTAGCTAAATATTTATATGCTTAGCAAGAATTTATTAGTAAGATAATTATGATAATAATGACTAGGCACTAATTGTTAATGTAACATGTAATTATATACCCTGAAAACTAAAATCATACTCCGAAATATTTATTTAAATTCCAATCGGTAAAAAAGTGTATTGATCAATATGTTTACAATTATGGTTTCTAGTCGTATTCTAACTCTAGTAACTAGTTCTGTCAGCTCAATTGGTAATCACCCTGCCTTTTAAGCATAGGGCCCCAGGTTCGATCCCATGCTGGAGCAATTATTTGAGGATGAGCAGAAATGTTTGTTCTTGGTTCTAAGATGTCGTCATGTGTTATGTGTGTGTGTGTCCATGCCTCCCACGACACAGTAGATGCTTGTGCGTGTGTGAGTGGGTAAACATTATAATATATTGGTAATTTTTACTAGGTTGTTGATATATAAATATTTTCAATTTACATAATTGTTTCGAAAATCATGTAAAATAAAGAAATTAATGTGGAGAAAACCATCATCTCATAAAAACAAAAAGAAAATGTATTAATGTCTTAAATATCGCGTACTAGCCACTGCCCGCACCTTCGTTCGCTTAGTAGGGTCGGCCTTCAGCGTCGCCATAACCTCCCATCTTGTCTTGGTTTTATTTCATAAGAACCTTCTCCTGACAATAATTAACACAACAAAAAAATAATTAGCGAGATTGTACCATCATTTCTCTAGTTATGAGCGTGACCAGGAGAAATTAGGTTTCATTTTTTATATATAGATTTGAATTTAAACATATTGTAGTAATGTAATCATTAATACCTACTGACCATTAATGTCGTTTTATTTTCAGAATATATCATATACGAGTACATTGAAGATGAAATACCAACATTCGAAGAACCAACTGGCAGCAGTCCGCGCGATTACTTCATTTCATACTCTCAAAGGGGCGGTAAAATATTAACTTATAAAGGACACCAGTACCACATAAAAAGGCAAAACAAAAACGGATCAAGTTTCTGGCGATGTATAAATAGATTACGCAATGGTTGTCGTGGTTGTGTTACTTGTCGTAATGGGTTAATTGCTAAAGAAACCCCGCACATAACATTTTGCACTTCTAATTTCATCAAAGCCGTAATAAAAAAAGAATTGTCCATTTGTAAGGAACGAGCGGCGAAAGAGGTTACGCCTATTTATACCTTATATAGGGAGTTTCTTGATTCTTTGAAAAACAGAGGAAGCGTGTATTTGAAAGCGGCGCCTAGTTTTAAAACCGTTAGAAGCTCGTTGTACAGAAGTAGGAACGGAAAAACTTGGTACAAGATAAAAAGTAAATAAAGTACCTACAGGTACAAGTGTGTAATGTTGGTGATTACCCCTGAGGCGCCAATGAGACCAGAGCCGTTATGTGAGGGTCTTAGGAGAGCTAAATACGATAATCATCAATACACACGTGTATCATACGACGTTTTTCAACACGCTTGTGAAGAAAATAATACTATAAAATCATTTTTCTACACACCTACAAGAAAAGGGACTCTTATTGAATGGTAATTAGAATCAAAATGCAGCGTATTTCGAACGCGTGCTTTTTACTTTCATTCCCGCACGAGTGCGAAAATGAGACTGAAAAAGGTGACAGATTTTTTCAAAACTATCAATAAGGTAAATGTACAAGTCAATGCACTGGAATAAATAAATTTGGTGCCATGCCGAAAGAAATCACAAAGTTTCTAGGTTCACCAGATGCAGAATCATATAAGTCACCCAAGAGCAAAATAATGATGTTTTTAATAGCAAAGCGTTAACCTATAATTTTACCAATTGTACTTTTAATAATTGTTTTAATAAATAAAAAATACTATCAACTGAAGTTTTTTTTCAAGCAAGTGTGTTGCAAAACGTCTTATGAAACTCGTGCGCGTTGTTTATTACAATCTACTCCATTTAGGCTAAAACCCGTCTCGATTGTAATAAACAACTTCGCGCACTTGTTGCATAATGTACTATTAACTAATCTAAGTAGCTACATATTGGTTATCTGGAGCATCTTTTTGTTTGAGAGTGCACAATTATTTAATAAGTTACCTAACGATGTTAAAAACTAATAATATACATATGTTTAAAACTAAACTAAAAAAGTATATACATGAACATGTTTATTAAGTCCATACCTACCACTAGAAAACTGGATATTTTTTATGTTTTAATATTAACTAGTTCTTAATTAGTTTTAGTATTTTAAGCTCATTGTAAGTGAACTTCTTTATGAGTAATAAATCGTTAAACCTATCTTTTATAACATTTTCAATATCGGTAGACGATAAAACCTTTGATTTCTTGCTTCTGAATCCATCGGATAACCTCTTTACATTGACTGTTTCAATAGATTTAAATTGTTACTGACAAATTAGAGTATTATATATAGTTATAAAGTCCACTCCATTCTTTGTTCGGGCTGTACTTACTCGTATTAATTTTTAACTTTAAATTTTTATTGAGTATACACCACAAAGATCTAGGTTTGTACTTAGAAGAAAATTCTTTAAAGTTCGCTATGAACACATTTTCTGAAAAAGACTGCGTGTTCTTGTTGTTTTTCCATTATATGAAATTTTGGTATGCTAATAGATATTTTTTCCTTGGAGTTTTTAGGTAGTAAACTTTCCAAAACGTTAAGGTAAGGGCTTCACATCTTATATCGGGCGGTGTACAATATAAATCATTTTCTTCATAATTAGTACTTGTAGACATTTTAATTAAATAACTGTAATTTCAACAGTGAAGTGAAAAGTTGAAAACTAGTTGTTTTTCGTGTTTCGCTATGGCGGAAAAAATTAATCAGTTTTCCAATGCGCGCGCGTCTAACAATGCCGATGGGCTATAGACTAAAAGAATTAGGTTTCTTTTTTGGTTTTCGCGGATAGCGTTTTAGCCACGTACAAAATGGGGAATTTATGATGTTATATTTGAGTGAAAGTTTTATTTATTAAACAGGTACAAGTTGAAATTATCTATTTAAATACGAAGTGAAATTAGCAAGCAATAGGTAATTCATTTGTTTGTATGGGAAATGCACCAAATATCTGATACTTTTGTATTAAAATAATATACTTTACTTTGGCTACAAGCTTCTAATTTAACATTTTTAAGATTCAAATTTGACGTAGTATTACTTATAATTATACCTACATATTACTAATGAAAATATAAGTAACGTGTTTTTTCGAAAAATAGCTTAAATTATGGTTATCATTTGCTATATTGCAATAAAGTCATTCGGCATCGTCATCGTTGGTTTCACTTCCATCACTTTCTAAAAACATTTCTACGTTTGAATCTTCTGACTCATAGTCATCTTTCCTACCCAATTTTAAAGCCTTACTTTTTCAGTCTTTTTCTTCTTAGTCTTCTTGACTCTCTTGTAAGACCTCTTTTGTAAGACCGTCTCTTTTTTCTATATGTGCTTCAAGATCCTTTTTGAATGGTGAGCTTGATAAAACTGTGGGCTTGGTATCTCTGTTGTTTACCCTAGCTTTTCTCTGGTTTGTATGAACTGGACTAATCATTTGTGGTGATACCATCAGTTTTGAGTCAGATTTAGAAGGTCTATTCAAAAGTGAAGGCGAAGATGTTTGCACTGACTTTTGCAACTCAGATGTGCTTGGTTGTTGATGCATTGTGGATTGCGTACCTAACAGGTGTTGATGACGAAATAATAGCTTCAGACGGGTTGTTGATATCAACCAGTTCACAATTATCGACAGCAAAGTCTACATCTCTAAAGACGTTTTTGTTAACGGTAAGTACTTTTCATGGATTCGTAATCCCATGCTTTTCTTCTGGAAGGCATGGCGAAACTGTAAAAATAAAGAAATACGAATAAAACCATACCTTTTAAACACATAAAATATAATATTAGAAAACCCTTAATTTTAATAATAGGTAACCTACTTAAACAATTTAACGATCACGTACAAATGAGCCTCATATCGGATATCCGATATTAGGCTCACGTAAGTATCCGATATTAAGATTCAGTCATGGACGAATTTGAACTTTTTGAGCAAGTGTGTTGAGAAATGTTTTATTTTTATGGTTTCATTGTTAAGTTTCCATAATGTAGTTGGAAGGAAGTAAAAATCAAAATATATAAAAGAAAATGTCCTGACTGACTGACTGACAGAAAACGCACAGCCTAAACCACTGATCGTAGAGACTTGAAATTTGGAGGGTGTATTGTCCTGGATACATAGATGTGTACTAAGAATGGGTTTTTCGAAATTCTACCCCTAAGGGGTGAAAACGTTTGTATGAAACTCCTTTGTTTTTGAACTTATAGTTGTGAAAATTTGTATTTGGATAGGTCATTCAAATTCAAAAATGTGGGACTAATGTTTTTGGATAGTGGTGGTTTAAGAGGGTGAAAGTTTGTATGGAAAGTTATTTGTTTTCGAGCGTAAAGTGGTGAAAATTAGCATTTGGACAGTTTAAAGTGATGATTTCAATATTTATTGACAGGGATGACTTAAGGGCGTGAAACGGAGGATATTTTTTTTTTCAAAAGTGCTCTGTTTTTGGAGCTACAGATATTATAAACTGTAGAGGTTAAATTCATGTACAAAACCGAGAGAATTTGCTAAAACTGAGTCAGGGTAAGGAGTGAAAAATAAGTTCAAATTGTTTGTTTCTCTGTATGTTTGTCTGTCTGTTTGTACGGGCTACTCTCCGAAACGACTGAACCGATATAAATTCAATTTCGTATGGTGGTAGCTTATATCCCTGATCAACATATAGGATACTTTTGATCCCGGTAAATTGAAGAGTTCCCGTGGGATAATTAAAAATCTGTAATAACCGTATCCCGCGAGGCCACGCGAGCGAAGCCGCTGGCGGGCCAGCTAGTTTAACATAATTTCGTAAGTTAAGTAGGTAAGTCCTTTTAATTTTAATTAAAGAAAAATCTGCATCTATGACTAGTGTTTTTTTATCCATGTACCTATTACTCTAGAATGTTCATGAATCTTTAAAATAGACTGTGCTGCTAGGTAGGTACTACCTAGACTTTCATCTGTCCGTACGTTTGTTGGGTTGTATGCAATGATGTTATATTATATAGGTAAACTAATCTCATTGGTTGTATGTTGTTTATATAGGGTATATATATATATATGGTACTCCTTTAATAGGACGCATTTTTCATTCAACCAATCTTGACGAAACTTGGTATGCATGTTCTACTATTCAATATATTTTATTTGCCATTTTTGAGTGGCGATGTACTTTTCCTAAAAAGGGGCGAAGTTTGCTGCGGAGTTATTTACCGACCGATTTTGATAAAATTTGGTATACACACATTACTTACCCGACCTTAAACAGGAATTTTGAATATGAACATAAATTGGTCAAGAAGCTGCCGAGATAATAGGTTGCGAAATTTTAAAACTGGACGAATTTTAATATTCGGTAAGAACATAAAACATTATTGCAAAATTGGTCAACAAGGACTTGTAGAAATATATATGTTTAAAATTTTCTCAATTTTGATAACGTGATTTTCTTATTAGTAATATCAAGTTAACATAGATGGCGACTGCATCGAATGGCGCATATTCTGAATCGCGAATATTTCATAATTAGTTCTACCGCGTTCATATAGATGGCGACAGGTTTTTGTGGATCGTAAACCAAAAATGGGAATTGACTGGGCAACTATTGAATTAATTAAATAATGAGTAAATCTCTTTCGTCCACTGATAAGATTGTGCTCGTGAGGCTTATTGTCGCAGAACTACTAATACCTAGGTATTTTCTTATGTAGTTATAAGTTTATAAAATGTACATCGCTGTTTTGAAAATTATGGACTGTAAATAAGTATCTTATATTGCAGGCGATTGTACATGTAAGTACCTATAAGTAGGCTACATTTTTTACCGATTCATGTAATAACAAGTTACGAAATAGTATACTTACCTATACCCAAGCCTATACCTATAACCTTTTTCTGCTGTTATATTCCTCTCCATTCAAAGGTTCTGGAAGAGATCGCTTTGAGCTATAAGACCACCTATTGTTACATTTTTCTAAGCTGTATAACTGTATGATTGTTTAATATTAAGGTGTTCAATAAAGAGTACTTGTTATCTGTCTATGGTAGGTACCATTTCATACTTTACTGATGTTAATGTTAAGCCGAATCAGTCACGGTTTTACATTGTAGATCTACTGTAGTCACAAACTCTTTTAATAAATACACCTCCCTCCTTCAAAATAATTGTTTTTATCTATCCAAATGTTGTCTGGAAGAGATCGCTTTGAGCTATAAGACCGCCTATTATTACATTTTTCTAAGCTGTATAACTGTATGATTGTTTAATATTAAGGTGTTCAATAAAGAGTACTTGTTATCTGTCTATGGTAGGTACCATTTCATACTTTACTGATGTTAATGTTAAGCCGAATCAGACACGGTTTTACATTGTAGATCTACTGTAGTCACAAACTTTTTTAATAAATACACCTCCCTCCTTCAAAATAATTGTTTTTATCTATCCAAATGTTGTCTGGAAGAAATCGCTTTGAGCTATAAGACCGCCTATTGTTACATTTTTCTAAGCTGTATAACTGTATGATTGTTTAATATTAAGGTGTTAAATAAAGAGTACTTGTTATCTGTCTATGGTAGGTACCATTTCATACTTTACTGATGTTAATGTTAAGCCGAATCAGACACGGTTTTACATTGTAGATCTACTGTAGTCACAAACTCTTTTAATAAATACACCTCCCTCCTTCTAAATAATTGTTTTTATCTATCCAAATGTTGTCTGGAAGAGATCGCTTTGAGCGATAAGACCGCCTTCTGCCGTACGACGCCAACTGTCGTTTGATCCAAAATTTCAAGAATTATTTGTAAAACTGTCTTCTAGAGGTACTTCTTGTCGGAAGGGAATATACGTGGTGGACGCCGACGAATGCGATTTTGTTTTTGATTTACTTTGGGAAGTTTTCAAATCTAATAACTGTATTAAGAAGTGATAAATATAATTTGTTATTATAGTTATTTTATAATGTCTGTTACTACACTCCCGAATTACTGGCACAAGAATGTGACCTATCAAGATGCAAAATTTTGCTACTTTTGTGCTCTAACGGCCGTTTTCAATAACCTATCTATCGCCGGTTTACCCTACTAGAGATAGATATTTGACACTATTTGTACGGACGTTATGTCAAATTTCTATCGGTAGTAAAGAAAACTATGGATATAATATATGGATAGATAGAATATTGAAAACGGCCTTAAAAGATCCGCCTAAAATATAGCAAAGAAAAAAAACCTTACGGTATTATGAAACTGGCGACACTGGTAGTGCGTTCGAATAGGCACCTTGTGAGCGTTTTTAGCGAAAATAACGCTAAAAACGCTCACAAGGGGCGTTCGAATTGGGAATCTGTGGGTGAAAATGTCGTTCATGTCTCTTTTTGTTCAGCGTTCGGAAAGCTAAAAAAGAGGATTTTTTGCCACCAAAAAGAGCAATTTTTGACCCACGTCCGGAGCATGGTTGTTTGTGATAGTTTTTTGACATCTATGTATTTGACAGCATTATCATGCGATTTTAGGTCTTATGCTCAGTTGAGCGTTCGAATAGGGTGTGGGCAAAAGTCGCAAAAGTGGCAAAAATGACGTTTTTGAGCTTTACGAACGCTATAACAAAAGATACATCAATGACAACGCCACTAATGCCCTCATAAGCTAAACGAACGCACCTTAGGTAGGTATAGCCATATGATAAATCGAGAGAATGATCTTCTGGAGTCGTGGATTTAACTCTGAACCCACATTTTGGTTTCTAAACGAATTACATCTTCTTCGTATATTTTTATAAATTACCAATAGTTACCATTAACTATTATAAATGCAAAAAATAGAAGGTGTGTGTTTGTTACGAAACGCATTGAATATTTTTTTATTTAAGGGGACGTCTACGAATAATTACATAGTATTATTAGATGTATTATTAGGAGCAAGCAGTACGGCTTGCGTATACAGGTGCAGTACCATCCAGAGCACTAAATAAACATGTAGTTACATAATAGAAGTAAAAGTAATATTAAAAATGTATAAGTAGAAGATATTATGCTTAAGAGATAACGCTGTACTCGTCATCGTTAGCTCCAGACATTGGTCTTTTCTCTCTCTCTTTCAAATCTCATTCGCCCAGCATTACTCTAGGCTAAGTCATAGGTGATTTTTAGGTATTACTGAATTATTTTTTTATTTCATTTTAGATGCCGTATATTCTTATTCGCAGCATGGGAATCCTGTTATTATTCTATCAGGCGAAAGGTTCTGTGTACATAGCACTATAGGAGACAAGACTAGATGGCGCTGCATCAAAAGTAATCGGACCAAGTGCAGAGCCATAATACAAACTGTTGGTACTGAAATTATTAGTTCTCATAACGTGCATAGTCATACATAATAGAAAATATAATTAATAAGTATATTGCTTGAATGGTAAGTAATAATAATGATATGGTCAGTGATCGACACTTTAAAATTATTGTAGTAGTTATAAGTCTTTTACGAATTGTACTCTTCTTGCTAAATCTAATTAAGGAAAAACACCGCTGTAGATTAATATATACCTATTTCGGACTATGATATGTAGGTACCTTTTATACTAAACTAAAGAACTAGAATAGGTGTGTATTGTATATTTATATACCTATATGTATTGTATGTACGAGTATAAGTAAACCTACCTAAAAACCATAATCTATTCATAATATAGGTAAGTAATTTTTTTTTTATACAAATATGTATCTATTTAACTTAACCTAAACCCCAATTTTAGTTGCCTAAAGCTTCAAAAATATGATAGGTTTGGTCATGTAATTGTTAAAAATCAAATTATTTTTTTGAATATATAGACTAGAAAATACGGATCTTTCATTGCACCTCATTGAATAACTATGTTGTAGATAAATAAGTATATACGAAATTTAAACCTATAATAAAGATTTTGTAAATGCTACTTTCAAATTAATAACACCTACATACAAACTTTCACCCCATAACACATCCTTAAATTTACCACTATTGAAAAACTTCAATTTTAGAAGTAGGGAGTAGGGATACATTTGAAAACTTTAATTAGGTACCGACTTCCATTCTATATATACGAGTAGTTATTGGAGTGTAACTCAAAAACTACTGGACCGAATTTGATGAAATTTGAATGGGACCACACGGGAAGCATCAGCTTTCAAACAAAAAGAATTTTGAGAATCGGTTCACCCTGTCGAAAGTTATGAGGTAACAAACATAAAAAAAAATTCAGTCGACTAGAGTCCTCCTCCTTGCGTCGTATTGCTCAGTGATGAGGGTCGTGACCTCCCTTCGGAATCACCTTCTGTCTTATGATCATTCTCCATCTGTTTCTATTTCTGGCGGCGTGGAGAGCGTTGTGAAACATAGAGTCGAGCGCGGTGCGGATCTGGTCGGACCAACGTATTGGGCTGCGACCACGAGGCCTTTTCCCGTCTACTTTTCCGGTCGCAATGAGTTTCTCAAGGTTGTCACTGTCTTTCCTAGCAATGTGACCGAAATATTCCAGGACTATGCGTAGACATTCGGATGACAGCCGCGAAGAGATCTTGAGTTCTCGCAATATGGAGACGTTGGTCCGGAATGCTGTCCAGGGGATAATGAGCATCTTTCTCCAGCACCACATCTCAAAGGCATCGATGCGTTTTCGGTCTGCAGCTTTCAGTGTCCAGGTATCAGCGCCATAAGAGAAGATCTAGAAAACCAGAGTCCGTACTAGTTTGGTTTTAGTTTTTACGGAAATGTTGCGATCTCTCCAGATTTTTCCAAGCTGAGACATGGCGCTCTTAGCCATGCCAATTCTCCTGCGCACTTCCTTCTCACACGAACCATCGTTGCTGATGTTGGAACCCAGGTATATAAAGTTGTCCACTGTTTCTAGTCCTAATGCGCCAGTGAGTTCCAACCTCCCAGTTCTATCCACCACCATGACCTTGGTTTTAGACCTGTTTATGGAAAGTCCCAGCTCTTCGCTAATCCGGTCCAGGAGTGCAACCATTTCCGATTCAGTTGCTGCAAGAAGAGTAGTGTCATCGGCGTAGTGCAAATTGGTGATTTTCACACCACCAACTGTTATGCCTCCTTCCCAGTTCTCGCAGGTACGTCTCATAATGTGCTCTCAATAGGAGTTGAATAGAATGGGTGACAAAATGCAACCCTGCCGTACTCCTTGGTGGAATTTAAAGGGTTTAGAGGTTGTTTTATCGACTCTTACGACCCCCCTGGCTTGAGTCATACAAAGCACGAAGAAGGGCGATGAGATGGTTTGGTACTCCAAGGTCTTACAAGACATTCCACAAGCAACTCGATTTGACACAGTGGAAAGCTTTATTGTAATCAATGAAAGACATAATGACTGGTGTATCAAACTCGTATGACTTCTTAACTTCGAATTGAGTACCTACCTCCTCCTTTTTAGGAAGTCGGTAGAAAATCAATGATCACCAAACGTTTCGGCAGAGATACAATGTTTGCTTACAATGCACTCACATTGAGTTCACTGATTGGACCGCAATTATCTACGATGTGCTTGTGGTACCTTGAATACTTATGATAAATTTTTATAAACATTTTCCTACCTAATACCACATACAGTCCAGTAACAGCAAGGGCACTTTAAATGCGCCGCTCATGCATCAGAGGCACCAGCTGGCCAAGACAAAATTCAAGCAGGCGTTTTTCCGCACACGCTACAAACAGAACGTTCCCGGGTTTTCCACGGGTAATGTCAACGCCATACATTTTGCAGTTGTCGTTTGGCGTTAACGTTAACAGAAACATCTTTTGTCTAGGCCTGCTGATGATTTTGACGTCATGTGACTTAAATATTACCGAGACGAACGGTTGTCAGTGATTTCCAAAAAGTCGTATATTTTAATGACCAATTGTCATACCTATGACAACGTAAGTAAATATGGTCGCGCGCTCCAAGTACCTACTTTGCTTATGATTTAAAATACATGTGGCGCATCCACATAAATCACGTGGTGACTATTTAGTGACTAATACTTGTACTCCGGAATGGTAGGGAAACAAAACCATTACCTATTGCTACTTGAAGGGGGCGCCACGGCGGGTCCGAAAACTTACTAATTTTCAAATAAAAGTATTAAATGTAATACCGTTTTCGAAACGGTAGAAGTTTTCTAAATAATTAGCCACCCAGGTCGTCATACGTTGTTTTTTCACCAGAGGTACTCGAAACTTGGGCATTAAAAACAGAAATCTGCTGTTGTGGTTCTCTAAACCCTTTCTAAAAAAATTGCTACAGCTATGACTTAAGTAGCACGTCGGCAAGGCACAACATTTAGAACATTTGACAAAAAAGAAATGGTGATTCCTTAGTTTGACGTTGTAGTGGCCGATACGGTTATAATAGGCAGCATTTTTGTTAAATGTCACATTTTTTGGACCAGCCTTTAAATATTTCGTTTCGGACCCGCCGTGGGGTGCAAGTACCTGCCGGATTATCCATTCATAGAGATTACAGAAATGTTTATTTGTGGCAAAATAGAGGTGCACAAATGAAGATAATCAAAACAGTAGGTAATTAAAACTAACGACAGTAACACGCCTGTAAATTTGTCACAAAATCGATCCCAACTCAGCATATCGCTGATCGTAAACAATCAGCGCTAATATTCTGTTGGGACCGGCAGGTGACGTCATATACGATATCACGCGAATAGAGGATAGACGTACCACGAAGGTACACACAAGGGTAATTAATGAAATAAACATATATCCTTTACACGGCTCAAAGTTAAAGTTTCCTAATAATTAGATTATAACTATGATTGTATATACTTGTTCTACAAATACTTAATTACGACTAACTTAGTAAAGTATATATCTACAATTATTTTAGTAATACATTATATTATACGCACACATACACATCCATTATATTATAACAATGCACTGGTGTCATTCCTTAAGCATTCCTCACTACATTACGGGACATATGAATTCTTGATTAATGAAGGCAACAAAGGTAAGATGGTAATTTGTTTTCGTAGAGCGTTACAAAGAAAATTACCTATTAAGGGACTTGCCTTCGCACATGCACATTATATGAAAAAGGCCTTTGCATGCGGCAAAGGTATCCTCGTCGTCTATCCACCGTAAGTACAAGTCGTAACTGGCGCTTATCGCACAGCTACAGCTAGTTTAAGCTGCCAGTGTTATATTGTGTAAAATTGTAATAGTTGTAAAAAAACTAAACATTATTTATTCAACTTAGAGGCCTGTTTAGTCTAAAAAATGAAAAGTAGTATAAAAACAGAGACATTTTGGATGGATGGAGACATGGTATATCTATTACATAAATGGGTAAAATGGCCAGGCTATTGATATATTGTACTTATTAGTGATAAAGGAGATAGTGGGCTACAGAAGAGACTACGGCACCTGCCAATTTCAGTCTAATATCAAAATATTTAGGCAGGTGGTGACTTGCCACCCACTAAACGCTTAAGATATAAGAGCCACCATCAATGGTGACAAAAGGGGCAACGTTGGTTTGGATGGCTAAAGGGTGTCGAGAGGTGTGCTGCGGTTAATTATTATTGTTATTACCTGTTTGGGGGATGACCTACGCTTCTGACTCGCGGACTCCACTTCTTTCGACCTCATAAGCCATTAGCTTTGTGTGCTACGTGCCACTAGCAAAACCTGGCTTGACCACGACTCACGTTTCGAATAAAATTGTGTGTTTGTGTACCTACTATTAAACTTTGTTTATACCACAGATCCAATCTTTATTACCTATTATGGGAATTATGGGAACCGAATGTTGTCGCTGTTCAATTACAAATTTTCTTTATTAAAGGACAAAGGGCCCCGTACTTCATTGGAAGTGCTCCAGTCTGATGCGAAAATGTTACGCAGCCGTCATCACCGAGAACGATAAGATCATAAAAGTGATGAACAGACATAATCATCCTCCGCCGACTTAGAATCTGAAGTGTGAAGACTTGTATTGCCATTATCTTTAATAGCAATCATTTATTTGCAAAAAATAATTGCAACTGTTACTATAATAATTGCATTCATATATACATAACATAATATAAACTTAATATTTTAATAAATTTAAATATAAACGTTACTATAAATAATTATATTGGTTAATATATATATTTTTTCATTGTTAGAATATTAGCTACTCAGAATAAATTGTATATAAATGATTACATTTAAGTTCAATTAACATCATATTTTAACAGTAAGCAAGTATCTATATGTAGTAGAACTTCTTTTCTACTAGCGTTGATTCACGCAGGTTTAGCGCGAGAAGCGTGTACGGATGTCAACATCGCATCTACGAACAAATCTTCGATCTATCTTTTTTGTTCGTACGTTGCATACTACACAACACAAAACAATGACATTTAAAAACTGCCAACCCCGATCGCTCTGCCGGCATTCGTGTAATGATCGCCGGCAAGCATCCTCCGCCCCCACCGCACCGCCTCTTCCCACTTTTGTCGCCAATTTATCATTAGACGACGTTATACTTACTCGGGGCTGCGCGCTCGAAGTACTTTGCTGTAGCTGTAGGTAATGTATTAAAGCGGAACTTCATTTTTGAATTAGAATAAAAACCGGCATGTTACATGTTTGTCGAAATATAAGTATATACCTACTTACGAGACATACATAAATAGATATATCGCAGCAAACTGCGCGATTGCTTGACATACCTACCTATATATATCTATAGGTAGTGTATATATATATATATATATATATATTTTAGCTAACGTGTATAAGTAGAGTGTAAGTACACTCTAAGTTATGTAATGATCCAGTTTATTTAATAAATAAAATCAATGATATACGAAGATTTGTTTGTTCCAATCCACAATATTATCATATCAGTAAAGTGTCAAACGTCTGGACAAGCCAGCGTCTTGAACATTAATCGTGGAGTACCAATGCTGTTCTCAAATTAAGTCAGTACTACTTCTTACGTCGAACCCAAGAAGTGAGGTGATGACTTGTCCAGTTGATTGATACCTATAAATTTGCCTACTTTCCTAGTAGTTCGGTCATCACAATGCTAGGATTATAATTATAATTACTTATGGTTTTTAGTAATAAACGTAATTAACGCTATGCGCTGGATTCGTATCCGCACAAATAGCACGAACACCAACAAATTGAGATTTGTGAAATAATTTGATGGTCACAATTCAATAAATTTATTTTTGCATAGCGGCCATAACCCCGGAAATTAAAAAAACAGATTGTTACGCGTTAATTGATCAAAGTCAAATCAATTAGTACAAATATAGCATCAATTATGGTTTTATAAACGCTTTTAAGTACCTAATCAATTATTTACTTACTAACGACCATTAAATATAATTCAGAGATAAAACGAGCTATTAAGTAAATAATATATTTACCCTACCTCGTATTCAAATCTAGATAGAGTCATCTCACTTAATATCTAATGTTATGTTCTTGTAGTATGAAGGTGAACGATTGTTTTCTGTTTCCGGAACAAATGAATACCTTTCCTGTTACAGTAAACTATATTATGTCGCAACGCGGGAAGATATTGATCAGTGTTGAAGGGTTCACGTTCTCTGTCAAATCCAGAAGTGGAAAGTAGATACGATGGATTTGTTCCACACACAAAGGCTGTCGTGCGATCATCCATACTGTTGCAGATAATGTCATCAAGATGAGAAATGAACACAATCATGAGCAAAGTAAGAGAGAAAGAAAGAAAGAAATATTTGTTACTTATTAGGAAAATAACAAAAAGTAAATCTACTAAGTAATTGTAACAAACAATAGTGAATGTTAAAATGGTCTGCCTTGGCGTATCTCTCTGTGTCTATCACAATCTCAAGTAAAAAAATCAATCTATTTTCAGCATAGAATCGTCATAGAGGACATTTATAGTAGCACGGCTTTTCACGATTTAATAAATAATTGTAACTAATATTTTTTTTCATATTAATAGTAATATAACTACTAAATTATAAGATGAGTATCTACAACCCCTAATTTGAGTTGTTCAAATGCGAGTCAAGTTTTCAACGGTTATGCAATTGCATCTATGGGTAAAGTATTATTCGTACTGTTCTACACACAATTTAAAAAATAAGACTAGTATCTAACTACATATTTAGCCCTGGTTTTACCCTTAAGGCACGGTCTAACCCCAATTTTAAAATAATTTACGATGTAATGCGAAAATGCATTAATTTTGTACGTTTTCTTTATATTTTTCAATATATACTAACACAATTGAAAAAACTGCTGGTTACTAATATGTTGGCTATGTATAAATATAGTGTTATGGCTGAAAATTCTGAGAGTTTGGACGTGAAAGTTTATTTTTAAAAACCTATTTAGGACTTTTTTCTGCAGAGTAATATTTATGAATTCTGTTCGGTTATTACTCTTTACCCATTCCTTTTCTAACCTAAGTATGTTTTCATACAATATTATCGACCTGTTTCGTTACACTAGATGTTTAATGATTCTGCTTTTTACTATTATCAGGATATGAGCGTGCCTTCAAATAGAATTGATCATAACTTTTCTCAGTTCCAGATTTCGTGATGTCACGAAACGGGAAACGAATCATGATACTTGCGAGTTACAAGTATTCGATTCAACGCGAAACAGGCCCCAAGATCCGATGGTCCTGCACTTCGCAGAGGCACCACGGTTGTAACGCCGCTTTGCATACAATCGATGACATTATTGTAAGTTTTGTAAATGGACACAACCATGCACCGCCTTGTCTGTGCTTGTACAAAAGATCGTCTTGTTCGCGACACCAGCATAGTATGCCCATTATGATAGTATGAGCTAGAAAACTTGTAGAAAACTATCACGAGTTTTGCCCTATTATTTGTATGGTCTGTATAATTGGACTCCTCTTCGTTTGTACATTTGATATTCATCATATTTTTACATTGCATCAAGTGGCGTTTTTATTCAAGCAGAGTCAAGCTACAGTCAATTGTATAAGTCCTGTTATTAAGCCACTCTCTTGTCTACGTTCTAGTAAAGCTGTATGGATACGTTCCTAAAACTTTTTATGTCGATTAACGATAAAATCAATATTGTCTACACCAACACAGGGGTTAAAACTTCAATACTTACCTATACATTGTACTTTGTTGTGTATACCTTTATATTTTTACACTTGAAAACTTCAAGAAACACTAATCGAGGAATATTAAATAAAATCGATGTTAGACATTGATACGTTTTTTTTTCTGCCATCCAGAGGTTTGTCCTTAATTATTATTAAGGCACGCGCTATATTTGTTAATTTGCGTTGTACTGCTGATTTCTACGTCTATGAATCACTGTTGTCTGTGATGTTGTGTTCAGGGGCAACTCCAAATGAATTCGAAACTGCTGTTCGGGTGAATATTACGCGAGTCGTAGCCGGTTTCATAGTAACTACTATGATAAGTTACAAAAAGTATACAAAATGTCCCTTATACTTATGTAATTATGTAATGAAAATATAAGATATACAATACCACCCTACTCAATGGTGTTTTAATTACCTACATACATCGTATGATGTATGGCTGCGCTATGACCTTTGCATATATCGGTGTCCCGAAACTCAACTATAACCTGGTACCGGGGAGAGGAAAAAAAACATGTTACTTGCCGTATCACAAGCGATAATAGAAATGTATCGAAATAATTAAAAGTTTTTACAGTGTTTTTTTTAAAATAATGTATTCTCAAATAACAGTGATTTTATTCGCAATTACAAATCAAAGTAATAAAGAATGTTAACAAAGTAAAATAAATTAAGTTTTGACGAGTTATAGTTTATAGTATTATTAGTTAACTTTGACATTGTTGGAAAAAAAAATGTTTTTTTGGTTTATACCTTGGCCTCTCGCCCGGTATCAGGTTATAGTCGAGTTTCGGGACACCTGTATATAAAGAATCAATTTGCGTCCTAATGCAGTGCTTCATTAAGGCTCCAATGACGTCAAACCGGGACTTAATTATTTCTTACGTGTTTAGACGGTCCGATGCAAATATCGAAGCCATTGAAATCAATTTACAAGATACAATAGGCAGAGGACTAATTGCTCAGCCTCTCGCTGTAGGTGGCACAAAAAGCACGATGAGCGAAGCACTATGTAAGGAAGGTTTCGGTTAGGTCATTACGCCCAGCAGGCCTAGACAAAAGTTGTTTCTGTTACCGTTAACGCCAAACGACAACTTCAAAATGTATGGCATTGACATTACCTGTGGAAAAGTTACGTGACGTCACGCTAAGTTCGTAGACACATTTTTGTCTGTAGCGTGTTCGGAAACACGCCTGTTTGTCTAGGACTGCAGGCAGGACAGCATTCGAGACCTTTTTAGTGTTAGTGATACGGTGAGGCACACTGAGCAATGTGTCTTTGTAAGGCTTCCATCAACACTAATGCGCTTAACTCGAACAACTATTTAGGCAAATCTATGCGCAGTTTATATTGTTATATTCTATATTTTTTCCGAGCTGATGCCTCCAAAAATATCTTCGTAAAAACTTCGCAACTCAAGCAATGTATCTTAGTTAGATTTAAGAGGATTGCATAGCTAGTACTGTCCATTCTAAAAGAAATAACTCTTTTCTACCTCTTAACATTGTCCTATTTCAGTGATATTTTTTCATGTAATCATCACATTGTTTACTATGCCCGTACGTTTTGATTTTTTCAGTATTTCAAAGTACTTTAAATTTCCTATATTAGAACTTAAAAAAAACTGAAAAAAATCAAAGCGTGTAGAAAAGAGTTATTTCTTTTAGTATGGACATGTACTAGCTATGCGACCCTCTTAATGATTTATTTTAATAAGGTCAACATTAAATCCAACATTATATCTGAAATTCACAAGTAATAGCAATATGTCTTGCTTCCACGATTTAACTAATGAACCTTCTTATTATGAAACTTGGCATGGACACAGCCTGTAGACAGGAAAAAGACATATTCATGAGCATTATCCCGCCAAATTATTCCTCCGAGATTTAGCAAAGAAGCTGTTTTATAGTAGACAACCAGTAAATAATATGTAATTATTTTAGGTCTAAGATTCATCATATCGAAACGTGGCAAAACCAGGATAATATTTCAACATTATTCCTACACTATGCAAGAGACTAGAGGCTTGAAAACTCGTTGGATCTGTTCGAAGGCAAGCAGTCGAAAATGTCGAGCGTCTGTCACCACGGTAAATAAGGAAATAATTAGGGCTAAATTAGATCATAGTCACCCATATTTGGTGTAAAAGAACTGATTACTATAAACAACCACGCATTACCCACTCGCAGTAGAATGCCAGTCCTAAATATTGTCAAAAACTTAAAATATACTCTACTCATACCTGTTTTATGTTACATATTCATAAAACCAATACATTCATATCACAATAACTGCATTTGTTCAATAGATTTAAAATCCATTCTAAATTTGTGTCGTTCACAAAACAACCTAAACAAGAGACGTAAGAAGTTGAATTATCTATATTATTATGTTAAATGATATTAGTGAACTTGTGTGAAGTGCATTATATCTATGATTATACCGAGCATGTTTTATTTTAAATAAGACCCTACTTCTGTTAATATGTTTTATTAAGTCAGTTGTCAGAAACGCTCGCAGCGGAGCTTAGTTTGGCGATCTTAACCGATCAACAAGTTAAGCAACATGCTGCGGTCAGGAGTTGGATGGGTGACCGCTAGTGGCATTTTTAACTGAGTGCTTCGGAGGGCAAATTAAGCTGTGGGTCCCGCTTGTTTGTCCTAGGACAACAGTCGTTAGGCTATGCAAAGGCCTTCAATGCAATAAGACCTCTGATGACCTTTTTTATTTTGTTGTGACTTTTAATTGTAACTGGCCTGATCGTGTAGCTGAACCGGAAAGCTCAAAATTTTTTTATTGATGAGTTTCAAACGTGATACTTATTCGATTGTATCAGTTATAATACACATGAATAATGCAATTATTGTACAAATATGCACCTAATATCATATCAACCGTTTGCTCCTTGCGGCTGTTGCAGCCTATAACACTAACATATAAAACCAGCATATCTCACAAGATATGGTGGAGTGTAGTGAGTGTGTTTATAGTGTCGTCAAAGAGTTATACTGCTCTTAAAATCAGGCAAATCTTATGTTATTTGCATGCCAGTATCCATTAGCCTGAAATTATAATATGTGTTTTACATGTTAGATTTGTATAGCTGATAAGTAATATTTGATTTGATTTAGGTGATATTGATTGGATACAAATTCTTGTTGAATTCGTTCAAATTCACAAAAACGAACAGTACCTTCATTGTAGAAAATTATAATCTATAGAGAATAAGTATTGCTCATATCATTTACTTGTTAAGTAATAAAAAACAAACATTTAATTTTTAGATATCAACGAAATGTCTCCTCGTAAAAAGAGAGGATCTACCTGGTCAGAAGATGATTTAAAATCTGCTATGAGAGCCGTGAAAGAAGGTAAATTGAGTCAACAAGCTATAGCTCTCAAATATAATATTCCACGACGGACACTGAGAAATCATCTCAAGACAGGACAGGATATCAAGTGCTCTGGAAGAAAAGCAGTTTTAACGATCGCACAGGAACAAGATTTAGTTTCACAAATGAAAAGTTTTGCAAAAGTTGGAGTTCCTCTATCGCCAAAGTTTATCCGCAAGCAAGCGTTCATGTTTTGTGAGAGATTAGATATTAAAAACAATTTCAATAAATCAAAAAGGATTGCTGGTGCTCATTGGTTAAAACAGTTTTTGAAGCGAAACCCATCAATTTGCAAATGAAAGCCAAACATTATAAATGGAACTCATGCTAAAAAACTAAACAATAATAAAATAAAATATTACGAAAAATAAATGACGAGCCGAATATTCTGCAACATCCTCAAATACTATATGGTATGAACGAGAGGGAGCAGGGGGGGGAGCACTCTTTGTTGCGCCTGAACATGCTGAAAATGTGGCAATCGCAATGTGTGTGAATGCTATAGGCACTGCAATTTCATCTATGGTACTTTTTTAACGCCAACAACAACGACTTGATCTGACAGACAACTTACCAGCTGGAACGTTAGTCATCATCATCATCATCATCTCAGCCGTAGGACGTCCACTGCTGAACATATGCCTCCCCCATGATTTTCCAAAAGGACCGGTTGGAAGCGGCCTGCATCCAACGTCGTCCTGCGACCTTCCTCAGGTCGTCTGTCCACCGTGTCGGTGGACGACCTACGCTGCGCTTGCCGGTCCGTGGTCTCCACTCCAGAACCTTTCGGCCCCATCGGCCATCTGTTCTGCGTGCTATGTGCCCTGCCCACTGCCACTTCAACTGGCTAATCTTCTGGGCTATGTCGGTGACTTTCGTTCTTCTACGGATCTCCTCATTTCTGATTCGATCACGTAGAGAAACCCCGAGCATAGCCCTCTCCATAGCTCGTTGTGCGACTTTGAGCTTTTCTATGAGGCCCATAGTAAGAGACCACGTTTCAGTGCCATAAGTCATCACTGGTAACACACATTGGTCGAAGACTCTTGTCTTGAGGCACTGAGGTATTTTTGACGAGAAGACTTCGCGAAGTTTCCGGAACGCTGCCCAGCCGAGTTGGATTCGACGATTGACCTCTTTCGCGAAGTTGGACCTGCCTAGTTTGACTGTCTGTCCCAGGTAGATGTACTCGTCAACAACTTCAAGAACTGAGTTCCCAACTGATATTGGGGTAGGTACAACATGGGCATTAGACATAATTTTCGTCTTGTCCATGTTCATCTTAAGACCTACCTGTTGGGAAACTCGATGGAGGCCTTCGAGCATTGTACTGAGGTCTTCCATGGATTCTGCCATGACTACAATATCGTCGGCAAATCGAAGGTGAGTGAATGTTAGTCAGGATGGCACCTAAAGATAGCATGACTGCGGACTTGTTTGCAGAACTTATACAGAGCTTAGAGAAATAGAAGATTGTAGGAAAGAGTTTACTCATTTTCGATGGCGCTAAGTGCCAATATAATTGTCAATCGAAGCACTAGGAGAAACGGATAGAAATGACAGTGCTTTATTGCCTCCCATTCAATACAACACATGGACAACAGCGACTGGATAAGTCAGCCAACAAATCTTACAAATATCATTGGGATCAAGAAATGTTAAGTTTATTCTTAGAGTAGCGCTGACAGAGCACTAACAAAAGCAACCTTTATTAATTTTTGTCTCGTGCTTGGCTTACGCATGAACGCCTACGATTGACGTATGAATATAATATATTAGACATAATAATAATGTATTCAAAGACTTCAGAGCTTCTGGTTTTTATCCCATTCGATCCTGAAGCAATACCAGATGAAGCATTTGATTAATTGATGAAAATTATATGCTCCCAACTTCGTGAAGAGCTCCTGCATAACAGAATAACTAAGGCAGTAAACAATGACTCTGTTGAATTTGAAAATCAAGCTGCAACTGCAAATAATGCAATGAATTATGACACTGACGATGCACGACGATCAATCAGCTACAACTGCTATGACACCAAAATAATTGAGAAACCCAAGATTATCAGTTCAAAATATTGATCCAGCAATCAAAATACGTGTTCCGTTGTATCTGGTATGGAATTTATTACATAACCCCTGCAAATACTAATTGTAGAAGGCAGTACTTCGCCTTTCTTAATGTTTAATAATAATAAATATTTTCGAAGTAAATGAATAACTTGGTGAAAGTAAATGTTTGGGAAACAATGATTTATGCAGTTCCTGGTTGTTCAAAGGCGAATTTCGAGAACTCGGCGAACCCATTCGTCCGAGCTAGTAGGGAGGGGAACCCCTCCCCACCATTTTTCCCTGCCGGAATCGCGTAGTTTTTTTTTAATTTAATATCAAAGATCAATTTTTCTACTCTATTTAAACACTTTTACACTTAACTTTGGGGGAGTGGGTAGGAGGGGGGGTTGGGGGCAGGGAACCCCCCCCCCTACCATTTCCCCCTGCCGGAACCGCGTAGTTTTTTTTTTAAATTTAATATCAAAGATAATTTTGTCTACTCTACTAACACTTTTACACCTAAATTTTGGGGGGGTGGGAGAGAGAGGGGGGGGGGGTCAGAGTTGGATTTGTCACTAATTTCGACCTAACCGGTCTGACTTGGACTCCGGGTGGGCTCCCGCCAGAAGCTCTAGCGGTCGCCCCTGAACGTTGCTTCGCCACACTCAGCCTTTCTTTCGCTACTTCGCTCAACTCGACTTCATGCGGCGAAGCAACGTTCAGGACCTCCCTTGAGCAGATCAAAATAAAAAAACCCACAGAAAGCAGAAAGGATAGGAGTTTCGATCGACTACGAGTCCTGGTACTGTTATGCATGTTTCGAGATAAAACAGTTGGATATGTGTATGTAAAATTTGTAAAAGATGGACCACAATGAGTGTAAAGGTCCTTCTAAATGTGACAAAGAGTTTGTATGCCATGGTTGCTAAATGTTTAATAACTCTAAAAAAATACTTTTAATACTGAATAAATAAGGCAAGTCCTAAACAGTAGAGCCAATGTGAAAGTTGTAAAAAATAACCAAGAAGAGATAGGTCTTTCTAAATGTGCAAAAATGGTTTGTAAGCTATAACTTCCAAATGTTTAATTACTCTAATTGAAGATTAACAAGACTTAATTAATATGTAATATAATTAAAAAGTATTAATGTATGTAAGTCCTTAACTTTGGCGCCAATGTGAAAGTTGTAAACGATAGTACCACGAAAATTTTGTAAGACTTTCTAAATGTGACAAAGATTTTGTAGGCCATGATTGCAAAATTTTTAATTACTCTAACTTAAAACTTTGAAAACTAAATGTAAGTTCTTAACTATAGTTACGTTTGGCAAAACAAAAGTCAATTATCAAGAATATAATATTATATCAGTAGCTAAATAAAGAACATGTAATAAATTTAATAAACTCAAAGATTTCAAGTAATAAGTCTGACCCAGGACTTTATTTCCCACTGACAATCGGCAGTTACAGCCCATAGATTGTATATTTACGGCCATTATATTTGAAGAATGTCTTAATTTCCTTTTAAAAACAGTTCAGTACAAACTAACAAGATATTTTTTAATTATTTACATGATAATTATTTAAAAAGCTCCCTAATATGCCCAGAACCAATATAACACGTGATATTGAGTATATTGTTGAAATTGATGAAGTAAATATTAATTGTTAATTGTATATGTATATTTTACGTCTTATTAAGTCACAAGTGAAGTGGGTATAGTTTTGGATAAGACGTGATTGTTTTTCTACCGACTTCCAAAAAGGAGGAGGTACTCAATACGGCTTTTTTATGTTTGGTTACCTCATAACTTTCGATACGGTGAACCGATTCTCAAAATTGTTTGAAAGCTGCTGCTTCCCGTGTTAAATATCCCATTTAAATTTCATCAAATCCGAGTAGTTTTTGAGTTACACTCCAAGAACTGAATAGCATGGAAGATATTAAATTTTTCAAATTGTACTTGTTTGTTGTACTCTATTTATAAAGTAAAGACTTCTGTAATTTTCCGTCGCAAACGGGCGTAAATAGACACCTTATGTATGATAACGCCCAAAATAGGCGTTTTTAAAACCCTCAGATAACCTTAATAGATACATTTAATTAATCGTTTTATTTTATTTTGCTATAGTGATATAACAAGTCTTTGTCTTAATTCATCGTTCTTCCACCTTCTTTCTTTGGGTGTGGTGAGGAGTGGCCTCGGGGATTTCCCCTTTACCACAGTTTGAACCCCGAGGGCTGCTACCCCCGTACAACCATACAGGTTTCGTAGCGCAGCGGTATATATACCCGCGCTTGCCTAGATACAGCTCGGCTGTACATGGTTTGTCTTAAACTTTTCTATTTGTTTAATTTATTTATTTGTTAATTTTATAGCATAGTTATTTGTTAAATCTAGCATCTACATATGTTTATAGTATTTCTTAATTATCTGTGGAGGCTTGTTTTTGGCTTATCTTAAGCAGCTTCTTAACCTTATACTGTAATTATAGCTGTAAGCCCCCCAAATAAAACAAAATTGTTTTTTAAATATCGTAGCAAATACACCTGAAATACCGGAAATAAGAAAATGTGTTTGGTGTTAAGCTTTCATGCCTAAACGGCTTAACCTAACACGTTGCAGTTGCTGGAAAAGTAGGTGGATTTCTGCGAAATCTATTGTATTATTGGCCAAATAAGGCGAATCGCGAGTCAACGGGTTAACAGATATCGATGAAATTTGGCGAGGATATACATTACATCCCGGGGAAGGACATACGATATTTTGTTTCATCATCAACCATCACCACGCGGGTGTAACAGCGGGACTCGCTAGTAAATGGTTTCAGTGCAATTTATACCTGAAAATATAGATACTTGCCCACTACACCTTGCTGGTAGAATATCTGTCATTGCACTTGAACCCACCAAGACGTACTCTTTCTGATAAGTTCTCCCTGCTAGATAAAATGGCACTTCTATGGTACCTATCAAATGGGAAATTGCAGTGGAAAAGTATCTTGATACCCAGTACCAGTACCAGTATGTTACCTGTTGGCACAACCAGGAAACTACGTGTAGAAACAATAGAGTACTCTACGTATGTGGGCGACCAAATAACCCCAAAATTCAGCCCTCAATAGAGGTTTTGATATAAATGGAATGGTACAAATCTGTAGCGATAAAACCTTTTTGTGCCAACCCAAGCAAAAAGTGCCGTCGTGTTTTCAGTAAATTCTTGAACAGGTTCTTTATCCATTGCTTTTGGAAATTCTGTTACTTCTTTTTGTTTCAATTTCAATATTTATGAATTACGAATTCAACGTACGATTTCCTTTACCAACAGATCATGTTTATACTTCTTTGATACGAAAGTAAAATTTATATCACTCCGTTTTTGCGATTAATTTTCTAAATTAACTGCAAAAAACTTATAACTCGCATGATAAAACAACAAACATGCGTAATTGCATATACATATATATATATATATATATATATATCGGCTATAAAAGCTGGAGAGCACGGACATACCGCGGGAGCTAATCAGTGTACTACAATACTGGTACGGGAACCAAGATAATAGCGTACGATGGGCGGGTGCGATGTCGGACTCTTACCGGCTTGAGTGTGGCGTGAGGCAAGGTGGCCTGACCTCGCCCACGATATTTAACCTGTATATTAACGACCTGATCGTGTCGTTTAGTGGTCAGCATGTCGGATGCTATATAGACGGAGTCTGTGTCAACAATTTGAGTTATGCCGACGATATGGTGCTACTTAGCGCGTCGATCTGTGGACTGAGGAAACTGCTCGGTACCTGTACGGAATACGCTCGTGGTCATGGGCTGAAATATAATGGCGAGAAAAGCCAGTACATGGTCTTTCGGGCTGTCGGTGTAGAATGTCCTATAAACATGCCACCTGTTCTACTCAATGGTGTTCCCCTGCGCCGAGTGGGTCAAATTAAATACCTTGGGCATGTAATTACGGAGGACCTGAAGGACCAAGCCGATATGGAGCGGGAGCGGAGGGCACTGTCAGTGCGGGCCAATATGATAGCCCGCAGGTTTGCGCATTGTTCGGTTGATGTGAAGGTCACGCTCTTTAAAGCGTATTGCACGTCTCTGTACACATGCAGCCTGTGGGTGGACTATACGGAAAGGGCCTACAGTGCCCTCCGCGTCCAGTACAACAACGCGTTCCGGGCGGTATTGGGGCTGCCTTGTTTCTGTAGCGCATCAGGAATGCTAGCGGAGGCGCGAACTGACTGCTTTCACGCTACTATGCGTAAGCGTGGTGCATCCCTGGTGCGCAGGGTGCGGAGCAGCCCTAATGCCGTATTGGCCATGATTGCCAGAAGATTGGACTGCCCGTATATCCGGCATGGTTGCGGTAGGCATGTCGCACTTCCAATGCCGATTAGAAAATTATAATTTGTTAGTAGATTTGTTTGTTATATATTGTTATTATTATTCAATTTTATTTTTATGTACTTATGACTTGATTAATTTAATGACAATACTGACTATGATATTTGCTGACATAAGATAATTTTAGAATTTATTATTTTTATTTTTTGGTTTATATTTATATTTGATTGTGATTTTTATGTGCTTGATTTTATTTTAATGAGTCACGTTACTCGAAATAAACAATTTTGATTTTTTTGATTAAACCCATAACTTCAAAATTTTATAACCTTGTGTCATTGCTCCGAAGACAGTAAACGAGAAATAGGCGAGAGATTTATTATTCTATTTTATAAGACAAGTTAGAATATTTTTATATCGCATTATAAATCTAACATACAGCAAACAGTGTACTTTTTTTCTATGTATGACGTTTTATAAGATTCACAATAGAAACCTGTCGTTCAAATACTGTATACTGTACTGTGTTAAGTTCAAAGGGAACTATTGCATGTCAAATACCTGGAAAAGTAGCGCTAAAAATGACTGTAATAACTGGCTACATTACTATTTTCTTTTACTAGTTTTCTAGTTTGTTTCGTAGAGAAAAAGGGGAGAGATTTGTGGTTCTATTTTTGAAGGCATATTAGAATATTTATATATATATATTTATAATCATATAATATATTGTGACACACGCATCAGACAGCAAACCCACGTCATTCGCTATTATGATTTAAAAGTTAGTAACTAATTCAGTTATTTTCTTTTAGGATTTGATGTTATTACATCTCGATTCGGTAACAGAATGCTGATTCGTGATGGTCACAGATTTATTCGCAATTGCGTAAAATATGGTAGGATACGGTGGAGGTGCACATGTTACGACCTCACGGGTTGCAGTGCCTGCGTCACTTTCCAGGACGACGTTGTCATTAGGAGTAACTACGAACACAATCACAAGGTACGAAGGTATTAGCCGATAAAAATCGCTAGAATGATGATCAAATTCACGGATATTTGTCTTAAAAAATAACCAATTGGTCTGTATATTTGGTTTTATTGCAATTTGCTACAACGAATTTATTTTTAAGCATTATGTGGCAATGGCACCAGTATTTTGAAATGTTAATTACTGATAGCGAATAAGTTAATTTATTTTATTCATAGGTATTCTTTTACTAGCTTAATTAAGTTAAAACCCTAGGTCCTAGGATTCCAAAATGTTTACATATTACTCTGAAATTATTTTTGTCGCTACGCTTTACTGAAACGAATGAATTTCGAACGTGATACTAATTCGATTGTGTCAGTTGCAGTGGAATACACCACTAGAAAATGATACTTTGTACGATATCATTACCATCACATTCACAAATTTTTCGTGGTAAATCCATCCATTCTCATAAATCTATTATAGTAAGTAATAATTATGTATTTTATATTTAGTAATAATTTGGTAATTAAAAAAAAATTATAATAAAGAGAAATATTCTAAGAAATATTTTTATTTCGGTAAAATAAGTACTAAGTAAATAGTTAAGTCATCATTGGTAAAATAAATGAAACTTAATTATACTGAGAGAATTGAATAAATCAGTATAAAATAGCAAATACTTAAACAAATTCATATGTAGGTATATATCTACTCGTATATTAGTAAAATGCACTGATTGTACAAACATATAAGTATCAAAATATCAAGTCAACCGTTTGCTCACTGTGGTTGTTGCAGCTTTTAGTATAGCTGTACACTCCACTATATCTCAGAAGATAGTGTGTTTGATATAGATAGTGTCGTCAAAGAGTTATACTGCTCTTAAATCAGGCAAATCTTATGTTATTTGAATGCCAGTATCCAATAGCCTGAAATTATAATTTGTGTTTCACATGTTGGATGTGTATAGTTGATAATAAATATTTGATTTGATTTAATATTGATTGTATAAAATTCTTTTTCAATTCGTTCAAATTCACTACGACGAATACTACCTTTATAAAACAATATTATAATCTATAGAGAATAAGTATTGTTCATATCATTTACTTAGTAATAAAGAAAAATAAATAAATATTTCATTTTTAGTTATCAACGAAATATCTCCTCGTAAAACGAGAGGATCTACCTGGTCAGAAGATGATTTGAAATCTGCCATGAGAGCCGTGAAAGAAGGCAAATTAAATCAACAAGCTATAGCTCTCAAATATAATATTCCACGACAGACACTGAGAAATCATCTAAAGACAGGCCAGGATATCAAGCGCTTGGGAAGAAAAGCAGTTTTAACGATCGCGCAGGAGCACGATTTGTCTTCAGAAATCAAAAGATTTGCAAAAGTTGGAGTGCCTGTAACTCCAAAGTTTATCCGCAAGCAAGCGTTCATGTTTTGTGAGAGATATGATATAAAAAACAATTTTAATAAATCAAAAAGGATTGCTGGTGCTGATTGGTTAAAACAGTTTTTGAAGCGAAACCCTTCAATTTGCAAATGAAAGCCATAAATTATAAATCCAACTCGTGTTGAAAAAATAAACAAACCAATTGTTCAGCAACATTTTTAGAGATTATGAAAAATAAATGACCAGCTAAATATTCTGCAGCATCCTCAAAGACTATATAATATGAACGAAAAAGGTTGTCAAATAACAGTGCATCAATCATTATACGTTTCTGACGAAAAAAGGGAGTAAGAAAGCACACTTTATTGCGCCTGAACATGCTGAAAATGTGCCAATCGCACTGTGTGTGAATGCCGTAGGTACAGCAATTCAATCTATGCTAATTTTCTAACGACAACGACCTGATCTGACAGAAAACTTACTAGCTGGAACTTTAGCCAGGATGGCACCTACGAGTATAAATAAACCTAAAAATCTGCGTAAGAAAGCTACGTACTAAGTGCCAGATAATTACTAGAGATGTATTCACAGAATAAACTGAATAAGGAAACACAAAGAGTGCGTAGGTCCGTCTATATGCAATAAAGAACTTATACTTATGCCATGATTGCTAAATTTTTTTTTGTACTCGTATTTGTCAAGCTTTCATGCCTAAACCCTAATATTATAAATATGTTTATATATTTTATACCTACATTAATATTATAAACAGGAAAGATTTGTTTATTTGTTTGAATGTGTGAATTGAATAGGCTCCGAAATTACTGGACCAATTAGAAAAAATCTTTCACTATTAGAACCCTGCATTACTTTCACGAGTAGGTATAAGGCTACATTATGTCTGAGTAACATACATACGCTATATTTGATTCATCCTCATCATCATCCACCAACACGCGGGTGAAACCGCGGAGCGTAGCTAGTAATTTATATTATGACATTCGCACCAGACATAGCATGCCTACATCATGCGTTATAATTATGATATAAAAGTTGGTAACTAATTCAGTTATTTTCTTTTAGGATTCGATGTTATCACATCTCGATTCGGTAACCGAATACTGATTCGTGATGGTCACAGGTTTATTCGCCATTGCGAAAAAAATGGTAGGATACGGTGGAGGTGCACATGTTACGACCTCACGGGTTGCAGTGCCTGCGTTACTTTCCAGGACGATGTCGTCATTAGGAGTAACTACGAGCACAATCACGAGGTACGAAGGTATTAGCAGATAAAAATCGCTAGAATTATGATCAAATTCACGGATATTTGCTATAAGAAAAGCCGGTCTGCATATTTGGTTTTATTGCAATTTGGCACAACGAATTTATTTATAAGAATAATGTGCCAATGCTGCCAGCATTATGAAAACGTTGAGCTCTGATAACGTGTTTTTAGATTATGTCACACTTAGTTTATGTTATTCATAGGTATTATTTTAGCTTAATTTAGTTTAAGCCCTAGGTCGTAGGATTTCAAATTTATCATTACTCTGTAATCAATTTTGTAGCGGCCTTTGCAGTTTAAAATTGTGCAAAGTTATTCCTCGGCTGGATATGAGGCAGTGAAGAAGTACTCTACTGGTTACTATCTGTTGTCTACTAACTATTTGACAAAAAACGTTTTTGTGTAAGTATATTTTTGATAATATATAAACCAACAGCTATTTGGAGAACAATTGTTACATAATGATACAAGGTAAACCGTAATTATATGAATCCCAAAAGGTCTAACAAAAATATGCAATTATTAATATTTTTTGTCTGTGGGTTGTACATATTTTTTTGTAATTTTATGGTTAGGTGTAAGTTTGCCATTGTCTGTTGAGTTGATAAAATAGCGTATCTAAGGACTACTTGTACCCCGCGGTTTTGACCTCACATGTAGTGTATGAGTTGTATCCCAGGCGAACATTTTTCTGGGACTAAAGTTTATTCCGTTTATAAAGTTAATTAACATTTAACAAAATCTGATCAGTTATTATGCAGTGAAATAATATCAAACCTATTATACCTACCATTCTAAACAGACATACTTTCCACATACAATGTGGTTTATATTTTATGGAAATAATTTTCAATAAAATCTTCTTTTAAATTTCAGTTTATATCATTATCATTTTATTATTAGTACATTATAGAATACTGGTTAATTAAGTTATTCAAAAGTAAACATTTTACTTTTATATTTTTGTAAACAATTTTGGTGTAATAAATAATTCTGTATTTTATTGACTGTAACATATAATATATCATCGGACCGAAACTCGTATTGCTCTAAATTCTAGAGCTATTTAACGCCGGTTCCAGAAAGGCGATTAGTTGTGAATCAGAGTTTGAGTGCAAATTTAACAGTAAATGCCTTACAAAATTATCGTAGATCTGTACTCAACCCTAGATTGATTGTTGAGTGAGCAGAAGCTCACAGAAGAATTACCGGCCTTAGCCTATAAACAGTGGTGATTAATATACTTAATTGGTTATTTTATTCTGGTTATATTGGTTATTTATCTGAATGTAGACAGACGTACTTTGCTCAAGTTTTTATTAAAGTTCATATTGCTATTCTGTACATTGCATATTCTGTACATTATAACCTTTTAGCCTGTTCTCAGTTTTGTCGAACATGTTTATTAGTTATCCTATATAGGTATATAAGTGTATAACTAGTGTAAGTATCTAATGAAAATGTGAGTGAACTATAACTGTTTTTATTATGAAAACTAGCGTGGCTTATTCACGTTTTTAATATAAGAAACGCGAATCACCAACGTAGTGCGAAGCGAGACGCAACCGCGAGCGTTTTGCACTCCTTGAAAGAGATCACCGGATGCGGTTGAAACTATAGTTGGAAAGATCTGAATTATTATATAAACATAATATAATTTTGTTATTATTGGCTATTATTTTAGTCGGATCTAAAGAAGTTTGTTATTGTGAAGAACATTTATGTTAGTAACAGAGATAAAATGAAAAATAATAATATTACCTAAATAGAGTCACATAAATGTACTTATACACCTGAAATATAAAGCTATTTTACTTCGATATGCTTGCAGATAAACTCTCATTGCTTCATAAATTTATTGTTTTATTTTCAGTAATTTATTTTGAATATTTTTTTGTAGATGTAGATGTGACAATAGGAGTCCACGCAAAAATACGATAATGGTAGGTACACACAACATATAGACACTATTTATTGTTGCAGAGTACGAAGTCATCATAAGTAAGACAAATCATACATTTGGGGACAACCCTAACTGCAACACACGGAAACCATGCAGGGGTTGTTACGCGAAGCTTCTCTGCACGGGTATGGAACCAGTGATAGCGAACAAAAAGGTTCGTAGGACCAAAACCTTCTGCTTTGGGTGCGAGATGGTCATGTGTTCAACTTGTTACAATGAGAAGCACAGCCCAAGTTTTATATTATGATCACATTGTAAACATCATCACGAAATCTCATCTCGCTTTGACTAGCCAAAATACTGGATGGACGTACGGGCAGGACTAAATAACGCATTATTCGTCTATAACTTACTAACATAGTACCAAAAGTAAACATACTTTAAGTATATATTTAGAGTTATAACAGTTAATTATTCAAGGCAAGATCTCTCTCCGGCATACGCAGTGCTGGTAGGAGAAGAACATCGTGGCTGAAGAACTTACGCCAGTGGTATAATAAAAGCACCCGTTCATTGTTCAGAGCTGCTGTGTCGAGGGTTCAAATTGCACTGATGATCGCCGACCTTCATTAGAAGATGGCACCCAGAGAAGAAGAAGTATATATTCTATTAACTACTTGTAGACGAAACAACTAGTGAGTGCAGCTGACACACGAACTTTGGATAATATCCGAAAAAAAAATTTCAAAGTAGGAATTCTAGTGCCATTAAGTTTTCGTAGAGGAAACAGTGAAATCTGTTGACAAGTGGTTAATGTAAAGATTGCTTTAACCTCGAAGGGAGATATTAGAAAATATCCGTTAGTCATTCATGTGATCGTGGTGTGCAAATGACCTTAGCCACAAACCACTCTCCGTCTAAAGGTTCACATAGTATTTTGGTTGTACAAGCTCTGGAGGAGTCAGGCCTTAACATCTGGTGTGGCAAACATCCTGAACGATCGGCACAAGGGACGCCACAGGTTTGGATTCCGTCTCCCACGCACCACCCTATGCACTAAAATGTTTGCAAACATTATTTTATATTTGACAAGGATTTTTAAGTTTAAAGAAACAAGAAACACCGCCAGTAAAATAATACGATACTGACAAGATACTGTCACTGCGGTCCTAATTGGCTATAATCGATATTAGCGCGATAAAAGTCGGTCCCTTTCACCGTGAGCGTGATTACGATGGCCCACGCTACGTCATCGATGACGTCTTAACTGCCGCCATATTGACGATTACATGAACCATGCTCTACACCATAATCGTCGTGAGCGTTCTGTCAAAGTGACAGGTGTTTGTTTATTTCTACAATGTATTTACTGGTGTCCCTTCTTATTGATGTAAAAGTTGTAAAAGTCGGTCCATCCATTCCATTATTTCTTTTTAATCCACACACTACATAGTTAACCTTCACACTATGCACGATATTTTTAAGATTTTTGTTTTTCACGCGCAAATGGTTCGTTATTGGTACAACTTTGGTCCGAATTAACAACACGCTTACAGTGCCACGAGCTGTCAAAATCGCGATATTTATCTCGGACCAGCTTTGGTAGACGATAGCACTGTGAGCAAAATTATCGCAAAACGGACCACGGCATGTGTGTGTTGTCGGTATTTTCTCGTTGTAGAGTACGTGTAGCGTTATCTCTTGACGAGTGGCCAAATTAAAAATGCTGTTTTTGCTTCCAAAGAATGTTTATGTCTTAACATTTTGTTATTCAAGTTTATTTTTATGTTTATACATTAAATAAATATGTACGAAATGTTCATAGTACATAATTCTTTAATGTATAAACATTACGTGTCAGATAACCTTGTTTGAGGCATATCATAAGACTTAAAATTTATGGCGAATCCTCGGACCTCGGACGCGATTGCCGATTAGCATAATTGTCTCCACTAATGACATTTTTCTTTTATTAATACGATTATAGTACTAATTACTCGAACGTAATGCTAACTTTATCATGTATTGATTGTGTTTTAAAATTAATTGGTCGTATACACCATGGGCCTATGTTATTATTTATATACATTTATGGTCTTAGTTATAAATAACTATCATCTAAGTTATGTATGCAATATTTATTTTAAAAAATCCAGGATTATTGTTTAGATAGCCTTCCATATAAGGAGCTGCTTCTTTTCTTAAACTAGAACTTATAGGCACATGTTACAGTTTACTCCTTACCATATAAAAACTGTGTGGACTGCGAATGCGATCTGCATAATACTATTGATCAGTTATGTACTATATGAATTATTATTGAAAGAGTACATACAATTATTTATATTAATTACTAGTTTATTTTTTTATTAAGGCACCAATTCTAAACCAACCATACTGGACCAATCATAATTTAAAAATAATTTACGATGCTTTACGTAATGTTGAAAATTGCTTATCAGATTGGACAATGTAATTCGAAGATGCATTAATTTCGTCGGATTAATAAAATCGGTATATACCTGTGGTATATACTAACACACTGAAACATTCTGGTTACTTTTTAATACATTTTTAATACTTCAGCTATATGTTACCATAAATAAATAGTGGTATCGTTGAAAATTCTGATAGTTTGGACGTGAAAGTTTATTTTGGTGGGCCGATTTAGGATTTTTATCTGCGGAAAGCGAGTTTATATTTATTAAATCAATTCAGTTACTATTCTTTTCCTGTTCTTTTTCAAACTTAGTATTTTTTTCATAGAATGTTATCGATCTGTTTCATAACACTAGATGTTTAAAGATTAGCATCTATATTTATAAGTGAGAAATTGATTGTAATTTGTTTTGTGTATCATAAATAAATAAATTATTTCTGCTTTTTACTATTATCAAAATACTAGCACGCCTTAAGTAGTTTTTTATCATTTATAGTTCTGTTCATCCGTCTGCTAGTATGTCCGTCTATCCGTCCTAATAATCACAATTATTAGGACGGATAGATGGACCACGAAATACTGGGATCACGGTGCCGGTCGCTTGATACATTTATATTATTATTTTTCATAAGGCGATAAGAACCACTGGCAGTTTGCTTAAAACCATTTGTTGATTTATTTATAATTAATAATAGCTGTGTTACTATAATTTTATATGATTTTCAAAGCACTAACGCCTGACAGCGATACCAAACTTTGAAATCTTAGAGAGAATAATTTCAAACCCTCGGACGGGATTCGAACCCGCGTCTTCCGACCCGTATTCTATTCTAAGATTATAAAAAGGAAAGTTTATTTTTGTATTTATTTATTTTTGTATGTAACGAATAAACTTAAAAATTCCGGAATGATTTCAAACAATATTTTGCCGTTAGCAAGCTACATTACCACTGAGTAACATAGGCTATGTGTTATTTTCAAAAAGTTAGGGATCCGTATGAAAACTTCGATAATGTATCCCAAGATGTGAAAAAAATACCATAAACATACCTGTAAAAAACAACCTGATGGAGCAAAGTGATGTACTGCAATTGTATAGGAAACATCAATATATATATATATCCTGTTACATTTATGTCACTACTTTTTCATTTTAAAATATGAAATTATGACGCTGAAAAATTCTTATATCGCGTACACTGCGGAAACTATTGACAATAGAATAATTTGATGTGAAGATTTACCACAGTTTTATAAAGGACAGCAATGTCTACAAAATGTATGCAATACTATATGTGTAACTATTACAGTTGTGTGACAATAACTACTTTTCCGTGTTAAAATATTAAGCAGCGGCACACACTCTCAGCGGTAATCGGCGAAGATCTCTCGCTGCCGAGCGTGGTTAACTCGATGCTCGGCAGCGAAAGATCATGGCAGGCGGTGGACACCTTCTGCGAAGCGGTGATGGCGCAGAAGGAGGCCGCGGCGCGGGTCAGAGAGAATGATGTCCGAGCTGATCCACTCCGGCGTTCCGGCAGCTGTCCTTGAGAGTCAATCGCCAATCTGATGTGATACCACCACCGACTGCATCATCACTGACCATCCAGTGACATAATATCTAGAAATCCGGTGGCACCTGCCAATACGGACAAATGCAGAAGAATCTACCAACTAGTATAATGCACCACCTATAATTGCGCTCTGTGCTGTGGTAGTTCGTCATGGTCGTTGTGATTGATGTGAAGCATTTTAAAAGAAGCAATTTTAAAAATTTTAATAAAGTTAATAAAGATGGCCGTGGCGTTCCACTCATTTTATAATACCACGTATTGTTTTACTGGTTGCACCAACGACGAACAATAATATTAATATTATTTTAAATCATTTTGATCCACCTATGAAACGTAAGGCCATAAAATTGCTTCTTGAATCTTCATGTTTCTGGTACAGTGTTTGTGAAATGCAATTTACGATCATTATCCTGACGACGAATGTCCTATTTGTTGAACTGTTTGATAGATCTAAAAGTACTATTGATTGACTACCTACCTACCTACATATTTGATTTTTTATAATTATTGTTTTGTTTTAAAAATAGCATATATCCGCGACTACGTCTGCGTTGTGTTAATGATGTATTAAATTTTATTGATGATACTTGTGTTTTACTATTTACCTAAAAATGTTTTGTCTTTTCATTAGTCGTATATTACACATACGACTTACTTAACACTTATTGTTTTTTTTTGTTTCAGTAAATCGTGGAAATGAAGAAAATGCATGTGATTTATTTGATTCAACGTTACGTTTAAATTTGAAAAAAGAGGTTTGTACCTACATATCAATATAAATTAAAATTACTTTAAATACCTCCTGTTTGATGCTTAAGACGTATTTAACCGCTGTTTGTCTGTTCCAGGAAGATATATATGTTTCAAGTCCGGATGTTTCTGACACAGATTCAAATCATACCCCGCCTGTACAAGATGTAAGTATTGTATACCTACAATTTATAATTTTCTAGCTGGTCTAGAAACAGGATTTATCTTATACTAACTCTTGGCTCTTAAGAGCTTGGCATTTAAGAGCGTATAATAATATGCGTTAAATCTAAATGCTTATATCGAAAAACGTCTCTATTTACGTAAAATTTGTTATCTCCTTCGACGCTTTCATCAAAACTAAAATAACTGACATGGTTTGATAAGAGATCTTTAAGGTCTGCGTTGCGAGACTTTTTTTACATTCCATGTTTTTGAGATGATTTAATTTTCTCGCAATAAAAAGTAGCCAACGTGCCTATCTAGGCTATGAACTGTATGCCAAATTTCATTCAAGTCCGTTCAGTAGAAGTAGCCATGGAAATTTTTAAACTTCCGCCATTACTTTCTATTTCGAACCCTTAATTCACAGCATAACATGACTTAATCACTCTAATTATTTTATACTTTCACGTTTCGGCCAAGTTGCCTATGGTGACGAGAAGAATCCAGGTGTCATATTCGACAATATGCGGGGCGTGGTCTCCTACTACCCGCATTCGGTTCTGTAAGAAATTGTTATCGTGACACACAACACTCACGATATATCTGCAGATTTATCTCGGGATAAATCTCGACGACAACACATACTGATCACTGAATTCCACGAAGAAGATAGCTTGTAACGATCCTCCCGGTTAAAATTGCGTTTTTTTTTAATTTCTGCCTCTTCGCGTTATATTAGATAGTAGTAGTGGCGCTCAGTGGAAAGGACTTTGGAGCATGGAGCTCAATACAGTGATTGGGTTCCGACTCGATAAGATGTTCCGCTACTGCTTTTTTGTTCACCTAGTGGTTCGTTACACGAAACGTCGAGTTATGAAATAATGTGAATGCAATGCTTTATAGGCTAAATATTAAGCTATAAGTCTAAATTATTAGCTTAACAGTTGTACGTTTATTTCATCTTTGCAGACTACTTCTGATGAATCTTCCATAGACGGTGACAAGATCTTGGATCAAGCGTGCTCATTTGGTAACGTACCTCATGCTTCTAAAGAATCCCCTTAGAATAACTACTCATTATTAGAACTTAAACCCTTGTCAAAAAACTTCCGTGAGAACTCATAGTTGTAGTATCATCTAGTCGTTATAATCCGACCGGTGTTCGGGCAGTACTGATACCCATCCTCATGGACACCCGTCGGAGTATAACGACTACATGATAGACGTGAGTGTTTGTCAGTTTTACCATTTAACTTAAACCCTTGTCTGACAAAAACATTGACCAGCCTTTATATGTAAAAACTTTATGCCTAATAATGAATGATACGAGTAGTATTTTGAGTCACATTAGTAATTCACCCTGCGAAATTCTTACTGTGGACAAAACATTTTTAAAACCTACATCCTTATTGACAGATAAAACAAACAATGATGCTTTGGAACATGATGCGGCTGTCGACATTAACAATTATGCCCAAGAAGATGACCTTACAAATGAAGATACTGTGATACCAAAGAAACCACCCAAAAATCGTATTCGTGGTAAAGACTACTGCTTTTTCTGTGAAGGTTTTGTTTTAAACTTTGCCAGACATTTAACAAGACATCATTTTTATAAACCTGAAGTTCAAAAAATTTTATCGAAACCTATAAAAAGTCATGAGAGAAAAGAACTTATCGTGGCACTACGGAAAAAAGGAAATTTTATTCAAAATATAGTAGAAGTCACCAAGCCCATGCGGAAACAAAAATGTTCGGATTATTTGCCATGTACAAACTGCCTGGGATTCTACTCAAAGAAGTTTTTATGGAAACATAAGAAAAAATGCACTCAAAATTCTGATAAAAAAACTATAAATGTACAATCCGAAGCCCAAAACCTGTTATTAAGACATTTAACAATAGATAAAAAACTTAAAGACAGTGTATTTCTTCGAATGAGAGCCGATAAAACATCACTTGTCGCTAAAACAGATGTTCTTATATGTGCTTTTGGGTCTCGATACTTGAAAACTCATAGATACAAACAACACTTTGTCAATGTAGTTTCTCGAAAAATGAGGGAATTGGCAAAATTATTACAAGAAATGAAAAAGATTAATCCCTCCATAAAAGATTTATTTGACGCACTGAGACCGACAAACTACGACACCATTGTGGCAGCCACAAAAGTTGTGGGAAAATATGACTCTGAAAAAAATAGATATGAATCACCTACATTTGCTATGAATATTTCCACAAGCATTAAACAATGCTGCAACATAGCAATTTTATTCGCATTGAAGAAACAAGGACCTTATATGGAAATAAACCCTGCAGAAGTAGAGACAGACCTGAAAACTTTAATACAAATTATAGACTCAAATTGGAAATTCGATGTATCCAGCCAAGCAGCATCTGATCTAAATACAAATAAGTGCAATAAAGTAACTATTGTTCCTTTAGAAAATGACATGAAAATTCTAAAAGAATACCTCGGGAAAAAATCCGAAGAAGCTACGAATAAAATCAAAGAAGGTTCATTTAATGTTTCGACTTATATTCAACTATTAGAGACTGTATATTGTAGGGTTTTGTTGCTGAACAGAAGCAGGCCTGGAGAGCTTCAGAGAATTAAAGTTCACGATTATTTGGAATCTGACAATAATGCATCTGATAAGTACGATGAATTCGACCGGGCTCTTACTGTATCGGAAAGGGTTTTGTTACAAAAGTTTAAATGGGTTGTCATTAGAGGCAAGCGTGGACATGGCGTTCCCATTTTATTTAATAAGGAGGTTCAAGAAGACATTAAGTTATTGCTTTCAATAAGAGATACATTTGTTTCTACATCAAACCATTTTCTATTTGGTAATCCGGGATTTGAAAATACGATATATGGCTACAAAATACTAGAAAAGCATGCGAGGTTGTCTGGAGCAAAAAACCCAAAAGCGATTTCGTCTACATTGCTTAGAAAACATTTGACCAAGTTATCACAAATACTCAGTATGTCTGAAAATGACATGGAGCAATTGGCTGCATTTATGGGCCATACAAATGACGTGACAGTAGACGCTTTTAGAGAAAAATCCCTGAATGAGATTGAACTAGATTTAAATGAAGAACTAGGTGAAGGAATGACAGATAATGATGTGATTTCAGAGTATGATCTCGAGTTAACAAGGTGCGCGCAAGATATTACAGACGGAAATACTCCACCACCACCACCATCTCAGCCAGGACCATCTGGTCTTCAAACGATAACTTTTGAGTCTAATTACCATGCTAAGAAAGGGAAAAAGAGGACTCTAATACCATGGACTGCAGAACAAAAGAAAGCTTGCACTACATTTTTCAAATATCATATAAAAAACAAACAACCACCTAAAAGACATGAATGTGACGCTCTTAAAGTTAAGCATCCAGACCTCCTAAATAATAAGGATTGGCTCAAAATAAAAGTATTTATACAAAATACTTACTCTAAGACATAGAATTGATAAGTATACTTTCAAAAAATATCATTTTGTTCTTTCATTCTCACCGGGCGGTTGTATGAAACAGTTAATCATTTATATTATTGACTAATTAGCATTTCAATCTTGAATACGTCTAAGGATGTTCGCTTTTTAATTTCACTTTCTAATTTGGAAAAACATTGTGTAAACTTTCCTTTTCCAATTAATTTTTCACCCGTAAATACCACAATAATTGCTTCTGATACATTCCTTAATGATGCATTCAAGTTTAATGGTGTTTCGAGTAGGAATCAGTGTAGTCATAAAATTACATACATATCTTATAATTTGCTTGCCGATTAACTCATTTAAACATACATTAAATAATATATATAGGTTAAAGAAATTGAATTAAACATAAAAAAGTAGAGAGAGACTATAATATAAAATAAATTTAATTTAGATTTTTATCTCAAGTTATATAATACCCTAGACTCAGAACTTTTCAGCTGTTTCTTGTATTAATATTGCATAAAAAGAGCACGCAAATTAAATACTGTATGTAAGTTAAAAGTAGCTGATAAAAATAAAGGCTGTGTAGCTCACAATTGATTTGTTACCTCGTACTGTACTTAGTGGCTTAAGCGCTAATCTACTCGTAAATAGTAAACATAAACATTATCTATGTCCAAGCATAAGGTTATTTTTTTCAATCACTCAAGATAAATGAATCAATAAAAACAATTTTGTATAATTTATATGTCAGATTTTGTACTTATATGTTAATTATCATCATGTTACTTATCTTGTAAGCGTGTTTATTATATAATAGTACGTACATTTAAAAACTGGAATCTAATTGTTAGTTCTTAGATAAATCTAAAGTATAATTTAGATTGACATACATATTAATATCACGCACAATTTTATGTGTAACTGATTTTTCCGATACTTTAAGTATGTGAATATGGTCTTAACGTTGTACCTACTTGTTTTAGTAAAAATAAAGCTTGATAATACTATTGAAACAATTATTTTATTTTGTATTCATATATAAATTTAGCAGCACACCCAACTCACCTAACTAATATGCTTGTAAGCAATAATATGTGTAACCAATATACACATAACTTAAATGGAAGTAAGTTAATGAATGGAATAGATACCTAGAATTACTTAAGACATCGGCATTACACAACACGGAATCGATATAATTTATATTTAAGTGGAAATAGAAAACTCAGAACCATGCTTAAAACATGTACAGAAATGATTCAGTACCACTATATCATTACCATTAGCAGACAATCTAGTTTACTTATATATAATTTATACATTTAATATTTTAGAACTAAAATAATTAGTGTAGCTGACATTTATGTACGGAAAGGAATTATGTATTATCATTGTGATTTTTGACATGCTTAATTTTATTATAATATTTAATTATTTTGGTATTTTGTAAAAATTATTTTGGTACGTCCAGTTCACGTTTTGTGATTATTGGTATTATTATTATTATTCCATTTATTTAATTATTGTTTTTTTATTAAAACTAGGTATTATTATTGATTTATTGTATTGTAAATTTTATTATTGATACAATTATCAAGACGTTAGTTTGCCTACGTATGATGTAAATATTTCTTTGACATATAAATTGAACATTTATGAATAAATGAATATGAATATGAATAATAATCCTGAAATTGCCGTATCTGTACATTGAATATAATAGAAAAAATAAAAGCGGGGACACGTTGGGAATAAGTAAGAGAAGGCAAAATAGCAGTTTTTGAGAAATTTGAATATTTATCTCTTTGTCTGTTTATCTGTGCATATGTTTTTATGCACATTTCACGCAGAAACCATTTCTTGGTTTTAAATTAGGTACCTACCTAAAAATATTAAACTTTATGATATGATATTCAATATTTTACTTAATAGAGCGCTATAAAGTAGAACACACGCTTACATTATAAGCATCGCTGTTAAAGAAATTAAAATTAAATTAAATTTCGCCGTTACTAGATACAAACAAACAAACGCATTAACACTCACAATCCCTCGTTCTGCGTGTTCCAATCGCATTTGACAGTCTTTTTTGGCTCTTTGGTTACGAAACCCTGAATAAACATTCAGGATTCCGTAACCAAAGAGCTAAAACGGGACTCTATTACTACGATGTGTGTCTGTCCAAACTTTAAGTTGCTCTATCTCTTGAAATGTCTTGAACACCAAATAATATGATTATGATAATTACAACAAATAAAAGTGCAATTTGAAAAACTTAATACCGACTTCTATTCTAATACTTTAGTAAAAATCAGTTATTGGACTCACAGACTACTGGACCGAATTAGAAAAAATTTAAATGGGACCACACGGGAAGCACCAGCTTTCAAAAAAAAAAAACATACAAAGAATTTTGAGAATCGGTTCAACCTATCGAAAGTTATGTGGTAAAAAAACAAAATAAAAAAAACAGTCATATTGAGTCCTCCTTTTTTGGAAGTCGGTATATAAAAAAACAAATTTGATGAAAACCACATATAAAATATATGTTTTTATTTCCTGTGTTTTTTGTATTAGCTCTTTCAACAAAACGGTGATACATGTTACTTCAAATATGGAGTGATTATAGTGTAGGGTCTAATGTATAACAAATACTGTAACTGGCGAAGTGCGAGTCGAGCGGTACGGAACCCTCAGTGCGCGAACTCCAGTTGCATTTCACCAGTTTATATCTTTTGCGACGTATATGTAAGATGTTTTTTTAATATAATATATCTCATGAATGCAAATCAATTGTCACACATATGAATGAACGGCTGACTGATTTGGCCGATTCTTTTTGTTGTACTCGGTTATAGGTCGGAAATTGAAGGAAATTTTGATATTATTGTATACAAATCATAAAATATGTAACATTACTGTCGTGCATTTAGTTACCATACGTTGTGTGACTTAGTGCTAGCGACAATATTTTAACTGTGTACTTTAATTGTGGCAACGTTGCTTCTGCAATCTTAGATCCAGCCGGGCGGAGCCGGAACGGCAGGGATATTATGTATCTCAATTGCTAACAAAAGTTAATTGAAATCGAAAAAAATGGCTGCTCTGTGTCACTTTTGTCAGCTCCAGTCATCAACTTACTAACATTTTTGCTTACTGGAGCTGTCAAAAGTGACATAAAGGCGCCATTTTTAAAAGATTTCAATCAACGTTTGTTAGCAACTAAGATACATAATAGCCCTGCTGGTCACCTAATATATATACTTATAATAAAGGAGTAGAGACCAAAAAGTCTGTACTTAGAAAAATAAAAATAATGTGAGTCAGAAGACATAAAATTACCTACTGAACAAGAATATGACGTTTTTGAACAAAATGTATGTCTGTCTGTCTTTATGTATGCTCACGCATAACTTAAAAACTACTGCACAGATTTCGATGAAACTTGGTATATAGATAGAAAAGAGCCAAGTGAACTCAACCATAAACTTTAAACCTTTATTAACCAACTTCAAAAAAAAGAGGATAATTATCAATTATACTGTGCATATTTGTTAATTGGAATATAGTGCATAATTCTTTGTTAATTGGAAAGGAGATATCTCAAAGTTGGTGATAAGGAAACCAGGATCTGATTACGGCATCCCAGAGAAATCGAGGGGAACCTTAGAAAATCGTAGTGGCGACTAAAGCGTTTGTAATTTTTTCATTTAATATCTTGAAGCACTACTATTTAATTAAGGTCTGGAGCTGATCTGATAATGAAGCCTAAAGATTTACAGCAATAACCTGATGTTTAGGCTTGATTAATTTTTATTGATGACAACTTTACACCTAGATGGATACTGACTGTCATCAAGACGAAGAACAGTCAAGGGAACTCCTCAACATTTTACAGTAGCTACTTTGTGTTTGTACTTAATTCATTTCCGTTGATGAGAACTTTGAACCCTTGGGTTTATTTATTTGGGTTATAAAGTCCAGCAGTTTTTGAGTTACACTCTAATAACTGAAAAGTATTTCGCCTATTTGGGTGATATCATCATTGACCGCGAACGACAATCGATCACGTAATTAGCAAGGGTCACTAAAATTGACATTTTTTTTTACAAGAAATGGAAGCTACCTCAACACCAAAAAGTGTGAAATAACTAATAACGTTCAATATTGTGATAGTAGGTACTTTTGAACTATCATTAGTTATTTTACAATTTTTGGTGACGAAGTCGGTTCCTTTTTTTGGTAATATTTTATTTATCCGCTACATAAATCACAGAAGGCAGCTTGATCTATCTATGCTACACGGTCTCATATAAAACAAGGGTCCCGATTAAATGGATGGCGCTCATGAACTTCTATGGCACGCCTAAAATTTACGCTATAACAATAAATTAAATCCAGCACACCGGTGAGTGTATTACTAGTGGTAGGGGATAGAGGTTAATAAATATTTTTTCATACAACCTGCTCGAAAATGTCCAATTACATATCACGCAATATCAACGTAAAGCAAGGCATTACATCCCCCGGACTGTAATGGTGTATGTAACTCCCATGGGTGTAATATAATTTGGATTTGGAACGTTAGTTGTAGGAAAACTCTGAATAAGGCGACAGCATACAGAAAAAAAGGCGGGATTGTACTATAGGGAGTGTGGTTGTTGTGCGCCACGTTGCTATGGGTTACGCACTGCCCCTCTCTGCGCATTCAAGGTCATAGTTCAAGTTACGTACCGCGATCTGGTGTTTGCTTATGTATCTTTATTATCGTGGTGTACTATGTATCTTACTGTACCGAAATATCGGGAGCTCCAAAAGTAACTAAATCATGGTCTATATCTCGTGAGTAGATACTAATTATAACATAGTTAACAACCGCGAAAGTAAAAAACATTATTATCCATGAAATTTTTCATCCAAAAATATTACTCTGTCCTTCTATGACGGGACAAATGTATCAAATTTGAATATTAACTATTAATTTATTTTACTTTTAACTAAATAACTGCTTTGTTTAAAGCTCTGAGTTTTTATTGTCTTGCAGTAGGTATGAAAAGTAGAGTATGCACCTCGAGGATAAAGCCTGTCTTCGTCTTGGGCGGCTTTAACCCCTCGCTTCACTCAGGACTCTACATAACTCCCTCGCTTCGCTCGGGAATAAAATTTAAATGCCCTCGCTCAGGGATTAAGTCAAGAGTCCCCGCTGCACTCAGGATTCAATACACCGCCCGTAACGTAAGACACTGCTTTACTCTCTCGGTGCATAATCTACTAAAAATTAAGAATGTAAGTACTTTATAGTACTTTAAACTATACATAATGAAATACATGTTATTTTCAAATAACATAACATTTATCGTCCCGTGTAATAGAAGGCGAGCGTATTGCCATTTACGGAGCGCTGTTTTAGACTCCAGACTGCTATTAAGAATTTCTATGTCAGAAAACACCTATTAATGAAATCCCATAGTGGCGCCAAGACCACGCGAGTGAGCCGCTGGCGGGTCAGCTCAGTTGTCGCAGCTACATGTCTTTGAAGGGGTAAGCAGCGATATTAAACACCTGCGTTTTTATAAATATATATTGTTGGTTCTATGTAATAGGGGAGCAAGCCTGCAGCATCTATTAGACCTGCGACCTTCATCAGGTCGTCTGTCCACCGTGTCGGTGGACGACCTACGCTGCGCTTGCCGGTCCGTGGTCTCCACTCCAGAAACTTTCGGCCCCATCGGCCATCTGTTCTGCGTGCTATGTGCCCTGCCCACTACCACTTCAACTGGCTAATCTTCTGAGATATGTCGGTGACTTTCGTTCTTCTACGGATCTCCTCATTTCTGATTCGATCACGTAGAGAAACCCCGAGCATAGCCCTCTCCATAGCTCGTTGTGCGACTTTGTGCTTATCTATGAGGCCCATAGTAAGAGACCACGTTTCAGTGCCATAAGTCATCACTGGTAACACACATTGGTCGAAGACTCTTGTCTTGAGGCACTGAGGTATTTTTGACAAGAAGACTTCGCGAAGTTTCTGGAACGCTGCCCAGCCGAGTTGGATTCGACGATTTACCTCTTTCTCGAAGTTGGACCTGCCTAGTTTGACTGTCTGTCCCAGGTAGATGTACTCGTCAACAACTTCGAGAACTGAGTTCCCAACTGATATTGGGGTAGGTACAAACGGTTTGAATCGTTCATCATATGTAACTATAAATGATAAACGATTCAAATCGATCCAGCGATTTAAATAAATATATACTTATAGGAGATAGTATAGGTTATCCGACGAACGTGAGACTCAAAAAAGCCAAGGAATTAAACCACAAAACAGTGTTTTCCTATAAAGGGAATAGATAATGTATTTAAATATCTATAGATAGATAACGTGTCTGTCGTTGCGTAGCGATACTAAAAGTGCCACTTAATTTCCAGTACGTATGGTAGTATAATGCATCCTCATATATATCGTAGTATCATTTAAAAGAAAGTAAAAGGTATCCGACGAGCCTACAAAAAAAGTGTTTATGCTATAAAGGGATTAATGTATTATATATCTGTAGATAGAAAACGTATAGCGACATCTGTTGTTGAGTAGTGAAACTAAAAATGCCACTTAATTTCGAGTATAGTAACATAATTCATCCTCATTTATATATCGTGGAGAAAGTAGATAACTGGTATCCGATGAACGTGGGCAAATCAAAAACGCCGAAGAATGAACCCACTAAAGAGTATTTTTGCTATGATGGGATATTGACATGAATTATGGTAAAACATCTACAGAAAGAAAACGTGGCGACATCTACCGTCGAGTAGCAAAACTAAAAGTGCCACCTAATTTGAGTGTCCATTATTTTTATGTAATTAAAATTGTAGATTTCTTAGGCGTCTGTTCATAAAGCTTTTAGTAGGTGGACCACAGTGGCAGATATTCCGGTTCTAAGCAGAAGTATGTAACTATTTCTGTATTATGGTTTATGATCACGATATACGACTGAGATTACTGGACAAATAGCCGTGCCACGCAGAAACTTGGCATAACTGTTATGGACAGTCGTACGTTACTTGCTACTACTTGAAATACTAATTGTCTGTTTCGTTCAACATAATACAAACGTTTGTATATTTGCTCTCAAAAATGGGGTTGTTACTCAATAGTATTTTGTTGTCGAAGGGTGGTAAGGAATCGATGACACCAGCAGAGCTATTATTATGTATATCAGTTGCTAACAAATGTTGATTAAAATCTTGAAAAATGGCGGCCCTATGTCAGTTTTGGCAACTCTAGTAAGCAAAAATGTTAGTAAGTTGAAGCTGACAAAAGTGACATATAGAGCGGCTTTTTTTTCAGATTTCAATCCACATTTGTTAGCAACTGAGATACATAATTAGCCAGCAGAGATATTTAAACGCTTATAGTTCGAGGGTGTCACTGATTACTTAGGCCCAGATAAATAGTCGTTACTTTACTCTAGCTAAGCTAAAGTCTTACTTTCGAACCGTACTTAGCATCGCTTTTAGATAAATAGACAGTACTTTAGAGCAATACTTAAGCGAAAGTCAACCTAATACTTAGTAAAGGCAGAGTCATGGATATCGTGTACTTAGCACTTACTTTTCGATAAGTTTGACACCTGGCTACCACGTTCCCGCCAAAATATCACATGAAAAAGTTTCTTAAACAATGGATCGTAGTTTGGAAAATTTGTTAAATCGTTTTTGTTAAATTTTTTTTAAATTTTAATGAAGTAGAAATATAGATTATTCATAATCTACAAATAAGGCGATTGGAGAACGTCACTATTTGTACTATGCAATAATGTATGATATTTAGGCTATATTTTCACTCCAAAAAATACGAAATGAAAGTCATGATTTTGACAACAAATTTTGCAGCAATGAAGCTGTTTTTAGACTTTATACGATACTATAGACTATACGATATTAAAACGGTCCTTACAGATAGATGTAAATACTGAATACTTCTAAATTAGAGATTTTACAGTGGCAATGATGATTGACTTATTAACTTCAACTGTATTATAACAATCGCCTGAAGAAAATGTTTAAAAATCTACCATTTTCGTATTTTATGAATGCATCTTCTTATATCATAGACAAATATTTCAAAGGTATACTTTCGCTAAGCCAAATCAGTACTTTGCTAAGTTAAGTTGAAAGTAACGTCTATTTTAGACCTTCAGCGATAGGTTACTTATAGAAGTCAAAGTCGTACTTTCGAAAGTAATACTTTCGACTATTGCTAAGCATGACTATTAATCTGGGCCTTACACTCGAGTTGAATACTTTTCGTCATACTCGTAAATGGGAGGAAATTAAAAACTCACACAAAATACGAGTATATCTTTATTATAGAAAGTAAAAATTATTTACTGTTGTCACAAAACTTCTATTGTGCAATCTTCTTGCAAGCTTAAGGTGTGGATGCTTAATAAATCCAATTTGAGTAACTAGTAACTTTAGTACCTACGTAAACTCCACGAAGGTGCGCTCTATATTATTCAGTTCAGAGGGGAAATGGTAGTGCAATATCGTTGCATACCCACTAATTAGTTAAAAATTGATGATAAGTATTTTAAAGTTCGCTGCAAGCGTATGTATTCTAACATAGTTATCTGTGATTAAATAAAATCATGTAGGTACTTTTACTTAGGTCCCTACTTATTAGAGTGCGCCTTTGTGTAATGTAAAAACTAATATTAGCAAGGTACACATATGGGACAAGGAATGAAGTTGGAATTTATTTTTTAATTAAATCGCATGGGCAATTTGGCATATTCCATGGGCTGCTCATTTGAATTCACCACCCGCATTTAATACGACCTACTTGCCGATCATGAGTGATGAGAAATTAGTTACTTTGCTGCGGCATGGCGTCAGTGGAATACCTACAGGGAAAAGGTCCAAAACAACAAAACCTTAACAAAACCTTTGGGTGCGAGATGGTGATTGTGTTTATTGTGAATATAGTAGTATTGAGAAGTATAGTAGAGTAGTGAGTAATGTTCCAATTACTATATTTATTGATGCTCCCGCATATTTATGTTAGCTGTATTTTCTCGTTATGGAAAACTTATAGCGACATCTTTTGATGAGTAGCCCAAAAGATAAGAGTGGCGCTTGTCTTCAAAGGCATGTTGTTATTGGTAGTTTTTAAATTTAATCTACTACAATTAGGTATTGCTAATGAATACTTCGTATGCCTTATGCTTATGTCTGGTATTCTCCAAAAGAACAAAACAACCTTACCCTTTCATTCTCCATTTATAAATGCAAGTAGAAATATCACGCTTTTAGTTTCCTAATAATTCCTTTACGTAGCATGTGACTCCAATAAACAGTTTCCTTTCTGAGTAATCGAGTTAATAGTACTTTAATCGGGCCTAATAATATTTTATTTTATATAATTTGTAGCGACATCTTTTGGTGACTGGCTAAACTACACCCGTATTTGCTAAGTATGTACATGTCTAGTTAATAGTTTTATGGTATATTGGTAGTTGTTTTCCTTGTTATTCTTGTATGTCTTTTAATGCACTTAGTGAACATTCTTAAACGCTTGAATAAACACGTGGAAATAATATAAAAAAACCATAACTCTAACATAGCTCGAAGATGCCCTACACAGTTTGGACAAATTTATTATTTTGCTACTCGCCAAAAGATGGCGCTACAAGTTGATCGCACTATGGTTAATTGACTTTCATTGGGTATTTGGATTTCTGGGTACGGTTTCGAAACAAGTGGTTATTATTCCTTCGCCGAAATCAACAAAAACACGCTTTTTTTAAAAAGATCTTTTACTGCTAAGATAGGTAAGTACATATTGTCAACTAAATAAAATGTACCTATTAGCTTGAAAACGTTACTATTTTTTTTACGAGTGGATATGCTGAGTTCTTAAACTGTAGCACTAACATCCTACACTCCCTGAATAGTGGCAATCAAGTGATATTATACTAGATTGTACTTAGAACGTTTAGGCAAATATTTGTCTTGGTAGGTACAAATTGTGTGGTGCACGTTTATTAGTATTTTGTATCTTAGGTGCCAATGACCCTCAGTTTATATTAACATCATTGAATGACGTTGTGCGTACTATACTATCTAGGGCTGGTCTGGCTTACGCAGTAGCGACCCGTTTAATTGTATTTTAATTAAATAAAACGATTATTCCACTCAGACTTTTTGATATAGGGACATTAAATAAAACAACAAAGGTTAATAAAAACAATATTAATTATTTATTTCAAATATAGGTTAGTACATTAAACAATATGTCGTTCATTTAATTTATGTCTTAGAAAATAGGTATTTAGGAGCATGAAGCAGAAAACGTGGATTAAAGAAAGTCCCTAGTTTGAACCATGGTTTAAGGGAATGTTATATGTACGAAAATTGCTGAAAAAGATTTTAACTCGGGACTTTGTCTAGCCCACTATTATAATAAGGCTATAAAGACTGTTAAACTCAAATTGATTGTATATTCATACTTTGCTTTTTTTTGAAGCACTTTAGATATTTAATTGAAAGATATCCTTTATATAATCTGCCAAATGCTGCCAAAAAGTACCATAAAAACGTTTAAATAAGCAGCAGTAACAATTAACTTTGCATAATAATTCCTAAGAAGAATTGGTGCCAAGCAAGCGATAATACTAAAGACAAATCTTTAAACAAACTGAGGAAGAGTGTCAAATACTGGTAGCGATTCACTTGTTCAAACAACTAAACTAAACTACCGAACTAAAAATTTAATATGGTTGTCCTTATTCTGTTAACAATAAAATTAATCATTTAACACTTTTAGAATGACACTTCTAAAACAGGATTATTCTTTTATATTTTGGGTTATTTTAGGTTAAGACGCAGTCCAACTCCAATTTTAAAATAATTTACGATGCTTTACGTAAGGTTGAAAATCGCTTGTTAGATTGGACGATGTAATGCGAAAATGCGTTAATTTTGTACGTTTTCTTTATATTTTTCGATATATACTAACACAATTGAAAAACTGCTGGTTATAACTTTAGTACTATACGTTGGCTATGTATCACCTAAAAAAAATATAGTGTTATCGCTGAAAACTCTGAGAGTTTGGACGTGAAAGTTTATTTTTGGGGACCTATTCAGGATTTTTTTCTGCTGAAAGAGAGTTATATTTATGAATTATATTCGGTTATTACTCTTTTCCTATTCCTTTTCTAACTTTTGTATTTTTTTCATAATATACTATCGATCTGTTTCGTTACACTAGGTGTTTAAAAATACTCCTTTTTCTTTAACCAGGGTACGAGCGCGCCTTAATTTAGCGAGCAGCAAGTTACGTGACTTAACTGTCTAGAATATGAACAACCACAAGTGAAGAGAAATATCTAATTTTAGTGCTGTGATTCGAAAGTGTTATATCTACTAATTTGGATTTTAGCCTAAACAAAATACTGCCATAAGTTAGAGATTTTTAGTTTAGAGAATGCTTACAGAATCGACACCATTGTAACGTTTGAACAAACCTGGGAGGATATGGATGATGACTCCTAATAGCTAATTAGCATAGGTGGCATTAGCTCGTTAATCGTTATTTACTGAAGTTAACAAAACCCTTAACTGATTGATTTTAAAATTATTCAATTTTCAATAAAAAAAATTATACTCTTAAAAATATAATTTATAAATAAAAATACAATCAAATGTGAACGTCTTTGATTTCATTTAGTTCAACTTTAGTTAACTTTAGTCTGTTGCATTGGTTATTTGTTGACATTTCATTATTTGTTTGAATTACTCGCCACGCGGGCACACCGGCGCCAGATGTGCCAACGAAAGAAAATAATAAATAGTGTCAATATTAGCGGAAGCAACGATACTTAATAAAAAGGAGAATACTTTTTTAGCTCTGTTACCGAGTCTGAAGAAGCTAAGCATGAAAAAGATGAACTAGAGATTCTAGAGAAGCAAAATTTGATGAGAACTTATGGCTGGACTTAAAATCAAAAGAACTTTTACAGATAGGTACTGCCTTTCTAGGGGAACAAGTTTTATAATAAACCTTTTTTATATATTAAACTGCAATTCCATCAATCACCACAGTAGTGCGGCTCTTTTAATAGAGAAAGACATTTTGAGAGCTAAACGCTCATCACTGTCAGATGACAGTTTTAATGTGCTAATGTACATGAAAGGCAACATGAGCATGCAATTAATGAATGATGAAATAAAATAAATGGGCGATAAATATATTTATTGCGATAAATATGGTAATAATAAGCACGGTGTTTAGGGCGATGATTGTTCTTAACGTTGAACGTTTGAGGCCCGGCCATAATAAAACGCCATTTACACTGGAAATAGGCGATGTGCATAACACCCGCCGTAGTGAGTTAGGATCATAAAAAACGTATTGATTTTAAATACTCATTAATTTGGTAAAAATAAATAACTTGTAAATACTTCTACTACTTCTATTTTAATAATATACGAGTACGATTACTACGAGACCGCAGCCTGCTCCACAGAAAATGTTTAGTGGTAATTCTATACGTACTTCTCAATCTTAATAAAATGTTAAATAAAATGAAATCGCATTTATTCATGAAACACACAACATCACAATAAATATTGCAGACATACACAATACTTCAGAAACGTGCTATTAGAGCTATATACGAAATGGGTCCCCGTGAATCCTTGAGAGATTTATTTAAAGCAATCAATATATTAACGTTGCCTTCCTTATATGTATTTGAAAATATAATGTATGTTCGTAAAAATTTACATGAATATAAGTTAAATAGTGATCACCACACTTTTAATACCAGAAATACAAATAGGATAGCTGTACCTAGTTTTAGACTTGCGAAGACTAATAAGTAATTCCTGGGAAATTGTGTGCGTTTTTACAATAAAATCCCAAAGCAGATAACTGAGCTCACAGAGGGCAAATTGAAGTTGACTGTAAAAAACGTTTTAATAAAAAAAGCTTACTATAAAGTTCGACATTATATAGAAGATAAAGATGCTTGGAATACTCCACTTCTGGCAAGCTGTCTCTCTGCCACCCATAAAATGTAATATTTGTAGTACCTAAGTAGAAACATTGTAAACATCTATATAAGAAGAATGGCCCCGAGTTTCTTGCCGCTTCTTCTCGGTGGGCTCTATATATTTTGGAACGCGGCGGTAGAGTCTTTAAAGTACATTATAATGAAAAGTTGACGTTCATAAGTGCGTCTTTGATGCCTAAATTGAATAAATGATTTTGACTTTTACTTTGACTTTGAAAAATAATAAAAATAAGAAACAAAATACTTACACATAGTTACATTTTATGAAAACACAAAACACGTATGGAAAACAGCGTGATGGTGTGCGTGTCATGAACATAGGTCCGGACTCAGCATACGACTAAGGACAGAATCCTTAGTCACTAATTTTCGAACCATAGTCGCTACCCATACCCAAATCAACTATCAATTATTTTTATTTCATTTTATTTATAAAAGGCACTCAGGCAAATTTTGTAATGGAATGTACTAGGCTTAAGTAACATGTTTAAGGTAACTTTAAGAGACGAATAGTTATCTATAACAATAATATATATACAATAGTTATATAAGTAAGATAATTAGATACAACAGTCTCATAAGTACCTGCATCAATAAAACAATCTCACTAATTATGAGTATTACATACAACAAGTAACTTATATTCCTACTCGTGTTTTACATAGACTTTGGTTGGTAATGTTGATCCAACTAAGGTTAAACTTAATAATAGTTACATTAATGTCATAATAAACCGAGGCAAGTTGTGTAGTGAAGTAATAGTAATAATAATATAACAAAGTAATAATGTTATATATATAACTACCCTTGTAGTCAAGAACACAACTCTACCCTCGGCTTTTAAACACTTTCGCTTACTTTGTAAGTATATTTGGTAATGTTTTATTAAGTATTACGAGTAAATACGTTATGTCATGTGTTTATTATTTTATACTTAATATGTATTGTTAATTAATTTTATAAAATGCGTTGACAAACGTGTATTTATGTACCCTTTTATACCTATTATATTAAACTGAGACCAAATGCGGTTACCGAAGAAACGTCCGTTGTTATAAAGAAATAGTATTAAAACACTGTTTTAAACTATCATCGGGAGCTCATTCCACAACCTTACCACGGTAAATATCCCGTTAATAATCATATAACAATAGTAGTATTGTAAAATTATTAGGCAGTATTAGGTACTGCATGATAACGAACGACGAGGGATTATGATTACCCTCTGCCCTCCAGCACACACTGATGTGAAAAATCCCCTGCGTTAAGCTTATAATAAGCTTTATTATTATTGTGAATAAAAACAATAACGGCAAATGGAATATCCAACCTTATTTCTATTACTGAAGAAACAGACATACCTACACATAACTTTATTGGTATTTTTATTAGAAGTTTGTGTTATCTAGTTTTCCTGATGCCACTATGTTCGTGAATATTATACATTTTGATAATGGCGTCGTTCAAAGTTGTCAGCTTCGCTTTACATCCCCTGTCGCATTGATTGCACACCCAATGAACCTCTTGCTTCTGGTTCATGTGCTTGGAACGTTTCTTGAACCTATGCTCTCCTAGCATGATAATCGCGTTGCCTTGCCTGGACCAGCTGTAGCGCGGGATGAGTATATCACCTGTAAAATGAAGTCATTTTCAATAAATAATATTTTTAGCGTATTTCAATAATTCAAAGTTTCTATACGATACTTAACACCAGGGGTCGGCAACCGGCGGCCCGCAAGAAAAAAAATACCGAAGCAAAGGCCATATGAATCCACTTGAATTTATAACAAGCAATTTGCAAATAAACATAGTAGATCAAAGTAATAGCACACTTAACACGGCAATTAAGGAAAGCACTGACTTAGCTACGGAAGTATGAGTACCTACTGAAAACTTCAAAGAATTGAAAAAGTTTGCTGAGCAGATACTTAGGTACTATGTTTGGTAGTACGTATTTGTGTGAGCAGACATTTTCATTTCTCGACTACTGCAAAAAAAGGATTGTTCGCGATTAGTAGATAAACATTTAGACTGAATGATAGCGGACTGAAAATGATAGCGGAATTAAAAAACTAGCATGTCTAATTCAGCTGCAAAAATCTCACTAGTTCATACTTTTATGTTAGTACAGTAATTCAACTACATTTTATTTTAAATATTAAACATGTATCTCCGTACATATAAAATTATGTGCGGCCCGCACTGGTACTCTGGCAACATTTGTGGCCCTGCTACAACAAAAGGATGCCGACCCCTGCTTTACTCTATACATCATACAATGTACATTAAATCTTATTTCCAACAGTTGTATTAAATGACTTGCAAGTTTAATGTGATAGTAATTTAAACATTGATTTATCAAACTATAATGATTAATTTTAGTTCATATTCATTTATGGAACGCTGAAATGAAATGATAAGCTGAAAAATTCGAAGACCCAAGAGAGACTCTCCTTTTAATAAGCTCATTTAGAGATAATTAATCATATTTGTAGGCTCTGCAACTCGAACAGATTCAATGTAAATATAGAAATATGAATAACGAAAGACACTATTGCGAGAAACGTTATTTATTATGTCATATAAAAAGTATATAAGTAAAATCCCACCCACACACATAAATATTTACCAAAACATTTCTGTATAAACTTATACTGCTATCATTAGTTTATTTAAAAAAAAAAACGTGTGTTTAGATACAAATTTATACATATAATATATATTTTTAGTATCTGATTTCAACTTGGATACAATTTTTTTACAATCTATATAGTTTGTATAATTTATAATTGTCGAACATAATATAGTACAATATCTTTAATAAATCCTTTCGAAACACGAAGTAAAACATGTACCTATTTACAGAACAAAAACTTACAACAGCTGTTTACTACATTAAGACCACACTATTAATATTACAAAATAACAGCATATTGTTAAATACTAAAATACATAGCATTTTTATTGCTCTTTCAAATAGATTGGTGATCCAATCAGACATTGTAAAATAACAAATTCAGACTCAGTTTCCTTATCATCATTTTAGTAAAATTTCAATACACATTTCAACTAAAATACTTAACTAAAAGCTAAAAAAACTATTAAGAACCCATACCCATATTATATAGAAAATATAAACGCCTATATATGTTTGTAAAACCCACGGTTATTAAAAAAATAACAATATATAAGTAACAATTGCCGGTACTCATAATCAAGTTTCTATTAACAGCTTATAGCCCTAACTATTGAAAAAATCCGCAATCTAACTTTATTGTACATTGTTCGTAAGTATTGTACATCTTAATATTATTTTGACGCTAAGTAAAAAAAAATTAAAAAAGATCAACTTGGAGGTATTAAACTTTACCCTACCCAACAAACATTTCTGAAACATGTTTCGAAAACAACAAAGTACTTAGAAATGTGGTATTTTAACGGTACAGCTTACACGGTAAGTACCCGGGTGTGCGAGTGTGAAGTGATCGGGAAGGTCACGAAACTGGTAGGACTCTACCTCGACTGTACTTACCCCGTAAGTAAAACAGTTAAAATAGTATTAAAAAACCACAATATTTCTAAGTACTTTGGTGTTTTTGAAACATGTTTCAAAAATGTGTAGATGTTTTAGTTGGATAAGGTAAAGTTTAATACCTCCAACTTGTTTTTTTTAATTTGTTTTTATCATAGGCCTATGAGTTATACACGAAAGAAGAACGAAAACGAAGCGTCGTTGATGGACAAATAGTACCTACCAAGTAAGTGCAACCGGCATGTTTATTATTACATATCACAGTAAAAAAACTGAATGATTACATAGTTATATTGCGTACACAGTATACAAACTGCAATCTCCTATAAAGAGATTTATTCCAGTCACTTTACCTTTTTCCTTTTCTTGTGCGTTTCGCACTACAACAGATAATAGCTTCCCCCCTTTTAAAATGGATAGATATTATCTATCTACTGCATTCTGAGAATTTTATCAACCGACATTCCCACATACAAGCACTTCATATACCTGCAGTACCTACACACTGTACGCGTTTGTAATCCTACTACGCAGCATCCATCTCTCTTCACGCACTTGTACCTGTTAAGCTTATTTTGGATTGCACTCCTCTTGAAGAAAGACTTGCAGGATTCACACGTGTACACTCCATAATGTATCCCACTGACGGTATCATCGCAGACAGGGCAGGACGCGAAACGAACCACTGTAACAACAAAAACAATGCATGAAAGTGTTGAAAAACTATATATAAATGGATATCGTCAGGATAAATCAAAAATAAAACATTTGCTATCATCAACAAGGTGGATAGACCGCCTTATAATACAGCTATAGTACTAGGACGTTGGTGTCATACGGCAGTCAATGAGGGAGGACACTTCTAGCTATGGATCTCCTATACGACTGTGAAGGTGGCAATAACATTCTAGAGTTAGTCTTTTAACTTGTGGATCACACCTTCTTGGGTGTATGACCGCTCTAGACATTTGCAACTGAGAAATTTTACTTAGCATTAAGTCCTCCTTGTACATTTGTTTTGTGCCTAAGAATAAATAAATAAATAAATAAAATTCCGTCTTACGACGGGCTTGATTCGGTTGCTTTTAATTTTATCGATATGTTAGGAATACTCTTTAGACGACGCAAGAGGCATTTATGCTGTCTAAAATCACTGCACTGACGCTCGGCACAGTTCATAAACTTCTAGGTATATTGTAACAGTCTACAGAAAATACAATGTAATAATAAAATAAGTATCAACACAACCAATATTTTACCCACCTTTTTTACTTTATTATAATATGTACTTAAATATTGAGTATGTCCCATATGTCATTACATTCCTGAAGCACTGAGTAGTCATAATAAAATGTAATATAATTATAGATATGTTTTATTGTATTGAACATGTTATATGTTACGTCATATTTTATTATATTTTTGATTGCAATGTTATGTTATTTTAGTTTTTATAATATACATGTCTTATAACATGGAATACCAAAGGTAAAAAATATTTAATATTGTATAAAAATAGGCTCGTTGTTTCACGCTTGATTAAGTCTATTCATGATTAAGTTAGAAAATTCTTGTGAGTTGACACATATTTATTTAATATCAAAACCGACTTTACTCACAAGTAAAGTCTGTTTTGATATTAAATAAATATGTGTCAACTCACAAGAATTTTCTAACTTAATCATGAATAGACTTAATCAGAGATCAGAGTCAAGAACAGACTATTATGATTAAGTTAAACTGAATGTAATATTAGTTAGGATGTAAAGAACGATAAAGTATTTCTGTTTACGTACAAGTTTCTGTAAAATTTAACCACAAATGTAAAATTATTCCTTATAGTAAAATTAATTATATATAAAATATAAATGTATACGTTTAATATTAATGCGCATTTTTAAAGTAGATTGGCATGTAACTTTTATTTAAAAAAATATATTTTAAAGAATTATCAAGTTAATTGAATAACTCTCTTACTTTAACACAGTACAATGTATTTCAGTCAAGAAATATTATAGTCAATTACATTTATAACGTCGCAGATCGTGTGTTAAGCAATACTGGCCTAACTGTTTTTTTTTTCAACAAAGTTGAAAGAAACGAACAAAAGAAGAATGATTGAATGAACAAAAAGCTGTTAATTAACTCAGACCCACAAATCTATGAATATACCAATATTCCATCGCCTATTTTAAATGTTCTTATAAAAAATACTTGTGAGTAAAGTCGGTTTTGATATTAAATAAATATGATTAAGTTAAACTGAATGTAATATTAGTTAGGATGTAAAGAACGATAAAGTATTTCTGTTTACGTACAAGTTTCTGTAAAATTTAACCACAAATGTAAAATTATTCCTTATAGTAAAATTAATTATATATAAAATATAAATGTATATTTTTAATATTAATGCGCATTTTTAAAGTAGATTGGCATGTAACTTTTATTTAAAAAAATATATTTTAAAGAATTATCAAGTTAATTGAATAACTCTCTTACTTTAACACAGTTCAATGTATTTCAGTCAAGAAATATTATAGTCAATTACATTTATAACGTCGCAGATCGTGTGTTAAGCAATACTGGCCTAACTGTTTTTTTTTTCAACAAAGTTGAAAGAAACGAACAAAAGAAGAATGATTGAATGAACAAAAAGCTGTTAATTAACTCAGACCCACAAATCTATGAATATACCAATATTCCATCGCCTATTTTAAATGTTCTTATAAAAAAATATAATTTTAAAGGTGCATCTATGACTAGTAAAAGTTTCTGACATTCTTTGTATTAGGTACTTTGAAATATTGAGTAAATACATCATGAAACCTCCTCCGAATCCGCCTAAATTTCCATTCAAACAGCCGTGCGATTCTCTAATGATTCGTCGACAAGCTCGTCGACGAGCTCACCGATGTCAAATACTTTATGAGATATCGCCCTTGTACATAAGGTTGTTTTTCCAACGTTTCTTGTCATCTCTTCATTTGTTTCACGGATGTTGTCAAAGATGCAACGATGTTTGCTCTTTGAGAATCGCACGGCAGTATGTAGGTAACAGTCATAATATAGATACACGAGTATATAAATGAACCCCTATTTCTCCTTTTAACGCTATAACTTGAGAATGGATGGAACAATCTCTAATTATTTTTTTTTGTGTTAATTATTGCCAGGAGAAGGTTCTTATGTAAGATGAAAGTAAAACCAAGAAAAGATGGAACGTTATAAGGCGAGACCGAAGGCCGAGCCTTACTACGCGAATGAAGTCGCGGGCATTCGCTGGTATAATATAAACTGTATTACGAGTATGTGGCATAAACTACTTTGAAATGTAAATCTATTATTTATTTATATTTTACTAGTGACCCACCCCGGCTTTGCACGGATGTAATATAGAAAAAAAGAGGTTGTCTAACTGTAGGTGAAAACCGCACCAAAATCCATTGCGCGGTTTAGGACGCTACCGGATATACAGACAGACAGACAGACGATACAGATTTATACAGACAAACGTAAAGCGACTTTATTATAATATAAAGTCGCTTTATACTATGTATGGATTGCAGTTGAAATGTCTTCATTTGTCATTTACGGATTTCCATTTACTGCTGGGTGTAATACCCGATTATTATTGGTCGTTTAGAATGCAGTCCCAGAGTGCTGTTTCAGTTTCTAAAGCACTTGGCTTTGGTTTCTGACGTTCCTTGTTCTGAGAACGCATTTGTCTGGCAATTTATTAGGTCTCCATACCTCAAAATAAAAAACAAAACCCTTATAGGATCACTGTGTTGTCGGTCTGTCTATCTGTCAAGACCCATTTTTTCAAGAATGTGTACTTACAAATGTATGCGCCTCTATTCTCTTAGCCATTGCGCAATCGACACACTACTACAACGCTTCTGCGATTGAACTGCTTTTAATGTCAAATTCGGTAGACTGTTCTATTTTGCTCTCAATTGCAATTGCATCGCTATCGTATGGCTGTGATACGGCTTGAGAATAATGCCACTCAAATAAGATTGAAAACTTGTATACCAATCAAGCATCATTCTAATCATCAATACAGTGGTTTTATAGCAAAAAATACACTAAATAATCCAAAATAATAATTTTGCTCATAAATTAATCAGACTATATTTTGCTTGCTCTAAAAACTGTCAAGGAAAATATTTCTGAAACTGAGTTTTTAATACTTCTTTGTTTACTTTATAATTGGACTCACGTGTTTGTACATTTGCCATTCGTCAAGTTAAATTGTTAGGTAATAAATAATGTTGCATCAAGTGACATCTTTATTTAAGTCTCTTTTATCTAAGGCATCAAGTTACAGTTACACAAATGAGTCCTTCGTCAATTCACTGTCCTGTCTAAGTGTTACGTTCTAGTAACGAGGTGGATCCATTACCCAGACTTTCTAAGGGGATGACGAGGAAAACACACATACGTTTCATGATTCTAGTCACTTTGTTTCGTGAATCATTACGAACGTTTAACGGTTAATAATCCATCACTATTACAAGTCAAAACATTAAAAAAACACCAAAGTAGGAAAATAAAACAAAATCAACGATAACGTTTTGGGCGTTTTTCCCGCCACTTTTTAATACTTTTATGAAACATTTTAATACAGACAATATAATCTACGTTGTTTATGGCTCAAAAAAAAGTCAACAACTACCGATGTATACCACTGTAGCAACACAGAGGAAATACATTCCCAATTTCAGAGTAAGTTCCAAATAGAGTTGTCATTAGCGTATACCGGTAAGAGACAGAAACGCAATGTACCCAACCAATTTCAAAAGTATTCATGATGCCTAGGAGAAAAGTCACCTGGATTCTCAGAGTAAGTATAAAGAGAGTTGTCACGGTAGTAATAATACTATGAGTTAGCGAAATGAGTATATAGGTACACCATTCCCAAGGAGAGGCAGAGCTGGAGAATATTTTTGTCCTGCTAATAGTCTAACATTTTTGGTTTCGCGTATCACTGGTCAGTTTACTTATTCGTCAGTATCCTTATTTGACAGTTTCCTTATTTGCCATTTTCCAGATTCGACACATTCACTAAGTGATCAAATTCTCTTGTAAGTCAGTTTCCTTATTCGCCATTTTCCTTATTCATCAGTTTGACTAAACCGTTAATTTTGTTAGTTCGCATTTTTCTTAACCCGTCAGTTTTAAAGTCACGCACCGTTTCTCTCTGTGTGAGGGGCGACAGAAGGATGTAGGTAGTACTGTGGCATGCCGTGTTGTCCCATTGCCCCCAGGATCGTGACCCACAAAAACACCGGGACCTGCCGTCAGGACCCGGTGTTTTTCGCCCTTATTTTCAGGGCGAAAAACATGACACCGGACAGCCGTACCCAACTCACCCTCCGTGATCTGGGGAGCGCCCGGTTCCTCTTATTCTACCCGTCCAAACTCCATCCATGGTGTACCAGAAGCGGAGTTCATCCCGTCTACCATAGAAGGGATGAACTCCGTTTCTGGTACACCAGGAAAAAACCCCTCGACCACCTGTCAGACGACTAAGGGTTTAAGCGTGCTGGTTGAAGGGTTGGAGCCCAAGGGCGGAACTTCTGCCTCACCCAGCGTGGCCATACGGGCGGCCCCATGGGTTTCATTCTAAGGACTCCAACAGCTGCCGCCAGGCTATCCCTTGGCCTCGCTGATAGCTACACGGAAAGCCTTGGATGCCTTCTCTAGGCTGCGTAAAGGCCGTCTGATGAGGCTGGCTCCTGGCGTCTTCTTCTCCGGTACCGCTAATAGCGGCGGCGCCTCGCCACGCACCGGCGGTGGAGCACGATTACCATCCTAGGACAACCACCGGTACCGACGGCTTAACGTACTCTCCAAGCAGCACGGAGTAAAATCCAATAGCGGCCACTCATCCAAGTCATGACCACAGCGGATGTTGCTCAACCTAGGTAATCGGTTCAAAACAACTATAGGCAAGCTCCACTACGAGCGCTTCGACATATTCGGTCATTATTATTTATTTTGGTTTAGTTATTACTATACACATTTTGTCTTGTACTGCACAATACATTGATTGAAATATCATTGACGAATGGGAATACTGGCAACCAGGCCAATAGGGAAAAATGGCCAATAGGGAAACTGACGAATCAACGAGACTGACGAACTAAAGAAAATGACTACCTTACGAAACCGTTTAATAAAGAAACTGATGAAATAACGGGACTAACGAATAAGTAACCTGACCAGTGATACGCGAAACCATTTTTTTTTGCTTTGCACACTTCGCAAGTGTTTTTCGATTAAAATTGTATTGTCTTGCGCCACCGAAATGGTGAAAAAATGTTCTGGAATGGTCAACAAATGGGTCTGCTAGCATCACCGTTTCCAGCTTATTTTAGAGCGTATAATGTAACATACGGGTATGACATAGTCTCTTTATATTCTAGTGAACATTAAAATCCAACGTAGCGGTTATAAAATATAATCATTGCGTTATAGTCTGATGTTTCCGCATGGGAGGTGGGTGGTTATGAATATTATTTATTGTGATAATTTGTTGTTCTACGGTAGATATAAAAGCTTTACATCGCTTGTTGTTGTGAGAGGCACATTTCCAGCGGGTTTTGTAACCCGAAATGTGATGTTTGCAGAAGTAATATCCAGCACAGCTTAAGTTCACCATCCCACGTTTTGATTTGCAGAAGTAAATATCTGTGGATGAAATTGCAGATACAGCATTATACTTACGAAATTATAAATAACGAGCTGTCCTATATCCTACATAAATCAATATCTAAATTAAAACACCTAATCTAGTATTGTGTGGTCCTGCATGATCAAATTAAACAAAATGAGATACCTACAAAGAAAGAGTACAACACTGTGTCCAGTATTGTGGAACATTGCTAAAAAATACCTTATCGCTTTTCGACCATCATACCTAGTCGAAAACGGCTTCAGAGTGGTTACAAATATTTTGACAAAACCAATAAACCTTTTGAAAATCAACGAACACGAAGATTTAAAGCTGCAAATCACCAAATATTGGTTCTAGCCAATCTATAGTATAACCTATTATACTATAGATTTTGCTAGATTGGTGGTCATCCATCACACAAATTTTTTTATTTAAGCCTACTTTGCGATTGTAATGGTCGTTTAAAAAAACGAAAGTTAATTTTTTTACGTATATTGTATTAATAATTATTAAGAATAATTAATATTTACGTAATTATATGCCTATTTATTTTATTAAATTTTGATCTGAAAATGATGTCAAGTTTACACACTTCCAAACGCGAACTTTTTAAATTGGTAAGTGTTTTGCATCAATAGGGAAAAAACTAGAGGTAGGATTTTTAAAGTTATTTGGAAAAAGGGTATCTTACCTAAAATGATTCGGAAATCCCTGAGTTAAATAGAGCAATAATGTTAGATGCTTTCTTAATATACGTAACTCTCGGTACGCAAGTCCAACTCGCATTTGGCCGGTTTTTTTTTATATTTTTGAGTATTTCCTTTTCCGCTAGTGATTCTTTTGAGCATATTTAAGTAAAGCACCGCGAATAAGCTTTATCATTTAAGCAATACTTCATTAAACTCAGAATTACCTTCGCTTTTTGATATTGTTCATGTTCTTAATTAGCAAGTTTCCGCGACTTCGTCTGCGTTGAATAAGGTTATCGCGATCATTCGGAAACTACTTGTTGAATCTGGATAAAAAGTAGCATATGTGTTATTCCTGAGTATAAGCTTACCTACTTTTTTAGGTTTATCGGAAAATGTTGCTGTGATAGGCATTCGCTGCGCCGGCGCAGCCGTTGGTAGCTACTTACTACATTATTTTGCTCAAGGCGATTAAGTTAAATTTAAACAAGATCAATTTCAATTTAAATACTTTATTGATCTAAGTACATAAGTTACTTTTATAACATAATTTTCAAAGCACTAAAGTTCACATAACTCACGTTTCACACAAATTATTACATTCATAATAATAATCATCTATATCAAGATTATCTAATTAATTCACAGCATAAGCGTTAGATCTAGACTAGATTCTACAGAAATCAATACTACACGTCACTAACAAGTGCCACAATTTGTACTAGATATTTAATTAAGTTTAATAAATAATATTTCGAATCACAAAGGTAAAATTTAAATATAATTATTTAGACTTTATACTTCCGTAACAATAAGTTACTCCTACATTACTCCTATAACATGATATAAGATAAGACTAGAATAGCAACTAAAATCTCAAATAAAAGTTCTAGAAAAGCAAAAAGGATTTACAAGATGTATTATTTTCACCTACAACTTACAAATGCGCATTGAGCACAAGTGAAAAGATGCTCAATCAGTGAAAATAGTATTTTAATCCTTTAATGCATAAAAATAATTCAGCAAATGCAAATTTTGCTTACTCGAAGCAATAATTTTAATATTTTAATTACATATTTACAAAATTGTATTTTCAATTATAGTTACAATTATTTTTCCTTACATCTTGTATTGGTTAGTACGATAAAAAGTGGTTTTACACAATGCAAAGTGTTTTTAATCCCACACTACGCTCAGGATTCTAACCAAGAAACACTCGCTACGCACGAAATTCAAATTCAGCATTCGCAGCAAAAACGCATACCTATTATATACTCATATCTTATATAGCACAAAATAACTATGTTTCCCTTTTCATTGTGCCGGAATAGAGAGAGTAGACATAATTTTATACATACCTATTATATAAAAGGGCGTAAGTTTGCTAAGGACCACATTTTCTAAGATATGCACAATTGTAGTTTTAAAATAATTAGTAGCACATAAAAACTATAACTCTTTGTGCTCCTTGCGCACTTGCTTGTATACACCACAAGGGATTGGCAGAGCTGAACGTGAGATCACATTTGACCAATCATGTTCTTGGCTTCATAGGGAAGGGAGCTACTTGCTATAATTGTTAGTCTCTTTTCCATCGCCCACGTGGATTAATAAGTTGAAGATTAGCCAGTTAAAGTGGCAGTAGGCAGGGCACATAGCACGTAGAACAGATGGTTGATGGGGCCGTAAGGTTCTGGAGTGGAGACCACGGACCGGCAAGCGCAACGTCCACCGACACGGTGGACAGACTACCTGATAAAGGTCGCAGGACGACGTTGGATGCAGGCCGCTTCCAATCGGTTTTTTGAAAAATTATGGGGCAGGCATGTGTTCAGCAGTGGACGTTTTACGGCTGAGCTGATGATGATGATGACGTAGATGAGTATGGGACAGGTCAATTTTTTATTCATTTAAAATAAAATATTTTTTTATCATGATCTTCTCAGTCGTGGTCGCGTTCCGATCCGCAGGGCTATTATGTATCTCTGTTGCTAACAAATGTTGACTGAAATCTTGAAAAATGGCGGCCCTATGTCAGTTTTGGCAACTCCAGTAAGCAAAAATGTTAGTATATTGATGTCTGGAGCTGACAAAAGTGACATAGAGCGGCCATATTTTTCGATTTCAATCAACATTTGTTAGCAACTGAGCTACATAATAGCCCAGCCGGTTGTCGATTTAAGAAATAATAAATGTAATATGACAATTTGTAAGTGCCCCTGTAGGCCTATACAGAATTAACGATTTTATTTCATTTCTTTTCATTTCATTTCATATCGCCCTAAACAAAGTCGCGAAATATTATATCATGTCACATGACTCAACAATTATATACTTTTATATTTATAACTTAAAGGATTGTCAATCAATCATAAAACAATTAGTACACTATGAAATATAAAAGCCCAAAAATGATGATATGACTTGACAGTCTAACCAGTGGCTATCACAACCTAAATTTGTGAATACTTGATAGGTATATGGTAAAATTAATAAATAGATACTTTCTATACTAAACTAAGAGATGTACAGAAACACTCCTGTTAATATTATCAAGATAGTCTTAATAATTATTCTTAAGGATTATTGCAATAATTAATTGCTGATGGACACGAAAATTGCACATACACTCAGATTTGCTATATACATATTGAAATTCACTGTAATTTAGGTACAAGTTATAAAATGCATTAAGTGTAAAATTGTCTAATGATACATAAATTGTCTAATATTATTTACACAATCAAAATTCTAATTATTATAGGACACATCAATACATAATGACCCCATTATGTTCCCTCTGCTGGGAGTCGAGCTTTGCTCTCAGAGAGAAGAGTTGGGCCATAATCCACCACGCGGGCCAAGTGCTGCTTGGTGGATAGGCTAGTGGCCAACCCATGTCGACGTTTTCAGGCCGCCCAAAGGCCATCGACATAACCTAACGACTGTCCTGAGACAAGATACCGGGACCGACGACTTAAAGTGCCGTCCGATGCACGGAAGTGCTCAGTATAATGCCACTAGCGGCCACCCACCCTACTCCTGATCGCAGCAAACATTGTTGATCGACTAAGATCGCCAAGTCAAGCTCCGCTGCCAGTGCTTCTAACAGGACACATAAATTATCCTAATTTTATGATAGGACTAGAAGAGTACAAATAGATATTATTATGTACGGGTCTAAAGGAACTTCTACCAATTTAGTACAAAATGAGATGTAATACGAATTGAGAACATCCTTAAGGGGATTGCATAGCTAGTACTTGTCCATACTAAAAGAAAAAACTCTTTTCTACCTCTTAAAATTGTCCGATTTCAGTGATTTTTTTTTCACGCAATGAACACATTGTTTGCTATGCCCGTACGTTTGACTTTTTAATGATTTTTTAAGTATTTCAATGATATATATTTTTTTCCAACTTAAAAAAACTGAAAAAATCAAAAGGTACGGGCATAGCAAAAAAATCACTGAAATCGCACAATTTTAAGAGGTAGAAAAGAGTTTTTTCTTTTAGTATGGACAAGTACTAGCTATGCAATCCTCTTAAGTCTGTAAAATATACACAACTATTTAGATTTTGCAGGATAAGTGCTTAGTACTTTACTGGAAGAAGGCGGGCCGAAACAATTGTCGATCGTGATAAAGAAATCAATAATTATACAATAAATATTTATCGATACTAACATGAGGATCATAATTCCAGAATTTATTTTCTAATTTAAGTATGAAAATATTACGTAAATTTAACATACGTACACGTACATTATATAATCTCGTTTACCTACGTACCTGCAGTAGATGTATACTGCAGGTACTTGCGAAATACGTTACGTTAATTATTAACGTTAATTATTGATTCATGCAAGCTATGCACGTGCATAGCCTTCGAAGAAAGCGCCAAACGTTACAGATACTTAAAATGAGTTATACCATCAGTTTTTTGCGCAACTATTGGCTTGACGATAACGTTAGATGGTGCCACTCACCCCTAGTAGCTCGAGGGAATGTAAACCTAAATTCTATTTGGTAAAATTCCTTTGAAATTTTCATAGGCCCGAAAAAAGCTGCTCAGTCAGCAATGCAATCCGCCATAAAAGATCTTAATAATATTATAAAAGACTTATTATTATTTATGCTTACATTATATTCATAAAAAAAATCTATTTTTGTTTTGTAAAATGTGTGCCAGATCTTCTCATTTACTTTTATACTCATATCTTTTTGTTATAATACTAGCTGAGCTGCCAGCGGCTTCGCTCGTTTCATCCTTATTATTTTATTCATCTTTAAAGATACCCTACAAAAATGATTCCTAAGTGGATGTTTACCACTTAAAAGGCATCAGTACAAGTAATTGTAATAATATATAGATTACCTACAAGTTATTCTGGTAAGACAAAAAACCTATCTGTGCGCTTCAGACCATCGCAGCGACCATATATATATGTATATAAACTAAAAAACTTTGAAATTTTAGACATAAATATTACATCTTTTGACTGGATCTGTATAAGGCTCTCCATAAGACGAATAAAATCTGATATGGTGATCAGAAAACGCAGGCTCTAATCCCGTCCAAGGATTAATTTTTTTTTAGTTTTCAAGTAACGTTCCACAGTTGTTATATCGACATGTACCTAATTAAGGAGATGCTGAGGATGTTGCATTGGAAACGCAGGTTCCTGATGAGATGTTTTCACCAAAATATCTTGCAAAGATTCAAAAGAACAAGAATTTACATATGGTTTTCCTCTATTGATCAGTAGTTGGGAAGCATCATGATTGTGGTATCCTTTAACTTCAATGATGTGGGCTCCTCTGGTCTTCACCACAGCTTTGCAGCACTTGTAAGAATGGGTGGAGCAAGTCCAACGTACTATCCCGTTGCGGATGGAATGCCGGCAGTACGTGTACTCGTTGTAGACGATTAACGGCTTTCCTCTAAGTGACCGAATGAAGAATGCTCCGCCTTTCCTTTCACGCACTGGAAACATATTATTACGTCAGATGATGATTACTTTAATAATAAACAACTAAAAGAAGAAAGCCTTATATTCATACGTGATAGTCATTTTCAATTATAAAATCACTAAGGAAGTGCACTATTACTGCCATGACCATAGATAAGATAACTACTGCAACAGCTAAAATCGTAATGAACGAACCCCATTGTTACGACTAATCCATAAATACATGTCGAAATACGAATGCAGCATAAACTAAATGCATGCAGTTTTTTTCTCAATAATAATACGTTGCGGCGCGGAAAGATTGTGTATTACAGGATCCCATTTTCTATTTTCGATGGTTGTTTGTTTATATTGCAAAATGCGGAAAAACAGACCTAACCAGAGGGCTAAAGCAGGAACTTCGCTCTTGTCATTACTGCCTAAGCCATATCACCTACTGTCTATCCGACTCGACCCGACCGATCTGCTTTTTAACTTACTATGCTGAGGCAGTATACACAATGTATATGCTAGTTCGATTGGATAAAATTCAGGTATACCTACTTTTGAGATAGCAACCATAGCTATCGAGAATATGAAATAAGATCCAATGACGGGCCGAGCCCGTGTGCCCGCAGTGATTGACGTAACTGTCGATATGACATGATACGAGTACATATACAGTGCCAAATTCTTAAAATACCTATGTTTCAAAATAAAATAAAAATTTAAAGTAAATCGACGTCGCAGATAATTCTGTATTTGAAATGATAATTGGTTACTAGGAAAATGATTTATTTAAAAAATAGAGAGCAATCGAACACAAGTGTATAATACTGAATAACATGCCGCATAGTTTGTACAAAAAAACTAACAAAACATTGGCAAGGATACACAAAATAGAGATCACTATGTTATTTACTATCACAATTTATAGCACCTATGACCTATTAAGTAACCAGGAAGCATAAAGGGTAGTTCTGTGTCAAAATAGCACACACGATAACTAAACATAGCCTCTCTTAAACAACTTAGGCACCCTATACCTACCTAAAAGTCTTAATTCAAGAGTGAGACGCACCTTGTGTCAGTAAAATTAAATTGTAAAATCGAAAGCCTACTGACGGCTATATTTGCTTTCCGTCGGATTAGTAATTTGATGACAGGCAAAGATTCTGGTTAGCTATATCGTGGTACGATAAATACCATCGTTCCAATATCTTATAAGTTTTGTTATAGTTGAATGTTATTTTTAACTCCTAGTATCAAATGTGTTCTCGAGGTCTTATTTCAATAATGTGGATTTAATTCAAGATTCCAGTTACCAACATCGGTAACATTAAAACGAGCCATGTTTGCATGACACGATTTAACATCTACAAAAACTATTTATTATTACATATTGTAGAAAAACATAGATTGAGCAATGACGGTAGTTGTAACATATCTTACATATTTTCCAAATACTGACGTAATAACGAGACGAAACCCATATATAAATGGGTACCTATATATAAGGTATATATGATTATTATTATATTGCCACAGAAGTCACCGTAGAACCAATAGTTTGTCTAGAATTTGTGCACCGTCTGATGACTTTTACTACAGAATACGTTGGTCTTTGACTCGTACCTAACCTGGGGGATCGATTCCACTAATTAAATTGCAATCGAACCGCAGCTGAACGGCTACTTTTATACGTTTTCTTATTCTGCTATTGAAAAACAGTCCAGCTGTAGTTACGTTTCTGTTGACGTCAGCGATCGATCTAAACTTTATGTTCTGCTAACTCGATAGATAATGAACGCGTTGTTAACTCAAGTTCGTATATAGTAGTGCCAATAATATATTTATTAAAAAGTAGCGTTTATGTTATGTTTATGTGACGCAACAATCCAATTTGTCTACAGAAATAGTAGAACGGCTTTTTGCCAAAGTATCTAGCGACAACCGGAGTTGAACTGCAGTTGCAGCGGGATAGATTGTTGAACGTTGTGAAATAATAGAATTGGCCTCCTGATCTTAAAAAAGGGAAATTATCAAGGACTACAGATTTGTAGTACTAGCCCCTCGTCAGTTTCTCATCTTCTCCATACAAACATATTCAACGATTTCCTCTTTAGATGCTCTAGTGCGAAACACTTGCGTGCAAATTGGTATTTTCTATTACATAGAAATGTTCCACGGGCCTATATTTAGTTTATTTGATTAGTTACTACTTAGAGAAGGTAGTAATGAAGCTGTATTAAGAATTTTCCGAGGGTCATTCATTGTATTATAATTAACGAATCTAAAAGATAGACATAGAGATTCGATAATATAATATCTATGTCACAGAACCCAAATGCAAAATTGATGGTCTCAAATCTCTACACCGACCACACTTTGAATAGCACCGACCAATCTCCTATGTTTGTTTTTTCTTTATCCAGGCAACATTTGCGAAATTGCGCAACTGCACAAGCCATATAAATAAAAAAAATTAGAATAATATAAAATCTATGTCACATGAACAATATTTGCACTAGTGTCTAGATTCAGAGATAAACCGTGGAATAAGATTGTATGGATAACACGCTAAAGACGTACTTACTAGATACCTACTAATTCATCGAAACGTTCATAAGTATTATACATTTTATTATTTTTTTATTTTATTTTATTATTCCTGCGGTACAGCCGAGTGTTTTGATCGGACCGAAAGAGCAGACGCAGCCGGATGCGCGAGGGCTCTATGAAGAAATAACCCGAAAGATCCCGAGATTGGGATTAGTATCTCGTATTGTAGAAACCAGCCATAAAATACGCCTCAAGTCAAACAAAAAACTCCGTTGGTGGATGGTTATGGAGATTCTTCGCGTAGACAACCTTGGTCATTTCCGTATACACTTTTGCTGGACATCCGTGGTTGCTGTGGGTATAGCAGGACCAGTAACAGCTGTCACCGTTGTATTGATCTCCAGTGAAGGTGAAGTCTCCAAGCTTCATCAACCTCTCGCCGCCTCGTGACGTCATGAAATGCACTGGAAAACAAGATTCTTTTACACGACTGTATGAAAGTAGGTATACCTTCTACAAGACAAGAGCATTAAAGCGAATCGTTGTAGTATCAATGCTATTGCATTATTATTTTAGAACGAGTGAGCTCCTCGAACATATCGCCTGGTACTTGACGTCAAATTCTTAACCTTCAAGGTTAAGTACTTAACCGCAACACTGTGAGTGTCAATACCAACACCGTTCATAGATTTAAACGTAGTAAAGACCGTCGCAAAGAATCTCATAAGCCTTTTATAAAAATCTCAAGAAAACCTTTATAAATATATTTCAAATCACTATCCATCCGTAGGTTAAATTTTAATTATGATGAACAAAATACTGCGCAAAAAATAACAAAGTATTGAGTGAAAGTAACATATTGCAATACAGGCCTTTATTCATACTTAGGGCCTTATTTATAAACGCTGCTTGACGTTATTTAGTAGTACGCACAGCAAATTTGTTCTGCCCGTACTTTAAATTTAAGCAACGTTTATAAGTAAGTCCATTAAAGTAAATTACTTAAATAAATGACCTTTCTCCCCTGGGCTCGATTATCCCGCAAAAATAAGTATAGTGTTTGGCCTCATTTACCTAATAAGGCGCGAGCTTCCCCGGGGAACTATTCTAGACTCAGGCTATTGGGAGTTTTGACGGAAGTTTCACGGCCAATTAATTTATGTTAAAATGAGTCACAACAATGAGTTGGGCTAAATTACTTTATATAGAATAGTAAAAAAATCACGCAAAAAAATTAAAACCCCCTTTTCCTGCGACGCCACATAAGCGAAGCCGCGTGCGGGTCAACTGGGGCAGTATTATAGTATAATTGGAAAGTTTATTCGCACCCGCACCATTACCAATTTAAGGGGCACTTAAAAGGCGTAAAATTAGGGAAACAGATTGTTTAATGAATGAAGAAAATCGAATAAGGTATTCTGCCAAAAATGCCATCTATGTTTGAGTTCCATACTCAATAGCGTACTGTAATTATTCATTAATACCATCAAAGAGGGGGGGGGGGGGAGAGAGTAAAAGAGACGATTACAGATTAATAATAAACGATATATACCTATATAGGTTTTCCATATTTACTCAAAATTATTGGAAGTAATAAAAATGCAGTGAATTGATACACGAGTGGATATTGTTATAATAATATTTTATTGAAACTTCATATGGTAAGATAATTTGTACGTACTGTACGTAGATACCTACTTGATTAAAATTTTCCAAAGGGTATAAAATCATGCATTAAAGCCCAATTCACAGAACTAGTAGAACTAACTAAAAATTAAGTCTTAGGTAATAGGTTAGGTAAATAGGTCTCTTAATAACTTGACCTCCGAATCCAAGACTTATTGTGAGCATTGAGTCCCTGGCCAGGGAAGCTAAAATATTTAATGAAATAAAACGTTTATAATTTAAAACTAACATTGGATTTCCTTAAGCAGTAAACTAACATTATAAAAACTTAATAAAATGTTATTTATAACATAAAATACCCCAACCTATAAATAAAAGGCCTTTGTTAATTAGTGCACAATATTGAACGGGATGGTTTGGAATCGATAACTGAACTCATCAGAAAAATATATACATATTTTTTATTACTATGTATACTTACTGTTATCTATTCTTTGCTGTAATGTAGCGTCGCCGTCGTCGTGTGTTCAGTCACAAAATGGTTCATAGTCGCGGAGCTGTGAATATGGGTTCGTAATAATAAAAAAGAGATGATTCTTTTTTCTTTCAGTTTCATGAACAGTTAATGATTCTACCTGTTCAATATTGTGCAAAAAATTATCAAAGACCTTATCTACATACACAAAGAACATTTTTTTAGGTATACGCAGAAATAGATAAATTAATTTAATAGAACATTTTTTTATTATTATTAATCCATTTTTTATACTACCTATCAATAGACGAGACCAACACGTTGTGTGCCTGATGGCAAGCACTACACATGCCTATGACAGTTGTGGGGCTCTTGGAGCTGAAGTTTAGCATGGTGATGCACGAAGCTGGCATGTGTCTGCCCCGAGGTATTGGTTTTTGAGTCTCATTAGAGTATTTTTCACTCGCTATATAGTGCCCTTCACACCCTAACATAGAAATGCTAGCACTCTGCGCTTCCCAGCAGAATATCGGCACTCCAGTGGAACCAAACAAGGCACAGATAGTCAAGTATCAAAATTAAATGACTTAAACCCACACTATTATTGATAAATTTTTAAATACAGAGGAAGATTAAATATGAATAATTTTTGCTTACAATTATATTTAAGGCACCTTTATTTAATGACAAAACTAAGGGCAACCAAGTATAGGTAAGATTTAATATCTTTTAAAATACCCATTAACGTTAAGGCCATTTTTTGAAACCCATACCTCTAGCATGCGTTTTGAAAATCGAAGGCATACCTAACCACGTAAGTAAGATGTATCTAAATGTAGAATGCAGGAATCTTCCACCAATGACATATTAGGTATATGTATTAAATTTAACTAAAACCCAAATAATTTTTTTTATGAAGCGATTTGCTGTTTTTTTCTAAAACTAAAACCCATATTTAAAAATAATTACACAATAACTTAGCGAGACAACTTATCTCTTCAATCCTTGCAACAAGTCAGATAAATTAGTTTAAAAAATTTGAGGCATGTCTAGCCAATTTATCCATGCATGTAAGATGTATATCTATGCTGAATGAAGGAATGATTTATACGTTTCTCTACCAACGACGTATTACCTATATGTATTAAATTTAAATAAAAACCAAAATTCTTATTTGGAACACATTAGGTGTTTTTTCTAAAACTAAAACCCATATTTTAAAAAAAAAATTACGAAATAAGTTAGCGAGACAAACTATGTCTGCACTCTTTGCAACAAGTCAGATAAATTCTTTTAAAAAATCTAAGGCATACGTAACCATGCATGTAAGGTGTATTTGATGCAAAATGCAAGAATGATTTATACCTTCATTCACCAATGACTATATGTATTAAATTTAACTATTTTTAGTTAAATTTAATACATTTAACAAAAAATGTTTTTGCAAACATTTTTTTACTGGGCCAAATTGCATTTTTTTCTAAAACTAAAACCCACATTTAAAAATAATTACAAAATAAGTTATCGAGACAACCTATCTCTGCATTCTTTGCAACAAGTCAGATAAATTCTAATGGCTTCTTTGGACACATTACAATACTTGGTTTTCAATTCTTTATCCAGTATTTCTTTACCGGCATGGTTGAAAAGCAGATGCATTGTGTGCAATACACTGAATATTTCGTCCATGTGGACATAAAATTTTATTTTAGAATTTGTATCTGTTTTAGGCTGTATGAGGCGTTCAACACCGTTCACTAACAACACATCATAGTTTGCTAACAATTTGAAATCCTCAAAGTCTTTATTCCACTTGGCTTTCGTTTCCTTTACTTCGGCTACAATATCTTGGTATCTTATAAAGGATATCAGGTAACTGTTGCTTTTCTTGCGTTTCGTCAAAGTATCTAATTTTTCATAGAAGTCTGTCTTCATCTGCGTGACATGGTGTCCTCGGAATAACTTTATTACATCTAAAAATAGACAAAAAAATTATGTTATAACTTACTGAAATTTAATTAGTTTCACTTATACGAGTAGGCATGACTCCTGTTTAATATTAGATTATTTTTTTATCATAATGGAGTCATTGTAGATCGATACACAGATTGTATTTTATTACCTAATTTTCAGTCGATCAGATTCAGTGTTCAGTAATTGGTTTATATATCAAGTCGCAAAAGCTGTTGAAAAAAAAACGACTATGGAAGGAACTAAAATTATCCGCCTTTGTTCTTGGCAGGATTACAGTTTATATTTTACATTCGAGTAAGCACAAAAAGAAATTAGATAGAATGACAGGCTTGGAAATTGTATTCCATTTTTGACAAAACTTTATCTTTTATACTTATGTACAAAATATTATTCATATATTTTCAGTGTACGTTACCTAAATAGGTATCATCGGTAGGAGAGGTATATAAACTGGTAGGTGATATACCAACTTACTCATACCAATTATTTGTTCTTATATGTAGGTAATTGATTTTATTACCAACTTTTAGTAGTTAAACCAGAAAACACATAATTTATGATAGTACTTGTTTCTTAGAAAAAAATAAATATATTTTGTAAACGTTTTATTAAAATTTTCACATTTTATACTAGCGACCCATTCCAGACTCGCACTCTTAATTTAGAAAAAAAAGATGTGATTTTTTTTTATTTATTAGATACAAACCTGTCAAAAATTATTTAACTGATTATGAAAACATCATCAAAACCCGTTGCATTGTTAAGAAGGAGTTAGCGAATATACTAAGAGGCGCGAAAAGGGACTTTATTTTATACTATGTATGTATGTAAGGATAAATATACATTAATACTGTGCGCGTGTACAATCCAATCATACAATAAACGTATACACTGTTACAGAGGAATATGATCCTTAGGGTAATAGCTTTGGAGTTTCCTTTTGGAGTTACGTTGGAATTGGCAGACCGGCACTCGACCAATAACCAAATGCTTGGTCCACCACTGACGAGCGGTGGGGCGGGCTGCGGCCAAGTGGGCAGGGCGACATATGCATTTAGCCAGAAGCATATATGTTTATATTGGCAAGTTGCTATATTAACCATTATCAATGTGCAACTAGTCTAAGTGTCTTTGTTATGTAAGTATTTATTAATGAGGCATTGGTTTTTAAAATTCATACATCAACAATGTAGTTATTTTTCGGTCGCTACTCGGCCAATAGCCAAACGATTGTTTGTCTATCACAGGCGGGCGTGTGCGAGGCGGGGTTGCGATCATACTGCGTGATCTCTGCTCACACTCTGGCGAAAACTCTCACAAATTTTTGAATAGTTGGTTAAATTATATAAAAATAGGTCTTCCACAATCAATCAATTATTAAAAAATCGATGAGAATTTTCAGCAGAGGGCCGTACGCAGAGGTCACGTGGCAGCGACAGTGTACTGTCGAACGGGGGTTCGAGAGGCGAGTGCCTACAGAACCAAATTCTAATGGTCATTTGCTATGGGATGCGCCTTTCCTGGCAATTCTTTTAAACCTTAGCGAGTTCACCATCAGGCAATAAAGCAATGTTAGGCGGAACATGATTGTGTGCTTGAACGGGGTGGTATTGTATTATTCCATTCATTATACAAATCTTGGCCGGGCAACTGATTTTCGGGGCAGAAGATGAGCATCGCCAGCTGTACCGGGAATGTTTCCAATATGTGTAACCTTCAAACAGCACCAGGTACTTGCCCTTGCCTCTACGGGTAGGTACTATTTGGTAATGGAGTTCTGTAAAATGAGTATAAGATGTACTTACACTTTTGTAACCTAGAGGTTGTAAACACTTTTCGCGGCACATGGCTAGTACGGCCGGGTGTTTTAACTTTTTCATTGTGAAATTTAAATAGGGATTTTTAATCATCACGTGTATGACAATCTCATCTTAAGAACTTACATACATACATACCTATATACAAATAACAGAGCGTAAACTTGAAATAAACCAACTATATCTAGTTAAGTCCGGTAATGGGGAAATTATTCCTGCACTAAGACAATGTTCGAAATAGAAACGCAACTTTTGACCGCGCTTGACTAGCAACACTGCCTTGTCAAGAAAATAAAAAGAAAATTAATCGCTCTATAAAAAAATACGTTTTTTAAGCAGCAAGAGCTGACCGTATTTGCTGTTGCAATAAGTATATAACTCAGAATTTCAATCAGTTCGATTGAAATTCTGAGTTATGGGATTATGAATAAGAATTAAAAATATACGATACCCGTAAGTTATGAACAGATTTTGATGATTATTTTTTTGTTTGATAGGCTATTTATATGGGACCACCACGAAAGTATACACTTTCGTGGTGGTCCCATATAAATGACCTCGAATAAGTTTGAAACTGTATATATATTTATGTAAGGTATAGAGTATGTTCCTTTTGCAAAATAATGTGAATATCTATGAAGCAATTTGATCAATAACGATAGTCTTAATAAGTTGAACTTTCTGAAAGACATCTTGAATCAACATAAAGTGTTGCCGTCGCCATATCCAACGTGACCAAAATAAAATATTTAACGCATAATGCGAATTGTAAGTAAAAATCGATAAGTAGAACGTCTTTTCTACTAGCGTTGACTGACGCAGGTTTGACGCGAGATGCGTGTAGGGATGTCAGCATCGTAATCTGCGAAAAAATCTTCGATAGATCTTATTTGTTGGTACCCTACATACACAACAGTGTTCAATACCATTAAAAAAATTACATTTGATTGGAAGCGCGTGAATCGTATGATGTGCCAACCCCGATTGCTCTGCCGGCAGGCCCAGTGTACTCCCGTTGTCCCCGGACTCTGTCCCCGTCTAACGGGGCACAGCTGGACAGCAGTAGGTACTTTAAATTAAATATTTAAAACGACTTGCCGTTGTTCCCGTACCCTGTCCCCGTTAATATAGTTGATCACTTTCCCCGGTCAGTATTTATAATGACTACCCTATCTTGGGCAATGTAATAATAACATTAAACTGACTAGTCTAGGGCAAAGTCATTAGGTACGACGACTAGCGAAGCGAGGAGGAGTGAACTTAAAAGCGCGAGCGTGCCGCAGCAACGGCCGGCCATGCGCCAGAACTGAATCGCTCTTTCGAGATTTCTTGCCGAATCACTGTATCACATTGCCTGGCTAGAAGTAGGGAAGTATTCATACTGCCCGGTCGCTACGGGCACAACGGGAAAAAAAGTAACACGTCCCGCTGTCCCCGTGACGCCTCCGTCCACTTGGATCCACAGCTCGGCGTCACATGTGGATCCCCGGATACCTTTATCTCCTCTAAAATCCACCATTGAGGGGATCCAAATAGAATAATATTTTTATATGCCACTTGAATCCGCAATCCGCTATCAAGGCCATTTCAGGACCTCTCTTCTTTTTCTCTGAAATATTATTCTGAATACCCCTTCCTGAAAAACATTTTTTTTACTATTAACCAGTTTACAAGCATGACAATCTTCATTTGAGATGGGTAAATTTGTAGCAGTAGTATAAAAATATAAGTTCATATTATTTAAACAACATATTTAATCAATTATTTATTATGTTAAAAAGGTATCAAAACGAAATAGGATGTAAAGATTAAAAAGGAATCAAAATGTTCACAGATCCATCTGTGGATTTAAGAGGAAAAGTAGTATCCACGGATCCACCTGTGGATTTAAGTGGAAAAAGAAGTACTTATCCACAGATCCATCTGTGTATTTTAGAGAAAAAAGAAGTATTCACGGATCCAACTGTTGATTAGAAAGGAGATAAAAATATCCGCGGATCCACATGTGGCACTCAATGATCGATAGTAATTCGTGCAAGTCCTCCGCCCCCACCGCAACGCCTCTTCTCACTTTTATCGCCTATCTATCGCAATGGCGTCCTACATACTCGGGGCCGCGCGCTTCAACTACTTGGCGTAGGTACCTATAACTTACTCGTCTCATCGCGGGATAATACAAAAAGTATAATTGAAAAAGTTTTGTTGATTGTACGTCGCACTGAACTATGTATTTATAATAATATAGGGCAACTTTTTGTGATTTGTGTATTTATAGACAATATTTGTAAACATATTGTTTAAACCCCAATATTTTATTGTTACTATATAATGGTTATAAAGGTTTTTGAATAAATAAATAACTAATTTTTAAGATGACGTTTATTACAAAATGTGGCCGATGAAGCATAATTATTCAAAAATATTGATGAACCAAGAAAGAATACAATAGATATTTTTTTTATTACAAAAATACCATACAAATAAATGCAGAAAAATAACATAAAATGTATTTATAATAATAATGTATACAGCATTCATGATAATAATATTATGTCTTAAGAAAACATATTATAATTAAAAAAATAACACACATGATAATAATATTGTTGAATTATATTCTTTGAATTGGTATAATATCAATTCTATCTCCTCATGAAATTATATTTTGCCATTCGCCTTTGTAATAAAATTGTGTCGGCTCGTGGTTGTGAATATCAGAAATGACTATCAGGTTATCTTGATCATCCAGTTGCAGTTACTTTCGCGTTGCAAGTATTTGATGCCCTATTGGAACAGTACCAGCGCTTGCAATATTTGTTGTTTTTAATGAATGTGTGATTTAGATACAAAAGACGACGCCCACCACGAGAAGATTTTATAAAACTATATCTACGTCCTGGAAAAAGAAAATATAAATATAAATGATATATACTCTTTTCACTATTTTTATTAACATCATGTTGCTCAATGTTGTGAGGCCTCAGTAATTTGGAACAAAAACCTAAAGCCATTTAAAAGAAAAAGGTAAACGAAAGGTTTGACGTGGCGTTTACTATTTCTCAAAAATGTATTGTCCTGACTGAACATATTCCAAATAAACAAACATTACTTATAATAAATAAAATTTAATCCTTCCTATACCGTGATAATTAAAACAAAAGATATATGATTGAAACCGACGTATATTTACGTCACTGGGACGCAAAGGGTTAAGCTACAGGAATTATTTGGGACTTGTAAAAAACTTGATATGGTGTGAATTCTTTTTTCATAAAATATTGTAATTATTGCAATCACCATTACAATTACAATTCATTTAATATAGTTATGTTTTATACTTATTATTTCGTATATTACCTGAGAATAATCAGCCTTTAACAAAGATCTTAATTTAAGAAAGCACAAAGATTTAATAATCAGGTTAAATGTATAAAAGTGCAAATATCAGGTTAAATCTACCTCATGTAAAGCATTGTAAAAACATTGTGAAGGCTCATGGTTATGGAGATCAGAAACAACAATCAGATTATCTTGATGATCAAATTTCACTTTGGCTGTACAGTTCTTAGAAACTCTTCTGGAACAATACCAGAGCTGGCAATATTTGTTGTTCTTAGAAAACGTGTAGTTACGATACAAAAGTCGTCGTCCACCGCGAGAGGAGTCAACAAATCTATATCCATATCCTAAAAAAACACAATAAGTTTTATTTCCAAGGTTACTGTTTCTCCCCCGAACTGTGAATCCGCATACTTCTTTACGGAAGTGCGAATTAAGATTTATAAAACATTTAAATCATGTTTAAACGTTTTATTGTGCTTATCACACTATATACATAATATTATAAATGTGAAAGTTTGAATGTATATGGATGTTTGTTACTCAATCATGTCAAAATGGATTTGAATAAAATTGGTAGTGGAAATTGTTTGTACACCCGGGATTAAGGTGATGTCAATTCAGGAAGTCAATAAAAATTAGAGTTTTTAAATCAGTTTATCTCATAGGCAGCGATTTACTTAAAATTACAAAAGAATATGTAACATATATATGTACATTATCATTTAAATATACATCATTTCTTAAACTTTTAAGTACACATTGACGGAATTAAAAAACATATTTTAATATTCTAGAGTACAATAAAGTACTAGCGCGAACGCAACCGGGTGCGCAAGTACTCCATGAAGAAGTGGCCCGGATGGTCACGAAACCGGTCGAGATATTCGACTGTACCTACTGCGTAAACAATCAAAAATAAAAAAAATATCAATAAATCCAACATACCACTTACTTTCACCTTTAAAACAGTTTTTCTCTTTATTAACATTTACATTTGTCATGCAACACATATCACAAAATAGACAATTTTAATAGTGAACATTTTTTGCACGTTTTTACGAGTTGCACTTGCTTGATTTTAAGTTAAACAAAATTGAAAATATTCAAGCTCTGAACTGACAGCGCCTTAACACATAAACTACTTTTGTCCCTAATAAAGAGGTATAATTAGTTCCCGAAGGATCGCGATAACCTTATTCTACTTGGACGAAGTCGCGCGTATCTACTACTATAAAATAAAGTGTGTAAATGCAGGAATGAACTAGACAAAATAAGTCAACTTCAGTCAAGTTTGTTCAAAAGCTATATAAATTAACAATTAATTATAAACTAATCTATAAGTTAATTAATTATAAATTAATTAGTTATAAATTAATTAGTTATAAATTAATTATAAGTTAATAATTAATTATATAATTTAGATAGGTATAGTTAAACCCGCTTAACCCCATCACTATGGGGTCAAGCGGGATTAACTATACCTATCTAACAGTGATGCTCCTGTTATGGCTTGATTAGTTATTATGAACATTAACCGGATTTACCACACCAACCCTAACATTGTTTCATCTATACGCCTACGAGATCGTTCCCGGATAGTGTTATGCATTATGTATGTATTATGTAATATTTGCTACGTTTATGTATATTTATATACTTATTGCATTTAAGTACATTGATAAGTCTTCTAAATTGTACTTGTTTTATACAAATATAAGATAACATTTGTATACGTACATATGATTATCATTCACGGAGGAGTTGCTACGCATAATAAAATAAGAGAAGTAATTAAATGATACGCAATTATAAAATTTGGTGAGCCCACCCAAACCAGCATTGAAATGATTTAGTCAGCATACAAAGATTTTGTCTGCAATAATAAAAATCAGGCAGCAATCTTTGTTCCGCAGATAATTTTGATAATGGTCAAAAATTTTATCATTAATAGGCAGCATAACAATACCATGACTTTGCATAATAAACATTCGGTCCGCAAAATAACTACTTGGTCAGCAAGATTTTATGATTGATCAGCAGAGAAAACATGTCTATATGTTCCATATGTAATTATACTAGTCTAGGGCAAAGTCATATATAGGTGCGACGACGAGCGTAGCGAGGAGGAGTGTTAGGTTACTTGTGACTACAACGCGCGAGCCGAGCGAGCGAAGCGAGCGTGCAGCGGCAGCGGCCGGCGACTGAGTGCTTCCCCAAATATTATAAAACAGGAACAGCTTATGGCTGCTTATATAATTAATATGCAGTACAAAAATAATTACAGCCATCCAGAATGACATAAATTGCTGATTGATTTTGAAATGTTTGCTGGCCATGAGTTGCTGACCAATTAGCTATTTCTGCTGACAGATAATATTTTTCTTCTTTCAAAAATACTAATACTATGCTAACCATTTAAATAACACCCATAAAATAACTAACAACCTTTATCATATCTAACATCCACAATCGGTTCAATACATCATTGTTATCAAAGTTATTAGCATGCACATCTGTAATTTTTATTATAAATAAAGTATTATCGCCCATTATTGCATTTATATGTTGGTCAATAAAGAATACATAAATTACCTACAAGAAATTTATAGGTACTTCGCACATGAAGAAAATGTTATATTATATATTGTAGTATAATAAATGTATTATTATTATTATTATTCACGGATTTGTTATCCGGTCCTTTACAAAGGCATAAGTGGGGCTGTAGCCAACACTTAGAGGCCTGTTTGGTATAAAACATACAAAAGTGTCGAAAAACAGGATTTGGGATGACGGTGACATGGATTATCTATTACAAAAAAGGGTAAAATTACAAGGCTATTGATTTGAACATATAAATAATAAGGGAGATTAAGACTACCTACAGACGAGACTACGGCACCTGCCAATTTTAAGTCTCATATTAAAATATTTAGGCAGGTGGTGACTTGCCTCCCACTAAACGGGCCCCCCATAAGGGTCACTATCAATAGTAATAATGGGGGCAATGTCTGCGAGGATGGCTAAAGGGTGTCGAGAGGTGTGCTGCGGTTTCACTAGAGCGATACTACCGGCGTTATACTCTTTAACACTACCACCCTTGTAGCGTTTTTGTACTTGCTCTTTATTATTATTATTATTACAGAATTATAGAAGAACATACTCTAAAAAGTTTAACATTTGAATCTTATTTATTACTAATCATAATTACTGCAACTATAACGTTTTTGTATCCTGAAGATCTAGTACGAATAACCGCGTAATTGTAATGTAACATGTCGTTCACGTAAAACAACAAACTGTCATTTATCTAGGGCAACTGTGACACAGTAAACTCATAGTTTGCACACCAAAGCGTGACGCGTTGACGCTTACGATCAACGATGTTACTCGTATATATAACATAGTAGATAGTTAACCTCATTGCTTACGATACGAACACTATTTCGCAAATTGTTTGTGGTACGGCCTCTGAAGGAGACCTAGACAGTGTAAACATAGGGTATCCTACCACAATATCTAGAGCTACAAATGTAACAGATTTAATTAAGGCGCGCTCGTACCCTGATAACAGTAAAAAGCAAAATTTTTAACACCTAGTGTAACAAAACAGATCGATTATATTGTATGAAAAAAATACAAAAGTTAGAAAAGGAACAGGAAAAGAGTAATAACCGAATAGAATTCATAAACATAACTCGCTTTCAGCAGAAAAAAATCCTAAATAGGTCCATAAAAATAAACTTTCACGTCCAAACTCTCAGAATTTTCAGCGATAACACTATATTTTTTTTGATAAAACTTAGCCAACGTATAGTACTAAAGTAATAACCAGCAGTTTTTTCAATTGTGTTAGTATATATCGAAAAATATAAAGAAAACGTACAAAATTAACGCATTTTCGCATTACATCGTCCAATCTAACTAGCGATTTTCAACCTTACGTAAAGCATCGTAAATTATTTTGAAATTGGGGTTGGACCGCGTCTTAAGTGCTTATCTAATTTTTTTACATAATATGTCTAAGGAACTGTTGAACTAAATAAACGATTATTGCTATTCTTATTATACACCACCGCTCATATTATATCTATGGTTATACATATATGTGGAAGCAGGAGGCCTACTCCCAAAAACAAACTACGAAGTTTTGTTTGGCTGATTTCACGATTTCTACTGTGAAAGTAAAAAAGCACAAATACAGTCAAGGATGATGAGATCTAATGACGTTTTAAAATGATTAGTGTTTTATGCCATAGTGAGTTTAATTTTGTGTAAGTGCACACCATCTTTAATATACTTTTTAAGATATTGATTTGGTACTCATAACAAAACATACTTATATAGAAAATATACAACATAATATAACAAGTGAAAAACTTAATATATGTACATGTTTAAACTATAACAATTGCTATATAAATCATTTATTCATATAGTAGAACAATCAGCAACTGTCTATAAAACATAAACACAACCTTCTTATCTATTATATAATAAACAGTGCAATTAGAAAAATTTATTACCGACTTCCATTCTATTACTTTGGTAAAAATCAGTTATTGGAGTGTAACTCAAAAACTACTGAACCGAATTTGATAAAATTTGCATGGGACCACACAGGAAGCACCAGTTTTTAAAATAAATAAATTTTGGAAATTGGTTCACCCAGTCGAAAGTTATGAGGTAATCATGAAAAAAAATACAGTCGAATTGAGTACCTCATCCTTTTTGGAAGTCAGTAAAAAATTTACCCCTATTTCTCCTGGTCCTGGTCACGCTATAACGGCATTTCGCACTTCATTCACATTTTTTTAAAGTATTCTAATACTTCATAGAAAGTTCTTACATTCAAAAAATAAGAAAAGTTGGGATGTTATGGCGATGCCGAAGGCCGGGCCTACTAGTACAAATATAATTAACCATTATTTATAATTATCTTATTATCAATTATAAAAAAAAAATACTTTTCATCACCCTTGACTGTATTTGTGCTTTTTCCCTTTCACAGTAGAAATCATGAAATCCGTCAAACGAAACTTTGTAGTTCGTTTTTGGGAGTATAGGCCCAGAACGCTTCATGCGTATACTTGGAATGTCTACCTTATAACGATTGTGCAAGGTACTGTTTAGTAGTTCGGTGGTAAAATGGAACTTGAATCCATTGTTTTCGACATTCTCAATGTTTATGATGATTTTTTGAATTAAATGATGTTTTATTTTTGCAAGTTTAATAAAAGTGATATAATCAAAACAATTACCAGTTTGAATTCGCATATCGTTTTACGATAAGAATTATTAATATATAATAAAAAAAAATTAATGGTGCTATCGACGAATGTAAATTATATTTTGCTCAGGGTTACAGGGCAGTAACCCTGAGCAAAATATACAGGTTTGTACCTGTATATTTTGACTTCGGGAAAGAGATCAATCGTCGAATCCAACTCGGCTGGGCAGCGTTCCGGAAACTTCGCGAAGTCTTCTCGTCAAAAATACCTCAGCGCCTCAAGACAAGAGTCTTCGACCAATAAGTGTTACCAGTGATGACTTATGGCACTGAAACGTGGTCTCTTACTATGGGCCACATAGATAAGCTCAAAGTAGCACAACGATCTATGGAGAGGGCTATGCTCGGGGTTTCTCTACGTGATCGAATCAGAAATGAAGAGATCCGTAGAAGAACTAAAGTCACCGACATAGCCCAGAAGATAAGCCAGTTAAAGTGGCAGTGGGCAGGGCACATAGCACGCAGAATAGATTGCCGATGGGGCCAGAAGGTTCTGGAGTGGAGACCACGGACCGGCAAGCGCAACGTAGGTCGTCCACCGACAAGTTGGACATACGACCTGATAAAGGTAGCAAGCCGACGTTGGTTGCAGGCAGCTATCAACCGGTCCTTTTGGAAATTTGTGGGGTGAGCATATGTTCAGCAGTGGACGTCCTACGACCGAGATGATGATGATGACTACATTTATTTAATTTTGACTAATCTGCTCGGTACACATATTTTATATGTTTTATTGTTCTTCATCAAACTCGTATGAATGTATATAAGCAGGGGGTTTATGATTGTGCTCCGCGGATATTACTAAAAAACGATCTTCATAAATTCTCACTCTTGCGGTACAACGCCTGGACAGCCTACAGGAACAGTACCACACCCGGGAGGTTTTGTTGTTTTTGGAATATGTGTAGTTCTGGTAAACAAGACAGCGACCGCCTCGTTTGTTCGTGACGAAGTTCCCTTTTTCTGTAAATTGAAAACAATATTCAACAAAATATAAAAGCCAGCAGGGTTATTATGTACGCAACTGAGATACATTATAGCCCTGCGGTTTACAGAACTTTCCGATCCCTCGATCGTGAATCTATAAATATACGTAAACGCACTAAGTATTAAGATTTAGTTAGAAAGAACATTCGATCAACAATACTAAAATAGATGCCAGGTCACTTACAAAATCAAAGCTTAATTGTCCGCGTGAATACATACAGCTACATGGTAATTCTTCAGAAACTTGCAATTTCGGTTAATTTTGAAGAAATAAAATAATGTGTAAATCTCTATGTTTTTTTTATTTGAATAATAATATTTGGCAATAAAGCATTTTTTTTATACCAAACACACCTTAAATAATACTTTGGTTACTAAAATATAGGTTTTTGAATTTTTTTGATACACGGTAATTATTTTTTGCTTCATGGTAATTACAAAAAAGCCAAGGTAATTTTATATTGACATATAATTATCAAAACACTTTATATTTATTATAAAAACAACTGTTCTCACCGAATTTGAAAATATTACATTATTTAAAAGACAATAGTAATATTACTACTTCAAAATAAAAAAAATCTAATACAAACATCACTGTCCAAACATATCAAAATATTTAAAAATGTATCAAACTGTTAACCCAATAAATACAAGCGTAATAAAATTACTCATATATAAAGTATGCTTCACTACTAGGGAGAAAACAAGAAACAAGTTATGAAAACAGTAACTAACATGGTAGGTACCTAATCAATCATAATATCACAATCATAATCCTAGGAACGATTACTACTGTATCTAGCACTAGATTCATTTACAGTTTAATAAACTGTCAAACTCGAGTTAAAAACTACAATTAAAAAACTCGTTAAAAAATTGTGATATTGGGTGCCTTATAATAATCTTAGTACTCATTCTAATTTCAAAAATATAATATGTTACTCTCATTAAAACGGCTACAGTCCATTTTATATTAACTACAGTATTGCATGTCTAATAATATTTTAAGTAGTTATTAAATATTACTTAAAAACGCCAAAAAGACATGAGATGTTTAAAGTTTCAGTATTCAGACTTTAAACTTTTACTTAAGTATTCTACGATTAAAATTTACAATATAATAGCAAGTAATCATTAAATTGTATTGTATCGAGTTACACTAAAATAGTTGTTTTAGTATTCAGCCTTTAGACTTTTACTTAAGTATTCTAAAATTAAAACTTACAGTATGTCAGCAACTAATTGCCAAATTATATTCAGTAACATTAAAATTGCTTTGATTCATAAAAAAGACAGCGTAGCTCACCATATAATTGCTCTCAACAAATTTCTTGTGCAAATTGCGCAAGGAGTCCAACAAATATCTTTTTTTCTTTTTTTTTCTTTGTTCCTCGTTATGCATTCTTTTTTGCCTGCCCTAACTCTACTATTATCATAACATTCCTAAAATTTGCGAATGTTATGTATGATCCTCCCTCTTTGGATTTTTGCCGCTGTCTTTACTTCAATAACAGATTTTCTTGTCAACTTATCTGGAATTTGATTTAAGAGTTTGTATTTTTTAAGATCGTTGTATGTACTTGTCATGTTAAGCTTGAACTTTTGTTTCTCAGTATTACTCTCTAAAGTCTCATATGATTGGCCTAAACTTATATTCATTACTTAAGCAAACAACAATCTTTTCTTTACTTCTTGTTTTCGTTAGAATGAAGCATGTCTGCAACCTGTCCCGGGCTGTCTTTATTACGATTTTGTTTAAGCATACGTGATATACGTTTAGTAATAAATTGTTCTCATTTTTAATTTTTCTAACTCATTTTTGTATCAAGACAGTGTTTTGACAATTTTTTAACGAAGAGCTGATGTTATATTTTTTTTTTATTATAATGTTGCTGATGAGATGGTTCTGACGAATTCAACAAAGTACTTTTACATAGTGGTTGAGTAGAATAGAACACACTACTTTCAGATTGTGGTTGAGATCCTAACTGATGATCTAATAACCTTTCTTGAAGTTTTCTCTGTCTAAATTTTGCTATGTTTTCTCTCCACCTCTTTCTTTGATCTCTTTGTTGCTTCGGAGTTCTTTCTTCTATAGGGAGCAATTTTTTTGCCTCTTTTCTTTGGCGATATCTCTCTTTTTCTTTGGATTTGTACTCAGCATAGAGTTGAGGATCATTGCGAATTTTTTCCCTTTTCGCTTTCTCTTTTTGCCGTTTGCTTTCTAAAATTTCTTTGGTTTTCCCATTATTGAAACCTAAAAATAAATACTTACGTAAGTAATGTAAATTCGATGCAAGGAACTTAACTGCTCCCAAATAAACAGACCCGCTCCCTCCCATAATACCATAATTTACACCTTCCCACTTTCGCCCCTATATAAACAAAGACTCTCTCTCTAACACACACACACACACACACACACACACACACACACACACACACACACACACACACACACACACACACACAACTTTCGCATTACAATGCTCAAATACTATAAATACTCACAGAGCTATTGAGGCCACGGCGATTACATAAAAAAGTTAAAATTCACAAATTATGACACTAGTTTCCAGATATCCTTGTTTTGACGCGTGGCTCGAACGTGCGGTTATGTTGACATCTAGGATGCAACTGAAGGAGCGGGGGGAAATAACTACTTTACTCTTCGACGCACGTAGTGATGGGACACAAGGACGACTTTTCAGAGCTTGGTAATTATTACTTTGTTTTTTTCAATGATACAATGATACAATGATACAATGATACAATGACTTTATTTGTCTATGAAATCTAGGTGTACATAATAGGTGACAATTTTTTTTAGTGCTCTAGATTCTACCTTATAAGGTTTATAGACTTTACATTTCAGTGAGAACAATTTATCACTGACAATGCTCTAAATACTACATAATTTTATGGTTCGTCAATATAAAACTTATGTTAGACTATTTCAATACAAATAAAATAAAATTATACAAATTTCAATTTCAACTGATTAATGTCATAAATTATTATCATCTAAATACATGTTTACATTATAATATGCTTTCTTAATTAACAGGTTATTGAGCATATTTTTAAAAATATTTATACTTTCTTTACACCTTATGTCCTTTGGTATTTTATTATATACTCTTGGAGCCATACAGAACACACTTTTACTTAAGAATGCACTTGTTGATGGTAGACTGCGTAATTTACCTTCCTGTCTGCTACCTACAGGCCACATTACAAAAAGATCAGGATTTGATTTGACAAACAAAGCAATCTCACTAATGTAAATGCAAGGGAGGGTCAATACCTTTAGCTGAATGAAATGAGTTTTGCATGAATCTTTCTTTTTTAATCCGCAGATCGATCGAATGCATCGCTTTTGTGCTTTAAATGCCTTTTCACGGTCAGTAGAGTTGCCCCAAAACATTACCCCATATCGTAGAATTGATGCAGCGTGTCCATAATAAGCCGTAAGTAGAGCCGGATAGCTTGAAACTTTTCGAAGTTGAAAAAGCGCATAAGCAAATTGATTTAATCGTTTGCAGATATTATCTATATGAGGTTTCCAAGTCAATTTACAGTCAATCGTTAAACCCAAAAAGCGAGTTAGTTCTATTTGGGATATTGTTTTTTGGTCATATACACAGTTAAAGTTCAATTGGTTGTTATGTATTATTCTGAAATGCATTAAGAAAGTCTTATCTACGTTCATATTTAAATTATTATTATTCAGCCAATTAATAAGATATGTCAGTGTATTATTGATGTCATATTCAAGATCACTAAGCTTGTCCTTTATAAATAATACTGTGCAATCGTCAGCAAATAATGTCATAGAGTGATTAGTGGCATTAGGAAAATCATTTATATAAATTAAGAATAATAGTGGTCCCAATACACTACCTTGGGGAACCCCATTTCGAACGATTCGTTTTTCAGATTCATATGTCATTATAGTATGAGATTTTGGGCACATTCTATTTAATTGTGTTACTTGTAACCTGTTACTAAGGTATGATCTGATCAGATTATTTGGGATTCCTCTAACTCCATATCTAAATAGCTTTTGCAATAAAATTTCATGATTAACGTTGTCAAAAGCCTTTGACATATCCATATATAACGCAGTGACATTTTTTCGAGTATCAAGATTAGTCATTACATTTCTCAGAAAGTTAAAAATAGCCATATTTATACTTTTATTAATTCTAAAACCATATTGATTTTCCGTGAACATATTGCGTTTTTCGAAATAATAATATATCTTGTTATATATAACTTTTTCAAAGATTTTTGAGAATATTGGTAACAATGCTACTGGACGGTAGTTGCTAACTTGGGTTCTATCTCCCTTTTTATAAAGTGGTTTGACTACAGAGTGTTTTAATGCTTCCGGATATACACCTTGTACCATACACAAATTTAATATATAACTAAGAACCGGAGCTAGAATCATCGACACATCTTTGATTACCTTTGTTGTGATACCGTCCGTACCTACACTATTCGTATTTTTAAGACCAACTATGATTTTCAAAATATCATACGGGATTGTAGGTGTCAGAAACACAGATTCCAAATTAGGAGAGCTACATGTTTCAGTAATGTCATTGGTTGGATGACAACATGTGTTATCATGTGCTATAAAGTAGTCATTAAAATAGTTTGCAATTTTCGCCGGATCAACTATTGTTGCCCCTTCAGAAGTAGTAATATATGAAATAGTCTCATTAGGAAAGTTAGTTTTATTACCATTTATAACATCCCAAGTCGCTTTTGATTTATTCTTTGCATTGTTAATATAAAAGTCATTTTGAGATCTTTGGGTCAGTTTTATTACTTTTCTAAATCTTTTAGAGTATGTCATTAATGCCTGTTTGGAATCGTCTGTTTTAGTTTTTCTATATTTCCATAGAAGATTAATTTTTTTTCTAGCGCATGTTTTGATACCTTTTGATACCCATCTGGGGCGTTTTATATGGAAGCATTTTATTTTAATTTCAGGAAAACATAAATTATACTTGTTCGCGCACAAAGTTAAATCATACGTAAAACATGTTTCGTATTCATTCACCTGTATCATAATTGTTTTTCGTTACTATTTTAATGTTTATTAAAATATAAATCATATTAAAATATTAATATTTTTTTTTTAAATATTAAATTGAACAAAATATTTTTTTTTGTATATTTTCAGTTTTGTGACAGCCATGGACATTACATTTTGACACTTAGAATTGAAATTAACATACCTAAACACAAAAAAATACACGTGTAATACGTAGAACATATTCAATATTATGACTTGGATATAACAGAGAAGTTGATACTCTAATAAAAAAACTAAATATTCACAGTGGACACAGATTTGCAAGTTTCGGAAGAATCACCCTACAATACAGCATCAATTGTTTTCTAAAGATTCTAGACAAAAGTATTGAACAAGGTTATAAGTTCAATCTAATTACAACCACAACAAGGTTGTAATTAGATTGAACTTATATTTTTTAATAAAGTCACACGTAAGTAAGTCTACACGTAGATGAATGAAGTGGATGCGATGTAGTTATGAAGTGTAAGAGAGAATCACAAAACTTAAAATATTTTTTTGGGGAAATTTGTTTTGTTTTGGGAAAACTTCTAGAACAAAAGTTGTTTGTTTTGATGTACAGAATATGCCCTTAACAGGATGCTAATTGATTACCAGTAACCCTGTGTATTGCTTCTTTGCATTGGCATTATTTGAATACAAATTGCGGCATTGTGAGACATGTTTACATTGGCAATGTTTCAATTAACTAAACAAAATAAGGGCTCACGCTGCCGAATGCACTCTTATTTACCGAGACGTATTTACTACAGGTGGCGTCATTTAAAAAGAACGCTGGAAGAAAGTGACGTGGGTGTGTTTGCGCATGGCACTTAAAGCCCATCACACACGATGAAGATACTATAAAATATATATTATCTTAGAGCAGATTCGGACATATCGCTCACCATATAATTCAATGAGCGACCACACACGGTGAATATACTATAATATTTTACCTTAGAGTAGCTTAAGATGCCACCGATATAGGAAAGGCATGTTAACATACGCTAAGACTACTGCAGATCATGAAGACATCTTAAGACGCGGTCCAACCCCAATTTTAAAATAATTTACGATGCTTTACGTAAGGTTGAAAATCGCTTGTTAGATTGGACGATGTAATGCGAAAATGCGTTGATTTTGTACCTTTTCTTTATATTTTTCGATATATACTAACACAATTGAAAAAACTGCTGGTTATAGCTTTAGTACTATACGTTGGCTAAGTATTACCTAAAAAAAATATAGTGTTATCGCTGAAAATTCTGAGAGTTTGGACGTGAAAGATTATTTTTGTGGATTCAGGATTTTTTTCTGCTGAAAGAGAGTTATATTTATGAATTCTATTCGGTTATTACTCTTTTCCTATTCCTTTTCTGACCTTTTTATTTTTTTCATAATATACTATCGATCTGTTTCGTTACACTAGGTATTTAAAAATTCTGCTTTTTCTTTAATCAGGGTACGAGCGCGCCTTAAGATAGTGTCCGATACTGATCTTAAGATCAAATACAGAATGTTGACAAAACCGTTGCAGTAAATGGACGTCTGGTCTTCAGTTACCGAAAAAATTTATATTTTTACAATAAAAAGTAATAAAGCTTCACATTATCTTATGTACCTATTTTGTTTCGAACCTGTAGAAATATTTTTTGTAAATAAAAATGAAACTAACGTCTGACTAACGCGAATGTGTCAAACAAAGGAAATCATTGAAAAGGTGAGACTTTCTATCTACTAACCGAACTAGCGGTATGACAATTTTATCTTAGTAGATTTTTTTTTAAATTTCTATGGGCCTAACCTCCATAGGTTTTTCTAGATTGTAGGTACTACGTATAGATCAATCAAACTAGGTAACTACTAAATCGATGTTAGTATTCTTGATGAAATAAGGCTATGTTATATTATTAGACTAGCTGCAGCCGCGACTTTGTTCGCGTGGCCCTTTAATTAATGCTTTCAGTATAAACCCCATCAAAATTGGTCCAGCCTTTTCAGAAATTACCCGGATTATAGAGGCAGACATACAAACAATTAAAAAACTGGTAGGTATCGTGCAAATAACCATATGAAAGTGCAAGAAAAAGCTGTTTTTTTTCTGGAATATCATTGTAAAGTTTAAATTCACTACGGTGTTTCCTGTGTTTTATGTGATCTTCTATCCAGATTTACTTTTAGCTAGTATGACGGTTATATCATATTCACAGTCCCAATCATCATCTGAGGAACTGTCCAACAGGTCTCGCAACAAAATACGAATCATCGCAAAATAAAAAATATGAACACTCTGGATATTACAGTGTGAACGATCGAGACGTGCGGCTCCCGAGACGGACTCCGATAGAATGTACGCTTGCTATATATTATAGTATCTGCGCCGTGTGTGGTGGGTTAAGTTAACATAACTTTTACAATCGACGCTATAATATATATTATCTTAGTCGTGTGTGATGGGCTTTAAGGTCGACTGACGAACCAATAGCGCTTCAGCAAGCATGCGGCGCGTAACCCGTCCGCCCCGTGCCGCACCTCATACCGCCAAATAAACCGATAATGCGCATACTGCGTTCTTTTTGACATTACACATTTGACATGACGCGACCTTTACCCCATATCTCTGGCAAAAGAGACCATCAAAATAATATGAGAGTTGTTTCTTTAGACAAAAATTATAAATAACACCGTCTTTGGAATAATACAATTTTAAAAACATTTACACACTCATACATTACATAGTCACACACTCATTTCCTGTGTTGCGGGAGGCTTGAACACACAATAACACGTCAAAACTACGAAGACCCGAGATATTTCTGCTTATCACACAAATTATTGAACAAACAAACTTTGATTTTGAAAAAACATTTAAAATTTGTGTCTATCATCTATATAAGTCTGTCTGTTGTTCTGTTCTGGCTGAAATGTCCGAAACGGCTGGACTGATTTTAATGGAACTTCCAGTGGGAGATAGCTAATGTTATAAGAAGTAACAGGTTACGCATTTTCCCCGCCCGATTACCGAAAATAAAGTTCTTTCAATATAACGTATAAAAATATATTTATTCAACTTATATTGATTAATCGTCTAAAATTAAAGGGCCATGTGTATGCTTGCCAGAAATAACTTTAACTGCGATATCATCAGTTTTCCATCTGATTTTTGCGATGCACTTTCTTGATTTTCTACATGAACAGCACCAGATCCAACCATTTGAACTCTTTCTTGAAAATGTATAGCCTTGATACAATATTCTTCGTCCACCTCTCCCTGAGTCAACGAACGAAAAGATTTCTTTTTCATCTGTAAACATAGATATTTATTATATTTTACTACATCTATCCTACTTACGTGGTTACTCTCTGAGTATGAGGTATTCTACGTTCAAACTGTAGTGTGCCAGTATTAAAAGCCACTGTAGTTAAATGTCTTAAGTACCTACCTTTTATTTATAAATTTTATCGTAGTTTTGAAAGTAAGGGAACGTATGCATTTTATTGCTGGCGATTGTACGTCGGTCATAGTATCCATGGAAGGATCGCCACGCAGTTCAAACCCAGCAAGGACCAACGTCTAATCCACGGCTTCTAAAAATATTTTTGTTGTTAATAATAAAGGACAACATCCACACACGGCCTTCAGATCCCCAACTAGGCAGCCTGTACCATGGTAACCTGATGACTGATACACGCGCAGACATAGGTCAATCAGACATGTTCATATTGTTCATGCACACCAAATGCGTATTTGCGCATAACACAAATGCATGTCGTCCGGGGATCGAACCCGGGAACAGCAGCTCAGAACACAGGGTTGTTACCAACTTCTTCAACCAGCTAGTCGATATCTGACTCCAGTGTCTTAAAATAGAGAAAATAGAGTTTGACAACTATCTTACTTGATCCATTTTGGTCAGTAATGTCACACCAGCAGGCCTACCATAAACTTTCAGATTATTTGTCCGAGTTGTTATTTGTCTGAGTTAAGTTCCGAGCAGTTCAATAAAAGGTTCTCAAATTGACCTGCTACAAATCGTACCATGAACTTCGTTTCACTGACATGCGTTAGAACTGCTAGGGCTAAGAAGGGCCCTAAATTATTGTCTCCGACAGTTTGCGTGAAAGAGATGACGTTCTAGCACTTTGTATAACGCTCTTACTCTTTCATTGATGTTGGCTTATGTTATGTTCTGAAACTAAGATTAGCCTTATATTGAAACCTAATGATCTGATTTATAATTTAGTTCAATTTATAAAGTATTGGATTATATATATTCCAATATTATTCACAGGCATTGTAAAATACGTTATAATAATAATATTGGGGGATCCAGCAAAGTTTGTGACATTGACTTAGTGAATTAGTTTTAAATTACATTAGTTACACAAAGTACAAATATTTTGTAATGATATTAGAACACATCCAATCTAGTAAACGACATAGAACAGTTTGAAGTGGATTCTCAGAGAAACGACCCGAATGATTATTATCTACCTACAATATCAAGGCGGTGACCAAATGTGAGAATTCTTATTTATTCAACTTGGAATTATGGCCGCGTCTACACCACACCGCCGTGTTAGTTATGCTCTCTTAGAAGTACTATGGGAGTTCTAAATACCCATAGCGGCATAGCTGTATTGGTAAAATAAAACAGTTCGAGCGCGTGAAAATATGAGATGACTTTTTTTTATATACTTCTTCTAGTAATTCAAATAATTATTCGTATGCGTTCCTCATTCTTCTACGATAGTAACAGAAACTATTTTTTTCACAAATTGATAGAAATTCACGGTTTTTACGTTTAGTAGGTCAGAAAAAGTGGCTTTAGCTCGCCTGCTTTATGTGACAGATATGCAGGTTACTTTGATGGACATCTAAAGTCAAAAAACCCGTCATGGTACGCTTACAGCAGGTCAATTGCTGGCCGGCTAGATCAAGTGGGCAATAGTTGGCTGGCCTGTTAGAGTCCGCCATGGTACGAATTTGCAGGAAAGCTCAATAAAACGCTTAACTGTCCTGCTATAAGAGGCTTATGGTAGGCCTACAGGTCTAGGAAAACGACTGGCGGTAGATTTTCTATCTGACGGGCTACCCAGGCTAGAAAAGCTACCCAGGGAGCACTGAGAAGACGCCACCACTTTTCGCGTTCTTTTACCTTCACCGGAGGCTCACCCCTGAGGTGGGATTCGAACCCGCAAAGGTCAGCATGTGATCACTGGGTACTACTAAGTTTAAGCACTTCAAACTATAAACACACCACACTGTCATGGATGGATATTAGATACTTTTTCACGTCAAACAAATATTTTTCATGTGATGGTGGATGGGGCCCAAGTTTCTTAGCTATTGACAAACGTCACGCTATTGAACTGCCTTTGATGTCAAATTCGGTAGTCTGTTAGATCTAGTTCTCAATCGCAGTTGCATAGCAATCGCATTGCTGTCATAATTTTGGCTGTGCTACGGCTTGCGAATGTTGCCGCTGAAATAAGATTGAAAACATTCTGTCTATCTTGCACCAGTCAAGACATCAACGACTGCCAATGGTCCCACTGTAGCAAAGCAATCGTAACAAAAATAGTTTACAGAATTAAGTCAAAAACTATCGAAAGGATGCCGCTAACCCGCGATCAAACCAAAACAGCGAGTAGACTACGAAAACTGATTAAAACGACAATTTTCATACAATTGCGGTTGACTTGAGCCCCTGGAGTAATACATAAATTATTTTGTATCCTGGAAATGCGTTCATGTGAGAAAATTAATATTGGCGAAGTTTAAGCCGCAAAGCGCAGTTAAGACAATTTTATAGTCGTGCATGGTTTATACTATAAACCATGCAAAAATATAAACATAAACTTTATAGGTTATGCTAACATATTTAATAAATAAGTTTCAGTGTTTTATAAAATTAATATTTATTTTAGAAATTACATCCACTACTAATAGATAACCACATAATGACTGTGGTGGAGTGTAATGACGCAAATTAGCAAAAATTTTAAAAACACCCATATGTATTCAAAAAATATGCTGACCAATCACGTAATATTAGATCACAATATAGACATAAACTGATAAAAACAGAATCCAATCTAGAAATGTACAGATCCGGCCCTAACTCAATGGCTATAGAAAGCTATAATAAACTGCCTAATACGCTAAAAGACATTGAAAGGGTAGAATGTTTTATTAAAAACTTAAAATCCTTATTTGAATCGAAATGTTATTATACCTTTTTTTCGACGACAATTTTTCAACGCGAAATTGAATAAAATTAACCACACAATGTCGCCATTCCTGGAAAAATAGTATGTTTTCTGAGAAATCTTTTGTATTATTGACCAAACATGGCCTTTGGCGTGTCCACGGGTTGAAATAGATCGTTCTATTCCGACTGTTACCATACCCTTACAGGGTCATATTATGATATACAAAAAAAAACATGTTCAATAAGACCTGCATGTCGCTATATATGTTGCTATATAATATATAATCTTGAGTATTGACAAGTAACTTTGCCTGAGATGTAATGTAATATAATGTAATGTAAAATAATATAATAAGCGCGTAAGTAAATAAAAGTTCATGTACCAATTACTTGTATCTGATCGTTATTTTAAGCAAATAAAGCGATTACATACAAAAAAACATTAATTTAAAAACCAAAATTACAAACCCTTAAACACATAAGTGTTCCTTATTTTTTTCAACTGTGTTCCAAAAAAGAAAGTTCTCAATTAGACATTTTTTATAGTATTTCCAAGTGTACCTCATAGCTTATTTGTAATGACCTGTTATTTCATGTTGTTTTAATTTGAAAGCCTTCATAATATGGTGCATTGAAATTTGATCGCAGATCTAATCAATAGTTTTTTTTGACAATAATTATCATCAACATCAGCAGGGCAATTACGTATTTGTATTGCGTTACAATCAAATGTTATTGAAATCTTGTATAATGGCGACTTCATGTCAGACAACTCCCCGAAGCAGAAATTTTAGTAAGTAGTTGATTGGATCTGACAAAAGTGACATAATACCGCCATTTTATTTATTTCAATCAACGTTTGATTGCAACTAAGATACATAATAACTCTGCGGGTATAATAAAATATAAGTCGGTTTAAAATTTTGTGGAACAAGCTTACTTATATTATTGTGATATACGAATATATTTATTTTCGTCCGTTTTGTGTAAACTTGGTCGTGGATGGTTATGTTCAATAAATGCTTGTTTCACGTTCCCCAGTTTGTCAAACGTCATCTTAGCTTTGCATCCCACCGATAGTTTTTTCGAACAGTAGTAATACTGACTCATCTTGGCTCTGTTCCTTCCTTGCTTGGAAAAAGTGTATCCATCGTAGAGCAACACATTTCTTCCTCCCACTTCAACGATCTCAGGATTCGGAATATCTTAAACGAAACATAAAGTATCATCCAGTAGTATACCTAATGCATTTTAATTGTTATTAAACTAAATTAATATACCAAGAATTTTACCTATTCCCACTGAAACAAACAGCTTTTCAAATAAAAGTGTGTTGTGTAATGGCTCCGAGGATATACAATCATTTACCAAAAGATATCATTGACATCCAATCGACTAAACTATTTCAAAATAAAATTAAACGTTTCTTACTTGACAAAACTTATTACAATGTAAATGACTATCTGACAGAGAAATTCTTGTGTCTTTTTAATATGTATTGTACTTTTTCTTATGACATTTCAACAATACTACTTTATCTTGACATTTCAAAATTTTTTTTTATTATATAAATATAATATTTTAATTTGTAATCATTAACTTCACAATGAATTGCATACCTCATTGGTTAAATATGGTGTTCTATAACTAATACTTTTCCATCTGTATATTTTCATATGAGCAATTAATAAATGAATTTGAATTTGAATAAAATTCTTGCTATACTTCGTATTTCTCAGCGCAACTCTGAGAAGAAGCAAGCGAGATTTGTATGCGAGGGACAGCGTAGGCGTGTGACGAATGTGTGCATTGTGGCTAAACAAGTAGGTATGTATTATCAATTAGTAAGGAGCTCGGTACTGTCGCTGCTCAGCTTTGTGTTACATCCCTGGGGAAATACAGAGCAGTATATTAGAGACACAGGCAATTGCGATTGCTCCCTAAAGCATACCTATAGGGCTACAGACGCCGCTCATCTCTCAGATGCATCTCGCATACGCTGTCCGGCGTACGATATATTATATCTATGAATAAATAGATATGTCATATTCTATCGGCTGGGCCCATGACCACTGAAGTAGAAAGCATGGATGTGACATAAACTAAACCCTACTATTCAATATTTCACCTGACCATCGCGTATCGTGCTTTCATGGATGATGCAAGTTGTGATGTTAAGCAAAGAAGTTAGGTCAATTTAGTGTAGATACTGGCACACCTAGTGAAAATGATGCATCGCATTTTGATTTGCAACATGAACAAACAGTGTATTAGAATAAATAAACAAATCAATCCGAAACCGACAACAACACAATAAAGTCGATTCTTAGATTTTAGTATATTTATTATTTTAATACACAATTCATCTTGTTAATATTGCTGCCTTCTCTAATAATAAACTATAAGGCATTTACTAAATTATGTTGTTTAACCGTGCGGGTATAATACAATAGAAGTAGATTTAAAATTTTGTGAAATTAACTTACACAATAAACATTATACTACTTGTACTATAGGAATATACTTATATTCGTCCGGTTTGTGTAAATAAGGTCGTGGATGGTTATGTACAATAAATGCTTGTTTCACGCGTTACCCAGTTTGTCGAACGTCATCTTAGCTGTCGTCATCCCACTGATACTTTTTTCGAACAGTAGTAATACTGACTCATCGTGGCTCTGTTTCTTCCTTGCTTGGAAAATGTGTATCCATCGTAGAGCAACACATTTCTTCCTCCCACTTCAACGATCGCAGGATTCGGAATTTCTTAAGAGAAACATTCTTGTATCATCCTGTAACGGTATCCATAATGCATTTTAACTGTTTATAGACTAAAAGAACAGTAAGGATTGTATCTTATGTATATTTTATGGCGTGGTGCGCGTGCTGGAGCTTCGCACCAACCAGGGTCTCCTGAAGCGGCCTGTCCTCAAGGTGGCAAGGCTGCCCCTGGAATGAGCTCAACGCACACATCCTCTCTTTTTCGGCCCCGCAAGATGTTTACGTGACAATTGAAGCACAGCGCGTGACATCGCGCAGGAATTCGCGTTTCGCGTTCCCGAGCCGCGATCGTTCTCGTGTTCAGCAACTCGATTCTTAGACATTTTGGTATTTTACTCCACAATAAAATTAATCCTGTAAATATTGCTGCCTCCTGGGGGCAGTGACCCCGCAGTAAAGAAAACTATAAGGCATAACTAACTTATATAGTTTATATAAAGCAAAACATGCTCCCAATTCAACGTTTAAGACAGCAAAAAAACTGTAAGCGAATGACAATAAAACATTTTTGAATCTCCAATAACACAGAATCTTATTTTGATAAGGCCGTTCATAAAAACGAATTGGATAGTGACGATGAACAATGTAAATAGATATACTGAGATGGGCTATTATGTACCTATCTCAGTTGTTAACAAATTTTGATTGAAATTGAAAAAAATGGCGGCTCTATGTCACTTTTGTCAGCTCCAGTCATCAACTTACTAACATTTTTGCTTGCTGGAGTTGTCAAAACTGACATACAGCCGCCATTTTTCATGATTTCAATCAACATTTGTTAGCAACTAGATACATAATAGTCCTGCAGGTCATTTGCTCTTCCAAAATTAATACGGCATGGATGAAAAATAATATTACGGAGAGACAGATCCTAATATATGTATATTATAAATGTGAAAGTTTGTGTGTGCGAATATTACGATACCACGTATCTCCGTAACTACTTAACTAATTTAAATGAAATTCGAAATGTATTATAGGTTGAGTTCTGGAGTAACATAATATAGGCTAATCTGATCCAATTGTAATTTTTTTGTCAGTAAATCCCAATAACTTTCCGCCCCAGGGTCGAAGCCAAGACCTCGAGATGCCTAACGGCGTTTCCACTACATCAACGACGCAGTCATATTTTATTACATTTCCTTAGCATTAGGCTTATAATATTAAAACGGAATATTATGAAAATTTTAAAGCTTAACCCATTTTGTAAATTAATGTCTATCAGTTTGCAAAAGAAATAAAAAAGAAATAAATAAAAAGAAAAGCGGCACCAACTCTGGAACCATTATTTTTCGTAATCTATACATACAAGTAAATAAAATTGAATTTTCTATGGTGTCAAAGTAATTTTTATTATAAAAATGTTATCAAACAAAACCAAAACAGATTAGGTCACTTAATTTTTTTTAATGTAATCATATATTATTATATACCTAGAGACAGCCCGCGACTTCTTTCGCGTAGTAGGCTCGGCCTTCGGCCTCGCCATAACCTCCCGTCTTTTCTTATTTTCTTTCATAAGAACCTTCTCCTGACAATAATTAACACAACAAAAAAAAAGAATTAGCGAGATTGTTCCATCCGTTCTCAAGTTATAGCGTGGCCAGCATATAAAGGGGTTCATTTTTATATATAGATAGATATAGCTTTAAAATGTCAGATACTTAATTGTCAGTTTCCCTTCCGTTTTCCAATCTTGAAATTTATAATGCCGTGTTAAATTGTAATTCGTTTACAGTACATTAAATCTTACAATATACGCCGTGTACGATTTTATACCTGGGAGGTTCATGATTGTGCTCTAATTTCGACTTTGTCACGAATCCGCTATCCGACAAAGTAAATCTCGCCTTGCATTTCCTGTGTGCCATTGGGCATTGCCAGTAATCATTCGATTTGTGCTTTCCGTGGTTGTAAAAAGTGTAGCCATATATGATAGCCAGGGGCTTGCCTTTGCTGTTTACACAAAAATCCACTGAAATAGAAATCAAAAACCGTTTATGAATAATATAATATAAGCAGGAAGTAGGAGAACTGTTTGTGAATGAGTTCGTCCGGAGTAATACTGCCACCATACCTTGAATCAGTAATGTTCGCAATAATGTTCTGTGTTTTGGTTTGAAGGTATGGTTGCCGGCGAAATTACAGGCACACGGGCGCAAAGCAGGTCGTCACTTGTAAGGAAATGCATTTGTTCTAGGTCTTATTAAAATCAGGTGGGCCTTGTGCTCGTTTATTTTTATATTTTTTTATAATCTCATATAAAAACAACAGGAAACATAGCGAACGATGAGAATAAGAACTCAACAAAATCTGAGTATTAACCTAATCCAGATCCAATAAATGCTTGATATGGTTAAGTTCCATTTCTCATGTAATAAGTCTCATCATCAGGCAATATATAAAACCTTAGTCAAATTTGTATATTTTTATTTGAAAACTCTTTTTTTGACTCTGCTCATATAAACGATGATATCTCGGGTTTGGAAGAGTTTCTAGATATGAAACATATACCGATAGAATCGTACTGAACCAAGCTAACTAATAGAGGTAGAAAAATGTGTGTATGCGTATTAAAGTGTATCTAAGATGAAAAAAGCGATCCCCGAATTAAATATATTGTTATGGTGAAGTACTTATTAAAATAAGACCGTTTGTATTTCATAGTAAAACATACAATTACCTCGTATATTTTTTTCGAAGGTATATACCACTTCGTACATGTTTTTCCCACAATGAGGCCCAGAAACCCTTGCCGCTGCGCCGCCGACCGTTTACGGCGACGCTGTAGCTTACGCCGTCACGGATTCAAACCTTCACATTTTGTATTACTAACAGACCTGAAAAATACAAATAGGGCGTGGATAAGATGATTCAGTTGTTTACCAGCTAGAAATTTCTGTATGACTACGGGCGTATACCGTTAAAGGAAAATTACCGCGTTTAAAATTCGTCGTGAAAATTTGCGCGTATCTATTTACCAAAAATGCTTTCAACGTATCTAGTATATAACGACAATTATATATAACTTAATTATTGCTCCATAAATCACAAAAGTATCACATAATGTAGGTATTGTTATTTTTGCACAAAATATGTCTAAATCACAAGGAACAAACACTAACAACTTCAATCTCTAAAACACTTCATCATCATCATCTCAGCCGTAGGACGTCCACTGCTGAACATATGCCTCCCCCATGGACCGGTTGGAAGCGGCCTGCATCCAACGTCGTCCTGCGACCATCCTCAGGTCGTCTGTCCACCGTGTCGGTGGACGACCTACGCTGCGCTTGCCGGTCCGTGGTCTCCACTCTAGAACCTTTCGGCCCCATCGGCCATCTGTTCTGCGTGTATGTGCCCTGCCCACTGCCACTTAAACTGGCTAATCTTCTGAGCTATGTCGGTGACTTTCGTTCTTCTACGGATCTCCTCATTTCTGATTCGATCACGTAGAGAAACCCCGAGCGTAGCCCTCTCCATAGCTCGTTGTCCGACTTTGAGCTTATTTATAAGGCCCATAGTAAGAGACCACGTTTCAGTGCCATAAGTCATCACTGGTAACACACAAAAACACTTAAAAACTAGAAATCTATTTTATTCATTGACTAATAAAACGATTTTTTACAATGGCTTTCCAATTGGTCCTAAAATATCAAACGCAAAGTATATAAGGCTTTAGACCAATAATATCAGTTCAAATACATGAAGGACACTAACATTCAAACCAGTACAAAAAGAGCCGAATTTCGGCTAGGGGACCCACGCGCTCCAACAAAACGTACCCGTATTCTGGCTACGGGACCCCTAATCGTAGTTCAGAAGCAATTTCAAGTTTATTACACAATAAAACTTGGAGTTCACAATCAAGGATGCAGGCATTTTCCCAGATCGCTGCTACACGCATGTTACTTCTATGGAGTAGAATGTAAGAAGAAATACGTGAATTAATACAAGTAAGGATATTATAATTATTTGAAAGATTATTTACAATTTAATATAAACACCATTAACAATTCTGTAGTCTGAGGGCAGATGAGTGTGATCTGTTCTTGCTGTAACTATTTCTCCGCCGAGTGTCGCAATGAACCGAGCTCTACACTTAGGGTACATCCTGCATTGCCAAACATTAGTGCTCTTAGACCGCATTCCGCAATAGTACGTGTAATTGTTCCAAACTGCTCGTTCCTTCCCATTTGCTTGTTTCACATATATAACTGGAATTGAAATGCATCCATTTGTAAATACCTCATTGTTTGTGAATTTGCACATAATATGTATAGCATCTCATGAGCACTGTTTTCCCAAAATGGAAGAACACATAATACTATTCGGATAGGCGAACTATTTGCGGCAATTGAACAATCAAATTTATTTATTTATTAGCTAATCATATATTTTATAATAACAGATATGTGTATAATATGTGTCTAGGTGTTGGGCCAAAAAAAATCTGGCTAAGCGTGGTTTTTAAAACACATTTGCCTGACTCTTCTAAAGTATAGTAAAGAATAATAGGCGTCACGATACGTCATGTGCAAAAAAAAAATTTGTCGTTTGATTATTTACATTCAAGTTTATTTTCACCCAGTTTGAGTGAACCGAACCAAACCAGAGAAAAATATTTTTCCATACAAATTACAGACCTCCATTGCTCATCTTCTAGAGGTTTGTAAAAATTTGAAAAAATATATACGTGTAACATTTAAACTTTCAAGTTTATTCAAAGTGAGTTGTGAGTGAATCGAACCAGAATAAAAAATTGTATTTATGTTAATTTTTAAATGGTTACTTTCCAATGGATCGCGTCAGCTTTATTAACAGTATGTTGAGCCTGGTTTTTATTAGCACACTTAATAACAATTCTAGTATCGTCTGCAAAAAGTATCTAAGTATACATTTATGGGGAGTGGCTTCAGGAAGGTATAATCTATATAATATATTTATTATATCTCCATTACTATTCGTGGTCTATACTAAGAATAGTAATGGACCCAATATACTCCCTTGAGGAACTCCTCAGCTATTAATTAAAAGTTCCGAGTTAAACGTTAGTGTTGCAAGTTTATTTTCTTAAGTTGTAATAATTTTAAGTATTTCAGTATAATGCTTTCTATTTTTGAAATAACTAGCTATCAATTTATTGGCTGCCCCTTTGCCCTAAAACTCTGATTTATACAATAGCATTGAGTGATTACCAAAATCAAAGGCTATCGCCAAATCCATCCAATATGGATGTTATAGAGGTACCTTCATTTAAACTCCTTTACTGAGTAGAGTAAAGTTTACTCATGAGCATAACCTACTATTACTTATGCTTGTAATATTATTTTACAGTTTATGTGTGTATCGACTTTTGAGTTAATCGAACCAATAAACTATATAAATTTCAAATGTCATAAAAATCAATTTAGTAGATACAAAGATACGTGATATCAAACATTCACACACACAAAGATTCGCATTTATAATATCGGGTGATTCATTTGGAGGTACTTTTTTAATAACTTTTTTAATATAATAAATTTATAGGGTAATTTTTATTATTACAAAAAAGAATTATTCTTTACATTTATTTTTTATAGATCATTTCTTTCAAATGTTGGCCGTAACTCCGGTTAACATAGTCCATTCTGCCATTCCAATTTTCGATGACGCGTCTGAACATTTCGATTGGTATTTGGTGAATAACGCGAGTAATGTTGGCTTCCAGTTGATCAAGATGTGTTCTATTTGGTATCTAACAATGTAATTTGGCTTTCAAACTTTTTGATGGTATAGCGAATCGTACGTTTGGTATGCCGATTATGTGGACCATAAGTTTCTCTAAGTACACGAAACACATTCCTCGCAGAACGCTGATTTTCGTAATACAGCTGAATAATGTGTAGACGCTGTGCGGGGCTAAGTCTTTCCACAATGAATTAATGTCAAACTATACTGAACAAAAATACCATAAAAGGTTACCACGACTTACGCGTCATCTGTCAAAAATCCATAGAAAAAAAAGTACCTATAAATGAATCACCAGATATTATTAGGATTAGGTGACATATTATGTAATATTATAACTTACTTAACTTAAAATTTACTTGAATTACTTATACTACGAGTATATATTATATATGTCAAAAATCGGTAACATTCACTCTAGTTATGACGGAGATATAGTACCTATATTTAACGATAAAGGTGATTATAAAAACGTAGTGACTCAGGAGTGATCACAACAGTGATCAGTCCTGGGTCAGTGCGTTGTGGTTAAAAAACCACACACGTTACAGTTCCTGGAAAAGAAGGTTGATTTCTGCGAAATCTAATGTATTATTGGCCAAATATGGCGAATCGCGAGTCAACGGGTTAATGGCGGCTGTACACGCTCGTCGAGACAACAGGAGACAAGCCGAGTACGAGCGTGGAGACGGTCCCCTCACCACGTCGCGTCGCGACTCTCCGCTCTCGTTGGCTCTCTGAAGCGTGTCGGTTTTTTGCGCCCGATTCAAAGGGTCTCGTTCGGTCTCGCCAGCAAAACGAGAGCCCGCGTGAAGACGTGCGTGTAAAACATTTAAATAGATATAATACCGCTTTTTTCGTTTGAAAAAGCAATTATGTCATTCTACTACTGGTTGTTATAGCTTAGTGAATAGTAATAGTACTTTAGTACATACTTAAGTAAGTACTTAGTTGGTAATTATAAAATATATCAAAAACGCAATAATGTTACATATAGGATCTGTTATGGTGAATAGAAATCATCCACCACCTTTATTGCCATTTCGTAGTAATGGTAAATTTGCTTTCATATAAATGCGGGCGAAGTCGCGCGTAACTGCTAGTTTCTCATATAGGTATGTTTGCATATCGGGTACTCTTTATTATGTAGATAATCTGTATTTTGTACAATGTTGCAGAATTCACGGTTGAATCTAATCATTCCGTTATTATCTCTTGCCATAGGAGCGATCCATACGGCGGCGTCCGGATTTCAATTTACACCGATGTGTACATGATATGCTCTCGTTGACGCGACGAGACACCACGAGACGAGTCGAGACGAGCGTGTACAGGCGCCATTAAATTAAAATTCCGATTCACCGACATATATACGAGTATATACACTTAACACCTACAATAGTTTAACATCGCACTTCTTAATTTTCAATAAATATTTCTAGAGGATAAGAATATATAACTTCTACCTTTTTACCTATTCTTGTAATTTAGGGTTTCTCCATTATAACACCTTAACATATTCCCCGTTTGCGGTTCTGTACATTTTTGGTGGGGGGTGGTTATGTTCTGTTATAACCTGTTTTATTTCAGAATGTTTCCCGAGAGCTACTTTAGCTCTGCACTGCAAGGTACTCTTTTTGGAGCAATAGTAATTATTGGAATTAATGCCGTGTCGAGAAAATGTATAGTTTTGATACCAGAGTAATGTTTTGCTGTTAACCTGAATCATCCTGTACGTTTCGCCATCTGTAAAGTATGAACACATTGTAAATTATCCTCTCCTATCTCAAAAAAGTATATTTATAATTCAACAAACATCTATAGAACTCATTCAACAGCAGGGTAAAGAGTAAAGTAACAGTATAAATCATAGGTAGACTGTATTGAGATAGTTTTGTATTGAAAAATATTACGTTTTAAATAAATTTATTTTCATACAATACATGCGTCACCTTCGTGGAAACATGACTATTGAATAAACCATATAACATAAGTATACATATGATACGGCACTACGACAGATGAAAACTTATAAAAGCATGCAACGATGTGCCTACAAGTGTAACATGTTACAATTGTTAAACATGTTATATAGGTTATGGTGTGTTTATCAGTGAAGGTCGATATTATGTTAAACGAGCTAAGAATTTTTATAACCTAGTGTTTTTTCTTGTAAATAAGTGCGCATTTTCAAAAGTTATCATTGGTGAAGCTTAACTGAGCGCAGAGTTACGAAGGAATCGAATTAAAGAACAAAATTCGAAGTATCGACTAGGCTCAGACACCCACGTTCGTAGGACGGTTACTTTAAAAAAATCGCTACACGTGGTCTCCAACTAATAAAATGGTCTACGAATCAGTACATATAAATGGTAGAACCAACCGATTAAGAAAATCGATTGTACTAGGTTAAAAGCATAGCGATGAGTAGTACAGAGGTGAGGAGCGGGGGGAACGATCGGGATACGGGCAAGCGACAAGACACTTTAATTAAACTTTACTCTACAATACTCTTAAATAATAAACAATAAAAATGAATAAAAATTCAGGATAATATCTGTCCATAGTATTATTAACAATAGTAGTGGTGACTCGCATAACAAACGAGTACGGAAGAGAGTAGACCGCTTCGTCTACTCGTAAACATATTATTAGATCATATAAATAACACAGTCTTATGTTTTAGTTACTTAAAATAATAAGTTCTATTTTATTCAGATCAACATCACAAACAACATACGATAATTAGATTCAAATAATACAAATTAAAATACTAATGATGTTAATATTATAAATGTGACAGTATGGATAGACGTTTTATAATAATTGTCAATCACGCAAAGCGGCAGTGAAATTTGATAGATATATACCTACATATATAAATATTATGTATCTAGTAAATTTCAGGCACTTGATTTCATGATCATTATCATCGTCCATCACGACGCGGGTATAACCGCGGGGCACAGCTAACTAAAATTAACTACGAGTATCACACCCTGTGATATCCAAACTTATTATTGGTATAAGTTTTTAAACTGACATGGCCACTAATGCAAGAAGTAACGTTAGAAACGGGATATTACAAATTGGATATTTACCATGTATTGTACAATAATTGTGTAATTCTTATTATTGGTATCTACCGCAGACTGATTTACAAGCATCTCTAGGATTCTGTTGGTGCTGCCTATAATTCTAAGTAATAATGAGGTAGACTTTTAGCACATAATGGCATACAATCTATCGTTGTATTGGCAAACATGCCCGAGGCGCTTTATAATTGAAGCAGCCTCACCAGAATCCTAGATACATTAGTGCGGAGAGCGTTGCTGGTAGAGTCCGACCGAAGCTGGTTTTTTAGCCAAACCCGAAACCGAACTTACGGCCTTGCTCTCTGTATCGGCTGAAACCGAAACCAAAACCGAAGCTTATTAAAAATGATAAAGTTACGATTATTTACTGAGGTTTTTTTTAACATTTATTTATTTATATTTTATATATATGCAAAATATATAACCAGTTAAATAGTGTTAAATTAAATATAAAAAAATAATCGAACAAAAATCGAAGGCTAAGGCACGAGTTAGCTGCGAAGTTTACCGAACGCCGCACGAAAATTCACAAACACTCGAGTTTCGGTGGAGCCAAAAGTTTCGGCTATGTTGTGGCAAAACCGATAACTAAAGCCGAAACTAGATTTTTGAGCCAAAACTGGCCGAACCCGAAATTTCACTAATAACATAACACAGTCGGTCACTAATTACAGTCTTTTTGTGTGTAAGAAACATATTAGTATATCTAACACTTATGAAAAATTCATCAATTTAATTTAATATACTCTCCATTTAAGGTTTTAAATATATTAGGTGGCGGATGGTTATGTTTTGCAAACACGTATTTTATTTGTTTGTCCTTTCGTGTAGTCAATTTAGCGTGGCACTGACAGCTGACCTTTTTAGAACAGTAGAAATTGTTACCTTTACCATGTCTCGAAAAAGTATAGTTTTGGTATAACAACAATGTTTTCCCGCCCACTTGGATATGCTCGTAATATGATTTGTCATCTGAAAATAGTGTAACCATAAATATAGGTGAATTTTTCAACTGCGTATACGGTATACGGCCTTATACGAAATGTTATAGCAAAAAAGGAGTTTTGGTAAAGCTCGATTAAAAACCTAATATACAAATATGGGACAACAGCCACACAAAGTCTTTAAGTCCCAAACTAGGCAGAGTCTGAACTAGAGGTGCATTCGTTTAGCTTTTAGGGCATTGGTGGCGTTGTTTTTAATGGTTCTTTTGTTAAAGTGTTCGTAAAGCTCAAAAACGTTATTTTTTGCAATTTTTGTCACTTTTACCCACACCCTATTCGAACTCTCAACTGAACATAAGACCTAAAATCGCATGATTATGCTGTTAAATACATAGCTGTCCAAAAACGATCACAAACAACCATGCTCCGGACGTGGGTCAAAAATTTACCTCTTTTTTAGCGTTCGGAACGCTGAACAAAAAGAAACATGAACGACATTTTCACCCACAGACTCCCAATTCGAACGCCCCTTGTAAGCGTTTTTAGCGTTATTTTCGCTAAAAACGCTCACAAGGGTTCTATTCGAACGCACTATATGTTAACTTGATGACTGATATACGTACTTATATACATACACATACGCAAACACAGGTCAAGCAGACAGTTCATGCACAAAAATGTTTGACCTAAAGCTACATGATTGACATAAGTTCACTCGTAAAAATCAAACCATCCATAGAAAGAAGTTAGCAAATGGCCATTAGCAGTCGATGCTAACCGTCGTTTGGTGCTTTAACCCGTTGAATGGCGATTCACCATATTTGGCCAATAATACAATAGATTTCGCAGAAATTACCTACTTTTGCAGGAACTGCAACGTGTGTGGTTAAACATATAAAGGTGAGAAAGCGAGCCTAATAATTAAAAAAATAAAGATGTACAGCGCACTTTTCGGTTTTGCGGTGTCTGTCACATTACCACCTCAGTCGCAGACGGTTAATTAGGTACCATTGTCTCAAAAGTGTAGGTACCAATAGGTTCAATTATGTTTGTTATGTGCTTAGAACAAATTGGAAAATCCGCAAAATAAGTTTATTTCTCGGTATTTAAAGTAAAATATAAAAACATGCTTTCGGAGTAACAACGCCATCTAGTGAGATATTTTGCTTAGCTAAACCTCTAACGTTTAACCCTAATATAATCTCCGTTGGACGTTTTGTACCACATCGGAGGCCGGATGATTATGTTCAGAAAATACAGATTTGATGGCTGAGTCATTCCCGATTGACAGTTTAGCCTTGCAATGCATAGCAACCTTACTGGAGCAGTAGTAGAGTAGTTGTTGAATTTTGGGAGACCTAGAGATGTCTAGAAAATATATAATTTTCATATACCAGTAATGTTTTGCCTCTTATTTAAATAATTTTATATGTACCATTAGCTGTGATTAAGAAAATGGAAAATATATTTTTCTGTCTTAAACACTTTTATTTTATTTAAACTTGTGCCCAGTAACAAGTCTCTTAGGTTAATTTTGTTTTCCTGAAACAAAAGTACGGATTTCTAAATCTAATGCAATGTATGAACCGAGAATAATAAAATTTAATGACGTGCACTTTGCTACCACGAAACAGTTATCATTCTGAAAATACTCTACTACATATACTATATACGAGAGTATACTTAATAGAGTTTTACTTCTTCTCATTGTGCCGTCTTCTAAAGAAGGTTGGCGATCATTAGGGCGACTTGGACCTTCGACACTGCAGCTCGAAACAAAGATCGGGTGCTTGTGATGTACCACTTGCGTAGAGTTTTACTAGTTATTATATAATATACAAATATGAGTATATTTTACTCTATATGTTTCCAATACGGGACTGTGTTGTGTTTAAGCTGCTAATAATATAAAGCTAGTGGAAAATTTCACAGGTAGTGTAACGGATATTCTAAGATATAATTTAAAACTAAACAAATAGATAAAATAAAGTGGGACATGAAACGTGGTTTGTGTCGTTTTGTTATCACTATACCCTAAAAACGGGAATACGAAAAATTGTCATACAGTTTGTTCGCGATTGGACTTTTTGCTAAGTTAACCAACTTAGCAAAAAGTCCACTCAAATGATTTGTAGAGGATTCGCAAATGGTCCACTTCGCAAACGGTCAACTTCACAAATGGCTTGGTATGCCCATAGTGGATACTTTAAACCAAAGCAATAAGTAATGAAAACCTTCAGTGTGAGAGACCGGCTTGCATTTATCTGGTTTATATTGCATTTTATAAGCGGAGGCATGAACACGAATATAAGTAAAATTAAATAGTCAAGTACACCAAGAGTTTATTTTATTATAACTGACACATTTGACACAGGTTAATTACTTATTATATCCATAAATAGATAAATAACGTTCAAATCAGTTCTTTTATTTATCGGCCTGCTATGGTAGCCTAACATATTGTCCGCTGGCGGTTATATATAGCTTCGGTGGGGGATGGTTATGATCAGAACATATTCTCTTTATTTCGCCATTTTTGCTAAGCGAAACTTTAGCTTTGCATTGCCTTGAAAGTTTCTTTGAGCAGTAGTAATTATTATTGGTAATAACCCCTTGCCTCGAAAAGGTATGGTTTTGGTATAACATCAATGCTTTACCTTGAATTTGGATCAGTCTGTATGTTTCATTCGCTGGAAACATAATAAATAACAATTTAAACATTAAAAGAAATCAACAAATTCAATCGTACATTTACTTGCGATACACTAATTAGTGACTAATGATACATAGAACGTGGTTTGTGCCGTTATTGTTATCGCTTCAGCGTCAAATCGGTAATGCACAATTTTCACACTTGGTGTGTCTTTAAATTAAGAGATTTCACTATTGAAATCTCTTAATTTAAACAACATGTTATAAAAACCTTCAGTATCCGGCTTGCGATTCTCCGGTTTGCATACATTACATTTTAGGTAGTGATTTAAATGCGAAAATAAGTAAAATTAAATACTCAAATATAATAAAGGGTTTATTTTAGTACATATTATTATGACCAACACGTTTGACTTCAGTCAATTACTTATAATATCCTGATATAGCCATAGTTGAAAAAAGTATCAAATAACGTAGAAAATTTTACAGAAAGTGTTACTATAGCGGATATTGTAACAAATTATGTAAAGCTAAATAAAAAGATACAATAAAGATGAACTAACACGAAACGTGGTTTGTGCCGTTTTTGTTATCATTCTGTCGTAAAAACACACTAATGTCACTTGGTATGCCTATGGTAGATACTTTAACTTAAAACAACATGCAATAAAACTTTTAGTGCGAGAGTCCGGCTTTCGTTTCTCCGGTTTATACTACATTTTAGGTACGGAACTCTAAACACGAGAACAACTAAAATTAAATACTCAAGTACAATAAAGGATTTATTTTAGTATAACCAACACATTTGACATCGGTCAAATGCTTGTTATATATTCTGATATAACCACAGTCGTACAAATTGGTAAAGAACGTTCAAATGAATTGTTTTATTTATCGGCCTGCTATCGTAGCCTAACATATTGTCCGCTGGGGGTTATATAAAGCTTCGTCGGGGGATGGTTATGATCAGAACATATTCTCTTTATTTCGCCGTTTTTTCCAAGGGAAACTTTAGCTTTGCATTGTCTTGAATGTTTCTTTGAGCAGTAGTAATTATTATTGGCACCCCCTTGCCTCGAAAAGGTATAGTTTTGGTATAACATCAATGCTTTACCTTGAATTTGGATCAATCTGTATGTTTCATTCGCTGGAAACATAATAAATAACAATTAAAACATCATAAGAAATTAATAAATTCTATGGTACATTTACTTGAGATACACTATTTAGTGACTAATGATACATATAACGTGATTTGTGCCGTTTTTGTTATCGCTTCAGCTTCAAATCGGTAATGCACAATTTTCAAACTTGGTGTGCCTATAGTGAAATCTCTTAATTAAAACAACATGTAATAAAAACCTTCAGTATCCGGCTTGCGGTTCTCCGGTTTGTATACATTGTATTTTAGGTAAGAAACTCTAAACACGAAAACATGTAAAATTAAATGCTCCAGTAGAATGAAGGAATTATTTTATTATAACCAACACATGTGACTTCAGTCAATTACTTATAATATCCTGATATAGCCACAGTTAAAAAAATTATCAATTAACGTAGAAAATTTTACATGCAGTGTTACTTTAGCGGATATTCTAAAAAAATAATTAACTTAACAAAAAGTATAACCACAGTCGTACAAATTGGTAAAGAACGTTCAAATGAATTGTTTTATTTATCGGCCTGCTATCGTAGCCTAACATATTGTCCGCTGGGGGTTATATAAAGCTTCGTCGGGGGATGGTTATGATCAGAACTTTTTTTTTTATTTCGCCGTTTTTTTAAGCGAAACTTTAGCTTTGCATTGACTTGAATGTTTCTTTGAGCAGTAGTAATTATTATTGGCAATATTCCCTTGCCTCGAAAAGGTATGGTTTTGGTATAACATCAATGATTTATCTTGAATTTGGATCAGTTTGTATGTTTCATTAGCTGGGAACATAATAAAAACCATTTGTACATCTGAAGATATCAATTGTACATTTACTTGCAATACACTAATGATACATGAAACGTCGTTTGTGCCCTTTTTATTATCGCTTCAGCGTCAAATTGGTAATGCACAATTTTCAAACTTGGTGTGCCTATTTTGAAATTTCTTAATTAAAACAACATGTTATAAAAACCTTCAGTATCCGGTATGCGATTCTCCGTATACATTGCATTTTAGCTACAGAGATATGCGAAAACAAGTAAATACTCAAATACAATAAAGGATTTATTTTAGTACATATTATTATGACCAACACGTTTGAAATCAGTCAATTACTTATAATATCCTGATATATCCATAGTTGAAAAAATGATCAAATAACGTAGAAAATTTTACAGGCAGTGTTACTTTAGCTGATATTCTAACAAATTATGTAAAGCTAAACAAAAAGATAAAATAAAGATGAACTAACATGAAACGTGGTTTGTGCCGTTTTTATTATCACTCGATCGTAAAAACACACTACTGTCACTTGGTATGCTTATGGTGGATATTTTAAACTAAAACAACAGTTTAAAATATAAATGTAAACAATGCCACGGACCCATTGAGTCTGTGAACATAGGCAAAAAAAAAAAAAACAACATGTAATAAAAACCTTCAGTGTGAGAGTCCGGCTTTCGTGTCTCCGATTTATTGTAGATACAGAACTCTAAACACGAAAATAACTAAAATTAAATACTCAAGTACAACAAAGGATTTATTTTAGTATAACCAACACATTTGACATCGATCAAATACTTGTTATATATTCTGATATAACCACAGTCGTACAAATTGGTAAATAACGTTCATATTAGTTGTTACATTTATCGGCCTGCTATCCTAGCCTAACATATTGTCCGCTGGTGGTTATATAAAGCTTCGGTGGGGGATGGTTATGATCAGAACATATTTTATTTATATTTCGCCGTTTTTTCCAAGCGTAACTTTAGCTTTGCATTGCCTTGAAAGTTTCTTTGAGCAATAGTAATTAGAATTAGCAATACTCCTCGAAAAGGTATAGTTTTGATACAATATCGATGCTTTGCCTTGAATTTGGATCAGTCTGTATGTTTCATTCGCTGGAAACATTATAAATAACAATTCAAACATCAGAAGAAATTAATAAATTCTATGGTACATTTACTTGAGATACACTATTTAGTGACTAATGATACATATAACGTGATTTGTGCCGTTTTTGTTATCGCTTCAGCTTCAAATCGGTAATGCACAATTTTCAAACTTGGTCTGACTATAGTGAAATCTCTTAATTAAAACAACATGTAATAAAAACCTTCAGTATCCGGCTTGCGATTCGCCAGTTTGCATATATTGCCTTTTTAGGTACAGAGCTTTAAACGCGAAAACAAATAAAATTAAATACACAAGTACAATAAAGGACTTATTTTATTTTAACCAACACATTTGACTTCAGTCAATCACTTATAATATCCTGATATAGCCATAGTTGAAAAAAAATAACAAATAACGAAGGCAATTTTACAGGCAGTGTTACTTTAGCTGATATTCTAAAAAAATATATAGGTAAAGCTAAACAAAAAGATAAAATAAAGATGAACTATTACATGAAACGTGGTTTGTGCCGTTTTTGTTATCACTATAACGTAAAAACATACTAATGTCAAACTTGGTATGCCTATGGTAGATACTGTAAACTAAAACAACAAGTAATAAAAACCTTCAGTGCGAGAGTCCGGCTTTCGTTTCTCCGGTTTATACTGCATTTTAGGTACGGAACTCTAAACACGATAACAACTAAAATTAAATACTCAAGTACATTAAAGGATTTATTTTAGTATAACCAACACATTTGACATCGGTCAAATACTTTTGATATAACCAAAGTTGTAAAAATTAGTTAATAGCGTTCAAATCAGTTCTTTTATTTATCGGCCTGCTATGGAAGCCTAACATATTGTCCGCTGGCGGTTATACACAGTTTCGTTGGGGGATGGCTATGCTCAGAACATATTCTCTTTATTTCGCCGTTTTTGCCAAGCGAAACTTTAGCTTTGCATTGCCTTGAAAGTTTCTTTGAGCAGTAGTAATTATTATTGGCACCCCCTTGCCTCGAAAAGGTATGGTTTTGGTATAACATCAATGTTTTACCATGTATTTGGATCAGTTTGTATGTTTCATTAGCTGGAAACATAATAAATAACAAATTATACATTAAGTAGAAGATATCAACATATTCAATTGTACATGTATATCCGTAACATTAATGTGATCACTACTTTTATACTAGAGGTGGTGTTGATGGATGTTCGTGGGTGGCTCCCCTACTCTTCGCAGGCAAATTTAACCATTTGGAAGACAAGACTGTACTGTTTGCGTCAATGTACAGAAAATCTCAGTTAAAAGTATCACGTCTGAACAGTTGCAGTACAAAGTTTTGTGCATATGGTGAATACAAAAAGTGATTATACATATTTTTAGTTTTTGTAATTAAACTTTAGTTACAAATGCACTTAGAAATAATCATTCAAATAATGGCTGCGTAGAACCTAATAAAAATATACGCCAAGATTCTCCTAGTTAGTCTGATGATAGAGATATTATAAGAGTAAGTGAAACAAACACCATACAATACTGTAATACTTTTATAATAAAATTATACTTTTAGGTATAGTATTATTAAAATTAATCATGAGAATAATCAACATGCATTCATGCACCACAGATAAAAATATCCATGTACGTATAGTAGATAAGTCTATTTATAAATTTATACATGTTTCTAAGTGGCAGGCACAGTGTACGTCAAAAATTGACGTACACTGTGCCTGCCAATGCGAAAATCTTGTAACAGACATAAAAAAGACCAATAAAGTAGAAATCATGTAATAACTACTTACAAGTCAAGTATCAGCCCATTACGTTGAGGAACATGGGTCCATAGTCCACCACGCAGGCCCAGCGCGGTAGACGCAGGCTAGTAGCCATTTCAAGTGTGGAAGTTTTAAGCCCTTCCGTTTTGCCTCCGACATATCAGAACAACTGTTGGTTCAAGATAAACAAACGCGACTGACGGCCATTAACGGTCACCCATCAAAAGTTGCTTAACTTTTTGTTTAGTTCAGAACGACAAGGTAAGCTCCACTGCGAGCGCTTCAACCTGGGACCCAAGTCTCTTAGCTATTGAACCGCGGTATTGCAACTTAATTGTATAAAAATTGTCGTTTTTGACAGTTTTCGTAGTCAACTTGCTATTTACGTTCGATCGGCCAGCGGCTTGCTATCATAAAAAGCGATCTATTAAAAATAAAAATTAATGATATGACATTTCTAAGACTTCTAAGTACACATTGACGGAATTAAAAACATATTGTATAATACTAGAGTAGACACATTTAAAAAAATTCCAAAATACGCGTACCACTTAATTTCACTTTTAAAATAGTTTTCCTCTTTATTCACTATTGCATTTGTCATGAAACACATACTCGTATCATAAAATTAATTTTTAAAACAAATACATTGACGGTATTTTTTTTATTTAAGAGTGCACTAATGAGTGCAATTATTTTTTATGAATTTTGTACATTTGTACGAGATGCGCTAGCTTGACTTCAAGTAAAGGGAATTGTACGTAGTTAAGCGCTGAGCTGACAGCGCCCTAATTGGTATTCTCTAAGCTATTGTGTAACGACTGCGTTGCTACAGTGGCATAAATTGGCAGTCTGGTCCATATATTAAGTTCCAGTAATATTTTGATGGTTTTTAGGAAGCAAAATGACTACATAGGATTTATTTATTGTGTTTCTGTTATACATTCACTGTATTGATGTTTTGACTGATGCAAGTGAGATAGAATGTTTTCAATCTTATTTCAGCGGCGAAATTTGCAAGCCGTAGCACAGCCATATGACAGCGATGCGATTGCTATAAGTACAACTGTTTTGAGAAATAGACCTAACAAACTACAGAGTTTGACATAGACCTAACAAACTACAGAGTTTGACATAGACCTAACAAACTACAGAGTTTGACAAAGGCAGTTCAATCGCAGAAGCATCGCTGTAGCGTTACTTTTGTCAATAGCTAAGAGGCTTGGGGCCCACATATCCTATAATTTAGTTTTATTATATTACGCCTATTATTCAGTGACAATAGTTATAGTGTCATACGTTACATATTTCCCTTTCCCTATTTTCTGCATGAAAGGTGGAGGGTGATTGTGATCTGTTTTGGAATATTTAATTCTTTCATGCATACCGAGACCAATTCTGGCAGTGCAATTTGAACTATTGCTGTGAGCACAGTAATAGTAATGATAATTAGAAGGTTTTGAGTAAATGTATTTTTTATACAAAAGCATGTTTAAGCCATTTACTTGGATTCTCTTGTATGTGTCGAATGGAAGATCTGGAATAAAACCAAAAAGAATACACAAGTTAATATTATTCATAAGAAAAATGCTAACCATTCATAATAAACAATATGTAGATATAGACTTCAAAGTCCGATTGTGGATATCTTGTATTTGATGAAGTTTCAGAGTCTACTGGGACAATTCGGCATATATATAATTGTTCGGCGATAACTTGCGAAAAATATAAATTGCGATAGAGATAACAAATATAAGATTCTCTATCTTGCATTTTATCAATCTTTTTAACGAGTATCCTCATCCAATTTTGCAAAAACCAGCATACATAATAATATACCACTAATTTCTAAACTCCACACGTATTTACTTACATAGGTACTTAGTATCAGACACCGTTAAAAACCTGTCTTTTCGACTCAGCTCTTGTTGTACTCAACAAGAGCTGAGTCTGCCTAAATATATACCACAATATATACAGTATAGTACTAGAAATACAAACGATACATCGCACGTTTCAGGTAATCAGGTATAGTTAAGTACTCCAGGATTCACCTGGTCCGAGAGCTTCATGGGCGAATAAACACCGCGGTAGGATATAAATTGTTCAGATTTTCTACCAACTTCCAAAAAACCTCCTCCTTTTTTGGAAGTCGGTAGAAAATTTGAACAATTTACATCCCACCGCGCTGTTTATTTAATACTCAATTAGACTGTATTTTTTTTAATGTTTGTTAACCTCATAACATTCGATAGGGTGAACCGATTCACAAAATTATTGTTAATTAATAAATTAATTATTATTTTTATATGAAAGCTGGTGCTTCCCGTGTGGTCCCATTCAAATTTCATTAAATTCGGTCCAGTAGTTACCGAGTTACACTTTAATAACTGAATAGAATGGAAGTCGGTATTAAAGTTTTCAAATGGTACTTGTATACATCACAATGACGCTGCGCATCATATTGTACCAATTTACTATTCTATCTGGTAATATTTGTTATCATCATTTCGATATAGTTTAGGCGGAGATATTATTTTGTGATAATTTTGATCATATTTAATTTTCAGGTCTTTGTCTAGAAATACGACATTTTAGCATAGTTTTTTTAACAGTAGTAATTGCGACGGCTAGGGTGTCCTTTCTTCGAAAAGGTGTAGTTTTTGTACATGACAATGGTTTTTCCATTCACCTGTACTATTTGAAATTTTAGATCTTTTTTATATAAATTTAGAAATTGTTGTGCGATTAATAAATCGCAACGCAAGTAAAGTCTACGAGTTACGAAGCATGCACAATACTACAAGGCCTCTGGCGTAAGCAGTTAATTAAAAAAAACTAAAAAAAATTTAGTAGCACACAATAATAACGTAATTCGTATTACCACAAATAATAATGTATTTCTTAACTACAATCAATATTTATCATCATCATCATCATCTCAGCTGTAGGACGTCCACTGCTGAACATATGCTTCTCCCAATATATTATATTGGTCTTTAATTATTTTTTTCTCTTAAATAAATATTAGGGTTTTATTTACAAGTAGGTGTTAAAAACAACTCACCTACATATCATGGACATTATATCGTCGATCAAGACGAGAAGGTAGTTCATACATTGCGTTTTTTAGACTCTACGCTTGCTCTGGCTCTCTGTAGTCGGGGTCTGCTAAGCAAGCGAGGTGCTATTAATTTTACCCAGTTTTCTCACAATTTTACACTGGTTCCTACGAGAAAAACATTACATGAGGTTCGCCTCGATCCCCTCACCTCCTAAATGCCTTATGTCCAGCCCATTAGGCCAACCTAGTTTAGGATCCAGAAGGTCTTAATTTACATGTGAAAAAATGTTATTATTATTCTCATTATTTATTTACAATACAATACAATACAATTACGGCAATATATCTATAAATCATACATATATTCTAATAAGCCTAATCCTAGAGTACCGCCGGCAGCGAGACATGACCCAAATTACCGGTGGTTAGGGCTGCAGACTACGGAACCTGACAATACAAGTCGTGTCAAGGAGTACTCCTTCCTTGCCTTTTTTATCTGGCCCTAGATCCAGCCGTCTAGCGAGAGTCTCAAGGTGTTGGTAGAGGCACTTCGCTATGAGGGCGTTTACCGAAACGACTATCCGGGCAATAATCGTCAACATACCACATAGCGGTCACCTTGTGAGCCAATTTAAGGTACTTGCTGAGCTTGTCCTTCTCGGCCTTCACTAAGTTCTCATCATAAGGAATAGTGACGTCAATAAGCATTGCACGGCGCTGAGATCGATCGATCACCACGATATCAGACTTATTGGTAACAATAGTCCTGTCCGTGATTGTAAATCCCATTAGAGAGTAAGTTGATCATTTTCAAGAGTTAACATTAGATAGGGGATATTATTCGTGTAATTATTTTTGTTTGAGTTCCCAATATTTCGGCACTGTTGCAAGCGCCATAATCACGAATAAACTGAACTCTAGGAGTATGTGGGTGAGCGACACTAATAACAAACGAAACGATCTTCCCTCTTTCTGTTGCGTGTTATACAGCGCCACTACCACTGTCACACAAACACTCGCATATATGATTTGCTCACGATTTGTTTTCCAACTTTTTACTTCTTTGGCGTGTACACAGCTTAACCACTGGGTTCGAAGACTTCGACAGTTGAAATCCATTATCCCTTTTAAAGTTTGAGTATTTGGTAATCTTTTTTAAATTATAGTGACATCTTTGGAGATAGCTAAGTTCAGTATATTTCTAGATATTTAAAATGCTGATACTTGAAATATTTAATAAATTACGTATACTATTAAAATGATGTAAAGAGAAGAAGGCTAACTCTAAAAAATTGCTGATATCACTTAATAGGCAAAGAATACTGTAAGTTATATCAGGTGTTTAATAATACCGCACTTTTGCTGTAATGTGTGTTTTAATGTATTAAAACACCGTTTTTATAGTGAATTACAGCAAATTGAATAAGAAAACTTTTCAAAATTATACCCTATTTCAAAATGTTTGTCGTCGTAACGATATGAGACTCAGACCATATATTTTTTTCTGATTCTAGCTGTGTGTTCAGTCTACTTACGCCATTCTTGCTACTTACAGCAAATACATTTTCTTACGTCGATATGTACTTAGTATGCATTGGCAAGCACAAACATTGATAGTTCCATTTCTCTTTCTCTTTTATATTTCTGTTTTGACATAATTTTAGTTAACTGGAATCATAAATGGGAGAAGGCGCTGCTCTTCGAATCACAGTGTAACGCTACATCGAGGACCAGAGACTTCAAATTTAAATTGTACACTCTTTTATGTCAATAAATGAATTTTAACGTTTATGTTATGTTAAATCTCGATTGCTTCTTTTTCCAATCTCGGTGTATAGTGGCGTTCTGTGGAGAGCACCTGAGGGTTGTGTTACTCGACCCAGTGGTATGACCTGGCTTTTAAGAGGTGTAGAGCTATAACGATTTTTGTCTGTCATGTATCTTAACTGCCCTTATATGTTCCTTTATTCGACACGATATCGTACGTTTAGTCTGACTGATATAGGCTTACCTGCAGCTACAATCCACTTTATAAACGCCGGGTTTTTCCAAGGGAAAATTATCTTTCAGCAAGCGTAACGTACGTACTTATTTTGTATTTTTTAGGAATGTTAAGAACTTTATCAGTCACTCCTTTCACATACGACAAGTACGCTATGGTTGCCTTTCAATCTTGTGTTTCTGGGGCTAGCTCTTTTAAGAAAAAATATCCCGGTACCAATGTCAACTCTTGTAAAAGTGACGTGATAGTTTAAAAACTTATATGATCATTTTTGACAACTAGTGTATATAGATATACGAGTACATATACAATGTAGTATAAATATCTTCAAATAATAGTAGTATATTATTATCTCAATTAAGTCACGGATTTCATCCGGTCTTTTACAAAGGCATAAACGGAGCTGTAGCCAACACTTAAGGGCCTGCTTGGTGTGAAATATACAATAGTATAAGAAACATTTTAATAGATATACCATGTTACTTGAAGAGTAACATGGTATATCTATTAAAAATGGGCTTAATTGCAAGGCTATTGATATGAACTTATTAGTGATAAGGGAGATAGTGGACTATGGACGAGACAACGGCACCTGCCAATTTCAGTCTCATCTTTTTAAATGTTCGTATGTAGGCTGGATGACTTGCCACCCACTAAACGGGCCCCCCATAAGTGCTACCATCAATGGTGCCAAAGGGGCAACGTTGGTGTGGATGGCTAATGGGTGTCGAGAGTAGTGCTGCGGTTTAACTAGAGCGCTACTACCGGTGTTATGCCCTTTGACACTTCCAACCTTGTAGCTTTTCTTAACTTGTTCTTGCGTCTCCTCCCCAAACGGCCTGCGTCGGGGGTCTTATTTAGCCCCAGGTAGAACCGGGTCCACGGTGTCGCTACTCACCGGCGGCTCGTCACAAAGCCGTCCCTGCGGTATTATGATTATAATAATATTAATAATAAATTATAATTCTAATTGTGAATAATGCCTCTGATGTACTGCTTAGGACCATGCTGATATAAATTGGGCGGAGGGTGATTGTGCTCACTGTAAGTAAGTTTGATTTTCATATTTTTGTCTAGGAACACCTTGGCTCCACAGTTCATTGTAGTTTTTTTCGAACAATAGTAATTGCGACAGCTCGGTCCTTTCTTGGAATATGTATGGTTTTTATACAGAAGTACGGGTTTGTCATTAACCTGGACCAGTTCATATTTTTCGTTATCATTATCTGTAAACAACATGATGATTATGTAAGTTTTTTATATTATTTTTATTACAGACAATTCTTAGTAAAATCCTCAAACCTATTAAATCTATTTCTTATAATAACAAAGTTAGGAACGACATAATCGATTATCCCCTCATGTGTAAACTCGTGACATAAAAATGAAATTTCTATTGTGTCTGACTTCTTTATTCCAAATTTTATCGATATACGTTCAGTCTGAGGATATATGCGTTTGTTTCTTCGTCACGCTTACTCATCATTAAATATATTATCTCACATTTCATTATATATAGTGAGACTAGATAACGAATCTAGTAGACTTATACTAATCGAATACAATTATGTACTTAACATTTGTGTATAGTGAGTTATTTACAAAACTTTACAGCTACAGCTTTCAGCTTAGCCCTCGCTACTTTAGCTGCTGTCTACTTTAATATACTGCTTATCACCATTTGGATATAAAATGGGCGGAGGGTGATTATGATTAGAATACGCCATTTTTATTTTCATATTCTTCTCTAGAAATAATTTGGCTCCGCACTTCAATCTAGTTTTCTTCGAACAATAGTAATTCAACGCACACGGCCCACTTTTGGAAAACGTGTAATTTTTGTACATTATTAATTGTTTGCTATTCACGTAGACGAATTCATAATCTTCATCGTCAGATACTGGAAAGATAAACACGATTATATTTTATTCCATCAATCAACACATCTTATGTAATGATATGTACAAACTAATACGTGGGTATAGCAAGAATTAACATTAGAAACGGGATATTTACCATGTATTGTATTTATTGTGAGCTCTCGATATATCGGCACAGTTTTATGCGCCATGTTTACGAGTAACAATACATGGTAAATATCCCGTTTCTAACGTTAATTCTTGCATTAGTGACCAGGTCAGTTTAAAAAAAAGGGTGTACCAATATTAAGGAATATTTGGTATATTTTTAAATACAACAAATTATGGTATTGGCATCAAGTGCCACTATATATAATACTGCAAATAAAACGAGGAGTAAAAAATTTAAATGAGTTATTTATTATATAAATAAAAGAGGCATTTTAAAATACATAACAGGGGTGAACGATCAGTTACACGTGGGAAATTATAACAGGCTAGGGGTTGATTCCACACATATTTTGTCATTGTAAGGTAAATCAAGTGACAGCTTAAAAAGTTTAATGTTTAAAACACTGGTTTTGGTGAATAAACCCAAAGGGCCTATTTTTTATTTATATTTTTATTATATGTATTAGGAAACGGTACAAGCACGAGGCCCACCTTATGTTATGTGGTAATCTCTGTCTAAAACAGATGCATTTCCTCACAAGTCGAGACTGCACTGCGCCCATAACCCTGAGACATTAAGTTGTCATTTTGTTAAGTTGTTTCATATGCCTTTAATTTCACCGGCACTAATACCTTCCAACCAAAACGCAGTATTGCGAACATAAATGCTTCACGGTAGAAAAAAGGTATGGAGGCAGTACATCCCGAACAAAATCATTCACAAAGAAAGAAAGAAAGAAAGAAAGTAAGAAAAATATATTTGTTCATGAAAAACAATATGACATTTTACAAAGAGTTCTACTGCCCTTAAAAGCTAACACGAAAATTGGCAGAAGCGTAACTTAATTGTATCGTTGACGTAAAACAATTGCATAACGTACATACTACCGTTTATATAGTACAACTGTAGCACAGATAAGTTAACGATTGCGAAACGGCACGCGGCCTTGGACGTAGGATCGTGCTAGGACAAATTCTTAACAGGCTGCCCACGAAAAAACCAAACCATATAAACAATGGCCAAGAAAATAAGATACAAACACGCCCGACATACTTATTCAAGCGTCTTTTAATAAAATTTGTGCCTTAACTACAGTAGACTTAGACCATATTAAGGTACCACATAATATATATACTACTAGCTGCTCTCCGAGGTTTCACCCGCGCGGTGATGGATGAGGATGATGATGATGAATCTTATATAGCCTATGTTAGTCAGGGCGAATGTAGCTTTCCAATGGTGAAAGAATTTTTGAAATCAGCCCAGGACTTTTTGAGCCAATTCGTTACAAACATACACATCTTTCCTCTTTATAATATTATTATAGACTACTACTAGCTACTACCCGCGACTTCGATAAACGTTGAATGTGGTAAAAAATAAGTCTACATATGTGTTATTGCTGTGTAGAAACTTTATTCCAAATTTTATCGAAATCCGTTCATTTGTTTTAGCGTGAAGTAAAAATAAACATAGTCGTATATCTAAGGATGTACGTTTTCTTCACGCTTACTCACTCATCATTAAATATATCTCACATATCATTAAATCTATTTCACATATCATTAAATATATCTCAAATATCATTAATTTTATATAGTAAATAAAAAGTAAAGTAGTAAAGTATTAGATAACGAATCTAGTAGACTTATACTAATCGAATACACTTATGTACTAAACATTTGTGAATAGTGAGTTATTCACAAAAACGTCACAGCTACTAAATTTCTTGAAATGCAGTTTTTATGGTGGCCTGAATTCTATTGTGGCATGACAGCAATTTAACCAGATGTGTTACCAATACTGATACTAAGATAAATATCTGGCGCTCATCGAACAATCAAATGATCTATTCTTATATTCTTCTATATGAATACTAAGACGCAAGTGTAATGTAATTGGTAGGCCATAACTGAAGATATGAGGAAATCATTGATAAATAAACAGTGGGAAAAGTAATATGATCCCGAAATACGACTATGAACGGTATACTATAACTGCCGTGCGATTATCTAAGAGCAAACATCGTTGCATCTTTGACAAAATCCGTGAAACAAATGATGAGATGACAAGAAACGTTCTTACAAACAACCTTATGTACAAGGGCGATATCTCATAAAGTATTTGACATCGGTGAAATCGTCGACGATCGCAACGACGAATCATTAGGGAATCGCACAGCTGCATATATATGAGGAAGTGGTCGACTATATCTAGGAACTACTTCTACTTGAAGTATTAGAAAAGCAAATAAAAATAGTAAGGAAACGTATTTAATTAACCTATGCTCTTGCTTATCCTACTAAAGCCATGGTGACATGTCTTCTTAAATACCGTTATAATCCACAAACAGTGGTATCATTTTGGGACATCAGTAGGTATGCTTATGCTATGCTCAGAACGGCTGTAACACTACAACTTCAGACTGTAGGTTAGTACCTATTCTATACAGGGTGTTTGGTAGAGGGTCCGCCAAATCAAATGAGCGTGTTCGGGGGTCCAGTTGGAGAATACAAGTTGGCCAAAAAAAATCCCTGATCCCCCAATTTTTTTTAAGTTTATATTTGTGAATTTTCCCATTTTCACCGAAATTCTACCTATTTACCTCCATAACATTTGTAAAATCTGTTTTAGACCGGACGTTTTTACTAGAATTTGGTCTCTAATACACCTTCAGGCCACGCAAAGCAAAATTGGATACAAAACGGAGCTAACTAACTGATTTAGAGCTCATAGAGTGAAAAAATTAAAAAAAATATTACCTCATAGTTCAACTTTCACAGTGATCTAAAAAAAAACACTAGTAATTCTGGAGGTAATATGAATTTAAAAACTTCTCTATTTATTACTTATTACAACGACATAATAAATTGGTATATTACTTACCAGCTTATTGAGTTAAAATAAGATTCTAAGTAACAACTCTAGAAATAAAAAATGTGTCATCTACGTAAAGTAAGGGACCAAGTACGACGAGCAGGTATAAAACCATTGTTATTAGTTCTTCTTTCTCCGTCTCTCCAAGAATGCAGAGGCGGCGTGCTAAGGCTTTAAGCTACCCGTTGTGACCGTTGCCTAACCAATAAAATCAGTGTAATCAGTCGAGCTTTGACTGCTATCACTGTTTGACGCGTGTACGAATAACCCCACGGTTTCTGTTTTCTGTTTTGATTTATACCTTTTAATAATTGTTACCTTTGTTGACTGTTACTGTTGTTGACTGTTACCGTAGTTGACTGTTACCGTTGTTACTGTTGTTTTTATTGACGTTAACTGTTGTTGCTGATTCTTTCTGCGCCGACATGACGGAGTTTAGTAACGAAGAATACGCCAACATGGTTTTTGCCTATGGCCAAGCTGATGGGAACTCACGTGCAGCCCAAAGAATGTACAGAGAGTCGCATCCCAACAGACATGTACCAGATCACACCACATTCTCAAATACTTCCTGGAGACTACGGGAAACCGGCACCCTGGCATTTTAGGGAACCGCGACTTAATGCTAGACAGCATCGTGTTGTTGTAGATGAAAGTATTCTACAAGAGTCTGAGGTGGATCCCACCACCAGCATTAGAAAAGTGGCCCGTGACTTGGGAGTTTCGACATGGAAAGTTTGGTCAGTAGTCAATGCAGACGGAAGGCATCCTTTTCACTACACTCCGGTGCAAGGTAAATTTTTCGTTTATGACATTAACTCTAAACTGCGTTCTAGATTCTGACGCTTGAGATTATTTTGATCACTCTCACTCTTATGACTTTTCAAACGAGAGAGAAACAATGACCTAGATAATATCTCACGCGTCAGATGCTCATTGCTTATGACTTTTCAAACGAGAGAGAGACAATG